>OX422222.1:180386794-181876794 GCA_949130495.1 Sambucus nigra | reverse complement strand
ATACAACCTACTATTTAGGCTTCACACTAACTATACACTAGAAGTGTAAATATCTGAGGGTCCACCATGAGAATGATTTGACTTTGGAGGATAACCGATGTACCCTCACTTAAAAGCATGCCTTCCGAAAAATAAGAATTCTGTTTGAAAAATGGAAGGCATGTGTAAGGCGGAAGAAATGAACCATCGTCAATTAAAAGTTTTGAAGGGACGATGGGAGATTTGGATTGAACGGGTGACAAAAACATGGGGGCCGAGAAAAGAAGAATATCCTCCAAAGGATTTTGAAAGTGGAATGGGAGGGGGCGCACACGAAGGCAAAGATGCGATCATGGAAGGTGACTCGAGCAAGTACTCCTCATTGGCGAAATGGTTTAAAGCATTAAAGTTTGAAACTGAATCATCGGTTACTTGTGACGGTGTGATAACATGAAATGAAATTGGGGAGGAAAGAAATTCAAACTCAAGAGATGCATCATCATCGCTTGAAGACTGAGTTTCGAAAGAAATAAGATCATTTTCAATGAAATGTTCTTCTTTGTGGGACAAAGAAGAATTCATTTCATTGCAAATAGATATTATGTCATTTTCATTCTCACTTTCAATATCTATTACGCACTGGGCAAAGTCAACAATGATTTGTTCTAAAGTAGGCGCAAAGTCCTCATTTGGTTCAAAACATTCCTCGACTTCAAAAGTCTCGGAAGCAAAATCGTCGTCGAATTCAAATAATAAGTCTAACTCATGCTCCCACAAACGATTTTCTTCCCGATAATGATTTTCAAGTTTCTCATGCTCAAGCATACGCAAGCCCTCGCCAAAAGTCATAGGTCGAGGCGCGGATTCTTAAAAATGGGAACTTTGAAAATTATCATAGGACTTAAACTCGTTATTATAGGAATTTTGAAAACTATTGCAATTCGTTTCAAAATTCCTATTATAAGGAATTAGAGGCCCAAAATCATTATCATCATCATCAAAATTCCAATAACCCAAGTTTTGACTTTCGTTATACTCGCCCAAAGTCATTTTTGAATTTGAAATTTTTTGGGACTCAGTATTCACCTAAAGTCATAGGATTATTAGAATTTTGAGAATTATAACAATGATTACCAAAATAATTGGAATAAGACATGCTTATCTAAAAAATGGCTCGAAGTGGTGAATTCCACAAAGTAACTGCGCGCGGGAAATTCAAGCATTTCTTGGCGCTCAAATGTAGAAGTCCTACAAAAATATTAGGCAAATAATACAAATCGAAAGGAAATACTACGAAATACTAAATCAAATAAATTCTAAAACAACTCATCACCGAAAACGGTGCCATTTTGATCGAGGGTGAAAAGCGGCGTGCGTCAAGCACCGATCGTTGTTTTCTGATCACCGCCTCAATACAAAAACCTAAATTACGACTGCACTTGCGATACAAGTGTACCGGTAAGTCGGGTATCGAAAATCCACAGAGACTAGTTGCTAAAATTTATATGGTTTAGTCCTTAAGAATAAAAGTGAAAAAGGTAATTATACACAAAAAGGAAAAGATGCAGAAAGGAAAATGATTAATCTAGGCGAGGGAAAATAAATCTAGACTAATAAAGCCAGTAGAAACTATAGGTTGCGTCGAATATCCGTCATCCGATTTAATTAGTATAAAATGGTTACATGGATCCACAAGTTATTACAAATGCGTCTCGTTTAGACAGTTAATTAAATCAAGGGTTGTCACTCCCCTAAATTCGCATAAAATCCTAATACGATTTTGGCATCAACAAATACCCCAAAAATTATGCACACAAGGTCGTAAGCATGGAGCATACATGATATGCCCCGTCAAATCCCCTAAGCGCAATAACTATAACAACGCACCTAGAATAGACCCGTAAACACCACCACCAAAGCAAAGAAACATGTCAACCCAGAATGAGTTCAATCTGACACAACATATACTAACTTTGCTAGAAAGCATATTAAAAATGCGGTAAATGAACACGATAAACCTATACTAGAAAGCAAGTAAATCTAATTATGAAAGCATGTAAATTAACTATAAAGCAAGAATAAAGAAAATACAACTATATTAAAATGGTAAAGAAGATGAATAGTCAACTTACAAACCCAATTGGGTGTCAAACCAAGAAGAAATGAAGAAGAACTCTCCAAAACCCCCAAACCCTAAGCTATTATAACCTAAAATTAATTATATATGATATTTACAACAAAATTGGTTTATATAGTAAGTGGAATAAAAATAGAAAAGAAAAGAGAAAAGAAAAGAAAAGGGGAAAAAAACTGTAGAAAACAGAGGATCGATCGATCGATTCCCTTGATTGATCGATCAATGGTTGGAAAACAAGCCCACTGTCTAAGCTCGAAGGTAAATATCTGAAGGTCTCAGCCAAGTTCCCCCTTGCTTTGGTTTCTTTATTTTTCTCTTTCTCTAAAAAGTCCGTAACTTCTTCGTTAGGGATCGAAATCAAGCACCGTTTGTGGCCACTCGAAGCTTGCGAGGACGGCTACAAGTTCCGTGAAGATGTTAGGCCAGGTGCCCAAACTTTGAATTGATCGAATTGCCCTTGAACGTGTGATTGCATACAGAAATTGGCCGGAATGCATTCGAACTTCACACTTAGCATCCAAATACCTATAAAAACTCAATTATCCCCTGCAAAGCATGTTAACATAGAAATCTGAGGTTGTCTAGTTAACGAGCATAAATATAGGGAATAAGATACTCGAGGGGGCTAAAATCCGTAGGTTCGAGGGATGAAATACGCAATATTTGCGTATAATTACAAATCTAAATCCCCCCGAAGGCACATAAGACAAGATTGTCCTCTTCCTACAACCTTCCGTGATAGAAACAAGTATAGTAGGTATGTCATACCCATAATAATCCATATACTAGGTAATCACACAACCTAAGTAATCACCATTTCAATATAGGTATACTCCTGTCCTATTTTACAAGCCTCATAAGTAGTATAGTTTCATCCCGATTATTCTACGTAATATGTTTTAGCACAAAAACTCTCGTCGTAAAATTCCGAGTACTTAAACCTACCCTGAAGGTTACTAAGTCTCCCACTAGTCTCCAAGGTTATTTCAGTAAATTAAAGTCCCCCCACTACTATCTCGAACCTTAAGTTATTGTTTATTCAAATTAAATTCAAATTGCCATAATTTACAACCGTAACACTCTCGTCACACCCTCGTAAGTTTATCATTAAATTCCAAACCAAAATAATATTTTTTGTGCCCCAAATACATCCTTACCGATGTTCTCCAAGTCTCCATATATTCAAATAGTCCACACCAATAATTCTTAAAAGTCGAGATTGGTTAAACCTTAAAAGGAAAATATAACATAAATTTAGGAGGATTTGATCCATCGAACGAAAGGGCCGAGCAATTGATCCAGTCTATTGATCGACATTCTTGAGTCGATCGATCGATCCATCAGATATTGGCCTACAGTTTCTGCATATTTTAGCCTACGGGTTCATCAATTTTAACCATCAAATCCTCTATTATAATGTCCAAGACTCTCAAACATTTATACTAAACGTTATACCAACATAAAAACGTAATTTCTAATGTCTTAGAATCATCAAATCATTATGGGTTGTCAATTTCTTGGATCAAATTATGTATATTTCATAAAAACCCTATTTCTTCTACTTCTTCAACAATCATCATATATCTCAACATAAATTCATGATTCTCTTCACATGGGTCATGATTTCCTGACTACTATTTTTCCAGGGTTAATTTACACGAGAAACCTACCAAGATTAAGATTTAAATTTCCAAATCCATTAATTTAACATTTTTCAAGGTTTTTCTCCAATTCTAAACTATCATGGATAATATATACACTGAATTATTGCAAGTTAAATCACTTTACTGGAAATAGAAGTTTTGATCCTTTGGGGAAGATGATATTGTGGCGATGTTCTCTTTTTGGTCACAAATCCGATGAAGATGGTGGTGCAAGGTGGTTGTTTGGCCCTAACAACCTTTGAAGACCCTTCCTTTCTCTCTACTTCTCTCTATCAAGTTTGTAGCATCCAATAACCCTAATGAGCCTAAGTGTTGGCTAATATAATAATCCTAAATTTCGTAGGCCACTATTCATCAAATAGTAAAATGACTAAAATACCCTCCCGTGTTGCCGGTTTGGCCTAAAATTGCCTCGGGACCCAAACTAAACCCCCGAGTAGATTTTACTGACTATCTCGATACTTTTGGACACATTAACGCACTCAAAATGACCATAAGGATGATGTAAAAATAAACTACTATATAATCCATTAAATTGGTCCCGACACGATTGACACGCGCGTCCCAACTTAATTTCCAAAACTATCATATTTTCCGCGCATAACAATTTTAATAAATTCATAATAATATATTACTATACTCGCTCAGTAATATTCAACATAGCTATCATAATCAAAGACTAACTCTCGTCTTGCTAGTATTTAAATCCAGATTAATTACCAATTAATTTCCCATTTTAATTCAATTAATCCCATAATTAAATCAGTAAAAATATAGGGTATTACACGAAGCTAATAATAAATCCAGAGAACTAACATAATTGTCGACCATCTGTCAGAGCTTCAATAAGATTTCCAAGAAAATAAGATGATGCCCGAGCATCCATCGAGAAAATATTTAAAGGACCGAATAAATGTTATGAATAGTCCCACATTATTAGAAAAAAAAATTTCCAGACCATTCATTAGTGTTGAATCACAATAGTAAATATAATGTTGACTAACAATCAACCACACCGACCATAAGCCGGGACTGAATATAAATAAGAATTATCCTGACCAACCACCTGTTGGGGATAAAATGCAACTTGTGTGGTAGATATTGTGCAACGGCCCGACCCGAATTTATGGATTACCCATGAGTCAACCCAGTCTGAATCAGACGTTAGGTGAAGTGCTATGAAACAACCTAGATAATGTTGCTAGTCCAGTTTTATTTTAAATTATCGTTTCACTTGTTTAGCATGCGAGTCCAATTTCAAGATAAACTACGTGTAGGGACCATGAGGAGCACCTCGAGTCCAAGTAAACAGAGCTACTAATGTGAAATAAATAAAGTACACTTACCTGTATAATGCCCTCAAAATATGAAACCGCACCCAAACTGCCACAACAATGCGAGGGTGTGAGCCTATGCCCAGTGGAAATATACAAGCAGTATAAAAACGAATGACACTAAAGAATACTCACACGCTATAATCACATGCATGCGGAAATATATATGTATCTACATATATGGATATACCTTTGAAAATACATATTCAATGCATTAACTGATTACTTCCAAAACTTTACTCTTCTAGATTAATTTACCTTAATCTTGGAAAGACTTTGTTTGTTCATACTTATAATTTCTCACTTTATTTAACACACCCGGTTTATCACATAAAACCATTACACTTGATTTATTCCAAACCATTCCTTTACTGGAAACTCCCTTTATATTCATTTAGAATATACTTTAGTATTTTCATTGAAAAGTACCACTTCAACACATGCGTTCACCATCTTAAAAAATACTTATTTGTCATTCGAAAACTATTTTCATCTCATACTTATACAAATTATGGGTTTAACAACTTTGGATTACTTAACCACCCATTCCACTCTACTTTAACATTTTTACTTTCACTTATGGGCATTAATCGATTTACACATTTACTTGCCCATTCCATCCGCACGGAACAATTATTAAATTCATTCAAGTAGGTTATATTAACATATTTTACCACACAACCTATTTTATTAACATGTTCCTTATTCCTTTTATCCTTTCTTAGAATTTTACCATCTACCGCATACTTACACGGGCTCCACACTGACGGTAATGCGCACCATTTTCTCTGGCCAATGATTTAGGGATCTTCACCCAAGGGCTCCGCGCTTTTCTTACTTATTCCCGGTTGAATTCGAGTCCTTATTAATGTGTTTAACATTTAACCATGTCCACATTATTCCATTTCCTCACTTTTAACCGGCCGAATCCAAAACCCAGACTTAGTCGTCCGTTTTTCCATTGACAGTAGGAAAATTATTTGTTTTCTTCTTTAAGTCCCTTATCCACACACACGTGACTTTTACTAAATTCATTTACGCTTAGGAGTTAATTCATTTTCACACATATTAGTGTAAGGACATTCTTTAATATTTTTATTCTATAAAAATATTCCACTTTAAGTAAATTACCAATTTACCCTGTTGTTTACCAAGCTTGAAATTTAATCCTCTAACAAGTGTCATTTCTCAAAATGATTATTAAGTTTCGAACTTTGCATTTAAAATACTTTAATCATTTTAACACTTGTTTATTATCGCAATTTTGCCCAACTTTCATACTTGTCACTTTAACACTTTTAACACATAAAATAACACCCTTGCAATCTAAGCTCCAAATTTTCGTTTGTCTTATTTCATGTTTAAACCCCACAAACTTTCTTTAAACTTGCTCACATATATATTATCATATTAGTACATGTTTATATACAAGGAAGGTGGACTTTGAACACTAAATCCTACCAAGTGGATTTAAGCACGCATTACAAATAATAAAGACATTTCATCAATTTAATTTAACTCGACAAATGCCCATTTATTAATAAAGTCTGAATTTGCAAGGAGACTAAAATATTGATTTCATAAATATTTTGACAATATTAACATTATTTCACATTTTTATTTCATAAAAATGTCCATCATTACTCGACTAGAGATACGCCAAACAATATTTCCTTACATTTTTTCATTTCATAAAATGCCAATGACTTCCTTTTTACTAGGAATATACACAAATATATTTCTTACATTTTTATTCCCTAAAAATGTTTATTATTTTTTTCCACTAGAAATACATCAAAATAATATCATCACATATTTTTATTTCATAAAAATGTTTATTTCTAGATATATTAGGAAAACACACCACAATAATATTTTCCTGTATTTTTAATCCATAAAAATGGTTATTTTCAGATTTAATAGAAAACACACAACAATATTATTTTCTAACATTTTTATTCCATAAAAATGGTTATTTTCAGATTGAATAGCAAATACACAACAATATTATTATCTAGCATTTTTATTCCACAAAAATGGCTATTTTCAGATTACTAAGAACACATCATAATATCACAATCATCCTACTCTTAATCAACAACAACAAGACTATCATATTTATCACATATAGTCTTAACATAATAAGAATAGTTTAACCCACCTAAATGGTCTCTAAAGTGTTGGTGGTGATGAAGATGGGTGACTCCCCCACCTCCAAAGGTGACCCTAAAGGGAGTTACAAATGCTCCACCAAAATTAGCTCCAAGAAACTCTAATAAATCCCTCTTCAAATACCTCCAACAACCCACTCATTATCTTCTAAAATGTCTTCAACAACACACTGACAAACCCTCCAGCAACAATATAAATATTTTGTAGTTCATGCCTCAATCAGTGGGGAGAATATATATTTTTGGTGTGGATGTATCCGATATCAACTGAGAGAAATGGTGGGAGTGTTTGAGAGAGATGGGAATATGATGCTCACTGTGACCATTTACCACACCCAATGCCTTTTTCTTATACTGAACAAAGTATATAACTGTATATAAAAGGGGCCATCTTCCACTTCAGAAATTGATCGAGCTCTAAGAGTTGACATGGGTCTAAGATCAAGGGCCATAAAGTTTACAGAAATTTTGGAGGATTGTCATATGATATGCGGTTCCCGAGTTTCCTTATTAATGTTTTAGCCAATGCCAATGGTTTTCTCGACATTTGTCTGACCTCGATCAGATCATCAGGCCAAGTCTGACTAGAAATTGGAGTTGACGATTGAGGAGTCGACAGCTAAGAGAGAGAGGCGGGCCTTTTACACGTCGCTCGAACGACGTGTATGGTCGTTCGAGAAATCGATCGTCTGTTTCCCGTTTTGACCCTCATCAAATTTCGAAATCTAATCCAATCCCCTAAGATGTGATGCTAGCTTCTCTACCTAACTCCTTAAAGTTCCTTCTCATGATATATATATATATATATATATTATGAGAGGGGGGTGTTTTACTGTTCCAAAAAATCTACGGTGGGGATCGAATTTTTGGGGGCCATCCAATGGTGTTAGGTTGTGCCACGTAGGATTGTACACATTATGACGTGTCAAATGAGATAAAACACCCCCTCTCAATCTGCCTTCCCCGTTTTCTTCATTCCCCCTACCCCCGTTCCCCTTCCCCATGATCTCTCTCTCCCCTCCTCCACCCTCTCCCCTCTCCGGTAGACTCCTCGGTACCCCCTCCCTCTTTCCACTGCCTCCCCCTCTCCCCTTCTCCGCCCCTTCTCCACCCCCACTGCTGCTCCCGACACTGATCCGCTGCCTCCCAAGCTCCGCTGCCGCCCCTGCTCTGCTGCCTCACCTGCTCCGCCTCACCTTCTTCCTCGATTAGGTACCCCCGTTTCATTGTTTGTTCCATATTAGGTTTAGATGTTTCATACATATATGTGGCTAACTAGGTTTAGATGTTTCATACATATATGTGGCTGATTTGTTCCATATTAGGTTTAAATGTGATTATTTGTTGAATGTGTGTTTAATATATGTATTGAATCTGTGTTTAATATATGTATTGAATCTGTGTTTAATATATGGCTTAGGTTTTCAAATTAGGGTTTCTTCCCCATGTTTCATGGGTTTCAAATTAGGGCTTCTTCCCCATTTTTTACGGTATGTGGCTCTAAATTTCAGTTTCGAAATATGAACCTAAGGGTTTCAATTTAGGGAATTTCGTTCTCTCCCACTCTTTTTTTTCGAATAATTGTTGCATTTATGTTTAATTTAGATTTTATTATTTGTTGAATGTGTGTTTAATATTCGGTTCTCTCCCACTGTTTTTTTTCGAATAATTGTTGCATTTATGTTTAATTTAGATTTGATTATTTGTTGAATGTGTGTTTAATATTCGGTTCTCTCCCACTCTTTTTTTTCCGAATAATTGTTGCATTTATGTTTAATTTAGATTTGATTATTTGTTGAATGTGTGTTTAATATTCGGTTTGATTTGTTCCATATTCGGTTTGATTTCGTTCTCTCCCACTCTTTTTTTTCCGAATAATTGTTGCATTTATGTTTAATTTAGATTTGAATATTTGTTGAATGTGTGTTTAATATTCGGTTTGATTTGTTCCATATTCGGTTTGATTTGTTCTATATTATTGGGTTTCAAATCGGTTTTCAAATTAGGGATTCTTCCCCATTTTTTATGGTATGTTGAATTTATGTTTAATATGGTTCTTCTAATTATGTAGGACTGGAATCTTATATTGGCACTGGATGATATAACCAATTCTGACAAAGTATGTTTCACGAATTGTATAATGTTATTCCATTTTGTGTTTGATTCGTATTCGTATTTCTTTCACTTATCTATGTTATTGATTCTTATTTCCGATTTCTTTAACCTATCAGGGAACGGCACCTAATTCTACACTCATCTCGGGTCAGAGACGCCGACGCGAATGAGAAAGATCCCAATAAATGTTATTTCCCCATCAAACAACTCCCACAATGGCTAAACCATCTTCTATAACTTCTCCGTTGTTAATCACCCCTACACCGCAATGTTTCCCTCGGACTAACCAAACCCCCTTATCAAACAAGAGTGTTGTCATCCGAGATGTTTCGAAAGCGGACTTCATTCTTAGATAGGTATTTAAACAAACTTTAATTAGGGAGTTTTTAAATGCTCTTAACCCATCGGGATTGCCACTTTTTAAGTTGGAACTCAAAGTTGGATATCCCATAATGTTGTTGCGAAATATTGCGCCCAAAGATGGACTTTGCAATGGAACTAGCTTAATAGTCACAAGGTGTGCGGAGCACGTTATCGAGGCCAAAATCCTAATGGGGGATAAATTCGGTACGACTGTATTCATTCCGAGAATCTCCTTAACACCATCCTCTGCTGAAATGCCCATAAAGATGACTCGCCGCCAATTTCCAATCAAGTTAGCTTATGCCATGACTATGAATAAATCGTAGGGCCAATCTGTTAAGTATGTTGGGGTTGACTTGCGCACAAACGTATTCAGTCATGGCCAGTTGTACATCGCTTTGTCACGTTTCACGAGCGCTAATCGCATCTCGATCCTCCTTCCAAATGACGAAGGAAATTCAACAACAAACATCATTTACCCGAAAGTTCTTTTATAATTACTTGGTGAGTAACGACTCGATATATTGTTTGCTTTGAATCAATTGTCATTCCTATATAAATTGGTGTTCTTTCTATAAATTTGATCGAATCAATTGTCATTCCTATATAAATTAGTGTTCTTTCTATAAATTTGATCTAATTTTTATTCTTATAATACGACAGCAGATACCGCTCGAAGAAGCCCCTCTTCATCTGAATCAATCTTGCTAAGAGGTATTTTACGCATCAATCATCACGTATGAACAAATATGCTACATATATGCAGAAGCTGTATGCATATATGCAACATATTGTATGTGTATATACATTATCATATATGGATTGAGCAGGTCTGAATTCGTTTAGATCTTCCTTTTTCTATTTTGTTTTATTTCTGGATCGAGCATTTTTTGATCGAGCTACTTATTTATCACTGTATTCATATATCCATATGCATATATGCAATCATATATGCAAATATATGCAACATATATGCTTGTATATAGTTGCATATATGCAACCATATATCTGCATATATGCAGCCATATATGCAAGCATATATCTGCATATATGCAGCATATATGCAAGCATATATGCAGCCATATATCTGCATATATGCAAGCATATATGCAGCATATATGAAGCATATATGCAAGCATATATCTGCGCATATATGCTTGCATATGCAACATATATGAAACATATATGCAGCGTATATGCAAGCATATATCTGCGCATATATGCTTGCATATATCTGCATATATATGCTTGCATATATCTGCATATATGCATATATATGCTTGCATATATATGCATATATTCTTTCATATATCTGCATTTTAACTTTAGTACCAAATTAACTGATCACCATAGTATGAAATCTTTAAAAATTATACCAATTGGTATATAACTGTTATACGAAACCAACTGTTATACCAAACTAATAGTCATATTAACTGACCAAAGTCCCAACTGAACAGTTAATGAAATTTAATACCAAATGAAATACCAAACCAACTGCTATACCATTTCAAACCAACTCAAATATTTGAACTCTGTAAGTTTTAGTGTCTTTTCCTATGTCCTAATTACAGTCTTTTCTAGACAAGAAAAATGTACCGTTGATTAAATTGATTTATTTTGTTGTGTATGACTATTGAATTATTTAGTGTTGGGAATCCAGTTGATCTTCGTTGTAATTGTCATTTACAGGTCCATTTCGAATTCCTTTTATATTCCATTGATTCAGATCACTGGTAATATTTCTTTTCCCCCCAATTAGTTTCACTTCATATTTTAACCTACATGTCTACATATGCCAAATATTTTCTCTGTTATGTTTCATGAAATGATTTTTTTTACTAAAGTAGTAGTAATTATAGAAACACACTTTAATACGACCAACAATGGAAAACCTTCACCGTTCCTTTAGTGCCCCCTAATACATGGGATTTGTGTTTTCTTTTGTTTTTGTAAAGATAAATGAAAATGTCCAACTTCATTCTCATTGGTTCTTTGTAATTATCAGGTGTGTATAGATATCACCGTGATGTTTATGTATAGACATACTTGGGAGAATAAGTGTCCCGAGAAGTTTATGACAAAGCTTACGGTATGTAAAAAGAATAAGATGGATTTGTTTACGACAAAACTTGCGATGTTTTTTTTTTCTATATTGTTGGATTTGTCGTTATCCCTTGAGAAGGGTGGATAGTCCAATAAACAAAGGAGACTTTGCCCAATTTTTTTAAAACTTTGACACTTTATTTTTTTCAAACAAAGAAAGCGGATCGAGATTTACATATTGCCTACTTGGATTGGTTTTCCTTTATTTTTCATTTTTACATTTTGTATTCGTGATATGATGTTATCAAATTGTTTTTGATCCATTTCACACCATCAATATGTTTCATATAGATGATTTCGGGGTTGCTTGGGAACATTGAAATCCAGTAGTTCCAAGATGATACACACAGATCACACTCACACACAAATGTGTTTTTTGAATTAGGTTTTTAAGTTGGGTGCTTATTTTTAATTTTCTTAGTAATTCGGATTGATGTGTATCTCCCCCCACCCCACATCGTATATAGCTAACGTACAATGTTTTTGGGAACAAACTAATTTTTTTTCTTTTCATTTCAGGTTTTAATCCAAGACCAATCAAACATGGACTTAATTTTTATGCTACGGGACGTCTATGGGGCTGCTACGAGACTTTTATTGGGCTGCTATGGGACTTTTATTGGGCTACTACGGGACTTCTATGGGGCTGCTAGGGGGCTGCTACGGAGATGCTACGGGGCTAATACAGGGCTGCTATGGTAATAGCTACTAAAAGGATGCTATGGGGCTGCCACGGAGATGCTATGGGGCTTCCATTGATATAGATTTATTTTTTTAAGATGTTTGTTTTATTGAAGCTTTTGTTAGGCGAATTTGTTTTTTATTATTGTTATCCCTTGAGAAGGGTGGATAGTCCAATAAACAAAGGAGATTCTGCCCAATTTTTTTAAAACTTTAACCCTTTGTTTTTTTGAGACACAATGAGAATTTATTTGATGAATATTGTATATTTCATATTATATGTGAATTTGTTTGATGAATTTAAGATTATTTGAATGTTGTTGGACTATTTGTTGTTTGTTAAACAGGGTGAATAGTTTATAAACAAAGGAGATTATGTCCAATTGTTATAAATTACTCTTTTTTTGCCGTTTTGCAATTATGTACTTCGAAAATTTTCACCGTTTTGTAATTACGTGCTTTCGAAATTTTCGCCGTGCCTTTAGGCACGAGCATTCCACTAGTATATATATATAAAATACCTCAGTATGTATTTCCTTACCTCATAGGGATATTACTTACTTTAAACTAAGGGATAGAAGTTTTACAAAAGGTAACCCTCTATTTTTAAATGAAACTTTACTTTGTATACAATCCATAAAATATCCATAGTTTAATATTCCTCTTACATAATCCAATGTGGTACCAAAATTCCATATAACGTCCGTAAATCTAATCATTTATCTATATAACACCATAATTTTCTATAATTATGACTGATTCACCATGTATATATAATCTATATATAAATTTAATTAATTTTCGGGCGGGGTATTACAAACTTCCCTCCTTAGGGAATTTAGTCCTCGAAATTCTAGGTTTATCACCATCGATACTCTAGTCATCTACGACTAGTTTCCAATCCTAGGAATCCTCAATATTATGGCCAAACTTTGAGGATTTCACTTTAACCAATCATCATTGTTAATTTGATCACGACAGGCCCTATGGTCCTATTCCTAGTCCTCAAGCATGCCTAACGTGTCTATTGAAACAAAACCTTGAGATTGTTGATGCTTGACAAACATTACAATGCCACCAATGAATTCATTAACTTGGATTACTCCTACATTAGGATTCACAACCTATGTTTCCTCAAATAATTTATCGGATTATGCCTACCCTAGGAGGATATAATTTCACACTTCTTGTTACGCATATTAAAGACTTCTAGGCCAACCGGCTTACCACATAGTCTTATCTGATTGATATTCCTACGAGATCCCTATGTCAACCTAGGGTCACCTTGAGTATCACTACATGAACACATACAAGCGATCATCTTCTCACTTCCCATTATTCATACATGACCAAATCGTAACTAGTCATACCGGCTAACTAAAAATCATGTTAACCTAAAGTAATCAAGTAACACATGCAACCATATGTACGAGCGCGAGAACATGCAGACACATAGATTGGTGTAGAATAAAGGTGCATCTGAAGAAGAGTGCACTCATGCGCCGTGATGCATCGAACACAACACGACCTAACCCACATCACCACTAAGATTACACAATGCCACACCAAATCAAAACAAATCAACAACTTCCCATTACTGGGATCAATAAAGAACAAGAAGGCAACGAATTCGACGACTGCTATGCCAAAGAAGACAATCTAATTCTGATAACAATTTAAACCACATGAAGTATGAACCCACTACGTACACTTAGAGCTTGTAACTCTTACCTTTACTTGTCAAATACCATGGCTTTACCATGCATCCTGGATTGGCCTTATAACCCCGACGATTTCTACCAAGGATCATTCGTCTATACTGAACAGATGGAGGGCAAAACAAATTTATTCGTAGGAATGGCAACGAGTCGGTTTGGGGTCGGGTTTTAACTCCCTGTCCTTGTCCCCGTTATAAAAACCATTCCCCATCCTCGCCCCATTGCCCGTTATAACGGGTTCGGGGATCCCCGTCCCTGTTCAAAACGGGTATCGGGTTCCTGTTTTGATTTTTTTAACCCCTATTTAAGCACCTAAGTAAAAGTTACTTTTAAATTACATCTCAATTAGAAAATGATTAAACACAAGTAAAGTGCAACTCCAAAATCTCCAACATAGTTAATAGTTTTAGAACATAACATACAAATCAAACAAAGAGCATTGTTTCAACATAACAAATAACAACAACTAGTAGCGTACTAAGTCACTAACAAACTAACAAACAAAATAAATTCGCAATATGCTCCTATACTTGCTTGTTTCTCCATCCATTATTGGCGTGCTAAACTTTCCCGTCAATCAATAACCTCACCCATTTGTCACACAACTTTCAACCTATATAAGTTACACAACGTATTAGTTTACAACAATATAAACAAATATAACTATACAAACAAGTTAAATGCTTATATAATAATTAAATCACCTCATCATCACTATCTTCATTTATGGTACCTCTCACAAATCGTGTTGCACAAGAACCCGATCCTACATAATAATATAATGATGCATTAATTAATAAAGGTAAAAGGGATAAAAAATAAACCTTTAAATATGTTAAAGTTATTACCTTGAATCTCGACCCATAACCAATCTTGAGAACACATGAGTGCTTCCAAATCTTTGGATGAAGTCTACTTCGATGTGGGCTCACAAATCTACCACTAGTGCAAAAAGCCGACTCTGAAGCAACAGTCGATACGGGAATGGAAAAAATATCCTTAGCTATAGCAAATAGTGTCAGGTACTTAATACCACTTGACTTCCACCAAGCCAATATATCAAAATCATCAGATCTAGGCAAAATACTCTCCTCTAAATAGTAATCCAACTCCGACTTAACATGTTCAGTATTAGAGGTACTCGAGACAAACAAATCAAATTTATTAATCAGTTGACTCCTTCCTTGAGATTGATATGATGTACCACTTGAAGATTCACTATTACCACGAGTATTCTTATTTAATTTCTCACTCACTTGATATTCTCCCAACATCTCAAAAAAAATGTTATGCACCCTTTCAAGTTCTCTCGGTGCTTCATCATCATATATGAGTGGAAAGTAAAACTCAATCCCTTTCATTTTAAATCTAGGATCCAGGATTGTACACAAAGCCATTACCCCATGAAGTGAACTTCAATATTTTTTAAACTTTATTATCATATTAGATGCCATGAGTAGTATTTCATCATAACTTGAGAATGTCCAATCATTAAGTGACGCTCTTATCTCACAAAGTTTTGGAAAAAATAGATTGATTGTTGGATATTTAGTTCCCGAAAACATTTCTGTCACCTCAAAAAATATCTTCAATCTCTCACTAATTTCACTTGCTAATAACCAATCATCTTCAAAAGGGACGCATTTGTATTGGGACTCACATAATTTTAAGCGACCAAAAATATCTTTATAATTCAAGGCAGTGTGGAGCATTAAATAGGTTGAGTTCCATATCGTTTTACAATCTAGGGCAAGTTTCTTATTGCATGAGATTTTTAATTGATGAGCTACTTTTTCAAAATTTTCCCATCTTTTTTGAGTCGATGTCTAATAAGCTACACTTTCACGCACTTGCTCAATTGAATTACCAATTACATCCAACCCATCTTTCACAATAAGGTTTAATATGTGTGCAGAACAACGCATGTGAAAGATTTTACCTCCCAATAATAAAGAATTAAAAGGTAATTTATCCAACAAAATATTTACCATTCCATCATTAGTACTACAATTATATAAAGTTACCGTAGATAACTTCAGATCAAGATTCCAATCCATCAAGCATTCAATCAATGCCTCAGCAAGTACCTCCACGGTGTGGGGGCATGGAACATATATAAACTTACAAACACAAAAAAAAACACTATCTAGTTTAAAAAACATTTTTTAATTAATAACAACATTACTTAGTAAAAAACAACATTATTTAATGAAAAACAACACTATTTAATTAAAAATAACATTATTTAAGTAAAAACAACACTATTTAATTAAAAACAACATTATTTAAATGAAAACAATACTATTTAGTTAAAAAAACAACACTACTTAGTAAAAAAAACATTATTTAAATGTAAAATTACCTCACAATTCGACTTTGCAATTTCCAGAAGTCATCAATAAAATGTGATGTCACGGCCATAAATCCTCTCTTTTGGGTAGTGGAAGTCCACATATCCGTGGTGATTGCAAATCTTCCCCTATTCTTTCTAAACAACTCCATTGTTTTAGTTTTCTCAAACTCGTAAATTTTGAATATATCCTTTTTTACGGTGTTACGAGATGGAACCTTAAACAATGGTTGAAGACAATTACTATAGTTCCTAAACCCTTGATGTTCAACCATACTAAGAGGATACTCGTGCAAAGTGATCATTTTAGCAAGAGATTCTCTTGCCACTTATTGGTCAAATGAAAAATTAGATAGTTCAGTCTTTCCATCGGGCCTCCGCGTTTGATTTAAAATCGCTTGTTTAATATCCATTGATTTTCGTCGGGGACAAGACTTGAAATGATCCCCCAAATGAGATGTTCCATTTCTACTTGAACCCCTACGTTTTTTTTCACAATATCTAGAAATCTCTTTATCTTGTCCATTGATTTTTTTCCAAATCAAAGCGGTCCCATACCCATGACCGTCGAGGTCATTTTCTATTTTTATTAGTAACATCGGTGTCATGGGACTCAATTTCACGATTTTCATTATCATTATCCAATATATTAATTGGTGCTTGATTAGAAGCTACCTCATTTGTTGGAGGAGTTCATTGCATATCCCCCGTTTGCATTGGAATCTCCTTTGACGTAATAGACATTTTACCTGGACAAATTAAGAAAAAATTACCTGTTAAATCTAAAAAACAACAACTAAAAGACTTGGGGAAAAAAACATTAAGGGGATGAAAAAAACAACTAAAAGAAAAACTAAAATCTGAAAAAACAACTAAAAAACATGCTTTATTTTAGGCTATATCATCACTGTAAATCTTGATATCTGATTTACCAATCCAAGCTATATCACCACTGCCAAGAGGACCCAATTTTTACCCCCATGATGTTGATTCGATGATAAAATTTGAAGGAGTTGTGACAATTATTTTGAATTCTATATCCCTACCCCCATGATGGAATTCAACAATTTGTAATCATTTATAATTATTGAGTCAACTAGTCCGGTTAAGATACTAGCCCATGCAAATTAGGATTTGTTGGCAGCAAGCTAGTAGAGTAAATTTTAGGTTGAAAAAATACTTACTAAAGAGACAGCGTCGGTGTGAGGGAGGACAGGCGGGGCGTGAGGGAGGACGGCGTGAGGAAGAGACAAAGCGATAGGGGCAGGCGTGAGAGAGAGAGCGGTGTGGCAGGAGTGAGAGGGACAGACGAGATATGTTTTCAGTGAGAGGAGAGTGGCGTGGTGAGTAAAGTTTAGGGTTCATTTTTTTTAGATGTTTATATACTAATACTTATATATTTATTATAATATAAATATATATATTTTGTTATATATTAATAAATCGGGTATCCCCGTGGAGACCCGAGGGTATATTCGAAACTAACCCAAAATATTTTAGGGATTTTTTTACTCCCGGAACCCGACCCGATCCCCGAATTTTTGCGGATTTTTCGGGGATTTTTTTCTGGTAACTGCGGGGACCCAAAATTTTGGGGAAAATTACCATCACTATTTCTTCGGGGAGCTAAAACTCTAGGATTCCCTCCTTAGGACTAATGCTTCCTATCCATTACTGGTAAGAATAACGATCCTAATTCGCGATGAAGTTACTTCTCTTATTACTCATCATCAGTTACCGACCAATGACACTTAGGCCTCCAAAATTCAACATAAGGTAGCTAACCTCAGTTTTCGAGATCATTATCCTCAAGTGAAACACAACTCTCACATACTTTCAAACATTCGATTCATGAACCATTTCTATCACTCTGGGTCTATATGATACCAATCCATAATCATTCTAATGGCACCTTTACTCATGCCCAAAGATTTTCGTTAACGGAGTCATTACTAAACATACGGGTAAAACACGTAGGTGCTATAATCAAGCCTAACACTTTACCTCTAGTTCTTTCTCTAAAGGCCATGGAGGATATCATTATATTCTAATCTCCCCAAGTTCACCACCAAGCATCGAATAACCTATTTATGAAGTCATCCTCGAAGGTCATATAGTGACACACACCTAAAAGAAAAAGCCATAGCACTAACTCCAAGGTATCATCACAAGTCAATAATCTCTAACCGTACTACAGTCATCAATGGCCTACCATCACTTGCATAACTTCAATACAACACTGATTACTCAACTCAGTTATAACGCAAATATCTATTACAAGAAACCATGAGTCATACCATGACATATGCGTCACAACCTCAGTTCAAAATCACTAGGAAATGACTATCACTCGCACTAATAACTCATCAGATAAACCTTAGTATATATCTCCTAGGAAATTTTCAATACGATTTCACAAGCCTATAGTTTTTAATCCTTAATGAATGCCACATCATTATAACTAAATTACTTTTCCTAGCAAACCTCGCACTACATGATAGATTACCAAAGTACACAACTATATATATATATAGAGAGGGAGAGGATCACAAGTGGACCTAAAAAGCGGACTTTTTAATGGACCTTAATAAAAAAACATCTAACACGCGTGTCCTTGCCGCGGATCAATTACAACATAGGAATTAAAATTAATGAATTGTTATGTGTTTTTTGTTAAGGTCCATTAAAAAGTTCATTTTTAAGTCCACTTGTGATCCTCTCCCTATATATATATATATATATATATATATATATATATATATATATATATATATATATAGGATACCGGACGTCGGTTATTTCTTATAAACAACAAGGCTCACTCCCACAAAAGCCACGAGGGATCTTATTTCTCAATGCCACACTGAAATCACCCAAACTCTAAATTAACAATATCTAGGTTCTGGGAGGACTCAGGATGTCAGGTATTTCCCAAGAGGAGGCCCACCCTCTTGATGCCCAAGAGTTCCTATTCTAAGACATCAAAACTCATTTATCTAATACAAAGTCGCCAAGGTAATTTAGTTTTACTCCTAGGTTACCTAAATCTTAAGATTATATAAACTCACATTATAGTCAAGGCACATGAATCGGGGTATACTAAATCCAAACCCACAACCAAAGGACCCAATATGTTCCTACAACATAACTAACACTTGTAAACACATTACCCCTTTTGCTCACTCCGTGAGTTCACTCAAGGCTTATATGATATACTCTATGCTAACAATCACTAAGGCATTATTCAACAACAATAACATCCTATCGACCATCCTTTAATCAAGGTGTTACCCCAAGGATCAAATTTACCTAATCATAACATCGATACGAACTCCTCACATGCGTCACACCTAAGACTGCATATCATTTGAAATCATGATGTCCCATCTATGACAGTCTAACTTTCAATCCATGCCATTGGTTACATACAATTTTTCTATCAGCCCTATGAGCGCCATCTTATTCTATTAATATCTCCAAAGACCCTACTTCATCAAAGGTTGTAATAAACAACTCACACTATAAACCACAATGTCCCCACCTACTGGCCTATGTGGACACCCGTAAAATATTACATACTGAATCAGAATTTGCAAAAGCAATTTATAACAATTACCTTGATCGTATGATACTTGGCACTAACTTACTGGTTTAGTTCGTGTCCTCGAGAGTAAGATCAAAGAGGCTAGCACAAACTAAACCATCACCAACCAGCGTGACTGGCCCAAACCTACACCGACGTCAAAAGATCCAACACCAACCTCATCACATCAGTCCTGAAAGGAACCTTGAACCTAGAGCTCTGATACCATGTGTAATGACCCGATCCGGATTTATGGATTACGCGTGAGTCAACTCGGTTCGAATCGGACGTTAGGTGTGAAGTGCAATGAAATAACCTAGACAATGTTTCTAATCGAGTTTTATTTTAAATTAATGTTTCACTTGTATAGTATACGAGTCCAGTTTCAAGATAAACTACGTGTAGGACCCATGGGGAGCACCCCGAGTCCAAGTAAACAGAGCTACTAACGTGAAATCGATAAAGTACACTTACCTGTATGAAATCTTACCCAACCTGCCGTAAAAAAGCGAGGGTGTGAGCCTATTCCCAGTGGGAAAATACAAGCAGTATAGAAACGAATGGCAACAAAGAATACTCACACGCTACAATCACATTCATGCGAAAATATATATGTTACCACATATATGGATATAGCTTTGAAACTGAGTATTCAATGCGTTAACCGATTACTTTCAAAACTTTATTCATCTAGATTAATTTACCTTAATCTTAGAAAGACTTCCTTTGTTCATACTTAGCATTTCTCACTTTTTTTTAACACACCTGGTTCAACACATAAAACCATTACACTTGATTTATTCCAAGCCATTCCTTCACCGAAATCACCCCTTATATTCATTTAGAATATACTTAGTATTTTCATTGAAAAGTACCACTTCAATACATGTGTTCACCGCGTTAGAAAATACTTATTTATCATTCAGAAACTATTTTTATTTCATACTTATAGAAATTATGGGTTTAACAACGTTGGATTACTTAACCACCCATTTTCCCACTCTACTATAACCTATTTACTTTCACTTATGGGCATGAATCGATTTACACATTTACTTGCCCATTCCATCCGCACGGAACAAATTTTACATTAATTCAATTAGGTTGTATTAAGACATTTTACCACACAACCTATTTCCTTGACATATTCCTTATTACTTTTATCCTATCTCGAAATTTTAACATTTATCGCATACTTACAAGGGCTCCACACCGACGACTATGTGCACCATATGGTCTTGCTAGTCATTTAGGACTTTTCACCCAAGGGATCCACACCCTTCTTTCTTATTCCCGGCTGCATTCGAGTCCTTATTAATGTGTTTAATATTTACCCATGTCCTTATTATTCCATTTCCTCACTTTCAACCGGTCGAAACCAAAACCTAGACTTAGCCGTCCGTTTTTCCATTGACACTAGAAAAATTGTTTGTTTTCTTTTTTAAGTCCCTTATCCGTACACACGTGACTTATACTAAATTCATTCACTCTTAGGACTTAATTCATTTTCACACATAGTAGTGTAAGGCCATTCTTTAACATTTTAATTCTATAAAATGTTCCACTTTAAGTAAATTACGAATTTACTCTATTGTTTACCAAACTTGCAATTTAATCCTCTAACAAGTGTCATTTTCCAAAATGATTATTCAGTTTCCAACTTAGCATTTAAAACACTTTAGCCATTTTAACACTTGTTTATTATCACACTTTTGCCCAACTTTCACACTTGTCACTTTAACACTTTTAACAAATAAAATAACACCCTTGCATTCTAAGCTCCAAATTTCTGTTTGTCTTTTTTCATGCTTAAAACACACACAACTTTCTTTAAACTTGCTCACACACACACACACACACACACACACATATATATATATATATATATATATATAAAGGCAGGCTCCTGTGCACACTAAGTTTGCACATTACCTTTTAAAAGTAGTAAAAAAAATATTTTTGAGTTGATTTTTTTTTTGTGATATTTAAACATTTCAAGGAACCCATATAAAAAAAATCAGTTCAAAAAAACTTTTTTTGCTATTTTTAAAAAATCGGTCAAACTTTCACAGTTTTTAAGCCCTTTAAAAACTGCGAAAGTTTGACCGATTTTTTAAAAATAGCAAAAAATGTTTTTTTGAGTTGATTTTTTTTATATGGGTTCCTTGAAATGTTTAAATATCACATAAAAAAATTGGTGTGCGCCAGCACTAAGTTTGCCTACTTTTAAAAGGTAATGTGCAAACTTAGTGTGCAAACTTAGTGTGCACAGGAGCCTGCCTCTCTCTCTCTCTCTATATATATATATATTATCAAATTGCTACAAGTTTATGTGCATGGAAAGTGGACTTTGAACACTAAATCCTTCCAAGTGGATTTAAGCATGCATTGCAAATAATAAAGACATTTCATTAATTTCTTTTACCTTGACAAATGCCCATTTATTCATCAAGTCTCTAGTGCAAGGAGCTTAAAATATTTATTTCATAAATATTTTTACAATATTAACATTAATACACATTTTTATTTCATAAAAATGTCCATCATTACTGGAATAGAAATACGCCAAATAATATTTCCTTAACCTTAACGACGTTGGGAGTGGAGAGATGATATACTTTTTTTTTTCTTTTTCTTTCCTTTATTTCTCTTCTTTTTATGTTGGTTAGATACTGGGTTGGAAGGTTTAGCCGAGAATCACGTAATTGAGTGATTAGAGGGCTAAGTTGATGTGCGATATATGAGCACTGTAATAGTTTTTCCTATGATCGATGTGGGGAAGACTATGATATGAAAGTACAATAAGGACTTATGGTTGTGCCTTAATGAGAAGGACATTTATAATGATGTGTGTATATATTGGGATAAAGCATTTGTGGAATTTTACTGAAAGTAAATGCCTCAGTTGATTGATATGGTAAAACTTAATGGTAGAAGTGCATTAGTAGAGTTACGAGTTAGAATTTTTGCCATCCCGATCATGTGTCTTCGAGTGTTACTTCTCGACGACCGACGATGAGAGGTAGTAGTGTAACAGGAGGGTTCCTTATTTGGATTTCGCTTCGGTGAGACGTCCCACGCATGAACCCGAGCGAATGTCAGAAGTTGAGAAAGGTCTTGGACACTAGGGATATAATTAGGATAATACTTTTACGACTTAGATAGAATTTATATCGACTTTAGGATTCTTAGGACGCTAGGACCTTAGGGCATGTGACGTTGTTTTAGGAAAGGCGGTAGGGAGTTGACCACAATACATTTGTGGGTTAACTCTAAGTGGGATTGAATCCCTAAAATGGAGAGTATGGGATCTCGAGTGATTCGAAATGTTAGGCCGTAGAAGGTGGGGCCTCTCTTAGATAGAGCGTTACGTTGGTACCCTATCTTTTGGGAACTTAAAAGGATGAGTAGACTTTTACTCCTGCACTCGTGTTGTTAAGTTCGAGAATGGATTTAACAAACAAGTCTTTGCCAGGAACGGGAAGTATTGATACGGGAGCATGGGCCCATTGTTCATGTGTCTCACAATTTTAAACTTCGTGAGAAGTCTTATTCCCTCGCGTGATTTAGAGTTCATAGCGGTATTATTCGCCTTAAATAATTAGAGGCACTACTTCCTGGGCAGGAAATTGGTCTTTTCACGAACAACAAGTGGTGTTCGTAAAGGACTATCTATTGTGTATTCCCTTTCGCTAAGGAGGTGTGAATGGGAGTAGTAGGTGCGCCGGGTAGAAAACTGCCGGAGAGATTAGTTAAGGCATGGAAGGCCTAGTGGAACGAACTTAACCGAGGGGATGCTATAGTAAGAGCGTTCATCTCCGTGGTTGACTAATTCAGCTACTAGTGAGAAGAGACTAGTGGTGGAATGAGGAAGGATAGGAGTAGTAGCTTTTATGGATCGAATTTCAGTACAATAGTTGAGATCGTTTCCTATAAGTATGGTGCCATGTATAGCCTAGTGTAGTCGGTTGAGTAATTCGCCTGTTCGTTGGATGGAACCAATGAACAATATATTCCTTGGACTGGGAGTGGTCCGAGAATATTTCTTAAACGATTAGGCTCCTTGAGCCGCATTCTTTTAAGGGCTACACCAATGCGAATATAAGTAAGTGGTGTTGAGGTTGAGCGATGTAGTATTAGTGCAGTTATTCCCTGGCAAGGGTATAACGTGTTTCGGGAAGTAAGGCAATTTGTGTCGAGATGTGCAGGTATCTCCTTCCGTAGTAGAACGGTAGAATCGATAGTTCGTGAGGAACGATTTGGCGCTATGTTATAGCACGATGATGTAGACTGAGATCGAATAGTGATGACCTTAGTCCGAGTCCTATGGGGACACCGCATTGCCAAGGGGTTTTTTGAGAATGATGGAACGGTAGTTTAGTATAGTATACCTTTATACGGTTATACGGTATGCCTCAATTTTGAGGGAAAAATTCCCTTCTAAGGGGGGGAGTATGTAATAACCCAGGTTTTTGAGCGACTATTTTATACTATTTTGCCCGATGGGCTAATTTTATAAAATAGGGGATGATGGAGTAAATATTATTTCCCGTGAGATTTAGGGATAATATTTACTAGGTTTTGTCTATTTACCGTTAAGAGAAGGTAAATAGCATTATATTGTGTTTTATTGCGTCGTTATATGGAAAACGACGGTTATGACCTATATTTAAAGTTGGGTAAAATTAATAAAGTAAAATGAAATTGGAACACAAAAATAGTTCACGTTATTTCTAATGCCAAAATAGGGGGTGCGGTTGTTTTTAGAATAGTCGAGATAGTCGAAATAAGTGCCCAGTTGTATTTTTGAGATTCGGGCATTTTTAAGGAGGTTATGACTCAATTAAGTGGTTACGAGTCATTTTAATGGTGTATTAGCAATTAAAAGAGTGGAATTGTGTTTAAAGACCCGTATAAGTCCCCCCCCCCCTTCTTATTTTTCTCATTTCATGAGAGAAACCAAAGGAGAGAGAGAGAGAGAAAAGGGAGTTGGGAGAAAAATGGAGAAAAGAGAGAGAAATGGAGATTTGAGGCCAAAATCCGTTGCTACCGGAGGAGGATCAAAGACTACAACCTCGAGGCAAGTTTCTTACTTGCTAGATATCGATTTAATGTGATAAATTGCATGTATAGTTAAGTTTTTGGAGATTTAAACCCTAAATGGGTATTTGTTAATTTTGGTGATTAAACCCTTAAATCTTAGCTTTAATTGGATTTGAGGTGATTATATTAGTTAATGATTGTGTATAAATGATTGGGTAGCATTTATTGTTGTTGTATTGGGTTGGATTGATGGGTAGAAGCTCGGAGGCTTCGAAAATGGCCGAAATAGCTTCTCGGGGAAGAAGCTATCCGCCAGGATCGATCGATCGAGCCTGGGGGATCGATCAATCGAAGCCATCGATCGATCGAAGGCCAAGGGTCGATCGATCGACCCCTTCTGAAAAGGTGGGATTTTTTTTAGTTTTGTTTTAGCCCTTTCCTTTTAGGTTTGAGGTCTAGGAACCTTCCTTTGGGAAGTAATGGGGAGTCCTAGAGGGTTGTTTTGGATAGACTAATGTCCTAGGCTAAGATGAGATAATTAGGCTTACCCTAGGGCTAGTTTGTGTAGGTTAATATCCGTATGAAATCGGAAGTTAACCAAAAAAATAAATTGGAGATAAAATGAGAATGTGGAGACTTTTGGGAGTCTATTATTGAGGGAGGCTAACTTTGATGGTTTCTGAAATTTTATGAACTCTTGGAGGCTAGTTTGAGGATAATAGTGATTCGGGTCTTAGGTCATTAATAAAATATGACACTAAGAATAAGAATTTCATATTATAAAATATGGTACTAAATGAATAAGTAGAAATGATTTTGAGAATGTCAAAGTGAACGTTTTCAAAAGAAAAAAGTAATGTTTTTCATAAATGTTAATTTATGATTACACACCTCCCTAAATCGCTATCATAAGGGAAGTTGCGCGTGCGTGGTGAAGCCCCCTGGCTAGTGAATGCAGGGTGGATATAGTCCCTAGGCCATATGGGCGTTTATTATACTACGCTGGTTAGGAGATTCTGGGTGTGGTCTTGACTTTCCCGCAGGCATATGACCGCTTCCCGACGTTTGTTAGGTTCCCAGGTTGTCTTGTTTGATGGGCCCTATAAGATGATAGCCATTTAGGGGCGCGTCCAGTGGGGAAACCCGGAGGGGCGGTCTTAGATTTTGTTAAAGCATTTTGTGATAATAAAATGGCTTTATTTACATTTCCTGGATGGAAGAAGGGAAATGGGCTAAATATATTGTCTTCGGATACATTTCCCGGATGGAAGAAGGGAGATGGAAGCACATGGTATGAAAAAGTATTTTTATGATAATAAAAATGACTTTTGATTACACTTCCTGGATGGAAGAAGGGAAGTGGGATTTTATAAAAAGGTAAAGCATTTTTATGATGATAAACCTTGCTTTAAAAATGTATTTTTTTCCTTGATGGAAGAAAGGAAATAAAATTGGTAAGGAAATTGTTGAAATGAGATTAATTGGTAAACATTTGACAAAATGAATTTACCATATATGTATTTCTTAAAGAAAATAGAAATTGTGTCTTTAGATGACGAATGAATTTAATTATATCCCCTTGAGTAGTTGTAGATTATGACCTCCCATACATATGCATTCATATATATATATATATATATATATTACGTGCTGAGGGTCTGATGAATCTCGATGATCAACCTTGCCTAAGTAGTAGTGTATTGGGGGGGGGGGTTCCTTGTCTGGATTTCGCTTTGCGAGACATCCCACGCACGAACAGGGCATAGTGTTGAGACTGGGGAGAAGTTAGCCCTTAGTACTTGGGTTAACTATAGCATCTCATGATATTCCGCTAGGGTGTGCTTTTAGATTGAGAGGTGAGAATTATTATGTTAATTGCGAGAGAATTACGCACTTAACTGTCATGCATTTTAGTCACATGGGAATCATATCAAACCGGGCCCTGACCCGTATCTATATTTCTTTATTTTGCATATACTCCTTGCCGTACAGGTGCTCTACCGCATGGACACCCGTATTTACATTTCCATTCCAGTTGTCATGGAGCTACAGCATATTGCGGATGTTGTAGGTTAATTGTATTAGACGCTTCTCTCCATTGTACTCTAGTTATGTTCAGTTTATTTATTCGGGCGTGTTGCCCAAGGCATTGCACTCATTTATTATACTGTAATATTTATTGTGTAATATTCGGTGTAACTAATTGTATTGGTCTGTTCACCGACAACTTATTCGGTGATTATTTATTTCATTGTTATCCTTTATCCATTGATTTTTTATATCCACCGTTTTTGCAAATGGGATTGTTTAAATGTTTTCTTTTATTTGCCAATTCTTTTTAAATTTGAAAGTCCGTTTCCTAAAATTATTGGTGGTTATCTCGTACTATTATTCTAATCGACAGTGATGCTGAGAATGGACCATCTATGATTCCTGTAATTATTAGAGTATTGGGCTGGCCACCTATTATTTTAGTAGGCGGGTTGTCACTGCGGCTTACCCCCAGGGCCACTCCCTACCCCCTGAAATAAAATAAAGTAAAATTAGTATCGTCCTCGCAAAGTAAAATAATGCAGAATAATATATTTCTGTAGTTATAGAAAAATTAAATCTTACCTTCATCCTATGCTCCACCTCGGCGTAATATGTCCGGCCGGAGTAGTGCACGTCCGTCTTTTTTGCCCGATTTTTCCTCTCCGATTGGCGAGATGCCAATTGTCGCTCCCCGATCTCATTATCAATGAACTTTTGCCATTGTGCCAATGAGATCGGCTCATTCGGCGGGACGGATTCACGCCATTGGATAATGGACTCTCGTGTTTTCCCAAAGTACCGTGTCCGCATATTTTTCTTCCACATCTTGTGTTGCTCCCTCAACTGCTCCAAGACGGAATCGCGTAGCTTTGGATCCAAGTTGAATTGTTCCTGTCCAACAAATACAATGTTAGTTACGAATAAATATAAATATAAAATGAAATTGAAATTGAAATCGAAATTGAAATTGAAATATTCATATAAATATAAATATATTACCTGTAGTGCCACCCAAACAGCTAAATTGAGCTCATATGGCACCTCCTTCCAACTCATAAATCCCAGGCCGATGACCGTCTTTAGCAGCTCGAGGGATCTCGCTAATAGCTCCGACTTGTTCTCGATGGTAATCCCAAATTTGCCAAATCTAGGGCCGAGGACCCCTCTTCGCCTCTGCTACCACCGAGCCCAGACGACATCATCATAACCAGCATCATCATCGTCGCCTTAATACCTGAAGGAGACATTTTCCGTAAAAAATGTTATTAGTACAGATAAAAAAAAATTCGAAGAAGACATGAAAATATGTACAAATACTACAAATAAAAATGAGCACTAATTATTAATTTACTTTCATACACCCCCTCCCCCACCACACACATGCACACCCCCACCACACCCCCATCATAATTAAAATTACAATTAAAGCTATACAATTGTTAAGATTGCCCCACCACACACACACCCACACACCCCCCCCACCCCGTGCCCCCACCCCCCATCACACACACACGCACATACTATATATATATTGTTCGATAAACAAAGTAATATTAAAAAAAAGTTGAAAAATCCCACCCCCATATGGACAATAATCCAGTGGTTAGGCCACTTTTAAAACGAACCAACCTAACATTTACTAAACAAAATAATCCAACAACAATGTCAACAACAAATGTGTATCCCGCACTCCTTCTAATTCATCTACTCAATTAATTCAGTTCATCAATTAAACTAACAATCAAAGTATACAATTATTAATTTACTAATTTACAATGAGGGGCAATCCTACTTTCATATGAATTGGGCACGAATTATTAATTTACTTTCATCTAAAACTATACAATTAAAATTACAATTAAAGCTATACAATTTATTAATTAAAGCTATACAATTGTTTACATTGCCCCACCACACACACACACACACTCCCACCCCACCCCCACCCCCACCCCACCACCCCACCCCCTCCCCCCTCCCCCTCCCCCTGTCACACACACACGCATATACTATATATATATATATATATATATATATATATATATATATATATATATATATATATATATATATATATATATATATATATATATATATATATATATATATATATATATTGTTCGATATACAAAGTAATTTTCAAAAAAAGTGGAAAAATCCCACCCCCATATGGACAATAATCTAGGGGCCAGGCCACTTTTAAAACTAACCAACCCAACATTTACTAAACAAAATAATCCAACAGTAATGTCAACAACAAATGTGTATCCCGTACTCCTTCTAATTCATCTACTCAATTAATTCATTTCATCAATTAAACTAACAATTAAAGTATATAATTATTAATTTACTAATTTACAATGAGGGACAATCCTACTTTCATATGAAATGGGCACTAATTATTAATTTACTTTCATCTAAAACTATACAATTAAAATTATAATTAAAGCTATACAATTTATTAATTAAAGCTATACAATTGTTTAGATTGCCCCACCACACACACACACCCCAACCACCACCCCCTGCCCCGCCCCCCGCCATACACACACACACATACTATATATATATATTGTTCGATATACAAAGTAATTTTAAAAAAAAAGTTGAAAAATCCCACCCCCATATAGACAATAATCCAGTGGTCAGACCACTTTTAATACTAGCCAACTCAACATTTACTAAACAAAATAATCCAACAACAATGTCAACAACAAATGTGTACCTGTACTCCTTCTAATTCATCTACTCAATTAATTCATTTCATCAATTAAACTAACAACTAAAGTATACAATTATTAATTTACTAATTTATAATGAGGGGCAATCCTACTTTCATATGAAATGGGCACTAATTATTAATTTACTTTCATCTAAAACTATACAATTAAAATTACAATTAAAGCTATACAATTTATTAATTAAAGCTATACAATTATTTAGATGGACCCACCACACCCCCACACCCCCGTCGAGAAGGTGTGTGCGATTTGTGAGGCGGGTCATTCAATTGAGGAATGCCCGACTATACCCGCCTACAAAGTGATGCTTCAAGAACAAGTGAGTGTATAGCAGGATTCAAGGGTGATTTTGGTGCACCCCACGGGAATTCTTACAAACCTTCATGGAAAAACCATCCTGGTTTTAGCCATGGGCAACAACATGCTACGATGAATCCTAATTCACATGTTGCCCCTCCTCCACCACAACACTTTCAACAAGCTCCACACATGCAAGGACATGTGCAAGCACCACCACCTCAAGGATTATATATCCTCCACCGCGGAGAAGTCTCGAGGATACGATAAACCAATTTATCAACAACCAGACTGCAACTAATGTTAGGTATGAGCGCATGATCCATGACATGAATGCGAACATTTCACAGTTGCAATCATCATTGAGTATCCAAGAGAAGGGCAAGTTTCTTGCCCAGGGCCAAAGACCTCCCCAAGGTCAAACTAGTGTAAGCTCCACACCCCATGACCATCCGGAGCAATGCAGCGCAATTAACACTCTACGTAGTGGGAGAGTAGTTGACTTGTAACCTCCCCCACATGATACAACTAAAGATAAGGAGACTTCGCCCGACACGAAAGAGGCCGAAGATGTATCCTTAAATAAGAGTGATAAAGAAGGCGCTAGTGAGCTCGAGGTAGTAGTGAAACTCCCCACCGCTGCCCCATACCCTCAATGGTTGGTTCCGCACTGCAAAGGGCATTCCTCAATTGTTTAGATGGATCGACCACACCCCCGTCGAGAAGGTGTGTGCGATTTGTGAGGCGGGTCATTCAATTGAGGAATGCCCGACTATACCCGCCTACAAAGTGATGCTTCAAGAACAAGTGAGTGTATAGCAAGATTCAAGGGTGATTTTGGTGCACCCCACGGGAATTCTTACAACCCTTCGTGGAAAAACCATCCTGGTTTTAGCCATGGGCAACAACATGCTACGATGAATCCTAATTCACATGTTGCCCCTCCTCCACCACAACACTTTCAACAAGCTCCACACATGCAAGGACATGTGCAAGCACCACCACCTCAAGGATTATATATCCTCCACCGTGAAGAAGTGGCAATCCTACTTTCATATGAAATGGGCACTAATTATTAATTTACTTTAATCTAAAACTATACAATTAAAATTACAATTAAAGCTATACAATTTATTAATTAAAGCTATACAATTGTTTAGATTTCCCCACCACACACACACACTCCCACCCCACCCCCACCCCACCACCCCACCCCTGCCCCCTGCCCCCTCCCCCCGCCACACACACCTGCGCACACCTGTACACACATACACACACATACACACACACACACCCCACCCCCACCACACCCCCACCACCCCACCCCCTCCCTCCTCCCCCCACCACACCCCCTGCCCCCCTCCCCCCACCCCCACCACACCTGTACACAAACACACACTTACACACACAACCCACCCCACCCCCACCACCCCCTGCCCCCTCCCCCACCACACACATATATACACACACATATACACATACATATACACACTTATATATACACACATATAGAAATAAAAGAGAAAGAGAGGAAAAAAACATACCTTAGAGAGAGAGAGAGCTGAAATCGCTCAGAGAGAGAGAGAGGGAAAACCAAAAATCAGTGGGAAAAAAAAACACAGGGCTTATTTTACTGACGACATTGTCACAGTCGTGTCAAGGTCCTTGACGGTGACAATCATTCAAAGAATTATCACGGTCATTGACCGTGACACAAAATGCATGTTTGTAGTCACGGTCAATGACCGTGAAAAGGGTGGCCGGTTGAAAGGTGACAAAACACGTGTTTCTCACCTCACTTACAACACTGATTTAAGATTTTGACTGAGCTTAAGCCCACTTGCCCGTGAATTACTGCTAGGAGGTTCCCACATCCTCTGTAAGTAGTACTACCTGAGGAAGAGCTAGGGCATCTCAAGTACACACCAAAATGAGCTTTTTTATAGAGATTCTGCCCCTTTCCCAACTGAACCCTCCATTGTCTTCCCTAATTTAGATGAATAAAGAGTAGGCAGTTCATTGCCTCCTCGGGAGGGTATAGAGTTAGAAAATAGAGAGTCCATGTCTTCCATTAACCTGAAGTCTCCTTCTGATGGGGTGAGATCTGAATGATTCGATGATGTCAGACCTAAAAGTGTGGGTCCATTCCCTTCCACTTCCCCTATAGATAAGCCCTTGAATGAGGGAATGGATGATGAGGATCATGACATAGTTGATTCATCTGATTCCTATGATCCTTCCACCATCGATGCCCGGTGGTATGCATGTGACATTTCAAAGGATGAGCTGGACTTTTTAAGAGATAAGTATTGCATCCCTATAGCCATTTAGACCAGAATCCTTGTAATTCCCCGTGTAATTTAACAATTAGGTTGATAAAGTCTAAATATAAAATCATACGAGATAATAAAAACAAAATAATATCATTCTCATCATGAAGAGATCGAATGAAACAATAGACAACAATTTGGGAGTGGTGAGAAGATCCTCAAATATAATTCATAATGTCCAAAAAGAAATCTATAAAAATGTTATCTTAACAGTGATACATAAATACAACCTCCAAAGAGTCTATGAATATTACAGGCCATTTAAGTCTCAACATTCAACTAAACATCTCAATATAAGCTAAAATGAAAAGATAAATGATAACATGAGGAGGTAGAGAACTACAATGTCTCTGGAGCTAATACCCTGAGAGATGTATACCACACGTTGACTGGATCGAAAGGAAATTTAAGTGTGAAGTCCAGTCCTAGCACTTGGTTTAGATAAAAAAAGGGGTTAAAACCCTAACAAGTAACTTAGCTATGCAACTCAGAGTAGTTACATGCATAGATGATAAAGTCACGGTATAATACTTTAATGAACAACCCAACCTGTAAACGCAGTCTCATAATATATTAGAATTATCTCATTTTATACCTTTATTTAGTTATTCTCATTAACTAATCAGTAAGTAACCGACATGCTTAATAATTCATTAACACCTGACCGATATGCGCCCCTTCCTTTTGTCCATCTCAAATACATGCGGTACACCAAGTTTAAGTAATCACGTGTATTAATCTCAATTACTTTCATGAATCAATCATGCTTGCTAATTAATTACCATCTCATAAACATGCTCCCCTTCATCTCAGCTATCTTATAAACATGTAGTATGCCAAATTTAAATAATTACATTTCACGCCCTGATGCCACCTGTTGTTCGTATGGCCACCACCTAGTATTCGAATGATGGGGAATTAACATATCATAATAAACCATAAACATCACATTTTATGCCCGGGCGCCACTTGGTATTCACATGGTCGGGATTTACATATCATAATATCGGGGTGTTCTTCTACGGTACCCACCCATTCATTTCCATTAAACATGTTCAAATCACAACAACTAATCTCTAAACTCCATGCGTGGGATGTCTCATCGAAGTGAAATCCAAACAAGGAACCCTCTAGACACACTTACGTTTAGAGAGACTAATTGCTAAGATAATTTATTTAAGGTTTATTTTGCAAAAGTAGGGCAACAGTTTAAATGTCTACGCACGAAATTTTCGAATTAATCTACACTACTATTCATCAACCAAACCAATCACAATAATTTTCCATACTCCTTATAACATCTGCATAATAGAACACACATCAACAATAGCACGATTTCAAACATGAGTTCATATTTAATTCTTACATAAAAGGGACACATAATTATTTTACGAGGGTATGTTACATCATCAGGCGTCCATTAATGCATATCAATTGTCCCAAGTCATTTACAATATTTTCATATTGGTTATTATAACATGAATAAGAGTCTCATAACAAATCTCATCAATTTGGAACATATTTGTCAAGAGTACTACTGCTAGGTCGTATGGTACACCCCTACTGAGCAATTAAACTTTCAGAACATTTTAATTCTAAATTGATTTTGTATCATCTATTCTGGTACCTCAAATTATCAATTTCTACAAATGGGGTCAAATCCGAAACTATCATTTTCATGCGTTGGGGTCAATAATTCATTTTCGCAAACTAATAGGCTCGATATGAATATTTAAGTACATAAAACTATTTAAAATCACATAATATAACATAAATTAGGATTGCACAATTTTCTAAGGGTGACTAATAAATTATAACACTAAAATTTAGTTTAGATGAATATAACAGATACACATATAAAAGGAGAGGATTATAAAGGTACTTGCCTCACATGCGCATCCCAAAACTTTCCGTTATTCGTTGGTGAAGAAGGTCCATTGACATCCTTGAAGTGAACTTTTAAATATATAAATAAATCCTTGGTATGGATTTGTAAATTGAAAAAAGTTTGGGTAGAGATTGATTAAATAAAAGAGTAGAGGGACTTTGAAAAATGTGGGAAGAAATTTTTGAAAATGGAAAAAAGGAAAAGTTGTCAAAGAGGATTAATTAATAATTGTGCTCCCTTGATTTCAGCATCAACTTCCCCTCGTAAAATAATTACGTGTCCCTTTTATGTAAGAACTCAATATGAACACATGCTTGAAATCATGCTATTGTTGATGTGTGTTCTGTTATGTAGACGTTAGAAAGAGTATGGGAAATTATTGTGATTGGTTTGGTTGATGAATAGTAGTGTGGATTAATTCAAAAAATTTTCCCTTAGACATTTAAATTGTTGCCCTACTTTCGCATAATAAACCTTAAATAAATTATCTTAGCAACTACTCTATCTAAACGTAAGTGTATCGGGAGGGTTCCTTATTTGGATTTCACTTCAGTGAGACGTCCCACGCATGGAGTTTAGAGACAGGTTGTTGTGATGCCTTAAATCATTAATAAAATCATATACTTTCAACTTTACGCTTTGTGTTACAAAGAATCACTTGCACGATGTTGTCACTTTAGATCTCTATTAAATCGGTTAAAATATAGATAATGAATCCCAAATAGTAGAGCCGAGTCGAGGTAACTAGTATAATTGATGTTTTAGTAGTTTTCTCGGAGTGAATAATCTCGTGTTAAAATGTAAATAGTAATTGAACATGTTAAATGGAAATGAATGGGTGGGTACCATGAAAGAACACCCTGATATTATGATATGTAAATTCTCGGCCATGCGAATATCTGGTGGCGTCAGGGCATAAAATGCGATGTTTATGGTTTATTATGATATGTTAATTCCCTGCCATGCGAATACCAGGTGGCAACCATGTGAATACTGGGTGGCATCAAGGCGTGAAATGTAATTATTTAAATTTAGCATACCGCATGTTTATGAGATTGCCGAGATGAAGGGGTGCATGTCAGTTATGTGGTAATTAATTAACGGGCATGATTGATTACTGAAAGTAATTGAGATTAATACACGTGATTACTTAAACTTGGCGTACCATATGTATTTGAGATGGCCGAGAGGAAGGGGCGCATGTCTGTCACATGTTATTGAATAATTGAGCATGTCAGTTACTTACTGATTAGTTAATGAGAATGACTAAATAATGGTATAAAATGAAATCATTCTAATATATTGTGAGACTAGGGTTATGGGTTGGGTTGTTCATTAAACTATTACACTGTGACTTTATCATCTATGCATATAACTGCTTTAAGTTGCGTAGCTAAGTTTCTTGCTAGGGTTTTAACCACTTTTTTTGGAAACTAGGTGCTAGGACTGGACCTCACACTTAAATTTCCTTGCAAGCAGTGCTTGATATAGATTTCTCAGGGTATCACCTCCAGAGACATTGTAGTTATCTACCTCCGCATGTTATCATTTATCTTTTCATTCTAGCTCATATTGAGATATCTTGTTGAATGTTAAGACTTAGATGGCTTGAAATATTCATAGACTCTTTGGAGGTTGTATATGTATTACCGTTGAGATAACATTTCTATAGATTTCGTTATTGGACATTATGAGTAATCTTTAATGATCTTCTCACCACTCCTAAATTATTGTCTGTTGTTTCATTCGATCTCTTCATGCCGAGAATGATATTATTTTTTTTATTATCCCATATGATTTTATATTTAGACTTGACCAACCTAAGTGTTAAATTACACGGCGTATTACAATCCCCTCTCCTGAGGAGAGGGTGTATGATAATTTGAATTTTGAGGAGATTTGCCTCTCCTTATAGGGGCTTTAGGTAGGACTTAAGTTAGCCCTTCAAATCGTTATAAGATCCATCCTCAGTGGATATGGGGTCACTTTTACTCAACTAACCCTAAATGCGTATAGGACCTTCCTTAGGGAAATGATGTTCTAGAAGTACATGATTGAGTTTGAACTAACATGGGACATTTTCGAATATGTCCATGGGCTAAAAGACAATGCTAAAGGCCTGAGTTATTTTAGCTTTCTCCTAAGAAGTCCCATTTGAGGATGGTGACAGTAATTCAAAGTAGTAATCATAGTTGGAAGGGTAAATATCACTTTGTCAAGGGCGAGTGGGAGTTTAAAAGTCATAAGCAAGATAGGTCCTGTAGGGTTCCACGAGAATGGAATGAACCGAACTGGATAGGTAAAAAAATTTCAAACAACTATGTGATCTGATAGTTTATTTCTACTTATTTTTTATGCCAACATCCTCTATTTTCTCTTTTCAGGGAAAAAGGCTCCTCGATTTCCCGCTATTGTAGTAGATCGGATTGACTCTTATTGCGAGAAAATTCCCCCAAAGTTTGGAGAGTTATTTTCTGTGGAAAAGTTCATATTAGACGTATATCACACATTGACATGTCCTTATATACTTTTTCTTGGCTTACAAACATTTTTGCCCATCCCACTGTATCTCCAGATATCTTGGAGCACCCACCTGAGTCGACATTTATAATGGCTCCCCATTATATCTCCCGAAAAGCAGTGGAGTTGGCTTATAAGAAGAGGATGGATGGATGGATAAGAAGGATGGAAGTTGAAAGGAAGAAACCTAAGGATGAGAGGAAGAATGCCGAGGATAAATCGGCTCAAGGTGAGAAAAATGCTCAGAAAAAGAGTTATGAAGTAGAGGCCAATATGGATAAGTCAAAAGGGAAAGCCCCTATGTATTCTTAAGTCCCTAGAGCCGACGAGAAGCGTCCTTTGGATCCCCCGATCAACCAGAGTGTTCTAAACGTGCCACGGACCACTGAAGCCAGGACTTTTTGTAAATTGGTGAGAGGTTAAGGATCTGCCCCTATTATGGGGAAGCGGAGGAGTCCAAGTTTGACCCAGCCCACAGAATTTCCTTGAAAAAGTTGAGAGTCGACCTCGAGTCTATCTTTCATCACACCAGTAATGCCACTGACCTACTGGGGTATCATGGTTATAGTAAGGACTTTGAATTCCTGATAGGGTATGATCCAGATTCGTTGTGGAGATTGATCTAACACAGACATGGCCGGCTCTAGGCATAGGCGGGTTAGGACGCCGTCTAGGGCCCCCGATTAATTGGGGCCCCTTCCGGGAAAAAAAATTAAGTATAAAAAAATTAGGTATAAAAAAATAGGTTTAAAAAAAAATTAGTTGTAAAAAAAAAGGCTCCCCAAAAAAAATTAGTTATGAAAAAAATTAGAGTTATCACTTAAAAAAAGGCCCCCAAAAATAAATTTTTTCTATATAAAATAAACTCACATACTAAACCCAACAACAACATAATAACCCACCCACACACAAAAAAATAAACCCACATAATAAACCCACCATCATAAACCAACCCAAATCAAATCCAACCCAACCCATTTACTTATTCTATTCTTCTAACCCTAAAACTCTCATTCCTCTCACCCACTTTCTTCTCTCACGCTTCTTATCTTCCTCTCTGTAATACCCCGTACTTTTAAAGATATTTAAATTACACTGTGGATGTAATTTGGTAATTTGAAGAATTATTGTGAATAGTAATTCTGGGATTAATGAGAAATTCAATATTATAAAGTGAATAGTAAATATTAGTTTTCGAGTGACAGATTAATATTTACGTGGATTATATTTCGAGACTAAGTATATGAGTAGATTATTTTATTACATATCGCAGTTGGGTAAAGCGACAAAGGAAAATATTTTAAATTGGAAAACACACGTATTGAACGTGTTGGGTCAAACTAGTGAATTTTAGTTAAGTGACTCAGATGGAGGTTCCGACTGCGCCATTGGGTTCGAAATGGCCGAGATAGTCAAAATAGAGTATCCGGGGGTAGTATTTGGGTTCCGAGCATTTTTGGACTAGTAGGGACTCATAAATGAGTACACGAGTTATTTAACAATTGGGTATATACCCAATTTCTGGTTTAATAAGGCAACCCTCATTTTATTTCCCCTAAAATCTTCCCTGAGAGAGAGAGAGAGAAGAGAGAAGGAAGAGAAGAGGAAGAAGAGAAGAGAAGAGAAGAGAAGAAGGAAGAAAAGGAATTTCAGGCCAAAATTCGTGGGACTCGACTCGGAGTCGTCGGATTTAATCCACGACGCGAGTGTTTAACTTGCTTTATGATTAAGTGTGATTAATTTCTCATATTGTAGTTGGTATATAACTAAAGATTTTTGGGTTGAAATTTCGTGGATCAAACGGGTTTTCGAAAGATTAAAACGGATATAACTCGATTGATACCCAATTTGAGAAACTTGGAATTTATTGAAATTAATTGTTGAAAATGGGTTCTAGGATGATTATAACCCTTTCTATATGTGTATTTATGGTTGCTTGAGGTTGAATGATGATGAGAGAGGAGATAAAAAGCTTGGAGGTGTTTTAATGGAGGTTTGGATTTTTAGAGAAAAAGGTGAATAGTGACTAGCGTCACTTTCGGACTGTTTTAGCTAGGAAGACCGCCGATTCAGCTCTCGGTCAAAATATAAAAGTTGTATATCTTTCGATACGGTCGTGTGGGCACCGACCGCGTATTTTTCTGATTTTTTTTTTAATTAGTTATGATTTTTCTAAGATGGCAGTTCCGGGGTTGAAACCGTCAACTCGAAAATCAAATTGGAAATTGGAAAAATAAAGGCTAGAATTGTTTGGAGATAAATATTTGGGATTCCTAAAAATAGTGTGGGGACTTCTAAATATTTTTTTTAGTAAGGCGTGTACCTTGGGTTAGTTGAAAGTAAAATCCAAGAATTACCCAAATAGGGGTGTTCGTGAGGAATAATACTTAAAGGGGTATTTAGGTGTGATTTGAATAATAAATAAGAGAGTACGTATTGGGGGTAATATTTTAAGGGTGTGACTGCTTATATTATTATGAATGGAAATATTCGAGGTTATTGGATATCGTTATAAGAATTTGGAAATTATAGCCATAGTATATTGAGAACATATATAAATAATATATGTACGATGTCGTTAAAGTATATATATTATGAGACGAATGAATATATCGGGGTTGTTGATATTATCATTGTGCGGTGAGAAAGGCTAGGAAATAAAATATTGGGGATTAGTTAAAAATTGATAAATGCGTAGGATATTCGAGATAGAAATATACTACGTAGGGGATTTATTATACGGGTTGTGCGTATGCCCGGATGTTATTATATACATGGGTTAAATAATTACCTATAGGGAATTATGTATAGGTGAGCTAAATACCTATCATTATAATATGGTTGTGTGAATACCTAACTGATGATATATTTATATAGGTGGGATGTGTACCTATATTATTATTTATTATGTGTATGACATACCTACCATACTTGCTATCACGGGAGGTTGGAGTTCGAAAGAGGACAATCTTATCCTATGTTGCCTTCGGGGGGATTTTAGATTTGGTACCCAAGAACATGGAACCTAGGTACGGGCTATCTGAGAGAATGATAGTGTTGTCGCTCATATGGGTGCATAGGTATGTGCGTAGCCCATAGGCTTGGAACCATGTTCGTCTCCAATATGTGTGATTTGTATTGATACAGTTCCTTAGCGATGTGGAACATGTGATCCTTTAGTACGGGATGTACTTGGATTGGATAGCAGAGTATATGTGCACCACTGTTAAGCCTATGGGTGCCGGATATGGATATATGTATTGTGATTAACATATATGTGTACTGGAGATAATCCACGGATGCTTAGTAAATGAGAATAACTAAGCTACATATATTATAGCTCTGTGGACTGATTATTATACTTGTGCGTATAGTATATTATTAATATATGAGATGAGACATCATATAATGTAACCCTGTATAAAAGGGAAAAGAATGAATAAAGTGATATATTACTTCGAGTAAATGAATATCCGAATTTATATGAATATGAATCTTAGGTTCTAGTGAGAACTATTCATAAATACGAGATGGTATAAATATGGTATGTACTGAAGGCCTAATGGATCCCGATGATCAACAATGTCACGTAGTAGTGTATCGGGGGGGTCCTTGTTTGGATTTCGCTTCGCGAGACACCCCACTCACGAACGTAACGTAATGTTGGGAATGGGGAGAAGTTTAGTCCTTAGTACTCGAATTGATGAGGATTATTAGAAGATGGGTAATTACATTAATTAGGCAGGGTAGCTTAACTAGGTTGTTTAAAAAGGTATGCGATAGTTGTGCACTGTTACAAGAGGGGTGAGGTGTATCTCATGTGAGAGCGATACCATTTTAAATATGAGAAATAACATATTTTAAAATATGGATTTTAAGCACTTGCTAAAATATTTTCGAAACTCGGGCTCTGACCCGTATCTCTATTTTCCCTCTCTTACTATATATATATATAGGTGTCCAGACACAGGGACGCCTGGATGATGATTCCTTCGAGTCAGACGTTTGCTGCGGCAGCTGTGGATGCAAGCAGGTTTATTATAGACATTTCTATCATTGAGATCTAGATATGAGGTATTATAGAAATATTCGGGCTTATGGCGTAACTGTACTCATTTATTCTTTTATCGCCTTTTAGTGTGGCATTCGATTTGGTTGTATTATTGTACCGAGTGTTCGGTTATTTTATTTTATTTTATTTCATTTCAGTTGCTGCATATAAAGTGTTGAAATTTTTTTATTTGAATGGTTTGGTTAAAAAGATTAGTTAATTAAAAAAATTTGACGCCGGCCTAATAGTATATTAGTAATTAAATTGATTTTCGACAGTGATGCTAAGAATGAGCCATATGAGACTCCTATTTTAATTTGATATAAAGATCGCCCGATATTTTATTAGGCGGGGTGTCACAGGTGGTATCAGAGCATCAGGTTCTAGTGTCCTTAGGAATCTGTGTGGATGTACTACGCTTTCAGCGTTGCTTTTGATTTGATATAGAGCCTTATGATTAGGATTGTTGATATCCTCTTGTGAGATTACGTTGTCCTTCCATTATGTAAGATTATAGTAAATCTTTTGCTCGCTCATTCAGGATTCGTGTGCTGATCGATGAAGGGCGACCTTAGAAGTCCATTGTAAGGGCAGCAGGAGGCGGGGCTTAGTTAGAGCTATAAGTTGATGTTGGAAATTGGGACCGTGGTAAAGGTCATTTTCCTTGTGACATTGTCATGGATTGCTGCAACGACTACTATAGAATAATAGTTATAATTATATATGCACCGCTATAGTAGAGAATGGTACTAAGCTTGAATTGCCCAGTGAGGATAAATTTCAAAAAAGATAATAGGTCTTTTATGAGGACCGTACGTTGAAGTGGAGCTAGATGGAAATAGTGTAGTTCTTCCAAAGGAAGTAGAGGGCTCAGGATCTCTTGCTTAGAGTTGGGTATGGGAATACCCATATGTGAAAATTTGAGGAAACTTTTTTCACTCGTTAGAGCAATGTTGAAATGGTAGCGACGATGGTAACCATATTCGGGGGAGCATGACGTATTGCTCATAAATTAATCTTACAAGTGGATTTTTTTCCCTTAATAAGAATGTGAAATTTGGTGAATTAGATGTTAATCACGAAATTAAAATGGAGTTCTTATAGATGAATAATTTTGGGTTTATGTTAATATAACTCATGGATTTTTTTTAGGGATTTGTTGGATTTCCTTAAAGAATTAACAGGATTTCATCCCTAAACTATGCTAAGATGTGGTCTAGGGTGACTCAAAGTAGTTTGGGGACCTTGTATTTGGGTTGGAATGAGTTTTGGATTGAATTGGAGAAGGAAAAATGGGAAGAACGAATTTTGGAGATGAACTGTGCATCTGCAGAAATGTCGTTAGAAGTCTGCCCAGGTCGTTCGAACGAGACTTCTAACGAGGTTCCAGTGGGTAGTTCGTTTGATGTTGGAAATGTCATTCGAACGAAATGTTGTTCGAACGAGCTCATTCGAACGAGAATTCTAGGTCTTCTAACGAGAATCCTCAATGACTCTTAAGGACCGATTTTTGTTCGAACTTCTCGTAGGCTTATTTAAATGAGTGTTAAGCCTGTACGAATGTCGAGCAACTTAAAATTTATAAGTGAGTAAATAATATGCACGATTAGCCAAACAATATTATAGATATATTGTGTATATATATACGAGCATATTCAGACGTATATATGTGATATGTTAAATATATATGTGTGTGATTGGTATACTTATATGATATGGTTTTTACCGAGTCGGTGTGATAGTCCAACCACTGGTACCCAGGATGATGTATAATTATTTCCCTGGAAGATGATAACATTGAGAGGCTGCATCCATTGAGTTATAGTTCTGAGGGATGGTTATTATACTTATATAGTGTATGATATATGAGTATGGATATACTTGATGTGTATAGTATATTGTATATATATTTATATGAGATGTGAAACATATATATACAGACATATTAAAGAATGGAATGCGAGATAAATTCTGGATGAGCTCACCTTGATTATATGTTTAGATGGAACTTCGATGAGGAGATGTTTCATTAGCATGATTTGAGTGCATGGGGACCTTATGGATATAATTTAAGGTATGCAGAATTTATAGTTAAGCTGGGAGTTTAAGTTTGTTGGTGTTCGCGCGAAGGACTTAGTGTTAGTGCAAGCGCTTGTGGTATAGCTCCTTGATAAAATTGAGATTTCTGACCATATTTTGTTGGTAGATGGGATGGGATTACCCCGCTTGTATATTTGAAGCTAACAAGACACTCCATATGTGAACCTTAACGACGTCGGGAGTGGACAGATGTTATAAAATGCAAGAATGTTGGTTTTGACGATAAGTCACCTAGTGTAGAGGAAACACTATAGAGTGAGAGCCATTTGATGACTGTATAATTATATAGAGATTTCGCAGCACTAAAATTTTGCTCTCACCACAAGTATGTGGGTGATGTAAGATAAAGGAAATTAATTTGAGACTTATAGCCAGGCTTTGAATATAAGGGAAATTCAGAGGAAATACGTTTTGGGTATAATGTTCATAATGCTTTTGTCGAGAGTAGGCGCACTGATTAGTTGGGCTTTCCATTTGGTCAAGATGGAAGGATATAGTGGTAGAAGTACATTAGTAGGTTAACGAGGTAGGATTAGAACGTCCCGTTGGTGTCCCTTAGACCGATATATCTCGATGACCGACGACGCAAGGGAGTAGTGTATCAAGAAGGTTTCTTATTTGGATTTCGCTTTGCGAGACGTCCCATGAATGAAACTGAGCAAATGTTGGAAATCGAGAGAGGTATTAGGCACTAGGGACACAATTTAGGATAGTACTATTTCACGTAAGTAGGAAACACTTTGATATTAGAATTATTAGGAAGTAAGGTCAGTAGGACTAGTGACGTCGATATCGAGAAATTATTGGAAGTTAACCACAAGAAGATTAATTGGTTAACCTTGAGAAGGATTGGATTTCCATGTATAAGAAGAATTAAATTTTGTAGGTTAGGAAAACCCATGTGTGAGTATTACCCCGAAGAAATAAGGACCGTTGTTTAGAGAAGAGCGTTACGTGTCGGACGTTTACAATGGTCGTGCAGATATAAACCTAGACTTTATGTTGCAAGGTAGTTATAAACAAGGCTAAAATGGTATGACGAATTGAATGTCATGTGAGAATGACGCTAATTCAAGCATTTATGTGCAACGAGAGCTAGCACACCCGAGATGGGTTGAAAGGCTGTGGAAAGTCATTTAAAAGGTACCTTTTGATGAAAAGGATACCAAATTATTATGAGAAAGTAGAGCAAAATCTTACTCAAACGAGTGTTGAAGAATGGTTTGCACATGATTGTATTGTTAGAATACTCCAAGGAAACACGGAGTATATGTAGTACCAAATTTCGGAAGAGTATATGAGAGTTAATACTTTAATTATTCGGTATAGGGAAAGTACCTTGGAGATTACGAGAGAGATAGTAATCTGAATATTTATACAATACGTAGCGATGAGAATAAAAGACGTATGAGAAGTGTATGATTAGGTTGGGAATATGCCTATGAATCTTAATAGGATTTGTGTATGCCTATTATATGATATTATTTATTAAGTGCGCTAATGGGTGTTAACCAGGGGGTGCAGGAATATTATATATATGAATAGCGATGATGAGAATATATATATATATATATATATATATAGGTGTTAACCAGGGGGTGCAGGAATATTATATATATGAATAGCGATGATGAGAATATATATATATATATATATATATATATATATATATATATATATAGAGAGAGAGAGAGAGAGAGAGAGAGAGAGAGAGAGAGAGAAAGATCATACGCCTTGAGATGGGTGCAATATAGTGGGAGACCATTGTGTTAAGCTATATCTAAATTTGGTTAAGCTAGGACGTAGTGTATATACTGATCCTAGAGTACTGGTACAAGCTATATCTGAATTTTGAGGACGAAATTCTACTGTAAGGGGGGAAGTATGTAATACCCCGTACTTTTAAAGATATTTAAATTACACCGTGGATGTAATTTGGTAATTTGAAGAATTATTGTGAATAGTAATTCTGGGATTAATGAGTGAAATTAAATAAATTCAATATTATAAAGTGAATAGAAAATATTAGTTTTCGAGTGACAGATTAATAATTACGCGGATTATATTTTGAAACTAAGTATATGAGTAGATTATTTTTATTAGATGTCGCAGTTGTGTAAAACGACAAAGGAAAATATTTTAAATTGGAAAACACGTGTATTGAACATGTTGGGTCAAACTAGTGAATTTTAGTTAAGTGACTCGGATGGAGATTCCGACTGCTCCATTGAGTTCGGAATGGCCGAGATAATCAAAATACAGTATCTGGGGGTAGTATTTGGGTTTCGAGCATTTGTGGACTAGTAGGGACCTGTAAATGAGTACACGAGTCATTTAACAATTAGGTATATACCCAATTTCGGGTTTAATAAGGCAACCCTCATTTTATTTCCCCCAAAATCTGTCCTAAGAGAGAGAGAGAGAGAAGAGAAAAGGAACAGAAGAAGAAGAAGAAGAAGAAGAAGAAGAAGACGAAGAAGAAGAGAAGAGGAGAAGGAAGAAAAGGAATTCCGGGCCAAAATTCGCAGGATTCGACTCGGGGTCGTCAGATTTAATCCACGAGGCAAGTGTTTAACTTGCTTTATGATTAAGTGTGATTAATTTCTCATATTGTAGTTGGTATATAACTGAAGATTTTTGGGTTGAAATTTCTTGGATCAAACGGGTTTTCGGAAGATTAAAACGGATTTAACTCGATTAATACCCAATTTGAGAAACTTGGAATTTATTGAAATTAATTGTTGAAAATGGGTTCTAGGATGATTAGAACCCTTTCTATATGTGTATTTATGGTTGCTTGAGGTTAAATGATGATGAGAGAGGAGATAAAAAGCTTGGAGGTGTTTTAATGGAGGTTTGGATTTTTGGAGAAGAAGGTGAATAGTGACCAGCGTCACTTCCGGACTGTTTCGGCTAAGAAGACGGCCGATTCAGCTCTTGGTCAAAACATAAAAGTTGTAGATCTTTTCGATACGGTCGCGTGGGCACCGACTTCGTATTTTTTTGGATTAGTTATGATTTTTCTAAGATGGCAGTTCTGGGGTTGAAACCATCAACTCGAAAATCAAATAGGAAATTGGAAAAATAAAGGCTAGAATTGTTTGGAGTTAAATATTTGGGGTTCCTAAAAATAGTGTGGGGACTTCTAAATATTTTTTTTGAGTAAGGCGTGTACCTTGGGTTAGTTGAAAGTAAAATCCAACAATTACCCAAATAGGGGTGTTCGTGAGGAATAATACTTAAAGGGGTATTTAGGTGTGATTTGAATAATAAATAAAAGAGTACGTATTGGGGGTAATTTTTTAAGGGTGTGACTGCTTATATTATTATGAATGGAAATATTTGAGGTTATTGTCTATCGTTATAAGAATTTGGAAATTATAGCCATAGTATATTGAGAAGAGATATATATAATATATGTACGATGTCGTTAAAGTATATATATTATGAGATGAATGAATATATTGGGGTTGTTGATATTATCATTGTGCGGAGAGAAAAGCTTGGAAATAAAATATTGGGGATTAGTCAAAAATTGATAAATGAGTAGGATATTCGAGATATAAATATATTACGTAGGGGATTTATTATACATGTTGTGCGTATGCCCGGATGTTATTATCTACATGGGTTAAATAATTAGATATGGGGAATTATGTATAGGTGAGATAAATACCTATCATTATAATATCATTGTGTGGATGCCTAACTGATGATATATTTATATAGGTGGGATGTGTACCTATATAATTGTTTATTATGTGTATGACATACCTGCCATACTTGCTATCACAGGAGGCTGGAGTTCGAAAGAGGACAATCTTATCCTATGTTGCCTTAGTGGGGATTTTAGATTTGGTACCTCAAGAACATGGAACCTAGGTACGGGCTATCTGAGAGAATGATAGTGTTGACGGTCATATAGGTGCGTAGGTATGTGCGTAGCCCATAGGCTTGGAACCATGTTCGCCTCCAATAGGTGTGATTTGTATTAATATAGTTCCTGAGCGATGTGGAACATGTGATCCTTTAGTACGGGATGTACTTGGATTGAATAGCAGAGTATGTGTACACCGCTGTTAAGCCTATGGGTGCCGGATATAGATATATGTATTGTGATTAACATATATGTGTACTGGAGATAATCCACGGATGCTTAGTAAATGAAAATAACTAAGCTACTTATATTATAGCTTTGTGGACTGATTATTATACTTGTGCGTAAGTATATTGTTAATATATGAGACGAGACATCATATAACGTAACCCTGTATAAAAGGGAAAATAATGAATAAAGCGATATATTACTTCCGGTAAATGAATATCCGGATTTATATGAATATGAATCTTAGGTTCTAATGAGAACTATTCATAAATACGGGATGGTATAAATATGGTATGTACTGAAGGCCTAATGGATCCCGATGATCAACATTGTCACGTAGCAGTGTATCGGGGGGGTTCCTTGTTTAAATTTTGCTTCACGATACACCCCACGCACGAACGTAACGTAATATTGGGAATGGAGAGAAGTTTAGTCCTTAGTACTCGAATTGATGAGGATTATTAGAAGATGGGTAATTAAATGAATTAGGCAGGGTAGCTTAACTAGGTTGTTTAAAAAGGTATGCGATAGTTGTGCAATGTTACAAGAGGGGTGAGGTGTATCTCATGTGAAAGCGATACCATTTTAAATATGAGAAATAACATATTTTAAAATATGGATTTTAAGCACTTGCTAAAATGTTTTCAAAACTCGGGCTCTGACCCGTATCTCTATTTTTCCTCTCTTGCTATATATATATATATATATATAGCTGTCCAGACACAGGGACGCCTGGATGATGATTCCTTCGAGTCAGATGTTTACTGCAGCAGATGTGAATGCAAGCATGTTTATTGTTGACGCTTATATCATTGTGATCTAGATAGGAGGTATTGTAGAAATATTCGGGCTTATGGCCCAACTGTACTCATTTATTCTTTTATCACATTTTAGTGCGGCTTTCGATTTGGTTGTATTATTATACCGAGTGTTCGGTTATTTTATTTATTTCATTTCAGTTGCTGCATATAAACTGTTGTAATTATTTTATCTGAATGGTTTGGTTAAAAATATTAGTTAATTAAAAAAATTTGACGCCGGCCTAATAGGATATTAGTAATTAAATTGTTTTTCGATAGTGATGCTAAGAATGAACCATATGAGACTCTTGTTTTAATTTGATATAGGAGTGATTGCCCAATATTTTATTAGGCGGAGTGTCACACTCTATTCTTCTCTCTCACTCACACTTCTCTCTTGCTCTACTAACCAAAGCAAGAATAAACCCTCTCTTACCCCCCCTGCCAAAACCCTTTCCCGCCATTGCCCCACCCTCCACCCACCCCAAAAAAAAACAATTTTCGGCAACCTCCCCTTTTTTTCTTGAACTAACCTCATCAAAATAAGGGTTAAAAATCTATGGTTTCAATTTCAGTAAGTGAGGGCTTGATTGGAGATTGATTTGACCTTGTTTGTGTAAGTATATATTATTCATTTATTTGGTTATATCCCACTTTATAAATTTGTTTGTGTTACTACTTATATTTGTGTCTTTTTAGATTCCAATTTATTATTTGGGAATTTACAAATTAAAATTTGAGATTACTCTCAAATTGGCACTCAAATCAGGTTCTATTGTTCCTCTTTAGCATTTTTCTTTAATATGGTTTGTCAATTTTATTGAGAATCTTGTGATTGTGTGATTAATGTTTGTTTTTGCAAATTACACTTGTTGTTGTGTTGTGTGAATCTGTCTACTAGCAAATACACTTGTTGTTGTGTTGTGTTGTGTGAATATGTCTATAGATATTGCTAAAGAAATGGAAATTAAAGTCGTATTTTGTGGAAAGCGTAATATTTATGGGAAAAAATATTTTGATGAGAATTCTAGTGATGGGATTAGATATTAGTATATTAAAATTGATTTTCTATATAAAAATTGGTTTTGCATCGAAAAATGCGAGAAGAACACATTTTCTTTAATTTGATTTTTTTTATACAAAAGGGCCCCATTTTGATTTTTCGACTAGGGCCCCGAAAACTATAGAACCGGCCCTGAACACAGACTATCTATGGTAAGCTTTTCGACTATGTTCCTGTTAGACACTATTCAATTCCTCCTCTTTTAACACATTTATTTTTATTGATAGACTATTGTTGCTTCCACCATTTTGAGAGAGAATGGTGTGGTCAATCATGTAACCCACGAGAAGTTGTCCAACGATAATAAATAGTTGTGAATTAACTTGGGCAAGGTGAACGAAGACCTGAAGAAAGTAGGTGGGGAGCTTGAGGAGTGTGATGAGCAATTAGTGGCCTAGATAATGGCTCTGAGCTCAACTAAGGAAGAAAATAATAAGTTGCTCGATAAAACAACTACCGATGATGCCAAGATAAAGAGTTTGGAAGAGGCTCTGTCTAAGGATAATGAAGCTCTAGAGGAGGCCAACCAAGTCAACGACCAAATATCCTCAGATCTTCAGGATTCTCAAAAGGCACTAGTTACTATTAAGGAGATATGTATTGCCAAATATAAGTCCCCCGATCCTTATAATATAGATTGTGGCGTCTTCTTCATGGAAGACTATGAAGAGTTTAAAAAAAGGGTGATGGTCCACTATCCTAACATTTCCAACGCGGTAAGAGCTTGGCAAGGAGATGATAATGAGGCCACTTCTCTAGCTGGTAATCAAGTGATGGCCATTGACGAACCCGTGGGAGAAGAAATTAACATGCCTGCTGCCTTCGATCTTTCTGCTCATTTCGACAATAAACACAATACCTATGGCACTTGATTTACTTGTGAAGCTTTTGATATTTAATCGTTTTTGTGTTTTTGAAAGTACTCGTTGGATGCAATCATAGAACATGATGTTTTTAATGTGGAAGTTTATCTTTGTAATACAGTTTTTTTATAAAATGCATCACTAAGTTTCTTGATCATGACTCAACAAATATTTTATTTTTAACTTAGTACCTACACGTGCTTCATAATTTAGTAGGTAAATTGCATGTTAATCACTGGTTACCTTAGTCAATGCCAAAGTTCTAAAGGTGATCATCCCTACATTGGGATATGATCGTACCTTGGTCGTCCATAAAGCAGGGGATCCTTTTACTCCGGTAAGGACATTTCTCATTCGCGATTTTTTATTTAAAAAAATCGTACAGGAAGTTTAGTTTTATGTTCATGACTTGTGTAATACCCTTTATTTTCATGTATTTATTTTTATATTAAATTATCGGGTGTGAGTGATTTAATATAGTTGAGAATTGAAATAAGGATTTGACATAAATATTGATTTGGGTAGAATAGTTAATATTTGTGAGAATTTCACATTTACTAGAGTGATATCATAAATATTGTCTTGTTGTATGCAATTTCATCGGATATGTGTGTGTATGCGGCGGGAATTAGTTATTTCTCAAACGTGGCATATTTTAGTGAGTTATATGAGGCTAGGAGATGTTTTTTATATTCTGAGTTTTAGATGGAAATTTGGAGGGCACGGTTGATTTCGAAAGGGCCGAGAAAGTCAAAATGATTGCCCTGGGGTTTTTATTTGGGTTCCATAATCTTTTTGACTAGTTTGACTCGAATTGGGGTATACGAGTTATTTTTATGTGTGTATTATCATTTAAAGTTGTGATTACTAATAATAGGGGGTTATTAGGCTAAAGAGAGTTAATTAATCTCAATTAAGAGAAAACCCATTAGAGAGAAAGAGAACGTAAGAAGAAGAGAAAGAGAAGAGGAAGTTTGAGGACCTTGGAAATCTTGTAGAATCCGTGACTTTGAGGAAGAATCAGACCCTACATCTTTGAGGCAAGTGGATTAACTTGCTAAATGCTTATTTGTGTGCTTTATTTCATAATTTGCGAAAAGATTTTGGTAATATTAGAGATAAATGTTAAACCCTAGACTTTAGTGTAGAAGTTTAGTCTTTATTGTGTGTATGGGCTTGAAGGTATAAAAATGTTGGAACTCATATTTTGGGTGGATTATGAAGTGAAATATTGTAGAAGAAGGGTTGGTTGGAGAAATAGGAAAATTTCATAGGATTCAGAACAGTGCAGTCTAAATTGGTTCATTTTCAAGGATATTGGATCGGTCCGAAGGTTAAAAGTTTTATATCAAATTTAAGGAACCGGGCCGGTTAGTTTTCTAAGGATATCGGATTGGTCCGGTAATTAAAAGTTTTTTGCTAGTTTTAAGGAACCGGACTGAATTTTTTTTGGGGACCTTCGGTCCGGTCCAGTTACTGCAGTTGTAAATTCTAATGCTATTCCTTTCTAATTGATTTTAAATACTTAGGAAATCCTTTTATATTATTACGTAAACATGGTTATGGTGCATATGGTGTGTATGATATGACTTGATGGAGGGGATACTTTGGGGATATTATAGAGGCATATCTAATAGGGTATTATGTTGTTTCCTTTTTTATAAATCCTCCAAGGAGTGGGGATTTTTCGAAGAGGGTTATGGGCTAATGCGTGAGAGTTCCTGGGTCCTTCACAGGGACAAATTTGAGGAATAATCATAGGTGTGATTGATTATCAATAATCAAGTGAGAGAGTAGATTATAATATGAACTTGAAATGATTGTGTGGATCATTAGCTAGTGTAAGGTGTGATATTTACATATAGTTAGGATTACTAATATATATACATCCTAAAATGTGACGGTTTGTATATATGATGTGAATGTATATTGGGTGTGTATGATATATACTATGTGGTGCATACCCCTCTAGTGCTATCATGGGAAGTTATGCCATGTGGGAAACTGGGGGAACAACGGTGGAGGTCAACAAAGACGAGTTCGTCCGGGCCAGCGACAAGGACAACCCAGATTTAGGAAACAGGGTCATAGGTCGGGGAACTTTGTAGGCTGTTGTTTTTTGTGTGGTGAGGCGGGTCATAGGAAGATAGATTACCCAGAAAAGAATAGGGTGAAGGTGCAAGGAGCTCAACAGGGTCAGCAAACACTTTTACTATCTCCGACGCCCATTCAGATTCCCTCACCTCCACAGGGACAGGTCCAATATGGGTAAGTGTACAATGTTTAAAATGCAGTACTACTGCAGGTGCAACAACGGCCACTAGCCATTGAGGGTACTTTCACTATCCATGGTCTTATAGGTCGGGTATTATTTGATACTAGAGCATCCCATTCCTTTATAGATATTCATTTTTCACGTGCGATGGGAGTGTTAGAGTCAGCTGAAACTATTCAAATTTGATTAAAATCTCCCTTGGGAGATGGATCGGTTATCCATTTTATTTGTAAAGGGGTAGAGATAGATTTTGGGAGATTATGTTTAGATGCCGACTTACTTGTATTAGAAATGCATGGTTATGATGTTATATTAGGTATGAACTGGTTGGTTAGATATCGAGTGATGGTGGATTGCTTTGGGAGGTCAATCGTATTTTCTATTTTGGGCCAGGAAATGTATCTTGTTGCTATGCCACTTTCGGAGGGAGGTTCAGGCACCCATTTATACTATATTGAGGAGGAGACTTCACAGGACGTGGCTGATTCCTTAGACTCGATCCCAATGGTTCGAGAATTCATAAACATTTCCTAAGAGATTCCAGGCTTACCTCCGAGTCGTGAGATTGAGTTTGTTATAGATTTAGCGCTGTGGACTAGGCCGATTGCCCGAGCTCCATACCGTATTGCTCCTGCAGAAATGAGGAGTTACGAAACCAAATCTAGCAGCTTTTGAGACAAGGTTTCATTCGTCAGAGTACATCACCTTGGGGAGCCCCTGTGTTGTTTGTGAAGAAGAGGGACGGTTCTCTGCCGTTATATATAGATTACCGAGAATTAAATAAGGTGATAATTAGAAATAAGTACCCGTTGCCTCGTATTGACGATTTATTTGATCAATTGAGAGGAGCCTCTTACTTCTCAAAAATAGATTTGCGTACGGGGTATACCAACTTCGTATTAGGGAGCAAGACATCTCTAAAATTGCATTTTTGACCATATAAGGATCCTATGAGTTCTTGGTTATGCTGTTTGGTCTAACCAATTCCCCTGGAGTGTTTATGGATCTGGTGAATAGGGTCTTTTGGGATTTCTTAGACCAATTTGTAATTGTGTTCATTGATGATATTTTGGTCTATTCTCGAACGGAGGACGAACATGCCGAACATTTGAGGATGGTTTTGTAGACATTACGAGACCATCAATTGTATACTAAATTCGAGAAGTACGAGTTTTGGTTGCGAGAAGTGCAGTTTTTGGGTCATGTAGTGTCGGAGATGGGTAATTTTGTTGACCCAAGTAAAGTTGTAGCAGTGAAGGAGTGGGTTCAAGCCACAACACTGACGAAGATTAGAATTTTCTTGGGTCTGGCCGGTTATTATCGTCGTTTTATAAAGGGCTTTTCGAAGATTATCGGCCCTTTTGACGAATTTGACCCGAAAGGGAGTCCAGCTTGTGTGGGATGATTCCTGTCAATCAGTCTTTGATTAATTAAAGGACAGGTTGACATCGGCACCCATTCTCGCATTGCCTAAAGTAGGAGAGTAGTATTTAGTCTTTACCGATGTGTCTCTCCAGAGTTTAGGAGGCGTGGTTCAACAAGAGGAGAGGGCAATTGCATATACGTCTCGTAAACTCAAACCCCACGAGCGTAATTATCCTACTCATGACTTTGAATTAGCTGTAGTAGTCTTTGCATTGAGAATTTAGAGGCATTATCTACTAGGCGAGAAGTTTAGACTTTTCGCAGACCATAAGTCGTTGCAATATTTGTTCACCCAGAAGGACTTAAACATGAGGCAGCGTAGGTGGTTGGAGTTTGTAAAGAATTATCAGTTCAATATACAATGTCATTTAGGAAAAGCTAATGTTTTAGATAACACGTTGAGTCATCGTCCCACGGGGCAGTTAGCAGAGGTATGGAAAGCCAAGTGGAAGGAACTTCGTCAGGATGATGGGTGGCCTGATCTTGTATGGCCGTGTTGTCAATCACACCCGAGATGGTTATGAGGGTTATAAAAGCTCAATCTGAAGATAAGGATTGTAAGATCATAGTATAAAAATTACTAACAGAGGGAGCAGAGTCCTACTCTATCATTTTTTAGGGTGGATTATGATTCAGTGGTAAGTTGGTAGTCCTGGATGATTTCGATCTACGGCAGGCTATTATGTCAAAATCTCACGTGTTAAAATTTACTTTTCACCCAGGTGTAGATAAGATGTATCAAGATATGAGACGGTAATACTGGTGGGCGGGTATAAAAAGGGACATAACTGCATTTGTCTCCAAATGCACCACTTGCCAGCTAGTAAAAGTGGACCACCAGCAACCCTCGGGAATGTTAGCCGTTGGAAATTCCTATATGAAAATGGGAAAGCATTTCCATGGATTTTATCAGAGGATTACCAATGACACAGCGTAGCCATGATTCCATTTTATTATCGGGGAGAAGTTTGTAATACCCCTTACTTTCGTGTATTTATTTTTATATTAAATTATTGGGTGTGGGTGATTTAATATTATTGAGAATTAAAATAAGGATTTAACATAAATATTATTTGGTTAGAATAGTTAATATTTGTGAGAATTTCACATTTACTAGAGTGATATGGTAAATATAGTCTTGTTGTATGAAATTTCATCGGATATGTGTGTGTAGGTGACGAGAATTAGTTATTTCTCAACTGTGGCATATTTTAGTGAGTTATATGAGGTTAGGAGATAGTTTTTATATTATGAGTTTCGAATGAAAATTTAGAGGGCACGGTTGGTTCCATAAGGGTCGAGAAAGTCTAAATGACTGCTCTGGGGGTTTTATTTGGGTTCCGAAATCTTTTTGACTAGTTTGACTCGAATTGGGGTATACGAGTTATTTTTATGTGTGTATTGTCATTTAAAGTTGGGATTACTAATAATAGGGTGTTATTAGGCTTAAGAGAGTTAATTAATCTCAATGAAGAGAAAAACCATTTGAGAGATAGAGAGAACGTGACAAGAAGAGAAAGAGAAGATGAAGCTTGAGGACCTTGGAAATCTTGTAGAATTCGCGACTTTGAGGAAGAATCAGACCCTACATCTTTGAGGCAAGTGTATTAACTTGCTAAATGCTTATTTGTGTGACTTATTTCATAATTTGTGGAAAGATTTTGCTAATATTAGAGATATATGTTAAACCCTAGACTATAGTGTAGAAGTTTAGTCTTTGTTGTGTGTATATGGGTTTGATGGTATAGAAATGGTGGAACTCATATTTTGGGTGGATTGTGAAGTGAAATATTGTAGAAGAAGGGTTGGTTGGAGAAATAGGAAAATTTCATAGGATTCAGACTATGCAGTCCGAACCGGTTCGTTTTCAAGGATATCAGATGAGTCCGGAGGTTAAAAGTTTTCTGTCAAATTTAAGGAATCGGACCAGTTCTTTTTTTAAGGATATCGGATCGATCTAATAATTAAAAAGTTTTCTACCAGTTTTAAGGAACCAGACCGGTTCATTTTTGGGGACCTCCGGTCCGGTCCGGTCCGGTTACTACAGTTGTAAAGTCTGATGCTATTCCTCTCTAGTTGATTTTAAATACTTAGGAAACCCTTTTATATTATTGGGTAAACATGTTTATGGGGCATATGGTGTGTATGTTATGACTCGATGGAGGGGCTAATTTGGGGCTATTCTAGAGGCATATCTGAGAGGGTATCATGTTGTTTCCTTTTTGTAAATCCTCTAAGGAGTGGGGGTTCTTTTGAGGAGGGTTATGGGCTAATGAGTGAGAGTTCATAAGTCCTTCACGGGGACAAATTTGAGGAATAATCATAGGTGTGATTGATTATCAATAATCAAGTGAGCGAGTAGATTATAATGTGAACTTGAAATGATTGTGTGGATTATTGGCTAGTGCAAGGTGTGATATTTACATATAGCTATTATTATTAATATATAACATCCTAAAATGTAACTGTTTGTATATATGATGTGAATGTATATTGGGTGTGTATGATATATACTATGTGTCGCATACCCCTCTAGTGCTATCATGGGAAGTTGTGCGATGTGGGAAAATCCCCTGGCTAGAGGAGCAGGGAGAGTATAGTCCCCAAGTCATAGCGTCCAGTATTTTACCGCGTGTGAGGTAGGGGTAAGACGTCTTGGGTATGATTCTTCTTACCTTTAGGTAAATAACTATGATCGCTTACCATACACTTTTGAATTGGTTCTATACTAAGTCGGCGTGAGAGTCCGATCGCTGGTACCCAGGATGATATGTGAGTAATTCCCTGAAAGATGATAGAATTGTAGAGACTGTTAGTATACGTGTACGTTGTGTGTTATGTTGTATCTCCCTACTTGTATGAGATGTGTATTATGTATTACCCTTTTTAGCGTGAGATTGGATATGTATTCTTTTATGTTTGTAGACTGGAATTTAGGAGTACGAACTATGAACTGAGGGCCTAACGGATTTCCATGACTAACAATGTTAGGTAGTAGTATATCAGGGGAGTTCCTTGTTTATATTTCGCTTGCGAGACATCCCACTCATGAAACCTAACGCTATTTTGGAAGTGGGGAAATGTTTGGTCATCAGTACATGGGGTATTTGAATTTGAATAATTAAGGGGAATGACATCTAACTATGATAATAAGTTATAGTTACGCTAATGGGAGTTATGCATAGACTTGAGGAGGTATGATTCATAGATTTATTGGGATAGCTTAACTTAATATTTAATGTATACGTTTAAGTGCGCGCTGTAGCTGAGAGGCGAGGTTAAGTCTCAAGGGAGTGCGACTCCACATTAATTATGAAATCTTGAATTTTTAATTATTATGCATTTAATTCACTTGCTATATCTATTTTCAAAACTAGGACTCTGGCCCGTTTATATTTTTCCCTTGCAAGATATGTATTGTGTCTATTTTAGGTGTTCCTCCGCAAGGACGTCCATGATGGTTATCTATTTTAGAGTTTTGGAAGCTGTAGCATGTGTGGGATGCAACAGGATTTTTGTTATAAACGCATGTCTTTTTGTAATCTGGTTAAGAATTCATAATGGTAAATTGGGTGTGTATACCCAAAGGTTGTATATGTTGATCTCTTATACAATTGTCTCTTGTTATTATATGATCTGTTGCCCGACAGCATATTCGGGAATATTCTTTTGTATGACTACTCATAGCATGTTAATGATCTTGTCCTTAAATTGTCTATTATGTTTACGTTCCGTAGAATGTGAATGATTTATTGTCGGTACACTTTATAATAAAAAGAAAATTTTTTGGCACCTCTTTATTATATAGAAGGTTGTTACCGGTTATATTTATGTTCAACAGTTGGTGCTGAGAATGATACACTTGAGATTCTTGTTGTATTTTAGTATAGGGTTGGCCACCCGTTGTATTGAATAAACGGGGTGTCACAACTTGTTTGTTCAATGTACAAGATTTTTGTTCGTGAATTGTTTGTTCAATGAAGTCATACATGATTTCTATTCGTGACTTGTTTTTTCAATGAAGTCATGCAGGATTTCTGTTCATGACTTATTTGTCCAACGAAGTCATACATGATCTTTAATTGTTAACTCATGTTCACAATCTCGTATACCGAGATTGTACATTAGTACGGTGTTTAATATTAGGTGTTGATATGTGCATGCACATATCCTATGCCCGAAAAAAACCCCGACACGAATGAAGGAAATAAAACTTTTATTCATGAAAAACTTGAAGTACATGATAAGCACGGGAGATTACAGTCATTTACATTACTGGTAGTACTTTCTCAAGTGTTCTGCGTTCCAGGGATTTTTAAACTGTTGTCCTTCACATGTCTTGATGTTATAAGTTCCTGGCCTTATTACACTTGAAACATGATGGGGTCATACCCCGTATTTTTACGCATATTTATTTTATTACAAAATTATGGGAAATGGGGATTAATTAATTTAAAGGGAGAAAATTTAATTTATAATTAATCCGATTTAATGGCAATAATTACTAGCGTGACGAGAGTTAGTAGTTATCGAAATAATATTATTATCGGGATAAGATACATGGCAGTCGTGATATAATTATTTGGGACGCGCATATGGGTTGCGTCACCAGTATGTATTTAGGGGTTAAAAAGGTAAATTATTTTTATAACTCGAATGACTATTTTGAGTGTGCCAGAGTGTCCGAAATGGTCGAAATAGTCAGAAAACACTACTCGGGTATTTTATTTGGAGTTCGGGGCATTTTAGCCCAGAACGACACCCAGGATGGGTATTTTGGTCTTTTGGGATTTTTGGGTAATTAAATGGACGGAAATTGGGTTTAATTAAAATCATTGAGGGTTAGTGGTCTGTCAGTTTCAACTTACACGAGAAAGAGAGAAAAAAAGAGAGAGAACCAAGGAAGAAGAAGACTCCATTGGAGTCTTAAGCCAAGAACTCGAGCTTTCACACCCAAAATTACACCAGCGCGTAGATCATGTCAAGAGGATCGTTCCCATACCAATTTTAGTCCAAGAATGAGAAGTTCATTTCGAGGCAAGTGTTTATCTTTCTAGTTTATTTCACATATATTGTTCCTATTAAACTCTGTTAATGATTTAGACATCATATGATGGAAATTTGGGTTTGATTAGGTTTAATAGTAGAAGAACATTAGATTTTGGTGATGGGTTTCATGTAGAGGATTTACCCCATTTTGTAGACTATTAAATCTGGAGATTTTATGTACAAATCACGAATTGAATTTAAGGATTTGAAATAACTAAAGTGTTGGGTTCATTATATGAGGATTCTTAGAGATTTTAGAAATTATTGTTTTCCCTTTTGAAAACATAAAGATTTGAATACTAATTTGTGTTAGAAATTTCCCCCTAATGATTAGGGTTAGTTTTGAAACATTTAAACTGATGTTGGACGAAATTTGGATTGAGTTTGAGGCTTGGAATGTTGAGAAAAATCGAAATTTGGAAGAACTTGGTCTATCATGAATTCTCGTTCGAAGACCTGCCCAGGTCGTTCGAACGACCTCGTTTGAACGAAACTTGTAACTATATTTCCAACGACCTTTCTAATGAGTTACTGAGTTCGTTTGAAGTGAGAACTTTGTTTGAACGACCTTGTTCGAACGAGAATCCTGGAACTTCTAACGAGATTCCAGAATGAGATTTTAGGGTCTGTTCGAGTTAAAAACCATCATAGGGTTATCCAAGCGAGTGTATTAACCTATGTGAGTAACAGGTGGCTTAAATTCTAAAGTGTTAGGGAATTAAGGGTGTAATGATCCTCGGGGTATTAAATTTGTGTGAAAACCTAGGAGAGAATGTAAGTCCTAGAGAGACTATATATATACGGATATCGTGGAGAGTAATGACGTTAATATTACTTATGGATTATAGTAATTGGGTTGTGTGATTACCTATTAATGTATATAATCTGTGTGCATGCTTATTACTTGGAATATCATGTGTATGACATACCTAGCTACTGGCTATCGAACGGGGGTTAACGCATTGTGGACGACCATATCTTGTGTGCCTTCGGAGGATTTCGAGTCGTACTACTAGAGCATGGAACCTAGGTACGGGCTATCTGTGAGAACGATAGTGTTGACGGTCGTATGAGTGCATAGCCCATTGGCTTGGGACTATATTCGCCTCCAATATGTGCATATGTTTTATTTAGTTCTTGAGAGATTGAACTTGTTGTCCTTTATGCGTGAGCGTTGCAATGGGACTAGATAGTCGAGTATGCCTAGCACCAGTGGTTTCTTAACCACGGGTGATGTATTGATATATTTGTATGTATACATAGTGAGATTTTATATATGTATACTGAGTTCCTATTTAGTGTTTCTTGTTAGCTACTTTATTAAAGTATATACTTATTGGGTCACCAGTTGGGAATAAAATAATACTATGAGAATGAGTTGTAACATCCTCAAACCTATTCCTAAATAATAGTAATATATTGGTTTCGGGCTATTTAGATATTGTATCCGGCATAGTGATTATCCTACATATAGTCAGGTAGAGTGACGAGACTAGTATGGGTAGTTAGACTCGCTAGGTGTGAACATTAGATGATAGGTGACCATCTCAAGTGAGTACGCTAAGTTAACATGGATAATATATGTGCTAATTAACTCAATTTAAGCACTTGTTGTATTTAAACTATGTTCTAGTCGGGCTCTGACCCGTTTTTCCGCAAATCTCTTTTCTTGTTCTACTATTTTAGGTGCTCAGCCACGGGGACACCAGACTTAGGAGATTCCATTCATTGTCGAGCTGTAGCTGCTATGGAAGCTACATGATATTGCTAGTAGACATTTCTGAGTCTATTTCTCCTTATCCACCAGTCATTTCATTTCATTGGACATGTCGTCCCTCCTATTTTACATTAAGAGATTTAGAGTTATTTTTATTCTATCATTAGACTTTGATGTCATGTTATTGGATTATTGTATGGGATTTTGACTGGATGTGTTTACTCCAATTCTTTATTTTATTTCAGTTTGTTCTTACCTTATACTATTGTGATGTATGGTGACGTTTAGATATTACCCTTTAATGATGATGGTTAATAACAAGATTAAATTTTGACACCAACCTTTTTAAATATTAGGTGGTTAGTTTTTATTAAATTAAAAATTTGAGTTTTTGACAGTGATGCATTATGTGAACCAACTTCATATTTTGAAATTAATTAATTAAGGACTGATCACCAGGTAATTGATTAGGCAGGGTGTCATAGATGGGTCATGCCAATTGGGATCCAACTTGTTTCTCTACTGTATGACCTTTTTCATAACGTAATTACCCTCCTTCAAGCTACTGAACTTTACTCGATGATTGTAGAAGTGAGCAGTTCTCTGCTGATAAGCAACAACTCTTAATACCGAATTCTCTCTCACCTCTTCCATAAGGTCAACATCTAGCCTTCTTATTAGATCACTATTTTGGGAGTTGAAATTAAGGACTTGGTGGTCGGGGAGGCGATCTCAGTGGGGGCCACGACCTCCGTGCCTAAGGCTAGCATGTAACGGATTTCTCTTGTTACAGTTCTGGGAGTGGTTCTATATGCCCATAAGACGCTTTACAATTCCTTAATCCAGTTCCACTTTGTGTTGTCCAACATTTTATTGATACCATCTAGTAAATTATTGTTGGTGACCTTTGTTTGGCTATTACACCGCGAATGTCCTAGGGTAGAGTAGAGCTTCTGAATCTTTGAGTTAATTCAATAGTTTTCAAACTCCTGGTTATCAAACTTGGGGTCAGTGATGAATGCGTAAGGCATCCCATTTCAAAAAATGATGTTCTTCCAAATGAACTGAAAAACTATTTCATATGGTATTTCCACCAGAAGCTCAGCTTTTACCCATTTGGTGAAGTAATCTACAACCACCACCATGTATTTAAACCTTCCCCTTGTCCTCCGTATTGGGACGAACAAATCATTCCCTTTGATTACAAATGGCCAAGGGGATGTGATTAACATTGGAAGAGAATCTTGTGCATGGTGGATCTTGGCATACTTCTAGCATATATCGCACCTTCTGGCATAGTTAGCACAGTCGGCTTTCATGGTCGACCAGTAGTAGCCTTGTGTTTCTATCCGTTTCACTAACAATCTTCTTGCAGAATGTGTTCCACAACACCTTTAATATACCTCCTTAATCAGGTTATGGACTTATGTTGGATGAACGCATCGTAGTGTAGAGATGATATTACCCCTTTTATACAATACTCCCGCTTCTAACACAGAATTGGGAGCCTTGTACCATTGTTTTCTCTCTTCTTTTACGTCGTATGGTACTGAAGCCGTCTTAATAGCTTGTATCGGATCTATCCATGAGGGATCCATACTCACTTCCATAACATTGGCAGCTTCCTCGTCTGTGCTACGATGGGCAAGTATTTTGATTAAAACTGTTCTCCACAACTTTGATCAGGTAGCTAATGTCAAAATCTCCAGGGCATCTACCCTAGTGTTCTCTGCTCGAGGGATTGTTAGAACTTTAACCCCTAGAAATTTGATCAGCCACTACTTTTTCTTGGTCAAATACTTAATCATTGACTCTTCCCTGGCTTCGTAAATTCCGAGTAACTAGTTATCCACTAATCGGGAGTTATTATGGGCTAAAATCTTATCGTCACCAAGAGACGAGGATAATCCAAAACTTGCTATTAATTATTTATACTCCCCTTCATTGTTGGAGGCTTCGAACTGAAGACGAAGTGCATAGTCCATGTCTATTTTGCCTAGAGTGGTGAAAATAAGACCCACTCCACTATCGATCGTGAAAGAAGATCCGTCTACAAACAGTTTCTAGATAGTACTTTCTTGACTAAACTCTCCTTCAACCAATTCCCAAAATTTGAACGGCTTTTTCAAATGCTCATGGTCACGAGTGAGGTCGCCATTGCTTTCAATATGTTCTAGAGGGATCACATAAGGATTTGTAGTTAGAACAATTTGGTTATTCCTTCCACTATGTGATCTCTCTCCCAAAGGAGTTTGCTCAGTTTCAGCCATGGTGGAGATCTCTTCCAGAGAAGTCCGCATTTCCTTATATGTTGAGATCTCTCCCGAAGGAGTCTTCTCGATAGGTTTATCTTCATACGTGAACTCGGCTATAAAGTCTGCCACTACTTGTCCTTTGATAGCCATTTTAGGCTCATACTTGATGTCATGTTTTCCCAATTCAACTTTCCAAGCCATCAATCACCCTAATTTTTTTGGTTTATGTAGAATCTATCGTAAGGGAAGATCTGTATAATTAACAATGGTATGGGCTTCGAAGTAAGGTTTCATCATTCTTGATGGTTCAATTAGCAGTAGGGATAGCTTCTCCATTTTGGGATATCAAATATTAACCCCTCTATAGGCCTTATTAGTATAGTACACTGGCCTCTACACTCCATCCTCCTACCTTACCAGGGCAAAACTCATAATAGATTTGGACATCGCCAAGTATAAGTAGAACTTTTCTCTGAATCCTGGTCTTGGCAGGAGAGGGGCTGATCCAAAATATCACTTCAACCTTAAGAATGCATTCTCACTTTCCTCGTTCCAACTCAAAAGTCTTTCTCAAAACTTTAAATAAAGGAAGGCATTTATCAGTAGATCTAGAAACAAACCTGTTTAGAGCCTTAACGTGCCCTGTCAGCCTCTGTACTTCCTTCTTCATCATTAGAGACTGCATATTGATCAAGGCTTGGATATTTTCTGGATAAGCTTTGATTCCTCGCTGATTAATAATTAAACGCAAGAACATCTCTTCCTTCACCCCGGACACACATTTGATCAGGTTTATAAGCGTAAATATTTTAGCTTAGGCTTTTTATTAGTATTTATGTGCACTTTGACATATTTGGCATATCCTGTTGCAAACTATCACGTACTGACACGTCAAACTGAACTCCAACTTCCCTAAGTTCAAGATGCCTCTACATCTTATGAAGGTATAAAACTTTTAGGATTGTATAATCATATTTGGGATGTGTCTTCAGAAAAATCGAGGTTGTATTATTAAAACATTTAAAAATTAAAAAATGGCCTTGTTTTAACGAGATGGAACCTTGTTCGAACAAAAGAGGTATTTTTTTAGAACGTCGTTCTAACGAACATCTAACGAGGTTGCACTACTTGGTAGAGAATTGTCGTTAGAAGCTCGTTAGATAGTGACTTCTAATGAACTTCCTTTTTTGTTTGGATGAAGAGCTTACTCGTTCCAATGAACTTATGTTCTCATTTGAACGACCCTTATTTTTCTTTGAATGAGTCGCCGCCTCGGAATTTGTGTCAGGTCTATAAATACTTGTTTTGAGCCCTTTTTGCATGGGATTTTTGGAAGAACAAAAACTGCATATTTTTATCAAAGGTTTTCATATTTTGTGTTATTAAAACACTTTTGATTCACAAACTTTACATCCCCAAATATTTTTCGAATCTTTTTGAAACCCTAGAAGTTTCTATATATTGCATACACCTTATAGATGAGATTATCTACAGCTAATATTATGAACTAAGGGTTCATTACTGAACAAGGAAGAAGGATGATTAGTGGATAGTGAGGGTAGACCACTACCTGTGGATGACTCTGGGCAGAGCTATTTTCTTTAGAAGGTTTTTAAAGACACTACGCGTCATACTTAGTTGGTCTAACTGATTTGTAAGTCGATTGTCCTGTAAAATATTCTAAAGTACTGAATATAGGTTTTTCCATGAAAAGGGATTTTTCTCATCTCTGAGTGTTTTCATGTTTGGTTTGATACTTGCAATTATATATTTTAAACACATATTTGGATGCACACCTAATTTAATCTAAGATTATAATTCGATCAAAATTGAATTTTTGTGTTGGTATTTAAAATGAAAAATTATAAAACTATTATTTTTGATGGTGACCATCCTTGTCGGGCTTGTTTACGTGCCTACAGGGTTAAGTTTCATCTGATGATTTTCCAGTTGGTTGAAGGTCTGTGCTCATCTCTAACATGGTCGGTATCATTCTTTCTCTTGGTTAGCATGTCATCCACGTACACTTCCATATTTCTATCGATCTGGTCCTCGAACACCTTATTCACCAGCCTTTGTTAAGTTATTCTGACATTTTTTAAGGCTGAAGGGCATGACATTGTAACAGTTTGTACCTCTGCTGGTGATTAATGATGTTTTTTCTCTATTTGATGGTTTCATCCTAACTTGGTTGTATTTAAAATAAGAGGACATGAAATTTAGAAGCTCATGACCAGAGGTCACATCAACTAATTAGTGTTTCCTGGGCAAGGGATAGTGATCCTTGGGATATGCCTTATTCAAGTCGATAAAATCCACACACATCTTCCATTTGTTATTTTTCTTACGCATCATGACCACGTTGGAGAGCCACTTAGGTTACTTGATATTCTCCATTAAGTTGGCTTTCTATAACTTTTGAACTTCCTCCTGGACTGCCACAATCTTTTTGGCATCAAAGATTCGTCTCTTCTTCTGGACTGGTTTTGCACCCTCTATTATGCTCATCTCATGGCATATGAACTCTAGGTCAATTTCGAGCATATCCTCATGGCTCCAGGCAAATACATTATTTTGTTGCCAAAAATAATTGACTAGATTCTTTTTCAAGTCTAAGTCCAGGTATAACCTAATCCGGATGGTATTCTCGGGATGTTCTTCGTTAAGGATGTCTGTTTTAATTTCCTCGACTATTTATCCCTTGACCATCTTTTCTTCATCTCTGGATCAATCATCTCAATTTGATAGGTGGTGGTCAGTTTTTTCAACTCCTCCTGGTCGAAAGTGTAATAACATTCACGAGCCTCCATCTAGCTGCCTTTAACTATGCTGACCCCATAATGGCTCAGGTATTTCAGTCATTGATGAATTGTTGAGGGCACTACCTTAAATTTCTTTAGACCTACTCTCCTAAGATGACAGTGTAGGTCGATAGAACATTTTTGTCTAGGAAAAAGAAACAGACCATTTGTGTTCAACATATATTATCCAGGCAGCTACTATGACTTCTAATTCTATAGTTCCCAATGGATATAACTTCCCTCCCGAGAAACTGATCAATGGTCGATGATAGAGTGTTAATTTATTATACCTGAGCTTTAGTTTTTGGAAATAATTATCGAACATAACGTCTACTAAACTGCTATTATTTATAGTAATGCGAGCGAATTTACTCTCATGGATCATCATGGACACGACAAGGGGGTTGTCATAGGGATCTAAGACACAAGACAAATCATCTTTAGAAAATCTTACAACGAGGCGGTCTTTATTTACCTTTTGGTGGCAAGTTTCCACATTTCGTGTCAGGTATAACTGCCTGATATGAGTGCAAGTTTTGGCCTCATTTAGATAGGCTTTCCATTCTACTAGGTCTTCTTCACCTCCTACATCTCTGCCAACGATGAAGTGACATCCTAAGGAGATTATCTTGACCTCGTGGATGGCCTCTCTTGGCTTCTTTAGGAAATTTGGGTCATCATCTGAGTCTTTATCTCATCCCCCCTTCTTCTCATCAGGCTTCCTATGAGAGGATTTTAATCGTCATTTGGCCTTACGGTCCTCCATATCTGAGAACATCCTTATCCATGTATTTGGAAAATTTTCCCTTTTTGATGAGGCTTTCTATCTCGTCCTTGAGGGTGATGAAAATATCCGCGTTGTATCTATGATCTTTGTGGAATTAGAAGTACTTAATTTTATCACACCGGTTTGCTGGTTACTTGAGCTTGTCGGGCCACTTGACATTTTTTTCCTTTAATCTCTTCCACGACGTGGTTAATGCCTACTGTTAGGGGAGTGTACTCATCATACTTCTTTGGCTTTTCGGCCTTCTTATCCTTCTGGTCCTTCTTTTCGCTACCCTTGTTGGATATAACTTTCAATCGATCTGATCATTTGGGTGCCATGGATTCCTCTACATTTATGATCTTGCCAACTTTGTCCAAAAGCTCTATCATAGTCCCTAGGTGGCTCCTTCACGAGGGCCCAAAATAATTTTCCCAACTGTAACCCAATCAAAAGTGCGATTATGGAGGTTTTCTCGTGGTGATCTCATCGGCCTTCTGCCGCATGCTGAGGAGATAGGCAACCCTCTTGCTAGGATTTGCTCAAAATAAGAACTTGTTCACAAAAAGGTCGGCCAATTGCTAAAAACTAAAGATCTTTCTTCGTGGCAAGCTGTTATACCAAATTTGAGCGGAGCCGGTGATCGTGCTGGAAAAATGTCGGCAATGCATTTCCTCAGGGATATAATAGATGTGGTACCTTCCTGGTAGTGCTCTACATGTGTAAGGACACAAATTTCCAATTGAGTCCATATATAGTTTTGGCTCAATTCCGGACAAAAACATTTATTCATAGGATAATATTTAAATTGTAATATTCTCAAGCCTATGAAGTGTGTGTTGAAGACGTAGCGGCAAAGAGTATAAAGCGTCATCAAAATGCCGGTTTGTGTACCTCGTTTCTACGTCATCAATCATAGTTCCATGCTCCCAAGGTATGAATGCAATTATATTTATATAGGAGCTTGGAACAAAGTTTATTGGGTGTTAGGTTTAATAAAAACTGCGTTTTGTTTTAAGAAAGAAATTATATAAGACTTTAAATTAAGTTTATAAATTTTTTGGGCCAAAATCGAATTTTTCAATCTTTCTGGTCGTTCGTTAGATATGTCGTTCGAACGAGTTTTTTCGTTCGAACCAGATATCGTTCGAACGAACCTGCCAACGAGTTCCCACTAAGGCATACTGGTATGTCGTTAGAAATGTCGTTCGAACGAGATTCTCGTTCTAACGAGATTTCCAACGAGCTTCTAACGAGTCCATACTGGAGCCTCGTTAAAATTCTCGTTCGAACGAGACTTCGTTCGAACGAAATGTCGTTCGAACGAACTGTCAGGAGGGAACAGTTTTTGGTAGTTTTTGGCAGTTTTTCACCCACTTCCCCACTTGGTTTTTAACCAACTTTTTCAGACTTTATGAAGTGCGGGAATCACATTTTCCAAACTAACATTTCCATAACTTTTCCATCTCTTAGAGAGTGTTTGAGAGCAAAAATGGTTTAGGAAAATGTTCATGTTTTGAGTGAGATTTTTAGAGAAAAATATTTTCATCACTCTAGTGTTTACACCCAATTGAGTTTATCCAAGTTCACATATACATATTAAATTGCTTGGAGTTTGGCACCGGTGTATCTCTACCGAATTCAAGAAGAGAAGTTTTGGTTTGCTTCTACATCCATCAAAGAAGAAGACATTGTTTGTTGTGATTCTACCCACTTGGAGAAAGGCTCCATGTACGGGTGACGGTGACCATAGAAAGCCCCATCGGTGGATTCCGAGATCGCGGTAGTGTTCCGAGGTTGTCAGCTAGGAAGAGGTGTCTACAAGAAGAAGCGTCGAGGCTTGAGAGGGATCGAGTCAGTCGTTGTAAGTCTATCTGTCTTGTAATTGTAATTCCGTATCTAGTGGACTTGTGTCTAGGGCCGTCCGAGGTTGTTTCCCGTCTTGGGTTTTTCCTCGTACATCGCGGCGTAGTGTGATATTGTTTATTTTATCTTGCTTAATAATGTAAGACACATGCTTAGCATAATTCAAGATAAAATTCAGTTTAATCTATCACACTCATTTAATTTGGGACTTATATTAAATATGAGTAATGTTTAATTAATTCAAGTCTTTTGCTAAATTTGGTTTCGCCTAACTTGCTAATATTGATAAATATGACTTAGGCAAATTCTAGGACTTGGATTACCTTATTTTAATTTGTTTTGAAGAAATTAAAATTTGGCTTTGTTTATTTGTTGAACCATCACTTATATACGCTTCCGCATCATTTATTGAAAAGGAAATTACTTCCAGCTTTTACAAATTGGTATCAGAGCCAAAGCGATAAATTATTTCGTTAACGATCTTTTTAAATAATTTTTTTTGGCTAAAATGGATTTTTCCCCATTTTCAAAATTTCCTATTTTCGATGGTTCAAACTACGCGTATTGGAAAGCGCGAATGAGATCGGCACTAAAATCTATCGACGAGAGAGTTTGGATGTCTGTTGTTACCGGGTACTCCCCACCAACTTACTTAGTTGAAAATGAATGTGTTATCAAACCCGCCGATAGATGGACTGAAAATGAGTTTAAACTTGCTAACTTTAATTCCTGAGGTTTAAATGCCTTATTTAACGCTGTCGTACCGAATGAATTCCGACGTATTATGACGTGTGAAACCGCTAAAGAAGCTTGGGATATTTTACAATTAACTCATGAAGGAACTAGTGTCGTTAAAGCTTCAAAACTCCAAAACCTCACCACTCAATTTGAAACTATCAAAATGGATGAAAAAGAAACTTTTGATAAATTTTATGCTAGACTTTCTGATATTGTTAATTCATCTTTTAACTTAGGAGAGAAAATACCTGACGACCGTGTTGTAAAGAAAATTTTAAGGTCCCTACCCGATAGATTTATTCCTAAAATGACCGTTTTAAATTCTTTACCCACTTTAGCCTCTACGAAATTAGAAGAGCTTGTAGGTGATTTACAAACCTATGAACTAGATATGTTTCCCTCTAAAACTGAAAAGAAAATTGAAAAGGGTGTTGCTTTAAAAGCCCGAAAAGAGGTCAAACAAGTAGTAGAGAGCGATGGTGAAAGTGACTCGGAAGACATGGCTTTGTTTGCTCGTAAATTTAGAAAATTTCTTAAATTTAACAAAGATAAATTTAAAAATGATTTTAAGAAATTTGATACTTCTAAATATGATAAAAGCGAGAAGATTTCTAAAGCCGAGAAGATCCCTAAACCTAGCAATGACAATTTAGATAGGGACGAGTCTGATAAGTGTTTTGGTTGTGAAGGTTATGGCCATAGGGCTTATGAGTGCCCCACTAAACTAAGGAAAGATGGTAAGCGACCCATTTCATATAATGCAACCCTTAGTGATAGTGATAAGGAAGAAAAGCCCGATTCCCCCACTAAGAAAAATTTTGTGGCTTTTATGGCTAGTCATGTGAGTGATAGTGAGAACTCATCGATTGATGAAACAATAGCACATGCCACTTCCAAGGTCGTTGTACATGATTCTCTTATTTTTGATGATAGTGAGAGTGAAGACGAAAGAGAGAGTGAAGACGAAAGAGAGAGTGAAAATGAAGATGAGGTTGATATGAGTGAACTTCAAAATGCTTTTAAAGAATTGTATACTGAATCTATTAAATTGAAAAGAGCTAATTTGAAGTTAGAAGCAAGTTTAAGAGAGAGTGTCAAGGTCGTTGATGAAAATGCTTTAATAGAAGACCTTAGGACACATGAGAGGACTCTTCAAGAGAAGCTTGAATATGTAGAAGGCGAGAGAGATAGCCTTAGGGGTTTAATGGAATCCTTGAAAAAGGAGCTTCTTGCTTTTGAAGAGCGAAATGCTTTATTAGAGTCTAACATTTTAGAATTACAAGATAAATTAAAAGACTCTAGTAATGTCAAATTTGATTTGGAGTGTCATTCGGAAAAAATAGATAAAATGTTAGGAACGATCCAAATTAATAATGACACTTGTGGTTTAGGCTTCAATACTTGTAATGAATTTACTCATAATGCCAAAACCACTGTTTTAGGAGAATCTACTAGGAATGCATTTAATGATCACTCCTTAGGTCAATCTTTTCGACATGCTCTTGCTTGTACACATTGTGGTCGAAAAGGTCATCTTAGGAAATTTTGTTTTGATCTTAAACGAATTCCTAGAAAATCCCATAGTAACGTAACCACGGTAGTTAACGTTCCAACACCCCAAGATAGTCATTCTTCATTAATTTGGGTTAGGAAATCCGACTTGGTTGCCTTACAAAATAGGATTTGTGATTCTCATTTACTTTCACATGCTTCCTCCCTTGCTAAATCTAAAGGATGAATGTGTTAGTATTTGCATACTTTATCTTTTGTACTTCATGCTATATTCACATGCTAAAATGTATGCTTGTTTAGTCATTTTCTAGTCATTGCATTATTTCATATCACATACTAGATATTTTGACGTGTTTATCTTTTTGTATTATATTTTTGCTTGAATTGACTGCATAATATAAAAAGATTTTTGTTTATCATTTGTGTTTTATTTATTTCATTTAAGCTTAATGAAAAATACAAATGATGTTTGTTTGTCCTTTTGAGTAAATATCTATTTTTGAAACTCAAAAAGATTTTTTTTTGTGTGTATTTTAGTTTGACACACTTTAAGTGGCATATATTTGTGTTTGAATCCCATCTTTTACGCTCCCACGTGGCTAGAACTTTTGGTTTAGATTTTCAATCCTTAAAATGTTCTTTACCATGCTTTGTTTAAATGGATTCTATTTTTATATGCCTCTTTTCACAGATGCACGAGCTCTTTTGAAATCTTAATGACACATGTTATATTTGAGCTCTTTGAGGTGTTCTCTTACCAATCTAGTCATCTACATCTCTATGACCTAGGAGGACTAGTGCATGTCAAAATCCGTTGCATGTGAGATTTGTGTGAAAATGAAAACATGATAAATAAATATGCACGGGGAAGGGCTCCGAAAGGACTAAGTGATCCTTTGCGATAGTAAGCCACCGTTTATTGGATCTAAAAGAAATACGTTATTCAAAGGCCTAAAAATAGAATATTTGGCATTAAAAAGAAATCAATTGCCATGGCCTATGTTTGTTTGATATATTCATTCAAAAGCAAACGAATATATATGCTTATTGAGGGAGAATTGGATGGTATATGAATGGTTTTCACAATGTCCATTTATCCTAGTTGTCTTTAATGTCATGACTCTATTTGGTTTGGAGAATCATCATCATGCTAGGCTTGTATGCATTGTGTATGTTTGTTCATTGATTTTAATCTTTATATTGTCACATGAGGTTATATTTAAATGTGATAAAGTTTGCAATCAAATGAGAACTCCGTGAATGTTTATTAAGTGTTTGGGTCTAAATTTAATTGTTGCTAGTTCACACCCCTACACTTCCGTTTCCATATGACACATTTTTGCCATACGAGTGTGCAAACTTATTGTATTTTGTGTTATATGTGTATTTATATCTATATATATGCAAGTACTCTATTGGTATATTTCTAATGTATATATATATGATATTTGTTTGTCTTTGCCTTGCTTTTATTGCCCATATGCTTTCATGACATATCACTTTACGCTTCAACATACTGTTTATTAGTTCTTTATCCTTTGCCCATTCCTGAACAAAAAAGGGGGAGAATGATGATAGTTTGGGGGTGATTTATCTTAGGGGGAGACGTCTTTCTAAGTAGGTCATGTGTTTGATAAAGGGGAGAATTAATTTAGGGGGAGTAATTATTTAATTGCATTTAATACTTTGATATTCCCTATGCATTTGATGAGTTTGCTTAAGTGTGCAGGAATTCTTCTAAAGCGGCATCTGTCAATGGCAAAGCGTTTGATCCTTGGGTTGAGTCAAGTTTGGGTGGGTTATGTTTTGAGTCTAGTGAGCTTGACGGCCCTTTAGGATTTTTGTTTGGTTTTTGTCCCGGAATAGCCAAAGGGGGAGATTTGTAAGGACACAAATTTCCAATTGAGTCCATATATAGTTTTGGCTCAATTCCGGACAAAAACATTTATTCATAGGATAATATTTAAATTGTAATATTCTCAAGCCTATGAAGTGTGTGTTGAAGACGTAGCGGCAAAGAGTATAAAGCTTCATCAAAATGCCGGTTTGTGTGCCTCGTTTCTACGTCATCCATCATAGTTCCATGCTCCCAAGGTATGAATGCAATTATATTTATATAGGAGCTTGGAACAAAGTTTATTGGGTGTTAGGTTTAATAAAAACTGCGTTTTGTTTTAAGAAAGAAATTATATAAGACTTTAAATTAAGTTCATAAAATTTTCTGGGCCAAAATCGAATTTTTCAATCTTTCTGGTCGTTCGTTAGATATGTCGTTCGAACGAGTTTTTTCGTTCGAACCAGATGTCGTTCGAACGAACCTGCCAACGAGTTCCCACTAAGGCATACTGGTCTGTCGTTAGAAATGTCGTTCGAACGAGATTCTCGTTCTAACGAGATTTCCAACGAGCTTATAACGAGTCCATACTGGAGCCTCGTTAGAAGTCTCGTTCGAACGAGACTTCGTTCAAACGAAATGTCGTTCGAACGAACTGTCAGGCGGGAACAGTTTTTGGCAGTTTTTCACCCACTTCCCCACTTGGTTTTTAACCAACTTTTTCATACTTTATGAAGTGCGGGAATCACATTTTCCAAACTAACATTTCCATAACTTTTCCATCTCTTAGAGAGTGTTTGAGAGCAAAAATGGTTTAGGAAAATGTTCATGTTTTGAGTGAGATTTTTAGAGAAAAATATTTTCATCACTCTAGTGTTTACACCCAATTGAGTTTATCCAAGTTCACATATACATATTAAATTGCTTGGAGTTTGGCACCGGTGTATCTCTACCGAATTCAAGAAGAGAAGTTTTGGTTTGCTTCTACATCCATCAAAGAAGAAGACATTGTTTGTTGTGATTCTACCCACTTGGAGAAAGGCTCCATGTACGGGTGACGGTGACCATAGAAAGCCCCATCAGTGGATTCCGAGATCGCGGTAGTGTTCCGAGGTTGTCAGCTAGGAAGATGTGTCTACGAGAAGAAGCGTCGAGGCTTGAGAGGGACCGAGTCAGTCGTTGTAAGTCTATCTGTCTTGTAATTGTAATTCCGTATCTAGTGGACTTGTGGCTAGGGTCGTCCGAAGTTGTTTCCCGTCTTGGGTTTTTCCTCGTACATCGCGGCGTAGTGTGATATTGTTTATTTTATCTTGCTTAATAACGTAAAACGCATGCTTAGCATAATTCAAGATAAAATTCAGTTTAATCTATCACACTCATTTAATTTGGGACTTATATTAAATATTGAGTAATGTTTAATTAATTCAAGTCTTTTGCTAAATTTGGTTTCGCCTAACTTGCTAATATTGATAAATATGACTTAGGCAAATTCTAGGACTTGGATTAACTTATTTTAATTTGTTTTGAAGAAATTAAAATTTGGCTTTGTTTATTTGTTGAACCATCACTTATATACGCTTCCGCATCATTTATTGTATTTTATTGAAAAGAAAATTACTTGCAGCTTTTACAACATGCAAGACGGAGTCAGTTTTCCCATCATACTTTGGTCTGATCATAGCGGGTTTAAACTTGGCGGGGGTTGGAAAACCCATAATAGAGGGGACGAAGGTAGATCTCTTCACAAAGTCCCCGTGGAGAGGATTTTTGGATCTAACCATTTCTCCCAATCGATCTTCTAAGCATTGAATAGATTTCTGCCATAGTTTGTCCTCCCGTTCATTTTTTATCGCTCCAGACTTGACTGTTCGGCCTTGGCTTTCAGATGAACTTGTCACACCCCGCTAAATTTTGGCGTCGGCCACCACAAAAACTAAGCCGGCTACGAGTAAATTAAATATCATCCTTAGCATGTGACAAATATGAGACATAAAATTTTGTAATCCACAAGACAAAATATTTTAATCAAACCCAAATATGAATGACATCCAACTGATAAAATACCAAAGTACGATAAAAATCGAACACATGTGATCTTCGAATATCTCAATAATTTAATAAATAATATCCAACTGAAATATTAAAACAACTTTGGAACCGAAAGGCCCATAACCTCAAAAATATACTCATAGTAAAAACGACGGAATAACAAAGAGTCTAACTACTAAATAAATAAAATAGCTCCAGCTGCACCTCCAAAAATATCTCCAAATATTCCTGAAAAAGATTAGTGAACGCACGTGTTAGAGCCAAAGCCTCGAGCAGGAAAACCGAATACTCCTCTCAATTAGGGTCCTTGAACCCAAACTATAGTTCTACATATATCGACCATGACAATAGAGTATTTTAATTACGAAGGTTATAAATCACCAAAATAAATTCCCAATTACCCTCAAGGTTTCCAAAAAAATATTCCACACCAATATTATTTTAATTAACCCAGATTCCCAATAATATTAAATTTCATTAAAAGAACTACAATTTAATTTACCAAAGTACACGTCCCCTTGCCATGTCCGCCATCTGATTCGTTTTTATCCTGCCATCCTCGTGATAAGACAAGGTTCCACACACACACACACATCCCCTTGTCCAGTCCGCCGTCTGATCCGTTTTTATCCTGCGATCCTCGTGATATGACAAAGTTCCATACATGACACAACATAAATCATCCTCTGACCCGTTTAAACTATAGGCCCTAGACACATTATGTCGCCAATACATTTTAATATCCGTTTTAGTCCTGCGATATTAATTTCCAAAATTTCTTACACTCATTTATAAAATTAAATTTCCCCCACCCTTAAAAGCGATGTGAAATTCCTCAAAATACCACTGTTGATGTAAAAATTAGATTATGTCTAATTGTTTAATCACAGATAAAAAATAAATAAGGCAAGAGATTTTAAAGTGGTTTAGCCTTGAGCGAATGGCCTACGTCCACTGTTTATGTTATTATTGACTGTTTGGGAATTCTCGAGGTAAGATTTATCTCCAGAAATTTCGGTCCCCTCTCAATGAGGATGATACAGTGTATTTATAGGCATGAGGTTGTACATGTGAATGAGTAATACATAGCTGTTCAATAAGCGTATACATCCATATGATAATAATCATCATTTAATGCGCATTTAAACCTCTTAATTGTCTTGATAATAAATGCTCTGATCGAGGTGCAGCTCGGACCACCTAAGTATCTCGGTATCCATGAGTTGCTCGGTGCAGGTAAGTTCCTCGGAGAGCACATACTACTCGGAGTGTCTGAGTTGGTCGGCAAAATTGAGTTCCTCGAAGTCAAGGTGTTGTTCATAAGTATTTGTTATTACCACGCAGATTGCCATGTGTCTCCACTTCATTGTGCCATGTTAGCAGACTAAAATTGGTATTAACAGAAGCCCCCAATGTTTCACAGTTCGAGACTGAGGAATGTGGAACATTCTTCTTGAAATATGGCGGGATTAAATGGTCATCCTGAATTTTAGGAGCGTGTTCTTTGCATTTATTTTTCCTTTTCGAATTTATAGAATCATACTTTTTGAATTTTTCTAACTGCTTCGATCTCCGCGCCCTTTTTGTCCTTTTAGCCGCCGGTAGTGTAAACGTCTCCCTTTGTAATCATTATTTTTACCTTTTCCCAAGGTAAGGTATTTAAGCGTTGCAGAAAATCATATCGTCTTTTACTTTTTCAAATATGTATCTTTGAGTTTTCCATTTTCTCTCTCTCTTGTGCGTTCATCCTTTTCATCGTTCGTTGTCAACAGATCCATCCTTTTTCTGTAAGATCTTCTTGCTTCTCTTTTATTTCCTTTATTCTCCATGGTTTACCTTGTTGAGTTGCTTGATAAGTTTCGTTCTGATTTCTCTATTCCTTCATGGGTTGTTTTGGAGGAACTTTCTGAGCCATCAGATTATTTTCTTTTGGCTGAGGGACATTGGTTCCCCAGTCTCTTTGTTGCTGAATGTGGCTTTTCTTTTCCCCCAAACCCTTTGTGTTTGAAATTCTGTCAATATTTTGACGTGGTTCCTGCAAAAATAGCCCCCAATACGTGGAGAATATTTAACGGAGTTCATAGATTAAATCAGATTCACGACACTCGAATAGGAATTCCAGAATTCATGTTTTGCTATGGATGGGTTATCAACGACAATACCTTTTACTTAAAAACTAGGTTTTTAAATAGAGCTTTAGTGGTCAATCTCCCAGATGCCAATAGGGATTATTTTGAGCATGGTGTTGTTATAAAAAATTGGCAGCATGCTCCAATAACTGGAAATGATGTGTATCAGGGTCCCAGATGCCCTCCCTATGGCAATGGGATAGGTTGTTTTTACTTTACTTTATTTTTGAATTTATGCTTTCTTTGTGTTTGATAAAATGTGTCACTGATATTTTAATTTTCATTTATTTGCAATTGACAGCAAAAGAAGGTCTCCAAAAGACACAGAAGTTAACTTAAAACATCTGAAACTTATCTGGGGTTTGCATCAAACTGTTGTCGACGAGCATATCATATCAGCTTCATATTTGCTGTAGTATAATAGTTACACCTCGTCTTTTACTGCTCGTCCGGTTATAAGTGACGTAGAACCAGTACCAGCTTCTTCAAGTTCTTCACCTAAGTCACATATTCCTCTGAGTGAAAGAATGAATAAAAGAAGAGCTCCTGCCCTCTTCGAGAAATCTGCCTCTATTACTGGAGAGGCAAAGAAAAGGAAACATGATGTCCCAGAAGAAGGGACAAGAAAAATCGATGCACCTCCTCTGGTTGCTACTGTGAAGGTTGCCGAGAAGCCCCCAGTGGCTCCGAGCAAAGTCGCTGCTCCAAGCGAGGTTATTGTCATATCCCTGACTAAGAGTACATCCTTGGTCGAGACTTTTGATGTTCCTCCGAGGAGGCTGAAGAAAAGCTCCTCGCTCAATTTGGCTGAATCCATCGCTCAGCCCCCGACTACGGGAAGTGGTGTTCCCACTTTTGTTACCCCGAGCTCTGCCATGAGCTCGGTGAAGTCTTGGATCATTCTCGAGATCTAAGGTATTGAAGAAAATCTTTCTCGGGACATGGTTACCACATTAGATGCTCGTCATATTGCTTCTGTAAGTATTATTGTCCTAAACTTTCATTTTTCCCTTATTATATCTTTGCACTGACTTGCTATTATTTTCTTTTCCCGGTTGGTAACCTATTTCAATGCAATTTTGAAAAAGGATGAAGCTACTAAAGCTTCAAGCTCCTCGTCAGGTGTAGAGGAAGCTTTGGTGGGTCTAACGCAGTCTCTGAAGGATTCTCATCAGAAGTATGTTGATGATAAGGCTTCTTGGGAGAAGAAGCTTAATTCCACCGAGAAGGAGAGGAATCAGGTTGTTGAGGTCTCCAAGGGATTGGAGAAGAAAATAAAATAATTGGAAAGTAAGAATAAAGAGCTCAAAGGGAAGCTCCAAAATGCTAGGGAGCTTGAAGGTAAGCTCAAATCTGCTGAGGAAGAACTGGGTAAACTTCGTGAAGTAAGTCGTCAGAAGGAGGAAGTGGAGAATAAATTGAAGGCTACCGAGGAACTTCTATTCGAGAAGCTTTCCTCGGAGAAGGTGAAAAGAAAGTTAGCTGTGAAAAAGTCCTTCCGTGCTGGCTGGGACAAAGGATGGAATAAGGGTCTGGCTGCCATGATGTCGTAGGTGGAATATGGTAGCCTTAAGTACTTTAGGGATGGCTGGGTCGCTGCTCTGAAAGAGCTAAATGTTGATGAAAATTCTGACCTGTTTGAACGACACATCCCTGGCCCCCCTTCAACTCCTGAAGAAGAAGAAGAGGATGAAGCTGCCACTGAGGAATCTTCTATGGTGATGGGAGATCAAATTTCTCATCCCCCAGTTGTCCAGTCTTCCTACGAGCAACTTCAACCATCCATTATTTCACCCGAGCAGCTTCCAGCACCCATCGAGCAACCATCTGTGTCATCCGAGCAACCTACCTCCTCATCCCAGCCTCCCGAGAAAGTTTTAGGAGACAAGGAGAAGGTGTAGAGTTGTTCGGATTTTTATCTCTATTTATTTTTGCCAATTGTATCTCTAAAATATGTACTTCTCTTTTATGATGTAATAAAATTTGAAATTTTGACTATTCATACTGTTGATTCTCTTCCTCTTGCTCCTTATTAATTCTTGCTATCTCTTCTTTTTACTAGTTTATGGCCAAGATGGAATTGTTATCTGCTCATGATAAAAATTGTTGAGGTAATGCAATGATTACTTCAAAGCTGGTCATACAGATATGACTGAAGCTCAAATCGTTGATATCCTTGGTCAAGATGCTTCAGAGCAAGCAGTTGAAGCCTAACAATATTTAAAGTGTCTGCTCAACCGGGCAGTAGCTAATAATGTAGCATATTATGAGATGATTGAAGACCTCCAAGGCACTCCCGAGGAGCTTCAACAACAATACAAGGAATCTACAGCCCTCTTGCACCAAGGATATGAGAAGAAGTATCAAAAACTGAATGCTGATAAGGGATATGATAAGTTGTTTACTGCTTATGATGTGAGGGAGAGAACTTTGAATTCCTAGGTCGAGGAGCACAGGCAAATAGCCAAGCTACTGGAGCAGGAAAATAACAACTTACGAGGAGAGGTATCCCAGCTGAGGTCTGCAGCCTCTATCTCAAACGCTTTGGTCCCTGTAAACGATGAGGGATTCTCTTTCTTAGAGGTTGAAAATGCCAACCTGAGGGATGAATTAGAAACCTTGAAAAGGATGGGACCTTCTACCTCTACTCGGGGACGAGCAAGAGCTTCTCGGGGACGAGCAAGAGCTGCTCGGATTACTGTCGAGGAATAAAGAACTCAATTGGCTCTAGAAAACCAAGCCTTCCAATTGATGGCAAAGAACTAGGCATTGGCCGAGATGTCTAAGAAAATCCGAACTTTAGACGAGAAACTGGTTGCCCAAAATTCTACCTTGGAGAATAAAACGAATTTGGTGAAGAATCTCCACGAGCAGTTAGAAAGATTAACCTACCAGTTCCACAAACAGCCTAGGGAGTTCTGGATGGCTAGTTACAATGAAGCCCTCTACTATTTAGATGATCGGCTCCAGAATGCAAATAATGTGGGTTATAAACAAGGATGGTTAAATGCTTTGGGCGTGCTGAAGTTGGAACAAGGTCATTATTTATGGGATTACCACAATCCTGGGTTGCTCGACCTACCAGTGCCTCCTTTTAAGCTTGATATGAGCTGGATTCCTTCTCGGGCCATTCCACAATGCCTAATTTCAAAGTATATCGGTGACTACAGTCTTCACTCCAACTTCGAGATATCTCGCCCCGAGCACCTCCTTGATCGGCCATCCGTTATGAACATCGGGATGCTTAAAGATTTAAATTTCATTAATTCCCCTTATGCCTTAGACGATCCTCCTGCTGGTGAAGAACCTGTTTCAAAGGCAGAGGGGAAGAAACCAATTGAATAGGAATCTTGATGTAATAATTAATATGTATTTCATTCTCGATGTATTTTGCTCTAGATTTAATGAAAGACATTTATTTTTCTTTGCAATCTTGATTGCCATTGTCTTGTAGATATTTTGTAAAACACTTTACATATGTGTATGTATATCTATTAAAAAGATAACAACATTGTGTTATTTGTCGATCAACTAAAGCTGGTTAAAACTTATTCTCGACTATCCTGAATTTGTGGTAATCATTTGACGACTAACCAAAATTGATTTTGTTTCTCGACCAGCTTGGTGGTAATTTAAAATGTTACGAGTATCAAAAATTTTGCTTGATCGCTTTTTAATTCTAAGCCATTAGCTGACTTTTATCACATACTCATGCTTTGTTTAATAAAAATGTTCCCGACTAACTGTAGTTGACAGCTTCTTATTCTCGACCAACCTGAGTTGGTGGATTTTTAGAAATATTTTTTCTTCCCAACCAACCTTAGTTGGTATTTTTAGGAAATATTTTTTTATTCCCGACCAACCTTAGTTGGCACTTTTGGGAAATATTTATTATTCCCGACCAACCGGAGTTGGTGGATTTCCTTCCCAACCAACCGGAGTTGGCACTTTTGGGCAATATTTTTTATTCTCGACCAACCAGAGTTGGTGGATTTTCTTCCCAACCAACCGGAGTTGGCACTTTTGGGAAATATTTTTTATTCCCGACCAACCGGAGTTGGTGGATTTTCTTCCCAACCAACCGGAGTTGGCACTTTTGGGAAATATTTTTTATTCCTGACCAACCGGAGTTGGTGGATTTTCTTTCCAACCAACCGGAGTTGGTACTTTTGGGAAATATTTTTATTCCCGACCAACCGGAGTTGGTGGATTTTGCTGAGTAGTGTGTAACACTAGTATTCCAGGAAAAAATTTCAATAAAAGGAGAGAATTTGGTAGAATATTCACATTTTATTCATACTGATGAAACAGCATTACATGAGAGTTTACATTACTGATAATATTTGCGCAGGTGTTCTGCATTCCATGCATTCTTAAACTCCTCCCCCTCTAAAGTTTTTATTCTTTAGGTTCCTAGTCGAACAACTTCTGTAACTCGGTAAGGTCCATGCCAGTTCGCTTCCAGTTGATTGTGCTTTTGAATCAATTTCTTTAGCACATAGTCTCCTTCTTTTAGGTCGCACTTCTTCACTCTCTTGTTGTAGAACAAATCTGTTTGTTGCTGGTAAGCAGCATTCCTGATAGCTGCTTCTTCTCTAACTTCTTTGAGCATGTCCAAATCTAACCTTCTCATTAAGTCGCTGACATGGGAATTGAAATTCATTACTCTGTGTGTTGGAAGACCCAACTCGACAGGTATAACAGCTTCACTTCCAAATGCCAGCATATATGGAGATTCTCTAGTTGCTGCTCGAGGGGTAGTACGATAAGCCCATAGTACTGAATGTAGCTTGTTGATCCAGTTTGCTTTCGCGTCATTCAGTCTTTTCTTCAAGCCATTTAGGAGTGTTCTATTTGTCAACTCAGTTTGTCCATTGCTTTGGGGATGGCCTGGTGCCGAGTGGATTTTTAAGATATTTGACTGATGACAATAGGCAGCGAACTCCTCGTTGTCAAATTGTGTTCCATGGTCGGTGATGAATGTGTGGGGAAGACCATATCTACAAATGATGTTTTTCCAAATAAATTGGTACAACTTTTCGTATGTCATGTCGACAAGAGGCTCGTCTTCTACCCATTTAGTAAAATAATCCACTGCGACGATGAGATATTTAAATCTTCCTCTAGTCGTTGGAAGTGGCCCGACCAAGTCAATTCCCCACATGGCAAATGGCCAAAGGGAAGTAATGGATGTCAACAATGCTTGGGGAGTTCTTCAGATGGAGGAGAAGTGCTGACACCTGTCACATTTCTTGGCATAGGCTATACAATCAGCCCTCATCGTTGGCCAGTAGTATCCCTGCGTCATTATTCTTTGCAAAAGCGTCCAACCTGCTACATAGGCTCCACAGGACCCTTCATGGACCTCTTCAATCAAGTCTTTCACCTTGGAGGGATGCACACATCTTTGCAAACCTGTCATAATTCCTCGTCTGTATAGAATACCATTAGTCATTACATAACGAGCAGCTTTAAACTTCAATTTCTTGGCCACGAGTTTGTTAATCGGTAATTCTCCCTCCTCAATATATGCCCTGATGGGATCCATCCAAGATGGACCTAAATCAAGGGTAATAAATTTTATCGTCAGATCTTCTTCTATGCTCCGACCAACGAGAATTTCAATTGAGATTGTTCTTCATAGCTCGATACGAGTAGCTGATGCTAATCGAGCTAAAGCGTCAGTTCTTGCATTCTCCATTCTTGGTATTCTGACCAGTTAAACAGTGACAACTTCTGATACCAACTCCATCGCCTTTGCATGGTACTTAATCAACTCTCCTTTTGCTGCATATACACCGAGCATTTGGTTTACAATCAACTGTGAGTCACTGCATACGATTACCTGCTCTGCATTCATAGTTCTTGCCAGACTAAGACCTACAATCATCACTTCATATTCGGCCTCATTATTAGAAGCTTGAAATTGAAAGCGCAGAGCATATTCTATATCGACATTGTCTGGACTTTTCAATACAATCCCGGCTCCACTTCCTGAGGTGCACGATGAGCCATCCACATACAAGTTCCATATAGGTATCTCGTCATCAAACTTCTTATTGGATAAAGTTCCTCGATGGAATATTTGTTGCTCCTTTATCTCCATTTCTACCACACTTCGATGCTCGCCGACCTTCTCCTCTTTCTCTATGACCAACTTAAGTTGATCGGGGTTTAAATTTGATGATCCTGTAACATCCACAGGTTGGTTGGTGTTCAGCTTTTTCTCCTAGGGGTATCAGGATAAGTGAACTCTGCTATAAAATCTACTACTGCTTGCCCTTTCAGTGACGATCTAGGCTCATAAATTATATCATATTCATCGAGTTCTATTGCCCAATACATCAATCTCCCTGATTTTTCTGGTTTATGAAGAGCTTGCCTCAACGGAATATCGGTATATACGACTATGGTATCATCCTGGAAATATGTCTTCATTATTCTACTCACTTCGATTAGCGCTAGTGCCAACTTTTCCAGCTTTGGATATCTGATCTCTGCTCCTCGAAAGGCCTTACTAGTGTAATAAATTGGTTTTTATACTCCATCCTCTACTCTTATTAATGTCGAGCTAACTGTATTTTCTGAAACTTCCAGATACAAGTAAAACCTTTCTCCCATCACTGGTCTGGACAACAGTGGAGGTGCTCCCAAATATTTCTTCAATTCTTGAAAAGCTTTTTCGCATTCTTCATTCCATTCAAAAGTCTTTCGGAGCGTTTTGAAGAATGGGAGGCATCTATCAGTTGCTCGCGATACAAATCTGTTAAGTGCTGCTACTCGCCCTGTAAGACTTTGCACTTCTTTCTTCGTCGTTGGAGATCTTAATCCCAATAGAGATTTGATCTTTTCAGGGTTTGCTTCAATGCCTCGTTGATTGACAATGTACCCAAGAAATATACCTTCTCGTACTCCAAATATGCACTTGGTCGGGTTCAATTTCATTTGATATTTATCCAATTGATCAAAGGTCTGACCTAAGTCAACTAGATGGTCAGCAACTTTCTTGCTCTTTGTCAGCATATCATCAACATAGACTTCCATATTGCGGTTGATTTTTTTGCAAACACCTTGTTCATCAGCCGCTGATATGTCTCACCTGTATTTTTCAAACCAAAAGGCATAACATTATAACAATAAGTTCCCCTAGGGGTAATGAAAGAGGTACTTTCCCTGTCTTCAGGTTTCATTTTAATCTGATTGTAACCAGAATAAGCATCCATGAAGCTCAACAGCTCGTGTCCCGAGGTAGCATCCACTAGTTGATCAATTCGGGGCAAGGGAAAATGGTCCTTTGGACATGCTTTGTTGAGGTTGGTGAAGTCTACGCACATTCTCCATTTTTTGTTCTTTTTTTCACCATTACTACATTTGCTAACCAGTCTGGATATTTAACATCTTCAATAAAGGAAGCTTTTTGGAGCTTCTCGACCTCCTCCTGTATAGCTTGGTTCTTCTCAGGGCTGAACACTCTTCTTCTTCGTTTCACTGGCTTGATTTCCTTATTCACATTGAGCTCGTGACATTAGAAATTTGGGTCTATTCCGGGCATATCTTCATGACTCCAAGCAAAAGTTTGTTTTTTGCTTTTCAAGAAAACTATCAACTCCTGTTTTAATGAGGCATCTAACGACGAACCTATATGAGTTGTTCGTTCAGGGTGCTCGTCGTCCAGAATGATGTTTTCAGTAGCTTCAACCACCTGACCTTTCACGAGTTGCGACTCGTCTCTAGGATCCAATGTTTCAATTTCCGCACCCTCATCCACCTGATAGGTAGTAGTCTTTTTCCTAGATTCCTCTAGTTCCTCTTGTTCGGCAGATATATAGTAGCATTCCCGAGCTACTTTTTGATCACCCTTCACAACTCCTACTCCAAAATTGGATGGAAATTTTAGGCATTGATGTACCGTAGATGGTACTGCTTCAAACTTCTTTAATCCTACCTTTCCCATGATGATATTGTAGGCTGATTGAACATTCTTATCCATCACGAAGAAGCGTACTCTTTCTGTTCGACAAGCAGGCCATGTACCAATGAACATATCCAACTTGATCGTCCCAAGTGGAAAAACTTTCTCGCCAGCAAAACCGAGGAGGGGCCTATGATAAGGCTCCAACTGAGACAATTTTAGATTTAAGCTGTCGAAGCATGAGTAAAACATAATATCAGTCGAGCTACCGTTACCAACCAGTACCCTCGAGATCATCACTTCCTTCATTCTTATTTTGATCACCAATGGGTCATCATGAGGATACAGCACACCTGCGAGGTCATTCTTTGAGAAACCGATGACCAGTTTTTCTTTGCTGACCTTCCTCGGGCGATCATCTTCAGCCAAATTTATTCATTGAATATATGAACAGGCTTGAGCCTCATTGAGGTAAGCTTATCTTTTTGCAGTAAGGTCCCACCTCCTACATCTCAACCTGTAATAACATTATAATCAAATGATCCAAAACGTATTGAAAATACCTCACGTTCTGGTTGCCTTGGTCTTTTGGGAAGATCGGGGTCGTCTTCAGGATCATCTTTATGGTCTCTTTTCTTGTTCTCCTTTGCTCGACGAGGAGATCTAGATCTCTTTCTTGCTCGGTCGTTGTTTCTTCTTTCATTTCTACGATCAACATACTTTGCCAGTTTTCCTCGTCTAATGAGTGCTTCGATCTCATTCTGAAGAGCTATGCAATTTTTGGTCATGTGTCTATGATCCTTGTGGAACTCGCAATATTTGGCCTTGTTCCTCTTATCAGGGTCTGACTTCATTTTCTCTGGCCAGTTTAACTCCTCGTTGTTTTGATTTCTTCTAGAACATGGTTGATGTCTACCTTCAAAGGAGTATAATTTTCAAATTTCTTTAATACCTCCCATGATGCCTTTGTTTTTGAGTGCTTGTCACCACCATTGTTTTTATGTTCTTTCTTTTTGGCCTTATCACCCTCCACCTTGGTTTCTTTGGTATCCATATTCTTCTTTGCAGCCATAGCCTCCTCGGCATTCATGATCTTGACCGCTTTTGCCATAAATTCTGACATGGTTCTGGGTGGATCTTTAGCCAAAGTGTAGTATAACTTGTTGGGCAACAACCCACTCATCAGAGCAGTAATCGCTGTCTTTTCTTCATAATCAATAACTTTGAGTTATTGAAACGAGTTATATAATCCCTGGTGCTCTCACCTGCCTTTTGTCTAGCACTTAACAAGTGTACTACTCGTTTAACAGGTTTTGCTCCAAAACAGAAGTTTCCAATGAAGAGCTCGGCCAGTTGAAAGAAAGTTGAAATCTTACCCCGAGGAAGATTATTGTACCATATTTGAGCAGATCCTGTAAGAGTTCTCGAGAATGCCCTGCATCTCATCTCATCTGGCACAGCATAGATGTCGGCAGCATCTTGGTATTGCTCTATATGAAGGACATGATGGGTTTTTCCATCATATTTAGGAGTCACAACAGGTACTTTGAACTTTGATGGTGTGGGAAAATCCACAATTGCTTGGACAAAAGGTGTCCCTTGGACAAAAGTTCTTTGTAGAGGATTCTTGGCCTTGGCCATTTCCCCTAATCTATCCTCCAGCCTCTGAATAGAGCCTTTTTAAGCATCATTTCCTTCCTCGGGCCTGTTGGTTTGAGCAACTGATCGCGTGGATATGGCTTCTTGGTATCTATCTTATCGAGCAGCTGGTTGTGATTGGGCAGAACCCTCTCTTAAATCAAATGGTCGTCGAAATTTTCTCGACACAGCCTTAGGAGGACTTTTATTCTTCCTAGGGCCCAATCGATCAAAAGGAGAGACCCTACTCAATCTTTCCAGTGCACTGGTCCTTTCCGAAGAGAGAGTGATGTGTTGTTTAGAATCTGTGGCTCGTACTGACGAAGTTCGACCCGGTTGATAAGAAAAATCTTCAGATTTATCAGTGCGATATGAATCGCTTTGCCTAATGCGTGAAGAAAGTAAATGAGTATTTCTTTGACCACTTCGTTGTCCTGAATAGGTTGATGCTCCACCTTGGATAGTTTACATGAGTTGTCGCATTGTTTCCTACATGGTTGTCTGGCCTTGAGCCAAACTGTCCATGATTCCAGCCAGATCTTGGATATTTGGAGGAGCGGATGGATTTGGGGGGTTTCCATTTTTTCGATTGCTGGATTCAGGATTGTCAGCCATTGGTGATGATTTGTTTTTGATGAAAAACAAAAATTATAGTCATTTCCAAAGACGGCGCCAATCTGTTGATGTAAAAAATTAGATTATCTCTAATTGTTTAATCACAGATAAAAAAATAAATAAGACAAGAGATTTTAAAGTCGTTCAGCCTTGAACGAATGGCCTGCATCCACTGTTTATGTTATTATTGACTGTTTGGGAATTCTTGAGGTAAGATTTATCTCCAGATCTTTCGGTCCCCTCTCAATGAGGATGATACAGTGTATTTATAGCCATGAGGCTATACATGTGAATGAGTAATACATAGCTGTTCAATAAGCGTATACATCCGTATGATAATAATCAACATTTAATGCGCATTTAATCCTCTTAATTGTCTTGATAATAAATGCTCTGATCGAGGTGCAACTCGAACCGCCTAAGTATCTGGGTATCCATGAGTTACTCAGTGCAGGTAAGTTCCTCGGAGAGCACATACTGCTCGGAGTGTCTGAGTTGGTCGGAGAAATTGAGTTCCTCGAAGTCAAGATGTTCATAAGTATTTGTTATTGCCACGCAGATTGCCATGTGTCTCCACTTCATTGTGCCATGTCAGCAGACTAAAATTGGTATCAATTAGTCCCAACTAAGGGTTCCCAAAACACAATTCCATCCTATTCTAAGTAAAGGATGATTATAAAAAATTTACTCCACCTAGATATTAATCCTAGTCTATCGTAACAATGGTACAAAATTGAAAATCAACCCCCACCCCAAATTATATAACCCGCATAGACTTACACTGACTAGTCCCATACCTAATAAGCATAAATCGCAACTAAGGCCCACTTACTAGTCCCATACCTAACAAGTGTACTATAACAAGGGGTGAAAATCAATCACATACAATACCCAACATATTCGAGATATCAAAAATTATAATACTTCGATAAAGTGGCACAATGAATAATTTATATCAACAATTGAAACCACAAGAAATTCCCAATTAACTACTTTTTAATCTAAATAGTGGAAATCAAGGACACATATATATTGTGATTTTCTGAATAATAGCTACATGCAAGTCCTATCATAGCTACTATTTTCTATCACAAGTAATTTATTTTGTCTAGGGTTCTCACATGAAATATCAAAATTTGCTTTCTAAGGTCTCCTCTACATGTGCATGCGCATAACACAATCGACTACACCGACACCACCCAAAGAACAACAAAGTTATAAGTATTCGGCAACCTTAAAATTTCATGTAAAACAATCTCAAAATTTATCTCTTTAATAATTATAACCATAACTTATTTTAGAAAACATGTGTTTAATGGAGGCTACAATCAAGACACATAACACTAAGGGAAAAGAATAGGGTAAACGTGCCTGGAAAAATCATTTCTTAAAAATTCTGAGTACTCGGTTGCGTTCGTCCTGCGAAAATAAGTAAGTTACGTTCTTGGACCTTTTTGAAAATATGTAATTTAGACCTCCCAAAATATAATTGAAGTTTTGTTTAATGGAGGTTTGGAATTGAAATATAAGAGAAGGGGTTAAAAAAAAGTCAGTGTTGACTTTTAAAAATGAGCACCTGCTCTCTTTTTATAAGAGGTAAAAAAAAAGTCCTATCTGGGTTCTAACTCTTTAGGGATATACTTAAAATTTATATAAAAAAATATATGGGATAACTGTCCCATGCGTGCGTGACCCAACAGTTTGGAGGCAAACCTCCCTTAACCCTGCGCATCCCAGAAAAGTGGGAAGCAACCCACTAACGAAAAGGATAACAAAAAAAAAATTAACTCCCATGTTTGTGGAGAGCCTTGCGCCTAAAGAAACAAAAAAAGATATATCAGCTCCCAAAAGGGTTGGGAGCGATGCGCCTATGATGAAAAGAAAATGGGGACCTGCTTGCCTTACTCTCTCTCTCATCTCCAATAGACAAATATATATATATATATATATATATATATATATATATATCAATATCAATAAAGGTTACAAAGGTTCTATCTTTAAAAAAATAACAATTAAATAAATAAATGTTAAGATTTACAAAATTTAAAATTAAGAATTTATTAATGTTTATAAAAAAATCGGATTTCCATAATAAATATTTTCTATTTAATCAAATTTCGACAAAAATCTTTTAATTTAAAAAGTCCACTCTTTAATTTTCAAAAATTTTAAATAAAAAAAAATTAATACCTTTTCGACTTATAATTTAAAATGCGCTATTTAAGTTTTTAAAATTACGGGGTGTTACATGCTTCCCCATTAGCAAAGGAATTTCGCCGTTGAAATTAGACGAAGCATACACATCAAACGTAAATCTCACAAAAGAAAATAAGGCTCACATATGCCTATCCGTAGAATACCATAATTGGGCACCCATACACTCAATCCTACGTGCACTTACTCCACGAATAACAAAATAATATATATATATATATATATATATATATATATATATATATATATATATAATGCACTTGTGCGGACTAGTCCGCATTTTAAGAATGCGGACCGGACATGTGTCACCTAACGGTGCGCCTAGAAATTATCGCCTAAATTATAGGCACACTCTCTCTCTTTTCTGGGCTCACCGCCAGGTGACACATGTCCAGTCCGCATTCTTAAAATGCGGACTAGTCCGCACAAGAGCAGGAATGTGTGTGTATATATATATATATATATATATATATATATATATATATATTGCCTATATACATACGTATAACTATGAAAATAACGGCATACCACTCGTTCTCACAAATTCCCACTCGATCCTATCTCCGAAAGTCATCAAAATGTTAACGTCCTCAAATTAAATCACAACACCAAAAATCGATACAAACGATACCTAACATATGCACTAAAATCTCCAAAATAATTATCGTCTCCATAATCCATTTTAAGGATCCTCACATCAAGCTTACAAATTCTAAACTCAATGCTTACAACGTCCTTAAAACAAAACTTCATATCTCCAAGAAACACATCTAACACGTATGATAGCCCTTCTACCATAAGGAATACGAATCAATAGAGGGAATCAAATATCGATAACGTGGAAACTAATTCAGACTCACAACCGACGAGACCTAAAATCAGGCTCTGATACCATCTGTTACACCCCGCTAAATTCTGGCATCGGCCGCCACAAAAACTAAGCCGGGTGTGAGTAAATTAAATATCATCCTTAGCATGTGACAAATATGAGACATAAAATTTTGTAATCCACAAGATAAATTCTTTTAATCAAACCCAAATATGAATGACATCCAAATGATAAAATACCAATGTGCGATCAAAATTTATCACATGTGATCTCCGAATATCTCAATAATTAAATAAATAAAATCCAATTGAAATCATAAAACAACTTTGGAACCGAAAGGCCCAATAATCTCAAAAATAGTCTCATAATAAAAATGACGGAATAGGAAAGAGTCTAACTACTAAATCAATTAAATAATTCCAGTTGCACCTCCAAAAATATCTCCAAATATTCCTGAAAAAGATTAGTCAACGCATGTGTCAGAGCCAAAGCCCCGAGCATGAAAACCGCCTACTCCTCTCAGTTAAGGTCCTTCAACCCAAACAATAGTGCTACATATATCGACCATAACAATAGAGTATTTTAATTACGAAGGTTATAAATCACCAAAATAAATTCCCAATTACCCGCAAGGTTTCTAAAAAAATATGCCAGACCAATATTATTTTAATTAAACCACATTCCTAATATTATTAAATTTCATAAAAAGAACAACAATTTAATTTCCCAAGATACACGTCCCCTTGCCAAGTCCGCCGTCTGATCCATTTTTATCCTGCGATCCTCGCGATATGACAAGGTTCCACACACACACACACTTGACAAGTCCGCCATCTGATGCGTTTTTATCCTGAGATCCTCACGATATGACAAGGTTCCAAACACGACACGACATAAATCGTCCTCTGACCCGTTTAAATTGTCGGCTCTAGACACATTATGTCGCCAATTCATTTTAATAATCATTTTAGTCCTCCGATATTAATTTCCAAAATTTTTTTCACTTATTTATCAAATTAAATTTCCCCCACCCTTAAAAGCGATTTGAAATTCCTCAAAATACCCCTTAGTCCCAACTAAGGGTTCCCGAAACACAATTTTGTCCTATACTAAGTAAAGGATGATTATAAAATTTTTACTTCACCTAGATATTAATCCTAGGCTATCGTAACAATGGTACAAAATAGAAAATCAGCCCCTACCCCAAATTATATAACCCGCATAGACTTACACTAACTAGTCCCATACCTAATTAGAATAAATCGCAAATAAGGCCAACTTACTAGTCCCATACCTAACAAGTGTGAAATAACAAGGGGTGAAAATCAATCATCTACAATACCCAATGTATCCGAGATATAAAAAATTATAATACTTCCATAAAGTGGCACAATGAACAATTTATAAGAAACAACACAAAATTCCCAATTAAATAATTTTAATCTAAATAGTGGAAATCAAGGACACATAAATATTGTGATTTTCAGAATAATAGCTACATGCAAGGCCTATCATAGTTATTATTTTCTATCACAAGAAATTTATTTTTTCTAGGGTTCTCACATGAAATATCAAAATTGGCTTTCTAAGGGCTCCTCTATATGCGCATGCCCATAACACAATCGACTATACTGACACCACCCAAAGAACAACAAAGTTATAAGTATTCGGTAACCTTAAAATTTCATGCAAAACAGTCCCGAAATTTATCTCTTTAATAATTATAACCATAACTTATTTTAGAAAACATGTGTTTAATGGAGGATACAATCAAGTCGCATAACACTAAGGAAAAAGAATAGGGTAAACATGCCTGGAAAAATCGTTTCTTGAAAATTCTGAGTACTCGGTTGCGTTTGTTTCGCGAAAATAAGTAAGTTACGTTCTTGGACCTTTTTGAAAATATGTAGTTTAGACCTCCCAAAACATAATTGAAGTTTTATTTAATTGAGGTTTGTAATTGAAATATAAGATAAGGGGTTTAAAAAAAAGTCAGTCGTGACTTCGAAAAATGAGCACCTGCTCTCTTTTTATAAGAGGTAAAAACCAAAGTCCTATTTGGGTTCTAACTCTTAAGAAATATACTTAAAATTTATATATAAAAAAAGATTTGGGATAACTGTCCCATGCGTGCGTGACCCAACAGTTTGGAGGCAAACCTCCCTTAACCTTGCGCATCCTAGCAAAGTGGGAAGCATCCCACTAACGGAAAGGATAACCAAAAAAATTAACTCCCACGTTTGTGGAGATCCTTGCGCCTAAAGAAGTAAAAAAAATATATATCAGCTCCCAAAAGGGTTGGGAGGCATGCGCCTATGATGAAAATAAAACGGGGACCTGCTTGACTTACTCTCTCTCTCATCTCCAATAGACAAATATATATATATATATATATCAATGAAGGTTAAAAGTTTCTATCTTAAAAAAATAATTAAATAAATAAATGTTAAGATTTACAAAATTTAAAATTAAGAATTTATTAATGTTTATAAAAAAAAATTGGATTTCCATAATAAATGTTTTCTATTTAATCAAATTTCGACAAAAATCTTATAATTTAAAAAGTCCACTCTTTATTTGTCAAAAATTTTAAATCAAAAAAAAAATTAATACCATTTCGACTTTTAATTTAAAACGCGCTATTTAAAATTTTAAAATTATGGGGTGTTACATACTTCCCCACTAGCAAAGGAATTTCGCCCTCGAAATTAGACGAAGCATACACATCAAACGTAAATCTCGCAAAAGAAAACAACGCTCACATATTCCTATCCGTAGAATACCATAATTGGGCGCCCATACACCCAATCCTACGCGCACCTACTCCACGAATAACAAAATAATATATCTATCTATCTCTCTCTCTCTCTCTCTCTCTCTATATATATATATATATATATATATATATATATTGCCTTTGCCTATATAAAAGTGCATAACTTTGAAAATAATGGCATACCACTCGTTCTCACAAATTCCCACTCTATCCTATCTTCGAAAGTCATCAAAATGTTAACGTCCTCAAATTAAATCTCAACACCAAAAATTGATACAAACGATACCTAACATCTTCACTAAAATCTCCAAAATAATTATCATCTCCATAATCCATTCTAAGGATCCTCACATCAATCTTACTAATTCTAAACTCAATGCCTACAACGTCCTTAAAACAAAACTTCATATCTCCAAGAAACACATCTAACACGTATGATAGCCCTTCTACCATAAGGAATACGAATCAATAAAGGGAATCGAAGATTGATAACGCGGAAGCTAATTCGGAATTACAACCTATGAGATCGAAGACCATACTCTGATACCATCTGTCACACCCCGCTAAATTCTGGCGTCGGCCACCACCAAAACTAAGCCGGGTGCGAGTAAATTAAATATTATCCTTAGCATGTGACAGATATGAGACATAAAATTTTATAATCCACAAGATAAATTATTTTAATCAAACCCAAATATGAATGACATCCAACTGATAAAACACCAAAGTGCGATCAAAATCCATCACATGTGATCTCCGAATATCTCAATAATTAATTAAATAAAATCCAATTGAAATCTTAAAACAACTTTAGAACCGAAAGGCCCAATAACCTAAAAAATAGTCTCATAATAAAAACGACGGAATAATAAAGAGTCTAACTGCTAAATCAATAAAATAGCTCCAGCTGCACCTCAAAAAATATCTCCAAATGTTCCTAAAAAAGATTATTCAATGCATTTGTCAGAGCCAAAGCCCCGAGCATGTAAACCGGCTATTCCTCTCAATAAGGTTCCTTGAACCCAAATTATAGTGCTACATATATCGACCATAACAATTGAGTATTTTAATTACGAAGGTTATAAATCACAAAAATAAATACCCAATTACCCACAAGGTTTCTAAAAAAATATGCCACACCAGTATTATTTTAATTAACCCACATTCCCAACAATATTAAATTTCATTAAAAGAACCACAATTTAATTTACCAAGATACACGTCCCCTTGCCAAGTCCGTCGTCTAATCCGTTTTTATCCTGGGATCCTCGCGATATGACAAGGTTTCACACACACACACATCCCCTTGTCAAGTCCGCCGTCTGATCCATTTTTATCCTGCGATCCTTGCGATATGACAAGATTCCACACACGACACGACATAAATCGTTCTCTGACCCGGTTAAACTGTCGGCCGTAGACACATTATGTCACCAATAAATTTTAATATCCGATTTAGTCTTACGATATTAATTTCCAAAATTTCTTACACTCATTTATAAAATTAAATTTCCCCCACCCTTAAAAGCGATGTGAAATTCCTCAAAATACCCCTTAGTCCCAAGTTCCCAAAACACAATTCCGTCCTATCCTAAGTAAAGGATCATTATAAAAAATTTACTCCACCTAGATATTAATCATAGGCTATCGTAACAATGGTACAAAATAGAAAATTAGCCCCCACCCCAAATTATATAACCCGCATAGACTTACACTAACTAGTCCCATACCTAATTAGCATAAATCGCAACTAAGGCCCACTTACTAGTCCCATACCTAACAAGTGTACTATAATAAGGGGTGAAAATCAATCACCTACAATACCCAACGTATTTGAGATATAAAAAATTATAATACTTCCATAAAGTGGCACAATGAACAATTTATAACAACAATCGCAACAACACAAAACTCCCAACTAAATAATTTTAATCTAAATAGTGGAAATCAAGGACATATAAATATTGTGATTTTCAGAATATTAGCTACATGAAAGGCCAATCATAGTTATTATTTTCTATCACAAGTAATTTATTTTTTTCTGGGGTTCTCACATGAAATATCGAAATTTGCTTTCTAAGGGATCCTCTACATGCGCATTCCCATAATAGAATCGACTACACCGACACCACCCAAAGAACAACAAAGTTATAAGTATTTGGTAACCTTAAAATTTCATGCAAAACAGTCCCAAAATTTATCTCTTTAATAATTACAACCATAACTTATTTAGAAAACATGTGTTTAATGGAGGCTACAATTAAGACACATAACACTAAGGGAAAATAATAGGGTAGACATGCCTGGAAAAATCATTTCTTGAAAATTCTGAGTACTCGGTTGCGTTCGTCTTGCGAAAATAAGTAAGTTACGTTCTTGGACCTTTTAGAAAATATGTAGTTTAGACCTCCCAAAATATAATTGAAGTTTTATTTAATGGAGGTTTGGAATTGAAATATAAGAGAAGAGGTTTAAGAAAAAAGTCAGTTGTGAATTTTAAAAATGATCACCTGCTATCTTTTTATAAGAGGTAAAAAAAAGTCCTACCTGGGTTCTAAATCTTAAGGGATATACTTAAAATTTATATAAAAAAATATATATGGTATAACTGTCCCATGTGTGCGTGAACCAACAGTTTGGAGGCAAACCTCCCTTAACCCTACGCATCCCAGCAGAGTGGGAAGCAACCCACTAACGAAAAGGATAACAAAAAAAAATTAACTCCCATGTTTGTGGAGAGCCTTGCGCCTAAAGAAACAAAAAAATATTTTAGCTCCCAAAAGGGGTTGGAGCCATGCGCCTATGATGAAAAGAAAATAGGGACATGCTTGCCTTACTCTCTCTCTCTCATCTCCAATAGGAAAATATATATATATTTCAATAAAGGTTACAAAGGTTCTATCTTAAAAATAATAATAATTAAATAAATAAATGTTAAGATTTACAAAATTTAAAATTAAGAATTTATTAATGTTTATAAAAAAAAATCGGATTTCCATAATAAATATTTTCTATTTAATAAAATTTCGACAAAAATCTTTTAATTTAAAAAGTCCACTCTTTAATTGTCAAAAATTTTAAATAAAAAAAATTAATACCTTTTCGACTTTTAATTTTAAATGCGTTATTTAAGTTTTTAAAATTACGGGGTGTTACAGAACTCTCCTCCTGAGAAGTCTACCATGTTTGGGCCGACGCTCTAGCGCTAGCTATGGATTTGGTCGATCGATGCAATCCTTTAATGACTGAGTGAGCGGATCTTCTCGCCATGCGTTTTGCTCCCTGGAGTCACCACAACCTGTCTTCTTGTGTGACGTGGGCCCAGTCGATCAAAGGCTGACCCTCTACCAGCCTTTCCAACACGTTGGGTCTTTCCTCTGAAAAGGATTTCTTGTCATCATATCCTGTCGATCGGAGGGAAGAGGTGTCACCGGGACGATACGATTGATCATGGCGCGATCCGAATTGTCGGGATGTGCTTTCATTATTATATAATCCTAGGTTTGATCTCCTAGAATTCTTGAGAGCTTGCATCATGTATGCATGCATCCTATCTCTGTAGGGAGCTTGCATCCTATTCGCATTCCTCCTATCTCTGTCCAACATGTTGTGTTTGAATTAGTTGCTTAACTCTCTCTTGCATAACTTCACGGCCCTTCGCCACGCTCATCAGTATTTGTTGAATATTGCCCATACCCACAGGAGTTAAGGGAGTTATGGCTTCATCCATACGACTGGTTTCTGTTTTCTCGATCATTCGAAGAATTAGAGGGTTGGGGAAAAGAAAAATGAAATTTAAGGATGGTAGGAAACAACAATGGCTCGTCGACTTCCCAAAGACGGTGCCAATTTATTATCGTCTAAAAATGGTTTAGGTAATTTCTGCCTTAGTCAGGGAGTTAATGATAAATAATAACAAATAGCTAATAAATGAGAATAAAGTATGACGATAAGAGACAATAAGATGAGACAAGATTTATGTGGTTCGGTCCAGAAATGGTACCTATGTCCATGGGTGCGGTGATGGAATTATCAATTTATATGCATGGGTACAGATTTAGGTTTTGCATCGAAAAGATGACTCCAGTCCCTTATCTCTATGGTATTCTGTGCTATTTATAGTTAGTTATCACCCTATATTAAGGGATAGGTGGACTGCCTTTATAGGCCAGACATTTACACTAATTACACATTATATGATAGATAATAATGAATTAGTTATAGCCCAGACGGAGTGGGCGTGAATGCATATTAACCACATGCTTAGGTGTCACAAGCGTGGCTAGTGGGTCTTCTTTATGTGTATAGGCAAGTACAGGAACAACAATCATTGGGTCAATAAGGCGAGCCCTTTAGTTCCATGAGATAGTTGTCAAGCTAACATGTGGATCACCATTCCGAACATATGGGTACCTGACTAGAGCACAATTAATAATTTAGCCGACTTCTTTTACTACCTTAAAGGAGGGTTTATGCTTCGTCACGAAGGATCCACATGGCCTATTTTATTTAGGATATAACATCAACATTGTCCATCTTCACAGTATATACTCTCTCCCCCCCTCTCTCTGTGTGTGTGTGTATATATATATATATATATATATATATATATATATATATATCACAGATTTTTTATGAAATGGGTTTCAATCATGAAATATGTCATAAAAAATTAGGTTTGCAAACATAGAGTTATTATATACAGAATGTGTTACTTCCAAACAAAAATGTGCTTGTTCTTAATCTTCGTGATTCTCTTTTAGTTTAGTTGATCCGATCATATAACTTTAGTGTTTTGGGGGTGTTTTGTATGTTTAACATATGTTCAATCTAAATGAGTAATCATTTTAGTTCATTTTGGTTATCTAAATAGAGGCTCATGTTAGTAGTGTTAACGGTCTTTCTTTCTCTTATTGAAACAAATAACTTTGCATCATCACATGCGAGGACAAGATTATAAAGATTCATCTTAGCATGTTATTGATTTTTACAAGAGTTGCAAGGTTTGTAATTCAGTTATATAGGTTGAAGTTTTTATAGGTGTGGGATGCAGTAACAAGGGTTAAGAAGTATACATTTAAGGGGCATAAAGCACCCGTATATTCTATGTGTATACATCACACGGAAAATTTGTAGATATTATCAATCCATTTATGTAATTGATGGGAGGATTTAGACTTTAAAATATTTGTTATATTCCCCTTTTGGTTCTTTTGTGGTTGTTTTTTCTTCCTTTTTTGAATTTTTGTTTTGTAAATAAGCTTTCTAACTTTTGAGACTCGCAATAATAAGTAATCACAATCTATTAATTTTTTTAATGTATGTAAAGGAACCTATTGTTATGGCTACTATTTAATTAATATGATAGTAAAGAATTATGAACAAAATAATTATAGAAATAAAATCGAAATTACAGAAAAGAAAACTTACTTGTATTTGCAGAAATAAATACTAGAAACAAGAAAAAATCTGAGCCCTGTGTAATGCCACGGTGTCTTTAAGACAATTTTATTCCCTCCAAAGTTCTTTAGGTTAAAAAATAATTGTCTCCCAAGATAGAAAGGATTTCCGAATTAATTCAAGTAGCACGCCAATGAATTAATTCCATCGAACACAAATTTCTATGTTTAGTACTCAACCATTGAACATAAATATGCAGACTGTTAAGTATAAATGGAGTGGACAAATATTTTATGGAATGCAGAAAATGAAATTTTTCATTACTGAAAATTGGAGGGAATGGTTTTTATTTATAGCCTTTCGTTTTGACAGTTGGGAACAATCAAAACTATTAAACCATTTTTAACTATCAACTAATAGTTAATTTCGGTTTAATTAATTACTGACTGTTGGCATTAATTAATTAATTAATTAAATTAAAGCCTAGAAAGTTAATTAAATTCGGCCCAAAAATTTAAAAGATTTTTTACAAATCCAAGCCTAAGACCAAATCGAACCGAACTGAGCCGAGCAAAGCCGACCAGACGTACGGTGCGCGCACGCATGTGAGCTTTTAGCCCAAGCCCAACACATGAATAGTGTAGGCCGTCTATCCTTTAAAGAGTTGGGATACCCCAAGGCATCCAAGCCCTAGTCCATCATTGGGGTTTTTTTAACTCATCATTTTTCCACTACTCTTCCAATGTGGGACAAGAGTTAAAAAATACCCAATTCATTAACTTTCGTTGCTTTATGAGTCAATTTGGGGACATATTTATCATTCATAACTTAATAAAATAGGACATGTGAATAAATTACGTTAATCTCCTTACAAAGGAGAACGCGGTCATATATGGTCCCAAAATTATCGTGGTGTAGGTCCCACCTAAATTTGAGCTCAAAGTTGCTAAAAATTCTGTCTAGAAAATTTGGACAACTTATGTCCAATTTTTCCAACAATCCCCCACATGAATGATATATCGTTATAAATAGAAACAAAACAGATGTTGATGCAGATACAGACACATGTTGAGTAAAACTCAAGATTTATTGCATCGGGAGAAGTAGCCTAGTGGCCTTGAACTTTCCTTAGAGATATACCATCGGATTTACTTAGTTAATCAGTAGACTTCACGTCTTTGAACCGTCAAATGTTTCTGTAAACATAGACAATAATATTCACACAATAATTCTTCAAAATAGTTGGTTTTCACGTTCGTATTCATTTTGGCCATGAACACCACTTGGTTCCATGAGTATTTTTAGAGAATTTGTCTTTCATTATTCTCATAGAAGTGGCCCCCTTCTTACTCACGTAGGTGACTTCCATAAAGAGTATCCTACAATACTCCACTTAGACATACTAAGATATAGATTTCATTAAAAGCATAACTTATCCTAATTTCACAGCAGATGTGCACTGCCTTATCTTTGGAATGGATATGATTAAATATCCTCTAGTGCTTACTGAATACAATGTAGTTCGGTTTGCCCATTGAACCTAGATCTTGGTATTTCCATTCAGCTAAGTTGGGTCGCCACTATATTAATTCTTATTTATTTATAGGCTTTAGACCCATTCCTCTCAATGATGTTTCAACTTGCTCTCGATTTAAACCTTTCGTTAGTGGATCCGATATATTATCCTTTAACTTTACATAGTCAATTGAGATAATTCCATTTGAGATAACTTGTCTAATAGTATTATATCTACGACGAATATGTTGTGACTTTCCGATATATATGTGATTCTGTGACCTTCCAATTGCCGATTGACTATCACAATGTATACATATTGAGGGAACAAGTTTTGACTAATTTGGAACATCCTTAAATAAGTTTCGAAGCCATTCAACTTCTTCTCCAGCTTTGTCTAGTGCAATGAATTCAGATTCCATTATCGATTTAGCAATGGACATTTATTTTGAGGATTTCCAAGATACAGCTGCACCTCTAAGAGTAAATACACACCCACTCGTAGACATAGAGTCTTTTGTATTAGATATCCAATTTTCATTGCAATGTGATTCAAGAACAGCTGGATATTTTGAATAGTGAAGTCCATAGTTTTGAGTGTATTTTAAATAACCCAAAACTCTTAATATCGCCTTCCAGTGATCTCTCCCTGGATTACTCGTAAATCAAATTATCTTACTTATCGAGTATGCTATGTTCGGTTATGTACAGTTCATGATATACCTTAAACTGTCGATAATACGAGAGAATTCTAGTTGAGATATTCTTTCACCATTATTTCTTGCTAGATGTAAATTTACATCTACAGGTGTCTTGGTAGGAATGATATCATACTTCTTGAATTTTTCAAGTACTTTCTCTATGTAATGAGATTTAGATAATATAAGTCCATCCGATATTTTAGAAATTTTAATTCCTAATATAACATCGGTGATACCTAAATCATTCATGTCAAATCGACTCAACATATGTTGTATAGTTTTGACAATTTCTAGATTACTACCCATGATTAGTATACAATAACATATTCATTTTGAATGCTTTTAAAGTAAAACATTTATCACACTCATTAATTTTGAAACCATTTGATAACATCGAATTATCAAATTTTTCATGGCATTGCTTAGGATCTTGTTTTATTCCGTAAAGTGATTTCACAAGATTACATACTTTTCCTTCTTTTTTGGGAGCTTTAAACCCTTCAGGTTGCTCCATATAAATTTCCTCGTCTAATTCACCGTTTATGAATGCGGTTTTTACATCCATTTGATGTATTTCAAGTCCATTAATTGTAGTTATTGCTATTAACATTCGAATGGATGTGATTCTCATTACTGGTGAATATGCGTCGAAGCAATCCAACCCTTCTTTTTGCCTATAGCCCTTAGCTACAAGTCTTGCTTTATATTTATCAATTGATCCATCGGCCTTGAACTTCTTTTTGAAGATCCATTTCTAACCTAACAATTTTGAACCTGGTGGAAGATCCACTAGTTCCCATGTATTATTTTGCAAAATGGATTCAATTTTGCTGTTAATGGCTTCTTTCCAATTAGAAGCATCGTGTAAGGATATCGCTTTTTGTATGATTGAGGTTCATTTTCTAGCAAATATGTTAGAAAATCTGGATCGAAAGAAGTTGAGGTTCTTACTCTTTTATTATATCTTGGTTCATCCTTTATTGGTTCAATAGGTTGATGAGTACCACTTGTAGTAGCTTGATTTGTCATTTTAGAAGGACCAGATTCTCGGGTCAAGTTATAAGAAAATTCATTTTCAAAAAATGAAGCGTCCCTTGATTCAATAACCGTATTTACATGAATATCCGAAATCTCAAATTTACAAACTAAGAAATGATGTGCATTGCTATTTGTAGCATAATCTATGAATACATAGTCAACGGTTTTTAGCCATATTTTTACCTTTTTAGGTTTAGGAACCATTACCTTGGATAAGCACCCCACACTCGTAAATATTTATAGCAAGGTTTTTGACCTTTCCATAACTCATAAGGCGTCTTATGAGTTTTCTTGTGTTGTACTTTGTTAAGAATGTAATTAGCAGATATTATGGCTTCCCCCCACAAGTTCCGGGGAGCTCCTGAACTTATTAACATAGAGTTCATCATCTCCTTCAATGTACGGTTTTTGCATTCAGTAATACCATTTGATTGAGGAGAATAAGGAGCGATGGTTTAATGGATAATTCCATGTTCGGAATAAAATTTCTCAAAAGGAGATTCATATACACCTCCTCTATCACTCCTTTTGCATTTATCTTTTTACTTAATTGATTCTCAACTACATTTTTATATTGTTTAAATGCATCAATAGCCTCATCTTTACTATGTAACAAATGTACATAGCAATATTTTTTACAATCGTCAATAAAAGTAATAAAGCACTTTTTTCCACCTCTAGTTTGTAAAAATTTTAAATCATAAATATCCGTGTGAATTAAATCTAGTGGTTCAGTGATCCTTTCAATAGAATGAAAAGGCAATCTAGCTAATTTCGATTTCACACAAATATCACATTTATGATTTTTTTATCAATATTAAATTTTGCTAAAAATTCCAAGTTAATTAATCTACAGAAGGTATCAAAATTAACATGTCCTAATCTAGCATGCCAAATATAAGAAGATCAGTGAAGTAAGTAGAAATAGCAATTTCATTCATTGGGGATGCCTTAGGCATCAAAGTCATTACATTCATTTTAAAGAGCCCCTTAGACAGGTAGACCTTTCCCTCATACACATCATCTTTGGACAACACACACTTATCAGAAACAAACACAAGCTTAAACCCATTCTTGCTTAAAAGCGATTCGAAAATCAGATTTTTACGGATGTCAGGCATGTGCAACACATTGTTAAGAGTAATCTTCTTTCCCGAAGTCATCTTTAGAATAATCTTTCCTTGTCCCACGACTTTCGAACTTGAAGAGTTCCCCATAAAGAGGGTCTCCTCATTTTCCAAAGCCTTATAAGTAGTAAACATCCATTTGTTTACACAAATGTGGTGTGTAGCCCCAGTATCCACCTATCATTCCTTGGTATTTCCTACCAAATTACATTAAGAGACAACAGTAGAAAGATTTTATGTCTGCGATACCATCAGAAATGTTCTCACCCTCCATCACATTTGCGTGAGCATTATTCTTTTTAGAATTCTTTGGGTTGCGACACTCATTTGAGCGGTGTCCTGGATTTCCGCAATTGTAGCACTTGCCTTTGAACTTCTTTCTTTGTTTAGATGTGCCTTCCCCATCACGCTTACATTTGGATTTGGGACCTTCAACCAAATGAGCCTTGGACTCCATGATGTTCTTCCCACTTTTCTTTTGAGATTCATGATTGTCTTCTTCAATTTGTAGTTGCACTACCAATTCTTTAACATTCATCTTCTTGCATTTGTGCTTGAGATAATTTTCGAACGAATTCCAAGATGGAGGTAACTTTTCAATTATCACCGCCACTTGAAAAGTGTCACTGAGTGACATTCCTTTAGCATGAATTTCATGAAGAATAACCCAAAGGTCTTGAACTTGTGTAATAACCGTTTTGGAGTCAACCATTTTGAACTCTAGAAAACGGCCTACGATGAATTTCTTCATACCCCCATCTTCAGTTTTGTACTTCTTCTCCAAAGAATTCCATAATTCCTTAGAGATTGTCATGGTGTTGTATACATCATGGTTTAACGTCTTGTCCAAGTACGTCGGGATGTAGTTTCGACATAAAAAGTCAGAATGTTTCCAAGCTTCCACGACAATAACTTTTTCAGTTTCATTTCCTTCTTGCAAAGAGGGACAATCCTCATAAACGAACCTTGCCAATTGAAAGGTTGTGAGATAAAAGTACATATGTCCTTACTATCACTTGAAATCAGCCCGCAATTTTTTTTCGATTTCTCCCCATGTGCCATGTTCATGGGGGCGACAATAGTTGCACGCGTCACATTCACGATTGGTGGGACTGTATTCGTACTTTGTGATTACATTTCTGTTACAAAAACATAATTATTAATAATGATATTATTCATTTATAATGAACTTATCAATACATAATACAAAATTATGTGCACCAATTTCATCAAAATACAATTAGGACGAAATGAATTCTAACAAGAATTCTAAAATATTAAATAATATTTGAATTCTATATCACAGAATTTAACTAAAATATTAAACACTAGTTTTTGCTTATAATAAAATTAAGAGAAATTCTGTGTCAAACTGTTTTTAATATTAAAAAAAATTCGTACAAAATAGATTTAATATTTTAAGATTAAAATTCTTATAACATAATACAATAAACAGTGTAGAAAAGTAATTTTTTGTAACATTAACTATTTTATTAAATTTCTGTAATAAAATAATAATTTATTAAATTTTCTGTAAAACAAACTTATTTGACACTAATAAACATCTGTAATTTTAAATTATTCTGTACTCATTATAAACAGTAGTAAAAATTAAAATTATCTTAAGATTGTTATTACTGCTATTTAATTAATACAATAGTACAAAATTATGAATAAAATAATTACAGAAATAACACCGAAATTACAAAAAAGAAAACTTACTTATATTTGCAGAAATAAATACTAGAAATAAGAAAGAATTCGATCCTTGTGTAATGCCACAGTGTCCTTAAGGGAATTTTATTCCCTCCAGAGTGTTGACGCACAAAAATGACAAAGATGCCATTTTTTAGTCGGAGATAAAATTATGAGGATGAGATTGAAGATGAAATGAAGATATACAATCACATAAAACATATAAGAGACAAAGACTTTTAAAGTGGTTCGGCTATGAATAAAGCCTATGTCCACCGTTCTTCTATTCCCAGTGACTTACAATAGCACAACATGGTGTATTGAGAATGGTTGAGAGAGTTCTCTTATCTTGAGAGAGATAGATGTATAGAGATGTGTAGAGAAATAGAATGAATTGCTTGACCCTTTAGCTAAGGGAGGGGATGTATTTATAGTGATGGGAGTCCAAGAGATAGAATGTCTTTATATATTCAGACATTTATATCTATTTACAATAAATATGACTATTGGGCTTCTAGGGTATAATGATTGTTGATGAGTCTTCTCCAAAGAATTTTGACCTTCTGGATGGTTCATCTTCTTTAGGGTTGGTCGGTCGATATGCCGACCAACTCTCTTCGGGTGCCGAACAATGCTCCTCGGGAGCAGACCAAGTGTCTTCTATGTTGAGCAAGTGTGAATATTTCCATGTAGGATGATAGGTGTCCCTTTCTTATCGGTCCACGTAGATGGGTAATTTTTGGCGTCAACAGAAACCCCCAATGCTCTATGCTTGATGGTTTACTGAGAGCATGGAGTATTTATTATGAAAAGTTGCTCGGTGCTCGTACATAATGAATAATATTGTTCTACCTTCTCTATTGGTTCAACATATGAGTGGGCTATCTTCTGGGTAATGGATGACTCAGGCTGATCAACAAATGCATTGGAGATAATCTTTCTTTGGAGGAACTGTGCTCGGTGAGCAAACTTGTGCTATGTATTACCCCTAGGAATTTAGATGCAGTAATGAGATCTGTTATAGTTCGCATCTTGTGGCTTATCATAATCTTCAGGTGGGTTGGTTGGTTGGTTAGCCGACCAACTGTCTTTTGAGCTGACCAACTGAGTGCTAATTGTACATGTTTGATTTTTCTGATATCTGCTCCTCTGAATGTTTTGCTAATGTAACATGCAAGCTTTTGAACCTAATTCTTCAATCTGATTTTTATAGAGCTAGTAGCGGACTCTAAAACATTTACATATAAGTACACTTTCTTCTTTCATGTTGGTCGGGACAACAGTAGTGGAGATCCTAGTGCTGTAGATGCTGAATCTGACTCCTGAACTTCAATAACATGTGCATAATAACTCCTGGATGATGATTGGCTAGTGATATGTCTTATTCTTTTATGATTTGGAGTTGAATCTGATGCTCGACTGATACTACATGATGTTATCAGATTGTGCCACTGAATGAGTAATTAATTCTGTAGTAAAAGCCCCCAAATGCAGAGTATAAACTCTGAATACTTTCTTAGCCTTGAAGTATGATGGTCTTGCTAGAAAAGATAAGGAAGAGGAAATGTTCCCTGAAATGACTTCCCAAGAGCTTTGCATGTTTTCATTTCCATATTGTCCTGATGTAACCATAGAAATAATTTATCGACCAAGTAATTTTGGTTCAGTAAAACTGCTTTTAACATATAGTCCAATTAGAAATGTGTTGGCACTTCAATTAGGAATGTGATATATTCCAATTAGGAATTTGTGGGCATTCGAATTAGGAATGTGATACATTCCAATTAGGAATCTGTGATTGGATAAGTCTGGAATCTCTAGAATTTGATAAGTTCAACCTGATTCTGATATGTACATTGATCGGCGTATTTGACATGTGGAGCCCCCAGTTGGGCTTAGAAGACTAAATAATAATAATGATGCTTGAGTATTCATTAGGCCTTAATAGAATGATCCAATAATGAGCATGATTCCGCATAATATATAACTTGCATCTAATATCCATGCTAGTGAGAAATCCATATCCATAATAAAAGCGCAGAGAACTCCAGATAAATAATAAGAGTGTCGACCATCTGTCAGGTTTAATGAGAAATCTAGATAAATAATAAGAGTGCAGACCATCTGTCGAGCTTAATGAGAAATCCAGATAAATAATAAGAGTGCTACCATCTGCTGAGCTTAATGAGAAATCCAGATAAATAATAAGAGAGGGGATTGATTGATCCTGCATTGTAAGAGAATAATAGATTTTTAGAGCATTCTTCTAAAGCAGAGGGAAAAAATAGCTTCATTCCTGTACTTTTAGTGTCAAGCAATAATTTATAATCATTAATGAAATGAATGAAATATTGGATCAACTTACCTCTTCAATCTCTGAATGATGCGTTTCTCCTTTGATGATGCATTTCTCCTTTGATTCATCGGTTCTATTGATACCCTTAGGTTTTACCCAACTATTGTACCAATTACTAATGTTTTACCATGGTTCTACTAACGTACCTAAATTTTTAGGTAGTTACATTAGTTACCTTGGTGCCCAGGCGTATATTGCAAATTTGTCCATCTTTTAGCACAGTTTAGATGAAATTTTTTCATCCGGGTCTTCATTAACCAGGCATTTCGAGCTTATAATTTTGCCTTGCTTAGTTTCTTAGGACTTACAATTTTTCCTTTTGACCAATCATTTGTTGGTTTGTTGATGCCGACCAACATTTTTTTGGTGGTTGTTGAATATATATAGAGAGAAGAATTTTCCCGACCAACTGTCTGTTGGGGATAAAATATAATAAATGCTGCAGATCTCCTCAGAGCTGAATATATGATAATAAATATTTTGCCGAGCTCCATGCTGAGATGAATATAGAATACACATCCGAATGGATATAGAGAATGATTCTTGCTTGAGCATATATCAGAGCAATTAATCAAATTAATATTGCCTGGCTGATCTGTCGAGGCAAAATTGCATAATGGCGAATAACGCTAATATTTACCAGAGCATAAGAATATGGCCGAGTACCTATTCGTGCCTGTGAAAATTAATAACTTGCTCTAACATCTGTGGAAGCTACAATAAATAATCATTATCATGAGAACAATTATTTAGCCAAAGAATATATGATGTGTATCTACTCAAACATTAGGCAATAAAAATTTTAGAATATGAAATAATAAATTTTATGCCGACTAAGTGTCACGTGAGCCAATTTTTATCAAATATGTGCCATAATTAAGGCATAATGTTTAATTCGGATTTTTTTTTGTGAAATTATTTTAATTTTAACTAAAGACCAATATAAATTGTCTTTAAAAATATTTTTCACGCAAAAATATGAACTGTAGAGAGTTAGTGTAATCAACTAAACACTTTTTGTGATTAATTTTTTTTAAATAACAACTATGAAATCCAAGATCCTCAAAGAAATAGTCTGGGATAATAATTTTTTGTAGCCCGTGTCTAGAGGAAATTTGAACTTTGTGTTTGCTTTTTGGTTGCCAACCAGTGACGATGATTGCTGACCATCATGGGCGTTCCAGGTAATGTTCAACATGGATATCTAAGATGGTATTTCGATCATCGTTATCAGAAAATGAGTCTGAGCAACATCTATGATTATAAATGATTCAGGTTGGCTTTCGTGGCCAAGACCCGCCGACCAGATGTTCTCATTTTGCAGTAATCATCGACTAAGATATAGGAGCTATCGACCAAAAAGAAATATGACCTTGCTATGTTGCCGACTTATGATGGGAGATCGGGTGATGCCAATACAGTGGTACCGACCAAGAAATAATGGTCTTCGACCAATGTAGATTATCCAGAGATGTTGTCGATGAATAAAAAGGTGGTCCGGAGATGGTGCCGACCAATAAAGAATGCCGCCAACCATAATTTTTTTTTTGATTGTGATCGAAAAAATGGATGCCGACCTATTGCAACATATAGGAGCTATCGACTAGATGTCGCCGACCAGCAGGAGGCTCTGCCGACCAACATTAAATGATGCTGACTAATAGTAAGTTCCGGGTTACCGATTATGTAGGTCCTCTAATATTTAAAAAAAAACTTTTACTTGAGCGCAATTAAGTTAAGGATGAATGCAAACCAACTATATCTTTTTGAAAAACTCTTTTCCAATTTTATCAAACCAAGTTTTGACACAAATTAACTTAACCAGCTTTTATCTGGTTTAACCCTAAGCAGACAACTAGTGAATAAAGAAATACTCACAACGCCGATGTACGAGGAAAAACCCAATCGGGAAAAAAAAACCTCGAACGGCCCAGGCCAGACAATCACTATGACAATGGCTTTACAAAGTCAGACGATAGTCTTATACAACGACTCGATCCTTCCACGAGATATGATGCTCCTTTGATCTTCTACCAATCTTCAAAGTGCCCACGCAGAAATTAACCTTCTTCTACGATGCTCGTCCACAACACACACCTCTACGAGTGTCTCGGTGTCCACCGATATGGCCTTGTGTCGTCTACGATGTTGAACATGAAAGTAACCTTCTTCGCTTCTCCACCACAAAACCAATAATGTTAAAGTGTTGAACAAAACCAAGTTGGTGCAACAAATATCACATAAACATATGGTAATGATAACTCGGATCTTTGTAAACTCAAAGGATGTTTTATATTGAAAACACTTAGAAAAAAATTATACAGAAACCTCTTTGTATTGTAAACTATTTTTCGTACTGCACACCCTTTGAGAACACTGAGCACGCTTTTTTCTAAACATTATAATGAGGTGGGGGATCACGTTCGAGCGAGATACTGCGTCATTTAAATGACAACAACTCTCATTCGAATGAAAGCGTTTGTCGTTTTAATGACAGTCCCCTATTTTTAAAGTCCAAACCAATTTAAACTCTAATCTAACCTTAGCAGCTCTAAACGAACTGTAAACATTTAAAACACTTTTAAAAACGTTTTTCTTTTAAAAATAACATCCTTATTTTTGTATAATAAAATTACGAGTTTCATTAACATTATGCATTCATACCTGTGTGATCCCAAAATGCAATTAAACCTTGAAGATGAGAAATTGCACCAATTAAACTTCGGCATGATTAATTCCCTGTAGCTTTGCCGCAACGTCTTCAATTAATCTTTAACAAGTCATAGTCTCGTAGTGATCGGACAATAAAAATCTACCTATGACTCAAACGTGTTTTGTTTCGAGAATAATTCAAAACTACTTTAAGACTCAATTGGAAATTTGGTCCTTACAAATGTTCCCCTTTGACTTTTTTGGGACAAAACCAACAGTGAAATGCTTAAGCCGGGCCATCAAGCCGAATAATACCTAAATCCCACCCCATAAACCCAAAAATAAAATTACATCATCAGTACAGGATAAGACTCATGAATAATGGACTGACAAGTATGAAACTGTCTCTGAATGTCTGAATATGATGTAGACTTGGAGTCTCGAATCTCTTTAAGCATATTGTGGTGACAATTATATTCAACACAAATAAATAAGAAAAGTGCAATCACTACAATAAAAATATAATGAATTCCAATCACACAACACATTATGTACGTGGTTCAGCAAGAATGCCAACGTCCACAGTGGTGCAGTCAGTATTATTTCTATGTACTTCGGGGAGTGTATTTCAGAGAATACAATACGTGCCTTTTGCCCTAGGCTTAAGGTTTATTATATACATGTTTGTTCTCGGGTAGTGGGGGTGTTGGAATCCCCCACGTCCATCTTCTACTCCTATGATATCTCCCTACGAGATTTTAGGAGTGGACTAAGTCATAAATGAATTCAGTTGAGATACGAGGGGCCCAGACTTTGGGCCTTTTTTATTGGGCTACTCGTCTGGGACAGTGATGGAAAATACGAGTACCCACAATTGCCCCTAAAGTTGTTGGGCCATAATTTGGGCTTAATAAATTTAAATAATTTGTCACAATGGCTCTCTTTGTAAATTGTGTAACTCTTCCCAAGATTGAAAACTGATTTAGGTGACAGCTTGCTTCGTGTCCTGTGCACGATGATTGGAAGCATTTAAAAGTCATTTGGAACAGTAGTTCTTAGTTGTCGTTTCAAACTTCTTCACATTTTCTCATCTTTTTCAAGCTTTTGCTGTTATGCACTCCTATCCAGGTCTTTGTTTACTTTGCTTTCAATCTTCTTCGTCGTCTGGGATTGTGATATTGCATCGTCCTAGCCAAACCTTCATCTCATAAGTTCCCTTTGCTCTCTCTCTCTCTGTGTTTTTTTTTCTATTAAGATTTCTTCGAATTCATAATTAGGGTTTACAAATGGCGAAGATAGGCAATAGGACTATGTCTGAGTTTAGGAAGTTCTATAATAGCCCAGACTGGGTAGACATTGAGTGCGCCCCTCTCCTTAAAAATGTTAGAGAGATAGAGGGCGCTCATTTGTTTCATGTCCTCTTGGCGTCCCAAGGGGGCCTCACTTTCCCTCTGAGCAATTTTTTTTTACATTTCTTTGGTTATTTCAATATCGTCCCTGTGCAGTTCTCGCTAAACATTTGGAAGATAGTTAATGGTGTCCATAGGATAAACCAAGTTTACGGCACAAATTTAGGGCTTGATGAAATATGCTTCTGCCACTCTTTCTCACGAACGAGCTCCGATCTTCTTTACCTCAAGGCCAGGGGTCCTGATAGGGTATTGGTAGTAAATCTACCTGATTCCCACAAGGACTACTGGCAAGAGGGTTTTCTTTCTAGAAATTGGCAATTTCTTCCTCATACTGAGGGGTCGAGGTCTGATAGGTTCATTGTCCCCGTTTATGGGGAGGAGTTTATAAGTAGGATTAATTTTTGTTATCCTCTTTTGATCTTCTTCTTAATATATGATTTCTCTGATATTCTTCTCTCTTGTTTTTAGCGAGGATAAAGAATTTGGAACCTGCTCTTAGTGAGGTTCGCGCAGTCGAGCTGATCAAAGCTTGGAACATCAGAGAACCTTTGGCTGATGGTGAACATCCTCAGTCAGGTACTTTTTTTTAGAGTATAAGAATATTGGATCTAATTCCATCGCACGACCTGTAGACAGTATCCCCGCGCTTGATATTACTGAAGAAGCTGTTGTAGATCCCATTCATTTGGATGAGGAAGAGAGCAGCTCTGGTGAGGGTAGCGAGGGTGACAATAGGGGTGCTGCTGAAGGTGATTCCAGTGAGATAACCTCCAGTGGTGAAGGGTCCTCCAGTTCAGAAGAGGTTTTTGAGGCTCAAGAGTCTTCGAGTACATTCAGTAGTTACAGTGAGGAAATGGATCCCCCTAGGAGGAATCTAATCCGTAATGATGATGATGTGCTTCTTGCTCAGTGGTCGAAGAAGCAAAAGTCTATCGGTGGGGATGTTGCCACTGATTCTCAGTCTGCTACTCATGAGCAGGAGAAGAAGAGAAAAGAGGAAGAACAGTTGAGAAAGAGAGAGAGAGAGAGAAAGAAAGAAGAGTAGAGGAAGAAGGCTGAAGAGAAAAAGAATGTGGAGGAGAGGAAGAGAGGAGGAGAGAGAGGAGAAAAGAGAGGAGGAAAGAGAGAAGGAGAATGGAAGCGAGGATAAAGTCCGGGCAAGCTTTAGTGCTCGTGTTTCCGTTACCCGAGGGGGTCTCAGTCGCCACCTCTCCCCAACTGGCTCCTGCGCTACTCGAGAGAGCATTTTTTCTCCCTGATCGACAAAGAGCAATGGGGACTGACCAGTTAACCCTGCAAGCGAGTCAAAGGCTAGCCTTGGTAAGTTTGTTTATGTTCTTTAACACTTATAATACTCTGTTCACTACTTTATTCTAATGCTTTCTTTTTACTTGCAGTTCATGACTGAATTCACTGTTCTCTACCGTACTCGCGACGAGTTGGTGGGTAGGAATGCAGATTTGGAGAAGCAGAATGCTGAGCTGAGGGCGAAATGCGTCTAGATGGAGGCTAGTCTGAAGACTGCCAGCGAGGACAAAAAGTCCTCTGATCTTGCCCTTGATGAAGCCGGTAGAGCAAGCGAGGCGGCAATTAAGGAACTAAATGAGTTGAGGCAGTCCTACGATCTGGTCTGTGCAAGCAAGTTGGTAGTGGTCGAGGAAAATAAGGTGCTGGGGGAGAAGATGGAGTCCGAGGGAGCAACCATTAAGGAAGGTTCATATAATTTCGGGTGGGATGCCGCATATGAGGATGTTGAGGTTCAGATAAGCTACATTAACCGTTTGAACATTAAGAAGGGTTGTAACAAGGCTTTTCTGGCTGCCGGGGTGGATGTTGATTCTCCCTTATTAGATGAGCATGATCCAGACCCAAAGCCTGTTATAGACGAAGCTCCTACCCCATCCAATGAAGGTGTTTCTTTTACCTCCCAGATTGTTCCTGTTGGTGCTCCTCCTGCTCAGGGAATAATAGTTGTTCCATCTGAGGGAGCTGCCTCTACTGCTAATGATAAGGGAAAGCAACCGGCAACCTCTAAACAAACTGAGGTTGCTAGCTAGTCTGCTCCTAGGATTTCCTTTATATTATTTTCTTTATTTATACTTCTTTTTTTATTCATCGATGTAATTTGGACTTCCATTAATGAAATGAAAGCACTTTCCCTTCAGCATACTGATTCTTTTGTTCTTTACTACTTTTTATGGCCTGTAGTCGATTGATCTAGATGAGTATATACCCGCCACTTCTCAGCTGGGAAGAATTCTTGGTCCTAATGTGAGCGCTCAAGTTCGCCAGACCATCGTAAGGATTTGCAAATTTCTGCGATCGAGGAATAAGAGCTTCATAAATCAGTCTGAGCTTGTTGCTAAACTGAAAGACAGGCTTCAGGAGATGGAAGAGGTTGGTGCCTCTGTTCAAGAGGAAGTGAACACTCTGAGAGATAGACTTCTCGATGCCACTGAGATTAACCAAGTTGGAGAAGTTCTGCAACAAGAAAACGAGTCCCTAAGGAGGGAAGTGTTGCACCTCAGGGAGCATGCGTCGAGCATTGCACCTCGTATCTTACGTGGTTCCTCTTCGTCGGCTGTTTCATGAGATGGAACAAGACCGAGTGGTGCCCCTTTGGTTTTGCGAGGTTCTACCTCATTGGTTGCTCCGCGAGCGGGTCCAAACGCAGGTGGTCCAACTAGGGAAATGGATGAGCTCCGAGAAGATGTTCGTCGAGCATACGTGATTACTGCTGGCCTTTAAAGAGATGTCACATAGCTGAGGCATCTATTCAAGAAAGGTCCTCGGCGAGTGTGGGATGATGGTTATGAAGAAGGTTGGATAGATGCTCCGATGAGGCTGACAGAGTTCGAAGAACTATCCTTCAATAGGGGATGGCTGAGCGCCCTCAGGGAACTACAGGTCCCAAGGAACTCAGTGCTCTGGTACCGTCATGAGATATCTCCTTCAACTCTGAGTCCTAATCCTTTCAGGAGGGACGACCAGTGGATCCTTATAGATGTCCCTAGGCGGCTGTTAGATTTAGATGTGAATGAGGTCGAGGATGAATTGGCTCCTCATCCGAACGATGGTCGAAGAGCATAAGTGGCTGACTATCTTATTCAGAGGCCTTAGCCTCATTAAGATTTTGCCAGATGTAACTCATTGTATATGTAATGAAGTAACATAATATCGATGTTTTGGGCGATCTTGTCGACTAAACGCGTGTTGTATGTCTTTTACTTCATTTATTTCCTAATTGATTATCTTGGGGCCTTTATAGCTGACTAGATTTGATGTAGGTAAGGTCATTTTGTTATGTGAGTGTCCTCCCAGTCCATTATGCTTTATGAGATACCATTCTGCCCAACTTTACCTTTTAGGTCATGTCGTCACACTCCCTTAGGCCTAAGTATGGAACTGGCAAGGACACACCTGGTGTTGGATGTTCTATCCGATCAGGCTTTTTGAGCCAAACATTATTTGGCGACCAATTTTGATTTGGCCAAACTGCCTAAGGGTCCCCTGTAGGGCTTCATATATTTCCAGGGGCAATGCTAAAAGGTTGTTCGTGTTTCATAACGAAGACCCGAGGGGGTAATTCCCTGCTTTTGTATACTTAGTAATATGGCTGTCACTTGGAAAAGGTGTGCAAGTTATAAAGTTCATAATACAAAATGTCAATGCCAAACAATCCTTTATTAATCTCAAGAAATAAAAACTGAGTTGCTAATTCCAAAAATGTGATAACAGATGAATAAAAAAAACTAGAAGTAGAGTTTCTTCAGATTGGCTGCGTTCCAAGCTTGGGGTATCTCTCTTCCCTCCAGCGTTTCTAAGTCATAGGCTCCTTGTAGGTCGTCCCTTGTTACCTTGAATGGTCCCTCCCAATTTGGACCCAACTTTCCATCTGATGGTTTTACTGTACTACCAAGGACCTTCCTTAGGACGTAGTCCCAAACCTGGAATGTCCTCGGATTGACCTTCTTGTTATTGTATTTCGCGAGCTGTTGCTGATAACTCGCCAGCCTTATTAAGGAAAGCTCTCTGCGTTCATCATCTAGGTCAAGTTCAGCGAGTAAAGCTACATCATTTTGGCCTTGGTCGACAAGGGTGGTTCTCATGGTTGTTAGGCCAGCTTCCAAGGGGATGATTGCTTCCATTCCATACATTAGTGAGAATGGGGTTTCCCCAGTTGCTCGCCGTGGGGTATTGCAGTAGGCCCATAAAATATGCGCCAACTCACCCACCCATGCGCCCTTGGCTCGCTCTAGTCGTTTCTTCAGCCCATCGATCACTATTTTGTTGGAGGCCTCAGCTTGATTGTTGCTCTAGGGGTAGGCTACGAAGATAAAATAGTGCCTGATCCCATGTTCTCCGCAGAAGTTCTGGAAATGTCCACTCTCGAACTGTGTTCTGTTGTCAGTAATGATGGTTCTGGGGATTCCAAAGCGGGTAATTATGTTTTTCCATATGAACATCATCATATCTGCATCTCGGATGTTAGCCAGTGGTTCTGCCTCGATCCATTTGGTAAAGTAATCTGTGGCGACCAACAAATACTTACGGTTGCCAGCGGCAGTAGGAAGAGGACCTACGATGTCTATCCCCCATTGGGCGAAAGGCTATGGGCTGGTAAGCGATCTTAGGTCGCTGGCAGGCTGTGGACCATAAGAGCATGTAGTTGGCATTTCTCACATTTGTGAGCATATACTGCAAAATCTCTTTACATATATGGCCACCCAGTAGCCTTCCTTCATTGCTCGAAAAGCTAGTGACCTCCCTTCAATATGGCTTCCGCAGATCTCATCATGGAGCTCATCTAGAACTAGCTCGACGTCTTTCGGGTGAACACATCGAAGGTAAGGGCCGGTGAATGATCTCTTGTATAATTTTCCCTCAGAAGACAAGTGAAAGTGAGAAGCCTTGACTATGAGCGGCCTTTTTATTGCCCGGAAGTGCGCCATCTTTCAAGTAGTCCCTCAAAGGGTCCATCCAACTGGGTGCTGACTCAATATGGAGAATATGTTCGACGTTTGGCAGCTCGTCACTCTGATTAATGCTTGGACGGGCGAGGAAGTCGATGGGGATCGTCCTCTTTAGGTTGGAATCGATTGCAAAACTTAGGGCTGCCAGGGCGTCGACATGGTTGTTCTGTCCTCGGGGAAACTGTTGGACAGTGACTTCCTCAAAGCTAGACATTAGCTTCTTCGCTAAGGTGAGGTAGGCTTCCATCCTTTCGTCTCTTGCATTGAAGTCCCCACTTATCTGGTTGGAGACCAATTACGAGTCACCGAACACCTATAACTATTTTGCCCCCAACGCCTGTGCCTTCTGCAGGTCGGATATTAAAGCTTCGTATTCAGCCTCGTTGTTGGAGGCTTCAAATCCAAGCGTGATTCCTTACTCGAGGATTGTGTCTTCTAGAGTAACGAGCATGATACCTACTCCTTCCCCCTTTAAGTTAGAGGCTCTATCGACAAACATTTACCAAACTCCTACTGATCGTTGATCTTCCATTTGCTTTGTGGGTTGAAGCTGGTTGCAAGGTTGCTCGCCTGTGAATTCTGCGATGAAATGGGCGAGGATATGCCCTTTGATTTCATTCCTGGGCTAAAATTGGATATCAAATCATCCGAGCTCGACTGACCACTTGGACAGTCTCCCAAACATATCCTCTTTTTACAGGACTGCTTTAAGAGGGTGTGAGGTAAGGACGATGATAGTGTGAGCTTTGAAGTAGTTTTTCAGTTTCCTCGAAGCTATTTCTAGTGCAAAGACGAGCTTTTCCAGCGGTAAGTACCGTTGCTCGGCGTCCAATAAGGTTTTGCTCGTGTAGTAGACTGGATGCGGATTCCTGCTTTCTCGCACACCAGTGCCGAACTGACGGCGTGGCTGGAGACGGCGAGATATAAGTAAAGGGGATCATCTTCTTGAGGTATAACGAGCAGAGGCGGTGAGCTAAGGTAAGCCTTGAGCTCTTCCAATTCTTATGAGCATTCTTGATTCCATTCTATTGTCTTGCTTCCTTTTAAGAGATGGAAGAATGACTTGCACTTCTCAGAGGACTTTGAGATGAAACGATTCAAAGCAGTGAGCATGCCCGTGAGCTTCTGTACATCTCGTATTATGAATGGGGGTTGTAACCTATTGATCGCATCGATCTGGTCCGGGTTGACCTCAATGCCTCTCTCACTAACCAAATACCCGAGGAATTTTCCCGACTGGACACCGAAAGAACATTTTCTCGCGTTGAGTTTCATTCGGTATTTCCTGAGGATCTCGAAAGTATTTGATAGGTCTGAGAGATGGTCCTCTTTACGCTTACTTTTGACGAGCATATCGTCGATGTAGACCTCCATGGTCTCTCCCGTTTAATCTTTGAACATCTTGGTGACTAGCCTCTGGTAAGTTGCTCCTGCATTCTTGAGCCTAAAGGGCATAACTTTGTAGTAGTATAATCCGACAGTAGTGATGAACATTATCTTGTCTTGGTCTGGTGCATACAGGGGATCTGCTGTGGCATCCACCAATTGGTCAATCTTTGGGAGAGGGAAACCGTCCTTTGGGTACCCTATTAAGGTCAGTGAAGTCAATGCAGACTCTCCATTTCCCATTGCTCTTTGGAACTACTACTGGGTTGGATAGCCATTTAGGGAATTAAACTTCCCGTATGGATCCTGCATCCAATAACTTTTCAACTTCTTTTTCCATGGCCTTAGCCTTCTCGGGCACCGTTCACCGTGCTTTCTGCATGATAGTCCTGGAAGTGGGGTCTACGTGTAACCTATGGCAAACCACACTGGGATCAATTCTAGGCAGCTCATAAGGTTCCCATGCGAAAACGTCTAGGCTGCTTCTCAGTAGCACCATCAATTCTTTATTTTCTTTATCTGTAAGAGAAGTCCCGATTAAGAAACTCCTATCTTTCTTGCTTCCACCGACTGTTATCTCCTCCAGGTTTTCGATGACCCGCTCAGAGGGGAGGAGCCTGGTTTCCTCCACTCCGAGCCTTCCATATCATAATTGCTATTTTGAAGGTATCAGACCTTCTTTCTCCTCGACCCTCTCTTTGGCTTTATCGACCTTCTTCTCTAGTTTTGGGCGGATGGCTGCTATGAAGCACCTTCTCTACATCGCCTGATCTCCATGAATTTCCATTACTCCTCACTCAGTTACGTACTTAAGTTTCTGATAGTAGGTCGAAGGGACTGCCTTCATTACATATAGCCACCCCCTGTCGAGGATAGTTTGATATGGTGAGTCGATGTCGACCACTAAAAACTCAATCATCTTGGGGACACTTCCTTCCCTTATCGGCAACACAATCTTTCCAAATGGAATAGTCACTTATCTAGTGAAGCCAACTAGAGTGATGATGTCTTCCTTCAAGTCGACAACACTCAACTTTAACTTTCTGAAGAGGTCAAGATACATTACCTCGGATGAGCTTCCCTGGTCGACAAGCAACTTGTCGACATCATAGTTGGCTATCCTGAGGGTAATGATCACGGTGTCATGATGTGGGGTTATTACCCCTACCAGATCTTCATCTGTAAACATGATGTGTTTGGTATAATCGACGTCATCTAATCTCCGGCGCTTTCCTGATTGTGTCTTTGCTGGATTGATCTGAAAAGCTTGCATTACTGCTGTAAGATTTTTTACTTCCATCCGAGCTGAATTCCTTAAAATATGCTTTATATTAGATGCCCCATGAATTACTATGAATTCATGGCCAGCATCGTCCTCGAGTACGTTGTCGATCCTCGTGTCTCCATTGGCAGCGACCTTCTCTGCCTTCTTCTCCACAAACGCGTTCAGGTGCTAAGTCTGGGCCAGTTGTTCGAGGTGAGACTTAAGAGCCTTGCAATGCTCAGTCTTATGTCGTCCGTCTTTGTGAAAGGCACATCTCAGCGCGTTGTTTCTCTTTGAGGGATCTCCCCCCATCTTTCTGGGTCACTTAATAAATGGCTCATCTTCGATCTTCGCCAGGATCTTGTAGATTAGTTCTTTGATGATAGTGTTCACTGTCTGAAATGCTTTTGAAGCATCGTTCTTATCTTCGTTCTTAGAGCCATTTTTCCCCCATTTTGGCCTCCTTTCTTCTGGTTTTCAACCTTGTCGTTTCCCTTGGCAGCGAGCTTAGTTCGGCCATTTTCCCCTGTACTGGAGTGGGTCACATCCTCCAATTTAGCATATTTCTCGATGCGAGCCATCAGGTCATCTATGGTTGTGTCCTCCTTCTTTGTTAGGAATTGGTGTAGAAGGCAAGAGTTTGGTAGACCAATCTTGAAAGAGGCCACTACTACCTTCTCCGAGCAGTCCTCAACCTCGTTAAATAACTCCCAGTACCTCTTCGCATAGTCTCAGAGGCTCTCTTGAGGATTTTTCTTCATTATTAGTAAAGCATCCATCCTCTTCGAGTGGGAGTTACTGGTAATGAAGCGAGCCGTAAAGAGCTCGTCCAGGGACTCAAAACTCCTAATGGACCTATGAGGGAGTCTCTCGAAACATTTCTGGGCCACATCATGCAGACTCGAGGGAAAAATACAGCACATTAGTGCATCCCTTTGGTTCCAGAGGGTCATGGCTTACCTGTACTGCCTAACGTGATCAATAGGGTCAGTCTTTTCGTCATAGATCTTAAATCTCAAAATTGCGAACTTCTTGGGGGATTCTTCTTATTCTATCTCCTTTGAGAAAGGGTATTTCATCTGGGTTTTGAGAGATCGATGAGCAAGCTCTCTGGTCGATCTGGCACCCCGATGTGCTGGGTGCTGGTCCATCTCCCTTCGAAGCAAATTTTGTATGTCTTCATTGCTGCGAGCTGGGATCCTGTAACCGCGAGCCGGTCGCTGTTGCTCGAGTGAGTCATCATTTGACTCGTGCTTCTCACTCTTTTGGGATCCACGTCTAGGGATCCTTCCTCGGCTGTGAGATTTGATCGCCTAAGGGCTACGAGTCCGGTATGGATGTCGCCTAGTGCTTCGATGGAGTTCTTTCTCCAACCTCTTTAATTTCCTTTTGAGGCGAGCATTTTCATCCTCTTGCTTGCGAGCGGTCTCCCTTTGATCTTGGATCCTTGCCTCATAGGCATCAATCAATCTGGATATTTGTGTGGAATGTATTGGTCCCTGGCTCTCCTCTGAGGCTGGTCGCTCAGGAAGAGCCCTTTGATCCGAACGTTGAACTTCAGATCTGATCATGCGGGGTGCAGGCTGGTCTTGGATATCCCCTTCCTGAGGGGCATTACTTCTGTGATCGGACATTTCAAATTCTTTGTTGTAGAGGGCTTTCTTAAAGAAGACAAACGCTTTCCACAGACGGCACCAATTGTGGTGACAATTATATTCAACACAAATAAATAAGAAAAGCATAATTACTCCAATAAAAAGATAATGAATGCCAATCACACAACACAGTATGTACATAGTTCAGCAAGAATGCCTACGTCTATGGTGGTGCAGTCAGTATTATTTCTATGTACTCTGGGGAGTGTCTTTCAGAGAATACAATACATGACTTTTGCCCCAGACTTAGGGTTTATTATATACGTGTTTGTTCTTGGGTAGTGGGGGTGTTGGACTCCACCACGTCCATCTTCTACTCCTAGAATATCTCCCTACGAGATTTTAGGAGTGGACTAAGTCATAACTGAATTCAGTTGAGATACGAGGGGCCCAGACTTTAGGCCATTTCTCTATTGGGGTACTCGTCTGGGCCTGTGATGGCAAATCCGGGTACCCACGCATATCTACACACATGAAATAGGCAAATACCCAATGAAGTATGGAGGAACAAATGATATAAATGAATATGAAAGATCAAATCTAATCATTTGTTATGTGAACAAAACATGATAACAATATGTCCAAATTTATAAATTAGGATATCAAGCCAAACACATAAAACTCCTCCTACATCACATACATCTCTCCCCATTTTTATCTCGAATAGACAATTCGGTGAAAAGATAAACAAATCTAGCAAGAATATACCAATTTGATTACATTAACTCTTATTATGCTAGATAAACATGCAGCAAACAACTAAATATGATCAATCAATGTTAAATTAGTAGCTAGAAAATAATGAATCACATAAAAATATGTTAGTCTAAGTAGGTGTGATAAACTAACCAATCTAGCTAAATATTTCAATGGTTAAAGTAAACTGCATAAACAAAAACCCAATACCAAAATATGAATCAATATGCAACAGGGTACTGAGACAGAATAAATCAACCAAAAAAGTCAAACTAGTCAAACAAGCTGTCGTTCGAAGGAGCCAGGGATGACGTTTGAACGAGAAGCGACATCGCTCGAACGAAGACATATGTCATTTGAACGACATAAACAAACTCTCACAGCTTCCCCAGAAAATTAAACAGAGTTGCCCAGTGAAGAAATATCCCGAAAATTCTAACTAGAAGGGGCTCAAAACTGCGAAACAGAAGCAAAACAAAAAAAAATGTAATACCCCCTATTTTTATGGTTTTTAATTATGAGATTAATTAAATGGAATTTCTTTTAATTATGGGATTAATTAAATTAATTTGGGATAATTAATTGGAAATTAATTCAGATTTAAATAACTAGCGAGACGAGAGTTAGTATTTAAATATGATGAGAATGTTGAATATTACTGAGTGACTATGGTAATATGTGATTATTGAATTTATAAAAATTGTCGTGAGTTAAAAATACGGCAGTTTTAATTAAGTTGGGACGCGCGTGTCAGTCGTGTTAGGACCCAATTTAATAGATTTAAAAGTATCTTATTTTTATGTCATCTGTATGATCATTTTGAGCGCCTCAACGTGTCCATAAGGGTCGAGATAGTCAGAAAACACTAGTCGGGGTTTTAGTTCGGGTCCCGGTGTTTTTTAGGCTTGATCGGCAACCGAGGAGGGTATTTTGGTCATTCTTATTTTTGGTGAATAGTGACCTACGAAATGTAGGTTTTACTTATTAGCCAACACGTACGATTATTAGGTCCATTATTTGTTAAACACAAGAGAGAGTAACGTGAGAAGAAAGAAAGGGTTTCAGGAGAACTCCAAGGATTTCCAAGGCAAAACAACCACCACACACCACCATCATCGCCGGATTTGTGACCGAAAAGAGAGGGAGAACCAACCAATACCATCACCAATGGATCATAACTTCTAATCAGAGTCAAGTGATTTATCTTGCAAAGATTCAAAGCATCTATTTTACATGATAGTTTAGATTTGATGATTTATCGTAAATAAGTGAATTAATTGTGAAACTGGAGAATTAAACATTGAATATGGGAAGGCTTCATGTAAATAAACCTCTGGGCATATACTAGTTAGGAAAACATGATCCATGCATAGGGAATTGTGAATTTATGTTGAGTTTTATGAAGATATTGAAGGAAATAGAAGAAATAGTTTTTTTTTATGAAAATTGGGTGTTTTGATCCAAGAAACTGATGATCCATAATGATTTAATGATTCTAATACGTTAAAGATAATGCTAATATGTTAATAGGATGATTAGTGAACTTTCTTGGGAGTTTTGGACGTTGTAATGGAGGATTTGGGGTGTAAAATTAGAAGAACCCGTAACTGTCAAGGAAATTCTGGGTAGATAACTGCTTGATCGATCGATCGATCCAAGAATGTCGATCTATCGATCGATCCATTTCTTCGATCGATTGACCCCTCTAGAAAAAGTGAAGTATTTTTCCTTTAAATAATTGAATAACTTCCAACCTTTAGAACTCTTTGGTGATGATTGATTGAGCACATTGGTACTTAGGGAAGGCCAGTTGAATGGTAGTTAAAGCCCGAAAGATTATTAGATTTAATTGAGGTTAAGTGGTAGTCTTACGAATATCCGATTAGTGAGGTATGATTGTAAGTAGTGAAAACCTAAATATATTTTGCTCAAAATTATAATTTGAGGTTAAAGACTAAAAATGCGGAACTTTAAATACCGAGAAAACCTTAGATACTAGCGGGGAATTTAGTAACCCTTTTTGGAATAAGATATGTACGTGAAGATATACGTCGAGAATTATCGCGTTAAAAATCTATTGTTTGGAATAAATGAGACTATATCATTATATGTGTGAGACATACGATATGGGCTGGAATTTACCTATAATAAAATGATGATTACCTAAGTTGTGTGAGTACTTAGTAAATGGATGATTATGTGTATAACATACCTACCATACTTGCTATCATGGGACGTTGATTTTCGGGAAAGGGCCGTCTTATCTTTGTGTGCCTTCTGGGGGATTTAGACTGATACCTTAAGGACATAGGACTGTGAATGACTTATTTGTCAGTTGATAAGTCAGCTGACCATGGGAGCGTAGGTATGTGCGTGACCCATGGGTATATGAACTATGTTCGCCTCCGATATGTGTGATTTGTATTGAGACGGTTCCTGAGTGATTCGAAACACGTGATCCTTACGCACGTGATGTACATGGATTGGATAACAGAGTATGCGTGCACTGCAGCTTAGCCTATGGGTGCCATTTATGTATATATATACTGAGCGTGATTTATATATGTACTTGTGACTGGTTCACTATTGCTTAGTAGATGTGAATAAATAAGATATTTGAAAGGGCTACGAATATGAGAATTTAATTAACACTTGCAATAAGTAATTTAATGAATGTGGATGTGAGTTATAAATATAACTTGTTTGTGTAACACGAGTAGACAGCTTATATTAGAATGTGATAGTAAAGGTTAGTACGGACTAGTTAGATAGTGGCATAACTAGGATGGGTTAAGGTATACGTTAAGTGTGCACATTAGTTGAGAGGTGAGAAACTCATGTGAGTGTACGTAACTAACAAGTTTATGATATGTGTTGTTTATTTATAATTTAAACACTTGCTATATTTTAAAACTGTTTTCACCTCGGGCTCTGACCCATTTTCCGTCCAAATCTAGTTTGTTTGTAAAAACCTTTTAGGTTCCCAACCACAAGGACTCCAAGCATAGGAGTTTCATTACATTGACATGCTATAGCTTCTATGGAAGTTACAGGATCTCGGTATTACACGCCTCCACATTCTGTACTTGATTCTACTTAGGGTTACTCATCTGGTAGGGCATGTCGCCCATTTCCAATTAGAGATAGCATTCTCAGACTTTGAGTTTTATTTCAAATGTTGGTTTATTTATACAGACTCTTGTTTCGGGATTTTATTTTACTCTGGCATTAGTATTGGAGTGTTTACTCCAGACTCAGTTTATTTCTTTACGTTGGTTATTCAGATGGGATTGTTTATGCAATTGATGGTTGATGGTTTATTTCTTGGTTAATTGTGAACTTATTTAATAAAATTTAGCATCTCTCTATTTTAATTATTAGGTGGCTAGTAATTATTTAAATGTTTTCGACAGTGATGCTAAGACTGAACCAATTTGATACTCTGTATTAATTTATTAAAGGAGTAGCTACCCCATATTTAATTAGATGGGGTGTTACAGGTGGTATCAGTGCATCAGGTTCAAGTGTCCTTTAGGATCTGTGTGGCTTATTATGCTTCCAACATAGCTCTCTTTGATGTAGAGCCTTATGTTTAGGATTGTTGATTTCTTTAGTGAGATTTCGTTCTCCTGCTATAATGTATATGTTATTGAATCTTATTTGCATTCGGGTGTGTTCGTGTGCCGAACGATGCAGTATGTCAGACGAAGACATTTGGGCGGACAACAGGAGGCAAGGCTCAGTTGAGGTTATTGGGTATGTTCAAGAATGATGACCGTAGTTGAGGTCACCCCTATTATGGTAAGGAAATCCATGATGGTAAAGGAGGCTTGGGCACAACATATGACATTATAGTATCGATATAGTAGAAAGTGGAGTTGAATTAGACTCTCCCAACAAGTTTGGATTGGGAGAGAGTCAGACGGAACATTAAAGAAAATGAACCATGGAAATTATAGATATGCGAAAATGGCATGTGTTAGCTAACGAGAGTAAAATGCCCAAAGGCTTGTGCATATGTCGGAGTATGGGTAATCGGGAGCAAAAATTTAGGGTAAAATTTTTCTTGACTCGTAAGAGCAGAGTTACAATGGTGAGAGGCAACCACCACACTTAGAAGTGGAATGTTTTATTAATAGAAGGCACATAGGTATAGTTTGACCATAAGTTCCTTCATCAGATGTTCAGGATAAGATGCGAACGTTTTGAACTCACACAAAAGGATCGGACAGAGGTCAATTTGTGGAATGAAGTTTAATTAAATAGCGAACCTTGAACCGGATGAAGTAGATGCAATGGAGAAGAGGACATAAAAGGGGAAAATTAACTTATAAGAAGAATTTCTAGCACTTCTGGGGAATTCTGCTTGAACGGTCAATGCGGTAACAATGTCGCATTTTGTTAATATGGAGGTAAACGCTTCCTTGTGTGGGGAGCTACAAGAATTGAAGAATTTAGTCAGAGAGTAAGATTGGAGGAAACGGTGTTGGTACAACACCACAAGGGGGAGACCCGCCAGGGGACTCGTTTAAATGATTCCGATAGAAAAAAAAATTACCGAGCGATGGTAATTTCAGTAAGAGTTGTCGAAGCCAGTTGTGTATTCCTTAGGGCCATCAAAGCTAAGGGAACAATGGAGATAGTCATCAGAGTCGAGACTACCAACGTTCGAGAGAAGGACAACCCTAGTGGTCAGTGTGCCCAGAGATAAGTGGGGGATCTGTAGAGGTATTTTTTAGGAAGTGAAACCCGTGTGTTAAAAGTTTTTTTTTTAAGCAAAGTATAGGGATAAGGTTATGGTGCCTATTAAGGGAAATAGTTATCGAAGTTTTCGATTTGGTACGGACAGTTGTGCTAAGTCCAGGAACCATTTAATCAGCCATGGCGATTGGAAAAGTAGGAGTATGAGTTATATCCTCAGATGATGATGCATGTTGTATGTGACAGGAACGAGTTACTACATTTTTATTATCGCTATATTCGCATGAGAGACGAGTTTAGTTCGTATATCAACAATGTTATTATTTATGTGAATATTTTTCCCTAGTAAAGTGGCGTTACCTTTAGTGTTATCCACGAAGGATGAATGGGTGTATCGATAGTGGTATATAATTTATTGAAATTACTTATTTTAGTGATGTGTTATACGGGTATGATATTATCCTAATTATGGTTTTATAATAATGATTAAATCAATAATGTGCGGATAGTGCAAGTCTATCGGGGTTACTACCTTGGTGTAGAATGTTTTGTTCTGGTGAGACCCCATCTGCGAGAGGGCCGGGATCGCATTTATATATTTATATATATATATTATCGATATTTTAAAAGGTATAATGGTCTCGAATATTTGATCCCGGTATATGTAGGGATTTTATTGATATGATTCGGAGTGTATTTGGTTTACTGTTCAACGAAAAGATTTAGCTGGTTATTATAATTAACTCTCAGGATGTGGTAATAGGAAGAGTGCATTATTATATCACCCTTTAGAGACGTGGAAGTTAATACTTGTATTTGTATGTCTGGGGGTGGGATTTTGAGAGCCCCTATTATGCTTGCATGATGTTTATGGAATGTGATTACCATCCATGTTAAGTGATAGTGTCTTTCGGAAGAAGTTCCTTGTTTAAGTGAAATTGTGGAAGGAGATGTAACTTTGTTGTCAAGAGACAGGAATATAGGGGTACATGTTATGGACTGAGGGCCTAACGAATTTTGATGACCGATAATGCTAGGTAGTAGTGTATCGGGTGGTTGCTTGTTTGGATTTCTCTTTGCGAGACATCCCACGCATGAAACTTAGCGTAATGTTGGTAGTAGGGAGATGTCTGGCCATTTGTCCATGAGTTGGGTACCTCGGTCGTTATGGAAGTATGTAGTTATAACTAAAAGTTAAAGGGTAAATTACAATGTAAGGCCAGTAGAGCCAGTTATGAGGTAAGGAAGTACTGAAAATTTTATTTTATTACGGTAGGTTGCAGGATGGAATAATGTTAAGGAGGATTTAGGATTTCAAATTCGGGGGTAATTGAGATGGTCCAAATGGTATAGCCACGCTGCGAATACAAGGGCAATAAAGAACTAGGCATATGTATGAGTGTGTATGATGTTTAAACCCATTTGCACGATTTATATGGTGTATGGACAACTTAGTTTGCTGGTGTCAGAATCGCTGGAAGAAGAGACATGGAAATAGATGGGTGAAATTTATACTTGTGGGACTAATATGATAAAATGGAAGTGGTAGAGTGGATTAAGCATCATGAGAAGGATAGAAATCTATAGATTCATGTGCAATCAGAGTAGCACATTCGGACTTGGTTGAAAGGCAGTGGGAAGCCATTTAGAAAGGGGGTATCCCTAGAAAAGACAAATATTTAACTATTATGGAAAAATTGGAGCGGAGTTCCACCCAGTAAAATATTGAGAGTGACTTGCGCATAAATAGAATACTGATATCAATAAGGTATAAAGAGTCTAGATGTGCTCATCGTGGTGAAAAGTGCTCGGGTCAGAACTTTTGGTATACGCCGAGGGAAGAAGAGGGTTACTAAGTACCACTTAATGGGAGGATTTATAAGTGGAAATCGATGTTTAGTGGGACATAATGAGTAGATAGAAATCAATTTGAGTAAGGGTATCAACCAAAAACTTAGTGTCGAGCCGACGATTCCAGTAGCGGAAGAGTCAAGTTGGTAAATTTCTTTGAGGGGTTGCCAACTTATAGATAAGTAACGAGTTCCTTCGAATGTGTGGAATGATTTTCCAAGAAGGAAAGTAATTGTTATATCCTTGTGTGATTTAAACTATTAGATATTGATCGCACCGGTACGTGGTCCTACCCTGTATTATTTTGAAATAGGATGAGATCCTTGAAATCCACCATCAATATGGGGTATAAGGAAGTAGTGGGAATAGTTTCATTTTAAGATTGAATGACCTATAGCCCGAGGAATAGGCACAAGGTGATTGACGACTGGTGGAACTGTATAAAAGTAAATTTTGGGACTCATTGCGACCATTTGATTTCCACAACGAGTATAGATAGTAAGTGAAGTATAATATGGTAAGGGGGAGAGTATATTACCTAATAGTAGAGTTGTGTGAAAGCATCCGTACCGATTTATAATGGGATAGTTTTAGTATCATACTTAGAGGTGAGCGAGTTATCAAAGTCTTAGGATCAGTCAGAAGTTAGAGTCCGAGGACTATAATAGGATAACCACCAACCGTCTTAAGTGGTTTTCCCATGTGTAAAAGTCACAACGCCGGGAACAGAGATTCAAAGAACGGACAAGAGTATTCATATGTTTTATGATTTCTTACAGGATGGGAGTTTTATGTTTAGATAAATGGGGGAGTTGATACGAAGTGAGTTGCGAACTCACAATAATATTGAGACAATGCGACCAATGATGTATAGGCTATTCTTATTCGAATGTTTTTTAGTAAGAGCACAACGTCAGGTGCATTTATTAAAGTGTAACCCTATAATTAATAAAGTGTAGGGAGTGGTCAACAAGCTTGTTGTGAAGTGGGGGCTGTAGTGATTGAGCCTTTCTCTGTATTTTGTTTTGAGTACTGGAGGATACCAAATTTTTCTAGGTATGCCTTACTTTTCTGAATTTCGGGACGAAATTCCGTTATTAGGGGGGAAGTATGTAATACCCGGTATTTTTAGGGCTTTTATTTATGAGATTAATTAAATGAAATTGCTTTTAATTATGGCAGTAATTAAATTAATTTGGGATAATCAATTAGAAATTAATTTAGATTTAAATAACTAGCGAGACGAGAGTTAGTATTTAAATATGATGAGAATGTTGAATATTACGGAGAAATTATGGTAATATGTGATTATTGAATTTATTAAAATTGTCATGAGTTGAAAATACGGCAGTTTCGATAATTAAGTTGGGACGCGCGTGTCAGTCTTGTTAGGACCCAATTTAATGGATTTAAAAATATCTTATTTTTATGTCATCCGTATGATCATTTTGAGTGAGCCAACGTGTCTGAAAAGGTCGAGATAGTCCGAAAACACTAGCCGGGGGTTTAGTTTGGATCCCGGGGCATTTTTAGGCAAACCCGGCAACCCGGGAGGGTATTTTAGTCATTCCTATTATTGGTGAATAGTGACCTACGAAATTTAGGTTTTATTTATCATCCAACACTTACATTTATTAGGGACATTATTTGTTAAACACAAGAGACAGTAACGTGAGAAGAAAGAAAGGGTTTCAGGAGAACTCCAAGGCTTTCCAAGGCAGAACAACCACCACACACCACCATTATTGTCGGATTTATGACCGGAAAGAGAGGGAGAAACAACCAATAGCGTCATCAATGGATCAGAACTTATAATCAAAGGCAAGTTATTTATCTTGCAAAGATTCAAAGCATATATTTTACACGATAGTTTAGATTTGATGATTTATCGTAAATAAGTGAATTAATTGTGAAACTGGAGAATTAAACATTGAATATGGGTAGGCTTCATGTAAATAAACTTTTGGGCATATACTAGTTAAGAAACCATGATCCATGCGTAGGGAATTGTGAATTTATGTTGAGTTTTATGAAGATATTGAAGGAAATAGAAGAAATAGGATTTTTACGAAAATTGGGTGTTTTGATCCAAGAAACTGATGTTCCATGATGATTTAATGATTCTAATACGTTAAAGATTATTATAATATGTTAATAGGATGATTAGTGAACTTTCTTGGGAGTTTGGGACGTTGTAATGGAGGATTTGGGGTGTAAAATTGGAAGAACCCGTAACTGTCAAGGAAATTCTGGGCAGATAACTGCTTGATCGATCGATCAATCCAAGAATGCCGTTCGATCGACCGTTGATCGATCGATCCATTTCTTCGATCGATCGACCCCTATAGAAAAAGTGAAGTATTTTTCCTTTAAATAATTGAATAACTTCCAACCTTTAGAACTCTTTAGTGATGATTGATTGAGCACATTGGTACTTAGGGAAGACCAGTAGGATGGTATTTGAAGCCCGAAAAATTATTAGATTTAATTGAGGTTAAGTGGTAGACTTATGAATATTCGATTAGTGAGGTACGATTGTAAGTTGTGAGAACCTAAATATCTTTTTCTCCAATTATAATTTGAAGTTAAATACTAAAAGTGGGAAACTTTAAATACTGAGAAAACCTTAGATACTAGCGGGGAATTTAGTAACTCTTTTTGGAATAGGATATGTATGCGGAGCTATATGTCGAGAATTATTGCGTTAAAAATCTACTGTGTAGAATAAATGAGATGATATCATTATATGTGTGAGACATACAATATGGGCCTGCAATATACCTATACTAAAATGATGATTACCTAAGTTGTGTGAATACTTAGTATATGGATGATTATGTGTATGACATACCTACTGTGGTGATAATTCAGTTTAGCACAAATTAATAAGAAAAGGCAATCACCAAAATAAGTAAAGAATGTAAAGAACGCCAATCACACGACACAATATTTATGTGGTTCAGCAAGAATGCGTACGTCCACGGTGGTGCTCTAGATATTATTTCTCTATATTTCGGGGAGGTTTTAGAGGAAAAATAATACATGCCATTTGCCCCAGGCTTAGGGTTTATTATATACATGCTTGTTCTCGGGGAGTGTGGGTGTTGGACTCCCCCACGTAACTCCATAACCCCTAGAATATCTGCATATGAGATTTTAGGAATTTGACTGAGTCGTAGCTGAATTGATTGGGATGCAAGGCTCCCAGACTTTGGGCCATTTTTATTGGGCTACTCGTCGTGGGCCAGAATGGGAAATCGAGGTACCCACAATTTCCCCTAAAGTTGTTGGGCCATAATTAGGTCCCAATAATTTTAAATGATTTTTCATAATGGCGTTTTTGTAAATTATGCAACATCTTCCAAGATTGAAGCGCCTTTTATGAACGTATTTAGGCGGTAGCCTGCTTCGTTTCCTGTGCACCATGATTAGAAACGTTTAAAAATCCTTCGGAGGAGTGTTTTCTTGTTGTCGCTTCAGGTTTTTCCATATTTTTAACCTTCTCCAAGCTCCGGCTATTGTGCTCTTCATTCTCTGGTCTTCGTTTTCCAATTCCACTATTCTTCATCATCTTTGCTTGTGACTTTGCATTGTCCCAAGCAAAGTTTTCACTTCGTAAGTTCCTCTTGCCCTTTCTCTTTGCTTTTTTTGTTGACACTTCTTCGTATCTGTAATTAGGGTTTGTGAATGGCGAAAATAGGCAATAGAGCAGTACCCGAATTTAGGAAGTTTTATAACATTCCAGATTGGGTAGATATTGAGTGTCCCCCTGTCCCTCGTAATGTTAGCGAGATTGAGGGTGCTCACTGGATTCAGGTTTTGTTATTGTCTTAAGGGGGGCTTACTTTCCCCCCCAAGCAATTTGTTTTTGCATTTCTTTAGTTATTTCAATATTGTCCCTACACAGTGTTCGCCAAACGTCTGGAAGATTATTAATGGTGCCCATAGAATAAATAATCTCTATTACAACAATCTATGTCTTGCTGAGATCTGTTTTTGTTATTATTTCTCGCGAACAAGTGCTGGTTTTCTTTACTTCAAGGCCAGGAGTCCTGATAGGGTATTGGTAGTAAATCTACCTGATTCCCATAAGGATTACTGGCAAGAGGGTTTTCTTGCTAGAAATTGGCAGTTTCTTCCCCATACTGAGGGGTCGAGGTATGAAAGGTTCATGGTCCCCTTTTATAGGGAGGAGTTCATAGGTAGGCTTAATTCTTGCTTTGCTCATCAATCCTCTATTAATGTATGATTTCTCTGATATTCTTCTCTCTTTCTTTTTAGCGAGGATAAAGAACTTGGAACCTGATCTCAGCGAGGTTCGAGCTGCTAAGTTGGTCAAAGCCTGGAATATTAGGGAACTCTTGGCTGACGGTGAACATCCTCAATCAGTGACTTTTCTATTTGAGTACAAGAACGTTGGGTCCAGCTTTGTTGTGCGCCCTATAGACATCGTTCCTGAGCTAGACATCATTGAAGAAGTTGTTACAGATCCCATCCAATTGGACGAGGAAGAGAGCAGCTCTGGTGAGGATAGCGAAGGTGATAACGGGGGCAGTACTGAAGGTGGTTCCAGTATAGAGAGCACCAGTGGTGAAGGTTCTTCCAGCTTGTAAGAAGTTTCAGAAGCTCGAGAGTCTTCCAGTGAATCGAGCAGTTCTAGTAAAGAGGATATGGATCCTACTAGGAAGAATCTGATTCGGGATGATAATGATGATGATGTGATTCTCTCCCACTGGTAAAAGAAGAAGAAATTTGGCAGCGGAGAGATTGCAGTTAGTTCTAATTCTATTGCTCATGAACAGGAGAAAAAGAAGAAAGAGGAAGAACAGTTGAGAGAGAAGGAGAGAAAGGAGGAAGAGAGGAAGAAGGTAGAGGAGAAAAAGAGAATGGAGGAGAGGAGAAGAGCTGAGAAGGAGAGGAAGGAGAAAGAAGAGGAGAGAAGGAGAGAGGAGATGAGGACGAAGGCAGGACAAGCACTGGTGCTTGTGTCTGCCTTGCCCAAGGGAGCCTCTGTTGCCGTATCTCCTTAGTTGGCTCCTGCGCTGCTCGAGAGAGGAATCTTGCCTACTGATCGTCATAAGGTAATAGGGACCGACCAGTTAGCTCTACAGGCGAGTCAAAGGCTAGCCTTAGTAAGTCAGTCTTCGCTCTTTTATACTTGTTATATTCTGTTCAATGCTTCTCTTTCTTAATGTTTTCTTTTTTTTAGTTCATGACTGACTTCGCCATCCTCTATCGCACTAGCGACGAGCTGGTGAAGATGAATGATGATTTGGAGAAGTAGAATGCTGAACTGAAGGGGAACAGTGTTGAGCTAGAGGCCAATCTAAAGATTGCCAATAATGCTCAGCGGTCTTTCGATCTCTCCCTCACTGAAGCCAATCGGGTGAAGGAGGCGGCAGTCAAAGAGCTCAACGAGCTGCGGTAGTCCTATGATTTGGTCTGCACGAGCAAATTAGCTATGGTGGAGGAGAACATGGTGCTGGTAGAGAAGATGAAAAATGTGGAGGAGAGCTCGTATAATACCGGGTGGACTCCTATATATGACGATGCTGAGGTTCAGATAGGCTACATCAGTCGACTGAACTTCAAGAAGGTCTAAAACAAGGATCTTCTGGTTGCTAGAGTGGACATTGACTCTCCACTGTTTGACGAGCATGATCCAGGCCTAAAGCTTGCTATGGATGAGGCACCTGCCCCAGCCATTGACATTGGTTTCCCTACTTCTCAGATTGTTCCTGCTAGCACCCCTTCTGAGGGAGTTGTTCCTACTTCTCAGATCGTTCCAGCTAGTGCCCCTTATAAGGGAGGTGTTCCTACTGCTGTAGATAAGGGAAAGAAACCAATGACCTCAGAGCCAACTGAGATTGCTATCTAGCTTGTTCTGAGGACTTCTTTTGTAATTTTGCTTTATTTGTATTGTTCTTGTGATTATCGATGTACTTGGACCAATCTATTTTAATGAAATGAGAACACTTTCCTTTCTGCATACTGATTCTTCTATTCTTTACTTCTTTTTATGGCTTGTAGTTAATTGATGTAGATGAGTATATACCTGCTACCTCTCAATTGGGAAGGATCCTTGGTCCTAATGCGAGCAATTAAGTTTGCCAAGCCTTTGTAAGGATTTATAAGTCCCTTAAGTTAAGGAACAAGAGCTTTAAATATCAGTCAGAGCTCGTCGCCAAACTGAAGGATAGACTTCAGGATATGGAAGAGGTTGGTGATTCTGTTCAAGAAGAGGTGAACCTTCTGAGGGCTAAACTTCTGGATGCCTCCGAGATCAATCAAGTCGGAGAGGTTCTTTAGCAGGAGAATGAAAATGTGAGGAGGGAGGTGTCGCAACTCAGGGAGCATGCGTCGAGCGTCGCACCACGAGTTTTGCGAGGTTCCTCTTCATCGGAAAGTCCGCGAGATGACACAGGTCCAGGTGCCACCCCTTAAGTTTTGTGAGGTTCCACTTCATCGGCTGGTCCATGAGCTGGTACAGATGCAGGGGGTATAGCTAGGGAGATGAATGATCTTCGAGAAGATGTTCATCGAGGATACCTGATTGCTGCTGGGCTTTAAATAAATGTCACGTGGCTGAGTCATCTATTCAAGAAAGGACCTAGGTGAGTGTGGGCTGATGGATATGACTAGGGTTGGATAGATGCTCCGATGAGGTTGGCAGAGTTTGAAGAGCTATCCATTATTAGGGGATGGTTGAGTGCCCTCAGGGAGCTACATATTCACAGGAACTGAGTGCTCTGGTATCGTCACGAGATCTCTCCTTCAACTTTGAGGCCTAATCCTTTCAGGAGGGACGACTAGTGGGTCCCTATAGATGCTATCCCCAGGCAGTTATTGGAGCCAGATGCGAATGAAGTTGAGGAAGAATTATCTCCTCATCCGAACGACGGTCGAAGATTGCAAGTGGATGATAATCTTACTTAGAGACCTAATCCTCATTAAAATTTTCTTAATTCAATGTAACTTTTTGTAAATGTAATGAAGTAATAAAATATTTATGTTTTGGGCATTTTGCTAACTAAACACGTGCTGTGTATTTTTACCTCATTAATTTTTTGTTTGATTATCTTGGGCTCTTCGTGGCCGACTAGATTTGTTTTGTCGTGTGAGTATCCTCCCAGTCCAGTATGCTTATGAGATACCATTCTGCCCCACTTTACCTTTTAGGTCGTGTCGTCACACTCCCTTAGGCCTAAGTGTGGCAATGGAAAGGACACACCTGGGGTGGGATGTTTTGTCCGATCAGGTTTTCTAAGCCAAACATGGTTTGCTGACCAATTCGATTTGGTCGAACTGCCTAAGGGTACCCTGTAAGGCTTTATATATTGCCAGGGGAAATGCTAATATGTTGTTCGTGTTTCATAACGAAAACTTGAGGAGGGTGACTCCCTTATTTTATATATCGAGCAATGTGCCTTTCGCTTGGAAAAATGTGTGCAATTTATAAAGTCCACAAAACAAAATTAACACTTCATAGAATGCCACTGTAGAACAATCTTTTATTAAAAGTAATGAAATTGCCAATTCCAATAATGTGATAAAAATTGAATAAAAAAAACTTGAAATAGAATTTTTTCAGGTTGGCTACATTCCAAGCTCGGGGTATTTCTCTTCCCTCCAACATTTCTAAGTGATAGTCTCCTTGTAGGTCGTCCCTTGTCACCTTGAATGGTCCCTACCAGTTTGGACCTAGCTTGCCATCAGATGATTTTACTGCGTTGCCAAGTACTTTCCTTAGGACGTAGTCTCAAACCTGGGATGCTCTTGGATTGGTCTTCTTGTTATAGTGCCTTGCGAGCTGTTGCTGATAGCTCGCTAGTCTCACTAGGGCTAGCTCTTTGCCTTCATCGGCTAGGTTAAGTTCAACGAGTAATGATGTATCATTCTGGCCCTGGTCGACCAGGGTGGACTTCATGGTAGGAAGGCCAACTTCTAAAGGGATGATTGCTTCCATTCCATATGTTAGTGAGAATGGGGTTTCACTAGTTACTCACCGTGGGTTAGTGCGGTAGGCCCACAGGATATGTGGCAGCTCACTCACCCATGCGCCTTTGGCTCGCTCTAGTCGTGTCTTCAATCCATTGATCACTATTTTGTTGGAAGCTTCAGCTTGGCCGTTGCTCTGGGGTTAGGCTACCGAACTAAAATGGTGCCTGATCCCGTGGTCGTTGCAAAAACTCTGGAAGGGTCCGCTCTAAAATTGCGTTTCGTTGTCAGTGATGATGGTCCTGGGGATCCCAAAGCGGGTAATTATATTCTTCCACACGAATCTCATCATATCTGCGTCTCTGATGTTTGCCAGCGGCTCTGCTTCAATCCATTTGGTGAAGTAGTCTGTCGCGACCAACAGATACTTGCGATTGCTGGCAGTGGTAGGAAGAGGACCCACGATGTCCATTCCCCATTGGGTGAAAGGCCAAGGGCTGGTAAATGATATTAGGTCGCTAGCAGGTTGGTGGACCAAAGGGGCATGTAGCTGACATTTTTTGCACTTGCGAGCATTTACTCCAGAATCTCTCTGCATGTATGGCTACCATCAGCCTTCCTTCATTGCTTGGAAAGCTAGCGATCTCCCTCCAATATGTCTTTCGCAGATTCCTTCATGAAGCTCGCGCAGCACTTGCTCGACATCCTTTGGGTGAACACATTAGAGGTAAGGGCCGGTGAATGATCTCTTATACAGCTTACCCTCAGGAGATAGGTGAAAGCGGGTAACTTTGACTCTTATCTAATGAGCAGCCTTCTTATCGTCTAGTAGCGCACCATCCTTCAAATAGTCCCTCAGGGGGTCCATCTAACTAGGTGCTGATTCGATCTGGAGAATATGGACCATGTTTGGCAGCTCTTCGCTCTGGTTAATGCTCGGCTGGGCGAGGAAATCTATAGGGATTATTCTCTTTAAGTCAGAGTCGATTGCTAAAATCAATCCTGCTAGGGCGTCGGCATGACTATTTTGTCCTCTGGGAAACTGTTGGACACTAACTTCATTAAAGTTGGATAATAACTTTTTTGTTAAGATGAGGTAGGCTCCCACTCTTTCATCCCTTGCATTGAAGTCCCCACGTATCTAATTGGAGACCAATTATGAGTCGCCGAACACCTGTAGTTATTTTGCACCCAACACTTGTATCTTCTGTAGGCCTACTATCAAAGCCTCGTATGCTGCCTCATTGTTGGAGGCTTCAAATCCGAGTCTGATCCCTTACTCGAGAATTCTATCTTTTGGGTAACGAGCACAATGCCTACTCCTGCCCCCTTTGAGTTGGAGGCTCCATTAATAAACTGTCGCCAGACACCTCATGTTGAGTGATCTTCCCTCTGATCCATGGACTGAGGTTGGTAGCAAGGCTATTCGCCTGTGAACTCCATGATGAAGTCAATGAGGACCTGCCCTTGATTGCATTCCTTGGTTAAAATTGGATGTCAAATCGTTCGAGCTCGACTGACCATTTCGACAGTCTGTCGGAGAGATCCAATTTTCGTAGTACTGCTTAAGGGGGTGTCACGTGAGGACGATGATAGAATGAGCTTCAAAGTAGTGCTTCAGTATCCTCGAGGCTACCACTAGTGTAAAGGCGAGCTTCTCCAGTGGTAGGTATCACTACTCGGCGTCTAATAGGGTCTTGCTCACGTAGTACACTGGGTGTTGGATTCCTATTTTTTCATATACTAATGCATAACTGATAGCGTGGATGGAAACATCAAGGTATAGGTACATGGAATCGTTCTCTTAAAGTATCACGAGCAAGGGTGGTATGATAAGATAAGCTTTGAGCTCTTCTAATGCTTTTGAGCAATCTTCATTCCAGTCCACTATTTTACTCTTCTTCAATAGCTGAAAGAATGGCTGACACTTTTCGAATGACTTCGAGATGAATCGATTCAACGGGGCGAGCATGCCCGTGAGTTTCTGTATGTCTCTTATCGTGCAGGGAGGTTGTACCTTGCTGATCGCATCAATCTGGTTTGGGTTGGCTTCAATGCCTCTCTCGCTAACGAAGTACCCGAGAAATTTTCCTGACTCAACACCGAAGGAACATTTGCTCGTATTGAGTTTCATTCGGTATTTTCTGAGGATTTCGAAGGTCCTTGATAGGTCTGAGAGGTGGTCTTCTTTGTGCCTGCTCATGACGAGCATATCGTCAATGTAGAATTCCATGGTATCCCCCATTTGGTCTTTAAACATCTTGGTGACCAGTCGCTGGTAGGTTGCCCCTCCATTTTTTAGCCTAAAGGGCATAACTTTGTAACAGTATAACTCGACGGTGGTGATGAATGCCGTCTTGTCTTGGTCTGGGTAATACAGATAAATTTGATGATACCCCGAGTATGCGTCCAGGAAACTCATTCTTTCATGAGCTGCTGTGGCGTCCACCAACTGGTCGATTTTTGGGAGAGGGAAATTGTCCTTAAGGCACGCTCTGTTAAGGTCAGTGAAGTCAATGCAAACTCTCCATTTCCCATTCCTTTTCGAAACAACTACTGGGTTGGACAACCATTTAGGTAATTGAACTTCCCGTATGGATCCTGCAACCAGCAGCTTCTCTACTTCTTTTTTTATAGCCTTGGCCTTTTCGACGCAGTTCGTCGTGCCTTCTGCACGATAGGCCTGAAAGTTGGGTCGATGTGCAACTGATGACAAACCACACTGGGGTCAATCTCAGGCAGCTCGTATAGTTCCCACGTGAAAACATCAAGATTGCTCCTTAATAGTATAGTTAATTCACTCTTCTCTCAATCTGTGAGAGAAGCTCCAATCAAGAACATTCTATATTTTTTGCTACCACCGACTGCGATTTATTCCAGGTTCTCAATGACCCGCTCAGAGGGGAGGATCCTGGTTTCCTCCACTCTGGGTATTCTATACTTTAGCGGCTATTTTGAAGGTATCAAAACTTTCTGTTCCTGAAGCTTATCTTTGGCCTTCTCGGCCTTCTTATCTTGTTTTGGGCGGATGGCTGCTATAAAGCACCTTCTTTCCATCGCTTGATCTCCGTGGATCTCCATTACTCCTCGCTCAGTCACGTATTTGAGTTTCTAATTGTAGCTCGAGGGGACAGCCTTCATTGTATGTAGCCATCCTCTGCCGAGGATAGCTTGATAGGGCAAGTAAATGTCGACTACCAGAAACTCGATCATTTTGGAGACACTTCCTGCCCTCACTAGTAGTATGATCTTTCCCAACGGGATATTTACTTTCCCAGGGAAGCCAACCAGAGGGATAGTGTCTTCCTTCAAGTCGGCAACGCTTAACTTCAATTTCCTGAACAGGTCAAGATACATTACCTCGGATGAGCTTCCCTGGTCGATGAGCAACTTATCGATTTTGTAGTTTGCTATTCGAAGTGTAATGATTAGGGCATCATGATGTGGGGTTCTTACTCCCACTAAGTCTTCATCTGTGAATATGATATGCTTGTTGTAGTCGACGTCATCTGCTCGTCGATGCTTTCCTGACTGTGTTTTCTCTGGATGAATTTGAAAAGCTTGCATTACTGCTGTAAGCTTTTTCACTTCCATCCGAGCTGAGTTTCCTTAAATTTGCTTTAGATCTGATGCCCCATGAATCACTACGAGCTCATGGCTAGCATCATCCTCGAGCATATTATCGGGCCTTGTGTCTCCGTTGGCAGTAACTTTCTCTGCCTTCTTTTCCACTAACTTGTTCAAGTGCCCGGTCTGGGCCAACTCTTCAAGGTGAGACTTAAGATCCTTGTAGTGTTCAGTCTTATGTCCTCCTTCCTTATAGAAAGCGCATCTCAGCGCGTTGTTTATTTTTTAAGGATCTCCTCCCATCTTTCTGGGCCATTTAACAAATGGCTCGTCCTTGATCTTTGCTAGGATCTTATAAATTGGTTATTTGAAGACAGTGTTTACTTCCTGAAAAGATTTTGAAACATTGTTCTTATTTCCATTCTTGGAGCCACCCTTTTCCCCATTCTTACCTCATTTCTTATGGTTTTTGGCCTTATCGTTTCCTTTGGCAGCGAGCTTAGCTCGACCATTCTCCCCTGCACTGAGGTGGGTCGCATCCTTAACTTTGGTGTACTTCTCGATGTGAGCCATCAGGTCATCGATGGTTATAGCCTCCTTCTTAGTCAGGGATTGGTGCAAGAAGCAAGAGCTGGGTAGGCCAATCTTGAAAGAGGCCACTACTACCTGCTCTGAGCAGTCCTTGACCTCATTGAACAACTCCCAGTACCTTTTTCCATAGTCCCGGAGTCTTTACTGGGGCGTCTTATTCATTGTTAGCAAGGCATCCATCCTCTTTGGATAGGAGCTGCTAGTGATAAAGTGAGTCGTGAAGTGCTCTGCCAGGGACTCAAAGCTCCCGATGGATCTGTAAGGGAGTCTCTCGAATCACTTCTGGGCCACATCATGCAACTTGAGGGAAAGATCCATCATATTAGTGCATTCCTGTGGTTTCGGAGAGTCATGGCTTGCCCGTACTGCCTAACGTGATCGATAAGGTTAGTCTTTTTGTCATAGATCTTGAATCTCGTAATTGCAAACTTCTTGGGGTCTTCTTCTTCTATCTCCCTTGAGAAAGGGGATTTCATCTGGTTCCTGAGAGCTCACTGAGCTAGCTCTCTGGTCGATCTGGCACCCCAATGTGCTGGGTGCTGGTCCATTTCTCCTCGGACCAAATTTTGTATGTCATCATTTCCTCGAGTCGGGCTCCACCAACGGCGAGCTGGTCACTGATGCTCGAGCGAGTCATCATCTGATGAGTGTTCCTCGATCCTTTGGGATCCGCATCTAGGGCTCCTTCCTCGGCTGCGAGACTTGCTTGCCTGAGGGCTGGGAGTGCGATATTGACGTCGCTTGGTTCTACGATGGAGCTATTTTTCCATCCTTTCCAATCTCCTTTTGAGGCAAGCATTTTCAGCTTCTTTCTTTCTAGTGGCCTCTCTTTGCTCCTGGAGCCTTGCCTCATAGGCATCGATCAACCTGGAGATTTGTGTGGACCTAACAGGTCCCTGACTTTCCTCTGAGGCTTGCTGCTCTGGGCGAGCCCTTTGATCTGAACGTCGAACTTCAGATCTGATCCTGCGAGGGGCAGGCTGCTCTTGGATATCCCCTACCTGAGGGGCATTGCTACTATGACCAGATATTCTAAATTCTTTATTGGTGAGGACTATCTAAAAGGAAGACAAACACTTCCCACATACGGCACCAATTGTGGTGAGAATTAAGTTTAGCACAAATTAATAAGAAAAGGCAATCACCAAAATATGTAAACAATGTAAAGAACGCCAATCACATGATAATATTTACGTGGTTCAGCAAGAATGCCTACGCCCACGGTGGTGCTCTCGATATTATTTCTCTATACTCCGAGGAGTGTTTTACAGGAAAAATAATACATGCCTTTTGCCCCAGGCTTAGGGTTTGTTATATACATGTTTGTTCTCGCGGAGTGGGGGTGTTGGACTCCCCCACGTCACTTCATAGCCCCTAGAATATCTGCATATGAGATTTTAGGAATTTGACTGAGTCGTAACTGAATTGATTGGGATGCGAGGCTCCCAAACTTTGGGCCATTTTTATTGGGCTACTCGTCTTGGGCCAGAATGAGAAATCGAGGTACCCACACCTACCATACTTGCTATCACAGGAGGTTGATTTTTAAGAAAGGACCGTCTTATCTTTTTGTGCCTTCGGGGGGATTTAGACTGGTAACTTAAGTACATGGGACTGTGAATGACTTATTTGTGAGTTGATAAATCAGATGACCATGGGAGCGTAGGTATGTGCGTGACCCACGGGTATGTGAACTATGTTCACCTTCAATATGTGTGATTTGTATTGAGACGATTCCTGAGTGATTCAGAACACGCGATCCTTACGTACGTGATGTACATGGATTTGATAGCAGAGTATGCATGCACCGTAGCTTAGCCTAGGGGTTCCATTTATGTATATATATACTGAGCATGATTTATATATGTACTTGTGACTGGTTACCTATTGCTTAGTAGATGTGGATAAATAAGATATTTGAATGGGTTACGAATATGAGAATTTAATTAACACTTGTGATAAGTAATTTAATGAATGTGGATGTGAGTTATAAATATAACTTGTTTGTGTAACACGAGTAGACACCTTATATTAGAATGTGATAGCAGGGGTAAGTACGGACTAGTTAGATAGTGGCATAACTTGGATGAGTTAAGGATATACGTTAAGTGTGCACATTAGTTGAGAGGTGAGAAACTCTTGTGAGAGTATGGAACTAACATGTTTATAATATGTGTTGTTTAATTGTAATTTAAACACTTGCTATATTTTTAAACTGTTTTCACCTTGGGCTCTGACCCGTTTTCCCTCAAAATCTATTTTGTTTGTAAAAACCTTTTAGGTGCCCAGCCATAGGGACGCCAAGCATAGGAGTTTCATTACATTGACGTACTGTAGCTACTGTGGAAGTTACAGGATCTCGATATTAGACGCCTCCACATTCTGTACTTGATTCCACTAAGGATTACTCATCTGGTAGGGCATGTCTCCCATTTCCATTTAGAGATACCATTCTCAGACTTTCAGTTTTATTTCAGATGTTAGTTTATTTATTCAGACTCTTGTTTCGAGATTTTATTTTACTTTGGCATTAGTATTGGAGTGTTTACTCCAGACTCATTTTATTTATTTACGTTGGTTATTCAGATGGGATTGTTTATGCAATTGATGGTTGATGATTTAATTCTTGATTAATTGTTAACTTATTTAATAAAATTTGGCATCTCTCTATTTTAATTATTTGGTGGCTAGTAACTAATTAAATATTTTTGACAGTGATGCTAAGACTGAACCAACTTGATACTCTATATTAATTTAATAAAGGAGTAGCTACCCGGTATTTAATTAGACGGGGTGTTACAAAAAACTCAAAACAAACAAATATGAGTAACATGCCAACATAACATCGATGTGCCTAAACATGGACATGGAGTGTATGTGAGTTAACTAAAACAGATGAATCATAATTCCATCACATCGAAATGATCAAGAAGCTATAGTCAATAGCAATTTATCATCAAACTTTATTTTAGCCATATGTGACAATTAAAGTGCGAGCTTAATGAACTAATCAAACATCATGCAGACGAATATAGAATTTTGACGATTCTACAAACAATAGCATCATGATATGATTTTTCAATGATAGGATTCTTTTTGCAAACCCGTTTAAATTTTTAATCCATCCAAACTCCCTCAAATATATATAATATTTTCTTTTGAATGAACTAAACTAATTTGGTCCATTTTTTTGTATAAGATTCTTTTTATTACCGTATGATTTTTTCGGGCTCTTTTAATCAGTGACTTTCACGACGAGTTAATTTTACACTCTTACAACCCTTTCCCGTGGACACTCATTATTTTTTCAATTTAATCCTCACGGTAAATAATTATTACATGCACACATCTCCTTAAGTCAACTTACGCATAGAAGAAAAAATTGAGATAAGAACATCTCACCAAACTCAAATATGCAAGAGTAGTCAAACATCCATATAAACTCGTGCATGTGTGCAATCATGGAATATACACAAAGTCGAATCAAAACACATATCAACTTTGAAGACAACCGCATAAAACAATGGTTAAGATCATTCGAAGCATCAATAATAATGACAAAATGTCCTAGCCACATGGATAATGGAAGGAAGGGGGTCCAAGAACACCAATATTCCACATCAAACATGTTAACTCATGACACAAAAACAAAACCAAAAATCTTTTTGACTTTTTCAAAATATTTTGACTCAAATAAAATCAAAATCGTTTTGTGTTTTTCTCAAAGTTTTTCAAAACCAAAAATCTTTTTGTATTTTTCAAAATGAGATGCAATAAATGAAAAATATAATACAAATTGATAAACATGGTCATACACTCAACCTTTAGATTTAGCATGGGAAGAATAAAGTGCAACCAAATGAGAACCATGAAGTTTTATTCCTAAAGCTACCAAATCCGACTTCTTATCCCAAGTAGGTGTGTAATGGCGCATGGGGGAGGAGGGAATCGGGGAAAATTTATTCCTAAACTTTCTAGGAGCACTCCTAAGGTCATAGAAAAACTTTTTTAGGTGACCTTTCTTACCAGAAAACGTGCAAGTGTAGAGATGTTATGGAAAGTGACCTACATGTGGATCTTTTCTAACGTTCCTATGTGGCTCTCTCACACGTGCAGAGGGAATGGGAACAACACAATCATCGAATCCAATACCACCCCTATCTCTCTTAATTTGGACGGTGCCTAACATCCTATCCAACTTCTCACTTCTAGCCTCCAAGTTAAACTAAAATCTAGACGAGTCTCTCAAACTCTCCTCCAAGTCCTTAATCCTAGACTCAAGTAGACGCCTAGATTCCTCAAACTCTTGCAAATACTTTTTCAAGGCCTCCATCAAACCTTTAAGGCTATCTCTCTCTTTGTTGGTGTACTCTAACTTCTCCCTAAGCATCCTCTCTCATGCCCTAAGATCCTTAATTAACGCATCATTATTTTCTACGACATGCACTTTTAACTTAGCTTGGAATTTCGAGTTTTCCCTTTGCACCTTCACCGTCTCCTCAAACAACTCTCAAAATGGAACCTGCAACTCTCCTGCGTCGATCTCCTCATCCTCGCTCTCATCACCCTCACCCTCTCGGGAAGCACTCTCAACAGCCTCAGAAGTGTCATGCACATGAGTATCATCGTGTGAAGATATATCTCTGTTGCTCACGTGACATGCCATAAACGCAACAAAGTTACGCTCGATGGGGGAATCCTCTCCCTCTTCCGGTTCACTATCACTTAAGGTGGCATTATATGCTATCGGTTTCTTGCCCTCTTTCTTAAGTCTAGTGGGACACTCAGCTACTTTGTGATCATACCCCTCACACCCAGAACACCTATCAGACTCATCTCTCTTAGGTTTCTCACTCTTATCCTTAGGTGTGGAGTCTCCCTCATTCTGGAACTTCTCAAACTTTTTGGCATCTTTCTACTGCTTATGAATTTGAAAAAACTTCTTGAACTTTCTTGTTAACAGGACGACATCCTCAAAGTCGGAATCGGAGTCGTCATTCAAAACTTTAGTTTCCTCCTTCAGGGCTTTCAAAGCAATGTCCTTTTCTTTCTTTGTCACTTCCTTGGAGGTAAACATGTCGAGTTCATAGGTTTGAAGGTCTCCTACGATCTCTTTTAGTTTCAATGAGTTAAGCATACCAAGGAAATTCATAACAGTCACTTTTGCATCAAATCTACTTGGCAACGATCTCAAAATTTCTTCGTCACACGGTTATCGGGAATCTTCTCACCTAGGTTAAATGCTGCATTAACAATAGTGGACAACCTAGTGTAAAACTCATCAAACGTCTCACTCTTTAACATCTTAATCGTCTCAAACTCTGTAGTGAGATTTCGCAACTTAGACTCCCTAACCGTGATTGTGACCTCGTGAGTGAGTGCCAGTGTATCCAAAGCTTCTTTCAAAGTTTCACAAGTTATGATACGATTATACTCTTCAGGTGTGACATGTGAGGAAATAACGTGCAGACCTTTAGAGTTATACTGTATAAGCCTATGTTCAATCTCAGTCCATGACTCAACGGGTTTCAAACTAGTGATCTCACCCTCTCGCGTGATAGGTGGTGTCCAACCTTTTTCAATTGCTAACCCAATTCGCTCATAAATAGATTTTAAAGCACTTATCATTCGCATTTTTCAATAAGAATAATTAGTTCCATAAAAAATAGGACTGCGAAAATTATCATAACCACCAAAATTCATCCTTACAAGCGAAAAGGGATCAAACAAAATAAAAATGTATTTTTAACTCTAATACCAATTTATAGGTCCCCTAATATTTGAAAAAAAATTACTTGAGCAGAATTAAGTTAAGGATGAATGCAAACCAACTATCTCTTTTTGAAAAACTCTTTTTCAATTTTATCAAACCAAGTTGTGACACAAATTAACTTAACCAGATTTTATCTTGGTTAACCCTAAGCATGCAACTAGTGATTAAAGAAAGTAAAATAAAGTAAAGAAATACTCAAAATGCCGATGTACGAGGAAAAACCCAATCGAGAAAAAATACCCCGGACGACCCAGGCAGACAATCACTATGACAATAGCTTTACAAAGTCAGACGATAGTCTTATACAATGACTCGATTCTCCCACGAGACTTGACGCTCCTCTGATCTTCTATCAATCTTCACTGTGCCCATGCAAAAAGTAACCTTCTTCTACAATGCTCGTCCACAACTCGCGCCTCCACGAGTGTCTCGGTGTCCACCGATATGGCTTTGTGTCGTCTACGATGTTGAACATGAAAGTAACCTTCTTCGCTTCTCCACCGCAAAACCATAAATGTTCAAGTGTTGAACAAACCCAACTTGGTGCAACAAAGATCACATAAACATATGGTAATGATAACTCGGATCTTTGTAAACTCTAAGGATGTTTTATATTGAAAACACTTAGAAAAACTTTGTACAGAAACCTCTTTGTATCGTAAACTATTTTTCGTACTGCACACCCTTCGAGAAAACTGAGCACGCCCTTTTATAAACATTTTAAGGCGTTGGGGGATCTCGTTAAAGCGAGATACTGTGGCGTTTGAATGATAACAGCTCTCGTTCGAACGACAACATTTGTCGTTCTAACGACAGTCCCCTGTTTTTAGAGTCCAAACCATTTTAAACTCTAAACCAATCTTATTAGCTCTAAACGAAGTTTAAACATTTAAAACACTTTTAAAAACATTTTTCTTTTAAAAATAACATCCTTATTTTTATAAAATAAAATTTCGAGTTTCATTAACATTATGCATTCATACATGTGTGATCTCAGAATGCAATTAAACCTTAAAGACGAGAAATTGCACCAATTAAACTTCGGCATGATTAATTCCTTGCAGCTTTGCTGCATCTTTAATTAATCTTCGACAAGTCATAGTCTCGTAGTTATCGGTCAATAAAAATCTACCTATGACTCAAACATATTTTGTTCAGAGAATAAGTCAAAACTACATTAAGACTCAATTAGAAATTTGGTCCTTACAAATTAACATATAGAAACTGCCGACCAAAAATGCTAATCCGGTGACACAGTTACTGAGTAGATCGGTGGTTAGGTAATACTTGCTGCCAACCAAAACATATGATGTCAGGATTTTTTGCCGACTAACAAAAGTGAATTTTCTCGTTACTGATGTGTCGCGCATGACACATGACCGGGGCTGGTGATCTATGGAGCTGATGATGAGGACCAGATGTTGATGAAAATTACGGTTCTACTTTAAAAACTAAATTTCTTTCTTTCTTTGCAATTAATTATCCGAGGAAGACCCTGTAGTGTATAGTCGTCGATCGTTCAATACTCCTCTAATTTTAGATGCCGACCAAAATTATCTCCTTTAATAATCACCGACCACAAGACTCCGATGAGAAAAGTGACAGATTGGAAGAAAAATTTATGGATGCTTGGCAAAAGATATTACTAGATATTCACATATCAAACCCTTAAATGTTGAGATTCACCTGATATTAGGTCGGTCAAAATATTTGGTGGTGTTTCATAGCAGTAAAGATAGTTGAAACTGTGGGATCATATCTGATCAAGAAGGATTGTGGGTTGATTTTGATCTTCAAATTTGTGCCCCAATTTCATTATTTTTATTGCTATAGAACGTTGAAGTCGAAGGGACTGATATCATATTTGTTGCTGATAGAATTTAATCTCAATTCAAAGAGAGAAATTATTAAAAAGATACTCATGAATAAATTAAGATCCAACATCTACGATTGGGATTTTTTAAAACTAAATTTTCCCATTTTTCGGTTCCTTTTGTATTTTTCTATGAAGAAAAGTCTATTTGAAGAAAATTATCAGATGTATCGGTAGCACCATTTGAATGTTTATCTCCAATTTAGAAAATTTAATATACGGGAGTCAACATAGGGGTATTTTATCCCCTGATTGATTTAGTATCTTTTGAAGATCTGGTGAGCATCAAATATGTGTTGGTACAAAAAAAGATTTCGAGAGAAAACTGCCTTTTCACCTTCTACAAGAAAATTTAAGTACACATTGGGTTTCAAGAAATTAATATGACCCATATTTTAAACATGTTTGTTCATAAATTTTTCAAGAGGATCATATGCTTCAGGACTGATACAAAACTAATGATTCTGAAGTCCATTGTTTTGCAGATTCCTAAATAAAAATTGATTACATAATTTCTGCATATAAAAATTATGACTAAATAAAAAGATATATGTATACCATATAATTGTTTATACGCAGAGATAGAAAAACTTAGCTTTTGATGATCTTCATCTCTTCTAAGAAGAATGGAAAGATTTTTGTGTCTCTTCCCACAGACGGCGCCAATCTGTTGAAGACTAAAAAATGGCACCTATGTCTTTTTTGTGCGTCAACAGCAGATAAAATGATGAGGATGAGATTGAAGATGAAATGAAGATATACAATCACATCAAACATATAAGAGATAAAGATTTTTAAAGTGGTTCGGCTATGAATAAAGCCTACGCCCACTGTTTATTTATTCCCAGGGGTTTACAATAGCACAACAGGGTGTGTTGAGAATGGTTGAGAGAGTTCTCTTGTCTTGAGAAAGATAGATGTATAGAGATGTGTAGAGAGATAGAATGAATTGCTTGCCCCTTTAGCTAAGGGAGGGGATGTATTTATGGTGATGGGAGTCCAAGAGATAAAATGTCTTTATATATTAAGATATTTATATCTATTTATAATAAATATGACTGATGGCTTTCTAGGGTATAATGACTATTGATGAGTCTTCTCCAATGGCTTTTGACCTTCTGGATGGTTCGTCTTCTTTAGGGTTGGTCGGCCGGTATGCCGACCAACTCTCTTCGGGTGCCGAACAACGATCCTCGGGAGCCGACCAAGTGTCTTCTGTGCCGAGAAAGTGTCGATATTTCCATGTAGGATAACAGGTGTCCCTTTCTTATTGGTCCACGTAGATGGATAATTTTTAGCGTCAACAGAAGCCCTCAATGCTCCATGCTTGATGGTTTACTGAGAGCATAAAGTATTTATTCTGAAAAGTTTCTCGGTGCTCGTACATAATGAATAATACTGTTCTGCCTTCTTAATTGGTTCAACATATGAGTGGGCTATCTCTTGGGCAACGGATGACTCAGGCTGATCGACAGATGCATTGGAGCTAATCTTTCTTTTGGGGAACTCTGCTCGGTGAGCAAACTTGTGCTATGTATTACCCCTGGGAATTTAGATGCAGCAATGAGATCTCTCATAGATGGGGAATTTTTGGCGTCAACACAAAGTGCTTTAGGTTAATGAATAATTGTCTCCCAAGATAGAACGGATTTTCGAATTAATTCAAGTAGCACACCAATGAATTAATTCCATCGAACGCAAATTTCTGTGTATAGTACTCAACCATTGAACATAAATATGCAGTCTGTTTAAGTATGAATGGAGTGGACAAATATTTTCTGGAATGCAGAAAACGAAATTTTTCATCAGTGAAAACTGGAGGGAAAGGTTTTTATTTATAGCTTTTGGTTTTGACTGTTGGGAACAGTCAATATTGTTAAACCGTTTTTAATTGTCAACTAACTATTAATTTTAATTTAATTAACTGCTGACTATTGGTGTTAATTAATTAATTAAATTAAAATCCAGAAAGTTAATTAAATTCGGCCCAAAAATTTAAGAGATTTTTTATAAGCCCAAGTCCGAACCGAGAGCCTAACGGTGTGGACGTGCGTGTGTGAGCTTTTGGCCCAAGTCAAACATATGCATAGTGTAGGTCATCTCTCCTTCAAAGTGTTGGGTTGCCCCAAGGCATCCAAGCCTTTGTCCATAATTGGGGTTTTATTAACTCATCATTTTTCCACTGCTCTTTCAATTTGGGACAAGAGTAAAAACATACTCAATTCATTAACTTTAATTGCTTTATGAGTCACTTTGAAGAGGTATTTATCTTTCATAACTTAACGGGATTGGACATGTGAATATATTACGTTAATCTCCTTGCGAAGGAGAATGCATCCGTATGTGGTCACAATTATCGTGGTGTGGATCCCACCTAAATTTGAACTCAAAGTTACTCAAAATTCTGTCTAGAAAATCTGGACAGCGTATGTCCAATTTTTCCAACACCTACATACCTTTCTATATTCCTACTCATGGGTCATGAGTAATGGGTATGTGTTGTGTATGTGACACGCTTATTGTCATACATGCATGGTTAGTTTTTTCTTCACTCGACTTTCCTATGCAAATACATGTATATATTGTCCAGAGGGTTTTGGTGTGTCAGGCAAATTTAGCTATTGTTGCAAATTAAGTTATGTTCTCCTCTTAGCATCGCCATAGATGGGCACATGATAACTAGGATATTTGGAACTGCACGGACCTATTTGGTTAAAGAAAAGATGGTGAAATGGTAATAGAAAGAAATTTGCATGCTTTTTCTATTGTGAAAATTGTAGATGTTTGTTTGGTCAGTGAAAGTGTTTTAATTATATAGCCCACTGAATTTATATAATGTAGATATGATACTCTTCTGATGCTCTCTCTATAATTCATTATTTGGCAGTATCACAAGCGATCCCTGGATCAGTATGAGCAGGGGCGGACCCAGGATTTTACATCGGGGTGGGCTAATTTAAAAGTGATTTCCGAGGGTTCGGGGGTGGGAGGCCCTGAGCCGAATTTTTTTAAAGTTATTTTTGAGTATTTACCAAATAATTATTTTAAAAATAAAAAATAATGTTAATACTAAAAAAATAATGTAAAATTAGTAATAATTTGCATATATCACCAAAAGTAGGGGTGTAAGCGGTACGGTTTGATCGGTAAATAGTAGATACCAATACCAAAACCAAGCTCTAGATGGTAAAATCAAACCGTACCAGTTTACCACCCGGTACACCAAAATTAATACCAAAACCAAACCGGCTGGTATTTCGGTTTTTTCGGTAATTTCGGTTTTTTTCTGGTTTCGGTAAATTCTGGTTTTTTCTGGTTTCGCTAAATTCTGGTTTTTGGTTTCGGTTTTTTCTGGTTTCAGTAAACAACACTAAAAGTCCCAAAAAACAAAAATAAAACCAACCAACTTTTTTAAATATTAAAACCAAAACCAAAACCAACTTTTTTCTGGTTTTGGTAAATTCGGTACGGTAATTTTGGTAAATTTGGTACGGTACGGTAATTTCGGTACGGTTTTTTCTGGTTTCGGTAAATTCGGTACGGTATGGTAATTTCGGTACGATTTTTTATGGTTTGAGTAAATTCGGTACGGTAATTTCGGTAAATCGGTTTTTTAAATATTAAAACCAAAACCAACCAATTTTTTTGCGGTAATTTCGGTTTCGGTAAGACTGGTTTCTGGTATTTTAATATATGAAACCAAAACCATTTTTTTTCGGACTAAAACGGTACGATACGGTAAAAACCCGTACCGCTTCCACCCCTAACCAAAAGTATCAAATAAAAGTCCTAATTACCTTACATTTTAAAATATTAGGCCGGCTAGATTTAAACTTTTTAAAAATTAACCCTAATTTTTTTTGTAGAGGATGGGCTGGTGACTTAATGTCAATAGTTAATTATCGGATGCTACATCTATAATAAACCAGAGCAGTGTCACTTACATTTCTTCTTCAAGCTGCAAGCAGGGACAAAGAAGGTAAAAAAAATGACATATGGTTTGTCGATCTAGTCATACATCTATTGTATATGTATCAGCTCAAGGAAATCATAGGTATTTTTTTTATATCTGTTGCTTTAACTTTGTACAGTTTACTATCACGTGGTATTTTGTGGCATAGTGCATGTTCAGTAGTATTGATTATAACCAAATTTGATAAAGATTTTCATATTAAGTCCTACAAGATATTTTGAAGTGGTATTTAATTAATTTGATGTGTATTGTCATTATTGAATAATATCCATAAAAGGGGCGAGCCTGTATATACAAAACATATACGGAACACAGTGAATACCACTCCCCACCATAAACGAAGGTGCTACAAAAGAAGGAATGTCAAATCTTAGGATTGGTAATTATCTTATTTATTGATGGGGTTCGGTGGAAACTACCACTGCTCAAGTTACTCATACATATCTCTATATAGTCTTTTTGAAGATAAAGAGGAAGATTAAGAGTGTGGTGTCGGAGGGAATGAAATTCATGCATTTTCTTTAGTCAGCTTCTGTGAATTGTTTTAGGAATTTAGATTTATTTTAATTGATTGTAAGTGGCAGGAATTATTATATGATTTGAGGATGGATGTTTGTTCTTGTATAAGTTGTAGTTCTTTTTTCTTTTGTAGGTGCATCAGATAATACAACTCCATCTTGTGATGTTGTTATGTCATGTTTGGAGAATGTTATTTCAAGCTTCAAAGATCGGGATGAATAAACAAAACAACTTGGCACGTTGTTTTTTCCATCAATTTAAATATCATTTAGGGTTTTGTTTCCTTATTAAGTTGAGCTTTCACCCTAAAAACTATAAATTTATGATATTTTTTTTATTGTTTGGCGTTTGTCAATTTGTAATCTTATGCTGCATGTGCAGACTCAGAGGCTAAATGCGAACACTTTAAATTCAGCCAAGGAATTAAAGTGGCCTTTCTATCGGAATCTGTCAGTCTGTCCAGCCCAGAGCAGAAGGTAAATATTACGTTCAACCTTCCCTTTTGTTATTTTCTTTAAATCAATACATGTGCATAAAAAACTTGTCATTTATCCTACAACTAAAAGTAGGATATGTAAAATATTTTGTACTCCACTTTCCATCGATTACCAATACTTCCTTAATTTTACCGGGGAGAGTTAGGCAGCTACGGCTTATGTTTTAGAAAGTTGGTGGAGATTGAAATTTGTAGGTTGGCTGACCTATGGGTATGTGTTTGTATGGTGTTAATTTTGTACGAGGTAAATAACAAGAGAGTTTGGAACTTTGAATCATGATACTAGAAGTTGGTGCTATTATACAATGGCCAGCAATTCAAAATTTGGTTACTTAAAAGTATCCTAATCCAGAACTCAATGACTAACGTGTTTAATAATGTTAGCTGTCTGAGTCAGCATTGTAACTGGAAGTTGGTGCTATTGGATACATGGTATGAAAACATTGAACTTTGGAATTTAGCTTATTTGATATGATTTCATGAATGCTCTTTGGAGTTTTGGACGAATGTTTTTGAATATATCCATGGAATGTGATTTATTTGGACGGATTCTATTATTTTTATCTTAAAATGATGTGTTAGGACTATGTTTGTGCTAAGTTGAATAGCCTCCAATCCCATCTTTTCTTTTGTTACGCTTATTTCTCATAATTGTTTTGTATCATGCCAAGTTGTCTTTTCGAATTAAAATCTTGGGATTTATACCAACTTGGAATTTCTCATATGTCAATCAACACTGCACATAATCTGTGATTCATACTAATTTGGGATTTACCTGATTAATCTAATGCTACAATGCACCATCTTCCATCGTTGGGATTTTTGGTTGTAAGAAGTATGAAAAGTGTGCAAAGGATCTCTATTACTTTCTTCAGGTGATTTTCATTTTAAAGAATAAACTAATTTTAAATAAATGTCCCAATATGTCATACATCATGACACTTCATAGGTATTATTGCCGAATGTATATGGCACCCTTATTTGTCATTTTTCCTGAATTTGTTTTGATAAATTGTCACTTGTTCGTCCTGTTTTACAGATTTCAGGAGCTGGTTTACATTTTGAGGCAATTACATTAAGAAAAAGAAAAATTTGGAGAATTTGTGCAAAAGAAAATGGGATTTTCAATTAGAAAAGTAATTAGAGATTCAAAATGATTGTTCTTCATTGAGCTCTTTCTTGTCCTCTCATTTTCAGGTGCAACTTGGAATCATTATTCTCGTTTTGAATTAATGGGAATGTCATTGGCAGCGCCGACTATAAGCATAGGCGGGTTAGGCAGCCGCCTAGGGCCCCCGATTAATTGGAGCCCCTTCCGAAAAAAAAATTGAGTTATAAAAAAGAAATTAGGTATAAAAAAATTAGTTGTAAAAAAAAAGTCCCTCCCCCCAAAATAAAATTTGTTCTATTTAAAATAAACCCACACACTAAACCCAACAACAACATAATAACCCGCCCCCACACTAAAAAATAAACTCACACAATAAACCGACCATCATAACCCAACTCAACCCAAACCCAACCCAACCTATTTACTTATTCTATTATAACACTAACTCTCTCATTTAGATTAAATTACTTCTTACATATAATCGATCAAGCGCTTATGTCAATTAGAACTAGACTCGGACAATTTAAAAAATATGTGGAGACTTTTGGGTTTTTGTTTGATTTGAACAAATTAGAAACTTTATATGATGATATTTTAAATAGTTATTGTATTAAGCTTGAAAATTATTTAACACATGACAATGGTTGTGATATTGATGGAAATCAATTGTTTTGTGAATTGAAAATTTTAAAGAGGCTTTTACCTAAAGAAATTAAAAAAATCAACTGAGGTGTTAGAATATATTAAAAGAATGGATTATATTTTTACAAACGCTTGGATTGCCTATAGAATAATTTTGACAATACCCGTTACGGTTGCCTCGGTCGAGAAAAGTTTTTCAAAATTAAAATTAATAAAATCTTACCTTCGTTCTACCATGTCATAAGAAAGATTAAATGGACTAGCCATGTTATCAATTGAAGAAGATTTGTTAACAAGAATAAATTTTGATGATTTAATTGATAGTTTTGCATCGAAAAATGCGAGAAGAACACATTTTCTTTTTAAAAAAATAATATAAAGGGCCCCAATTTAATTGTTCGCCTAGGGCCCCTAAAATTTCAGAGTCGGTGCTGGTCATTGGCTGATATTCTGTACCAAAGTGTTATTATGTGTATTGCTATCAGTATTTTAATTTCTTTTGTAAATAAATAGTGGAGGCTTATAAAATGCAAATGTTGAATATAGTGCCCTTGTTTATGTGGACTATTTTTGTATATATTCTTGGCATTTGAATAGTATGGTATGCATAACTGAATTTGTTTAAATTCAGGACATGATATTGGATCTTGAGAAATAATTTTTTTAAATATGTATTAATATTACTAAGGGACCTTTACCGTTACAAAATCACACAAAAGTATTACAAAGCTCGCGTGATAAGCTAAAAATAGTAACAAAAAAGTTTGTTACTAAATCAAGATTAGTAATGAGAAAATACCATTGGTAGATCCATTATTAGTAACGGTAAAATATCGTTGGTAAATCTATTATTAGTAATGGTAAATATTTGTTACTAATTTTTCTCCCCACACCTTTTTCTAAAGAAAAATTGCCGTTATTAATTACTTTTGTAACGGTAAAATACTGTTACTAAAAGCTAGTTTTGGTGTAGTGACTGCAAGATATTTAAATGCCACTTTGAGGACCTTGTGCAAGTCGGTGGGTTAATGCAGTATAGAGGATGACAAAGACGCCGAACTTCCACCCTCAGGGATGATTATAGCCATACAAGACTATACCGATCTCTCATAATGCACATGCAAGAGGCGTAGAGAAAGGGTAAAGATTGCAGCTTGTGTCCAAGAAGCCTTCTAGGTGCAAGTATCTAAGACCGTTTTAGCCAAGAGAGAATGTAAGGATCTATATTTTGACCGGGCTATAATGTTCACTGACAAAGATTTGGTTGGTCTGAATTTAACTCACAAAGATTCTTTGTTTCTCACCTTACGAGTAGAAAACCATGACATAAAAAGGATATTGATCGACCTAGGAATCTCTTCAGAGATCATGTTCCAATTTTTTTTGCTCAAACTCGGATATACCGTCCACGACTTAGACACCAAGGTGGATCCATTGATAAACTTTAATGTAGATGTGGAAACGCCTTTTGGAAACATAAAGTTACCGATCAAAGTCGGCCCTGACAACCATGAGATACAGTTTCATGTTATCCAGTTAGAGTAACTTTATAATGTTATTCTCAGTAGGAGTTGGCTTTACACTATAAGGGTCGTGCCCTCCTCGCTTCATCAAAAGTTAAAGTTTTTTATGAATTAGGGAGTTGTCGAAGTTAGGGGAGATCAAGCGATAACTCACAACTGTTTTGTTTTCACCATCAAATCCATGTAGATTCCATCCAAGAAAATTTAGGGTAATGACGATTCGGAGGATGACCAACCTAAATAGCAACCAAAAGTAATTCGGCTAGAGGTTGAGGAGACTAAATTGGCCCTTGTCAATCGGATGATGGATGAACTCATTACCATTCATTTAGAATTGTCTTAGTCAAATAAAACTTTTTGGATTAATTCCAAGTTAATAAAGGATGAGGTAGGGCAACTCATTCACTTTTTCAGAACAAATGTGGGCGTCTTTGCCTTGTAACCTTATAATTTTCCAGGAATTGATCTAGTTATTGCTTGTCATCAATTGCAGGTAGATCCAGTAAGCCGACCGATCAAGTGGAAGCACATGAATTCAACACTAGAGAAAGTGAGAGTCATAGCTAATAAAGTTGAGAACCTACTTTATGTCGGCTCTATCAAAGAAGTCCAATTCCCAAACCAAAATTCTAATACCGACGTGGTAAAAAAGAGAAAAAAAGTAGAGAGCCCGCATTGAGTTTAGCAATCTCAGCAAGTCTTGCCCAAAGGATAATTTTCCACTCCCTCGGATCGACCAATTCATAGACTCAACAACCGAACACTAGTAGATGAGCTTCATGGATGCTTACTCCGACTATCATCAGATACCTCTATTCAGCCCCAACTTGGAAAATACCTCACTCATCATGACTTTTAGTCTTTAATCCTATAAAGTCATGCCCTTAGGCCTCCAAAAAATTGGGTTAACTTACCAACGCCTGGTCATCAAGATGTCCAAGAAGTAGATTGGAACAACAATGGAGGTATACATAAATGATATACTTATCAAGAGTAGGCAGGTGACCGATCATATTAGAGATTTAACCAAGACTTTGAATATCCTCAGGGAATACGAGATATAACTGTCTTCAGAGTTAGAAACCTTTGTTAGCAGTGAGAATCTCCACTTATGCTTAGTTTTTTCTCAACTTCAACCATCATAGCGTTGGTAGAACTAAAGAATGGGGATAAATTATTAGTTTACTATGTTAGCCATGCTCTCATTAAGTCAGAAAATATATATATGCCTATTGAGAAGATGGTTCTTGTACTAGTGACCTCAGCAAGGAAGTTACAACACTCTTTTGATACCCACACAATAGTTGTCCTGACATCCTACCCACTCAAAGAGGTGCTCAAAAAAGAAGATTTGTCCAACAAAATGATGAAATGGTCTCTAGAGCTATCATAGTTTGATATCAAGTACGAATTGCGAACAACTGGCAAATGGCAAGTTCTGACCGAATTTATTATTGAGTTCTTTACCATGCTGCCAGAAAAAGAAGAAATACAACCGAACCCCATTCTGAAGATGCTTAAAGTCAATTAGGAAGACCAAAAGTAGGGATGGAAATTATTCGTAGATGGATCATCTAATGAACGTGGAATTGATATTGGGATCGTCTTCGTCACTCTTCAATAATGTATCATTGAACAAGTAGTTCACCTTGGATTAAAGGGATCCAATAACAAGGATGAATATGAGGCTATGATTCATGGGTTACAAAGGGCGATCAACATAAGATCCAAAGACATGGAAGTATATTCCAAAACCTAACAAATTGCCAATGAGATCAACGAGGAGTACAAGGACAGGGTCCTCAGAATGACCACTTATCGCGATAAGGTGAGAGGATTGCTGAAGGCTTTCAGGTCATCCTCAATAGAATAGTTGTCGAGGAATAACCACAGTCACGATGTTCCTTATACATTTTAGCATCACCCATCAACACCGATATGAAAATAATGATTACAGTGGATTATATTGATAGACTGAACATTGATGAGTGATAGACAACTCCAAAAATCATGCAGATCTAATCGAATCCATCCTAGATTGATCCAATCATTTTATATTTGGAAAATGGGATTTTCCACCAAAAGACAAGGAGGACCACAAATTAAAGATCAAGTAGACAATGTTTTGCCTTAACTCTAAAGGAAAACTTTACCAATGATTGTTTATAGGCCCTTTTGTCAGGCGTGTTCATCTAGAAAAATGGAAGGAATTATCAACAAAATGCATGAAGGAAGTTGTAGTGCTCATACAGGTGGAGATCACTCATCTATTGAGTAATTCCTAAGGCTATTAGTGGCCTTCCATGCAGAAGGATGCCATCTAAATTTTTCACAAATACCCCAAGTGCCAAGAGTTTTCCCCCATCATCAAGCAGTTGACCATCAACCTCAATCCTATATCAAGCCCATGGGCTTTGCTCAATGGGGAATGGACATTGTGATAACTTTTCTTGTATCATCGAGAAATAAAAAATACTTGATAATTTTCATTGATTACTTCACCAAGTGGGTAAAGGCAGAACCCTTGACTCACGTTAGAGAGGTTGATGTGAGGTGATTCATTTGGACGAATATTATCACCATATTTGGAATCCTAAATCTTTGGTTATCGACAATGGGACTTAGTTTGATAATCACACCTTTAGAGACTTTTGTATAGAATATGGAATCGGGATCTACTATGCCGTAGTGGTATTCCCACAATGCAATAACCAAGACAAGGTCACCAACAAGACTTTCGTCACTGGGGTTAAATGTCGATTAGAGAATGTGAAAGGAAGATGAGTGGATGAGCCCTAGTCTTTCCTTTGGTCATATAGAACAACACACGGGAGGACAATAGTAGAAACAACACATTCCTTGGAATATGGCATGGAAGCATTCATTCCATTAGAAATTAGCCTCCCAACTCTAAGAACAAATATCTGTCCGGATGGCTATAAAACCGATCGACGGTCTCAGGGGCTTAATACAACATAAGAGAGCAGATATGAGATAATAGGCTCTCATACACCTCACAACATATCAATATAAACCCAACAAATAACATGACAAAAAGGTCAAGGATATGGAGTTTAAGGTGAGCGACATAACTCTCAGAAAGCTCTTACCAGGGACATAGAAGACCTTTGATTCAGAGTTGGCATCGAATTGGCGAGGCCCGTACAAAGTGGTGTCAAGAGGAGGAGGCAGATTCTACCATTTGAAAGAGTTAGACGAAATATTATTACCCAGGTCATAAAATTCCATAAACCTTAGGAAATTTTACCATTGAGTAGACATGTTACTATTTACAAATTTCTTAGTAAAGTGATTCATATTAATAAAAGTGTTTTTCTTTATAATTGTGCCTCTAATATCTATCCTCATCATTAAACCCACATGAAAATGGTTGTGCAACCTAAATTGGGTTGGTCGGATATGGAATATGCATAAACTCACCTAAGAATGGATTGGTCCACTATGTTTGTCATTAGACGCACCTGAAAACAATGGTACAACCCAAGTTGTGATAATCGGCCCAGAAAAGGTATAAACCAACCTAATAAATGGGTGGTACAACTTAAAATTAAATTTGTTTATATTTGAGATTAAATTGACCTAAAAATGGTGGTATAACCAAAGTTGGGCTAGTTGGCCTTGAATAAGCATGAACCCACTAAGAATGGGTGGTCTAACTTAAAAATAATTTGGTCGCCTATGTTTGGTATTAAACCACATGATAACAGTGATATAGCCAAAGTTGGGTTGGTCTACCTAAAATAGTCATAAACCCACCTAAGAATGGTAAAACTTAGAAATAATTTGGTCACCTAGTTTTGTCATTAAACCCATGTGAATGGTGGTACAACCTAAGTTGGGTGTTCAACATAAATGTGACACCCCGCCTAATTAAATACCGGGCTATCACTCCTTTATTAAATTAAAATCAAGGTGAACAGTTGGTTCATTCTTAGCATCACTGTCGTAAAAATAACTTTTCCAAATTTAACACCCTATTTAATTAAGCTAAGTGTCAAAACCATTTTTAAACATTACTTTCCAAATTTTATTTTGAAAATAAAGATTTAATTATCTACAACAATTCAATATTTAAAGAATCACACCACAATAATCCTGGAACATATAATCCAATTAATTTAAACATTCAACAACTAAATCCCAGCATTTAAAACTTAAAGTAAAACATACATGCTGAATAAATTCCAAAGTAACAGTACTAGAAATAACTGAAATACAAATGTCCCAATAAAACAGATAAATAGTGGAAAGGGCGACACATGCCCAATAAGGAGAATGATAGAAGTGGAATCAAGTAAATGAAATCATCTAAGCAAGTGGCCTGCAACTCCCACCTAAGCTGCAGCACGTTCCTTCCAAGGGATCCTAAACAAGACGCCCCTGTGGCTGGGCACCTGTAATATATACATATAAATATACAAGAGAGAAAAAGGAATAGAAACGGGTCAGAGCCCGATAGTGTATATGATTTAAAAATTCGTTTAGCAAGTATTTAAATTGATACAGGCCAATGCAACAACATATTAGTGCGACACTCTCTTGAGAAATTCTCACCTCTCTTCTAATGTGCACTCCTATCGCACTAACCTTCCCAATGGTTTATCTCATCATATATCACACTATCGTTCCCCAAGGATTTAACTTATCTTAGGTGACTCTCAAGATTTAAGATTTAACAACATCATGGTTTAAAAGGATAATTTCATTTAGTACAAAACGCTTATTTTAACTTTATAGATACATAAAGTTTTTCAATATCATATTATACTTCTCAAAACAAGTATTTCCAATTTGAGTCATTATACATGTCTTACTTACCATAACACAGTAGGCAGTTTCCCATATTTCAGAAGTTCATATATATTAAATACTCGTAATATATATATTCTAACAGCACCCCACATAAAAATTTATGGTGTGGGCATACTCTGCTATCCAATCCCCGTATCAATCGTACTAAAGGGAATACAAGTTCGGAATCACTCTCGAACTGTATAAATACATACACAAATAATATTGAGGCGAAGCATAGTTTCCAAGTCCAAGAGGTCAGTACATACCCTCACGTCTCTTAGGACCGTGACTACCGATTCGATAGCCTGTACCTAGGATTTCTATCTTCTAGGGTACGAGTCAATATCCCCCATAAGGCACACGAGATAAGATCGTCCCAGCACGGTAACCTCAGGGATAGCAAGTAGCGCGGGCATGTTTTTCACACATAGATAGCATATGCATACACAATCATATAACTATACTAATATTACCATATCAATATTGGGTATATTCTCAAATCCCATACTTACGACATTATTTCTCATATCTCATTATTTGTTATCACATGTAACAGTTCGTTTCTAACCTTGATTCGGTATTATTCCAACTTACCACATAACTCTCATGGTTTTATCCTCCCACCTATAAAAATTCAGTAGATATTCATCAATTCTCTTTCGTAACTATTTTACGTAATCTTCTCACTTTAAATACGTAGTTTTATCGTTTCTTATATATGAAATCTCCCAAGGATACAACTCTCGTCTAACCTTAAAGGTCCCAAAACTTATTCATATACCCTACTGATCCTCCTTATCTCTCAAAACATATTTATAAGGGTGTCCGTGAATTATTCCTCATTAAAGTGAATTTTAACTAATTAAGAAGGGATAACATGAGTCTGCCAGGAGGGGTCGATCGATCGAGGTCTGAGGCTCGATCGATCGAACCTTCAATCGATCGAAGCTCTGGGCTGGATCGATCGATCAAGCAGGTATGCGAAATCTGCAGTTTTGCAGTTACGGGTTTCATCTTCTAACCTCAACAAATTCCATATTTTTCATACGCAAACGAACCAGAATTTATACTACTAATATCATATCATCATATTAAGAATTCCCTACGTAAAGCATGTGGGTTTCTATCACTAATTATGGATTAATAGCCCCAAAATCTTATATAAATAACAAGAACCCTAGAAATCTCTTAAACATGGTTCTAACAATTATTTTCCAGAAATTCCTTCTTATAAACATCGTAATTCGTGGTTTAATTCTCTACATGACAAAGGGTTTCCAGAATTTTCATTCAAGCCATAACTACATGAAATTTCCTAACTCAAATCGGGTTTTTCTTCCATATAAATCATCCTAATAATTCCTAAACCAATATGAAAGATGCATCAACGAAATAAGCAAGATAAACACTTGCCTGGGATTTTCAGAAGTCTGGTTTGGTGCCAAAAATGGTGTGGTTGCGTTCCCCGTCTCGCGATCTATGCTTTGGCGGTGGCGGCGGTGCAAACGGGTGAGTTTTGAGCCTTGGAATGCCTTGAGAGCTCTCTCCTCTCCTCTCCAATGGCCGTTCTAGTATTTTGAGTTATCTAACCCTAGGAGATAACCTAACCATCTGATATAACCCCTTTAATTTTCGTGGGTTTAATTACCCAAAAATACAAAATGACTAAAATGCCCTCCCGGGGTACTAATTAGGCCTAAAAAAAGCCCCGAGACCCAAATCAAACCCTCGAATATTCCTTTCTGACTATCTCGACCCTTCCGGACACATTGGCGTACTCAAAATGACCATACAAACAACTTATAAAATATTTATTTTTATTTATCAATATTTAGTCCCGACGCGACACGGGCGCGTCCCGACTCAAATTTCTAAAATTGTCATTTTATTCACTCGTGACATTTAATATGACCACTATTATATATTAATTTGCTCATTAGTAATATTCAACAAATTTTTCCATAATTACTAACTCTCATCACGTTAATACCTATAACATAATTAATTTCCGAATTTTTATTAAATAATTAATTCACATTAAATTTAATAAATCCCCAAATTAATATAGCATAAAAATACGGGGTATTACACTAAAATAGGTATAAACCCACCTAAGAATGGGTGGATACAACTTAAAAATAATTTGGTTGCATAAGCTTGGCATTAAACCAACCTGGAAAAGGCGCTACAACCTAAGTTGGGATAGTCATCCTAAAATATGAATAAACCCACCTAAGAATGAATGGTACAACTCTAAGAGCATATTTTATCTCATTATTCAAATAGCTTAGGCTTACATTAATTTCTGGCATATCCTGTTATTGTTTAATTCGAGCCGAGACAAAGTCTGAAGATACAACATCTCCAACTTTCAAGTATTTCTAATCTGTGAAGGTATAATTCTATTAGGCTTAAATTTGTTCCTTGAATTTATTTTGGGATGTTCCTTTTTATTAAAAATGGAAACAGGATTTTTTAGTTAAAAATTGAGACAATTTTTCTTTATTTAAAAGTGCTCAAAGTACGTGCATCTCGTTCAAATGAGATAGGAATCACGTTCAAATGAGATTGGTATCTCGTTCAAAGTGGTCATTTGAAGGTTTCTTTGATCGAACATCTCACGAGGGAATATTATTTTACATTCTTCGAAGCTAGTTTGAAGTTTATTCAAATGAGATTAGTGTCGTCGCCTCGAGGTTCTTTTCTCATTCGAATGAGTGTCGTCGCCTCGAAATTTGTGTTCTCCTTATAAATACCTGTTTTATGTTTGATTTCGTTGAGACTTTTTCCATAACTGATTCTGTATATCTTTAGAAAAAGTTTTCTAACTTTTGAGTTTGAAAAACCCTTTTGATTCACAAATCTTTCCCAGAATATATTTGAGTGAATCAAGTTTAAACGCTATATTGTATATCTTGCATACAACCTTTGTGGAGAAGACATCTCCATGGTTGACTTATAAAACCCGAGGGTATTCACGGCTGAAGATAGAGGACTGCAGTTTTGGTTAATCTTGTGAGGATCATTGCTGAAGGAAATCTGCAGTTGTGTGGTTCTTGAGAGAATCATAGTAGATTCCTTTATAGAATTTGTAAGTTTATATTTGTAAATTTTATAAAGTGAATAAAGGTTTTTCCACAAGACATGATTAATTTGATTTATGTTTTGAATCACATAGTTGCATGTTATAAGGTTAAAGGATTAAAACTTGGTGTGGATTATCATCTTAATTTAGTAAGTTAATGCCAATAGATAATTGTGCACTCTCAAATTGGTATCAGAGCAAGTTTCACCAAATTATCATAAGATCTTGATTTTCTACAAAAAAAAATTGTGATATAAGTTTTTTTTTTAATAAAAAAATTGATTTTGAAAATTCGCAATTTTTTTGGTGGAGAACTTATATGCTATGAAGCCAATTTTCGATGGATCGAACTATGCTTATTGAAAATCTTGTATGAGATCCACTTTAAAATTCATGGATGAAAGAGTTTGGTTCATATGTGAAAGAGGGTGGACTCCTCCCACGATCACTGTTGATAATGTCACAAATCCTAATCCCGTCTCTTCCTCGACTGATGATGATTTTAAGTGGAGTACCTACAACTCCCGCGACCTTTGTGGTATTTCTGGAGGCATCATTCTTGATGCGTTCCTACTCATCATGACATCCACTTTCTCTAAAGAAGCATGGGATATCCTTCAATTGACACATGAGGGTACCAATGCTGTCAAGGCGTCTAAGTTTCAAAATTTGACCACCCAATTTGAGATCATCATTATGTTAGAGTTCGAGTGTTTTGATAAATTTTATACTAGGTTGTCGAACATCGTAAAAACTAGTTTTAATTTAGGTGAGAAAATTACTGAGGCTAGGGTCGTTAAAAATATTTTGAGGTCAATCTTAGCCCGCTTGATTCTTAAGGTCACTGTGCTTAACTCTTTGGGGATTTTAGACACTCTTAGGTTAGAAGAACTCGTAGGAGACCTTCAGACTTATGAGAGAGACATGTTATTTAAAACCATTAAGCCTAAGGATATATGGGTAACTTTAAAGACTCAATCTAAGAAGAATAAAAAGGAGAGAGTGTGTGAGTTTAAATCGGAGGGTGATAGAAGACTTAGACTTGTTTGCAAATTTTTTTAAAAAGTTTCTCGAATTTTCCAAAAAGAATTTTTCCAATAAAAAGACTTTTGAGAAAAAATAAAAATAAAGCCGAGGTCAACGATATTGGTGAAAAAGCGGATGAGATAAGGTGTTTTGAGTGCGAAGGTAAAGGGCACAAGTCATTTGAGTGTCCCACTATGCGAAAGAAAAATGGCAAAGAAATTGCAAATAAATCCACTTTTAGCGATAGTGACATCGATTCGATTAATTCATCGGGAGAATCACCACATGAAAGTGTGTTGCTTTCATGGATTGTCACATAAGTACTTCTAGTTGGTCCCACACAAATGAGGACATATCTAAGCATGAAATCCTCTATGAAATTTCGAGTCATTCGAGAGATAGTGAGAGTGAGGATGGTGTTTTAAGTGAGGGAGAAAGGGATATCCAAAAATCTTTTTGTGATTTGTACACCAAAAAATTGAATAAAGATTTATCTCTTAGGGTGTTAGATTTGGAAAGAGAGGTGAAAGTGTTGAGGGTGTGTGAGGCATCGGTGAGTCAACTCGAGAAGGAGAATGTTTCTTTGTGTGAGCAGTTGATCAGCTTAGGCTGGGAAAAGAGTGAATTGATTAACACTATGGCTAGTCTTATGGGATATCTTCAAACTTCATTGGAGACTCATGTGAAACTTGAAACTCGCGTATCCCAGCTTGAGAGAGATCCCGAACGTGTTCGGGAGGTCAAGATCACTTTAGAGGACACATCTAAGAAGGTAAGAAAGATGCTCATCGATCCCGCTTTTGGTAAGTTGAGAGGATAAGAATAGGTTATGATGGTGTGTCCACTTCCTATGTTGCTACCGAGATGGTTCTCGAGTTTGTGTTAGATCCATATGGCCCTCGACCTAACCCACTTTGGCGTTTGAATTCGTATAGGAGAGCTCGACGTAGACGTTTTGAGAGAGGTGTATCTAAGCCCATTTATGTTTGTTCCCATTGCAATAAAAGAGGTAACCTTATAGAGTTTTGGTTTAAATTATAGATAGTATCTCGTAGGTATCTTCCACGATATGCTACTACTTGCACTCCCACACATGTTAATCCACGTGATCTTGGACATAACATGAGAGATTTTGAGAGTTTTTGAGAGCAAGTTGAGTATTTAGTCATAACTTCACAGATTTAATGGATGTTTTTCATAGGATGTTTGATAAGCACCCAAAAGTGTCTAATTTATACCCCGAATAGATGCATTTTAGTCGCTCATTTTTAATAAAAATGACCTTATGTTCATATTTATTTATTTCTCAGGTCAATACGCAGTTGCGGTACAAATAATGCTAAATCAGTACAATTGCGACTGAATAGCGGTCAAAAGCGTGCATCGAAGAAATCAAAGGAGATCGCGAAGTCTAAAGTCCAATTTGAGCATGCCGAGATGTGTTCCGAATACCCCGAACCAGTCCCGTAACCCAAACCTAAGCCTACACCGAGCCCAGACCATTCCTCGAGCTCCGTGTGTGTTGAGTTTGTACCTTTATTATTTTTCTAGATTTTTATTTTTAGTCATTTTATTTTTATAATTTATTTAGATTTATTTAGAATTTTTTAGGATTTATTTTCTATTTTTCTAATTCTTTATTTTGATTTTTATTAGTTTTTAATCTTTATTTTTATTTTATTTTATTAGGATTAGCTTTTAAGGTTTCATTTATTTTAGATTTTATATTTTTAGGATTTTAGTTTTTAGTTTAATTGATTTTTATATTTATTTCTTTTTAATTTCACTTTTTATATATATTTTTATTTTTTTATTCGAGTCTTTATTTTATTTTTAGAGTAGTATTTTATTTTTAGATTTTTAGTTTTGTTAGTTTTATATTTTTTAGTTATGTTATTTTTAAGGTCACAACTTAAACACACACACATCACCCACTCACACTCTAAATGCCATACTCTATCCTACACCTAATTAACCCCTCACCCTCACCCTACTTTTCCTACATCCAATCCCCCACTCCCATCATCTTCTCCAACCCACACACACACTCTCTCTCTCTCTCTCTCTCTCTCTCTCTCTCTCTCTCTCTCTCTCTCTCTCTCTCTCCTCCATCAACAACCCAAGACTCAAACCACCATCACCATCTCTATAACCCGATTTAAATCTCACCAAAACCCCATACCCATTTACAATGAAACCCAACCTCCATTACATTTCTCACACTCTCATACCAATCGGACCCCAAACCACCGTCGCCGGCGATAAACAGTACCAACCCCATTGCTCCAGCGAGCTTAGATCGAGGCTTCCGAAAACCGGTGGCTAACCCGCGAATGAACCCATTTCCCATTATAAACCTGCAAACCCGGAACCAGCAGCGATCTACCTCCCCCGACCCAACCATACCCAGGTCTGCCGACTTCAACCCGTCTCCGCAGTCCACCTGCCGCCGGCGGTTCAACCAAACCCACCGAGCTCGGTACAACGCACCTCATATCGACCCACACTCGAAACCTATTTCCGTACCAACCCGAAATCGCTAATAATTGGAGCAGATCCACGAGCTGACCCGAATCACTCTTCATACAAAAAACCAAAAACCACCTACCATCTTCATCTCAAATCCCTTAAAAATCGGACACAATCCCAATCCAAATTAAATCCTACCCATATCTCTTTCAAACAACAACTTCGTGGTCAATAAAGAGAAGGAGCATCTCATATATAAGAGGACTCTCTCAACACAAAACAAAGGAGACACAGAGAGAGAATGTGAGAGACAAAAAAGAAAAAAAAAAAGAAGGTAGAAAAATAGTCAGAAAAAAAGAAAAAAAATATAGTTTTAGGTTTAGAAAATTTGTAGGTTCATTTTTTACTTTCAGTTTTGTAATCCAGTCAGATTTTGTGACGAGTTTGGGATGCGTGTTCATGCACACAGTTAACACAAGAAATTATTGCGTATCGTATTTCTTTCTCTTTCTTTTTAGTTTCTTGTTTGTTAATTATGTTTGTGCTAAAATTTTAATCATGTCTGGCTAAACACCCCATTCAAGGGGTGGGATGAAACGCGTATGTTGAGTTGTTTTATTTGAATAATTGTTCGTCGATGCGTTCTAGGCTAATTAAATTGGAAAAAATCACACATTAATTTATGTAACGAGAGTTAATAAATTAATGGTGAAAATTAATATTTGATTTTTGGATTTCACTTAGAGATAAGTGTTATTCTTAAAATTAAATATTAATTCTGTGTATGCAATTCAAAGATTCGTACAAATTTTATTAAATTAATCTTAGTGAATATTTTGTTGAAATGAGTGTGAATCTTAATTTTTTTATGTTGCGATTATTTTAGATTTAATTGCTGAAAAAGATAAAATTGAATTTAGTATTGTAACAAGAGTTGAATTTTAAATTCAATATTATTTCGAACTATTCAATTGAATATTTAGGACATTAAATTGATTTGACTACGCGGTGTAATCTCACCTCTTGTTTGTTCTCATAAAGTCTAAACTAGATTACTTTCTAAATTCTCATAGTCATTTTAGTTGCATAAATTGTAGTTTCCTCCCTTGAAAATTGTTTTTAATATATATATATATATATATATATATATTGAATAAAATTTTAAAAACACAAAGAGATTTTTAATAAAAATTGGAATTGCAAGTTTTCACGATTACAGTTTCAACGCTAGAAATTGGATTGATACCCGTACTTACCGTAATACGAGTTATTTTTAGACAAGTTTTGTAGGTAATTCCAGGAATTTTGATACTTGAAGTTTGACCGCAGCGACATTCCAAATCCATATCCGAAGGAAGATACAAATAAAGTGTTATCAGTGTCATCTCCTTTGGAGAACTCCTCCGGACCTAATGATTAAGGTTTATATTTGTTTGCTTGCATATGATGCTTTTCATGTTCATATTTTCCATGCCTATTGATAGTGTGTATTATCATTGTATTTATCTATTTCCATTTGGATATATTTTAGAAAAATGTAAAAAGATTTTTGTTTTTCTTGAAAATTTTTAAAAATACAAAACGATTTTCGGTTTCTTTTTAAGAAAAAGCGAAAAAGCCAAATTTTTTATTTTTGATAAATTTTTTGAAAAATCGATAAAAAGTTTAGTATTTGTTTTACACCATATGTGGATGAACATTAAAGATGTCTGAGTCACCCAATCATTCTATTTCCATGTGGCTCTTTTGTAATGTTTTGAGACGTGACATCATTTCATTTTTGTGCTTTTTAATGTGTGGAGTCATTGAGATGTGATATGATGACTACTTACTATATGTCTGAGTCCTTGCAACCTTTAATGCACGTGAGCACGAACTTATTTGATTATTGCACTTACCTTTCACATGTCGGTTGTAGTGTTTTCATCCCAATCCTACTTTTAAAATAAACCAAACGTTAAAAACGAGATAATGAAAGTAGTGCTTGTAAGAACCATTATTCGGATTGAAAAAAAATTGAAAATCATATCTCCGGTAAATTTTGATATATTTAAAGGAATGGAATCGGGCTACGAAAGACAAGTTGACTTTGTATGAATAGACACTATTTGTAATAAGAAAAAGAATAAAAAAGATTGAAGGCATATAACAAGAAAAAGAAAGTGACATGTCAATTTCAAAGGACATTGACGCTTCGCTACATATGAACATTGATTTCTTCAAAATATTTTAGAGAAAAAAATTCAATATGTGAGTTGTGAGAGGTAAACTCTTTATCACTCGCGAATCTCCTGCAAGCGAGTCAATTTTTGTGTGCTACTTACTCCTATCTGCTTTTTATTTCTGTATCGCACTTAAATTGGACGGTTTGAAGAATAAATTTACTTAAGACCTATACCCGATCATTGCAACGAGTTGGGATTTCATCACCCACTCAATCACATCTCCATTTTCTTGTTACCTGTGCTCTCACTTAAATTAAAATCAATCAACTAGCAAGCCAAGTAGGAACGGTGTTGATTAGGAATCTTTCGGAATGAGTCCCTCGTAGGATACTCTAGCGAGTACTTTCCACCCCTGTAAATCTTCATTCAACTATCTAAAGACTTTTGTCTAGAGAAACTGGGTTTTAAGTGAGGCCGCCAAGTAAAACGGGCTTGTGCTTTCCCCAGCGTGTTACCGGATTGTTGTGTGTTGTAGTAGCTGGTGTGGTGAGACTTAACTAGTAAGCCTCTTATCTCTTGGGAAGAAAGTAGGAGCACACTTTTACCAGCGAGGCCTAAGATTTCGTGATTTTCTCACCCGGGGACTAATTAAAATTGACTACCCCATCACTTAACTAGAAGATAATAATTTGGCTATGTGCTTGTTTGGACTCGTTTCCTTTGTGTACGTGTCCAAATTGTTCCCTTAGGTAGTCCAATTTTTCTCCAACTGTCCGTTTTTCCACCGTTAGTCCATCGCCCCTTTTTTTCGTTTTTCTGCAATTTTTTTAAAAAAAAAACAAAACTACAAAAATATTTTCCTTTTCTGCGCCTCATTTTTTCTCACAAAAAACTCCAAAAATATTTTTCATTTTTCCTTCCTTATTTCCCAAAAAAATCCAAAAAGATTTTCTTCTTTTTCAAACAACAAAAAATCCCAAAAATATTTTTTTTCTTGTTTTTATGCCACATTGGCAACGCATTGAAAATTCCCCAAAACTAGGCGTCTCCGATTAACACATTCCCCTAGTGCTCCATCTCTCAATTCCTTCTTAGGTGATCGTGTCCCTATCGTTGCCTTTCCTCCTCATTTTCTTGATCCGTGTTCTTCCTCATCGGAGACGCCTAGTTCTCCCACTTCCCCTGGTTCTGTTACCCCACCCATCGTGGTCGACGAATGAGCTTTAAGGGACTACATTGCCCTGATTACGGACACTCCGCCTTCATGTATCGTCCTTCCTCCCACTCCATCCGTGCAATTTGAAATTCGCCCCGTTATTAATCCAGCGCCACCTACTAGTTTGGAGCTTAAGACCTTACCTCCCGAGTTGAAATATAGTTTCTTAGGCCCCAACCACCATCACCCTGTTATCATTGCTTCTGACTTGACCACTGATCAAGAAGAGCAATTAGTCCACACTCTTACTCAGCATAACACTGCTATTGGTTGGACAATTTTCGATATTCACTGTGACAACCCAAATATAATTACGATTAATTATGATTAAGCATGCTTAGCTTATGTGATATGATTAGTGTGTTAGTAATATATATGATGTTAAGTTATTATGTTTAGTCTAATCCTACCTTCATAAAGCATGAACTGGCAAATTAGTTACAAATGGGAGATTTTGAAGTTTTCGGTAGGAATGTTCATGTTTAAGGATAGTTTTGACCTATATGATATAACATTTGACTTGAGGTATAAACTAGATAGTTGTAGATATATAAATTAGGTTTGTAACACGACAAACGGTGTGTTAAACGGAGGCCCAAACGAGAAGTTATGCTGGAATTACGAAGCAGGGATAAATTTATCCATTCGTTAAATGATATTTCGTCTTATTAGGCTAACAAATGGTGGATTTTGATTGTTTAAAGAAGAAGGTTGGTTTTGGCCAACTTTCAAGGCTTTAAATAAGCCCCTCCTTCAGCATAACTCAGCTGTTAAAGAGTTTTGTTTCAGAGGAAGACAGAATTGGAAAGTTTAGGAAGAAAGTGAGGAGAAAATTTGGAGAAAAATTCGTGGAAATTACGTAAAAGTCCCGAAGGTAATCCTAACCCCAAATCTTGTTATTTTTCTTATATTAATAACTTAGATGATATAAATTATCATTGGTTTACTAAACTTTCAGTCCTTGATGTATATGTTTGGATATATGCAAGTTTAAACAAAGTTGAATGTGTAAACCCTTAAATTACTTTGTTTAGTAACCTTGTTTATTCAAACTTCCATATCTTTTTGTATGATTAATGAAATTGATTTACTCAAATTGGAGATTAACATGGACTCATATGTGTGTTACATATCCTAAAATCATGTGAAAATACCAAGAAATGAGTCTTTGGTGAGAGTTTGAAGTTAGGGTATGAAATTTACCCTCAGGGTGAAAGTATGCCCGCCATGTGTTCGATTTTTTGCTTGACATAGCAAATGAACCTCAAAATTATGAAACTTTAATTTTGTGATGTTGGGTGAAATATCATAGAAATTTATGATGTTTAAAAATAATGAAAATTCATGGAAGTTGAATGAACGATAAAAGAGCCTATAGGGCAGATTTGTTATATGGTAAAGAAATGAGCCTATCTTGCTCTAGGAGACTTGAAATTATGTACCGTGTTTTGTATTGGAATTCTAATATGATAAGTATTGAATTACGAATAAGAAATGAATGTATGTGTGGTCTATGATTTGAATATGTCAAATATATTAACATGAATTTGGATGGAACTTCACTTGTGATAAATGATTTGAATAGAATCATACGATAATTATAAATTGAGTTATGTTTGAGATATTCCTTGGATTATTTATATTCTTATGATGATACTAATATTGAAAGAATGATAGGAAGGGAATAAGAACCAGTTGAACAAGTGCCGAACAAAGGAAAAGGAAAGCCTATTAAATTACCAAGGTGAGTGTACTTATGATTTGTTTCATATATAAATATGAATATAGCTCTAAGAGCGGATTTATTTGAATACTTCGGTATTCAAGATTTGTTTGGATATTAAAATATCCAGGATTTTTTTGGGTCTCATGATCCAGGATTGGTTTGAATACTTTGGTATTTAGGATATTTTTGGATATTAAAATATCCTGGATTTGTTCGGGTCTTATGATCGAGGATTGGAATTGGACAAAGATCCAATGATTTATTGGAACTTATGTTCCAGGATTTGTTATTGCCAATGGGCAGACTTATTATTGCCAATGGGCAGAATTACTATTGCCAATGGACAGACTTCTTATTGCCATTGGGTAGACTTATTATTGCAAATAGGCAGAATTACTATCGCCAATGTGTAGACTTCTTATTGCCAATGGGCAGAATTACTATTGTCAATGGGCGGACATACTATTGTCGATGGGCAGAATTATCATTGCCAATGGGTAAAATTATTTGGGCCTTATGGTCCAGGATTTGTTATTGCCAGCGGGCAGGATTGATTGGATTTAATATCCACAGATTTGATATATTACTATTAATTCATTATATGGCAGGATTGATTGATTTAATATCCACAAATTTGATATATAACTGTTAATTCATTATATGGCAGAATTGATTGGATTTAATATCCACAGATTTGATATATATCTGTTAATTCATTTTATGGCAGGATTGATTGGATTTAATATCCACAGATTTGATATATAACTGTTAATTCATTATATGGCATGATTGGTTGGATTTAATATCCACATATTTGATATATATAACTGTTAATTCATTGTATGGAAGGATTGGTTGGATTAATATCCACAGATTTGATATAGAACTGTTATTTCATTTCAGGGAAGGAGTACCTCACTAAGCTTAATGCTTACGGTTTATATTTTAACACTTTCAGGGTTGTAGCTGCCAGCTAGGATGTAATATGATTAGAATTTGAGAGTTACACCATTAGAAAGAGTTGGGGATTAGACATGGGGGTTTTGTCAATGTCACACTGAGGTTTTAATACACTCACATAGTGTATATATTGAGTTAGAATGGATTGAGTTGATCATAGTTAATCACATTATTGTATGTCTGCTTAATTATGACTCTGATATTGATTTCGGTATGGAATAAGAATAATATTATGTTCATTGTGCACATTATGTAGGAAAATATTGATAAATGAATTATATTTCCAATGGGCTCAAGATTATGATCTAATTATTCTAATAAGAAATGATTAGTATGGATATTGGGTTTGGGGTGTGACAATTAGTGGTATCAGAGCGTCTAGGTTATTAATTCTAGACGTGTGTGACGGTTAGATGGCAATTATTGAGTTGATTTGATATTTATGAATTGTTTATGTACTAACCAATAATTTAGTATTATAAACTGTTTGTGTTGGTTGTTATAACTCGGTTATTATAGATGAAACCTGGGGCATGGGACAAGCTAGTGGTTCCAGGCCAGGTGGACGAGTCTTTACGATGAAAGAAGCTTAGGTTAATTCGGATGTGGTGATAGGTACACTTTATATTAGTAATAGAAGTGCTTATATTTTGATTGATCCTGGTCCCATACATTCTTTTGTGTCATATGCATTTTCTATATATCTGAATAGACCATGTACTCGTTTAGATGTGGGGTTGGGTATTTATATACCTATAGGGGATATGGTTGTAGCTGAATATATTTTTCGTGATTGTGTTTTGACTATGGGGGTTAGAGATACAAATATAAATCTACTTCCACTGGATATTTCCGATTTTGATATAATTCTGGGAATGGATTGGTTATCTAAATATCATGCATCTATGGATTGTTTACGTAAGGAAGTTTTTTTTAATATGCCTGGTGAGACTGAATTTAAATTTGTGGGGGAAAGGAAAATTTTTCCCAGTTGCATCATTTTTTCTATTCGGACGAGGAAATTATTGAGTAAGGGTTGTGAGGGTTTTATTGCGTATGTTCTTGACACTAAGAAGGGGGCCTTACAATTAGTTGATGTTCCTATTGTACGGGATTTTCCAGAAGTGTTTCCAAGTGAGTTGCCTGGGTTACCTCCAGAAAGAGAAATTGAATTTAGTATTGTATTAGCGCCAGGGACATACCCTATTTCGATGGAACCGTATAGAATGGCACCGGTTAAATTGAAAGAACTTAAGATTCAGTTTCAGGATTTACTTGATAGGGGGTTTATACAACCTAGTGCATCTCCATGGGGCGCACCAGTTTTATTTGTGAAAAATAAAAATGCTACTATGCGTTTGTGTATTGATTATAGGCAACTGAATAGAGCTACAATTAAGAACATGTATCCTTTACCTCGTATGGATGATTTTTTTGATCAGTTGTAGGGTGCAAAAGTTTTTTCAAAGATAGACTTATGATCAGGTTATCATCAGTTGAGGGTGAAGGAAAATGATATTTCTAAAACTTCTTTTCGTACTCGGTATGGTCATTTTGAAAATCTTTTGATGCCTTTTAGGGTGACTAATGCTCCAGCTGTATTTATGGATCTTATGAACCGGGTACTTCATCCTTTTGTTGATTCATGTAATACCCCGTATTTTTATGCTTTCTAAATTTTGGGGATTTATTAAATTTAATGTGTTATTAATTTAATATAATCCGGAAATTAATTATTTTTATACTTCCTAACGTGACGAGAGTTAGTAATTATTGGAAACTTTTTGAATATTATAAATGAACAAAGTAATATATAATATTAGTTCTATTAAATGTCATGAGTGAATAAAATGACAATTTTGGAAATTTAAGTCGGGACGCGCCCGTGTCGTGTCGGAACTAAATGTGGATTAATAAAAGTGAAAATTATAAGTCATCTGTGTGGTCATTTTGAGTGTGCCAAAGTGTCCGTAAGGGTCGAGATAGTCAAAATAATGTACCCGGGGGGTTAGTTTGGGTCTCCGGGCGTTTTTAGGCCTAATTAACACCCCGGGAGGGCGTTTGGGACATTTTACATTTTTAAGCCTGAAAACCCACGAAAATTGTAAGGTTATATCAGATGCTTAGGGTTGTCTTCTAGGGTTAACACAACCAAAAAGTAAGTGACGGCCATTGGAGAAGGAAAGATAGAGCTTGCCCAAGAGTTCTAGGCCAAGAACTCCTCCATTCGCGCCGCCGTCGCCGCCAAACGATAGATCGTGTAACGAGGATCACCACCACACTGATTGCATCCACAATTCAGAAACAAAAATTCCCAGGAAAGTATTTATCTTGCTTAATTTCGTTAATGCTTCATTCATATTAGTTTAGGGTTGAGTAGGATGAGTTTTTATGAAAGAAAACCCATGTTGGAGATTAGAAATCATATGTTGTAGTGATATAAACAATAATCTGGATATTCCTTTCACATGTAGAGGTTGAACCACAAATTTATGATGGATTAGAAGTAGAAATTCTAGAAAAAGAATGATTTGAATTAAGTTAAAGGAATTTTTAGGGTTCATGAGAATTGTATAAATTTTGACACTTTTAATCTATGATTCTTGATGAAAACTCACATGTCTTACGTAGAATATTGTCCATTTGGGTTTGGAATGTTTGTGGTATAGATTTCTGGGAGTTAAACACTTGGATTTGGATGGGTTTGGATGTTAATCCCCGTAACTGGTAATCTGCAGAATTCGCCATACCTGCTTGATCGATCAATCGACCATAGAGAATCGATCGATCGATGGTTCGATCGATCGAACACCCTCCATCGATCGATTGACCCCTCCTGTATAACTCATATTCCCTTTTTAATAGTTCTTCCTAACTTAAATGATTAGACATTTTTGGATATTAATGTTAGAATATTTTGGGATATAAATAAGACTAGTAGGACTTTAGAAATATATGGGATCGTTGACAAAAGGCGAATTTAACCTTTCATGGGGGTGTTTTACATTTAAGGGAAAATGGAAATACGTGTTAAAGGGTGAGACTCGAAAAGAAGTTACGTTGAAATATGATTAAGTACCTACTGAAATTTCACTTGGGAAGGTAAGAATCCACGAGTGTACGTAGTGAGTTGGAAAAATCTCACAAATTAAAGTAAGAGACAAACCGTTAAACGTGATGACTAAATAATGAGAAATAAGGATAAATATCATAATTAGGGGTTATGAGAATGTACCTAAATTTGATATGGTAATAGTAGTATATTTATATGACTATGTTTATGCATATACTATATACGTGTGAAAATCATGCCCGCGCTACTTGCTATCCCTGACGTTACCGCGCTGGGATAGTCTTATCTCGATGGGACCTTTATGGGGGATATTGACTCGTACCCTAGAAGATAGAAATCCTTTGGTACAGGCTATCGGATCGATAGTCAGACGGTCCTAAGAGACGTGAGGGCATGTACTGACCTCTTAGAGACTTGGAAACTATGCTTCGCCTTAATATTGTTTGTGTTTTGTTTCAATAAAGTTCGAGAGTGATTCTGAACTTGTATTTCCCTTAGTACGAGTGATACGGGGACTGGATAGCAGAGTATGCCCGCACCATAATTATTATGTGGGGTGCTGTTAGAATATATATTTTATATGAGTATTTAATATATATTTAAATCTGGAATTTGGGAACTACCTGTTGTGTCTATGGTAAGTAAGAATGGAATAACTATTTCAATTTGGGAATAAGTGTTTGAAAAGTATAATATGTTACTGAGAAACTTTATTAGTAAATAAGGTTTAAATGAGAACTTTGTTGTTAAATGAAATTAACCTCTTAAACAATTGAATTTGTCAGTTTAAATCTTACGAGCAACCTAAGATGAGATAAGTTAAACCATTGGGAAGGTTAGTGCGATAGGCGTGCACATTAGAAGAGAGGTGAGGAATTATCAAGGGAGTGCCACACTAATATGTTGTTGCATTGGCCAGTAAACATTTTAAATACTTGCTAAACAAATTTTAAATCGTTTTTACAATCGGGCTCTGACCCGTTTCTATTTTCTTTTCTCTCTGGTATATATATGTATATATTACAGGTGCCCAGCCACATGGGCATCTTGCATAGGATCCTTTGGAAGGAACGCGCTGTAGCTTAGGTGGGAGTTGCAGGCCTTTTGTTTAGACGACCTCACTTGTTGATTCCATTTCTAGCACTATTTATTCAGTTGGGCATGTGTCGCCCTTTTCCATTATTCAGCTGTTTATCAGATATTACGATTAGTTTATTTCCAGTATTTATTCTTTGGGATTTATTACTGTCAGGATATTCTTCCTTTAAGTTTTAATGTTGGAATCATTTGGTTGGATGTTTAATTAATTGGATTGTTTGTTCCAGTATATTTGTTGGATGATTATTAATTTATGAATTATGTAAAGTTTTAAAATATTGGTTTCAAATTGAAATTGAAATTTATGTCTAAAAATGGTTTTGACACTTAGCTTAATTATTTAGGGTGTTTAAATTGGAAAAGTTATTTTCGACAGTGATGCTAAGAATGAACCAACCGTTCACCTTGATTATAATTTAATAAAGGACTGATCACCCGATATTTAATTAGGCGGGGTGCCATAGGTGGTATTAGAGCATCAAGTTCTAGTGTCTTTTAGGATCTGTACGGCTTATCTCATTTACAGCTTAGCATCTTTGATTTAGAGCCCTAACATTAGGAATGTTGTATTCATCTTTATGCGTTGGAAATTCGTGCTTCTGCGATTTGTCGATGTGAATGTTGAACTTATTCAGATTAAATTTTAAAACTTTCAGATGGCCCATCAAGATGAACAAGCTAATACCATTGGGGAAGTTAATGAGCAAGGATAACTCACGCCTCAGGTATCTCCGAAAAGGGTGCCAATCGTAGAATTTGCAGGCATTGTTGCACAAGCAGTTACCACTGCAGTCTTACAGTACCACGAATGCAGCATGCAGCTTAGAGGAGGCAAAATACCTAGAGAGGTTAATCAAATGCATGTGACTAAAGTTGACAATTGTACGAAGGCACCGTAATTGCGACAATAAACCACTCAAGATCGAGACAGTTCCAGAAGTAACAAAATTTATGTAAAGGGCCAAAAGTGTCAGGGCCAACAATGTTGGGGTCAAAGTGAAGTCACAAAAAGGTGTTTCAAATGTGGAAGGAACGGTCATAAACGTCAATCTTATTCGAATCAGACTGGGGAGAAACTACAAGCCGACCAACGAGGAATTTTGAAACTCTGCTATAAATGTGTACAATCGGGTCACAAGTGGAGGGATTGTCCTCCACCTGACATCGTTCTTCCGCAAATTTCTTACCAAGGCCAGCAAGACCAAGGAAAAAGTGAGACTAGTCAACAACGTAGTGAAGTGAGACAGTTTCGAGGGAAGTGCTTCTAATATGGCAGGAATGTCCATAGGCGTCAGGATTGCCCAGAGAGGAATGGGGCCCCACGACAGAAGGGTGCCAGTTATAAACCACAGAAGACAGCTCCACCTGCCATTCCAGCAGCCTCAGTTCAGCAGAGGCAATTACAGTATGGACGTGTATGTAACATCCACCAGATAGCAACACCTCAGGCCCCAACCGAGATATAAGGTACGTTCTTTATACTGGGTGCTATAGGTTGAGTTTTAATTGGTACCGGAGCACCGCACCGTTTTAAGACTATTCATTTTTATGAGCCTTAGGGCTATTAGCCATGACGACGAGTAAGGTGTCATGCGTAGACTCACCATTTGGGGGAAAGAGTCTTTGATTTTCTTTATTTGAAGGAGTGCAGATATAGAAATTGATAACTTCATTTTTAATCGCGATCAATACTGATGTTAGATATGCATGAGTATAAGGTCGTTATTGGCATGCTAGAGTTTCGGTAGGAGTATTGTCCCCGCCATTTTGAGGTGGGAAAGGTGTTTTAGTGGCAATGCCTCGCCTAGAGGAAGTATTTGTCAATATGAATGGAAAGGTAGAAGTATGACGGTTATCCTCGAAGGATGAGGCATGTTTCATGTGACACGAGCGAGTCATTATATTTTGTTCATTGCTAGATTAGCATATGAGACGAGTTTATTGTGTATAACTACAAAGAATATTATTGTTGATACCAAATTTAGTCTGCTGACATGGATCAATAAAGTGAAGACACGTGGCAGTCTACGTGGCAACAACAAACACTTTCGAGGAACTCACACGCTCCGAGGAACCATAATACAACGAGGTACACTGTTTCCCCAAGGAACTCATACGCTCCGAGGAACGAGAATTGTCCGAGGAACTCTTGAGCACCGAGAAGCTTAGGCGGTCCGAGCAACTCCTCGTACAAAGCATTAATAGCGGGATAACCAATAGTTTGACTGTTCATTAAATGCTTATCATTCAGACGCATACGCTTAAGGAGAATTGAATGTATCACCCTTTCATATGTTCATCATTTAATGTATTACCCTTTCACATTACAGCCCCAGGGCTATAAATACATTGTACAATCCTCATTGTAAAGGATCGGAATTTCTTGAGATAACTTGTAATAGAGAATTCCAAAACAATCAGCAATAACATAACAGTGGACGTAAGTCATTCTTATAAGGCTGAACCACTTTACAAAATTTTTGTCTCGTTTATTTATCTGTGATTGAATAATTAGATATGATCTAATTTTTTACATCAACAGATTGGCGCCGTCTGTGGGAAACGACTGGTAATATCGTTTTCCATAAAAAATAATCCATCACAAATGGCTGATATTCCCGAATCTAGCAATCAAAACGCTGGAAGCCCTCCAAATCCATCTGCTCTGACAAATATTCCAGATCTGGCTGAATAATGACAAATCTGGCTCAGGGCCAGGCCGTCATGCAAGAAACTATGCGTCAACTCATACAAACCCTCCATGGCAGTGCACCAACCCATTCAAGACCACGAAGTATTCAAAGATATACCCGTGCATCCTCTTCGTGTACTAGGTGTGCCAATTCATATCGCAATGAGGAATCTGATGATTTTTCTTATCAACCTAGACGAACTTCGCCAGTGCGAGCCACAGATACTGAACAACGTATCACTCTCTCCCTAGAAAGGACCAGTGCGCTAGAAAGATTAAGCAGAGTATCACCTTTCGATCGATTAGGTCCTAGGAGGAGCAAAATTCCTCCTAGAGCCCCATCGAGGAGTTTTCGAAGACCATCAGATTTAAGGGAAGGATCTGCCCAGTCGCGACCAGCTGCTCGTCAAGAGAGATCCCAGTAAGCCACATCAACACGATCAGTTGCTAGGACCAATAGGTCCGAGGAAGGAAATGATGCATGGAAAGGCTCTATTCAAAGGCTGGAGGATATATTGGGGGAAATGGTTAAAGATAAGAACCCCCTACAACGAACCTTTATTTGAGGAACACCTTTTGTCCAGTACATTGTAGATTTTCCAACACCATCAAAGTTCAAAGAACCTGTTGTGACCCCCAAATATGATGGAAAGACTGACCCTGTCCTTCATATAGAACAATACCAGGCTGCAGCCGACATCTATGCTGTTCCAGATGAGATGAGATACAGGGCATTCTCGGGAACTCTTACCGGATCTGCTCAAATATGGTATAATAATCTTCCTCGGGGTAAGATTTCAACTTTTCTTCAACTGACCGAGTTATTTATTGGGAATTTCTGTTCTGGGGCAAAGCCAGTTAAACGAGTAGCACATTTGTTAAGTGTTAGACAAAAAGATGGTGAGAGTACCAGAGATTATATAACTCGTTTTAATAACGAGAAACTTGAAGTCATTGATTATGAGGAGAAGACAATGATTACCGCTTTGATGAGTGGACTACTGCCCAACAAGTTGTACTACACTTTGGCCAAAGATCCACCTAGAACCATGTCAGACCTGATGGGAAAAACATCCAAGATTATGAATGCCGAGGAGGCTATGGCTGCGAAGAAGAACATGGATGCCAAAAAAACCAAGGTGGAAGGTGATAAAGCTAAGAAGAAAGAGCATAAGAACAATGGTAATGACAAACATTTAAAAAATAGGTCGGTATGGGACTTGATGAAGAAATATGATAATTATACTCATTTGAAGAAGGATATCAACCATGTTCTAGAGGAAATCAAGAACAACGAGGAACTAAACTGGCCAGAGAAAATGAAGGCAGACCCTGACAAGAGGAATAACGCGAAGTATTGCGAGTTTCATAAAGATCATGGCCATATGACCAAAAATTGCATAGCTCTTCAGAATGAGATTGAAACACTCATCAGACGAGGAAAGCTATCAAAGTATGTTGATCGTGGAAACAAAAGAAGGAACAACGACCGAACAAGAGAGAGGTCTAGATCTCCTCGTCAAGTAGAGGAGAACAAGAAAAGAAACCATGAAGTTGATCCCGAAGACGACCCCGATCTTCCCAAGAGACCAAGGCAGCCAGAACGTGAGGTATTTTCAATACGCTTTGAGTCATTTGATTGTAATGTTATAATAGGTGGAGATACAGGAGGAGGAGACCTTACTGCCGAGAGAAAAGCTTACCTCTGTGAGACTCAAGCTTGCTCATACATTCAACGAATAAATCTAGCTGAGGAGGATTGCCCGAGAAAGGTGAATAAAGAGAAATTGGTCATTGGTTTCTCAAAGAATGATCTTGCAGGTGTTCTATATCCTCATGATGACCCACTAGTGATCAAGATGAGAATGAAGGAGGTTATAATTTCAAGAGTACTGGTCGACAATGGTAGCTCGGCAGACATCATGTTCTACTCGTGCTTCGATAGTTTAAATCTAAAACTATCTCAACTGGAGCCTTATCATAGACCCCTCCTCGGTTTTTCTGGCGAGAAAGTTTTTCCACTTGGGACAATCAAGTTGGATATATTCATTGGTACGTGGCCTGCTTGTCGAACAGAAAGAATACGCTTCTTCGTGATGGATAAGAATGTTCAGTCATCATACAATATCATCATGGGAAGAGTAGGATTGAAGAAGTTCGAGGCTGTGCCATCTACGGTGCATCAATGCCTGAAATTTCCAAAAAAATTTGGAGTAGGAGTTGTTAAAGGCGATCAGAAAGTAGCTCGGGAATCCTATTATTCATCCACCGAGCAAGAAGAAATGGAGGAATCAAGGAAAAAGACTACTACCTATCAAGTGGATGAAGGTGCCAAAATTGAAACATTGGATCCTAGAGATGAGTCGCAACTCGTGAAGGGTCAAATGGTGGAAGCTACTGAAAACATCATCCTGGACGACGAACACCCTGAACGAACTACTCAAGTAGGTTCGTCGTTGGAAGCCTCACTAAAACAAGAATTGATAACTTTCCTAAGAAGCAGAAAGAAAACTTTTGCATGGAGTCATGAGGATATGCCTAGGATAGACCCAAATTTCTTATGTCACGAACTCAATGTGAATAAGGAGATCAAGCCTGTGAAGCAGAGAAGAAGAGTATTCAGTCCCGAGAAGAATCAAGCTATACAGGAGGAAGTCGAGAAGCTCCAGAAGGCTTGTTTTATTGAAGATGTTAAATATCCAGACTGGTTAGCCAATGTAGTGATGGTGAAAAAGAAGAACAACAAATGGAGGATGTGTGTAGACTTCACCGACCTCAACAAAGCATGCCCAAAGGATCAATTTCCATTGCCCCGAATGGATCAACTAGTCGATGCTACCTCGGGACACAAGCAGCTAAGCTTCATGGATGCTTATTCTGGCTACAATCAGATTGAAATGTAACCTGAAGACAGGGAGAGTACTTCTTTCATTACCCCTAGGGGAACTTATTGTTATAATGTTATGCCTTTTGGTTTGAAAAATGCAGGTGCGACATATCAGAGGCTGATGAACAAAGTCTTTGATGAACAAATCAGTTGCAATATGGAAGTCTATGTTGACGATATGCTGACGAAGAGCAAAAAAGCTGTTGATCATCTAGTTGACTTAAGTCAGACTTTTGATCAACTAGATAAATACCAAATGAAGATGAACCCGACGAAGTTCATATTTGGAGTACGAGAAGGCATGTTTCTCGGATACATTGTCAACCAATGAGGCATTGAGGCGAATCCTGAAAATATCAAATCTCTATTAGGGCTGTGATCTCCAACGACGAAGAAAGAGGTGCAAAGTCTTACAGGATGAGTAGCAGCACTCAACAGATTTGTATCACGAGCAACTGATCGATGTCTCCCATTCTTCAAGACACTCCGAAAGACTTTTGAGTGGAATAATGAATTCGAGAATGCTTTTCAAGACTTCAAGAAATACTTGGGAGCACCTCCACTGTTGTCCAGGCCAGTGATGGGAGAAAAATTGTACTTGTATCTAGCAGTATCGGAGAATGCAGTCAGCTCGGCGTTGATACGAGTGGGGAATGGAGTACAAAAACCAATCTATTACACAAGTAAGGCCTTCCGAGGAGAAGAAATCAGATATCCAAGGCTGGAAAAATTGGCGCTGGCGCTGATTGAGGCGAGTAGGAGAATGAGACCATACTTCCAAGCTCATAATATAGTCGTATATACTGATATGCCATTGAGACAAGCCCTTCATAAACCAGAAAAATCAGGGAGACTGATGTACTGGGCAATAGAGCTCGGTGAATACGATATAGTCTATGAATCCAGATCATCGCTTAAAGGGCAAGCTGTAGCAGATTTTATAGCAGAGTTCACCTATCCTGATACCCCCGAGGATCAAAAGTTGCTCGTTGATCAACCTGTGGATGTTATAGGATCATCAAACACAAGCTCAGACCAACTCCGGTTGGTAAAAGGGCAAGTGGATGTTACAGGATCATCAAACTCGAGCTCAGACCAACTCCGGTTGGTAAAAGGGCAAGAAAAGATGGTCGACGAAGAGCGAGAAGTATCAGGGGAAGATGAAAGGAAGCAAAAAATATTTCACCGAGGAACTCTCTTAGATTAGAAGTTTGAAGACGAGTTACCTATATGGAGGCTATATGTAGATGGCTCATCTTGCACAACAGGCAGTGGGGCAGGAATAGTTTTAAGCACTCCGGACGAGGTCGACATGGAATACGCCCTACGTTTCCAATTCAAAGCTTCCAATAATGAGGCTGAGTATGAGGCTATGATTGCAGGTCTTAATTTGGCAAAAATTATGGAGGCTCAACAGATAATTATCTTAAGTGATTCTCAATTAATCGTAAATCAAATGTTAGGAATATATGCAGCCAAAGGAGAATTAATGATCAAATACCATGCAAAGGTGATGGAGTTGGTATCAGAATTTGCTGCTATTCAGCTGGTCAGAATACCAAGAATGGAGAATGCAAGAGCAGATGCCTTAGCTCGATTAGCATCAGCTACTCGCACCGAGCTACGAAGGACAATCCCTATTGAAGTTTTGGCTGGTAGAAGTATAGATGAAGATTTGGCGATGAACTTTATCACCCTTGATTTAGGACCATCTTGGATGGATCCCATCAGGGCATATATTGAGGAGGGAGAATTACCAATTGACAAGCTCGCAGCCAAGAAATTGAAGTTTAAAGCTGCTCGGTATGTATTAACTAACGGTATTTTATATAGACGAGAAATTATGGCAGGTTTGTAGAGATGTGTACATCCCTCCGAGGTGAAAGAATTGATTGAAGAGATCCATGAAGTATCCTGTGGAGCCCATGTAGCAGGTCAGATGCTTTTGCAAAGGATGATGACGCAGGGATATTACTGGCCGACGATGAGGGCTGATTGTGTAGCCTATGCCAAGAAATGTGACAAGTGCCAGTGCTTTTCCTCCATTCGAAGAACTCCACAAGCATTGTTGACACCCATCACTTCCCCTTAGCCATTTTCCATGTGGGGAATAGATTTGGTTGGACCACTGCCAACGACTAGAGGAAGGTTCAAATACCTCGTCGTCGCAGTGGATTATTTTACTAAATGGGTGGAAACTGAGCCTCTTATCGATATGACGTACGAGAAGGTGTACCAATTTATTTGGAAGAACATCATTTATCGATATGGTCTTCCTCATGCTTTCATCACAGACCATGGAACACAATTTGATAACGAGGAGTTCGCTGCCTATTGTCATCAATCAAATGTGTTGAAGATCCACTCAGCACCAGGCCATCCTCAAAGCAATGGACAAACTGAAGTGACAAACAGAACACTGCTGAATGGTTTGAAGAAAAGACTGGATGATGCGAAAGCAAATTGGATCCACGAGTTACAGTTAGTACTGTGGGCTTACCGAACAACTCCCCGAGTAGCAACTGGAGAATCTCCATATATGCTAGCGTTTGGAAGTGAAGCTGTTATACCTGCCGAGTTGGGCCTCCCAACACACAGGGTACTGAATTTCAATTCCCCTGTCAGCGACTTAATGAGAAGATTGGATTTAGACATGCTCGAGGAAGTTAGAGAAGAAGCAGTCATTAGAAATGCTCCTTACCAGCAACGAACAGCTTTGTTCTACAACAAGAGAGTGAAGAAGTGTGACCTGAAAGAAGGAGACTATGTGCTGAAGAAAGTAATTCAAAAGCACAATAAGCTGGAGGCAAACTGGCATGGACCATACCGAGTTACAGAAGTTGTTCGACCAAGAACTTACCGAATAGCAACTTTAGAAGGGGAGGAGTTTAAGAACGCATGGAACGTAGAGCACCTACGCAAGTATTATCAATGATGAATAAAATGAAGATATTCTGCCGAATTCTTTCTTTTTATTTAAAGTTTTTTGGGGAATACTAGTGCTACACACTACTCGGCAAAGCTCAGGCTACTCAAATTTTTTCTCGAAAATGCCAACTAAGGTTGGTCGAGAAACCTATATTCCTCCGGGAAGTAAAGCTACCTATATTCCTCCGAGAAGTAAAGCTACCAATATTCCTCCGGGAAGTAAAGCTACCAATATTCCTCCGGGAAGTAAAGCTACCTGTATTCCTCCGGGAAGTAAAGCTACCTGTATTCCTCCGGGAAGTAAAGCTACCTGTATTCCTCCCGGAAGTAAAATTTGTATTCCTAAGGGAAATAAAACTATATGTTTCTCGAGAAATAAAAGTATTCCTAAAAATGCCAACTTATGTCGGTTAGGAAGTAAATATATTCTCGAAAATGCCAACTTGAGTTGGTCGGGAGGTAAAATTATTTCAAAAATACTAACTATGGCTGGTCGGGGATAGAAACCCACCAACTGTAGTTGGTCGACAAGGAAAATTTACCAACCTTGTTTGGTCGGAAACATTTAAGAGAAAAATCTACCAACTTGAGTTGGTCGGGATAAAAACCCACTAACTATAGTTGGTCGACAAGTAAAATTTAAAGTGATCGAGCAACATTTTTGATACTCGTAACTTTTTAATTATTACTAAGTTGGTCGAGAAACAAAATATTATTTTTGACAAATGACTACCACAAGTTCAAACTACTCTACAATAAGTTGATCGACAAACTACACAATATTGTTATCTTTTTATTAGATACACATGCACAAATATAAAGTGTTTTACAAGACAATGGCAATTAATATTGCGAACAGAAATGAAATTCTTTCATTAAATCCAAAAACAAATTACATTGATAATGAAAAAATAAGTTACATTGATATTGAAATGTATACTAACTATTACATCAAAATTCCTACTCTACTGGTCTTTTCCCCTTTGCTTTTGACACAGGTTCCTCGCCAGCAGGCGGATCATTTAAAGCCAGGGGAGAATTTATGAAGTTGAGATCCTTTAACATCCTGATATTCATCACGGATGGTCGATCTAAGAGGTGCCCGGGACGAGATACCTCGGCATTTGAATGGAGATTGTAGTCATCGAGATATTTGGAAATCAAGCATTGAGGAATGGCCCGAGCAGGGATCCAACTCGTATCCAGTTTGTATGGTGGCACAGGTAGGACAAGCAGCCTAGGATCATGATAGTCCCACAGTTAATGACCCTGTTCGAGTTGAAGCACACCTAAGGCATTCAACCAGCCTTGCTTGTAGCTCTCATTATTGGCATTCTGGATACGATCGTCCAAGTGATAGAGAGCTTCGTTGTATCCAGCCATCCAGAACTCCCTGGGCTGTTTGTGGAATTGATATGTTAGTCTTTCCAGCTGCTCGTGGAGATTTTGGATGAATAGCTCCTTATTATCCAAAACTGATTTCTGCGCTGCGGGCTGCTCTTCCAGGTCCCTGATCTTCTTTGACATTTCAGCCAAAGCCTGGTTCTTCGCCATTAAATGGAAGGCCTGGTTTTCTAAGGTAGACTGAGTCCTCTGTTCCTCGACAGGAATTCCAGCTGCTCTTGCTCGTCCCCGAGGAGCTCTTGCTCGACCACGAGAAGATATAGATGGGCCAGACCTCTTCAATGTTTCCAACTCGTCCCTCAATTTGGCGTTCTCGACTTCCAAGAACGAAAATCCCTCATCATTCACTGGGATCAAGGCATTTGAAGTGGAAGATGCAGACTTCAACTGAGACAACTCTTTCTGCAGGTTGTTATTTTCTTGCTCTAATAGTTCAGCTATCTCTCTGCACTCCTTGACTTCGCCCCTCATAGTTCTCTCCCTCACCTCGTAGCCAGCAAAACGCTTCTCGTACCCCTTGTCATCATTGAGTTGCTGGTACTTCTTCTCGTACCCCTCATGCAACAGGGCAGTGGATTCTTTATATTGTTGCTGAAGATCTTCGAGGGTGCCTTGGAGATCCTCGATCATGTCATAATAAGCCACATTATTGGCCACTTCTCGATCAAGTAGACACTTTAGATATTGGTATGCTTCAACTGCTTGTTCAGAAGCATCTTAGCTGAGGATGTCGACGACTTGTGTTGCACTCAGATCTGTGTGACCAGACTTAAAATAATCATTGCATTGCCTCAGCAGCACAGTATCGTGAGTAGATAATAATTCCATCCTGGCCAAAAACTAGCAGAGGAAGAAAAGCAACAATCAATAAGAATCAATACAGAGTATGAAGAAGAGACAACAGTATGCGAGAACAAAAATTCAAGTTTTATTATATCAAGGATCAGGGTTACATATTCATGGTTACAATTGACAAAAGAAAAATATAAAGAGAAACCCAAACAACTCTACACCTTTTCCTTGTCTCCCAAAACCTTCTCGGGAGGCTGGGACGAGGAAGTAGGTTGCTCGAAGGGAATAAAAAGCGCCAGCAGTTGCTTGGAAGAAGTAATGATTTACTGAGGTTCCCCAGGGGCAGGCTGGATGGATGGGGGATGATCTCCCATCACCATAGAAGACTCTTCGGAGGCCGCTTTGTCCTCATCTTCTTCTTTAGGAGTTGGAGGGGGACCTGGGATGTGTCGCTGGAAGAGCTCAGAATTTTCATCCACTTTCATCTCCTGCAGAGCAGCGACCCATCCATCCCTAAAGTACTTGAGGATGCCATATTCTACTTATGACATCATGGAAGCTAACCCCTTGTTCCACCCCTTGTCCCAGCCAGCACTGAAGGACTTCTTCACAGCCATTTTCCTCTTCAACTTCTCCGAGGAAAGCTTCTAGGACAGCAGGTTATCAGCAGCTTTCAACTTTCTCTCAGCCTCCTCCTTTTGACGACTTACTTCCTGAAGTCGACTTAACTCCTCCTCAGCAATCTTGAGTTTATTTTCAAACTCCTCAGCATTCTTGAGCTTCCCTTCGAGCTCTTTATTTTCCCCCTCAAGGTCCTTTATTCTCTTCTCCAACTCCTTGGAGACCTCAACAACCTGAGCTTTTTCCTGCTCGGTGGAGGCAAGTTTGTTCTCCCACATTGCCTTGTCAGTAGCATATTTCTGGCGAGAATCTTCCAAAGACTTCGTCAGGCCCGCCAGAGCTTCCTCCACACCTGATGAGGAGCTTGAAGTTTTAATTGCTTCATCCTTATTCAGAATTATATTGAAGCAACTCGTCAACTGTGAAAAGAAAATGAAAGCAAGTCAGAAACAGAAATGATAAGGGATATATGAAAAGTTCAAACTAAGAAGACTTACAGAAGCAAGGTGGCAAGCAGCCAATGAGGTAACCATGTCCCGAGAAAGGTTTTTCTCAGTACCTTGGACCTCGGGAATAATCCAAGACTTTACCGAGCTCATGGCAGAGCTCGGGGGAACAAAAGTTGGAACACCAGTTCCAGTAGCTGGGGGCTGAGTGATGGTGTCAGCCAAATTGACCGAGGAGATTTTCTTCAGCTTCCTCGGGGGAACAGGGATTGATTCAACCAAGGAGGAGCGCTTGGTCGGTGATATGAAAATCACCTCGCCTAGAGCAGCATCCTTGCTCGGGGCCACTGGCGGCTTCTCGACAACCTTCACAACAGCAGCAACCGAGGAAGGCGCATCATTTTTTTTGTCCGCTCCCCTGGGACATCAACCTTACTTCTTTTTGCCTCTCCAGCACCAGACGCAGGTTTCTCAAAAAGGGTGGGAGGTCTTCTCTTCTTCATCCTTTCACTTAAAGGAATGTGTGATTCTGGCGAGGAGCTGGTGGAAGCTGGTACTGGCTTTGCGTCACTAATCACCGGACGAGCAGTGAAAGAAGCGGTATATCTCTTATACTGCAGCAGATACGAAGTTGACCGAATGTGCTCGTTCTCTGATGCAAACTCCTGATAAGTTTTAAGTACCTTACATTTACGTCTGCTTCCTTTGGACACTTTCTTTTGCTATCAACTGCAAATAAATAAAAATTAAAATATCAGTAGCACATTTTATCAAACACAAAAGAAGCATGATTTCAAAATAAATAAAATGAAATAAAAATAACCTATCCCATTGCCATATGGAGGGCATCTGGGACCCTGATAAACTTCATCTCCGGATAAAGGAGCATGTTGCCAATTTTTTATGACAACCCCGTGCTCAAAATAATCCCTATTAGCATCCGGGAGATTGACTACTAAGGCCCTATTCAAAAATCTAGTTTTTAAATAAAAGGTGTTATCACCAACTGCCCATCTATAGCAAAACATGATTTCTGGAATCCCTATGCGAGTTCCATGGATTTGATTTAACCTATGCACCCCATTAACTATTCTCCATGTATTAGGGGCTATTCTTGTAGGAACAACGTCAAAGTATTGACAAAATTCCAGACATTAGGGATTGAGTGGAAAAGAAAATCCACACTCAGCAATAAAGAGACTGGGGAACCAACGTCCCTCAGCCAAACGGAAATAATCAGAAGGCTCAGAAAGCTCTTCCAGAACAACCCAGGAGGGAATAAAAAAATCAGAACGAAACTTATCAAGAGATTCAACAGGGTAAACCATGATGAATAAAAGAAATGAAGAAGAAGAAAGAAAATCTTACAGAAAAAGAGTGGATCTGATGACAACGGACGATGGAAGAGATGAATACACAGGAGAGAAAGAGACGATGGAAAACTCGAAAATACAAATTTGAAAAGGTAGAAGACGATGGGAGTGTCTGTGAAGTTTAAATACCTTGCCTTGGGAAATGGTAAAGTAATGATTACAAAAAGAAACAATTACGCTCCGGCGGCTAGAGGAACAAAAAGGGCGCGGCAATTGAAGCGAGAAGAAACGATTACGCTACCGGCGGCTAAAAGGACAAAAAGTACGCAGAGATCGAGGCGGTTGTGAAAATTCAAAAAAGCCTGATTCTACGAATTTGGAAAGAGAAATAAATACAAGGAAAACACTCCTAAAAATCAGGAGGACTATTTAAAGCTATCATATTCCGAGGAAGAATGTTTCACACTCCTCAAATTTTGAACTATGAAATATTGGGGGCTTCTGTTGATACCAAATTTAGTCTGCTGACATGGATCAATAAAGTGAAGACATGTGGCAGTCTACGTGGCAACAACAAACACTTTCGAGGAACTCACACGCTCCGAGGAACCATACTACAACGAGGTACACTGTTTCCCCGAGGAACTCATACGCTCCGAGGAACGAGAATTCTTCGAGGAACTCTTGAGCACCGAGAAGCTTAGGCGGTCCGAGCAACTCAGGCGGTCCGAGCTGCACCTCGAACAAAGCATTAATAGCGGGATAACCAACTGTTTGACTATTCATTAAATGCTTATCATTCATACGCATACGCTTAAGGAGCATTGAATGTATCACCCTTTCATATGTACATCATTTAATGTATTACCCTTTCACATTACAGCCCCAGGGCTATAAATACATTGTACAATCCTCATTGTAAAGGACTGAAATTTCTTGAGATAACTTGTAATCGAGAATTCCCAAACAATCAGCAATAACATAACAGTGGACTTAGACCATTCTTATAAGGCTGAACCACTTTAAAAATTATTTGTCTCATTTATTTATCTGTGATTGAATAATTAGATATGATCTAATTTTTTACATCAACAATTATTATGTGAATATTTTTCCCTAGTGTAGCAGGATTTTCCTTAGTGCTATCCGTGGAGGATGAGTGAGTATATTAATAGTGTTATATATTTTATTGAGGTTATTCATTTTAGTGATGTGATATACGAGTATAACATGGTATTGATTACAGCTTTATAGAAATGGTTAGTACGATAGTGGGCAGTTAATGCAAGACTATCGGAGTGGTTGCATTAGTGCAACATGTTTTGTTCTGGCGAGGCCTCACCTGCAAGAGGGTTGGACTAGCACTTATATTATCTATCCTAGAGACTTAGGGAGGGATAGTGGGCTCGAGATATTCGATACCGGTGTGCATAGGGACTTTGTTGTTATGATTCAGTGTATATTGGGTTTACTGTTGAGCAAAAAGATTTGACTCATTATCATGTGGAACGCTCAGGACTTAGTGATAGGTAGAGAGCAATAATATATCTACCCTTTAGAGATGTGATAGTTAAGAGTTAGACTCCTATGTTTGGAATCAGGATTTTAAGAGTCCTGATTGTATGTATAAGAGGTTTGCAAATAGTGATTACCACCAATACTGGATGATAGTGGATTGGAGAAATGTTCTTTGTGTAGGTGTAATTACGGGAAATGATGGAACTTGTCTGTCAAGGAACGGAGTAAAGGGGTACATGATATGGACGGAGGGCCTAACAGATTTTGATAACCGACAACGCTAGGCAGTAGTGTATCGGGGGGATTCCTTGTCTGGATTTCGCTTTGCGAGACATCCCACGCATGAAACTTAGCGTAACGTTGGAAATAGGGAGATGTATGGTCAGTAGCTCATGAGTTCAGTACCTCAGTCGTACAAGGAACATGTAATTGTGTATGTAAGATGGAAGTTGAATTATGATTTAAGGCCAGTAAATCCGGCTGTGTGGTAAGAATGCATTGAAAGTTTTGTTTTATTGCCATGAGTTGAGGGGTGGAACGATTATAGGAGGATTTAAAAGTTTTTGATTTCTAGGGTGATTGAGAGTACCCAAGTGTTGTAAATGCATTCGGAACACAAGGGAAATAAGGAGTTTAGATGATTTTAGTGTGGATTATCTGGGAAGAATTTTTAAATACAAGAGACGAGACTTGTACTTGTTTGGATGTATAGATCATTAGTGATTTATCTTAATTATTGTACTTATTCGAGAGAATTGTTGTATTTATCTGAAGAGATTTGATATTTGTAGTCCCTCTTTTGTTGATTGTGGGATTTAGATGATCTATATCTCGTATTTTGTGGGATACAGGTAATTTTATCGATGAGTAGCGCTCCGTTCGCTCTCCCCGGGCAGTCGGGTGTTACAAAGGTGGGCATTCTTGTTAGCTAATGTTAAAATCGTCCGAGTGGAAGGTACGTGGGAATGTACGTGAGGAATATATGTTTGTGGGACTAACATAACGAGGCAGAAGCAGTAGAGGGAATTAAACGTTGCATGAAGAACGATAATCCATATATATATATATATATATATATGGGTGTGATTAGAGTAGCTCACTCGAATTTGGTTGGAAGGCTGTGGAAAGCCATTTGTAATACCCCGTATTTTTATGCTTTCTTAATTTGGGGATTTATTAAATTTAATGTGAATGAATTATTTAATATAAATTCGAAAATTAATTATTGTATAATTATTAACGTGATGTGAGTTAGTAATTATGGGAAACTTGTTGAATATTACTAATGAGCAAAGTAATATATAATATTGGTTATATTGAATGTCACGAGTGAATAAAATGACAATTTTGGAAATTTGAGTCGGGACGCGCCCGTGTCGCGTCGGAACTAAATATTGATAAATAAAAGTTAATATTTTATAAGTTGTTCGTATGGTCGTTTTGAGTGCGCCAACGCGTTCGGAAGGGTCGAGATAGTCAGAAAAGTATACCCGGGGGTTTGATTTGGGTCTCGGAGAGTTTTTAGGCCTAATTAGTACCCCGGGAGGGCATTTTAGTCATTTTGTATTTTGGGTAATTAAACCCATGAAAATTAAAGGGGTTATATCAGATGTTTAGGTTATCTCCTAGGGTTAGATAACTCAAAAAACTAGAACGGCCATTGGAGAGGAGAGGAGAGAGCTCTCAAGGCATTCCAAGGCTCAAAACTCACCCGTTTGCACCGCCGCCACCGCCAACGCGTAGATCGCGAGACGGGGAACGAACCACACCAAATTCAACACCAAACCAGACTTCTGAAAATCCGAGGCAAGTGTTTATCTTGCTTATTTCGTTGATGAATCTTTCATATTTGTTTTGGAATGATTAGGATGATTCATATGGATGAAAAACCCGATTTGAGTTAGGAAATTTCATGCAGTTATGGCTTAAATGAAAATTCTGGAAACCCTTTGTCATGTAGAGGAATAAATCACGAATTTATGATGTTGTAGATGAATAAAGTTCTAAAAAAGGTGGATTAGGACTATGTTAATGAAATTCTAGGGTTCTTGAGGTTTTATACGAATTTGGGGCTTGTTAATCCATGCTTATGAATGGAAATTTGCATGCTTTACGTAAAAGTTCTTTGGAATGGATTTATATAATTAGTAGTATAATTTTCTGGACGTTTGGGTATGGAAAGTTAGGATTTGGATGAAGTTTTGTGAGAAAACCCGTAACTGCAAAACTACAGAATTCGCCATACCTGCTTGATCGATCGATCGAGCCAAGATCTTCGATCGATCGAAGGTTCGATCGATCGAGCCCCTAACCTCGATCGATCGACCCCTCCTGGCAGACTTAAGTTTCCCCTTTTAAAATTGTTGAATTGATTCGAAATGAAGAAAACTCCTTAGACATCCTTGTTAAAATAATTTGGGAGATAATGATGACTAGTAAGATTCATTAATGAATAAGAGACCTTTAATGTAAGGCGAAATCTATATTTTTGGGATATTTTGCATAAGGGACAATGTAAGTATATATTAAAGGGAAGAGACACTTAAGAGAGAGTTACGTTGGAACATAAATGGATACCTACTGAATTGTACATTTGGAAGAATAGAGTCCATGAGGGTTATGTAGTAAGTTGGAAAAACCCTTCGAATTAAAGTTAGAAACGAACCATTATACTTGTTAAATAATAACGAGAAAATAAGGATAAATGTTGTGATTGTGGGTTATGGGATAAACCTAAATCGATATAATAAAAGTGGTATATTTATATGATTGTGTATGAATATATTATATACTTGTGAAAATCATGCCCGCGCTACTTACTATCCCTGAGGTTACTGCGCTGGGACAGTCTTATCTCGAATGGGCCTTCATGGGGGATATTGACTCGTACCCTAAAAGATAGAAATCCTAGGTACAGGCTATCGAATCGGTAGTCACGGTCCTAAGAGACGTGAGGGTATGTACTGACCTCTTGGACTTGGAAACTATGCTTCGCCTCAATATTTTTTGTGTATGTATTTATACAGTTCGAGAGTGATTCCGAACTTGTATTCCCTTTAGTACGATTGATACGGGGATTGGATAGCAGAGTATGCCTGCACCATAATTTTTATGTGGGGTGCTGTTAGAATATATATATTATAGGAGTATTTAATATATTTATGAACTTCTGAAATTTGGGAAACTGCCTACTGTGTTATGGTAAGTAAGACATGTATAATGACTCAAATTGGAAATACTTGTTTTGAAAAGTATAATATGATATTGAAAAACTTTATGAATCAATAAAGTTAAAATGAGCGTTTTGTACTAAATGAAATTATCCTTTTAAACCATGATTGATTTAAATCTTAAATCTTGAGAGTCACCTAAGATAAGTTAAATCGTTGGGGAAAGATAGTGTGATATATGATGAGATAAACCATTGGGAAGGTTAGTGCGATAGGAGTGCACATTAGAAGAAAGGTGAGAATTTCTCAAGAGAGTGTCGCACTAATATGTTGTTGCATTGGCCTGTATCAATTTAAATACTTGCTAAACGAATTTTTAAATCATATACACTCTCGGGCTCTGACCCGTTTCCATTTCTCTTTCTCTCTTGTATATATATATATATGTATATATTACAGGTGCCCAGCCATAGGGGCGTCTTGCATAGGGTCCTTTGGTAGGAATGTGTTGCAGCTTAGGTGGGAGTTGCAGGCCTGTTGTTTAGACGATTTCATCCATTTGATTCTACTCCTAGCATGTTCATTATTGGGGCATGTGTCACCCTTTCCATTATTCAGTTGTCATTTGGATATTGTACTTCATCTATTTCTAGGATTGTCACTTTGGGATATATTATATTCTGTATGGATGTTTTACTTTGAGTTTTAATGTTAGGATTTAGTTGTTGAATGTTTAAATTAATTGGATTATATGTTCCAGGATTATTGTGGTGTGATTCTTTAAATATTAAATTGTTGTAGATAATTAAATCTTTATTTTCAAAATAAAATTTGGAAAGTAATGTTTAAAAATGGTTTTGACACTTAGCTTAATTAAATAGGGTGGTAAATTTGGAAAAGTTATTTTTACGACAGTGATGCTAAGAATGAACCAACTGTTCACCTTGATTTTAATTTAATAAAGGAGTGATCGCCCGGTATTTAATTAGGCGGGGTGTTACAGGTGGTATCAGAGCATCAGGTTCTAGTGTCCTTTAGGATCTGTACGGCTTATTTCGTTTCCAGCTTAGCATCTTTGATATAGATCCCTAATACTAGGAATTTTGTGTTCATCTCTATGCATTAGGAATTCGTGCTTCTGCGATTTGTTTATGCGAATGATGAACTCATGCAAATTTATTGAAAATTTCAGATGGATCGTCAAGAAGAACTAGCTAAAACGGTTAGGGGAGTCAACGAGCAAGATCGACTCACCCCTCAGGTATCTCCAGAGAGAATATCAACCGCCGAGTTAGCAGGTATTGTGGCACAGGCAGTTACCACTGCGGTCTTGTAGTATCAAGAACGCAGCACACAGCTCATGGGGGGCAAAAGATCTAGAGAGTGCAGTCAGTCTATCATGACTGGAAGTAACAAGTGTGTGAAGACACAAAAATTGCAACAACAAGCTCCTCAGGCCCGTAAAAGCCACGAAGGTAACGAATTGTGCGGGGAAGCCCAAAAACGTCAGGGTCAACAAAGCCACGGTCTGAGTGAAGTCACGAAGGAGTGTTTCAGATGTGGAATGGATGGTCATGAACGTCAAACTTATCCAGATCAATCAAAAAAGGAACTCCAAATCAACCAGCGAGAACTTTCGGGACTCTGCTATATATGTGTAAAGTCGGGTCACAAGTGGAGGGATTGTCCTCACCCTGACATAGTTTTTCCGCAAATTTCCCACCAAGGCCAATAAGACCAGGGAAAAAGGGAGAATAGTCAACAACGTAGTGAAGTGAAGCAGTTTCGGGGGAGGTGCTTCCAATGTGGCAGAAATGGCCATAGGCGCCAGGATTGCCCAGAGAAGAATAGGGCCCCACGGCAAGAAGGCGCTAGTAATAAACCACAGAAGCCAGCTCTACCACCACTTCCAACATCCCTAGTTCTGCAGAAACAGTTACAGTATGGACGTGTCTATAACGTCCACCAGATAGAAGCATCTCAGGCCCCAACCGAGAAAAGAGGTATGTTTCTTATCCATGGTACTATGGGTCGAGTTTTATTTGATACTGGGGCGATGCACCATTTTATAGCTACTCATTTTGTGAAAGCCTCAGGGCTATTAGTCACAGCAGATAGCACTGTGACGTGTGTAGACTTACCACTGGGAAATGGTTCACTTATTTTTCTTTATATGCCGGGGTGTGGGAGTAGAGATTGGTGGCTTAGTATTACCAGCAGACATGTTAGTATTAGATATGCATGAGCACGACGTTATTATCAGTTTGAATTGGCTCGCAGCTTATAGAGCCATGATAGATTGCTTTGGTGAGAGTAATGTCTTTGCCATTTCGGGGCAAGAAAGATTTGAGAGGCGATACCTCGCCCCGAAGGGGGATCTTACACCTATTTTTATTATATAAAGGAGGATACCTCAAAGGAAATTGTAATTCTCCTAGAATCGATTCCAGTAGTTCGTGAGTTTTCGAATGTATTTCAAATTGTAAGTGGATTAAATATCGAAATATCTTGCGAAGGGTGAGATTACACGTGCTAAAATATTTTTTGAAGCAAGTATGGAGACAGAGTGTGGTGTCTAGTAAGGGACAACGATTATAGTAGTTTTGTTTTGGTTTGGGAAGGCATGTTACATCTGGATACAATTTGTACGGTCAAGACGATTGGCCAGGCAGAATTATAGGTTTTATCCTCAGAGGGTGAAGCATGTTTTCTGTGACACGAGCGAGTCATTGTATTATGTTCATTACTAAATTGGCATGTGAGGCGGGTTTAATGTGTATAACTACGAGCGGTATTATCATGTGAATATTTTTCCTAGTGTAGTGGGATTTTCCTTAGTGCTATCCGCGGAGGATGAATTAGTATATTAATAGTGTTATATGCTTTATTGAGGTTACTCGTTTTAGTGAGGTAATGTACGAGTATAGTATGTTATTGATTACAACTTTATAGAAATGGCCAGTACAATAGTAGGCAGTTATTGCAAGGCTATTGGAGTGGTTGCTTTAGTGCAACGTGTTCTATTTTGGCGAGGCCTCACCTGTAAGAGGGTTGAACCCGCACTTATATATTATCTATCCTAGAGACTTCGGAGGGGATATTGAGTTCGAGATGTTCGATACCGGCGCGAGGGGACTTGGTTGTTATGATTCAGTATGTATCGGGTTTACGGTTGAGCGAAAAGTTTTAACTCAGTATTGTGGGTAGCGCTCAGGACTTGGTGATAAAAAGGGTACATTATTATATATATCCTTTAGATAGGAGGGAAATAAGAGTGATACCCCTATTATTAGGGTAAGGAATTTCAAATTTCGATTGTATGTATTCGAGATTCATGGAACGCAATTTCCAACACCCAATTCTGAACGATAGTACAATTGGTGAGATGTTCTTTGTTAAGTGTAATTACGGGAGGAAATGTAACTTTTCTGTCAAAAGACGAAGTAAAGGGGCAAATGCTATGGACGGAGGACCAAACGGATCTCGATAACCAACAATACTAGGCAGTAGTGTATCGGGAAGGTTCCTTGTTTGGATTTCGCTTTGCGAGACATCCCACACATGAAACCTAGTGTAAGGTTGGAAATAGGGAGACGTTGGGTCACTATTCCATGAGTTCGGTACCCCAATCAAAAAGGGGATCAAGTAATTATATCTTTAAGTGGGAAGTTAAACTTTGATTTAAAGCCAGTGGAGCCGGTTGTGTGGTAAGAAAGCATTGAAGGTTTTGCTTTGTCATTACGAGTTAACGGGGGGGGGGGGGGGGGGATGATAATACGAGAGATTTAAAATTTTGATTTTTAGGGTGATTAAAGTATTGTAATCATGCCGCAAGCACTAGGGAAAACAAAGAATTTGTTTATTAGTATGGAGCGTATGTGATGCTTACGCTAGTATGAACGGTTTATAGGGTGTGTAGACATCCTGGTAAACTGATGTTAAAACTCGTCCGAGATGAAGGGGCGTGGCAATGGACGTGTGGAAAACGTGTTTGTGGGGCTACATAATGAAGTGGAAGTGATAGAATGGATTGAACGTCACATGAGGGGTGATAATCCATACGTAAGTGTGCAATTAAAATAACACAACCTAATTTGATGGGAAGGCTGTGGGAAGCCATTTAACAAAGGGTATCCCTTAAATAGAGTAGAAATTTAATTATTATGAAGAACCCTCGGAGCGGAGTAGTTATTAGTCAAGTGTGAGAGCGAACTGGCGCATGCAAAGAGTGATGATGTTAGTATGGTGTAAAGGATTCAGAAGTGCGCTTCGTGGAGGAAAAGAGCACGGATCGAAACTTTCGGCATACACCAAGGAAGGAAAGGGAATGTTACGTGTCACATAATGTGAGACAATTCAAGTAAAGATCAATGCTTAGCGGGGCGTAGTAAGTAGTCCCGACATGTAAGGCCCTAAAACACGATTAGTAAGGTTAATTATACGATTAAGTATAAGTTATGAGTTATAAGTTATAAATTGGTTATGTGGTTAAATTCATCATGAAAATATGTTTCTAAATGCATCATTATGTTTATAAAAAGTAAGCTAGAGTGTTGGTGCGAAAGTGGCGATGTTTGGTCGCCAAATGTGAAACTTATGAAATTTTGAGTAAATAATTACTCTTCTGTTCGAGCCCAAATTAGGTGTACTAGTTTTATGATTTTGGGAAAACAAAAAACATGAAATTTGTATATGTTTAAGTTATATACTCATAGACACAAAGTGAGAGTAAATCGGGGCCCGAAATAGTGAGTTGTGGTGATTTTACGAGGCAGGACAAATCTGTCATTAACGGAATTGTCCTATTGGACCCCTTGCCCAACGAATCGGGTAATACCACCTTAAAGTGGTCACATAGCCACGTTTTTTAGCTCATAAGTCAGAACTTATCATTCTTTTCATTCCCTATTACAAGCTTGAGAAAAAATATGCTTATGGAGAGAGAAAAACAAAGTTAAGGAAGAATTTCTTTGAAATTTCACCATAAATCGAGGAATTCTCGTAAGGTAATTACATCTTTATTAAAGTTTGTCACATGGATGAGTTCTATACTTGGCATATTTTTATTCCTGATTTGGATATATATTTTAGTGAGACCCATATTGCTGAATTGTGTTGGAACAAGGATGGGTTAAGAACATATGTTAGAACCAGAGCTAGGATTGTAAATGCATACTTTAAAGTCCTAAATTTACATCATCTTTTCGTAAAGCATTTTGATTTAGAAAATTCATGATTATGATGTGTATTTCTGCAAAAACATGTTTATTATGTGTTTCCGTGAATTATACTCAAGGACAAGGTTATGTATGCTTAAAAATGTTAAGTTATGCCTTAATGTTGTATTTGACCTAGTTATGCTAAAAATGGCATAAATCATGGAATACTTATTGGAATTGAGTGATTCAAGTTGGAGAGTAAAATACACTCATACATGTATAACATATCCGAAAATTGTGTAAAAATACCAAGGAATGAACCCTTGGTGATAGTTTGAAGTCTTGGTTTAAAATCTGCCCTAAAGGAGCAAGAATGCATACCAAGTGTTTGATGTTTTGCTCGACATAGAAAATGAGCCCTAAAAATTATGAAACATTAAATTTGTATTATGCAATGTGTTTAATGATAGTGGGTGGAATATCATGAAAAGTTATGTTGTACAAAAATTATGAGAATTCACGGAAGTTGAAGTTGTGTTGTTGTTTTTCTTGAGAAACGAATTGGAAAAGGCTGTAATAAAATGGGCATAACTTTGTCTAGCAAATTCATAATTTAATTCTGTAAATTGTGTTAGAACCTGATTAATTGGGTCTTATAGAAATGTGAAGTGTCATATGTAATTCCTCCTTAGTTATTTCTGATTGACCAAATGATGTGATGTGTTACTGGATTTGATGTTAATCGGTGTATTCAAATACTAACGACATTGACTTGTTAGGTGGGGAAGCAGCTAATACTACCATACCAAGGAAGTAGTTGGTATTAATCTTAGAACCAAATTCAAGGTGAGTGACCTTACTTATGAAATATAAATGCTTATAATTTCATATGGAAATGTGTAGTTAAACACATGTGTGAAAATATTTATGGGAGTGATGTTGTATTTATGAAACATATGCATATGATTAAAAATGTTAAGCGATGTTATATAATGATATGGACTAGTAAGTCCTTTATCTAATGTTAAGGACTGTGGTGGGTCCTATGGGATGTGGTGGTCCTGTTAATCCAACTTAAAGGTTTGTGTACTCGGGCCTAATAAAGGGATGTGGTGGTCCCTAATAACTGTGGTGGGTTAATTGGACTGTGGCGGGTCCAGGCTTGCGAGAGTTTCACAATTCCTGTTGGGTTATAGCATTAGAACAAAATAAAAATGGTTATTCAAATTGGTTATATGTGTGGTCATTCACTAAGACTTTATAGCTTACACTCCTATAATGTTTTGTTTCAGGTATGCTTATAATTGGAGTTCACTGCCAAGTTAGGACCTTAAAACGGGGGAGTGACGGATATTTAGCATGGTTTGAATATCATAATTTCTTTTGTGTAATTATTAAACTAAGGATCTTGGTTATGTAAAGTTCTGTAGTACTTATTAGTTATAAGTAAAGGCAGTTATGTTTTCATCTACACATACCTTTGGAAAAAAAAAATCTTATGCTATTTTCCTTAGAGATTTAAATTAAGGCATTATTTAAGCCAATTTATCTCTAATTAAAAGTACGAGTTTAACAAAATTAAGTCGGGGCGCGACAACTTGGTATCAGAGCGTGGTTATTAGGTTCTGGATAGGGTGTGAGGGTCTAGATTAGCAGTGGACACTAGAAAGTGAGTTTGTTATGTACCTGGATTTTGGCTAACAATGTTAATATTAAATTGCTGGTATTGTATTTTGTTTAAGTGAATTATATTGCAGTGAATGATGGATCCACATGAGCCACATGATGGAGCGGAGGGTGAGGCATCTTATGTTCCTAATAGTCAGCAAGGACATAGACATATTCAAGTGGAGGAACCAGAGGTGCAACAACAACCTATTGACGATGTGGGAAGAATATTACGTGTTGTGGCACAACATATGGAACAAGCAAGAGGTGGAGAACATGGTGGGGATAGGGACAAATTACATGAGAGGTTCATGAAGTTAAATCCGCCTGCATTTACTGGGACTACGGATCCGTTAGTGGCAGAGGGGTGGGTTAGAAAGATGGAAACAATATTTAAGGTGATGGAAGTGCGAGATGAACAAAAGGTTTTGTTTACAACCTTTAGGTTAGAGGCTGATGCAAAGTTATGGTGGGATGCAACAGAAAGGTTACTTACTACAATGGGGGGAGTGGTTCCAATAAATCCTCCACAAATTACATGGGAGAGGTTTGTGAAGGTGTTCTTTGAAAAATATTTCCCAAGGCTTTATAGGAAGGAGAAGGAGGAAGAATTTATCACGTTGAAACAAGGGAATCGAACAGTGGCAGAGTATGAAGCTTTATTTATATCCTTATCCAGATTTGCACTTGACTTGGTGAGGACAGAAGAAATTAAATGTGATCGGTTTCAAACCGGGTTGAGTGTAGATATAAAAAGCATGGTTGATAATATGAAGATAACGGATTATGTGGACTTGGTGGATAGGGCCATGGTGTCAGAAAAGTCAATAAAAGAAATGCAAGTTGAACACTCGAAGAAAGATAGACATGATGGCATAAGGTCATATGGATGGGAGGCGGGAACCTCAACTCAGAGTGTAGCACGAGGAGTACCTAAGGGCCAAGAATTTAAAAATAATAGAAGTGCACGTGGAAGATTTCATACTCGAGGTGGAAGGACTGGGATGAATCGGTCCGAAAATGCATCTGTGTTGGTGCCGAGGGCTATATTTTGTTATAGATGTGGTGGTTAAGGGCACATGTCTCGAGAGTGTACAATAGCTGAGACGACACCTTTGTGTTTCCATTATCATCAACCGGGGCACTTACGAAAGAATTGTCCAGCGATGGGAGCTACAACATCGGTTGGGAGTGTGGCAGTAGGAGGTAGGAGTTCTACACAGAATGTACCCAGGGGAGGTAGAGGAGGTATATCGCAAAGCCAAGGCCAAGGCAGAGTGTTTGCACTGACGCAACAAGATGCACAAGCTATACCTAATGTAGTGACAGGTACACTTCCTATTGGTGATAAAGATGCTTATGTGTTGATAGATCCTGGTTCTACACATTATTTTGTGTCTTTGCTTTATCTGTTGCATCTTAATAAACCATTATCATCATTAGATTCTGGTTTAGCTATTGTTACTCCAGTTGGGGGGTTGGTTTTTATTGAGAGGGTATATAGGGAGTGTGTGGTGCGAGTGGGTGAAAAAGAGTTACTAGTTGACTTATTACCTCTCGATATGCGCGACTTTGATGTAATACTGGGTATGGATTGGTTAGCTTCATATCATGTATCTTTGGATTGCTTTAAAAAGGAGGTAGTGTTTCACTTACCGGGTGAACCCGAATTTAAATTTATTGGGGAACGAAATGTCACTCCAACTTGTTTGATTTCTGCTACAAAATGTTATGAACTGCTAAGGAAAGGATGTGAGGGTTATCTTGCCCATGTGGTGGACATACGACAAGAGGCTGGAAAATTATCAGATATACCAGTAGTTAATGAGTTTGTAGATGTCTTCCCGGAAGAACTCCCAGGGTTAGCACCAGACCGTGAGGTAGAATTTGCGATTGAGTTGGTACCAGGCACCGCCCCGATATCTATTGCACCATATCGCATGGCACCTGCAGAATTAAAGGAGCTAAAAATACAGTTGCAAGATTTGTTAGACCGTGGTTTTATAAGGCCTAGTGTATCACCGTGGGGAGCCCCAGTATTGTTTGTGAAGAAGAAAGATGGAACCATGAGGCTGTGCATCGATTATCGTCAATTGAATAAGGTGACTATCCGTAATAAATACCCACTACCCCGCATTGATGACTTGTTCGATCAGTTGCAAGGAGCCAAAGTGTTTTCCAAGATCGATCTCAGATCCGGATATCATCAATTGAAAGTAAGAGATTGTGACATTTCTAAAACTGCGTTTCGTTCCAGGTATGGACATTATGAATTTCTTGTCATGCCATTTGGGTTAACAAATGCACCGGCCGTATTCATGGATTTGATGAACCGTATATTCACCCATACGTGGATTCTTTTGTTATTGTCTTCATTGATGATATTTTGATATATTCTCGTAGTAGGGATGAGCATGAATGCCACCTGCGTATTATTTTACAGACCTTGCGAGAGAAGCAGTTGTATGCTAAATTTTCTAAATGTGAATTTTGGCTAGACAGGGTAGTATTTTTGGGGCATGTTATTTCTGCTGATGGTATTTGTGTAGATCCCAAGAAGGTAGAAGCAGTAATGAATTGGGAAAGACCAACTAGTGTGACAGAGGTACGTAGCTTTTTGGGACTGGCGGGCTATTACAGGAGGTTTATACCGGGGTTTTCTTCTATTGCATTGCCATTGACTAAGCTTACCAGAAAGGAGAACAAGTTTGTGTGGAGTGGTGATTGTGATAAAAGCTTTGAAAATTTAAAGAGTAAGTTGACATCAGCTCCAGTATTGACTATCCCAACAGGTACAAAAGGTCTAGTTATTTATAGTGATGCTTCGTATCAAGGACTTGGATGTGTATTAATGCAGCATGGAAAGGTAATTGCTTTTGCTTCTCGACAGTTAAAGATACATGAGCGTAACTACCCTACTCATGATCTTGAGTTAGCTGCAGTAGTTTTTGTATTAAAGATCTGGAGACACTACTTATATGGTGTTAGTTGTGAAATTTTTACTGACCATCAAAGCTTAAAATACTTGTTTACTCAAAAAGACTTGAACTTGAGGCAAAGAAGGTGGATGGAACTTATAAAAGATTATGATTGTACGATACATCACCATCCAGGTAAAGCTAATGTTGTTGCTGATGCTTTGAGTAGAAAATCTCTAGGCATAGTATCTTGTATTTATTGTATTCGAGTTGATCTGCTGAGAGAGTTAGATTTAATGGGGGTGGAATTAACTTTGAATGAGTCTTTCGGAATAGTAGCACATTTAAATGTTAGACCCACATTGATAGACTGGATAAAACAAGCACAAGCACAAGGAGGAGATACAGAATTGAAGAAAGTTAGAGATAATATGAAAAAGGGTAAAGCAAATGATTTTTCTATTCGGGATGATGACATTGTTATGTATGGGAACCGTTTGTGTGTACCTAATGTGCCTGATTTGAGAAGAACGATTTTAGAGGAATCCCACTGTTCTTTATATGCTATGCATCCAGGGAGCACGAAACTGTATAGAGATTTGAAACAATGTTATTGGTGGTCGGGAATGAAACACGACATTGCAGATTTTGTTGCTAGATGTCTAGTTTGCCAATAGGTGAAGGTGGAGCATCAGAAGCCAAGTGGTTTACTACAACCCTTACCTATCCCTGAGTGGAAATGGGAGCATGTTACTACAGATTTTGTTGTAGGTTTACCAAAAGCATCACGAGGGTTTGATTCTATTTGGGTTGTCATTGATAGGTTGACTAAGTCTGCACATTTTCTTCCTGTTAAAACTACTTACTCCATGGATAGATATGCCAAATTATATGTGGATGAGATTATTAGATTGCACGGTGCACCTGTTTCTATTATTTCTGATCGGGATCCTAAGTTTACTTCTCACTTTTGCCCTAGTTTACAAGAAGCTTTGGGGACTAAATTGAAATTAAGTACAGCTTTTCATCCTCAGACTGATGGGCAGTCAGAAAGAACGATCCAGACACTCGAAGATATGTTACGAATTTGTGTATTGGAGTTCAAGGGAAGTTGGGATGAACACTTGCCACTAATAGAGTTTGCTTATAATAATAGCTATCATTCGAGTATTGAGATGGCTCCTTATGAAGCTTTGTATGGTAGAAAATGCAGAACTCCAGTGTGTTGGACTGAAGTAGGAGAAAGAAAACTTCTTGGGCCAGAAATTCTACACCAGACTACTGAAAAGATCAATCTCATCCATAATCACTTAAAGGTGGCGCAAAGTAGACAGAAAAGTTATGAAGACAACCGAAGGAAAGAATTGAAATTTGAGGAAGGTGATCGAGTATTCCTACGTGTTTCTCCTTGGAGAGGGGTTATGAGATTTGGGAAGAAAGGAAAGTTAAGTCCCAGGTACATTGGCCCTTATGAGATAGTGAAACGGGTTGGATCTGTAGCTTATAAGTTGGCATTACCACCAGAATTGTCTCGGATACACGATGTTTTTCATATATCCATGTTACGTAAGTATGTGACCGATCCTTCACATGTGTTTATTTCACAACCGATAGAGCTTCAAGATGACTTAACCTACATGGAGGAACCAATTGCTATTGTAGATCGAAAGGAGCAAGTGTTACGTAGTAAAACCATTTCACTAGTTAAGGTATTGTGGAGAAGTCAGAATGTGGAGTATGCCACCTGGGAAGGGGAGGATAACATGAAGAAGCAATATCCTCATTTGTTTGGTAAGTATCTTATGCGTTAAATTTCAAGGACGAAATTTTTATAAGAGGGGTAGAATTGTAAGGCCCTAAAACAAGATTTGTAAGGTTAATTATACGATTAAGTATAAGTTGTGAGTTATAAGTTATAAATTGGTTATGTGGTTAAATTCATCATGAAAATATGTTTCTAAATGCATCATTATGTTTATAAAAAGTAAGCTAGAGTGTTGGTGAGAAAGTGGCGATGTTTGGTCGCCAAATGTGAAACTTATGAAATTTTGAGTAAATAATTACTCTTCTGTTCGAGCCCAAATTAGGTGTACTAGTTTTATGATTTTGGGAAAACACAAAACATGAAATTTGTATATGTTTAAGTTATATACTCATAGACACAAAGTGAGAGTAAATCGGGGCCCGAAATAGTGAGTTGTGGTGATTTTACGAGGCAGGACAAATCTGTCATTAACGGAATTGTCCTATTGGACCCCTTGCCCAACGAATCGGGTAATACCACCTTAAAGTGGTCACATAGCCACTTTTTTAGCTCATAAGTCAGAACTTATCATTCTTTTCATTTCCTATTACAAGCTTGAGAAAAAATATGCTTATGGAGAGAGAAAAACAAAGTTAAGGAAGAATTTCTTTAAAATTTCACCATAAATCGAGGAATTCTCGTAAGGAAATTACATCTTTATTAAAGTTTGTCACATGGATGAGTTCTATACTTGGCATATTTTTATTCCTGATTTGGATATATATTTTAGTGATACCCATATTGCTGAATTGTGTTGGAACAAGGATGGGTTAAGAACATATGTTAGAACCAGAGCTAGGATTGTAAATGCATACTTTAAAGTCCTAAATTTACATCATCTTTTCGTAAAGCATTTTGATTTAGAAAATTCATGATTATGATGTATATTTCTGCTAAAACATGTTTATTATATGTTTCCATGAATTATACTCAAGGACAAGGTTATGTATGCTTAAAAATGTTAAGTTATGCCTTAATGTTGTATTTGACCTAGTTATGCTAAAAATGGCATAAATCATGGAACACTTATTGGAATTGCGTGATTCAAGTTGGAGAGTAAATTACACTCATACATGTATAACATATCCTAAAATTGTGTAAAAATACAAAGGAATGAACCCTTGGTGATAGTTTGAAGTCTTGGTTTAAAATCTGCCCTAAAGGAGCAAGAATGCATACCAAGTGTTTGATGTTTTGCTCGACATAGAAAATGAGCCCTAAAAATTATGAAACATTAAATTTGTATTATGCAATGTGTTTAATGATAGTGGGTGGAATATCATGAAAAGTTATGTTGTACAAAAATTATGAGAATTCCAGGAAGTTGAAGTTGTGTTGTTGTTTTTCTTGAGAAACGAATTGGAAAAGGCTGTAATAAAATGGGCATAACTTTGTCTAGCAAATTCATAATTTAATTCTATAAATTGTTTTAGAACCCTGATTAATTGGGTCTTATAGAAATGTGAAGTGTCATATGTAATTCCTCCTTAGTTATTTCTGATTGACCAAATGATGTGATGTGTTACTGGGTTTGATGTTAATCGGTGTATTCAAATACTAACGACATTGACTTGTTAGGTGGGGAAGCAGCTAATACTACCATACCAAGGAAGTAGTTGGTATTAATCTTAGCACCAAATTCAAGGTGAGTGACCTTCCTTATGAAATATAAATGCTTATAATTTCATATGGAAATGTGTAGTTAAACACATGTGTGAAAATATTTATGGGAGTGATGTTGTATTTATGAAACATATGCATATGATTAAAAATGTTAAGCGATGTTATATAATGATATGGACTAGTGAGTCCTTTATCTAATGTTAAGGACTGTGGTGGGTCCTACGGGATGTGGTGGTCCTGTTAATCCAACTTAAAGGTTTGTGTACTCGGGTCTAATAAAGGGATGTGGTGGTCCCTAATAACTGTGGTGGGTTAATTGGACTGTGGCGGGTCCAGGCTTGCGAGAGTTTCACAATTCCTGTTGGGTTATAGAATTAGAACAAAATAAAAATGGTTATTCAAATTGGTTATATGTGTGGTCATTCACTAAGACTTTATAACTTACACTCCTATAATGTTTTGTTTCAGGTATGCTTATAATTTGAGTTCACTGCCAAGTTAGGACCTTAAAACGAGGGAGTGACGGATATTTAGCATGGTTTGAATATCATAATTTCTTTTGTGTAATTATTAAACTAAGGATCTTGGTTATGTAAAGTTATGTAGTACTTATTAGTTATAAGTAAAGGCAGTTATGTTTTCATCTACACATACCTTTGGAAAAAAAAAATCCTATGCTATTTTCCTTAGAGATTTAAATTAAGGCATTATTTAAGCCCATTTATCTCTAATTAAAAGTACGAGTTTAACAAAATTAAGTCGGGGCGCGACACGACATGCACCACCCATGGGTAGGGTTCGGTTGGAAGAGGAAAAACAACCAGAGAATTTTGTGTTTATCGACAATTCCTGAAATGGGAAGATGTCAGTAAAGCCGATAAAGTTCTTTGATGGGTTACCACCCTCAGAACAAGATCAAGGCAATGTTAACTAGTGCGCCCCAGACTTCCTTTGAAAGGAAGGATCGCGCCAGTGCACGGTCTGGCGCAGCATTAATTCCTGAATCAGGATGAGATTTGTAAATCCCACCTTTAATACGGGATTTCAGGAACCGACGGAGATAAGGTTTCATTTCGAGAAGGATGTATCACCCCTAACCAAGAAAATAGGCGCACGGTGATTAGAAATTAGTGAAACCACGTGCAGGAAATTTTGGAATCTTAGTACGGTGTTTTCAGGAATGCTCTGAAAAGGCACTCGTACCTGTCATTCGCTTATGAGGTGCTTATTAAGGTTTTGGTATGGAAGAACTCGAATATTCTCCTTTCGTATATTTAGAGCTGAGTGAATACTCAGAATTTTGGATCGATCGGGAATACTCCGATGAACTATGGTGAAATTCCACAACTGTTTTAGGCGAACAAGAGTGGTCAGAGGTTTGTATGGTTTTCTCATAATGGGAGTTTTGTATATAGATAAATCCGAGTAGCTGCCATGTAATTAGGCGCAACCTATGCGAATGTTGTCGGTTAGGAGCACCATGTAAAGTGCCTCCAATAAGAATGTTAATCAAGCTTGCTGTGAGGCAGGGACCATAGTGATTAAGCACCTTACTATGTAGATAGTCTGCGTACAAAGAGAAATCCAGAATTGTTCTACCAATTAGGCCTTATTTTCCGAATTTCGGGATGAAATTCCGTATTAGGGGGCAAGTATGTAATACCCCGTATTTTTATGCTTTCTTAATTTGGGAATTCATTAAATTTAATGTGAATGAATTATTTAATATAAATCCCAAAATTAATTATTGTATAATTATTAACGTGATGTGAGTTAGTAATTATGAGAAACTTGTTGAATATTACTAATGAGCAAAGTAATATATAATATTGGTTATATTGAATGTCATGAGTGAATAAAATGACAAGTTTGGAAAATTGAGTCGGGACGCGCCCGTGTCGCGTCGAAACTAAATATTGATAAAGAAAAGTGAATATTATATAAGTTGTTCGTATGGTCGTTTTGAGTGTGCCAACGCGTCCGGAAGGGTCGAGATAGTTAGAAAAGTATACCCGGGGGTTTGATTTGGGTCTCAGGGCGTTTTTAGGCCTAATTAGTACCCCGGGAGGGCATTTTAGTCATTTTGTATTTTGGGTAATTAAACCCACGAAAATTAAAGGGGTTATATCAGATGTTTAGGTTATCTCCTAGGGTTAGATAACTCAAAACACTAGAACGGCCATTGGAGAGGAGAGGAGAGAGCTTTCAAGGCATTCCAAGGCTCAAAACTCACCCGTTTGCACCGCTGCCACCGCCAACACGTAGATCGCGAGACGGGGAACGCAACCACACCAAATTCAACACCAAACCAGACTTCTGAAAATCCCAGGAAAGTGTTTGTCTTACTTATTTCGTTGATGCATCTTTCATATTGGTTTTGGAATGATTAGGATGATTCATATGGATGAAAAACCCGATTTGAGTTAGGAAATTTCATGTAGTTACGGCTTAAATGAAAATTTTGGAAACCCTTTGTCATGTAGAAGAATAAATCATGAATTTATGATGTTGTAGATGAATAAAATTCTGGAAAAGGTGGATTAGGACTATGTTAATGAAATTCTAGGGTTCTTGAGGTTTTATATGAATTTGGGGCTTGTTAATCCATGCTTATGAATGGAAATTTGCATGCTTTACGTAAAAGTTCTATGGAATGGATTTATATAATTAGTAGTATAATTTTCTGGACGTTTGGGTATGGAAAGTTAGGATTTGGATGAAGTTTTGTGAGAAAACCCGTAGCTGCAAAACTGCAGAATTCGCCATACCTGCTTGATCGATCGATCGAGCCAAGAGCTTCGATCGAGCGAAGGTTCGATCGATCGAGCCCCTAACCTCGATCGATCGACCCCTCCTGGCAGACTTAAGTTTCCCCTTTTAAAATTGTTGAATTGATTCAAAATGAAGAAAAATCCTTAGACATCCTTGTCAAAATAATTTGGGAGATAATGATGACTAGTAAGATTCATTAATGAATAAGAGACCTTTAATGTAAGGCGAAATCTATATTTTTGGGATATTTTGCATAAGGGACATAGTAAGTATATATTAAAGGGGAGAGACACGTAAGAGAGAGTTACGTTGGAACATAAATGGATACCTACTGAATTGTACATTTGGAAGAATAGAGTCCATGAGGGTTACGTAGTAAGTTCGAAAAACCCTTCGAATTAAAGTTAGAAACGAACCATTATACTTGATAAATAATAACGAGAAAATATGGATAAATGTTTTGAATGTGGGTTATGGGATAAACCTAAATCGATATAATAAAAGTGGTATATTTATATGATTGTGTACGCATATATTATATACTTGTGAAAATCATGCCCGCGCTACTTGCTATCCCTGAGGTTACCGTGCTGGGACAGTCTTATCTCGAATGGGCCTTCATGGGGGATATTGACTCGTACCCTAGAAGATAGAAATCCTAGGTGCAGGCTATCGAATCGGTAGTCACGGTCCTAAGAGACGTGAGGGTATGTACTGACCTCTTGGACTTGGACTATGCTTCGCCTCAATATTGTTTGTGTATGTATTTATACAGTTCGAGAGTGATTCTGAACTTGTATTCCCTTTAGTACGATTGATACGGGGATTGGATAGCAGAGTATGCCCGCACCATACTTTTTATGTGGGGTGCTGTTAGAATATATATATATTATACGAGTATTTAATATATTTATGAACTTCTGAAATTTGGGAAACTGCCTACTGTGTTATGGTAAGTAAGATATGTATAATGACTCAAATTGGAAATACTTGTTTTGAAAAGTATAATATGATATTGAAAAACTTTATGAATCAATAAAGTTAAAATGAGCGTTTTGTACTAAATGAAATTATCCTTTTAAACCATGATGTTGTTAAATCTTAAATCTTGAGAGTCACCTAAGATAAGTTAAATCCTTGGGGAAAGATAGTGTGATATATGATGAGATAAACCATTGGGAAGGTTAGTGCGATAGGAGTGCACATTAGAAGAGAGGTGAGAATTTCTCAAGAGAGTGTCGCACTAATATGTTGTTGCATTGGCCTGTATCAATTTAAATACTTGCTAAATGAATTTTTAAATCATATACACTCTCGGGCTCTGACCCGTTTCCATTTCTCTTTCTCTCTTGTATATATATATATGTATATATTAAAGGTGCCCAGCCACAGGGGCGTCTTGCATAGGGTCCTTTGGCAGGAACGCGCTGCAGCTTAGGTGGGAGTTGCAGGCCTGTTGTTTAGACGATTTCATCCATTTGATTCTACTTGTAGCATGTTCATTATTGGGGCATGTGTCGCCCTTTCCATTATTCAGTTGTCATTTGGATATTGTACTTCATCTATTTATAGGATTGTCACTTTGGGATTTATTATATTCTGTATGGATGTTTTACTTTGAGTTTTAATGTTGGGATTTAGTTGTTGAATGTTTAAATTAATTGGATTATATGTTCCAGTATTATTGTGGTGTGATTCTTTAAATATTAAATTGTTGTAGATAATTAAATCTTTATTTTCAAAATAAAATTTGGAAAGTAATGTTTAAAAATGGTTTTGACACTTAGCTTAATTAAATAGGGTGGTAAATTTGGAAAAGTTATTTTTACGACAGTGATGCTAAGAATGAACCAACTGTTCACCTTGATTTTAATTTAATAAAGGAGTGATCGCTCGGTATTTAATTAGGCGGGGTGTCACACCATTTAAAAGGAGTATTCCTTGAGAAGGTTAGAATTTAATGATTATGGAGAATGCTCGGAGTGGAATTGTAATTAGTCAAATGTGAAAGCGACTTACGCATGCAAAGAGTGATGATGTTAGTATGGACAAAAAGGTTCAGAAGTGCACTTCGTGGAGAAAAGTGCACGGGTCAGAACTTTTAGTACACGCCAAGGAAAGAAGGGAGTATTAAGTGTCACCTAATGGGATACATTTCTAGGAAAGCACGATGTTTAGCAGGACATAGTGAGTAATCTCTGCATGCACCACTCATAGATAGAGATCGTTTGAAATAAGAAGATAAACCATGGAATTGTGTGGCTATCGACAATTCCTATAATGGGAGAGGCCGGTAGAGTCGGTAAAATTTCTCGGATGGGTTACAATCTTCAAGATAAGATAAAGGGTTCATCCGAACGTATGAAAGAAATCGCCCAGGAAGGAGGTGATTGACATTCCTTTGGGGTGATTTACAATGTGCCCCAGTTTTCCTTTGAAAGGAAGGGATCGTGTCGGTACGCGGTCCTACACGGTATTATTTTCTGAATCGGGATGAGAATTTTGAATTCCACCTTCAATATGGGATTTCAGGAAAACAACGGAGATAACATTTCGTTATGAGTGGAAGGTATCACCCACAGCTGAGGAGCAGGAGCATGGTGATTAACGATTAGTGGGGCTACGCGAAGAAAATTTTGGAGGCGTGATGATCACTTCATTCCCACAACGGATATAACTAGCACGTGAGGTACAGTAGGGTAGAGTTCCGTGGAAGCACTTCTACCTGTTTGTCGTGAACGAGATGCTTATTGAAGTTTTGGTGACCTTAACTATTCTCCTTCTGCGTAGGTTTAGAGGTAAGCGGATAACCAGAATTTTGTATCGGTCGAGAATAATCCGACAACTATGGTGGAAGTCCATGACTGTTTAGGGCGAACAAGTGTGGTCACATGTTCGTATGTTTTCTCCCAGAATGAGAGTTTTGTGTTTAGATAAATCCGAGTAGTTGTCATGTAGTGAGGTGCGACCTCCCAATGACATTGACATAATGGAAATAAATAGTGTATATGCGTGTCTTATGCGAATGTTGTCGGATAGGAGCACAGTGTGAAGTATCTTTAATGAAGAGTGTTAAACCAGCTTGCTGTGAGGCGGGGCTATAGTGATTGAACACCTTACTATGTGGATAGGTTGCGTACTGTTAAGGTATCCAAACTGTGTTTTACCAGGTAGGCGTTATTTTACGAATTTCGAGACAAAATTTCGTTGTTAGGGGGGAAGTATGTAATACCCCGTATTTTTATGCTTTCTAAATTTTGGGGATTTATTAAATTTAATGTGTTATTAATTTAATATAAATCCGAAAATTAATTATTTTTATAATTCCTAACGTCACGAGAGTTAGTAATTATTAGAAACTTGTTGAATATTACAAATGAACAAAGTAATATATAATATTAGTTCTATTAAATGTCATGAGTGAATAAAATGACAATTTTGGAAATTTAAGTCGGGACGCGCCCGTGTCGTGTCGGGACTAAATGTGGATTAATAAAAATGAAAATTATAAGTCACCCGTGTGGTCATTTCAAGTGCGCCAAAGTGTCCGGAAGGGTCGAGATAGTCAAAATAATGTACCCGGAAGGGCATTTTGGACATTTTACATTTTTAAGCCTGAAAACCTACGAAAATTGTAAGGTTATATCAGATGCTTAGGGTTGTCTTCTAGGGTTAACACAACCGAAAAACAAGTGATGGACATTGGAGAAGGAAAGAGAGAGCTTGCCCAAGAGTTCTAGGCCAAGAACTCCTCCGTTTGCGCCGCCGTCGCCGCCAAACGATAGATCGCGTAACGAGGATCACCACCACACCGATTTCATCCACAATTCAGAAACAAAAATTCCCAGGCAAGTATTTATCTTGCTTAATTTCGTTAATGCTTCATTCATATTAGTTTAGGGTTGAGTAGGATGAGTTTTTATGAAAGAAAACCCATGTTGGAAATTATAAATCATATGTTGTAGTGATATAAACAATAATCTGGATATTCCTTTCACATGTAAAGGTTGAACCACGGATTTATGATGGATTAGAAGTAGAAATTCTGGAAAAAGAATTATTTGAATTAAGTTAAAGGAATTTTCAGGGTTCATGAGAATTGTATAAATTTTAACACTTTTAATCCATGATTCTTGATGAAAACTCACATGTCTTACGTAGAATATTGTCCATTTGGATTTAGAATGTTTGTGGTATAAATTTCTGGGAGTTTGGGAGTTAAACACTTGGATTTGGATGGGTTTGGATGTTAATCCCTGTAACTGGTAATCTGCAGAATTCTCAATACCTGCTTGATCAATCGATCGACCATAGAGAATCGATCGATCGATGGTTCGATCGATCGAACACCCTCCATCGATCGATCGATCCCTCCTATATAACTCATATTCCCTTTTTAATAGTTCTTCCCAACTTAAATGATTAGACATTTTTAGATATTAATGTTAGAATATTTTGGGATATAAATAAGACCAGTAGGACTTTAGAAATATATGGGATCGTTGACAAAAAGAGAATTTAACCTTTCACGGGGGTGTTTTACATTAAGGGAAAATGGAAATACGTGTTAAAGGGTGAGACTCGAAAAGAAGTTACATTGAAAAATGATTAAGTACCTACTGAAATGTCACTTGGGAAGGTAAGAATCCACGAGTGTACGTAGTGAGTTGGAAAAATCGCACAAATTAAAGTAAGAGACAAACCGTTAAACGTGATGACTAAATAATGAGAAATAAGGATAAATATCATAATTACGGGTTATGAGAATGTACCTAAGTTTGATATGGTAATAGTAGTATATTTATATGACTGTGTTTATGCATATACTATATACGTGTGAAAATCATCCCGCGCTACTTGCTATCCCTAAGGTTACCGCGCTGGGACAGTCTTATCTCAATGGGACCTTTATGGGGGATATTGAATCGTACCCTAGAAGATAGAAATCCTTTGGTACAGGCTATCAGATCGATAGTCAGATGGTCCTAAGAGATGTGAGGGCATGCGCTGACCTCTTAGAGACTTAGAAACTATGCTTCGCCTTAATATTGTTTGTGTTTTGTTTCAATACTGTTCGAGAGTGATTCTGAACTTGTATTTCCCTTAGTAGAGTGGTACGGGGACTGGATAGCAGAGTATGCTCGCACCATAATTGTTATGTGGGGTGCTGTTAGAATATATATATTATATGAGTGGGAACTACCTGTTGTATTTATGGTAAGTAAGAATGGAATAACTATTTCAATTTGTGAATAAGTGTTTGAAAAGTATAATATGTTACTGAGAAACTTTATTATTAAATAAGGTTTAAATGAGAAGTTTGTTGTTAAATGAAATTAACCTCTTAAACAATTGAATTTGTCAGTTTAAATCTTACGAGCAACCTAAGATGAGATAAGTTAAATCATTGGGAAGGTTAGTGCGATAGGCATGCACATTAGAAGAGAGGTGAGAAATTCTCAAGGGAGTTCCACACTAATATGTTGTTGCATTGGCCAGTAAACATTTTAAATACTTGCTACACAAATTTTAAATCGTTTTTACAATCGGGCTCTGACCCGTTTTCATTTTCTTTTCTCTCTGGTATATATATGTATATATTACAGGTGCCCATCCACAGGGGCGTCTGGCATAGGATCCTTTGGAAGGAACGCGTTGTAGCTTAGGTGGGAGTTGCAGGCCTTTTTTTAGACGACCTCACTTGTTGATTCCACTTCTAGCACTATTTATTCAGTTGGGCATGTGTCGCCCTTTTCCATTATTTAGTTGTTTATCAGATATTGCGATTAGTTTATTTTCCATATTTATTCTTTGGGATTTACTACTGTCAGGATATTCTTCCTTTAAGTTTTAATGTTGGAATCATTTGGTTGGATGTTTAATTAATTGGATTGTTTGTTCCAGTATATTTGTTGGATGATTATTAATTTATGAATTATGTAAAGTTTTAAAATATTGGTTTCAAATTGAAATTGAAATTTATGTCTAAAAATGGTTTTGACACTTAGCTTAATTATTTAGGGTGTTTAAATTGGAAAAGTTATTTTCGACAGTGATGCTAAGAATGAACCGACCATTCACCTTGAATATAATTTAATAAAGGACTGATCACCCGGTATTTAATTAGGCGGGCTGCCACAATTCATTTATGATAGTTTTTATTGATGACATTCTGATTTATTCACGTGATATGGTGGAACATGAAAAGCATCCCATAACTATTTTGAATCTGTTGAGAGATAAGAAGTTGTATGCTAAGTTTATCAAGTGTGAATTTTGGCTATCACAAGTTGTATTTTTAGTCCATGTTATTTCTAGAGATGGTATATGTGTTGATCCTAAAAACGTAGAAGCTATGGTAAAATGGGAGAGGCCCAATAATGTGACTGAGGTGAGGAGTTTTTTGGGTTTGGCTGGGTATTATAGAAGGCTTATTAAGGGATTTTCTTCGATTGCCTTACCAATGACTATACTAACTCAGAAAGATGTTAAGTTTGAATGGAATTTTGATTGCGAAAATAGTTTTGATGAATTGAAAAAGAGGTTGGTAACTGCACCTGTTCTTACTATTCCGCATGGTAGAGATGGTTTTGTTATTTATACCGATGCTTCACATCAAGGGTTGGGTTGTGTTTTTATGCAGCATGGTAAAGTTATTGCTTATGCTTCTAGGCAGTTGCGTACACATGAACATAATTATCCTACACATGATTTGGAACTTGCTGCTATCGTGTTTTCTTTAAAATTATGGCGTCATTATCTATATGGTGAGGTATGTGAAATTTTTACCGACCATCAAAGCCTTAAGTATTTATTTACTCAGAAGGAGTTTAATTTGAGGCAGAGGCGATGGATGGAGTTAATTAAAGATTATGATTGTACAATTCACTACCACCCAGGGAAGGCAAATGTAGTTGTAGATGCTCTTAGTAGAAAGGCTTCGAGCAAGTTATCTTGTATTCGGTGTGCTAGAGTTTCCCAATTCATGGAGTTGAGATTGATATGAGTAGAATTGAAGCTAGCAAACGGGGACAGGTTCTTTGCTCATGTAAGCGTGAGGCCTTTGTTAGCTACCCGTATTCATGATTTGGAAAGTCAAGATCCTTTTCTTGAGAAGAAATGGCAAGATGTCCGAGATGGTATGTCTGAAGATTTTTGTATTGTGAATGATGGCACTTTATTGTATAAGCAGCGGTTATGTGTGCCTAATGTGGGTGAATTAAAAGAGGAAATTTTAGATGAGGCTTATAATTCCATTTATACTATGCATCCTGGTAGTACTAAAATGAACATGGATTTGAAGAAGCATTATTGGTGGAATAATATGAAGAAGGAAATAACTAATTTCATTGCTAGGTGCCTTATATGTCAGCAAATGAAAGTGGAGCATCAGATACCTGCTGGTTTACTTCAACTGTTGCTAATACTGTAGTGGAAATGGGATCATGTAACGATGGATTTTATGGTTGGGCTTCCTCGATCTCAGAAGGGGTCAGATTCGATTTGGGTAGTAGTAGCAGGTTAACCAAGTCATCTCACTTTCTAGAAGTCAAGACTACATATACAGTTGATAGGTATGCTAGATTGTATGTTAATGAAATTATTCGATTACATGGAGCACCTGTTTCTATTATTTGAGATAGGGACCCTACTTTTACATCCAGATTTTGGGATAGCTTGTAGTATGCTATGGGTACTAACTTGAAGTTTGGTACGGGTTTTCATCCTCAGATAGATGGGCAGTCTGAAAGGACAATAGAGATTTTGGAAGATATGCTTAGAGCTTGTGTGCTTGATTTTAAAGGAAATTGGGATGAATATTTGCCTTTGATAGAATTTGCATATAACAATAGTTTTCAATCTAATATTTGTATGGAACCATATAAAGTGTTGTATGGTAGACAGTGTCCTACACCTGTATGTTGGGGTGAAGTTGGCGAAAGGAAGATAGAGGGTCTAGAGTTGATTGAAGTAACCACTTAAAAAGTGAAGATTATTCAAGATAGAATGAGAACGGCTCAAAGCAGACATAAAAGTTATGCGGATAAGCGACGAAAAGATTTAGAATTTCAGAAGGGGGATTATGTGTTTCTTCGGATATCACCATGGAAAGGAGTTATGAGATTTGGAAAGAAAGGTAAATTAAGTCCATGCTACATTGGACCTTATGAAATTCTTGAGAAAGTCGGGATTGTTACCTACAAGTTTGCGTTAACACTAGAGTTAACTCGATTACATGATGTTTTCCATGTTTCTATGTTAAGAAAGTATGTAGCGTATCCTTCACATGTGTTAGTGGAACAACCTATTGAGTTGAAGGAAGACTTGAGTTATGTGGAAGAACCACTTGCTATCGTGGATAGGAAGGAACAAATATTGCGATCAAAAGTGATCCCACTTGTGAAAGTTGTGTGGGTAAGGAATTCCATGGAAGAGGATACATGGGAGAGTAAGGATAGCATGAAGATAAGTTATCCGTATTTGTTTGATTCGAACAACCAAGGTATGTCAATTTCGGGGATGAAATTTCCTAACACGGGGAGAATTGTGACAACCCGAATATAATTATGATTAATTATGATTAAGCGTGCTTAGCTTATGTGGTATGAGTAGCGTGTTAGTAATATATGATGTTAAGCTATTATGTTTAGTCTAATCCTACCTTCAGAAAGCATGAAAATGTCGAATTAGTTACAAATGGGAGATTTTGAAGTTTTCGGTAGGAATATTCATGTTTAAGGCTAGTTTTAACCTGTATGATGTAATAGTTGACTTGAGGTATAAACTAGATAGTTGTAGATATATAAATTAGGTTTGTAACACGACAAACGGCGTGTTAAACGGAGGTCCGAGTGAGAAGTTATGTTGGAATTACGAAGCAAGGATAAATTTGTCCATTCGTTAAATGATATTTCGTCTTATTAGGCTAACAAATGATGGATTTTGATTAGTTAAAGAAGAAGGTTGGTTTTGGCCGATTTTAAAGGCTTTAAATAATCCCCTCCTTCAGCATAACTCAGCCATTAAAGAGTTTGGATTGAGAGGAAGAGAGAATTGGAAAGATTCGAAAGAAAGTGAGGAGAAAATTTGGAGAAAAATTCGTGGAAATTACGTAAAAGTCACGAAGGTAATCCTAACCCCAAATCTTGTTATTTTTCTTATATTACTGACTTAGATGATATAAATTATCATTGTTTTACTAAAGTTTCATCCCTTGATGTATATGTTAAGTTTAAACAAAGTTGAATGTGTAGACCCTTAAATTACTTAGTTTAGTAACCTTGTTTATTCAAACTTCCATATCTTTTTGTATGATTACTGAAATTGATTGATTCGAATTGAAGATTAACATAGACTCATATGTCTGTGACATATCCTAAAATCACGTGAAAATACCAAGAAATGAGTCTTTGGTGAGAGTTTGAAGTTAGGGTATGAAATCTGCCCTCAGGGTGAAAGTATGCCCGCCATGTGTTTGATGTTTTGCTTGAGATAGCAAATGAACCTCAAAATTATGAAACTTTAATTTTTTATTGTTAAATATGTTTAATGATGTTGGGTTAAATATTATAGAAATTTATGATGTAGAAAAATTATGAAAATTCATGGAAGTTGAATAAACGATAAAAGAGCCTATGGGGCAGATTTGCTATATGGTAAAGAAATGAGCCTATCTTGCTCTAGGATACTTGAAATTATGTACCGTATTTTGTATTGGAATTCTAATATGATAAGGATTGAATTACCAATAAGAAATGAATGTATGTTTGGTCTATGATTTGAATATGTCAAATATATTAACATGAATTTGGATGGAACTTCACTTGTGATAAATGATTTGAATAAAATCATATGATACTTATGAATTGAGTTATGTTTGAGATATTCCTTGGATTGTTGATATTCTTATGATGATACTAATATTGTAAGAATGATAGGAAAGGAATAAGAACTAGTTGAACAAGTTCCAAACAAAGGAAAAGGAAAGCCTATTAAATTACCAAGGTGAGTGTACTTATGGTTTATTTCATATATAAATATGAATATAGCTCTAAGAACGGATTTGTTTGAATACTTCGATATTGAGGATTTGTTTGGATAGGGTCTCATGATCCAGGATTGGTTTGAATACTTTGGTATTCAGGATTTTTTTGGATATTAAAATATCCAGGATTTTTTTGGGTCTTATGATCCAGGTTTGGAATTGGACAAAGATCTAATGATTTGTTGGAACTTATGTTCCAAGATTTGTTATTGCCAATGGAAAGACTTATTATTGCCAATGGGAAGAATTACTATTGCCAATGGACAGACTTCTTATTGCCAATGGGTAGACTTATTATTGCCAATCGGCAGAATTACTATTACCAATGGGCAAACTTCTACCAATGGGCAGAATTACTATTGTCAATGGGCAGACATACTATTATCGATGGGCAGAATTACCATTGCCAATGGGCAGAATTATTTGGGCCTTATGGTCCAGGATTTGTTATTGCCAAGGGGAAGGATTGGTTAGATTTAATATCCACAGATTTGATATATAACTATTAATTCATTATATGAAAGGATTGATTGGATTTAATATCCACATATTTGATATATAACTGTTAATTCATTATATGGCAGAATCGATTAGATTTAATATCCACAGATATGATATATAACTTTTAATTCATTGTATGGAAGGATTGATTGGATTTAATATCCACAGATTTGATATATAACTGTTAATTCATTATATGGCAGGATTGGTTGGATTTAATATCCATAGATTTGATATATATAACTGTTAATTCATTGTATGGAAGGATTGGTTGGATTAATATCCACATATTTGATATAGAACTGTTATTTCATTTCAGGGAAGGAGTACCTCACTAAGCTTAATGTTTACGGCTTATATTTTAACACTTTCAGGGTTGTATGCTGCCAGCTAGGATATAATATGATCAAAATTTGAGAGTTGCACCGTTAGAAAGAGATGGGGATTAGACATGGGGTTTTGTCAATGTCACACTGAGGTTTTAATACACTCACATATATTGTATATATTGAGTTAGCATGGATTGAGTTGATCATAGTTAATCACATTATTGTATGTCTGCTTAATTACGACTCTGATATTGATTTCGGTATGGAATAAGAATAATATTATGTTCATTGTGCACATTATGTAGGAAAATATTGATAAATGAATTATATTTTCAATGGGCTCAAGATTATGATCTAATAAGAAATGATTAGTATGAATATTGGGTTTGGGGTGTGACATTCACGGTGTGAACCCCAATGTTTGTAGTCATCGCATTCTTTTGAAGGAGAACGCTAAGACTTCTCGTGAACCCCAATGTCGACTCAACCTTGTTATGAAAGATGTCGTGCGCGCTGAGATTTTAAAATTACTTGATGCTGGTATTATCTACCCTATCGCAGACAGTCAGCGGGTCAGTCCTATTCATGTGGTACCAAAAAAGTCTGGTGTCACCGTCATAAAAAATAGTGACAATCAGCTTGTTCCCACCCATTTGCAAATGGGCTGGCGTATTTGCATTGACTATCGTAAGCTAAATGCTGTCACTCGTAAGGAACATTTTCCTCTTCCCTATATCGACCAAATGCTCGAACGTTTAGCTGGTCATGCGTATTACTACTTCCTTGATGGCTATTCAGGATACAACCAAATTCTAATTGCCCCTGAGGACCAAGAGAAAACTACCTTCACCTATCCCTTTGGACCTTTTGCCTACTCTCGCATGTCCTTTGGCCTTTGCAATGCACCTGCGACTTTTTAACGGTGTATGTTTAGCATTTTAGCGACATGGTAGAACATTTTCTCGAAATCTTTATGGATTATTTTACTGTGTTTGGTTCTTCCTTCGAGCAATGCCTTTCTCACCTCACTATGGTCCTCAAACGTTGTCAAGAAAAGAAATTGGTCCTCAATTGGGAAAATATTATTTCATGGTAAAAAAAGGAGATTGTTTTAGGTCACGTAGTCTCTCGCAACCATATTGAAGTAGATAAAGAAAAAGTGGACATAATCTCCTCGCTTCCAATTCCTAAGTCTGTTAAGGACATTCGCTCCTTATTAGGACATGTGGGCTTCTACCATCGTTTTATCAAGGAGATTTATAAAATCGCTCAACCTTTAACAACCCTTTTACCCAAAGATGTTCCCTTTGTCGGTGATAATGCACGTGTTGCTTCTTTTGGGCGCCTTAAAGCCGAGATCACTTCTGCTCCTATCATTCAGCCTCCTAATTGGTCTTTACCATTTGAGCTCATGTGTGACGCATATGATTTTTCTCTAGGTGCTGTACTTAGTCACCAGGTTGACAAGTGCCAGCACGTCATTTATTATGCTAGCAGAACCCTCCATGACACTCAACTTCATTACACGACCACAAAAAAGGAGTTGCTAGTTGTGGTATTAGCACTCGATAAGTTTCGATCTTATTTCATCGATTCCCCTATCATCATTTACACTAACCATGCCGCCTTGAGGCACCTTCTTCAGAAGAAGGATTCTAAGCCACGTTTGATATGGTGGATTCTCTTGCTTCAGGAGTTTGACCTTAAAATTCGTGATAAGAAAGGGTGCGAAAATTTGGTTGCAGACCATCTCTCCCGCCTCACTATTACATCTACATCTGATCCTGTCCCCATTTCTAAAACATTTCTTGATGAGCAACTTTTTGCTATCTCCACTTCTCCTTGGTATGCTGATATTGTTAATTTCCTTGTTACCGACCAACTGCCCAATCATTGGTCGAAATAAGAGCGTTCTAAGTTCATGGCCCAGGTGAAATTTTACTCTTGGGATGATCCCTTCCTTTTTAAGTATTGCTCTGATCAAATCATTCGTCGATGTGTTCCTGACCATGAATAGTCAAGTATACTATCCTTTTGTCACGATGGTGCCTGTGGCGATCATTTTAGCTCCAAGAAAACTGCCACCAAAATTTTGCAAAGTGGTTTATACTGGCCCACTCTTTTTTGAGATGCCCACCACTACTGCTAGGCTTATGACAAATGCCAACAATCTGGGCGTATCTCTCATCGTCACATGATGCCCCTCACACCCATTCTCATCGTTGAAATATTCGATGTATGGGGCATTGATTTCATGGGTCCTTTTTCCTCATCTCATGGCTTCCAATATATACTAGTTGAAGTTTACTATGTTTCCAAATGGATTGAGGCCATAGCTTTCTGCACCAATGGCCATTGCATTGTGGTCAGTTTTCTTAAGGAGTCTATCTTCACACGTTTTGGAACTCCCAAAGCTATCATTTTTGATGGGGGTAAACATTTCTATAATCGAGTCTTTGAATATCTCGTCAAAAAGTATGGTGTTACCCACAAAGTTGGACTCTCTTACCACCCTCAGACTAGTGGTCAAGTTGAAGTTTCCAACCGCGAAATCAAGCAAATCTTAGAAAAATAAGTAATCCTAATAGGAAAGACTGGTCCTTACGCTTGAATGATGCTTTGTGGGCATACCGTACTGCTTTTAAGACTCTGATTGCCATGTCTCCTTATCGCTTGGTCTTTGGTAAGCCATGCCACTTACTTGTCGAGCTTGAACATCATGCTTATTGGGCTGTCATAGACCTTAATTTTGATATCGATGAGGCTGGCATTCATCGAAAGCTCCAACTTAATGAATTAGAGGATATATAGAATAATTCCTATGATTTGTCCAAGAATTACAAGGACAAAATGAAGTGGATCCATGACCAAATCATCCTCCGCAAAGAATTCCACTCTGGTCAGAAAGTGTTGTTATATAACTCCTGTCTTCATCTCTTTCAAAGAAGTTGAAAACTCGTTGGTCTGGACCCTTTATTGTTGAATCTGTTACTCCCTATGGTGCCATCACAGTTCAAAATCCTAAGGATGGTAGCCTATTTCAGGTCAACGGTCAACGCTTGAAGCTTTTCTTATAGCTCGGCCCCTCTCACATTGAAGAAATTGACCTTGTTGACACCATTTATAAGGACTGAGTGTTCAGTTTTGTTTGTGGGTGATACTTCACACCCCATTTTTCTTCCGCCCTGTGCTTTTCATAGTTCCTATCCTTAGGGTGAGATTGGTTCGGTCTGGCTGAAGACGTTAAACTTAGTGCTAACGGGAGGCATCCCATCGTTCATTATTTCTGAGTATGAGTCTTATCTTGTTTTGGGGTGGTGTTTCACACTACCCAATACTTTTCACATGCTTTATAGATTTGTACATCTTTTTGTATTACATCTGTTCTTTAGGTTTCATTAATGCTCCAGAGTGCGATACATTTCACTAGTGGTTCATTATGGTACTATATTTCCTCCCTTGTGCTTTTCATTTTTATATATTCTTTTAAACATCGAGGACGATGTTTTCTTTTGTTTGGGGGTGGGAAATTTATCAAAATATTATCTCTTTTGAAGTTTTTTGGAAACAGGTAATTTTACACTTTTTGTGTAGTAAAAAAAATTTATGACATGATTTGTCTATCATCCCTCTTTTAGAAATCTCGAAATACCCGTGTTCGAACCCAAAAATTACGCTTTTAACCTTAAATTAATTAATACCTCCTAAAGCGTACTTGCACCATGAATTCCTAAACTCGGCAATTTTACACTATCACGTTTATAATCAAAAGTTGAAGAGTAACAATATTCTCAAGAGAGCCTTAAAAGATCACTAGTGGAGACTTAAACCCGTGAGATTTGAGCTTTTCACCTTTTTGAGGGTTTTTACGTATCTCCGAGTCACAAGATGACTCAACTTTCTTTGGATACCGCATTTAGTCGTTGCATGATCTCATCATTTTTTAAATTTGGCTTAATCACTGATAATGACATTACTTTCGAGTTGTAAGAAACATGTATCTTGTAGTTTGTCCCGAGCACTAAACCGATTTTGCCATACACTTACCATTTTTCCTATCACATTTTCATTCACCCATTATCATTTTTCCATATTACCCTTATCCATATGTCCCAAATACCATCCATCATTGCCATCGTTTTTGAGAAAAAGAGTGTTTGAAATTTTCCATGTAAATTGACTTCATTTATGTTATGAAAAGAAGAATGTATCGCAAAAAAGAAAAAAAAGAAAAAGCACGCGATGAAAAATTTGAAAAATGAAGACATTAGTTATTCTTGTGTCACACTCTTCTCAAAACACTTCCATCATATCGTCCATCTTCTTCATTTTTCCTTCATACCTTACATAAACCCCATTTTCACCCTTGGTAAAGTGTTCGGGCAAATGAGAAGTTTATATGGTGAATAACTCGACATTCTCGACATAGTGGTTAAGCATTCGTTCGTGGGATCAATTTTCTTTCACGTATCCGTCAATTCTTATAAAGTGTGTGAGACATTTGAACTTGTTTACATTTACTCACATCCTCACACACTAGAGAGATACACTTACCAAATTCTCAGAGAGTTCGATTCAGAGAGATATATCCCGTTAGAATTGAAGTCAAAATGTCGATTCTATAAAGGCAATCTAGGAATGACTCTAATGATACTTAAGATTGTTTACACTACACACACTAAGTTTTAGGAAGGATTACGCTTTTGGTATTAAGTAATTTCATATCTTATTTTGATAGTTGAATACGGTGTTCCTTGATGTCCTTTTAATGTTGGGTTGTATAGCGTTTCATCATCTACTCAGATACTGCATTTAAATTTTTTTTTCGAATTTTGTGGGTACATTCACTGCAAACCCTCACGAGACACCACTCGTCCTGTAGGGCAACCTATAGGTTTAATGGCTTGTTGCACATGCTAAGTGCAATCGCCAATGCCTGAGAAAGTGGCACACTTTTGGTTACTTATCTCTGTTTTCTCTCTAATTTTTGCTCGAGGACTAGCAATGTTCTATTTAGAGGTGGTGTGATAAGCACTCAAAAGTGTCTATTTTATACCCCGAATAGATGCATTTTAGTCGCTCGTTTTTAATAAAAATGACCTTATGTTCGTATTTATTTATTTCTCAGGTCAATACGCAGTTGTGGTACAAATAATGCTAAATCAGTACAATTGTGACTCAATAGCGGTCAAAAGCATGCATCAAAGAAATCAAAGGAGATCGCGAAGTCTGGGGTCCAATTTGAGCATGCCGAGATGTGTTCGGAATACCCCGAACCAGTCCCGTAACCCAAACCTGAGCCTACACCGAGCCTAGACCATTCTCCGAGCCCCGTGTGTGTTGAGTTTGTACCTTTATTATTTTTCTAGATTTTTATTTTTAGTCATTTTATTTTTAGGATTTATTTATATTTATTTAGAATTTTTTAGGATTTATTTTCTATTTTTCTAATTCTTTATTTTGATTTTGATTTTTATTAGTTTTTAATCTTTATTTTTATTTTATTTTATTAGGATTTCATTTATTTTAGATTTTACATTTTTAGGATTTTAGTTTTTAGTTTAATAGATTTTTATATTTATTTCTTTTTAATTTCATTTTTTATATTTTTTTTATTCGAGTCTTTATTTTATTTTTATAGTAGTATTTTATTTTTAGATTTTTAGTTTTGTTAGTTTTATATTTTTTAGTTGTGTTATTTTTAGGGTCACAACTTAAACACACACACATCACCCACTCACACTCTAAATGCCATACACTATCCTACACCTAATTAACCCCTCACCCTCACCCTCACCCTACTTTTCCTACACCCACATTACACCCAATCCCCCACTCCCATCATCTTCTCCAACCCACACACACTCTATCTCTGCTCCATCAACAATCCAAGACTCAAACCACCATCACCATCTCTATAACCTGATTTAAATCTCACCAAAATCCCATACCCATTTACAATGAAACCCAACCTTCATTACATTTCTCACACTCTCATACCAATCGGACCCCAAACCACACGATAACCAGTACCAACCCCATTGCTCCGGTGAGCTCAGATCGAGTCTTCCCAAAACTGGTTGCTAACCCGCGAATGAACCTATTGCCCATTACAAACCTGCAAACCCGGAACCAACAACGTTCTACCTCCCCCGACCCAACCATACCCAGGTTTGCCGACTTCAACCCGTCGCCGCAGTCCACCAACCGCCGGTGGTTCACCCAAACCCACCGAGCTCGGTACAACCCACCTCCTGTCGACCCACACCCGAAACCTATTTCCATACCAACCCGAAATCGCTAATAATAGGAGCAGATCCGCGAGCAAACCCGAATCACTCTTCATACAAAAAACCAAAAACCACCTACCATCTCCATCTCAAATCCCTTAAAAATCTGACACAATCCCAATCCAAATGAAATCCTACCCATATCTCCTTTAAATAACAACTTCGTGGGTCAATAAAAAGAAGGAACATCTCATATATAAGAGGAATCTCTTAGCACAAATCAAAGGAGGAGACACAGAGAGAGAACGTGAGAGCCAAAAAAGAAAAAAAAGGTAGAAAAATAGTCAGAAAAAATATATATATATAGTTTTAGGTTTAGAAAAATTTGTAGGTTCATTTTTTACTTTCAGTTTTGTAATCCAGTCAGATTTTGTGACGAGTTTGGGACGCGTGTTCATGCACACAGTTGACCCAAGAAATTATTGTGTATCGTATTTCTTTCTCTTTCCTTTTAGTTTCTTATTTGTTTATTGGGCTTGTGCTAAAATTTTAATCATGTCTCGCTAAACACCCCTTTCAAGAGGTGGGATGAAACGCGTATGTTGAGTTGTTTTATTTGAATAATTGTTCGTCGATGCGTTCTAGGCTAATTAAATTGGAAGAAGTCACACATTAATTTATGTAACGAGAGTTAATAAATTAATTGTGAAAATTAATATTTGATTTTTGGATTTCACTTAGAGATAAGTGTTATTCTTAAAATTAAATATTAATTCTGTGTACGCAATTCAAAGATTCGTACAAATTTTAATAAATTAATGTTAGCGGATATTTTGTTGAAATGAGTGTGAATCTTAATTTTTTTATGTTGTGATTATTTCAGATTTAATTGCTGAAAGAGATAAAATTGAATTTAGAATTGTGACGAGAGTTAAATTTTAAATTCAATATTATTTCGAACTATTCAATTGAATAATTAAGACATTAAATTGATTTGACTACACGGTGTAATCTCACCTCTTGTTTCTTCTCATAAAGTCTAAACTAGATTACTTTCTAAATTTTCATAGTGATTTTAGTTGCATAAATTGTAGTTTCCTCCCTTGAAAATTGTTTTTAAAATATAAATATATATAAATATATATATATATATATATATATATATATATATATATATATATATATATATATATATATTGAATGAAATTTTAAAAACACAAAAATATTTTTAATAAAAATTGGAATTGAAATTTTTCACGATTACAGTTTCAACGCTAGAAATTGGATTGATACCCGTACTTACCGCAATACGAGTTATTTTTAGACAAGTTTTGTAGGTAATTCCAGGAATTTTGATACTCGAAGTTTGACCGCAGTGACATTCCAAATCCATATCCGAAGGAAGATACAAATAAAGAGTTATCAATGTCATCTCCTTTGGAGAACTCCTCCGGACCTAATGATTGAGGTTTAGATTTGTTTTCTTGCACATGATGCTTTTCATGTTCATATTTTCCATGCCTATTGATAGTGTGTATTATCATTGTATTTATCTATTTCCATTAGGATATTTAGAAAAATGTAAAAAGATTTTTGTTTATCTTGAAATTTTTTGAAAAAATACAAAATGATTTTTGGTTTCTTTTTAAGAAAAAGCGGAAAAGCCAAATTTTTTTATTTTGATAATTTTTTTGAAAAATCGATAAAAAGTTTTGTACTTGTTTTACACCATAGGTGGATGAACATTAAAAATGTATGAGTCACCCAATCATTCTATTTCCATGTGGCTCTTTTGTAATGTTTTGAGACGTGACATCATTTCATTTTTGTGCTTTTTAATGTGTGGAGTCATTGAGATGTGATATGATGACTACTTACTATATGTTTGAGTCCTTTAACCTTTAATGCACGTGAGCACGAACTTATTTGATTATTGCACTTACCTTTCACATGTCAGTTGTAGTATTTTCATCCCAATCCTACTTTTAAAATAAACCAAATGTTAAAAACGAGATAATAGAAGTAGTGCTTGTAAGAACCATTGTTCGGATTGAAAAAAATTGAAAATCACATCTCCTGTAAATTTTGATATATTTAAAGCAATGGAATTGGGCTACGAAAGACAAATTGACTTTTCATAAATTGACTCTATTTGTAATAAGAAAAAGAATAAAAAAGATTGAAGGCATATAAAAAGAAAAGAAAGTGACTGGTCAATTTCAGAGGACATTGATGCTTCGCTACATATGAACATTGATTTCTTCAAAACATTTTAGAGAAAAAAATTCAATATATGAGTTTTGAGGAAGTTTAGTAGAAGATCAATGGGTTTGCATGTCCTAAAAAAATCTCGTAAAGTATTACATAGTTTTGGGCATTATTGGTATGAAAATCACTCACGATCTTGATTAGTTGAATAGGTTAAGTCGATTTCACCCGAATTCACCATTTCTACACCTGAGGTAGACTTTCATATCGTACATTAGTGGTGTCTCATTCCTTCGTGCACATATATTATGCCTGTCTACGTTGATTAACCTATAGAATGAGTTCACACCCATACATTCCGTTCTTACTTGAGAAAAAAATAAAAAACAAAAAATAGTTTGTGGTATCTTTTGCGATTATCATTGCATGATTATTCATTCATATTTTTTTTTGATGATATGTTGTTATGCTTGGTTATGTTCCCTATAATTTTCTAGATTAGTTTTTACTCATTGTCTTTTTGGAAAAAAATAAAAGGGGGAGAACAAATTACGGGGGAGTGTTTGATTTATGGGGGAGATTTATATCTTTATGATATTTTATCTTTATGCATTTATTTGATGTATTTCAAACTCTATGCATCACGAGGTATTTTCTTTGTTTTGTATGTGTAGGTATTTTGAAAGACCATATTTGGATTATAGTCGATGAAGACAAAGATTCCAAGATAAGACAAATAAGAAGTGGAGTTTTGAAGACTTTATTTTGAAGACAAATCTGTCTTGTACCTATCCATTTTAGAGTTTGGGAGGGTATTAGGATATTGTATTCGTCTTAGGGAATTATTTGTATTTTGGATTTGGATTTTATGTTTGTACCGAAATAGGCAAAAAAGTGGAGATTTGTAAGAGCATATTTTCTCTCATTGCTCAAATAGCTTATGGGTACATTAATTCTTAGCATATCCTGTTACCATTTGATTCGAGCCGAGATGAATTTTAAGATCCAACATCTCCAACTTTCAAGCATCTCCAATTTATGAAGGTATAATGCTAGTAAGAATAAATTTGTTTCTTGAGTTTATTTTGGGATGTTCCTTTTTATTAAAAATGGAAACAAGATTTTTTATTTAAAAATCGAGACAATTTTTCTTTATTTAAAAATGTTCAAAGTACATGCATATCGTTCAAACGAGATTGGTATCTCGTTCAAAGTGGTCGTTTGAAGGCTTCTTCAATTGAACATCTCACGAGGGCGTATTGCTTTACATCACTCGAAGCTAGTTTGAAGCTCGTTCAAACGAGATTAGTGTTTTATTCTAATGAACTTGTTGTCGTTCTAATTAGATTGTTTTCTAGTTTAAACGAGACTACTTTTTTGTTCGAACGAGTGTCACCCCATCGAATTTTTGTTCGCCTTATAAATACATGTTTCCTATTTTTATTTCGTTAGGACTTTTGCCAGAACTTATTCTGCATATCTTTAGAAAAAGTTTTCAAACTTTTGAGTTTTCAATTTTTTTTATTCAGAAATCTTTCCTAGAATATATTTGAGTGAATAAAATTTCAACCCTATAGTGTGTATCTTTCCTAAAACCATTGTGGAGAAGGCAACTCCATGACTCACTTGTGAAACTGGAGGGTATTCACTGCTGAAGATGGAGGACTGCGATTCTTGTGATTCTCGCGCAGATCATTTCTGAAGGAAAGACACGGTTGTGTGATTCGTATCAAATATTGCATATTTCCGCCCATTATCTTTAAGCATTCTAGAACTTTTACGGTCCTAAATGTCTATTATTATGCGCATTAACCAGACAACCTTGGATTTGGATATATACATGCTTTGCAGAGGTTATTTGTACTTTTTTAGGTATTGGAACGCTAAAAGTGAGGTTAGTTTGCATTTTAGAGAAGTTCCGTCATTGAATGCTACTACAAGGGAAATTTGGTCTTTTCAAACTCACTATTTTTTATGGAATGAAGTTACCAACATGTATACCATCAAATTATCTTTCCATGGCCACTGACCGTGCGTCATTCTGACTCCGTATGTGGAAGTTATGCCCATTTTCGGAAGGTTTCGGTATTTTCTTCTACTTCAAGGGCATTTTCGTAATTTCATACTGCATAATTTGGAGGGTTTCAAAACATAATCATGTAGAGAATTGAATTAGCTTCGCGTCAGTTCTGACCACGCCTCATTTCGATTCCGTATGAGGGAGTTATGGCCATTTGGCTGTGAACAGCCCAAGGCAAATTCCAAAAGTGCGGTCGACCGGTCACCAAACAGAGGTCGACCGGTCCTATCAGATATGGACGAAAATTAACTTATTTTGGGTTTTTTGGCTTGGTTTTATTGGGGGTTTGTTTTGGGGTATAAATATAATGTTGTAGGCTTTTCTTTAGAGGATGTAATTCATTTAGGTTAGTTTTTAGGTGATATTTTTGAGAGCTTCTCTCTCCTAGGGTTCCATCCCAATTTGTATGTAAGTTGTTACTATTCATCTTCTTCCTCTTTAATAAAGCTTCCATTTCTTGATTTCTTGCTTTGATAACTAGTTTCCTTTCTTTCAAATTAGTTTGTTGTTGTTATTTATTTCTTAAATTAGTTTAGTTGTTGTTTAAAGTAGTTTAATCCATGTATTGTCAGTAGATAACGGGTTGGGATCGTGTGTCCGCCATTGATGGGCGTTGAGCTCCGAAAATTAGGTTTTGTGTAAAAATTGCATTTAATTGAAACCTTGCCTATTAAAGTCGGATTATTAGGCATTTAACTTTCTTTGTCATGCAACGTTAGTGTTTATAGCGGTAATCCGAATTTAACATGCGTGTGACCATTATCTGTTAAATGTTTAATCTCGCAACTTTGGGTTAAATTCCTTATTGTGTGATGTTTATACTTAATTGAAAATGCTTGATTAAATGTTTTCGAACCGAAATTCTAATTATTAGTTGTTTAGCCCATGGTGGGGACACGATCCCGACTCTCGTTTTATTAATTCTAGTTTAGACTTACCTTCTTATTTTTTTCTCTTTTCTTTATTTCCAACCTATCCCCTTTTACACTTTAATTTTAGGAGTATTAAATCCTATAAATTCTAGCAACTCGTCTCTGTGGATTTTTGATACCCGGACTTGGCCGCTATACTCCCTTTTTGAGTGTAGTCATAAGTTTAGGTTTTTGTATTATGGAGGTGAAATGAAAACATTGATTAGCGTCTTGACACGCGCTACTTTTCACCCTTAATCAAAATGGCGCCGTTACCGGGGACTAGTTTGTTTTAGACTTTATTCGATTTAGTATTTCATATTATTTCTTTCTATTTGTATTATTTGCTAACCTTTTTACAGGACTTCCACATTTGAGCACTTAGAAACGCTCGAATTTTTCCCGCGCGCACCTATTTTGTGGAATTCGCCACTTGAGCCATTATTGGGGTAAGTATGTCTTATTCCAATTCTTTCGGTAATCCTTGTTATAATTCTCAAAATTCTAGGCCTATAACTTTCGGTGAATACTTAGCATCCCAAAGTAAAATAAATTCAAATACTACTTTGGGCGAGTATAACGAAAGTCAAAACTTAGGTTATTGGAATTTTGATGATGATGATAATGATTTTGGGCCTTTACCTCCTTATAATAGGAATTTTGAAATGAATTGCAATAGTTTTCAAAATTCCTATATTAATGAGTTTTCGTTTAAGTCCGGTGGTAATTTTCAAAGTTCCCATTTTCATACATCCGCACCTCGACCCATGACACTCGGTGAGGGTTTGCGTATGTATGAAAATGAGAAAATGGAAAATCGCTATCGGGAAGAAAATCGTTCGTGGGAACATGAGTTGGATTTATTATTTAAGTCCGATGACGATTTTTCTTCTAAGACTTTCGAAGTCGAGGAATGTTTTGAACCAAATGAGGTACTTGTGCCTACTTGGAACAAACCATTCTAGACTTTGCCCATCGCGTAATAGATTTTGAAAGTGAGGATGAAAATGACGTAATATCTATTTGCAATGAAATGATTTCTTCTTTGCCCCCCAAAGAAGAACATTTCATTGAAAATAATATTATTTCCTTTGAAATTCCAACTTCATCCGATGATGATTCAGCTTATGAGTTTTAATTTCATTCATCCCCATTTTCATTCTCTATTATCACACCGTCACAAGTACCCGATGATTCGGTTTCAAACTTTAATGTTTTAAATCCTATCGCCGATGAGGAGTACTTGCTCGAGTCACCCTCCACGATCGCATCTTTGCCTTTGTGTGCGCCACCTCCTATTCCAACTTCAAAATATTTGGGAGGATTTTCGGCTTTTCTCGATCCCCACTTGTTTTTGTCATCCGTTCAATCCAAACTCCCCATCCTCCCACCAAAACTTTTAATTGGCAATGGTTCATTTCTTCCGCCTTACACATGCCTTCCGTTGTTAAAACGGAATCCATATTTTTCGGAGGGCATGCTTGTATGTGAGGGTACACCGGTTATCCTCCAAAGTCAAATCGTTTTTATGGTGGACCCTCACCTATTTAGAGTTCTAGTGTACAGTTAGTGTTGAGTCTAAATAGTAGGTTGTATATAGTTAGCTTTTTATTCTTTCTTTATTTTTAATTTAGTCTAGTGTACTTAGTTAATTTTTTATTATTTGTTTTTGCTATGCTCGGTACTAACTTATTTTGTAGATTCTTTGGACTTGTTCTTATGGGGATCACTCCATTTTTGGGTAATATCACTCTTTTCCTCTCTTTGACTTGGTTCTTAATTTACATTGAGGACAATGTCAAGTTTTAAGTTAGGGGGTGTGGGATATTCTATCCATTTCTTCATTTAGTCCATGTTTTTGCTCACATGTTAGTTACTTAGTATGCTTTTCTTGGAAAAATTAAAAATTTTAAAAAGATTTTCTTTCTTTTTTCTCCTTTTTTGGGCATTTTGCCTTTGTTTTCGATGATAAATTTCAATAATTGCCCGATCCAATAGACAGCCCAATGATGCATGTTCTCGATTTTAGAAGTTAATAGACTTTAGTCTCGATTATTGATATTATGAATAACTTCATGAATTAAACTTTAATCCCGTGAGCACATGCAGTTTCCTTGCTTTATTGATTTGGTTTAAGATTTTTATAACTCGGTAATCTTTTGTTGCATTGTATATACTTACACCGAGTAAGCTTTGTACCTTTCGTCGTTTGTGAGTGTTATACACTATTCTTTCCTCTTTGAAAACGTTGAATTCGTCGGTAATCTCACTATTCTTTCATTTGACCGTTCATTAATTGAGTTCATACTTGCAATGTGTTACTTGAGCATGAATTTCATATATTGTTTTGATTCGAGAATTGCGTAAACTTTAGGAAATGATCATAGGCCATCTTTGTTATATCACCCATAATGACCTTGACCCCACCCTTATATGTTTACCCTCGTTAACCCCTTTGAGCCTAAATATAGCCTTTCGTTTCATAACCCCAAATCCCATAACCAACTCCAAATTGGAGTTTGAACCCATACATACACTTTCCATACCTTTGTTTGGAATGTTACTTGGGATTGAATGTTATTGTTATGATGTTAGTTGCAATTTGGGCATATGAGAGTTTGAAAAGTAAATAAAAGAGAAGTGAAGAAAAAGAGTGAAAAAGAGAAAGAAAAAATCAAAAGAAAACAAAAGAGAAGCATGAGAAAAAGAAGAAAACAAAAGAAAGAGAAAGTTATAAATATTGTGTATATAGTTCAAAAAGCTTTGATTGCTCTCCCCGATGTTATATTCGATGCCTTTTGGAACTTGTTTTCCAATTTTGATATTGCCCGCGTCGTCCTATTTTCCCTAGTTTTCATTTCGAACACTTTGAATCCGTACATACATTCCCTCGTTTCGTACTCTAAGCCAAGACTACATTATAACCCTATATAAGTCCTATGTGATCTTAGGTTGATGTAATTTAAAAGTCATAATAGTTGTGATAATCTGTGAAAATGCATTTCTCCTCTTTTAGTGTGCGGTATCCTTTCATTGAGATTACATTTTTCAGTTTATATATAGCGTTCTTCTTTTGTGACATGTGCGCGGCCTAGTTTCCATTTACAATTACTCTTTAGCCCGCATGTTCCATGTGTTACCTCCCTGTTTTGAGTGAATTCGCTTGATGAGCGTAATGCCCGTGAGGATTGAATATATGCTTGCTTTAATGTTTATCCGGTTTATATAAGTTTTTGCCAAATCACACTTTGCATGTGCTCGCTCCCCTCCCACATTTTAAGGTTTCAATTTTATGAGGTGCATTCTATAATGTTAATGATTCGAATTTTTGTGTGAATTCATTCACTTTGCTAATAATGCATATGAAATCTTTTTCGCTTTTGTTGGGCTTGTCGCATGTTGGTTTGGGCATATTTTGAGGAAACCATATGATGTTTGTGGGTATCATCCCTGAAAACCCTCACGAGACGACACTCGTCCGCTAGGGTAACCTAGGGGTTTAACGGCTTATTGCATATGCTAAATGCAATCGTGTTCCCTACGAACGTGGCAATTATATTTCGATGCATATATACGTTTTGTATTTCCTTCTGTGGACTGGTTTTTCTTGTTTCATCACTAGGGACAAGCAATGTTTAAGTTAGGGGGTGTGATTCGTATCGAATATTGCATATTTCCGCCCGTTATCTTTAAGCATTCTAGCACTTTTACGGTCCTAAATGCCTATAATTATGCTCATTAACCAGACAACCTTGGATTTGGATATATACATGCTTTGCAGAGGTTATTTGTACTTTTGTAGGTATTGGAACGCTAAAAGTGAGGTTCGGTTGCATTTCGGAGAAGTTCCGTCATTGAATGCTACTACAAGGGCAATTTGGTATTTTCAAAGTCACTATTTTTTATGGAATGAAGTTACCAACATGTATATCATCAAATTACCTTTCCATGGCCACTGACCGTGCGTCATTCTGACTCCGTATGTGGAAGTTATGCCCATTTTCGGAAGGTTTCGGTATTTTCTTCTACTTCAAGGGCATTTTGGTAATTTCATACTGCATAATCTGGAGTGTTTCAAAACATAATCATGTAGAGAATTGAATTAGCTTTGCGTCAGTTCTGACCACGCCTCATTTCGATTCCGTATGAGGGAGTTATGGCCATTTCCGTGCAACGCGTCAAAATTGGTTCGGAGTGGAAAAGTGGGCTGCCAACAGCCCAAGGCAAATTCCAAAAGTGCGGTCGACCGGTCCCCAAACAGAGGTCGACCGGTCCTATCAGATATGGACGAAAATTAACTTATTTTGGGTTTTTTGGCTTGGTTTTATTGGGGGTTTGTTTTGGGGTATAAATAGAATGTTGTAGGCTTTTCTTTAGAGGATATAATTCAATTAGGTTAGTTTTTAGGTGATATTTTTGAGAGCTTCTCTCTCCTAGGGTTCCATCCCAATTTGTATGTAAGTTGTTACTATTCATCTTCTTCCTCTTTAATAAAGCTTCCATTTTTTGATTTCTTGCTTTGATAACTAGTTTCCTTTCTTTCAAATTAGTTTATTGTTGTTATTTATTGCTTTAATTAGTTTAGTTGTTGTTTAAAGTAGTTTAATCCATGTATTGTCAGTAGATAACGGGTTGGGATCGTGTATCCGCCATTGATGGGCGTTGAGCTCCGAAAATTAGGTTTTGTGTAAAAATTGCATTTAATTGAAACCTTGCGTATTAAAGTCGGATTATTAGGCGTTTAACTTTCTTTGTCATGCAACGTTAGTGTTTATAGCGGTAATCGGAATTTAACATGCGTGTGACCATTTTCTGTTAAATGTTTAATCTCACAACTTTGGGTTAAATTCCTTATTGTGTGATGTTTATACTTAATTGAAAATGCTCGATTAAATGTTTTCGAACCGAAATTCTAATTATTAGTTGTTTAGCCCATGGTGGGGACACGATCCCGACTCTCGTTTTATTAATTCTAGTTTAGACTTAACTTCTTATTTTTTTCTCTTTTCTTTATTTCCAACCTATCACATTTTACACTTTAATTTTAGGAGTATTAAATCCTATAAATTCTAGCAACTCGTCTCTGTGGATTTTCGATACCCGGACTTGGCCGCTATAATCCCTTTTTGAGTGTAGTCATAAGTTTAGGTTTTTGTATTATGGAGGTGAAATGAAAACAACGATTAGCGTCTTGACACGCGCTACTTTTCACCCTTAATCATTGTGTGGTTCTTAAGATAGTATATTCCTTTATAGAATTTGTAAGTTACAGTTTGTAAATTTTAAAGTGAATAAAAGTTCTTGCCCTGAGGGGATTTTTCTTGAAATTCTGTCTTAACTGAATGGTTAATTTTATTTACGTTTTGAATCACATAGTTGCATGTTATAGGGTAAAAGGAATAAAATTTGGTGTGGATTGTCATATGAATTTAATAAGTTAATGCCATTTGATAATTGCACACTCTCAACAACTTAACATAATTGTTGGATCAGTTAACCATTTAACCTCTTGGGTGAATTTAAAAATTAGTGTAATAGGTTAACATACCACAACCCCACTGAATACCCCAATTCCACCTACTACTAACCAATTTTCATTATGTTAGATCTGCTAATTAAAATGCAAATGAAATAACAAGAAGGCAATAGTGGATGACAAAGATTACCTTCATTAATATTGGAAAAATCTCTCAAGGCCTGCAAAAATAAATGTTTAGACGACTTACATAGAGAAATTCAAAGAATAAAACAGTTAGGGGTGGCCTTCCCTAACTTGTTGTAGAAGTGTCCCATTGGGCCGCGTTAGCTAACCGTGGGAGCATCTGGGTTAGTAAAATGACCTACTCAACCTCTAGGATAGGAACTAAGGTAGAATCACATTCCCTTTTGCCATATTTCTTTAAGTGGGCCCGACATATACTCGGTCGCCCTCAGGGATATTGTTCCTTTAGAGACTAACAACCTAGCCACGGTTGAACACAACTAACTCATGGAAGTCTAGTTACAAAGAAACCTCTACACCTCCAACTAAAAGACATCATCATTGGCCTTTTCTAGGTTATCTTCCATTTTTGCCTCAAGGACCCATTTTTGCCTTTGTAAAATTAATTTTTGCAAGGTTTTCTAAACATAGGCTTACAAATTTTCCAATTGTATACATTCATCTTCCTTTACAAACTTATCCTTCAAGGTCATTTCTTCCTTTAGTTTGACCTCTAGTTCAGTCACCTGCTAGTTGTTCCTATACAAAGTGTTCCTCATGACATTAGCTTTGTCAAGAAGAACGTCATTTCTCCTCACTAGATGATCAGTCGTGGTGGTCACCTCTTGTATGGCCTAGAAAAATAAGGGTAAAATAATGATAGTTAACACAATACTAATTAATCAAATATCGTCAAAGTTGTAGATAAATGATATTTACCAGAATACTATGGCGGACCCCTTATTTATGAATGTGCTCTAAAGGAAAAGTCTTCAAAGCCTTCACATCGATCGATGACATGGCCTCCTACCCAACCTTAAGATCACGATAGGACGAGTCTTCGATGATAAATGGATCCTTGCCTTTCAAAAAATTAATCACCCAGGGATGAACCCTGTAAGTATTAAGTGGTGGCGTCGGATGGAGACTTTTTTATGTGAAGTACTGGACACTGGATGGTTATTATTTATGAGTGAGGGGAGAAGGAGCATGAGGGATATACTTGTGACACCCTGACTAATAAAATACCGGGGGATCACTCTTGTGCCAAATTAAAACATGAGTCGCATATGGTTCTTTCATAGCATCACCGTCGAAAATAAAATTAATTACTAATAACCTATTAGGCTAGCGTCAAAATTTTATTTAACCAATCTTTTAAACAAATAAATCAATTAAAACATTCACACAATTTATAAAAATGAAACTGAAAAGAAATAAAAATAACCGAACACTCGGTTTAAAATAATACAATCAAATCCAAGGCCGCACAAGAAGGCGGTAAAAGAATAAATAAATACAATTGGGCTATCAGCTTGAATGTTTCTATAGTACCTCATATCTAGATCTAGAGGATGGAAGTGTTTACGAGAAACCTGCATGCATCCACAGCTGCTCCAGAAAATGTCTGACTCGAAAGAATCGTCATCCAGGCGTCCCTGTGTCTGGACACCTAGATATATATATATATATATATATATATATACAGAAAGTATCCTGTAAGGACTCCTTATGGTCCAGACCCCGGTACATACCATTTTTTTAAAATACTAAAAAAATAATTTTTTTCATGAAACTTCATGGATATGATCTCCACGGTGAGAAGATCATCTCTAATTTTTTTGGTCAAAAAATTCAATAAAAAAACCGTTGAGATGAGGTGATATTTAAAAAAATTGTATAAATATGCATTTTCAACCATTGAAATGTTGGGTCGGCGCCAACCGCTTTATTGATTGAATTTTTTTACGAAACTTCATGGATATGATCTTCTCAGTATTGAAATCATATCCGTGAAGTTTTATAATAAAATTCAATCAAAAAGTGGGTGAGATGACCGCTAACATTTCAACGGTTGAAAATGCATATTTATACCATTTTTTTATATATCACCTCATTTCAACAGTTTTTTTTATTGAATTTATTGATGAAAAAAATTGGAGATGATCGTCCCACCGTGGAGATCATATCCATTAAGTTTCATAAAAAAAATTCATTTTTTTTATTTGAAAAAAATGGTATGTACGGGGGTCTGCACCATAAGGAGTCCTTACAGGAGAGGGCCTCTCTATATATATATAGCAAAAGAGGGGAAAAGTAGATAAACGGGTCAGAGCCCGAGTAGTGAAAATGTTTTGCAAGTGCATAAATGATATATTTTTAGAAATATGTTTTACCTTATATTTAAGTTGGTATCGCACTCCCATGAGATACCCCTCACCCCTCCTCTAATAGTGCACACCTATCGCATCCATTAAGACCCCTAGTTAAGCTACCCCGCCTAACTACTCTATCTCACCCGACCTCCAGAAAGCTCGAAACCCGAGTACTAAGGGCTAAACTTCTCCCCATTCTCAACACTGCACTACGTTCGTGCGTGGGGCATCTCGCGAAGAGAAATCCAGACAAGGAACTCCCCGATACACTACTACTTGGCAGTGTCAATCGTCGAGATCCATTAGGCCCTCAATACAAAACATATATATATATATATATATATATATATATATATATATATATATATATATATATATACATACTCATATAATAATATACACAACATACTCACTCTCATATACATCTTACAATATACATCCGGATAAAATCTCCCGGACTGAGATTTACTCCATATTCATTTTAGTAATAGACATCCGAATAGAATCTCCCGGACTGCGATTTAATCTATACTCATTTTATCTCTATACTCTAGAAGAGATACATAATACACACACACACACACACACACACACACACACACACACACACACACACACACACACATACATATATATATATATATATATATATATATATTCCTGCTCTTATACACAAGTAGTGTACTAAACACACAAGTACAATAATCGTCCCAACGAGCTACCACTCTAGGATGTGGTCTCATAGTGCCGATCCAACTCTGAGTTTACTCACTATACCACGGTACCAAGCCAGACTTACTCAATGGTATTGGTAAAATACACACAACGGTGGAGGCGGTCATGTTCCCTCCGCAAGTGGAGTACACAAATTGCACTCGAACGCGGGGCAAGATGACCTGGGGATATACTCACCCTGCTCCTCAAGCCAGGGGATTCACCCACATCGCGTAACCTCCCTGGATCGCACTAGAGAAAATATATAATCTAGCCGTTCCAACCCTACGCCAAAGGAAAGCTCGTGGAAATCAACCTCTTAGATACACATATACCAATCACACATAGATATATATGTATACGTATCATATTCTATATACTATAATCACATCATATATATTTATAACCCATTTCACTTCTCAAATATATAAATGGCTATAATTTCCAACTCATATAGAAATAGCCGAACCCAAATGCTCCCACTGTAATAGCATAAGTATTTACACACTTAAAATACTAAGTCCATAAGTATTCCCTCACTTCATATATAACTCGCACCTTTATCACTTTTAGGGATACATATACTCTCCAAATATCCAAATTCCATCCTAGTTGCCTTATTTATAGAGGGAATTAATACCTAGCCATTTGAGGAAATTTATAGGGGCTAGGAGGGTGCTAAGATGTGTGGCACAAAGAGTACATTTTTGAGGAAAATATATAGATTGAGGAATGGGATGTTTAGGGCTCTTAAAATCAAGTGGGGACCTCTAAATAAATTTCGGAGCGTGATGTAAATTTTGGATTCATGGAAAATGGGATCCATGACTTAATTATTCGAGGGTGTTTAAGGTGAATATCACTCGAGGAAATATTTCGGTGGGTGATTATATATAGCTAATGGTTGTGTAGATAATGTGATTATATGCCGACCGTAATTGAGTTAATTTCTTAATTACTTAGACTAGAATCAATTAATGTTGGAACTTATCCCATATAATTAACCCTAGGAAAATTTGCCAAAATTTTCGAGCCATCGATCGATCAATCAACCCAGACAGCTTCTTCTCCGAGAAGCTGTTTCGACCATTAAAGCTTCTCCCAAGCTTTTTACTCCTCTCCTACCCTCTTCTAACCTCAGTCAACGATATGCACACACATAATAAGGATTTTAAACATCCTAGAACCCATAACCAACAACTAATTTCGATTAAATCCCAAGTTTTTCAAATTGGTTATAATTCGGGGTTTACTCGTTTAACTTTCGAAAACCCATTTTGATTCACGAAAACCAAACCCCAAAAGCTTTTTGGTTTATCACTACCAACTACAATATGAGATTTATGCTTTAAACGAAATAAGCAATTAATCACTTGCCTCGTGGATAAAATCCGATGATCTTGAGTCGAATCCAGCGGAGTTTGGCCTGAACCTCCCTTTGCTTCCTCTTTCCTCTCCTCCTTTCCTCTCCTATTTCTTTTCTCTCTTTTCTTTCCTTTCTTTCCCTCCACCGAGCCTTATATATGGAGAAATAAGGGTTTATCCCTTTAAATCCAAAAATGACTCGTTTACTCAATTGCAAGTCCTTATTAATCCAAAAATTCTCGGAATCCAAACACTACTCCCAGATACTCTATTCTAACTATCTCGGCCCTTCCGAAATCAACCGCACACTCGAAATATCTATCCGAGGTACTTGATCGCAATCCACTAATTAAACCCAATACATCTCAATGCGGTTTTTCCAATTAAAGTATTATCCTTTGTCGCTTTATCTAACTGTGACATGCAATTAAAATAATCCAACTTATTTACTTAATCTCAAAGGTAAATGAAACACACCTCTGAAATCATCCAACCCTCATTAATTCCAAAAAAAATTATTTCCAGAAATTCGTCAAATTTCCAAATTACACCCATTTATGAAATTTAATTATCTCTAAAAATGTAGGGTGTTACATACTTCCCCCCACCCCCCACAATGAAATTTTGCCCTCGAAATTCGGATATGACTTGCTCCACCAACTTAGGATCACTAATTGCTCCTCAACCATACACTCGTTCGGTACCAACCTATCGCAAGGTTTATACTATAACGTAGTAGCTTAGTAAATCCCTATGTGCTACACTACTACCTCACCATAAGGTGACTCTAATAAAGTCACCTCGTACCCATCATTTCTAGTGCCACCTATAGCAAAAACGAGCCTAAAGCCTCCGTTCTAAGGTCTAAATCTCCCCGGAGAATCACGATTCTAAGCGTCCCCTCATCTGCACCAGGATATCCAATTTTCCTAAAAAGGAAATCACTCTTACACTTAACTATTCGCGTTATCTGATTGCATATCTTAGGTATACCAACTCTCATTTTCTCCTACATCATAGGGTTGTCGCGTGCCTCGTATGACATTCCATCCAACAAATTGCAATCTTACTTATAACTGTCTCACAATATATTCTTCAACTTATATACTATACCTCTTCTATATCAGACGGTATATAAAACCAACTTACCTGGGTGCCCATACCTTGACCCGAGCCTGGTTGCATAACCATTGCGAAGATCCAACATGTAGCACTCTCTCTAAACAACATTTGCATAATACCTGGGTTTTCCTAACCTAATACCTCAAACTCCAATCTTTCCTATAACTGCAAATGAAATCTTTCAAAAAGTCAACCCACCAATATTCTTGTGGTTAACTCACAACTATTTCCTTACATTGGCGCCACTAATCCTTTTGACATAAAATTCTAATAGTCCTAAGATCGATGTGTTTCCACCACACGTAAAACTAGTACTATCCTAAATATTCCTAGTGACCAAGGCCTCTCTCACTTTTGATATTTGTTTGGTTTCATGCGTGGGACATCTCGCAAAGCGAAATCCAAATAAGGAACCCTCCCGTTAAATTACTTCCTCGCATCATTGGTCATCGAGATATAGCGACTTGAGGCACACCAACGGGACGTCCTAATTCCTATCTCGCTAACCTACTAACTTACTTCTTCCACTCTAACCTTCCACCTTGGTGAAATGGAAAATCTAACTAATCGAGGCACATACTCTTTCAAACATGTTATAAAACTCACACCCAAAACATACTATCTTCAAATTTTCCTTCTCATCAAGGCCTAGCTACAAGACTTAAATCAATTTCCTTTACCTTGCCTCACCCACATGCTTGCGGTGAGAGAACCATTTCAGTGCTTCTCCATAGCACTTCCATCTCTATAAGCATACAATCATCACACGGCTCTCAGTCCATAGTGTTTCCTCTACACTAGGTAACTTATCATTAAAACCAATATCCTTGCATCTCATTACATCACTCCACTCCCACCATCGTTAAGGTTCATGCGCGGAGCGTCTCGCAAGTAAAATCCAAATAAGAAACCCCTCTTAGTTTCAAATATGTTTCTAGAATAATCCCATCCCACCAATTTTACAAAATGTGGTCAGAACTCCTATGTCTTTCCAGTAGTTACACCACCAAGAGATCGTACTAACACTAAGTCCTTTGCGCCACTATTAATGACCTTAAACTCACATCTTATCAGTAGGTTCTGCATAACTTAAATCACATTTAGAAGGTCGACACGCACTCAAAGAATAAAAATGAAACGTCTACTCATCGGGATTCCATCTAAACATAGTATAAGGACGAGCTCAATCTGTATCCAGATGAGATAACACCACAACAACCTATTCCATCCTTGAACAGCGCACACGATAGTCTTGCAATCATTAGCCTGCTATCACTCCGATAATACAATAACATAACTCTTATAATAGTACTATACTCATATAACACATACAAAAAGAGTAGTACAAACCAGATACAAATCCAAAATAGTACTCCGCTACTGCGAAAAAACATATAGACATACCCCATATAATGTTATTGATACCGCCACAAAGCTCAAATTACACACACGAATCTAGGGTTAGCGAAATACTGCGACTATATCTAGTCACACTAAATATACCCCCTCCTTCCGAGGTGAAACTCATAATAATAACTTCGCCAGTCTTCCTAACTGCTCCGATTGGTTCTCTGACCTAACACACTTGTCTTAATCAAACCAAAACTACTCTCATCAATTCCCTACCTCGGCAACCAACTTTGGTCCTCTAATTCCTATTGGGCAAGGACTAACCATGGGGATCAACACTCCACATCACCCTATTTCCCATCTCTGGCCTTCCTGACCATGATAAAGTTATCAGCACCATCGGACTCTATAGCACCAATTTTGACAATCAACTTCATAATCCCCTTAACTTCTTTGTTAAAAGGAAACTCCTCTAACGGCTTCAACAGCCCTGCTTAATGAACTCCCCGAGTGGATGTCCACCGATGGTGTTCCATAAACTTGAATTCTCCATAAGTGTTAACAACACTAACTAGTGAGCCCCTATCATTCCTCTGAAGGACTCTCTCTTTATTGTACCTACCTTACTTTGGTACAAGGTTTACTTCTCTATATCACTCTTTATTCACTGTCGGTCGCTGACCAATCCTAAGTGAATAATCCAAAAATTGCATTCCCTCCATTTCTGACTGACCAAAGGAACTAACGGGTATATCCACCTGTAAGATCCTTCTATGGGTCAAAACGTCATGCTCCCCCCATATATGGTGACAATCATTTTCACCATTTCAATATTTCTCCCACGAGTGAAAAATTTTCTTCAAATTTTCACATCTAGGTATATCTCATAACCTACTCTAAGACAAAGCTCCCGAGTCTTTTACTTCCACTGAGTCACATTACACTTACTCCGCATAACTTAACTTCAAGGTATGGTCCTTATCGAAGACCTTTCGAACCTCTTTCCAGTTTAGCTTCAATGGGTAATTCAAGTTTAGCACCACTTCCTATTACCGCGGTACTTGGATACTTATAACTACTATGCTTTAGTAGTTGTTGCAAGAATTCTTAGAAAATTCCACAAGGAGAGTGACCTCTACTACGGTCCTAGTCTCCAACTTCCACTAACTTCTCCAGCTAAGCCACGCCTCTTGCTACCCTCATCACGACCTTCCTTGGTCACCCTTCCTCGATCAGCACACGAACCTCAAACGAGCGCGCAAAATATTTACTATAATCTTTCATAATAGCGAGAGAATGAAATCTCACAAGAGGAATCAACAATCCTAATCCTAAGGCTCTATATCAAATCGAGAGAAACACTAAAAGCGTAGTACGTCCGCACATATTCGTAAGGACACTAGAACCTGATGCTCTGATACCATCTGTGACACCCCGCCTAATAAAATACCATGCGATCACTCCTGTACCAAATTAAAACAGGAGTCGCATATGGTTTATTCATAGCACCATTGTCAAAAACCAAATAAATTACTAATAACCTATTAGGCTCTCGTCAAAATTTTATTTAACTAATCTTTTAAACAAATAAATCAATTAAAACATTCACACAGTTTATAAGAATGAAGCTGAAAAGAAATAAAGATAATCGAACCGAGCAAGGACGCACAAAAAGGTGATAAAAGAATAGATAAATACAATTGGGCTATTAGCCCGAATTTTTCTATAGTACCTCCTATCTAGATCTGGAGGATGGACGCGTTTACGAGAAACCTACATGCATCCACAGCTACTGCAGAAAACATATGACTCGAAAGAATCATCATCCAGGTGTCCCTGTGTCTGGACACCTAATATATATATATCAAAAGAGGGGAGTAGTATATAAACGGGTCAGAGACCGAGTACTGAAAATGTTTTGCAAGTGCATAAATGCTATATTTAAAAAAATATGTTTTGCCTCATATTTAAGTTGGTATCGCACTCCCATGAGATACCCCTCACCCCTCCTCTAATAGTGCACACCTATCGTATCTATTCAGACCCCTAGTTAAGCTACCCCTCCTAACTACTCTATCTCACCTGACCTCTAGAAAGCTCGAAACTCGAGTACTAAGGGATAAACTTCTCCCCATTCTTAACATGGCACTACGTTCGTGCGTGGGGTGTCTCGGGAAGCGAAATCCAGACAAGGAACCCCCCGATACACTACTACTTGGCAGTATCAATCGTCTAGATCCATTAGGCCCTCAATAGAAAACGTATATATATATATACATACTCATATAATAATATACATATCATACTCACTCTCATATACATCTTATACTATACATCCGGATAAAATCTCCCGGACTGAGATTTACTCTATATTCATTTTAATAATACACATTCGGATATAATCTCTCGGACTGAGATTTAATCTCTACTCATTTTATCTCTATACTCTAGCATTGATACATATATATATTCTTTCTCTCATACACAAGTAGTGTACTAAACACACAAGTACAATAACCATCCCAACGAGGTATAACTCGAGGATGCAATCTCATAGTGCCGATCCAACTCCGGTTTTACTCACTGTACGACGGTACCAAGCCAGACTTACTCAATGGTCTTGGTAAAATACACACAATGGCGGAGGCAGTCATGTCACCTCAACAAGTGGAGTACACACATCACACTCGAACGGGGGATGAGATGACCTAGGGATATACTCACCCTGCTCCTCAAGCCAGGGATTCACCCACATCGCACAACCTCCCTGGATCTCACTAGAGAAAATATATAATCTGGTTGTTCCAACGCTACGCCAATGAAACGCCCGTCTAAATCAGCCTCGAAGATACACATATACCAATCACACATAGATATATATGTATACATATCATATTCTATATACTATAATCACATCGTATATATTTATAACCCATTTCACTTCTCAAATATATAAATGGCTATAATTTCCAACTCATATAGCAATAGCCGAACCCAAATGCTCCCACTGTAATAGAATATAAAATTACCTTTTTTAGAAGTCAGAGACGAAACAAAGTCTAGTTTTTAATGAAGTCTACTAAGAGGAAGACTCTAGTTTAAGTGGAAGTCTTATTCAATAAGGATTCTTGATCTTAAAGAGAATTACTTCAAGAAGAACTTTTGGCCAAAATGTAAATTTTAATTACATTCCTATTTGAATTATGATTGTTTGATTATTCTGTTTTATCATAAGTCTAACATCTTTCATATTGATAATTTTGTGCATTAATTAATTGACTAATTAGGATGCCACATTATTATGACAACAATGATATTTTATTATGTTCGACCTAAATCACATTTTTTCTGGAAAATCCATTTTACTTATTCTTTTCTAAATTAAATTTAATCGGTTAATTAACTTAAAGGTATAAATTAAATTATCATCTCTGATTTTTTTATTATAATTTTAAAATGGTTTATTTTTGAAAAATTAAAATAGTGAGATCGAAAAATTTAATTTGTACAAGTAAAATCGAAATTAGTAAGGGTTTAATTTCGGGAAATAGAATTGAATAAATTATTTTTTTTAGAAACCACCAAGTTTAAAATATTAAGTGGGGGAGGGATTTCATTGTAAATTCTATAATATCCATCGTTGTTTTCAAATTATGAGGTGATTAGTTCCTTCTACCACCTTGATCTGCCTCTCATAACATTGTTTTAATCATGATATCAGGATGATTTTAAAAAACTTAAGTGAAAGTTCTTTGAAATAAAATGTGAGTGAGTTTGGTCCTCCCATCGAGGACATTCTACCCGAGACTTGTCATTGTTAAAACCCTTGACAAGGCTGACTTGTCACGGTAAAAATTCTTGACAAGTTTTGGGGTGAAAACTTCTTTGTCACAGACTTATCATAGTCAAAGTCCGTGATATGATTTGTACTTGCCACGGACTTTGATTATGACAAGTCCATGATAAAGACAAACTTGCCACGGTCTTTGACCATGAGAAGTCTATGACAAAGACAAACATGTTATGGACTTGTCATGGTCAAAGTTTGTGACAAGTTTTCCTTTGTTACGGACTTATCACTGTCAAAGTCCGTGACAATATTGTGCAAATTTAAGAAAAATGTTGGGCAGTATGGCCACTACCACTGTCCAGTAGTATGTTTAACATGTTACATGTTTTAACCTATCAAAGTAGTATATATCTTAAGAAACATTCATCCATATATTACAAAAATAAAGCCATACACACAATTCAATCATAGTATCAAACAATAATACAAAAATATTCAATATTCATAACCAACAAATAAAACTGAAATTATTAATATAATTGTCACGGGGCTGGGTTTTCAACAAGTTTATGGAGGAAGGTACGCCACACTACAAAATAATTGAGACAACCCTCAATTTGTCAAACTTCTCGGGTGTGTGTCTGGGTCCCTTAACCCCAAGCTATGGGCATGCCACCCCGTGTGTCTATTATATACACACTCGACCAACCAATTGTTAATATAGGTCGCTCGAAGGGGGTAAGGGTGGCGAATGGATGATATGGTGGTGACAAATAGGTGGTAATCTGTGAGGGGGTGCATATTGGCAGTGAGGGTGAGAGAGATGGAGTAGTGGCATCCTCACCTATCATTTTCTGCTTTGCCTTACATGAGCTAGACCCCAATTGATGCTTAATGTAGTTAAACATATTTTGGATCATCACATCCAACCTTTCTAACTTATCATCGTGGGTGTCCACCTTATGAGCTATCCCGCTGTTGCTCATCTTTATCCCGGTGAGCCTCGACTTCCCCACTCGAGAGCTCACCCCCTTGTCTTCCCCTTGTCATCCCCCCTGAGCACTTGGCTTAGTGCGTCCGTAGACAAAGATTCCTTGTCAAAATCAGACTGGGAGTTGTGCACTTCCTTAAGCTTTGTCTGAAACGATAAAAAAATACACGATTAGATAAGTTAATAAAAAATTATAACGTAGTTAAAAAAGTAAACAATTATAAGATATTTTCATAACTTACAATTATGGATGCCACGCTCAGGGACGCCTTCTTCTCCTTGCCCTTCTTCGTTATAATTGTAACATTGGCATCGAGCCTATGTGTCCTTCCCTGAGAGCCACTCCCCATCCCTTAAAATAAAATAATGCAAAATTAGTAATTAATGCAAAATAATTCTAAATTAGAATAACATAAACTAAGAAGAAAGAAAATTAAAAAGTTACCATCTTGTGCTCCACTTCGGCGTAATACGTATGCCCGGAGTAGTGCACGTCGACCTTTTTGGACTGGTTTTCCCTCTCCATTAACGAAAGGACAATGACCTATTAGAGATCTCATTATCGAGAAACTGATGTGAACTTGCCAATGAGATTCGCTCATTTGGCGGTATCGTGTCCCTAAGCCTCAAGATGGACTCCCGGTCATGGCTAAAGTACCATGCCCTCATATTTTTCTTCCACATTTTGTATTGTTCTCTCAATTGTTCGAACGTGCTATCGTGGACATGTGGGGGCAGGCTGAATTGTTCCAGCCAAAAAAATACAAAACAAAAAGAAAGTAAGTGTTAGTTGTATTTAAATTATAAAATATAATAAAGTATAAATATAAATACAAAATAAAAATAATGTGAGTATTTACTTGTAATTCCCCGTAGATGTTCATCTTGATCTCGTAGGGCACCTTCCTCCAATCCGTGTACCCAAGGTCGATGATCGTATTGAGAAACTCCAGGGCCCTAGACTATAAGGCCATCTTGTTCTCGACGAGGGACCCCAATTTTCCCCATTATGGGGGCCCAGTGGCAGACGAGCATTCCTTGCTTTCGTTGCTCCATTGGCCTGATGATGACATTTCCTGTAAAAATTATTGTTATAAGTAGAAACATGTATATGAGAAAATGATCAAATCCAAGTGAATAAAAATATTAAATTGTCATCCTATAATAACAAATCACTAGAAGAATACAAGTTAATGACATTATAAGAAAACAAATAATTGGAATACTTATTACAACTCTAAATATTATTTCAAATTCGGGTCACGTCATGGATTTTGAATTAATGCTTTAATCTATTAAAATCCAGATGAAGATATTAACAAACCAAAAAACCATTATGATTCAAATCCACATAAATTGGTCAATTCCAAATGAATTAAAAGCAATAAACAGACCCCCGATACTAATAAAGCACTAGAACATACATGCTACTCGTTATTACAAATAATTGGAATACTTATTGCAAACCTAAAAAATATTTCAAATAATTGGAATACTTATTACAAATCTAAAAATTGTTTCAAATTCGAGTTATCATCTAAAATGGATTGATATTCGGTAGGAGAAACCAACGATGATACGAGAAATTGGATATATATCCTTCTCAACCATCATATCAAGTATAAAATAGAAACAAAGAAAGTAAAGGAGATAAACAAGAGATATAGAGTGGTTCGGCTATAAAAATAATCCTACATCCACTCTGTTTCCCTACTTTCATTATGTAATATCTATATTACAAGATTATGGTCCCACTAAACACATACAAGAGAGATAAGAGAGGAGAATACATGAATGTAACTAAACTGGGTAGCCTAGGATGTGGCTTGTAAAGGATGACCTTGTGCAGCGGCGGCAGGGGGTGAGCCCCAAAGTGTGGTGATCTCTAGAGAGAGAGAGAGAGTTAAGAGTTTGATAGGGCTTCGCCAAGTGATTCCCTCTCCAATAATGAGGTGATCACTTCTATTTATAGAAATTATAAAGGTGGTGTCAGATGCATGGAGCACGTGACATGTGGATAAGTGGGATGAGTAAGGAATCCTTCTAGAGATAGGACAATTGTCAAGTGACTGGTGGGAAAGTAGGTGTCATGTCCTGTTTGAACCCAGGCAACGACTAATGCTTGGATGACTTCCACAACTTTGTTGGCCCCAGGCAGCGGCTGATGCTGATAACTGACCACGGCCTACTCGTTTTAGGCGGTGGTCTCTTAAAGTAAGAGGGTATAGGGTCGCGGCATATCTGTTCCCAAGAAACGGTTAATATTAGATATATATATAAACCCCCAAGTCATAGTTCTAAGAGGTGGAAAGTTGGTGTTGAGGATGTGTTATATGCCCTTGTTGTAGTGTCATTATTCATCTTCCAGTGCCCTCTTATATAAATGGGTTAGATCGGGGCCTTCATTAACTTAGCTAAATCTCTGAGAGCAAATCGAGAGCAAACCTTTGTCCTTTCCCCTTTGTATTTTTTGGCGAATTTCAAGTGGCGGATCCAAGGCAGTTCGTGGTGGTTCCAGGCTGAGCAACCATCTATATTTTATATTTTTCATCATTTTTAACATAACCATCTCTTCAATTCCTTCTTTTTCTGTATTTCGATTTTCATTTTTTACATTTCATGTTTTTGTGAATGATTTGTAAATCCTTAATCCATGTTTTCTCCTAATACCTTGTGAATCTACCTATACTTTTGATTTCTAAAAATTTGTAGAGATTAGGATTTTTTTGGATTTTGAATTTCTGGGAGGTTAGGGTTTTTAAATCATTCATTTTAAAAAAAAAGGATTTTTCTTGTTTGGACTGGGTTTGAGATTTCTGAATAGGTTTGGGTACTTTTTTGGGTTAGGATTTTGTGTTTCTTGGCTTAATCTATACCTAGACCCCATTTTGGAATTTGTTTTTAGCCAAGAACATCAAGAACATGTTATTGGTGTTCTTAGCCAAAACCCCAAGGTTTTGGTTTTTTAATCTTTGGGGGTTGGAAATCTAAATTTTGTTCCTGTTTTTGCCCCTGGATGCAACTTGGCAGTATAATGATGTTATCCTGCATGGTGTTCCTTTTATCCTAAGAATAAGATTTCCCTGACTGTAGTCTTTAGTTCTGGGATTGATTCATTGCCTCATTTACTTTTCCTTGGTTTTTAACAAAAATTTACTTCTTTTATCTTATTAGCTTTGGGTTAGATGGCCGCAGCTTGACTTTAACTTTTTTGCGTCTTTTTATTATATTGTTTATATCTGTCGCGGCATTTACCAGGTCTTTCTGATCACAGTGGTTGTGAAACCAAATTGCGGAGTCCTTCTTCTTTTCAAGTATTACCTTGGATCTATGAATTGGACTTTTTGGGAGTACTTGGAGGAGTTTGGAAGAGACACTTCGGTGTAACTCCTCCTAAGATACTTAATATAAAGCCTTTGAAGGCTACTGGGCCTTGCCAACTTAAGGACTGCCCCAACTGTGTCACAATAGATTCTGACTCCACATAATATTTTAATTGTAGAGATCCTCGGTTAGGATATAGATATAATGGAGGAATACAGTCACTCCAGCAATAACTCCCTTATTGAAGTGAATACTGCAGAAGTGACTGGGACTTGTGTCATCCCATCAAAGATTAAGAATACGCCTGTTGGATCCTCTATCCAATCCACTGAGAAAGATCTTGCGGCACTGAACCACCGTGCATTATGACAGAAGAATGGATTGCGTATGTGGCCGTAGCCTTTGAGTTCTCATAAGGGACCATCTATACTCTTCCCACTATGGAACACAGGTCATGTACCGCGGTTCTCAATGATGGAGTTTGTTTTCCTCTTCATGCATTTATCTTAGGGATATGGATGTTAATTCTTGTCCTAGTGAGGAGGATTATAAGTGCTATGAACCTGGACCCAACCCAATTAGACCCCAGTGGTTGGAGGGAAATCCTTGCTACTTTAGTACTTTGGAAGAAGCACTTCAATATAGACATCACACCTGCGAAATTCATCCAATTTTGCAGACCAAATGAGAACTCTAAAGACTTTTCGTGGTACTATTACTTTTCACTGTTGAGTTGTGTTAGATATTTATATATCGTCAGGCCTACTAGTGTTAAAGATTGGAAAGAAAAATTTATCTCTGTGTCCAGGGACAGCTGGAAAATTTTCCCTTAGGAAAGTGAGAGGGAAAAATCCTTCAGGATGCCGCAGATATGGGGAATCCTTCCAAAGAAGATATTCACTTGTCGCAGGTTGTATTCTTGATAATACTTTTATTTTATGCATTATTTTATTCTCTGTGGTACATACTAACACCTTAGTAAAACTCTTGATTGCCTGAAGCTTTACAGCAGGCAGGTTAAAAGAGTTGAGGACGCGACCAAATTAAGTAATAAAAAGAATAAATATCCTGACCTTATCACCTCCACATCCATCTTTGAACATGGATATTTCGCATCCAATCACTAACCTAAGAAAATGGTTGGGGAAGGTAACTCCAATACTTGCATCTTATATGCTTTATCGTAGCTTCTATTCTGGACTTGTTTTTAACTGATTTATTTCCACTTCAGGGGGTGCTGAGGATATTGACCATGAACTTCTTATGGCCCAAGTTAATGAAACAGATGAGACCGCTCTTGGCCTCAACCAGGCTCCTAAGAAAAAAAGAAAAAAGAGGAAGAGGGATCCCAATGAGGGAATCATAATTACTAGTGGGCCTATGCCCATTGAAACTGAGGCTGCCAACCCAACTGTTGAAAAAGATGCAACTCTTGTTGAAGATGCTGTGGCAGTAGGTCAACTAAATGAACCCCTAGTGGAGGATGACATTAGGGAGAAACTTTCCACAGCAGGTCTAATGTCCACTGGCTTATATTTTCATGGGGACGTCAACCCCATTTACGTATCCACCACTAATAGCTCATTGCGAAGAGTGATGGATATCAATGAAAATTTGCCAACTCCACAGAGCATCTATGGCCTCAACTGAGGTAGTCTGACCCCAAATCACCTTAGTAAATAATAACCACAGCCGTATCAAGGATCAAGAGGGTCGTCGAGGCTTCTGATGTTACCCGTCTTATTAAGGAGGATATGGAGGATCTAGAGGATTACACCCTCCATAGTTTGCTAAGGGTAATTATTCTATCATTTTTGGCCTTATACGTATTTTTATTTCATAGTTCTAACTTAGGGAACTTTACTTTTCAGGCTTCGGAGTCTACCTTTAACTTGAGAGCCAAATATGAGAAGTTGTACAACCAGTACCATGTCGTGGAGGAAAGCCACAAAGCTGAGCTTGAAAGTACTAGGGTTGCTTCCTCTGCAGACGACAAGAGTTCCTCTACCAAAGACCTTACAACATATAAAATTGATCACAAAGTCATATATATATACTTAAAGGTTAAAGCTACTAATAAGGAAAAGAATGAATTCGAGCAGAATTTTGTTAACGCCACAGAATCCATCACAATTACTGAGGTTAAGGCTACAGAGGCTGGCAGGCAAGCTACAACCTTTGAACAAAAGTTCAGCTTAGTGTAGAAAAAGCATTATGAACTGGTTCAAAGTCACTCCGCAGCACTCCAAAAACTTAATAATGAGCACACGCAAAACTTAAATAAAAGGATGTTGATCATGGTACAATCTTGAAGAAGGACGCTGAAGATGCGGTGGCTACTTACAAGACTTCAAGGGACTTTTTCTGAAAAATAACAAGGCCTACCTTTGCGGCTTCCAAGAGCTTAGGCATAAGCTGGTTAAAAACTTCCCTGATCAAAGGAAAAGGTCCTTGACTGGGCATATGGAGTGTGTGGCAGAGCGAAGGGGTGCTATGGAGGAGAGAGACATGAAGGAGATGGAGGATGACACTGCAACTGATGATGAGACTGAGATTGCGACAGATGATGAAGAAGATGAAGATAAGTATTCAGCCTCATAGTTGACTTCAATATCCTTTTAATCTTTTATAATATTTTTTGGGACGCGAGCTTATTCTGTTTGTAATTACATAGGGGATGCGACCACTTTTCACATTTAATTTACACATTGGACATCTGTTGTTTCTAAATATATAGGGTTGCGACCACATTTTGTTAAATATACTACTTTTTAGACTCAGTGACTGTCCTAAATAGGCTGCGGCCTTATACTATTTTTAACCTTGAATGCTTGTACAATTGTTTCAAACAATAAAACATAGCTTGTAAACTTTATGAATATGTTGGAGCTATGTCGATCATGTTGAAAATTGGTTGTGGCCCAAGAGACTGCGGCTATAGGCTTCAGATGATTATTCCAACATTTATGTGTAGGTCGTTGCCCTTAAGAAAATGGTTGTTTAAAAAGTTCCCCTCCACAGTTTAAAGAACTAGGATTGGAAATGTTGCTGCAGCAATGTTGGACTTGGACTATGAGGAACAATTTCCTTTATCGCAGACAATAATATCCTTGGCCCACTTTCTTCAATTGACTGCAACTCATTTTTTTCTTTATTTTGGGGCATTTTCAAGCCTACCCAGGATGGGTTGTCAATAATCCACCCATGGCTAATAATGCATATTAGGATCCCTGAAGGCTGATCGAAGCATCCCAAAAGATAAAATGGGATCTTGATCCCCTAAGGCTAGTTGAAACATCCCGATAGATGATTGACTTTACAAACATAAGCATCACATACTTTCGTATATCTGTGCACTGTGAGGGGCATTATGATCCAATTAAGTTCGTCACCCCTTTTACTCCATAGATTCCTCCTGAAATAAATAATCTTCTAAGACAATTTATCATTTTTCTCTTCATTTATTTTTAAGACGAAGGTCTTTCATGAGATTTTAGATGAGGAGAATAAGAATTAAAATATGACTAAATCCATCATTCATGTATATATATATATATGACTTTGTTAGTACAATACAAAGTATATAGGTAAGATTCATAAAAATAGAAATACAAATTCTTTCAAGTTAAAACTAGGCATGCGCTTTCAGTTGTAGGCTGCGGCCTTTGTGAATCACTGGAGCATCCCCTGCCTGATAAGACTCTTAATTTCATCTTCAAGGTGAAACAACTACTGCTATTGTGGCCATGGTCTTGATGAAATTTGCACCACTTGGCCTGGTCTCTCTTGTGTTGGGGAGGGGGGGATTTCAGCTTCTCGGTCCACTTCAATAATTTTTCCTCCATGATGCTTTCAAGGATGTCCTCAACACTTGCAGTCAATGAGGTGTAGTCTTCATAAGCCTTCTATGGATTTGGCTCTTCTTGCTTCCTCTTCTTAGGGGCTGTCGTCACGACCTTATCCTCTGCGGCCTCTGATGCTACAGGCTTTTGCATGGAGGTGAAGTCTGAAGACTCTATCATCAAAACCCTATGTGCTAGGAGCCTGATTTGGTCTTGGAAATAAGCTTGGCTTTCGTACAAGTGGTTGATGTAGTTCAGCTGTTGGGCTATCTCTTCATTCTACTATGAACCTAACCCTCAGCTTCGTTCCATTACTTTTGCTATGTCAATCTTTAGAAATATATACTACGAGATGAACTAAATAGTGGTGAGAAATCCGAGGAATGTAGAGAAAAAATAAAGTATAGTAATAGGGATGCAAGCTTTGATAATCTGCAAAAGTACACTGCTGTGGTCGCGACTTATTGTACACATGTAGTTACTACCGTGGCTTTATAAAGGGAAAATTCACCATAGTTGAGTCCGAGGACAATTTATCATAAGCCCCTTTTCCCAGGTAGTGAATTGGAGGAATGAAGATATGCACCAACTATAATAAAGTGGTTGCGGCCTACAAGCAGTTAAGCTGCTAGGCCACATCCCGCTTAAGGTAGAGGAGGGTGTGATCTCAAAATTGGACCTATAACCTAAGTTTATCCCACAGAATATGTCCAGAATAATCCTACTAGGAGTCTACCAAAGACAAGATTGTCCGTAGGTGCAAAAAATAACACAAATCTAGTAGCAAACCCTAAATTATGGGTGTAAAGAGCATAAATAAGTAAATATAACTCATCCTTAGTTACCCACCTTCATGAGGATATATCCTTTTGTGATTTTCAACACTATCTAGGTAGGGTAACATCATTGGGGTATAGAAAATAGCTATAAGGTCATAAAAAAGAAGACCAACAAATAGATTTCGGAATAAACAATTTACTCACGGGGGGTTTTATGTAAAGGTGTGAGTCCCACGACCGAGATCTCACTCGTGGTTCGAGGGCCCCCATGGATGAAATAAGGTGTAAGGAACCCTAAAATATAAAAGGAAACTAGATTTAATACCTAGATTCCAACAAAAGGTGTCGAAATGATGAAACGAAAAATTGGACATATATTCTTCTCAACCATCATATTAAGCATAAAATCAAAATAAAGCAAGTAAAGGAGTTAAACATGAGATATAGAGTGGTTCAACTATAAAAATGAGCATGCGGCCACTTTTTTCCCCAATTCTCATTATATACGTTGTATTGAACAAGATTGTGGTTCCATTAAAGGCATACAAGAGAGAGAATAGAGAATAATACATAAATGTAACTAAGCTGGGAAAGTTAGGATGGGGTCTGCATGGATGACCTTGTGCAACTATGGTAGGTGGTGAGCCCCTAGGTGTGTTGATCTCTAGAGAGAGAGAGAGTTAAGAGTTTGGCAGGGCTTCGCTATGTGATTCCCCCTCCAATAGTGAGGTGAGAACTATTTATAGAAGTCATAAAGGTAATGTCACTTGCATGGAGCACGTGACATATGGATAAATGTAATAAGTAAGGAATCCTTTTAGAAACATGATAGCTATCAAGTGACTGGTGGCAGAGTAGGTGTCATGACATGTTTGAACCCGGGTAATTGCTAATTCTTTAATGATTGTCGCGTCCTATATGTACCCAAGTAGGCGCTGATGTTTATAGCTGACCACATCCTATTTGACCTAGGTGGCGGTCTCTAAGAGTATGAGGGGATAAGGCTACGACCTGTCTGTTCCCAGATAGAGGCCAATATTGGGAATATAAACCAAGTCATCCACACTACTAGTTAAACACTTTGGGGTGGGTAGGATAATTGACCACAACTCATTATTTATATAATTCGAGTAAATCACTTGCTTGATCTTTTGAAAAGCACAAACAAATGGCTCATCGCTCACGTGCTCATTGCTCTTAAACTTGGACAAGTCAATCGTGATCAAATTGGTACCATGATTAACTTTACAAGTATTTTTATCCTCATCTCTTACCCAATCACAGTAAAACACAATCTCTTTGAAGCTTATATAGTCCAATTTAAATATATTTCTAACGACACCATAGTAAGTCATTTCAGCTTCAACGAGGCTTTTATCTTTTGTACTCGCTCGAAAATAAGTAAGAGCCTTCTATGAAATGTCCGAGTTCTTTACATTTTTATTTTCCTCGTACACCCTTGCACCAAATACGTAACCGTTCAATCGATAATTTTTGTACTCGTGTACCATGAACAAGGTTTCAGTGGCTAGACAAGCAAGCCTTGATGTCGCATTGACTGTCTTTAAGGACTGGGATTATGGATAAATTAATTAAGTTAGTTTTAAAGATTTCTTGTAATGTGATATTTAATAAGAGACATTCACATTGTATTTACCTCGCGTGAAACCCACGGCCTAAATTCGCTTTCTGATTGTGCCATCGTTCTTTGTCTTTTATTTTACCCATGCGCATCATATTTCTTGCATTGATCGTGATGAACGTATTATGAAATTGATCATGTATAAAAATTAAAATAATATTAAAGTTAAAATAATATAAACTTAATATTTTTCATTCTTTGACATCTTTATGTGTGTCAAATAAATAACGAGATAGGTATTCATGTTATAAACTCGTTTCACTCACTTTCCCATCACCTGACCACACTCATTGACGAACTCATCACTGTTATCCATGCTGCTTGGATCAGGAAAACATTCCCGGGTGTAGAATGATGACTCCATGGTGATTTATTCCTCTACAATTGATCCTTCAATGTATCATGCATTCTTAACGTAATCTTTGAAAACTCTCATCAATCTTTCAAATGGATACATCAATTGATATCTAACTGGGCCTCAAAGAAGTGCCTTGTCATATATGTGTATTAAAAAGTGAACACTTATATCCCAAAATGATGGGGAAAAGTACTTCTACAACACACAAATTGTTTCGGTTATAGTCACTTTTGTGGCCACTATGTGCTCTCGATTGTCTGCCTTCTCACATAAAAGTGTGAAGCATATGCTAATTTAGATCATGTCCTTATGGAAATCCTTGTGGTTGAAGAAAAATTACTTAAACAATAGAGGAATAAATTGGATCATCACATGCCAATCGTAGGACATAAACTTATGTAAATCATCATCATCATCATAATAATAATAATCATCATCATCCTTGCCTTAATTTGAACACATGGATTCTCATTTTCCATTCTAATCTATTATATGAAATACAATGATTCAAGTTTAATTCCTTAAGATCTCTCCGAATAATTTTCTCCCACGATATATTAGGGAGACCCCTTTCTCTTTTACCCCCTATTTTCAATAATCCTTTTTCTTGTTATAAGTGCATCTACTAATCTACGTAATATATGTCCGGACCACCTAAGTTTACTTTCTTTTAATTTATCGCTAATGTGATCTACTCCTAACTTTTTTCTCATTTACTAATTTTTAATTTTGTCCTTTCTAATAATTCCTATCATCCATCAGAGCGTCCTCATCTCACTAACATGGAGACTTTGCTCATATTTTTCTTTAACGCCCAACACTTCACTCCATATAGGTCGCTGGCCTAACAATTTTTCTATAAATTTTCCATTTAATTTATTAGTTAACCTCTTATCGCATAACACCCTACTTACTTGTCTCCATTTCATCGAACTAGTTGATATTCTACCCCTAACATCCTCATAAATACCCCCATTACTCAGTAACACTAAACCTAGTTAACGAAATTTATTAGGTTGGTTTATCACGTTTTCTTCAATTTTTAACATTATGCTATCCGACATCTCATTATTAAATTTACATTCCATAAATTACCTTTTATTTTTACTGATTTTTATTTCCTTAGACTCTAAGGCGTTTCTCTAAGTATATACTCTCATCATTAAGCCCTCCTTTGAAGTGTCTAGTAACACTATATCATCCAAAAACAACATACACCATGGGACATCTTCTTATATGTCCTTAGTAATCTCATCCAAAACTACAACAAATAAGTAAGGACTGAAGGTCGATCCTTGACATAGACCCACTTCAATCATAAAGTCATTAGTTTTTCCACATATAGTTCTTACTCTAGTCTTTGTATTATCATCCATAATAACTTTAATATAAATCATAGGGATTCTTTTCGTCCTTAAAGCCCACCAAATTATATCCCTAGGTACTCCATCATAAGCCTTTTCTAAGTCTATAAAGACCATATATAAATTTTTATTCTTACTTCTTCATTTCTCCATTAACTGTCTTAATAAGTAAATAGCTTATGTCGTGGATCTGCCTGGCATAAATTCAAATTGATTGTCCGAAATAGTTGACTTATTTCTTAATCTTTGTTCTATAATCGTTTCCTAAAATTTTAGAGTATGATTCATCAGTTTGATTCCTCTATAATTATCATAATTTTATATATCTCGTTTATTTTTATACAAAGGTATTATGGTGCTTTTCCTCCACTCATTTGGCATGTTTCCTTCTTTTAAAATTTTATTAAATAAACCTCTAAATCATTCTACTCCTAGACTTCCAAGGGTTCTCCACACCTTTATGGGTATTTTATCTGGGCCAACCACTTTATTCCTTCCTATTTTTCATATTAATATATCTATTTCTTTTTCAGTAATTGGATATACCAGTTCTATATTCGGTTAAATGTTTTGAATACTTTTTTGGGATATTATACATTCAATAAACCTTGAAAATTCTCTCCTCGTCTATTTAGAATTTCTTTAATGTTAATCTATATATTTTGATTTATGTCATTAATACACTTAACTAGACCCACATCCCTCATCAATCTATCTCTATTCTTTGCAAATTTATATATTTCCTTTTCACCTTCGTTGGTACCTAATTTATTATAAAGATTATCTAGTGCATTTTGTTGCACATTTCTAATACTACTTTTTACTTCACTTTTTAACTTCTTATATTTTTCTAAATCTTATTGATTTTTACTCTTTTGCCACTCTTTAAAACTTACTCGTTTCATTTGTATTATCTTTTGCGCTTCCTCACTCCACCACCAAGTCTTTTTTTTAATGAATCTTTTCATTAAGTCTTATCTAATTTCTCAATATCACTCTTTGTTCTTGACCAAATGTTGTTAACATTGTAATCCCAATTCCACTTCATGTTTAACAGGAACTTCTGCCTAAATTCTATCTTTTTGCGTCCTTTTAAATTCTTCCATTTTATATTTTGATAACCTATTTTCTCTTTTGTTACTTAAATCCTTTAGTTTCTAAATCTATTACTAATAGGCGATGTTGATTCGTTAGTCTTTCACCTGGTATAACTTTAGAGTCTTTGCATACGTAAAATTCTCTTCTTTTAAGTAAGAAATAGTCTATTTGAGTTTTATTATCTCCGCTTTTAATTGTTATTAATGTTCTTCCATTTTTAAAAAAAATATGCTTGTTAACATTAGATTTTATGCCTTGGCAAATTCTAAGATTTTTTCCCATACTTCATTTTTCTTACCAAAACCACAACCTTCGTGTATTATTAGATAACCATCCTATTCTACTCCTACATGTCCATTCAAGTCATCTCCTAAAAATATTTCTTCACGTGTAGGAATTTGTTTTAATACTTCATCTAATATTTTCCAAAATTATTTCTTTACATTTTCATCTAAAGCTCCTTGGCACGTAAACACTTATAATATTCAATATTTTTTCATCTAAGATGATCTTAATACTCATTAATCTATCTTCCCATATTTTAGCATCCATGACTTTATCTTTCATATAGTTATTAACAACAATACCCACCCCATTTCCATAATTATCGATCCCTCCCGAGTAAAATTTAGTTCTTTACTACAACCTTTATCTTTCATAATAATCTACAACCTTCTCATAACTCTCTAGCCTTTTCACTCTTATATTTAGTTTATCATAGGCATGCTATGTATATTTTTATCCGTTTTAAGGTATTCATAAGTTCTTTACACTTGACAGTTAGTGTTACTAAATTTCATGTACCAAATATAATTTTATGTACTTTATTTTTATTTACGTTTCTTCTTTTAACTAGAGAATTCATCACAAGATTTAACATAAATTTTATAGTCGGCTATCAACCTGGCACTAACCCACCCTCCTAGTTTCACATTTGGACTTGGGTACGGGCACTGGTTGAGCCAAAAGGACTAATTAATTAATTAAATACTCTTACAAATTCATTCACCAAATAAATGTGCTAACAGTAAAGTCACAAGTATGATCAATCCTTTGCAAGTTGGATGAAAAATTAGATAGAACCTTCAAATTATATATATTGTCAAAAAACATCTTTCTTTCCTCACTCTCAAAGTAAACACACTAGGGGGAATTATTGTCATTCCCATATTATCTTCTTTCAACCATAGTTGTGGCTTAACTTTCAATGATTTAAGGTAATTTCATGCATTTTGCCCATCTTTCAAATGAATCACCCCAAGGCATGTGCCCACAATATGTTCAGTGATGTTCTTTTCCGCATGCATCACATCTAATACATGACGCACCAGGTTAGTCTTCCAATAAGATAAGTCAAATAAAATGGACCTCCTAGACCACGCCTTTCTTGTCTTAGTTTCATTCCCAGTTGGGGTCTTCTTATGATTGATTTTCTTTAATATAGGACTCTTACATGGCATATTATGGCCAAAACTAGAAGATTTACTTTCAATTTCTGAACCTGAATATTTTCTCGGAGGTAGCCTATGTTAAACCCCGTCAGGTGAAAAATTGAAACATTTCTCAAATCTAAAAATATGAACGAGTGGTAATAACCTCCTGTGGCAATGGTATATATTTTTTTCCACTAGTAGTGAGATGCATAGATTCAGTCTCCTCGCCACAAATAAGACACCGTAAATAACCATATACTGTACAACTAGATAATGTCCCATAAGCTGAAAAATCATGAATTTCCCATATTAACATATATTTCTGTGTAAACTCTTCTTTTTTAAAAGAGTCAAATTCTTGCACACCCTCTTACCACAACTCATTTAGTTCTTCTACAAAAGGATCCAAGTATGCATCGATGTCCTCACATGGTGCCTTTGGCCCAGTTATCAATAAAAACAACATCAAAAATCCAGGTCTCATACACTGTCAAAGAGGGAGGTTGAGTGGTGCCAGGATCACTGGCCATAAACTCTAATTGTTTCTTAGATTTCCAAATGGATTGAAATCATCTGTTGATATTGCTAAACTAATGTTATGCCATTCTCGAGAAAAATCAATATACTCATAATTCATCATTTTCCAAACTGTAGAATCAATAGGATGACACATGAGATTATCCCCAACTTCTACCCTACCATGCGAAGTCATTGCCTTTGATATCATGGTTCTCTGAAGAACTGCTTAAATATAGGCCCAATGGAAAAATATTTCAACACTTTTTGAGCCACTTTTGAGCTTGTTCCTTCCTTGCCAGTAGATTTCACATATCTAGGTTCATCGCATACCGAACACTGATCGAGTTTTTTATATTCCTTTCGGTATAGTATGCAGTCATACACATAAGCATGAATTGATTTATACTTCATTCCTAAACTTTTCAAATTTTTATTCATGGTAGGATAACTATTTGGAAGTGTATTATGCTTGGGTAGCAAGCCCTTTACCTAATTCAAAATTCTTGTGACGTTATTTACAGACAAACCATATTGGGCTTTCAAACTATGCAAACCAACCATGGCATGAAATGTTTTTTTACCCTTGTCACAGCCAAGGTACAATGGTTGGGTCGCCTTAAATTTTACACTTTGATAGTCATCGTCAAGGTTTATCCCAATATCTTCATGACAAAATGGACCTTGTACACCGTCAACGACCTCATTTTCTTCCACTTCATAACTCTATACGCGTCATCAACTAAATCCTCTACCATATTATGATCTATATTTACCTACTTCCATTGTACATCTATCCTACTTGTTGATTGTTGTGAAGGTTGCTCGGGCGCAAAAAGAACATGTGATTCCCCTTGAAAAACCCAAAAATTATAACTATCTTGCATACGCCATCTTAACAAATATAGTTCAACAATTTTCTACTCAAACACCTTACCATTCCTACACTTAGAACATGGACAAGGTAATTCTTCATAATTACGACATCTTTTTACGTACTTCACAAATTCATTAGCATCTTTGCGAAACTGTAAGGACATATTTTACATAGTCCGTTTGAATTAGAGTATGTCCTATATCGTTACAACCGTCGAAGAAAGGTTCAAGTTTAATCATGCATCAAAATGGATCCGAATATTAAAGTTCTTCAACAAAGAAGCCTCTATGAGATAGATTTTGGTAAGGTGTTATTTAAGTCCCTTAATGGCTCCTTTAAAGTGTTGGGACAATTTTTCTAATATGTTTTTAAACATCTGGGCGTCATTTTTCGTCAAAATACTTTTTCTAAGCCCTGACGTGGAGTTTCGGTAAAAATAAATTTTCGCTGATGTCCTTTAAACGACATTTCAATGTCGTTCAAATGATAGGAGTGTAACACCCCGCCCGCCCGGGGAGAGCGAACGGACCGCTAATGCAATAAAATAAATCCAAATCCATAAGTGACAAGGTATATAGCATCTAAGTACCACAACAACAACAGAGAAACTACAAATCTCAATCTCTTCAAACTAAATACCAAATCTCTCGAATTACATACAACAACTAACTCGAAAATAAAATACAAATCTACAAAGCTCTATACATCAAAATAATACAAATCTTTACCAAACAATCCTCGCTAAAATAAATCTCCATAGAGCCCCAAAATCCACGCTAACCTGCCACTAAAAGAAAATATGGGGAAGTACACAGTACGACAGGAAAGATGCTCACCAAATATATATTAGCGATGAATAAAACGTAACAACACGAGTACGAATATTCAAATAAAAAATGCAAATCTCAAAGCATTTATCAATATAATTTCTGAACAACACTTTAACCGGGTCACCAGGCCTCACCACATCCGTATATGCTTTATCAAGCCATAGCCAGGGAAACATGAATTTTGGCCGGTGCCCAACCTCCGTGCAATATTAAAATCTCATGACAACGTGCTCATCAACAATATAATGATACCACATGGATCAAAATAATTTCAACAATTGTTTTCCTGATTTCAATGTATTTATCAATTCAAATATGAGTTCAATTAATAAGAAATCAAAGAGAATGACACTCGCGAGATTTAAGGAGCATATTGTGTAAAACCCCATACCTCAAACCATGATGAGAAACCAGTGATCACATCCTCAATATCAACACAAAAGATCTACAGAAGCTCCTCTAAGAACCTCCAACAAAAATAGCCCCAAGAACACCTTTAATCTAAGGTTGGAACTCACAAATCTCAAGGGCCAATGTGTATATAAAAAGAAGAGGAATATAAAATATATTTGCTGCCAAAATTTGTGCCAAAAGTATGTTAAAAAGGGTTGCCCACGACTTCCTTTTATCATGCAAAGAAATGAAGAGTTGGAATCCAAAAGACTCCTTTAAATAAGGCAAAGAAATGAAGGGTTGGAAGTCAAAACAACTCCAAGAGTTAAAAATATTTAAAAATCATTTTAAAATCCGTTTGAACTTCGTTTTCGAAACCGTTTGAAATTCTCGCCTTAAAAAACAATAACCAACATATTTGAGTAATAAAAATAATTTTATCAAAAACTTTATTTTCCTCCATTTTCCAGAAATTAATTAAAATAGCCCAAAATTACTCGGGTTATTACAATTCCCCACTAACAATGGAATTTCGCCCTCGAAATTCTCCGAATGCCTAACTCTAAAAAATCAGGCTAACAATCTCCAAAAATAATTTTGTCTCCAAAAATAAATTCCTCACATCTAATCTCAAAACCTATCACGAATATCACCTAAAATTTTCTATCTCCAAAAATTGTTATCCACGCAATGAACCCAAAACCCAAGCCCCGAGGGTTGCCGTATACCTAAGCTCTGATACCATTTGTAACACCCCGCCCGCCCGGGGAGAGCGAACGGAGCGCTAATGCGATAAAATAAATCCAAATCCATAAGTGACAAGGTATAGAGCATCTAAGTGCCACAACAACAAAAGAGAAACTACAAATCTCAATCTCTTCAAATTAAATACCAAATCTCTTGAATTACATACAACAACTAACTCGAAAATAAAATACAAATCTCCAAAGCTCTATACATCAAAATAATACAAATCTTTTCCAAACAATCCTCGCTAAAATCAATCTCCATAGTGCCCCAAAATCCGCGCTAACCTGCCACTAAAAGAAAATATGGGGAAGTACACAATACGACAGGACAGATGCTCAACAAATATATATTAGCGATGAATAAAACGTAACAACACGAGTATGAATATTCAAATAAAAAATGCAAATCTCAAAGCATTTATCAATATAATTTCTGAACAACACTTTAACCGGGTCACGAGGCCTCACCACATCCGTATATGCTTTATCAAGCCATAGCCCGGGAAACAGGAATTTTGGCGGTTGCCCAACCTCCGTGCCATATTAAAATCTCATGTCAACGTTCTCATCAACAATATAATGATACCACACGAATCAAAATAATTTCAACAATTATTTTCCAGATTTCAATGGATTTATCAATTCAAATATGAGTTCAATTAATAAGAAATCAAAGAGAATGACACTCGTGAGATTTAAGGAGCATATTGTGTAAAACCCCATACCTCAAACCATGATGAGAAACCAATGATAACATCCTCAATATCAACACAAAAGATCTACAAAAGCTCCTCTAAGAACCTCCAACAAAAAAAACCCCAAGAACACCTCTAATCTAAGGTTGGAACTCACAAATCTCAAGGGTCAATGTGTATATAAAAAGAAGAGGAATATAAAATATATTTGCTGCCAAAATTTGTGCCAAAAGTATGTTAAAAAGGGTTGCCCACGACTTCCTTTTATAATGCAAAGAAATGAAGAGTTGGAATCCAAAAGACTCCTCTAAATAAGGCAAAGAAAGGAAGAGTTGGAAGTCAAAACAACTCCAAGAGTTAAAAACATTTTAAAATCATTTTAAAATCCGTTTTAACTCCGTTTTCGAAACCGTTTGAAATTCTCGCCTTAAAAAATAATAACCAACATATATGAGAAATAAAAATAATTTTATCAAAAACTTTATTTTCCTCCATTTTCCAGAAATTAATTAAAATAGCCCAAAATTACGCGGGTTATTACACTTCCCCACTAACAATGGAATTTCGCCCTCGAAATTCGCCGAATGCCTAACTCTAAAAAATCAGGCTAACAATCTCCAAAAATAATTTCGTCTCCAAAAATAAATTCCTCACATCTAATCTCGAAACCTATCACGAATATCACCTAAAATTTTCTATCTCCAAAAATTGTTATCCACACAATGAACCCAAAACCCAAGCCCCGAGGGTTGCCGTATACGTAAGCTCTGATACCATTTGTAACACCCCACCCGCCGGGGGAGAGCGAACGGAGCGCTAATGCGATAAAATAAATCCAAATCCATAAGTGACAAGGTATAGAGCATCTAAGTGCCACAACAACAAAAGAGAAACTACAAATCTCAATCTCTTCAAATTAAATACCAAATCTCTCGAATTACATACAACAACTAACTCGAAAATAAAATACAAATCTCCAAAGCTCTATACGTCAAAATAATACAAATCTTTTCCAAACAATCCTCGCTAAAATCAATCTCCATAGCGGCCCAAAATCCGCGCTAACCTGCCACTAAAAGAAAATATGGGGAAGTACACAATACGACATGAAAGATGCTCAACAAATATATACTAGCGATGAATAAAACGTAACAACACGAGTACGAATATTCAAATAAAAAATGCAAATCTCAAAGCATTTATCAATATAATTTCTCAACAACACTTTAACCGGGTCACTAGGCCTCACCACATTCGTATATGCTTTATCAAGCCATAGCACGGGAAACAGGAATTTTGGCGGTTGCCCAACCTCCGTGCCATATTAAAATCTCATGTCAACGTGCTCATCAACAATATAATGATACCACATGAATCAAAATAATTTCAACAATTATTTTCCAGATTTCAATGAATTTATCAATTCAAATATGAGTTCAATTAATAAGAAATCAAAGAGAATGACACTCGTGAGATTTAAGGAGCATATTATGTAAAACCCCATACCTCAAACCATGATGAGAAACCAATGATCACATCCTCAATATCAACACAAAAGATCTACAGAAGCCCCTCTAAGAACCTCCAACAAAAATAGCCCCAAGAACACCTCTAATCTAAGGTTGGAACTCACAAATCTCAAGGGTCAATGTGTATATAAAAAGAAGAGGAATATAAAATATATTTCCTGCCAAAATTTGTGCCAAAAGTATGTTAAAAAGGGTTGCCCACGACTTCCTTTTATAATGCAAAGAAATGAAGAGTTGGAATCCAAAAGACTCCTTTAAATAAGGCAAAGTAAGGAAGAGTTGGAAGTCAAAACAACTCCAAGAGTTAAAAACATTTTAAAATCCGTTTTAAGTCCATTTTCAAAATTGTTTGAAGTTCTCGCCTTAAAAAATAATAACCAACATATTTGAGCAATAAAAATAATTTTATCAAAAACTTTATTTTCCTCCATTTTCCAGAAATTAATTAAAATAGCCCAAAATTACGCGGGTTATTACAAGGAGCAAGTCATTCAAACAACTCTTCAAGAGACAGAGCATCTCGTATGATACCTCGTTTGACGCTCGCTTGAAGTGTTTCATTTAACGACATCACACTATTTCAAATTTTTCATTGTCGTTAGAAGATCGTGCGATCCATGGATTGAATGACAGTTGATGTCATTTGAGTGACCTCTCATTATCGTTCGAACGAAGTTGCCGACTCAATTTTTTTTATAAATACCTATTAAATGAGTCAATTTTACTTCATAAGACCTGAGAGTTTTGAACTACGAAAACTAAAATCTGTAGAGTTTTTATCTTCTCCTTTTTAGGGATCTTAAACTTTGTTTTGATCCACAAATCATCCAAAATACTTTAGTTAATCATTTTGGAACCCAAGATACAACTTAGTTGGAGTTTCTCTTTATGGAGTGTTATCTCTACGACTGACTTAGTAGATCTTGAGGGAGGTGCTAGCTGGCGATGACTGTGGTCCTTGCGAGTGCTTAAGGGTGTTTGTTGCTGAAGATAGAGTTGAGGTTCTTGTGGGTTTGCTGTATTAAGTCCATTGTTGATTCTAGGTTGCGACCTGTGTGAGTGTTCTGCGGAATAGTCATTGCAGATATCATTATGTATGTACGTTGCGATTTACTTTCCATAGTTAAATAAAAGGTTTTACCCGAAAGGTTTTTTTTCTTGAAATCTGCATATTAGCAATTTTCTGATGGCATGATTTATTCCACATAAATTCATGTGTTAGGGTTTAATTCATTTGAATCCGAAATTGGCATTTAATTAAATAAGTGTTTAATTGGAAATTTGCGAATCCACAAGCAATCGATATCACGCCTTATTTACCATTTGTTATTAGAGCTTTTTAAGCGATCTTACCTTCTCAAATTGGTATCAGAGCGGGTTACTCTAAATTATCGCATGATCATTTTTTCACAAAATTTTTGTGATATTGATTTTTAGAAAAAAAATTATTTCTAAAAAATAGCAATTTTTCCAATTAAAAAAATTATGTAATCGGTTACTAGTTTTTTGACAGGAATAATTATGCCTATTGGAAGGCTTGCATGAAATCACATTTAGAACCAATCGATGAACGAGTTTGGGTTGTTCGTGAAAGAGGGTGGACTCCTACCACTGAGGATGAATTTAAATGGAGTACTTTTAATTCTCGTGGGTAAGTGCATTTTCTGGAGTCGCCACCCCTTTAAATGGAGTACTTTTAATTCTCGTGGGTAAGTGCATTTTCTGGAGTCGCCACCCCTAACGAGTTCCGACATATCTGACATGCACCACCTAAAAAAAGCATGGGATGTTTTACAACATACCCATGAAGTCAAGGCTGTAGTAAAAGAGTCTAAATTGCAAAATTTAACTACTCAATTTGAAATAATTACTATCCTTGAATCTGAGTGTTTTTATGAGTTTTATGCACGTTTGTCTGATATGTTCGACACTAGTTTCAATGTTGGTGTGCACATTCCAGATGCACGAGTGGTTAAAAAGATTTTGAGATCGTTGCCTAAATGTTTTATCCCCAAAGTGACTGTGTTGAATTCCTTAGGAAATTTGAGCAATCTTAAGTTAGAAGAACTGGTAGGAGACCTCCAGAACCATGAAATTTACATGTTTCTTGACACTGTCAAGGCTAAGGATATATGGATATCATTTAGTGCCCAGTCTAAGAAGAGTGAGAAAGTGTCCAAGAGAGAGAAAAAAAAGAAAGAAAAGGGGCATAAGGCATTTGAGTATCCCACTAGGTTGAAGAGAAAGGGCAAGAAGATTGCCATGCCAACCACTCTTAGCGATAATGAGGAAGAGATGAAAGATTTTATGGATGAGTCTTCACATGGTATGCGTGTCAAGGTTTTATCTAGTCAATTGAGTACACCTAATTTGTCCCACGATGATGAGGATACTTGTGCATGTAAGGGCCCCGATGATGATTTGAGTGTTTCGACTGAGGGTGAAGTGAGTTTGGAAGCGAAGGTGAAAGTGAGCTTCAAATTGTGTTTAGATATTTTTATATCTAGACCTTAAATATGAAGAAGTTAAATAAGGAATTAGGTCTTACGGTGCTAGAATTGGATAAAGAGATATAGAGAAATTTTGAGGGGAATTGAGGCATCGACGAGTCAACTACAGAAGGTGAAGGTTACTTTGTGTGAGTAGTTGATCATCATAGGTCGGGTAAAGAGTGAACTTGAAGCCCGTGTGTCACAATTAGAGAGAGATATTGAACGTGCCCGGGAGGTAAAGATCACCTTAGAGGACACATCTAAGAAGATAGGAAAGATTATCCTCGGTCCCGCTTTAGGTAATGTTGAGAAACTAGGAATAGGTCATGACGATGCGTCTACTTCTGACGTTGCACCCTAGCCAGTTCTCGAGTTTGTGATAGATCCTTATGGATCTTAACATAACCCAACTAGGCATCCCATACCCGAGAGAAGAGTGCAAACTAGACATTTTAGGAGAGGTGATCTAAGGCCCATGTATGTTTGCAACCTTTGTAAGAAGATAAGGCACCTTGAGGAATTTTGCTTTAAGTTAGGTAGTGTGTCGCATAAATTTTTACCACATTTTACTACTACACGTGTTTCCACACATGCACCCATACATGATGCTTCCAAAGAATACATGAGAGAATTTTCACATATTGGGGAGCAAGTTGAGTTTTTGGTAAAGACTTCACATAACATGATGGATGTTTTTCAAAGGATGTCACCACCTTTGGAAAACTCCACTGCACCTAAAGGTTGGTGTTTAGACATGTTTGCTAGCATAGGATGATTTTCATGATGATATTTTATGCCTATTTCTAGTATGTAACATTTTTATATTTATCTTTTACATTTTTAATATATTTTTTGAAAAACCGAAAAGATTTCGTTTTTGAAATTTTTTTGAAAAGTACAAAAAAAAATTCTATTTTTGAGGAAGAAAAGGCCAACAAGATTTTATTTGAATCAAATTTTTGGAAAAAGACAAAACTAATTTTGTATTTTGTTTACACCATTTATGAATGGACATTTAGGATGACCAAGTCACAACATCATTCCATATCCATGTGACTATTTGATAGTGTTTTGATATGCGGCATCATTTCATTTTTGTTCTTTATAATGTTTGGAGTCATTAAGATGTAATTTGATATTACTTTCTTCATGTATGAATTTTAGTCTCCTTTAATGCACACTTTCATGGATTTGTTTGATTATTGTACTTGTCCATCACATGTTGGTTAAAGTATTTCCATCTCAATCTCGTCTTAAAAACTAACAAAATGCAATAAAACTTGGCAATGAAAGTAGTGCATGTAAGAAACGTTGCCCGTGAGGGATTTGTTAATATATATGTGAAAATAGGGACGGCTATGAAAGCTACTCATATCCATTGAGATTAATCCACCATTTAAATTGGACCTAAAAAAGTGTGGCATTGTAAAAATAGCCAAGGTCTAAAGAGGTTGAAAAGAGCCCGAAAAATTTAAGGTAATAAAAAGGTATATAAGCCAAAAGGGTCCATTTAGTTTAGATCACCTCAATTAAAATAAAGATTAGTTATTTATGAGGGTGTTTGGTTGAAATAAATTGGCGGGTTTGCACGTCTTGACAAATTCTTGAAATAGCATTACATACTTTTAGACGCTATTGGTGTTGAAATCATTTTTGACTTTGATGTGTTGATGGATTGAGTCGATGTCATTTAAATTCAACATATTTTGACACCTAAGGACGATTTTGAGTTCATTCATTAGGAGTATCCATATTCATTGTATACATATGTTCTGTTTGATTGCATTGATTTTCCTATCAAATTTGATCACACCATTTCCTTTAGTTTTCATGATTCGATTATCTTAGTGTAAATTCATGGCGGGTGATTTTTTTTGTAAATTACTTTTGTATTTTTGTTCAAAATTTTAAAAAATCAAAAATAGTTGGTGGAAAATTTTGAGTTTATCCTTGATGATCGTAGTTGATATGCTTGTCGTGGCACTCCATGCTTATTTTTGTCTATGGGGGAGAATGAATTATGATTTAGTGGGGGAGTTTAAATTATGGGGGAGATTTGAAATTTGATATTTGTTTCGAGCTTTAGTTATAACAATTCAAACTCGATACATCACGAACGTACTTGTTTTTTTTTATTTCATGTGTGTAGGTACAAATTTGAGAATCATTATTTGGCACACCCTTATGATGATAAAGAAAAGTTAGAGATGTTAAAGATTTTTGAAGAAAGTTTAAAGACTTTCATTTTTATTACCTTTCCATTTATGGGTTCATGGGAGGGTATTAAATTTGTATAGGAATTTTGATTTGATAATTCAGATGTTTTATTTTGTACCAACATAGACATGGGGGAGATTTGTAAGGATGTATTTCCCATAGTCTGTTTACATTAGAGTAGGTCGTATCCACTACAACCGTCGAAGAAAAGTTCAAGTTTAATCATACATGCGTTTAAGCCCCTTAATAGTTCATTTAATGTGTTGGGATAATTTTTCTAAAATGTTTTTAAACATCTGAGGCGTCATTTTTATCAAAATAATTTTTCTAGGTCCTGAGGCGGAGTTTAATAAAAAATATTTTTTCTCTGATGTTGTTCAAACGACATGTCAATGACATCCAAACGATAGGATCAGGTCGTTCAAACGAAATCTTCAAGAGATAGAACATCTCGCGTGATACCTCATTTGAACCTCGCTTGAAGTGTTTCATCTGACGACATCACATTGTTTCACATTTTTCACTGTCGATATAAGGTCACGTGATCCCTGGATTGAATGACGTTTTATGTTGTTCAAGAGACCTCCCTTTGTCGTTCGAACAAAGCCGACGACCCAATTTTTTATAAATGCTTGTTAAATAATTCCATTTTTCTTGAGAAGACCTGAGAGTTTCAAACTACGAAAACTACAATCTGCAGAATTTTTGCCTTCTCCTTTTTAGGGCTTTTAACTTTGTTTTTATTCACAAATCATCCCAAATAATTTAGTGACCGATTTTGGAACCCAAGATACAACTTTATTGGAGTTTCTCTTTGTGGAGTGCTATCTTTACGACTGACTTGATATCTCTTGAGGGAGGTGCTGGCTAACGATGACTGCGATCATTGGGAGTGCTTGAGGGTGTTCCTTACTGAAGATAGAGATGAGGTTCTTGTGTGTTTGTTATGGTCCATCCATTTCTAATTCTAGGTTGCGACCTATGTGAATTTTTTGCGGAATATTCATTGTCGATTTCATTGTGTATGTAAGCTGTGATTTACTTTTCATAGTGAAATAAAAAGTTTTATTCGACAGTATTTTTTCCCGAAATCTGCGTATTAACAAGTATGTGATGGCGTGATTTATTCCACATAGATGCTTTAGTGGGGGAGTTGAAATTATGGGGGAGATTTGAAATTTGATATTTGTTTCGAGCTTTATTTATCACAATTCAAACTCGATACATCACGAACGTACTTGTTTTTTATTTCATGTGTGTAGGTACAAATTTGAGAATCATTATTTGGCACACCCTTATGATGACAAAGCAAAGTTAGAGATGTTAAATATTTTTGAAGAAAGTTTAACGACTTTCATTTTTATTACCTTTTCATTTATCGGTTCATGGGAGGGTATTAAATTTGTATAGGAATTTTGATTTGATAATTCAGATGTTTTATTCTGTACCAACATAGACATAGGGGGAGATTTGTAAGGACGTATTTTCCATAGTCTATTTACATTAGAGTAGGTCGTATACCACTACAACCGTTGAAGAAACTTTCAAGTTTAATCATACATGCGTTTATGTCCCTTAATGGTTCATTTAATGTGTTGGGATAATTTTTCTAAAATGTTTTTAAACATCTGAGGCGTCATTTTTCATCAAAATAATTTTTCTAGGTCCTGAGGCGGAGTTTAATAAAAAATATTTTTTCTCGGGTGTTGTTCAAACGACATGTCAATGACGTTCAAACGATAGGATCAGGTCGTTCAAACGACATCTTCAAGAGATAGAGCATCTCGCGTGATACCTCGTTTGAAGCTCGCTTGAAGTGTTTCATCTGACGACATCACATTGTTTCACATTTTTCACTGTTGGTAGAAGGTCATGTGATCCCTGGGTTGAATGACGTTTTATGTTGTTCAAGAGACCTCCCATTGTCATTCAAACGAAGTCGACGACTCAATTTTTTTATAAATTCTTGTTAAATAATACCATTTTTCTTGAGAAGACCTGAGAGTTTCAAACTATGAAAACTACAATCTGCAGATTTTTTGTCTTCTCCTTTTTAGTGCTTTTAACTTTGTTTTTATTCACAAATCATCCCAAATAATTTAGTGAATGATTTTGGAACCCAAAATACAACTTTATTGGAGTTTCTCTTTGTGGAGTGATATCTCTGCGATTGACTTGGTAGCTCTTGAGGAAGGTGCTGGCTAACGAAGACTGCGGTCACTGGGAGTGCTTGAGGGTGTTCCTTACTAAAGATAGAGATGAGGTTCTTGTGGGTTTGTTATGGTCAATCCATTGCTAATTCTAGGTTGCGACCTATGTGAATGTTTTGCGAAATATTCATTGTCGATTTCATTGTGTATGTAAGTTGTGATTTACTTTTCATAGTGAAATAAAAGGTTTTACTCGAAAGTTTTTGTGACACCCCACCTAATTAAATACCGGGCGATCAGTCCTTTATTAAATTAAATCAAGGTGAACAGTTTGGTTCATTCTTAGCATCACTGTCGTAAAAATAAACTTTCCAATTTAACACCCTAAATAATTAAGCTAAGTGTCAAAACCAACATTAAACATTACTTTCAAAATATTATAAAAAAAATATTTATTTATTTATTAACAAAGTTTCAATAAATAAGATTCGCACCACAATAAACCTGGAACAAAAATCCAATTAATATAAAACATTCATCAACGAATGTCAACATGCGAGAAAGATAAAGTAATACATCGATCCTGAATAAAAATCCCATAATAACGGAACTATGAAATAACTGGAATAACAATGTCCCAAGATAAAGAAATAATGAAAAGGGCTACACATGCCCATCTGAATGAAAATGCTAAGACTGGATCTGAATGGACGAAGTCGTCTAATCAAGAGACCTGCAACTCCCACCTAAGCTGCAGCGCGTTCCTTTCCAGGAGATCCTAAGCAAGACGCCCCTGTGGCTGGGCACCTGTAATACATATATATATACAAGAGAGAGAGAGAGGGAAAAGAAACGGGTCAGAGCCCGAAAGTGTGTATGATTTAAAATTTGTTTAGCAAGTAATTTAAATTGATACAGGCCAATGCAACAACATATTAACTCGACACTCTCTTGAGAAAATTCTCACCTCTCTTCTAATGTGCACGCCTATCGTACTAACCTTCCCAAATAATTTAGTTTATCTTAACTTACTCATAAGTTTTCAAAACCGAACGATGACAATGTTTTAAAAAGATTACTTTCAATTGGTAGCACTACTCTCGTTTTAGCTTCATTAAATTATAAAATTTCCCAGTGTCTTCTCATACTTTCACAAAACAAGTATTTATTATTGCGTCAACAACTATGTCCTACTTATCAAATCACAGTAGGCAGTTTAAAGTTTATAACCTCATATATATATTAACTACTCGTATAATATATATATATATATAATAGCACCCCAACTAAACTATGGTGCGGGCATACTCTGCTATCCAATCCCCGTATCGCTCATACAAAGGGAAATACGAGTTCGGAATCACTCTCGAACTGTATTAACATATACAAAACAACGTTGAGGCGAAGCATAGATTCCAAGTCCAAGAGGTCAGTACATACCCACACGTCTCTTAGGACCGTCCGACTATCAATCTGATAGCCCGTACCTAGGATCTCTATCTTCTAGGGTACAAATCAATATCCCCCATAAAGCAACACAGGATAAGATCGTCCCAGCGCGGTAACCTCAGGGATAGCAAGTAGCGCGGGTACGTTTTTCACATGTATATAATATATGTACACACAATCATATAAATATACCCATTTCATCATATTAATATAGGTTCCTCTCGTAACCCATAGTCACAACATTTATCCTTAATTTCTCATTATTATGATTACGTATAAGGTTTCGTCTCTAACCTTAACTCGAAGGGTTTTCTCACTAGCTATGTGACACTCGTGGATTCTATCCATCCAAGTAGCAAAATCAGTAGGTAAACGTCTATTCACTATTGTAAGTATTTGACGTAATCTCTCACTTGAATTACGTAGTTTCCTCGTCCTTTAAACAATTGTCCCTAAAATACAATTATCATCTCATAATAAAGTTCTCAACACTTAATCATAGGCCCTACTAGTCTCTCCTATATCCCAAAACATTTTATTCATAAAGCCCAAAAGCTATTTCACGATGAATCATGTTCAATTAATTAAACAAGGGTAAATAAGAGTCTGCCAGGAAGGGTCGATCGATCGAGGTCTGGGGCTCGATCGATCGAACCTTCGATCGATCGAAGCTCTAGGCTCGATCGATCGATCAACCAGGTCTGCGAAATCCTGCAGAAGTGCAGTTACGGGTTTTACCAAAATTCTTCACCCAAATCAATATTTTCCAACACTAATCGTCCCAAAACTCCTACTACAAACATAATAACATATTTCCAGATGTTTTTAACGTTAAGCATGCGTATATCCATCATTAAACATGGTTAAACAACCCAAAATCTCATTTAAACATCAAGAACCCTAATGTTTTCTTAACTTTTGTTCTAATCAGTTTTCTCCAGAATTTCCTTCTAACATGTCATCAAAAATTCGTGGGTTAATCATCTACTTCACATAACATTTCCAGAATATGGTTATAATGTTTTCTACATGCAAATCCCTATCAAAATTGGGGTTTTCTTCCATTGATTACACTCCTAATCATTCCTACACTAATATGAATATTGCACCAACGAAAATATGCAAGTTAAACACTTGCCTGGGATTTCATAGGTCTGGTTTCCTGCTGATATTGGTGTGGCTGCGTTCTCCTCCTCGCGATCTACGCGTTGGTGGTGACGGTGGTGCAAATGGTGGTGTTTTGTTTGAATCACCTTGAGAGCTCTCTCCTCTCTACTCCAATGGATGTTCTAGGGTTCTGAATGTTCTAACCCTAAAAGTCTGACTTAAATGGCTGCTAAGGATGGCTGAAATTCATGGGTTTAATTACCCTATTTTGTAAAATGACCAAAATGCCCTCCCGGGTCACTAATTAAGCCTAAAAACATCCCGAGACCCAAACTAAACCCCCGGGTACATTTTTCTGACTATCTCGACCCTTCCGGACGTGTTGGCGCACTCAAAACGACTATACGAACAACTTATAAAATATTCATATCTCGATAATTAGTCCCGACGCGACACGGGCGCGTCCCGACTAAAATTCTCAAAATTGTTATTTCATTCACTCGTGACCTATAATATAACCCATATCATATATTACTATGCTCATTAGTAATATTCAACAATTTTATATAATTACTAACTCTCGTCACGTTAATAATTATAACATAATTAATTTCCGGATTCTTATTAAATAATTCACTCTCATTAAATTTAATAAAACCCCCAAATTAATATAGCATAAAAATACGGGGTATTACATACTTCCCCCCTAATAACGGAATTTCGTCCCGAAATTCAGAAAATAAGGCATACCTGATAAGAACAAATCTGGATATCTCTCGCGCATATCTGCCTCACGCTCCCAAGTGGATTCCTCCACATTATGGTGTTCCCACTGGACCCACACAAGTGGAACTATCTTCGACCTCAATCTCCTCTCACTATAGTCTAGGATAGCCACCGGTCTCTCCTCGTAGGAGCTATCAGGCTGTAAGTCGATCTCCTTTATCGCGATGTGAGTATGGTCCATATCATCTTGAAGGTATCTTCTCAACGATGAGATTTGAAATACATCGTGAATGCGATGTAGATGTTCCGGCAGTCCCACTCTGTATGCAACTGGCCCAATCCTCTCTATGATGGGAAACGGTCCCACGTACCTCGGAGCCAACTTTCCCTTCTTCCCGAACCTCATCACTCCTTTCATGGGAGACACATGCAGTAACACTTGGTCCCCCACATTAAACTCCCTGAAGAACCGTTTCGCATCGGCATAGCTTTTCTGTCTGTCCTGGGCTACTCGAATGCGACCCCTGATCATCTCAATCCTCGCAGAGGTCTCCTGAATCACCTCTGGTCCTAGCAACTTGTCATCCCCCACCTCAAGCCAACAAGTTGGGGAACGACAAGGCCTGCCGTAAAAAGCCTCAAATGGAGCCATACCAATCGTGAACTGATAAGAGTTATTATAAGCAAACTCTACCAGTGGAAGGTGTGGCTCCCAACCTCCTCCAAAATCGAGAACACACATGCGTAGCATATCTTCTAACATCTGATTAGTACGCTCTGTCTGCCCATCTGTCTGTGGGTGATAAGCTGAACTCAACCTCAACTCAGTACCCATAGCCTCCTGAAAGCTTTCCCAAAAACGCAACACGAAAATCTTGTCTCTATCGGACACAATATTCAGGGGCACCCAGTGTAATCTGACAATCTCAGCGATGAACAACTGAGCATACTGACCCGTGGTATAATCTGTCTGCACCGGTAGAAAATGAGCCACCTTGGTCAGACGGTCTACAATCACCCATATAGAATCGTGGCCCCTCTGTGATGTAGGCAACCTTGTAATGAAGTCCATGGAAATACTCTCCCACTTCCACGCGGGTACTTCCAATGGCTGAAGAAATCCTGACGGTTTCTGGTGGTCCACCTTAACCAGCTGGCAGGTAGAACACTTGGCCACAAACTCAACAATGTCCTTCTTCATCCCACTCCACCAGTATTGTCGCCTCATATCCTGGTACATCTTATCGCCTCCCGGGTGTACTGCAAATCGGGACCCATGAGAATGAGTCATCACTTCGTGACGTAACTCTGCTCCTTCTGGAACCATCAATCTCCCATTAAATCGCAAACCTCCATCAGAACTAACAGAATATGACTCAGCACCCTCGGCTAGAAGTCGCACAATCTGCTTCTGGCAAAACGGATCTGTGGTCTGCGCCTGTATCACCCTCGTAACAATTTCGGGTGTGACTGACATGACGGATATGAACGAACGGGCTACTGCGTCCTGGTGACCCAACTCCTTCCACTTTGCTTTCCAAACGTCGGCTACATCGTCTACCGGTCTACGGCTCAATGCATCAGCAACTACATTGGCTTTCCCCGGATGGTACTGTATGTCAAACTGGTAGTCTTTCACAAACTCTAACCACCTGCGCTGACGCATATTCAGCTCTCGCTGAGTGAACAGGTACTGCAGTGACTTATGGTCTATGAACAAACGGAATTTCTCTCCCAATAGATAGTGCCTCCATATCCTCAATGCAAATACAACCGCTGCTAGCTCCAGGTCGTGGGTGGGGTAATTCTTCTCATGTGGCTTAAGCTTGCGGGAAGCAAAAGCTATAGCCTTCTCCTCCTGCTGGAGTACTCCTCCAAGTCCCCGTAAAGACGCATCAGCGTAAACCAGGTACTCCACATCCGGTTTCGGTAAGGCAAGGACTGGTGCTGAAGTAAGCTTGTCTTTTAGCTCGTCGAAAGATAATTGACAAGCATCATCCCAAACATACGGTACCCCTTTGCGAGTCAAATTCATCAACGGACCCGCTATCTTGGAGAATCCCCGAATAAATCTCCTGTAGTATCCGGCTAACCCTAAGAAACTACGTACCTCTGTCGGTGTCGTGGGCTGTCCCCACTCCCTCACTGCTGATACCTTACTCGGGTCAACTGCTATCCCTTGCTCAGAAACAACATGGCCCAAGAACTGTACCTCTTGCAACCAGAATCCACACTTCTCGTACTTAGCATACAACTGATTCTCTCGCAGAGTCTGAAGAACCTGCCTCAAGTGCTCGGCATGCTCCTCCTCGAAATGGGAATATATCAGGATGTCATCTATGAAGATAATGACAAACTGATCCAAGAACTCTCTGAACACTCGATTCATTAAGTCCATGAATATGGTTGGAGCATTAGTGAGGCCAAACGGCATCACTCTGAACTCGTAAGACCCATATCTCGTCAAGAATGCAGTCTTTGAAACATCCTGCTCCCTAATACGTAGCTGATGGTACCCCGACCTCAGATCTATCTTCGAAAAGAAATTAGCTCCCCTCAACTGGTCGAACAGATCATCGATTCGAGGCAACGGATACTTATTCCGTATCGTGACCTTGTTCAATTCCCGGTAGTCCACACACAACCTCAGTGAACCATCTCTCTTCTTCACAAACAAAACTGGAGCGCCCCAAGGTGAGGTACTTCTGCGAATGAAGCCCTGACCTAACAGCTGCTCGATCTGATCTCGTAGCTCTCGCATCTCTGCCGGAGCCATACGGTATGGTGCGCGTGCTATAGGTCTCGTATCTGGCAATAAGTCTATAACAAAGTCTATCTCTCGACTGGGGGGTAGGCCTGGTATTTCCTGAAACACATCGGAATATTCCCTAACAACTGGGATCGAATCCAAAGGTATCACAACCTCCTTAAAGGTATCCTCCTCTATGTAATACAAATGAGCGGTCGAGCCTCCCTCTGGGCGAGGCATCGCCACTACAAACATCTCCTACCCCGGAATGGCAAAAACAATGCTCCCACCGAAGCAATCAATCATGGCTCTATAAGCTGCGAGCCAATCCATACCGATAATCACATCGTGCTCATGCATGTCTAAAACTAACATGTCTGCAGGTAATACCAGACTACCGATCTCTATCCCCACTCCTCGGCATATAAAGAAAATAAGTGACCCACTCCCCAAATGGTGAGTCTACACACGTCACTGTGCTCTCTGCTGTGGCTAACAACCCTAAGGCCTTCGCAAAGTGCGTAGCTATAAAACAATGCGTGGCCCCTGTATCAAACAAAACCCGACCCATAGTACCATGGATACGAAATGTACCCTCAATTACGGGTGGTGCCTGTGGAGCTGCTGCCTGGTGGACGTTATAGACACGTCCATACTGTAACTGCCCCTGCTGCACTGGAGCTGATGGGATGGCTGGTAGGGCTGGCGCTTGGGCTGGAGCTGGAAGGGCAGGTGGAAAAAGTGGCCTCTGTGGCTCATTACGGGCTCCCTGCTGCTGTGGGGCCCTATCGCCTTCTGGGCAATCCTGACGCTTATGGCCGTGCTTGCCGCACACAAAACACCGGCCTCTGAAATTACCTCCCCTCTGTCCCTGCTAACCACGGCCCTGCTGGCCGTTACCTCCACGCCATTGGCCCTGTTGGCCCTGATGTGCACGCTATTGGCCCTGCTGGCCCTGTTGCTGACCCTGCTGTCGGTGCTGACCCTGCTGATTAGGCTGGCCCTGCCTATAACCCCCATTTCCCTGCCTGGGCTCACCCGAACGGAATCGCTTAGCAGGGTCCCCCTGATGGGAACTCTGCTCGTGCTGACGAGTCTGTCCATGAGATGGTGCCCCACCGACACCGTTACCCCTGGTCCTGCCCTGCTGGCTGGACTCTCCTGCTCTCTTGCTTCCTTGAAGATGGAAGCGGTGATCCTGGCAATGTAGTAACGCTGCATTGAGTACATCAGTGAACGTACTCAGGGATAAGTTCCCAATAAGGTGCTGACGGATCCTCCAAGCTAACCCGTCGACAAACAATAAAATCTTCTTGCTCTCAGTAGGTGACTCATCTGGCACAATGGTGAGAAGTCTCGTGAACTCCTCCTCATACTCTGCCACAGTAAGATTATCTTGCTTCAGATTTAGTAGTTTCTGCCTCATCTCAGTCTGCACTGTAGGTGGAAAGTACTTGCGGTCAAACCGCTCCCAGAACATCTGAATAGGGATCGTGTCCCTCTCCTCCAAAGTAGTAGTGGACTCCCACCACTGCAACGCGGCTCCCACCAGCTTAAAAGAAGCCAATAACTATTTTTGTACCTCGGTGCACTCATACATGCGAAGATGCCACTGGATGTCTTTCTTCCATTGGCTAACCGTGACAATGTCGGAGCTACCAGAGAACTCAGGGGGATGTGCTTTCGGAAAAGCATCCCGAACCCTCTCCCATGCAGATGGAAGCTGTGCTGGTACTGGCGCCACTGCCTGAACCTGGGGTGGAGCCTGCTGAATCAACGCTATCGTGGCATTCACCGCCTGAGCAACTATGGCGGCTACTTCATTAGCATTAATTGTGCCTGGTGCCGGAGCTGCTGGTTGCTCGGCCTAGGCACGCCTATCTCTCGGAGCACGTCTCGGAGGCATCTGAAACGTGAACAAAATTTATCAGTCTACAGTTATCATCGAATCTCAAATAGTTGAAGACATAAACGTAAAAGCAGGAATACAACAATCCTAAAAATAGGGCTCTATAGCAAAAACGTTAAGCTGAAAACGAAATAAGCCGTACAGATCCTATGGACACTAGAACCTGATGCTCTGATACCACCTGTGACACCCCACCTAATTAAATACCGGGCGATCACTCCTTTATTAAATTAAATCAAGGTGAACAGTTTGGTTCATTCTTAGCATCACCGTCGTAAAAATAAACTTTCCAATTTAACACCCGAAATAATTAAGCTAAGTGTCAAAACCAATATTAAACATTACTTTCAAAATTTTATAAAAAAAATATTTATTTATTTATTAACAAAGTTTCAATAAATAAGATTCGCACCACAATAAACCTGGAACAAAAATCCAATTAATATAAAACATTCATCAACGAATGTTAACATGCGAGAAAGATAAAGTAATACATCCATCCTGAATAAAAATCCCATAATAACGGAACTATGAAATAACTGGAATAACAATGTCCCAAGATAAAGAAATAATGAAAAGGGCTACACATGCCCATCTGAATGAAAATGCTAAGAGTGGATCTGAATGGACAAAGTCGTCTAATCAAGAGACCTGCAACTCCCACCTAAGCTGCAGCGCGTTCCTTTCCAGGAGATCCTAAGCAAGACGCCCCTGTGGCTGGGCACCTGTAATACATATATATATACAAGAGAGAGAGAGAGAGAGAAAAGAAACGGGTCAGAGCCCGAAAGTGTGTATGATTTAAAATTTGTTTAGCAAGTAATTTAAATTGATACAGGCCAATGCAACAACATATTAATTCGACACTCTCTTGAGAAAATTCTCACCTCTCTTCTAATGTGCACGCCTATCGTACTAACCTTCCCAAATAATTTAGTTTATCTTAACTTACTCATAAGTTTTCAAAATCGAACGATGACAATGTTTTAAAAAGATAACATTCAATTGGTAGCACTACTCTCGTTTTAGCTTCATTAAATTATAAAATTTCCCAGTGTCTTCTCATACTTTCACAAAACAAGTATTTATTATTGCGTCAACAACTATGTCCTACTTATCAAATCACAGTAGGCAGTTTAAAGTTTATAACCTCATATATATATATATTAACTACTCGTATAATATATATATATATAACAGCACCCCAACTAAACTATGGTGCGGGCATACTCTGCTATCCAATCCCCGTATCGCTCACACAAAGGGAAATACGAGTTCGGAATCACTCTCGAACTGTATTAACATATATAAAACAACGTTGAGGCGAAGCATAGATTCCAAGTCCAAGAGGTCAGTACATACCCACACGTCTCTTAGGACCGTCCGACTATCAATCTGATAGCCCGTACCTAGGATCTCTATCTTCTAGGGTACGAATCAATATCCCCCATAAAGCAACACAGGATAAGATCGTCCCAGCGCGGTAACCTCAGGGATAGCAAGTAGCGCGGGTACGTTTTTCACATGTATATAATATATGTACACACAATCATATAAATATACCCATTTCATCATATTAATATAGGTTCCTCTCGTAACCCATAGTCACAACATTTATCCTTAATTTCTCATTATTATGATTACGTATAAGGTTTCGTCTCTAACCTTAACTCGAAGGGTTTTCTCACTAGTTATGTGACACTCGTGGATTCTATCCATCCATGTAGCAAAATCAGTAGGTAAAAATCTATTCACTATCGTAAGTATTTGACGTAATCTCTCACTTGAATTACGTAGTTTCCTCGTCCTTTAAACAATTGTCCCTAAAATACAATTATCATCTCATAATAAAGTTCTCAACACTTAATCATAGGCCCTACTGGTCTCTCCTATATCCCAAAACATTTTATTCATAAAGCCCAAAAGCTATTTCACGACGAATCATGTTCAATTAATTAAACAAGGGTAAATAAGAGTCTTCCAGGAAGGGTCGATCGATCGAGGTCTGGGGCTCGATCGATCGAACCTTCGATCGATCGAAGCTCTAGGCTCGATCGATCGATCAAGCAGGTCTGCGAAATCCTGCAGAAGTGCAGTTACGGGTTTTACCAAAATTCTTCACCCAAATCAATATTTTCCAACACTAATCGTCCCAAAACTCCTACTACAAACATAATAACATATTCCCAGATGTTTTTAACGTTAAGCATGCGTATATCCATCATTAAACATGGTTAAACAACCCAAAATCTCATTTAAACATCAAGAACCCTAATGTTTTCTTAACTTTTGTTCTAATCAGTTTTCTCCAGAATTTCCTTCTAACATATCATCAAAAATTCGTGGGTTAATCATCTACTTCACATAACATTTCCAGAATGTGGTTATAATGTTTTCTACATGCAAATCCCTATCAAAATTGGGGTTTTCTTCCATTGATTACACTCCTAATCATTCCTACACTAATATGAATATTGCACCAACGAAAATACGCAAGTTAAACACTTGCCTGGGATTTCAGATCTCTGGTTTCCTGCTGATATTGGTGTGGTTGCGTTCTCCTCCTCGCGATCTACGCGTTGGTGGTGACGGTGGTGCAAATGGTGGTGTTTTGGCCTTGAATCACCTTGAGAGCCCTCTCCTCTCTACTCCAATGGCCGTTCTAGGGTTCTGAATGTTCTAACCCTAAAAGGCTGACTTAAATGGCTGCTAAGGATGGCTGAAATTCGTGGGTTTAATTACCCTATTTTGTAAAATGACCAAAATGCCCTCCCGGGTCACTAATTAAGCCTAAAAACATCCCGAGACCCAAACTAAACCCCTGGGTACACTTTTCTGACTATCTCGACCCTTCTGGACGCGTTGGCGCACTCAAAATGACTATACGAACAACTTATAAAATATTAACTTTTATATCTCGATAATTAGTCCCGACGCGACACGGGCGCGTCCCGACTAAAATTCTCAAAATTGTTATTTCATTCACTCGTGACCTATAATATAACCCATATCATATATTACTATGCTCATTAGTAATATTTGACAATTTTATATAATTACTAACTCTCGTCACGTTAATAATTATAACATAATTAATTTCCGGATTCTTATTAAATAATTCACTCTCATTAAATTTAATAAAACCCCCAAATTAATATAGCATAAAAATACGGGGTATTACAGTTTATTTTCCCAAAATCTGCGTATTAAGAAGTATGTGATGGCATGATTTATTCCACATAGAAGATTTAGTGGGGGTGTTTAAATTATGGGGGAGATTTGCAATTTGAAATTTGTTTTGAGCTTTATTTATCTCAATTCAAACTCGATACATCACGAACGTACTTGTTTTTTATTTCATGTGTGTAGGTACAAATTCGAGAATCATTATTTGGCACACCCTTATGATGACAAAGAAAAGTTAGAGATGTTAAATATTTTGGAAGAAAGTTTAAAGACTTTCATTTTTATTACCTTTTCATTTATCGGTTCATGGGAGGGTATTAAATTTGTATAGGAATTTTTATTTGATAATTCAGATGTTTTATTTTGTACCAACATAGACATAGGGGGAGATTTGTAAGGATGTATTTTCCATAGTCTGTTTACATTAGAGTAGGTCGTATACCACTACAACCGTTGAAGAAAAGTTCCAGTTTAATCATACATGCATTTAAGTCCCTTAATGGTTCATTTAATGTGTTGGGATAATTTTTTTAAAATGTTTTTAAACATCTCAGGCGTCATTTTTCATCAAAATAATTTTTCTAGGTCCTGAGGCGGAGTTTAATAAAAAATATTTTTTCTCGGATGTTGTTCAAACAACATGTCAATGACGTTCAAACGATAAGATCAGGTGATTCAAGCGACTTCTTCAAGAGATAGATCATCTCACGTGATACCTCGTTTGAAGCTCGCTTGAAGTGTTTCATCTGACGACATCACATTGTTTCACATTTTTCATTGTCGTTTGAAGGTCACGTGATCCCTGGATTGAATGACGATTTATGATGTTCAAGAGACCTCCCATTGTCGTTCGAACGAAGCCGACGACTCATTTTTTTTTATAAATGCTTGTTAAATAATTCCATTTTCTTGAGAAGACCTGAGAGTTTCAAACTACGAAACTACAATCTGTAGAATTTTTGTTTTCTCCTTTTTAGGGATTTTAACTTTGTTTTTATTCACAAATCATCCCAAATAATTTAGTGAATGATTTTGGAACCCAAGATACAACTTTATTGGAGTTTCTCTTTGTGGATTGCTATCTCTACGACTGACTTGGTAGCTCTTGAGGGAGGTGATCGCTAACGAAGACTGCGGTCATTGGGAGTGCTTGAGGGTGTTCCTTACTGAAGATAGAGATGAGGTTCTTATGGGTTTTTTGTGGTCAATCCATTGCTAATTCTAGGTTGCGACCTATGTGAATGTTTTGCGGAATATTCACTGTCGATTTCATTGTGTATGTAAGCCGTGATTTACTTTTCATAGTGAAATAAAAGGTTTTACTCGAACGTTTTTTTTCCTGAAATCTGCGTATTAACAAGTATGTGATGGCATGATTTTTTCCACATAGATGCTTTAGTGGGGGAGTTTAAATTATGTAGGAGATTTGAAATTTGATATTTGTTTTGATCTTTTTTTTTTATCACAATTCAATCTCGATACATCACGAACGTACTTGTTTTTTATTTCTTGTGTGTAGGTACAAATTTGAGGATCATTATTTGGCACACCATTATGATGATAAATTAACGTTAGAGATGTTAAAGATTTTTGAAGAAAGTTTAAAGACTTTCATTTTTATTACCTTTCCATTTATGGGTTCATGGGAGGGTATTAAATTTGTATAGGAATTTTGATTTGATAATTCAGATGTTTTATTTTGTACCAACATAGACATAGAGTGAGATTTGTAAGGACGTATTTTCCATAGTCTGTTTACATTAGAGTAGGTCGTATACCACAACAACCATCGAAGAAAAGTTCAACTTTAATCATACATGCCTTTAAGTCCCTTAATGGTTCATTTAATGTGTTGGGATAATTTTTGTTAAATGTTTTTAAACATCAGAGGCGTCATTTTTCATCAAAAAAAATTTCTAGGTCCTGAGGCGGAGTTTACTAAAAAATATTTTTTCTCGGATGTTGTTCAAATGACATGTCAATGACGTTCAAACAATAGGATCAGGTAGTTCAAACCGCTTCTTCAAGAGATAGAGCATCTCGCGTGATACCTCGTTTGAAGCTCACTTGAAGTGTTTCATCTGACGACATCACATTGTTTCACATTTTTCACTGTCGTTAGAAGGTCACGTGATCCCTGGGTTGAATGACGTTTTATGTTATTCAAGAGACCTCCCATTGTCGTTTGAACGAAGCCGACGACTCAATTCTTTTATAAATGCTTGTTAAATAATTCCATTTTCTTGAGAAGACCTGAGAGTTTCAAACTACAAAAACTACAATCTGCAGAATTTTTGTCTTCTCCTTTTTAGGGCTTTTAACTTTGTTTTTAGTCACAAATCATCCCAAATAATTTAGTGAATGATTTTGGAACCCAAGATACAACTTTATTGGAGTTTCTCTTTGTGGATTGCTATCTCTACGACTGACTTGGTAGCTCTTGAGGGAGGTGATCGCTAACGAAGACTGCGGTCATTGGGAGTGCTTGAGGGTGTTCCTTACTGAAGATAGAGATGAGGTTCTTATGGGTTTGTTGTGGTCAATCCATTGCTAATTCTAGGTTGCGACCTATGTGAATGTTTTGCGGAATATTCACTGTCGATTTCATTGTGTATGTAAGCCGTGATTTACTTTTCATAGTGAAATAAAAGGTTTTACTCGAACGTTTTTTTTCCTGAAATCTGCGTATTAACAAGTATGTGATGGCATGATTTTTTCCACATAGATGCTTTAGTGGGGGAGTTTAAATTATGTAGGAGATTTGAAATTTGATATTTGTTTTGATCTTTTTTTTATCACAATTCAATCTCGATACATCACGAACGTACTTGTTTTTTATTTCTTGTGTGTAGGTACAAATTTGAGGATCATTATTTGGCACACCATTATGATGATAAATAAACGTTAGAGATGTTAAAGATTTTTGAAGAAAGTTTAAAGACTTTCATTTTTATTACCTTTCCATTTATGGGTTCATGGGAGGGTATTAAATTTGTATAGGAATTTTGATTTGATAATTCAGATGTTTTATTTTGTACCAACATAGACATAGAGTGAGATTTGTAAGGACGTATTTTCCATAGTCTGTTTACATTAGAGTAGGTCGTATACCACTACAACCGTCGAAGAAAAGTTCAACTCTAATCATACATGCCTTTAAGTCCCTTAATGGTTCATTTAATGTGTTGGGATAATTTTTGTTAAATGTTTTTAATCATACATGCCTTTAAGTCACATTTTTCACTGTCGTTAGAAGGTCACGTGATCCCTGGGTTGAATGACGTTTTATGTTGTTCAAGAGACCTCCCATTATCGTTCGAACGAAGCCGACGACTCATTTTTTTTTATAAATGCTTGTTAAATAATTCCATTTTTCTTGAGAAGACCTGAGAGTTTCAAAATACAAAAACTACAATCTGCAGAATTTTTGTCTTCTCCTTTTTAGGGCTTTTAACTTTGTTTTTATTCACAAATCATCCCAAATAATTTAGTGAATGATTTTGGAACCCAAGATATAACTTTATTGGAGTTTTTCTTTGTGGAGTGCTATCTCTATGACTGACTTGGTAGCTCTTGAGGGAGGAGCTGGTTAATGAAGACTGCGGTCATTGGGAGGGCTTGAGGGTGTTCCTTACTGGAGATAGATATGAGGTTCTTGTGGGTTTGTTGTGGTCAATCCATTGCTAATTCTAGGTTGTGACCTATGTGAATGTTTTGCGGAATATTCGTTGTCGATTTCATTGTGTATGTACGCTGTGATTTACTTTTCATAGTGAAATAAAAGGCTTTACTCGAAAGTTTTTTTTCCTGAAATCTGCGTATTAATAAGTATATGATGGCATGATTTATTCCACATAGATGCATGTTTTAGGGTTTAATTAATTTGAATATAAAAATTGGCATGTAATGAGATAAAAGTTTAATTAGAAATTTGCAAATCCACAAGCAATCGATATCACATCGCATTTACAAATTGGAATCATATCTTTTTAAGCGATCTTACCTTCTCAAAAACGCATCCCATAATCTATTTTTCTCCCGCATATACTATTTGTATAGGGGATATCCCTTCACAGTTACTACAAACAGTCACTTATTATGGGTAAGAAACATATATTCATGGATTAGTATAAATAAAAATGTGAAAATTTAGTTTCCAATAAGTGATTTGCTACAAGATTGACATTTCATCTTTCTTTGTTATATTATAAAAACAATATGAATCCTATTTTCTCCATCTCCTCTAAAGGCTGAGTGGTCCTATCCCATTCAAGACCGTATATTTATGTAATATACTTAGCAGCACATCTACATTGTCCCAATTTGAGAAAAATTTGAAGGCATTTCTATATAGTTTTCCAAATACACGACATAGATTTGAAAGTGTACGTGTTATTTCAATTTATCAATTGAAATTACACTTAACACCGCATCATCTAATATGTACTCACAGAACATTAAGAGACAACGACAAAATTTTACCCAAAAGTAACAAGTTTAAGCCACTAAGTACATTATTATACAGAAACTATGTTGTCCCACACTATCCAAACGAGACAATTCGAGAGATATCATTAAATGGGTTATGACTCTCGCATGGGTCTAAGGTCTATTGAATGTGTATGCATAAGAACTAGAAAACTAGTATCTATGTGCACTATTTTATTTGTATTTACATGGTAAGTATGTTTCATTTCTATTCAGTAGTAATGTTTATAGTCATAATTTATAGATAGTTATGTTTCATTTAGTATTATTAATTCCTTAACAGTAAGCTTTAAAAATTTAGAGTATGTTGTAATACCCCATATTTTTATGGGATTTTATTTTAATTATGGAATTAGGATTAATTAAATTAAATGGAGAAAATTTATTTATAATTAATTTGGATTTAGATGTAATTATTACCAGCATAACGAGAGTTAGTATTTATTGATGATAATTCCGTTGAATATTACATAGTGAGTAAAGTAATATATGATTAAGAAAATATTATTATGGCCGGGAGTGAAGAATACGGCAGTTACATTATACTTAGTTGGGATGCGCATGTGAGTCGTGTATTACTTTACTAGGTTAAAAAGATAATTTATTTTTAAGTAACTCGTATGATCATTTCGAGTGCGACGATGAGTCTGGAAGGGTCGAGATAGTAAGAAAACTCTACTCGGGTGTTATATTTGGGTTTCGGGGCAATTTAAGCCAAACCGACACCCCAGAGGGGTATTTTAGTCTTTTGAGATTTTTGGGAATTAAAATGGACAAAAATAGAAAAATAAAAATGAATAGTTTGTGGGTAATATTCTATCTGTGAGTTTCTAAAACTACGTGAGAGAGAGAGAGAGAACCAAAGAGGAAGAAGAAGAACTCTATAGGAGCCCAAGATAAAGACTCAAGCTCTCACACCAAAAATTACACCAACGCTTAGATCGTGAAGAGAGGAACACCTCTATACCAATTTCATCCAGTGAATTAGAAGTTCACAAAGAGTAAGGTATTTATCTTGCTGGGTTTTTAGAGCATATATGATTCATGTTACTTTAGTTGATGGATTAATCATAATATCATGCAATTGGGACTGAAATTGGGAATTTATTTGTGATTGTGGTATAGGAATCGCATGTAGTTGAATATCTATTGTTTTGGGGATTAAAAAAAAAAATTTTATATGTTGAAACCACTAAATTATATCTGAGTTTAATGGGTCATTAGTGGGGATTATATGAATTATGGCTTGTTGAAGATTTGGAAAATCTATCCAAATTGATGTTAAAATTTTAGGGATTTGATGTTAAAAATGGATGGGAAAGTGTTCTAATACTAAGGGATATAGATTAGAGTTGTTGAATGGGAATTCGGATGCATTAGAAGCAACTTTTTTGTTGAATTAATTGGAAAAATAAAACTTTTGGAAGATAAGGAAGCTTTCGGAATTCTCATTCGAAGACATGCCCAGGCCGTTCAAATGAGAATTCGAACGAGATTACTGATGAGATTTTAGAGTTCATTCGAAGTGAGTATATCGTTCGAACGACCTCATTCGAATGATAATCCCTGGTTCTAACGATATTTCAAAAACTCCAATTTTTGTCCAAATGAGTTAAAAATCCTTCTAGGTTCCTTTAAGTGAGAGAATATGACCCATGCCATTCTAGAGTAGCTCCTTTTCATAATTTAGTAGTGAGAAGAATTGTGTAGCTACTAAGGGAATGGGTTGTAATGAGAGAACCTTAAAGAGTCTATACGATAGAGAGGTAAATCGCGCAGTTAGAGTATTATGGATAGTAGGGACAAATATACTACATATGAATTCGGGGACTTTGGTTGCGTGAATACCTAATAAATATAATAAGTTGTGTGTATACTTATTGATTGAACTATTATATGTACGACATACCTATGCTGCTTGCTATCGAGCGGAGGTTGCGCATTGTGGACATTCATGCCTTAAGGAGCCTTCGGGTGGGATTTTGATTTGTACCACTTGAGCAAAGAACCTAGGTATCGGCTATCTGTGAGAATGATAGTGATGATGGTCGTATGGGTGCGTAGGTATGTGCGTATCCCATCGGCTTGGAACTATGTTCACCTCTAATATGTGTGTTTATTTTGATGGTTCCCAAGATATTGAACCTTTAGTCTTTTTGCAATGAGCGATGCACCAGGACACGATAGCAGAGTATGCATGCACCGCAGCTGTATCTCGGGGTGCAGTGTTGAATAAATATATATATATATATATATATATATATATATATATAATTGAGTGTATGTTTATATATATACTTGTGATACTATCTACTGTATGATTTAAGTAGACTTGTATAATAATGAAATATGAAATGAATTAAGTTGGTGAATACTTTACCTATACTAAATTGAAAGGGCGATTGTCCTTGTTAAACAGAAGTTGATTATAGGTATTATGTATATTGCGAGGGAAATACATGGGAACGATATTGGGTTATGATTAGATGTTAGACGGGAAAGAAGTAGTTAACATGGGAGAGAAACTAGTAGGGTTTTATGGAACAATATGCATGCACATTAGATGAGAGGAGGGCATCTCAAGTGAGTACGGTAATCTAACATGATTAATATATGTGTTATTAACTCATTTTAAGCACTTGCTGATTTTTAAACTTTTTTCAAGTCGGGCTTTGACCCGTTTTCTAGAAATCTCTTTTTCTTGTCAAATTATTTTAGGTGCCCAACTATAGGGAGACCAAGCATAGGAGTTCCATTCACTCGGCGAGTTGTAGTTGCTGTGGAAGTTACATGACCTTGGTAGTAGACTCCTCTATGTCTATCATTCCTTCCTTTTGAGTTATTTCATCAGTTAGGGCATGTTGCCTCTTTTCTATTCATACATTCATAGATTTTGGATTTAGTTATTTACTTTATTCAGTTGTTAAGATTATTTATATTGGATTATTGAATTTGGGACTTAGATTGGAAATGTTTTCTCCAGTTTCATTTATTATTGCAGTTATTTCCTATCATATGATATTGATGTGAATGGTGAATGTTTAATTATTTCGTTAACCTAGTTTTATGTTTATTAAAAGACAAAATTTTGGCATCATACTTTTTAAATATTTGGTGGTTAGTGTTTAATAATAAAGTTTTCGATAGTGATGCATAATCTGAACCAACTGGATATTCTGATTTAATTTAATAAATGACTCATCACCCAGTATTTAATTAGGCGGGGTGTCACATATGTTTCATTTATGTCTTATTTATATTTCCATGGAAAATATGTTTCATTTTTGTCTTATTTATATTAGAAAGAATCACAACCCTAAATGTTATAAATGCCTAGGACCAACCAACTCAATGGCCATCTGAATATTCAAATACACCAGTCAACAACTATTCAAGAATACCAAACAATAATTCAAATAATAATGCAAAATATTAGAAATGCCTAGGGCTAACTAATTCAATGTTAGTCAAAATGTTCAAATTCACCAATCAACAATAATTAAGGAACCCCAAGCAACAATTCAATAAATGAGAAATATATTAGATAATAATAAATAATAAGGTGCATCATTTTTAAATTAGAACAATAAATAATAAACTAGCACAATAAATTACAAAAATTAAATGAGTGCATGTGTTTGAAATCATTTTTAAGGTTTGAAATTATAGAGAATTAAGGTAAAGGTCATGTTCCTTCCTATATTTGGATTTTTAGGACATTGCTTTTCAAGTTTATAAATCTAGTCCCTGTGGCACAATAGCATTTATAAATCTAGTCCCTGTGGTACAATACCTTTATTTTTTTGGTCCGCGCCAGCGGCATTATTTTTCACCATTTTTCATGGTATTTTTAGTACAGGGACTAAATTTATAAAATTATTTGGAGTGTCCTATTTTTATACACTTTGAGCACTATGAGGACCTTTTCCCAAAACCCCCTTGAAATTAATTTCAAGGATTTTTAGGGTTGCAAAAATCTTACTAGGGTTTTTTAAGGTTTTGATTTGAAATTAATTTCATTATAGGGTTTTGATTTGAAATTAATTTTTGTGTGTGGTGTGTGTTTGTCTGTGTGTGGTGTGGGGTGTGAAGGAGAGAGATATGTACCTGAAGGAGAGAGAAAAATGTCATCGGAAAAGGAGAGTGTGGTGTCATCGGGGCTGTCACAGAGAGATAGAGAGAGAGAAAGAGAAAGAGAGATGTGAATGGTAAGGGAAATGAGTTTCGATAGAAGGGTTTATTTTAAAGAGTTGACACGGTCGTGTCACAGACTTTGACCGTGAAACTTATAAAATTATCATGGTCAAAGTCTGTGACCGGACTATGATAACAACTTGTCACGGTCGTGTTATGATCATTGATCATGACATCAAACGCATTCTTTGTTGTCACGATTTTTTACCATAACAATGATGGAGTCATAAATTTTCAATTTTTGTGTAGTGGTATTGCCATTAGATATGGGATCATAAGTTTCCAACCGTTCAGTTATGTATCACAGAATGTTCCTTGACTGTCTTCTGGAGAACATAATTGAAAAATGAAAGTCTGTCTAGTTCAAGGTGGAGTAATTTAAGCTCCCATCGAGAAATATCACTTCATAAGGGAACTAGGATAATCGACGGGATTTTAATTTTTTATTAGTGGTAAAGGGATGCCAAATTAAAATTAAATCAAATTTGATTCTCACCTTTTCATTTGAAATTAATTTCGTTTTCAAATTATGTTTCTCATATTTTAAAATGGTCTTGAGTATTCAACCTACTTTCTTTTATCTTAATGGAAAACAAGTTAACTAGAATGAACTGTATTGCCTGGTAGAGAAACCTAGTGTGAAGGGTGAAATTATCTGATACCATTATGTTAGTGCATATGAACACACTCAGCAAGGATGGTCACAAATGCAAATTCTATTTTTGTGTTTTTATCAATTTAATTCCTAAATACACAAATCTAATTTGAAACAAATTTTAACCTTTGATTAAATTAGATACGCATACGATAAAAGTTCCAATCGCATAAAATAAAATATGCATGCAATCAACCATGGAAAATAAGGAAAAATCCCTTTTCAAGGCAAAACCTATATTTCAATACTTTAGAAAGTTTTACAAGACTATCGACTTACAGACAACTTGATATAACCCACAAGTATAATGCACAGTTTCTTCAAAACCTATAAAACAATGGCTCAGTATAGAGTCATCCACAAGTGGTGGTCCACCCTCGGTATCCACTGATCAACCTTCAGCCTTCTTCTATTGTGATCCCTTGAGTTCACAAATTTAGCTATAGAGATCTTGATCCACAAAGATGTATCTAATATACAAAACTTTCAAAGGTTTCAAAAATATACACAAGACTATTTGGGGATGTAAAGTGTGAATCAAAAAGTGTTTTTGTAAAACTTAAAAACTTTAGAAACAAATATGCAGAAAATATTTTGGCAAAAGTCTTATGAAATTTGCAGTCAAAATACCTATTTATAGACATTGAAAATCCAAGTCGTTCGAATGAGATTAGCATCTCGTTTGACCCAGTATCTAATAAGCTTCTAACGAATTCCAACAATGTTCCTTCATTAGATGTTCATTTGGTGTTGGATATAACGAGGCATCAAGCGACATAGAAAAGCCATTCGAACGAGATGCTGATCTCGTTTGAACAAGGTTAAGAAAATAAAATTTTATTTTTAAAGTTTTAAAAAAGCCAACCTCATTTTTCATAAAAAAAATACATCCCAAATAAAATTATGATTAATTTTAAAATTCTAAAAGCTTTATACCTTTTTGAGATGTAGGGAAGTCTTCAATCTCGGAGATGGTGAGGTTTGATTCATCGTGTCAGCATGTGTCTTTTTGTAACGGGATACACCAAATATGCCGAAGTGCAAATAAAACAAATAAACATCTTAAACTAAAATATTTTCCCTTACACCTAGTCTAGGACAAGTTCGAATATGGGGTTGCTTGACACATAAGCTGGGGAAGGATCTCAATAGGTTAGAATCAATGATATAAGTGTGTACCTTTGTAGGTTTCCTGAAAGGAAGTGAAGGTGGTTTATTGTAAAATCCTATGTACTAGAGGGTGTTGTTTGCACCAATGGCCGATACTTAGAGGAAGATTATTTAATAAATTGTAATCCCAAGAGCAAGATTATCTTAAAAAAACTAAGATGAAAAGATCAAGTTATTGCTTATGGACCACCCGTGCAGGATGAAATACAACCTAATATTGATAGTGCATTCTCTAATGGTAGTGGGAGTGGTGGTGATGATCAGGATACATGTGTCAGTTATATTAGACCACATGTGGCACTAAGTCATCGTGGGAGGTTCAGGCATCAGTCCGATAGATTAGTGCATTTGGATGAACACTTGGATGAGATCCAAGGGAACGCAAATAAGAACTAGACAACTATGACGAGGCACTCTGACACAAGGACTCTACCCATTGGCTAAAGTCTATGAATACCGACATGGATTCGATGTATTCGAATTAATTTTGGGAGCTTGTACACTTGACAAATGGAGAAAACCCATTTGATGCAAGTGGATTTACAAGAAGAAAAGAGGGGTGGATCGAAAGGTGGAAACCATTAAGTAAAGGCTTGTTTCAAAAGAGTTTACTTAGAAAGAGAGGATCAACTATGATCAAACCTGATTGCTCGTATCCATACTATAGTCTATTCAAATTATTTTATCCGTTGAGACTCATTTCGATCTCAAGATTTGGAAAATAGACGTCAAGATTTGGTTCTTGAATGGTAGTCTTGATGAGATCTTATATATGATGTAACCCAAGGGATTCATATAAAATGAATAGTAATGAAAGGTTTACAATTGTAAGAAATCCATTTATAGAATTAAGTAACTGTCAAGGTCTTGGACCAACCATTTTGGTCAAATAATTAAAACCTTTTATTTTGATCAATGTCCGATTGAGAATTTTTTTTATAGTAAGCATGGAGGGAACATAGTGGTGTTTCTAGTTTTATATATGGATGTTTAAAGGAAATTTTTTCGAATCGAGTCAATTTATATGTATTGGCTTTATTCTGTGTTTGGACAAAATTTGTTTGAGTTATATGTTATGATTTGAGTAGTTTATCCTTCAAGCCTATGTCATGTTATTGAAGACCATAATGACCAAGACAAAGCCACATCGAGTACACATCGAGATTCTAGTCGAGTTTTATCTTTAACACCTGAGGGATCTCAATGAGCTATGAATGCATATGTATGTTGGATCCATTGATTTAGTTTTAGGTGTTGGTTTATAAAAATGCTTTATAAAAACTTTTAATCTGAATTTTAAAGTGTTTTTATAAATATCTCTAGGTTGTTACAACGACATCAGCATTATCATTTGAACGAGTCTTCGAACCTCATTAGAACAAGCCTCAACAAACTTCCAACAAGACTAGTTTTTTCCTTCTCTATTTTCTCATTGGAAATCTCATCAGAAGCATGTCCGAACAAGATTCAGGGCTTCATTCAAACGAGCTGATGAGTTTTTCAAAATTTTGAGTTTTTCTTCAACCTTTTCATCCTTATCTCAATTTTAGAAAACCTAATATAAATAAGATTATAGGGCTGATTTTGTATGATAGAAAATTCCAAGCTTTTTGAGTTCCCAAACTTGTTTAAAAAGATCTCCAAGTTTATATACTTGTTTTAAGAAAAAGTTTTTCAAAACAAAACCCTAGTTTACACCCATCTTTGAGATCCAAGAATCAAAAATCCATATGCTTATTGAAATGTCATTTGTGCTTCGTCAAAGTGGTTTGCTCTATTCTTTGAAGAAAATTTTCAGTGGTATACATCGCATTTATATTGTGCGACAAGTTGACTAGTCAAGAGGCGAGTAAGATCGGTGGGATATCGAGACATGAGAAAGCACCTATGTTGTGTGGCTTTTAAAAGGCATCTAATAATGGGTGCGAAGAAGGTTACGAGGAAGAACAACAAAGCTTGAAGGAGTCGACTCTGCTAGTAAGTCTAAGTTTCTCTTTTAAATTTCTTATATCGTAGTGGACTTGTGTGGTTGCGCCATTCGAGGTTTTTCCTGTTGTGGGCTTTCATTGTACATTGCCGTGTTGTGGTGTGTTATTTATTTTATTCTTACGTACATTCACTAAGATGAATGATTAGGTCAAGACTAAAATTGTCAAACTATTTATGACAACACCCGTGGTTTAAATTGATGCAAAGATTCTAAAAATTATGAATATTAAAATTGGTGGTGATTCTGTTCAAACCCTAGGGAACTAGCATTTATCAAATTGGTATCAGAGAAGGAATATTAAGATATCATGTAGATCCCTATTTTTATGCTCGTTTTGGGTCTAGATGGATTTTAAACCAGAGGGGAGTATCATTGCCCAAACTCCATTTTTTATTGTACAACCTATCCCAATTAGACGGTGCAGATGTGATTTTTCCTAAAATCAATATGATTAAGATCTCAAGGAGTTTGTTTATATCAAGTAAATGTTTTAAGCCACGCTAATTTTGTTTTAAAAGTATTTTGAACTTGTAAGGGATCTCTTGTATAAAGATCCTCATTTATGTTTCTAGTATCAAAGGATTATTAGTACTGTAACTGCTATAAGTTTCTAAGAAGAAGTTTCTTCTTAATTATTCAATGAATAAATAATTTATAAAAAAAAATGAAAAAAAAGAATGTTTGGCTCTAGGTTGATTTAAGGAAGACTCTTCCCACAAAAGTTGTTGTTGTAAAGGAGTTCATCTCTTGGACACAGGCGGGAAAGAATGCCCTAAATTTTAAGTCTAAGTGTGTAATGATATTTTTTGCACTGTGACCGCTGACGAGTTTAGAAGAATTATGACTTGTGAGAGCACAAAAGATGCTTGGGATATTTTGAAATTCACACATGAGGGAATCGATAACAAAATATGACGACTAAGTTTAAGATGATTAAGATGTTAGAGAATAAGTATTTTGAAGAGTTTTATGGCCATTTTTTGGATATTGTCAATTCCTCATTTGACTTAGGTTAGTCTATTCTCGAGCCTAGAAATGTGCAAAAAATCTTAAGGTCGTTGCCTGAAAGATTTAATGCCAAAGTCATGGTCTTCGATTCCATATGTGATGTCGGGAATATGGGAGTCCAAGAAATCGTAGGCACCCTTCAAACCTAAGAGATGAACATTTGTCTTCCGAAGAAAAAGGATGAAAAAATAAGGGAATTGCTTTGAAATCCAAAAAAGAGGATGTGTCGAATTTCGATAGTGGTGGTGAGCTTGATTTTGAAGAGATATATTGGTTTGCTAGGAAGTTCAAGAAGATTTTTAATCCTAAAGAAGACAATAGTTTTGATAAGAAACTTAAGAACTTCATTGAGCATGATAGGAAGAAGATGTATGGTCCTAAGAAGGTGTATGGATGAGAAAAGTTCTATGAGTGCCAAGGTTTTGGGAATTATTCTCATGAGTGTCCCACTAGACTAAGGAAGGAGGGGAAGAAACTGAAGGTATACAATGTAACCCTTAATGATAGTGATTCAAAAAAGGAACATGATTCCCCCATTAAGACTAACTACACCGCATTCATGGCTAGTCATGTTGGCTTATATGAACAGTCTTCCATTGTTAAAGATGATCATTTGCATGATGATTCTGAGGTTCGATCTTGTGATTCCAAAGTGAGGAGCGATGAAAAAGAAGAAGAAGAAGAAGAAGAAGAAGAAGAAGAAGAAGAAGAAGAAGAGGAGGATAAGAATGAGCTTCAAGGGGTATTTCAAGAGTTGTACACTAAGTCATTAAAGTTGAAAAAGGACAGCTTATATTTAGAATCTAAGATTAAGGTATGTGCCATAGGAAACGATGATGCTAAATTAACTTAAAATTATGATCTCGTGAAAATACTATTAAGGATAATCTCGAGTATGTTGAAGGTGAGAGACATAACCTTCGTGGTTTGATGAAGGTTTTGAAGAAGGAGCTTTTAGAGATTGAAGAGTCTTGGCTTTTTCTCGAGTCTTGTATTGTGAAGTTATAAGAGAAATTTAAAGACTCGTGCAATGCCAAATTTGATTTGGACTCTAGGTCAAAAAATTTTTATAAAATGTTCGGCACCATCTAAATCACATATGACAATTATGGAATTGTATTTTATAAGAGGAAAATTTATAATTTCTCATTTTATGTTTATTTGACTTATCCCATTACATCCCACTATGCCTTTATGACCTCTTTCAAGCATTCGAAGAGAAGAACTTGGTGACATTTGGAAGAAAGAAGATCATTCATCACAATATCATTCCATAAGTGTTATGAAGTGGTTTGGTAAAGCCTTATAGTTTCAGGGGTTTCTTTAAAAGAGTTGGGATTTAAACATTTTCAAAATATTTTTTAAGGAATTTTGAAGAATTTTTGAAAAATGCACTAACTCATTAGAACGAGTTTGACATGTTGTTCGAACGAGTTATGAAGGGTCGTTAGAACGAGGTTTCGACTTTCGAAGGAGATCTATAATGTCACTTTTTTGTGAGCTTTGGAATGTCATTCGAAGTATTATTGGAGCCGTTTGAATGAGACTGTGTACATTGTTGAACCGAGGTGGAAGTTCATTCGAATAAGTATGCGTGTTTTTATTTTTTAGACAAATATTTTTCAAATCTTTAATCGTTATCACTTTGAAATAACTTTCCTTATAAATATAGATACGAGATTAGAATTTTCCATAAGCCTTTTTAGAGTTCTTTTTATGATCTAACTCTACAATTTTTTCATCCAAAACCCTTTGACCTTTTAGGATAACTTCTTCAAACCATGAACAACATAATCCAAAGTTCTAAACCCTTGTACAAATTTTCTCTATTGTAGATTCGAGGCTCTACGACTTAAGAATAAAGGAATTATGAATCCTAAGGCTGATTGGTGGATAGTGAGTCAAGATTTGTAAACTATGGGAGGTGCGAATGCGTTGTTTTCGGTAGAAGATTTGAAAACACTACAACATTAAACTTAGTAGAGTTCTAAGTTGTATGTAAGTTTGTCTTGTTTAGCCGAGTCTTAAACACCTAATTTGTATGTGTCTCCTTATATACAAGTGAATCAATATAGACCCCACTTTCTAAGCTCTGATGATATATATACTTTCGTTTCTAAAGCCAAGAACAATGTTTTGATAGAGTTAACCATTTCAAGGGGTGTTAGAAAAGGTCAACCCGAAGGTAACATTCCTCTCGTATACACTTTCAAACATTGCATTAGGAAAGGTCACCTTAAGACTTTTTGTTATAATCTTAGAAAAGTTCCTATGAAGTCTAAGATTAATGTCCACAAGGTTCCCTAATCCCTAGATCGTCATACCTCTGCGGGTTAGGAGATTCGACTTGGCAGCATTTAAAGGTAGTCTTGTTGATTCTCACATCTTATATCTTATAAGTTATTGTGGTGGCATGTTTTCATACACTATATTTTGGGCATCATGTTATATGCTTAGCTCCTTGTTTGATTTTTATCTTTTGTATTTTGATTTTTCACTTTTTTAGAATTTATTTTAAAAAAGACAAAAATATTTTGTTTGTCTTTTGAGTAACTCAAAAAGATTATTTTTATGTGTAGTTTCATTTTACACATTTTGAGGGGCATATTGGTGTCTTTGAGTCCACTTCCTTCCATATATCCATTTGACTAGGACATTTGATTATGATTTTCAATGCTTAGGATTACGCTTAATCATGCTTATATGGAGTTGTTTGAAATTGATTTGAATGATGGATTCACATTGTATGCGTATCCACACATACTTTGCACGACCTCTTCTAGATTTTAACTTAATATGTCACATGAGCTATGTGAGATTTTCTCCCAACATTCTTACCATATATGTAACATATTTGACTATGGGGGAGTTTTGCATGTAAAAACTAATAAATATCCGGATTATGGCTTATAAGGTCTTTAACAATGAAAGTTCTAAGGTTATGGAATAAAAAATCATCCCGATTAAAGATAATGAACTGCCCATGTCTATTAATCCTAACCTCGAGTGTGATAATGATGCCACCCCGATGACAATCTCATAATTCCTCATACTACCTCGGTGGACCTCGCACTTGATTTAGAGGATCCACCCTCATGGTTTCGAAAGATTCATGACCTTTCTGCTATACTTGGTGATTCGACACTAGGTGTCAAGACCCGCGCTCAACTTGAGAATGTGGCTAGCTACTTTTTCTACACCTCCTTAGTAGTGCCTAAGAATTTGAAAGAAGCCCTCAAGGATGACTATGGGTGATGTAACTTTGAAAGTGTTTCTAGTGCGTGGTTATATCGACTCAGTGTAAGTCGGTCGCTCAAGTAATAATTCGGTAAACGGGTATCAAACACAGCGGATATGATGCAGAATCGTGACGACGAATAGGAAAGATGCTTAACCCTAGAATGACTCAGAAAAAGAAAGGGAAAGATGATGAGTTGGTAATTGTACCCATAAACTAATGAAATATGAATTAAATTAATAACTAAATAATCATGCAAAATGAACTAGGTTAAACTTTAACTATATGCGAGAAAATGGAGTTAGGGTACACTTCCACAACCCGTCGATCTTTGCATAGAACATAAAAGATTCAAAAAGGTAATTCTTCATTCAAAGAGACATCAAATACTCTCCAAGAATTCCACATATGAGGACTAAATTCCGCACAATATCAAATAAAAAATTATATTTAACGAGGATGAGAAGTTATCAAAACTCCAATTGCACCCTTAAACAGTTCGGATACCTAGGGAAAACAGAATTAAACGGCCTACAATCTTTATCTTGATAAGGTTCAAGACTTTGAATGAGGTATTACTTTTTATTCACTATTAAATCCAAAAGTGTTACCTAGGTTGGGTTCATGTACCCCATCCCGCTAAAAATCTAGTCGGACATGGAAAGTTTAACACTACACATAAATTCTACGTTGCATGAAATCATTCCTACGGGAAAAGTGCGATCAAAGATGTAAAATAGAATTGTAACTAAGAAATAATGATTCACAACCCAAAAGGATGAGAGAAATTGAAAGAAATAAATGAACTATACTTGTATTGAAGAAAAACATCGAATTTAATGCCAAAAGATTAATAATTGTTGAACAAGATGAATCCTAAGGTTCTTGCCTTCAATAATCCCTGAAAACTATGTAAAAACCTATTTTCTAATTTCTGGTGATACAATAGGATATAACCCACACGTTTTATTAAGTGTTTGAACTTGCACAACTCTAATTTTTAGAATAAAGAATAGGAAATCCGTCTCTTTGAACCGGTCCGATTTTGCCTTCTTTAATGGGTCAAAACAGTCCTCTTAATACAAAATAACGGATAGATTTGGAGTCATTTTCATCAGATCGGTTTCCACATTCCACTGAGGGGTACCAATTCGGTTCATTGGCTATTGGTTCGGTTCACTAGAAGTTTTCTTTCTTTTCTCTTCCTTCATTTTTTCTGAACTTCGAAACTTCATAACGTTTCATCCGAGACTCTGATTTGGATGACGTTTCTTCCTACGTTCTTGTGGACTCGAGGTCTTTCCCTCGATTTTGTGTTCAAATTTGGGGTGCATAATTATTGTTTTCCCTTGACTTTTTTCTTTTCTTTCTTTCTTAATTTTGAGTTTTTTTCTTCCTTCACTTGTATAAAATACCTGCAAAATGTAAGAGAAATACACAAAACTCGATGCACTATATAGAAAATGTTAGTAGCAATGATATGAGATAAATCAACTTAATTTACATATAACAACATGATAAAATCCTATAAATTACAGGGAAAAATATGAAGAATTTATGCCTAATCAAACCCCCCTAACTTAGAACATTGATCGTCCCGAGCAATGTAAAAGAATCAACACAAGGTCCAGCACTTAGCAAACATGTTATTAGGATAGAATACCACTTTCGAGGGAAAGCAATTGCATTTAGTGTATGCAACAAGCCTTCAAGCCCCTAGGTTACCCTAGTAGAACGAATGGTGTCTCGTGAGGGTTTGCAATGAATATACCCACAAAATTCATTTTTCGACTCAAAGAAAAAAACCAAATACTTAAAAATTGTATAATTTAAACTTCCCCAAAAATGGTCACCACAAATAAGTCTCAATTCGTCTAGTGTGTCTGAGAAGCCTAAAATTTAACTGCTAACTTCCACCAATTAATATTACGTTACTTTTCAAAATTTTGTTTTGATTCAATTTATCATGGGATACTCTCACAAACGAATTGTTCGGAATGTGGGTAGTTTCTCTTGGTATGTGTGATTTTTAAGAGTAAATATAATGTAACACGAATTCACGCACACAAATTTGAAATACATAAATTTTATGGTGAAAAGATCTCATTATCGGATTACGGTCATTGGAAAACAGGAAACATTGCCTTTGATCCACAACAATTAATATCTCTTATTATCTTTTTGTGTCTAGCTCTCCACGTGGTAATTAATTTCGTTTTTCTGATTCGGTTAGGACTTTTCCGGGTTTAAAGTGTATTGGGTAAAATTGGGAATGGTTGGGAAATTCGAAATTGAAATTTTTTCTTATGATGTCCATTAGTGCTTTTTTGGGCTTTTACTCATTTTTTTCTCTTCTTTTTCCCATTTCCCTTTTTTTCTTTTCTTGCTATTTTTTTGAGCATTTTTCTTTTATTTCTTTTTTTTTCTTGACTCTTTTTATTGCACCGTTTGGACTTTATTTTCTGAATCTTTCAGTTTTCACAATTTTGGGCCAATTGGTTTATTTAGGTTACAAACGAGAAGGGAAATTTTTTAGTAGGCTCAAATTAGGTAGCAAAGGGAAAAAAATTTACAACTTTTTATGGCTAACTTTTTTGGGGTAAACAAACGATGGTCTCACTTCATTTATCCGAATTACTCATTATTTTACCATATGTGTTTCGAGATTAATTTAGTCGAGAGATATTTTATAGCATGTTTTTCAAAACAACCTCTCACTCGTTTTTTATAACTGATCAAAATAAAAGAATTGAGATCTTCAACAACTTATTTAAACACTGAAATGAACTTTCAGTGAACCATTAACTCGGATTGATTTAATTACTCACAAAAATCGAAAGGCTCAAAATCTCGTCGGGTTGATTAATCTTCGCACTTATTCATTAAGTCGTTAATTTTCTCTCAATTTCCATCTTCAGTCAATTTCGTCTTATTAATCTTGATTGTAACAATTTGAAACTTCAAACAAATTTTTGTGACATTTTTGAAAAATTAAATTCAATTTTTTATTTATTTTGAATAAAAATATTTTTGCTTTTTAAAAAATTATCATTGTTTTTTTAAAATTTTTGAATTTTTCTAATTTTTTTTTGAAATTTCGGGTATTTTGAACTTTGTGAAATTTTAAAGCACATGCGTACCCAAACTTATACATTTGCAAAATCCCTATGCAAAAGGACTAAAATCCAAACAAAAGGAGAGTGCAAGAAAATGAACAAAGGCCAATAATGCAAAGTTTTTTATTAATAAAAAAAGATTACGATTCAAAAGAGAGAGAACATAGTTTTTTGTAACAAGATCAGACAATAAAGACCCGAAAATACAAAAAACTATGTAAAGAATCCCAAAGCAACCAAAACACCAAAACAAGGCATATTGTGGAGGTTAATTAGATAAGCCGGGGGCACTAGGATCACAAGGTTCATAAAAGTAAGTCGGGAGTGGCACATCTTGACTCACATGCAATTTGTACATTTCAGCGTGAAGTCGAATCATCATCATATTGTCTCTCACATAATTTCTCTCGAATGAATCAAAACAAATTTCCAACGAGTCAATACTTTGGGAAATTACCGTGATGTTGAAATGGGCTTCATCAAACTCCCCCTCTGGTTCATAATCCACATATTTCCCTTTCTACACTTCTTCCTCCTCTTCCTCCATATTGACGTCCTCATCCTCCGCTGCATGTAGCACACCCCTTTGCCGCTCACTCCTTGTTAGGGATTCTTGCCCAATGGGCTTTGGAAGGTGGGGAAAGGCTCAAGGGGGGGGTCAATACCGGTGTCCACGAGGATGGAAGTGATGAGTCGAGGATATAGTAGGGGGATTACCTTTATTATCCATGGAAGTATGAAGAATGTCGGCATAGAAAATGCTTGCAAGCTGGATAGTGGCACGGGGATCGAAGAGGTGGAACAGAAGGTTGGCTTGGCAAGGGCGCATCATCGAGTCATTTGATGTTTGTAGAATATTGGTGCGGACGATATGGAAGGTGATGCGGGCTTTTTCATTAAGATTCCCCACGAGAAAGGTCTCTCAATCCCACTCATGTCCGGGAGCAATGCAAAGGATGCACCCACATTTTGAAATTGGCATGACATTAATGGGGTAATCATACCGGTTTGGGATTGGAACCCTCATAGCTCACAACTTTTGGATTATGACTTTGATCGAGAAGGGAATTCGTGTCTCATCCACATACGCCTCAGCCTCAAACTCACTCGTGCAGATGACGGTACCATAGAAGAACCTCACTTCATCCTCCCAAACATTTAGCTGTGGTTCCTTTAGGTAGCGGCACCACCCCCTTAGGCGAAAAATATTGGTGACTGAAGGAGGGAGTTCATCCCAGTTGACCTGTCTCTCGATATGCAATTTGAGATGAGTTGAAAAACTATTTGCACCATATACGCTCCTATCGCGAGCGAAAATCACCGTCTCCATCAGGAAGTATGTTAGTGGAGTAGTATTTGACAAGGTGTGCTCATTTTTCCATGGGAAACGGATTGCAATTTCTGGGAAGAGTTTAAGATTTCAAGAAGAGTTTGGAGGTGTGAAGTGGAGTGGGGAAGTGGATATGAATTTATAGGTGAGGATTGGGTGTGGTGGGAAGGATTTGGAGGGAAATGAGATGGAGGGAAAAAGGGAATGGATAATGTAGGGAAAAAGGATTGAGAAATGGACCAAAAATGGATTTGGAGGGACTAATGTGTGGGGGGAAATATTGGAGGGAAAAGGGGTATGAACATTGGGAAATGGCAAAATTATGCAGACAGCTGAACCGGTCCGGGTTCTGGTACGAACCCGTCCAGTCCCTTTTTTTATTTTAATCATCCTCTGCAGTGAACCAAACCGATATCCATTGAACCAAACAGGTCCGACGCTCTGTAATTGCCTCTTACTTTCTTCTCCTAAATAACTAAGTGTGATATTCGTCCTTACTCAATTTTCCGAACACTTCCAAAAATGTCCCTACGCATGACTTAGCTCTTAAATATACAACAAATCCCCTTAAAACACTATACACTCTCTCGTGATATTCTTAAGTGTTCCTCTCTCTACGAACTTGTTCCTATGACCTCTAACGACCCTAACCTAAAACTAACTAATGTTCATAAGAATCATCCCATACACTTCGGGGGTGCAATGACCTCTCGTTTCACTCCCAATCAACCCTATGAATGAGGTTCGACAACCAAATGGTGTCGTTTCTTCAACACACGCCTTTAAATAAAGATTTAGGCATTGTCCATTAACTTTGAATGTGTCTCCCCCTTTTGGATATTCCAATTCAACGGCTCCATGGGAGAACACTTTCTTTCACTACGAATGGGACTTTCCACCATGAACGTAATTTACGGGGAAACAAATGTAGGTGGGAGTTGTAGAGAAGAAGTTTTTGTCCCGAATGAAATTCTTTTCATCATATGATTTTATCATGTGAGAGTTTTATCCTATCCTTGGATATCTTTGCATTCTCATACGCATCATTGCGCATCTATTTCAACTCATTTAATTGAAGCTTAGTTGCTTTACAGGCTTTGTCCAAATTATAGTTCAACCTCTTGATTGCCCAATAATATTTGTGTTCTAGATCCACGGGGAGATGGAAAGGTTTGACATATATAAAGGTAAATGGGGACATCCCATGGGGGTTCTTGTACGCGGTTCTATAAGCCAATAGTGCATCGTTCAATCGGAGTGACTAATCTTTCCAAATAGGATCGACGGTCATTTCGAGAATGTTCTTCATTTCACGATTGGCTAACTCGCTTGCCCACTCTTTTGGGGGTGATAAGTCATTCCAACATTGTGAACGACTCCATAATTTCTCATAAGTTTTTCAAGCGAACGATTGCAAAAGTGCTTGCCATTATCACTAATAATTGCCTTCAGTGCACCGAAGTGAGAATGTATGTGTTCTTCCAAGAACTTAATCACCACCTTATTTTCATTAGTCTTGGTAGCTATGTCCTTTACCCATTTTGACCCATAATCTATTGCAACGAGGATGCATAAGAAACCAAAGGAGGGAGGGAAAGGGCCCATGAATTCAATACCCCAATAATAAAATATTTCAATGTTGTCTCAACCGGCAATGGCTCCCATTCTTTGACATCTATTTCAAGATTTGCAATAAGCATTTATATCATGGAAAATTGTGGGCCAATAGAGACCGCTTTTAAGAATCTTAGTGGATGTCTTCTTCATCAAGAAATGGCATCCAGATGCTTCTGTATGATAAAAGAAGATGACACTATGTGTCACGTCATTCGGTACACAACTTCGGATGATTTGGTTCGCATAATATTTGAATAAAAATGGATCATCATAGAAAAACATGTGTGACCATATAATGAACTTCTTCTTCTCTCGCAGTATCTAATCAGGAGGAACGACTCCTGTGATAAGATAATTAACAATTTCCACAAACTAGGGGAGGGAAGAAGTAGAAAATAATTGCTCATTTGGAAAATATTTATCTATGGGTAGAGGATTACTAGGTATATTGGAGGAAATCTGGGACAAATGATTGGCAACGACGTTTTCTACTCCTTTCTTGTCTTTTATTGAGATATTGAACTCTTGTAGGAGTAGGATCCACCTTATGAGGCGAGGCTTCGCAACTTTTTTGGAAAGGAGCTATTTAAGCGCCGTGTGGTCGGTAAAGCAAGTGATAGGTGAACCGATGAGGTAAGAGCGAAACTTATTTAGGGAAAAAACTACTGCTAGAAATTCTTACTCCGTGGTGGAGTACTTGAGTTACGGTCTGATTAACATACGGGTAGCGTAGTAGATGACATGAGCTTTCTTGTCTTTTTTTGGGCCCAAAACATCCCCTCTTGTATAATCACTCACATCACACATAAGCTTTAATGGAAGGGACCAATCTCGAGCTTGCAGAATGGGGGCGGAAACAAGCATGATTTTCAATTTATCAAAAGCACTTTGGCATGCTTCATTACACTCAAAGGGGGAATACTTCATAATAAGGTTACTCAAAGGTCTACAGATGGAACTAAAATACTTATTAAACCTTCTATAAAAACTCGTGTGGCCTAAGAAAGAACGCACATCCTTTAATGATTTGGGGGGAGGGGGGAAGCTCGGCTATGACATTTATTTTTGCACTATCTACCTCAATTACTTTGGACGAAACTATATGGACAATAACTATTCATTTGGTAACCATAAAATAACACTTCTCCCAATTTAATACCAAGTTTTTTTCCACACACCGGGCTAGTACATTTTCAGGATTCACAAGACAAAGGTCAAAAGAGGGGCCGAAAACGATAAAGGTCAAGACCTCTTTCAACCATGTATCTAAAGAGACTAAGCATGCACCTTTGAAAAGTTGCAGGTGGATTACATAATCCAAATGACATATATTTGTAGGAAAATGTGCCAAAGGGACATGTGAAAGTCTCCTTCTCTTGAGCAAGTACATCCACCTCAATTTGGTTATATTCGAAATAACCATCAAGGAAATAATAGTATGGGTGTCTCGCTACTCTCTATAGAATTTGGTCAATGAATGGTAAGGGTAAATGATCTTTCCTAATGCCCGCATTGAGTTTTCGGTAACCAATAAAAATGAGTCAATCGATGGTGGTACATTGGGTAATTAACTCACCCTTGGCATTCTCGACCACAGTCATTCCTGACTTCTTGGGGATGACTTGTATAGGACTTACCCATTTTATATCCAAGATTGTATAAATAATCCCTATGTCCAATAGATTAATGATCTCCGCTCGCACTATATCTTTTATAGTTGGGTTGAATTGCCTTTGCATTTCCCTCGAGGGCTTCACCACCTCCTCGAGGTGGAATTTATGGGTAAAAATAATGGGACTTATACCTTTCAAATTCGCTATGCACCAAACAAAAGAACTTCGGTGCTTCCTCAAAATTCCTACCAATTTACCCTTTTGCTTTTTATTCAGGCTCGAGGAGATAACAACGGGAAATGTCTCATCCTCTCCCAAATAAGCATATTTTATATTGGAGGGTAGTTTATTTAATTCGAATATAGGAAATTTTTCATCGGAGGAGGTAATGCGTGACTCCCTCAGTGGTAACTCCTCGAATCTAGAAACCCAATTTACATCTCTTAAGTCCCCATCAGGCACTCTCTCATTTAAGATCGCTCTTAACTCCTCCACCTCCCTCTCGAAGTCGGTGTACATCCTGTCACTATTGCTACTCAATACAAGACACGCTCTTAAGGAATATCCGTCGATATTTCCCTCTATATTCTCCTCTACTATCTCCTCGATAAGATCTATCGTGTGAAATTAGTCCGCCTCACCCACTTGTTTGGTGATATTAAAGATATTCGTCTCGAGGGTCATGTTCCCAAAAGTGAGTTGTCTTTGCCCATTTTGATTGTTGATTAATGCGTCAGCCGTAGCTAAGAATGGGAATCTTAAAATGATGAGAACATGATTGCTCACATGGATGGAGGGTTTCGTGTCCCAAATGACAAAATCAACCAGGAAGTAGAATGTGTCTACTTGGACTATCACATCCTCTACAATCCCTCGAGGTATCTTCACTATACGATCCGCAAGTTAGAGAGTGATCGATGTGGGCTTGAGGTACCTCAAACCTAGTTGCCTAGATATAGAATAGGGAAGAATGTTAGCACTCGCCCCTAAATCAAGTAAGTATTTTTCTATTTGGTTCTCTCCTATGATGCACAAAATGGTAGGTGCACCTTGATATTTAAACTTGAGTGGGAGATCGTTAAGTAGAACAGAGCTCACATTTTGTGCTACGAAGGCATTCTTTTTCACCTTTAGCCTTCTTTTCTCCATCAATAAGTCCTTAAGGACTTCATCATAGGCGAGAATTTTCTTTATGGCATCGAGAAAAGGTAAATTCATCTTTACTTACTTAAATACATCTAGCACATCTTCGCGTGAGGTCCCTTTTTGAGGTGGAGCCAACTGTTGAGGGAAATCGCAACAGTGGGTGGTTTCACTATGACTTCTGGACCACTAGTGTTGTCCTCTTTATCACTCTCATTTAATGGGGCATCTTTGACCTCTTTCGTGTGTGGCAAAACCTCCTTATCTTTAGGTTTGTCATGTGTGGGAGGCGATAAATCAACAGCTCTCCCATAATGTAAAGTAGTGATAGCTTGGCATTGATCTTGATTTGCGTCGAAAGTATAGTTAACACTAGGTTGACCTTGGGCTATAAACTTACCCTTTTCTTGGACACTCAAGGATGATTACAACTTTGAAATATAAGCATTTATCTCGGTAAACATTTGGGTAATTTGAGCATTCGTTACTTGTTGAGCTTGTCTGAATTGATTTATCGAATCCTTAAAATTTTGCCTTGGTGAGGAGATATATGGTGCGGGAGGTGGTGATAGCATATGTGGAGCCTGTTGAAAGTGCAGAGTCAATGGTAGAGAGGGCCAGTATGCGAATTAGGATTCAATGAGGCATTTTGTTACCCATAACTAAACCCAAGATGGTTCCTCCATGAAGGGTTGTATGAATTCTCGTGAGGGGAATTGAAATTTCCCTTAAATCCTCCTACAGCTTCCACTTTCTCATGGAGCGTGACTTTGTAAGCGGGTATCATCGGACATTCCTTTGTTGAATGACCCGCCTCACAAATGGCACACACCTTTTCTTTCATAGCTCGGGTGGATCCAGTTGTTTCTCTTGATCGTGATTCGAGTACGTCTTCCAATTTTTTTTCAATTTGGTTGACTCACACTTTCCACTTGGATTCCTTGTCCACGTGTTAAATACCGAACGCGAAAGGAGAGGTGTAAGTTGACGTCTGTCGAACTCGATTTTGGGTGTTAGGATCGAATGTGTCCCATTCTTGAGTAGTCTCAATGACATACTAAATGTAGGCCTCAGCATCATTTGCATTTAAGCCCCAAAATTCGCCCTTGTACATTATTTCCACGAGTTGTTTGGACGCTATACTTAGCCCTTGGTGGAAAAAAGAGATAAGATGATACTTCTCAAAACCATGATGTGGCAATGTGTTAACTAACTCTTGGAAGCGCTCCCAACATCAATCAAATGGATCTTTTTCTTGTTGTCTAAAAGTTTGAATTTGAGCCTTGATGGAATTTGTTCTATTTTGGGGGAAGAATTTCAAAATAAACTTAGGTTGCATATCTCTCCATGACCCAATTGAGTTTGTTGATAAAGACCAAAGCAAGGTATTATCTTTATCCTTTAAGGAAAAAGGAAAAATATTTAGGCGAACGATGTTTTGAGTGCAATCTTGATCGTTAAACGTGTCGCATGCCTCTTTCAACTCATGGATGTGGAGGTATGGTTTCTCTAAATCCAATCAGTGAAAGGTGGGAAGAATCTGGATCATCCCATTTTAGAAGTGAAATTGTCCCACATTGTACGGAAGTAGAATGCATACAGGATTGACAGTTCGCTCGGGATATAAAAACTCTCTCATGGGAAGATATGGTATCTCTCCCTCACCCGTGCCATAACTAGTGTGCTCCGACATGGCTATCTCTCCGAATGACTTGAATTCCTCACTCGGCGCCCTAGAAGTGTGACTTGTAATTGAATTGGGTAGTGTAGGAGCTGCAACCCCAAATTGCGGAGCGTTAGGAGTGTGTGGACTATCAGGGTCTTACTCAACTATAGGATTTTCGTGAATGCGAGTTGGAGTGTTTTGAGGAGTTTGTTGTGGATTTTTCATGCAAGGACTTGAGAGATGTTATATTTTTTGATTTTTTGATTTTTTTTGGCTTTTTAAGAATAGAGTCAAATTTTGGATTAAATCGACCTAACCTAAAAGTCTTCCTAATCCCCGGAAACGGCGCCAAAAAATTGATGTGACTTTAAAAGTGTTTCTAGTGCGTGCTTATATCAACTCAAGTGTAAGTCGGTCGATCAAGTAATAATCTGGTAAACGGGTATCGAACATAGGGAATCTGACAAAGAATCATGACAACGGATAGAAAAGACGCTTAACCTTAGAATGACTCAAAAAGGGAAAGGAAAAGGTGATGAATTGGTTACTATACCTATCAACTAAGGCAATATGAGTTAAATTAAGAACTGGCTAATCATGCAAAATGAACTAAGTTAAACTTTAACTATATGCAAGAAAATGGAGTTAAGGTACACTTCCTCGAACCGTCGATGTTTACATAGAATATAAAAGATTCAAAAAGGTAATTCTTCATTGAAAGAGACATTAAATACTCTCCAATAATTTGATATATGAGGACTAAATGCCGCACAATATCAAATTAAAAATTGTATTTGATGAGGATGAGAAGTTATCTAGATGCCAATTGCACCCTTAAACATTCCGATTACCTAGGGCAAACGAAATTAAAAGGACTACATTATTTATCTTGATAAATTTCAAACCTTTGAATGAGGGATTACTTTTTATTCACTTTTAAATCCATATGTGTCAACTAGGTTGGGTTCATGTACCCCAACATGCTAAAAACCTAGTCGGACATGGAAAATTTAATACTACACATTAATTCTATGTTGCATGAAATCATTTTTATGGGAAAAGTGCGATCAAAGATGTAAAAGAACTAATGATTCACAACCCAAAACGATGAGAGAAATAGAAAGCAATAAAGGAACTATACTTGTATAAACGAAAAACCTTGAATTTAATGCCAAAAGATGAATAATTGTTGAACAAGATGAATCCTAAGGTTATTGCCTTCAAAAATATCTCAAAACTATGTAAAAATATCCTTTCTAATGTCTGGTGATACAATAGGATATAACCCGCACGTTTTATTAAGTGTTTGAACCATGCACAACTCTAATTTTTAGAATAAAGAATATAAAATCCATCGCGATGAACCGGTCCAGTTTTTCCTTCTTTAATGGGGAGAGCCGATCCTCTTAATACAAAATAATTAATTTATCTGGACACTTTTTCATCAGTTTGGTTTCCACATTCCGGTGAGGGGGACCGATTCGGTTCGCTGGAATTTTTCTTTCTTTTCTCTTCCTTGATTTTTTCTCAACTTTTAAGCTTCATGACTTTTCAATCGGAACTTAGATTTGGATACCATTTCTTCCTATGTGATTGTGGACTCGAGGTATTCTGTGTCCGAATTCATGGTGTAAAATTATTTTTTTGCCCTTGACTTTTCTTCTTTTATTTCTTTCTTTATTTTGAGTCTTCTCCATTCTTCACTTGTTTTAAAAACCTCTAAAATGTAAGATAAATACACGAAACTCGATGCACTATATAGAAGATGTCAATATCAATGATATGAGATAAATAAACTTAATTTGTAAGGACACAAGTCTCTAATTGAGTCTTAATGTAGTGTTGGCTTAATTCCGGACAAAAACATTGAGTCATAGGATAGTGTTCAAGTGTATCCTTCAAGCCTATGACATGTTGAAGTTGAAGACGTTGCGGCCTACTTATCAAGAGAACATCATTTCCAGATTACATGTGCCTCGCTTCACGTCATCAACATCATATTCCATAGTCTCCAAAAGGTATGAATGAATTTTTATATATATAGGGAAACTTGGAATAATTTTATAAAGGGTGTAATTTTATTTTAAACTGAAGTTTATTTTCAGATAGAACTTTAAAATAAAGTTTATGGCTTTAAAATCGAATTATAAACTTTCTGGGACTTCATTCGATATTGTCGTTCGAACGAGTTTTTCAATCTAACAAGAATTTCGTTCCAACGAGTTTAACAATGACTTTTCCTTTCGTCCTCTAGAACTTTGTTAGAAGGGTCGTTCGAATGAGAATGTCATTCGAACGAAAATCTTGTTTGAACGAGATTTCTGGGTGGGAATAGTTTGGCAGTTTTATCCCATTTTTCCACTACTTTGTTCCACTATCTTTTGACAGTTTTAAACAAATTTCGGGAAAGACTTTTAGAATGGCTTTTGCAACCTACTTGAGAGATTTTTGAGGGCCAATATTTCATAACAAAGTCCCTATTTTCATGTGAAAAGTGAATTAGAAATTCTCTTATACACATGTGTTTACACCCATAAAATATGTTTATGTTTTATTCCAAGTACCACATATATATATTTTCTTAGAGTGTTTGGCACCGGTTTTCTCTACACCTCAAAGAAGAGAAGTTTGGGTTTACTTCTACATCCCTCAAAGAAGAAGTTTGGTTTTTGGCTGCGGCATTCTCATATGGTGAAAGGCATTATGTGTGGTTGACGGTGTTCCCTAAAGCTTCATTGGCGGAGTCCAAGGTTCTGGGGGATTCCGATATTGTCGGCTAAGCAGAGGTAGTTGTAATAAGATGCATCGGGGATTGAAGGAGTCGAGTCGATTGTAGTAAGTCATATGTCTTGTAATTGTAATTTCGTACTTAGAGGACTTAAGGCTAGGGCCATCCGAGGTTTTTTCCCGTTGTGAGTTTTTCCTCGTATATCGCGGCGTAGTGTTTGTTTACTTATTTTATCTTTTGCAAAATCACATTAGATGCATGCTTAGGTAAAAAGATAAAATTGGTATATTTAATTGGTGCTAATTTAATTTGGGTAAATATTAATTTAATTCAAGTCATTGATTTTATTGGATAAAATTTGGTTTGGCCTAAATTGTGAAATGAATATTTATGGTTAGGAAAATTTCTAGGACTTGGATTAAATTAATTTTTGGGCTTAAAGTAAAAAATTCACAAATTTGATTGTTAGTATAATTTTAATTTTGAGAAAATTAAAATTTGTTTTACTTTAGTTTTAATTTGTGAAGAAATTTATTTTTAGTTTATGTAGTTGTTTAGTTGAACCATCTCTAATCTGCATTTAAAGGAAATTGATTTTTAAAGAGAAAAATTTAAAATTGGGGTCCTATCATCGTTTTCAAATTGGTATAAGAGCGTTGATTTTGAAAAACTCACGTTTTCAAATTGGTATCAGAGTAAGAGTGCTAATTTATTGCGTTAAGATCCTTTCAAATATTTTTGAATAAAAATGGAATTTTCCCCATTTTTAAAATATCCTATTTTCGATGGTTCCAACTATGCGTATTGGAAAGTGCGTATGAAATCGGCACTTAAGTCTATCGATGAGAGGGTTTGGTTGTCTGTTGTTAACGGGTGGTCCCCACCCATGCATTTAGTAGAAAATGAGTGTGTTCCCAAACCCGCAGATAGATGGAGTGAGAATGAATTTAAACTTGTAAATTTTAATTTCCGTGGTTTAAATGCCTTGTTTAGCATGGTCACACCGGATGAATTCCGACGCATTATGACGTGTGAAACCGCTAAAGAAGCTTGGGATATTTTACAACTCACTCATGAAGGAACAATATCATAAAAGATTCTAAACTCCAAAAGCTCACCACTCAATTTGAAACCATCAAAATGAATGGGAAAAAAAACATTTGATGAATTTTATGCTAGACTTTCCTATATAGTTAATTCATCTTTTAATTTGGGAGAGAAAATACCCGACAACCGAGTAGTAAAGAAAATTTTAAGGTCCCTACCCGATATATTTATTCGTAAGGTGACCGTGTTAAGTTATTTACCCACTTTAGCATCTATGAAATTATAAGAGCTCGTAGGTGATTTACAAACCTATGAACTAAACATGTTTCCCTCCAAAACTGAAAAGAAAATAGATAAGGGTGTTGCCTTGATAGCCCGAAAGGAGAAAAAACAAGTAGTAGAGGGTGAAAGTGACAGTGACTCGGAAGATATGACTATGTTTGCTAGGAAGTTTCATAAATTTCTTAAATTTAACAAAGATAAATTTAAAAATGATTTTAAGAAATTTGAAACTTCTAATCATGACAAAGTCGAAAAGATCCCTAAAATTCCTAATGAAAACCTTAATAGGGACGAGTCAAATAGGTGTTACGGTTGTGAAGGGTATGTCCATAGGGCTTTTGAGTGCCCCACTAAACTAAGGAGAGAGGGTAATCAACCAATTTCTTATAATGAAACGCTTAGTGTTAGTAATAAGGAAGAGGGACCCGATTCCCCCACTAATCCCAACTTCGTGGATTTTATGGAAAGTCATGTGAGTGAAAGTGAGCACTCCTTAATTGATGAAATTGTAACATATTACACTTCCAAGGTCGTAATTTCTGAATCCCAAAGAGATGATGGTAGTAAGAGTGGAGAAGAAAGAGAGGGTGAAAGTGATGAGGAGGTTGATGTGAGTGAACTTCAATTTTCTTTTCAAGAATTATATGAAGAATCTATTAAATTAAAAAGAACAAATTTGAAGTTAGAAGCTAGTTTGAAAGAGTGTGTCGAGGTCATTAATGATAGTGTTTTAGTGGAAGACCTTAGGACACGTGAGAGAGCTCTTCGTGAGAAGCGTGAATATGTAGAAAGCGAGAGAGATAGCCTTAAAGTTTTAATGGAATCCTTCAAAAAGGAGCTTCTTGCGTTTGAAGAGCGGAATGTTTTATTAGATTCTAACATTTTATAATTAGAAAATAAATTAAAAGACTCTAGTAAAGTCAAATTTGATTTGGAGTGTCGTTCGAAGAAATTAGATAAAATATTAGGAACGGTCCAAATTAAAAATGACCCTTGCGGTTTAGGCTTCGATACTTGTAATGAGTCAACTCTTAAAGCCAAAACCAATGTTTTAGGAGAATCCTCTAGTAACAATGTTATAGATCATTCCTTAGGTAAGTCTTTTCGTCGAGTCTTTAGGTGCTCACATAGTGGTAAAATAGGTCATCTTAAGAATTTTTGTTTTGATCTTAAACGAGGTCTTAGAAAATTCATACGTAAGGCAACCGAGGTAGCCAAGATTCCTAAATCCCGAGATCATCATTCGTCATTAGTTTGGATTAGGAGATCCGGCTTAGTAGCTTTACAAGATAGGATTTTTTATACTCATTTACTTTCACATGCTTCCACCCTTGCAAAATCTAAAGGTTGAATGTGTTAGTTGTTTGCATACTTTAGCTTTTGTACTTCATGCTAAATTATCATGTTAATTGTATGCTTCTTAATCATTATTCTAGTCTATACTTCATGCCTTATCACATGCTAGAATCATGATGCTTGTTTATCTTTTGTATTATAGTTCTTTCATTTTAGTTTGCATTAAATGAAAAATACAAAAAGATTTTTGTTTATCATTTGTGTTTTACCCTTTTAGTAATTTAGTCTCAATGAAAAATTCAAATGATTTTTGTTTGTCTTTTGAGAACATATTTTTTATTTTTAGTTAAAAAAATTTCAAAAACTCAAAAAGATTTGGATTGTGTGTATTTTAGTTTGACACACTCTAAGTAGCATATTATTGTGTTTGAATGCCTTCTTTTTTTCTCCCATGTGGGTAGAACTTTTGGTTAAGATTGTCAATCCTTAAAATGCTCTTTACCATGCTTACATGGAGTAGTTGGATTTTGTGTTGATATAATGGATTCTATTTTTATATGCCTCAATTCACCCATGCACGAGTTCACTTGAAATTATAACTTCACATGTATATTTGAGCTTTGTGAGGTATTCTCCTATCAATCTTGTCATCTACATGTTATGTAACCTAAGAGGACTATTGCATGTTAAAATCCGTTGCATGCGAGAATTGAGAGATAAAAGACTCTCTCTCTCTCTCTCTCTATATATATATATATATATATATATATATATAATGTTCACGGGGAGGGTCTCCGAAAGGAAATATCATCCTTTTCGAGTAAGCCACCGTTTGGTTGGACCTAAAAGAAATACGTGGTCCAAAGGCCTAAAAGAATAATGGCATTAAAAGAAAAATTATTTGCCAATGCCTATTTTGTTTAGTTGATTTATTCATTCAAAAGATTAAAATAATATGCTTATATTGAGGGAGTTTGGATGGTATATCAACGATTTTCACAATGTTCGTTTATCCTAGTTGTACTTTCAATGTCATGACTCTATTGGTTTGTAGAATCATCAAAATTCTAGGCGTGTATGCATTGTGTATGTTTGTTCATTGAGTTCAATTTATAATGTCACATGAGGTTATAATCAAATGTGATAAAGTTTGCAATGAAATGAGAACTCCGTGAACATGTTTTAAGTGATTGGGTCTAAATTTAATTGTTACTAGTTCACACCCATATACTTTTGTTTCCATATAACACATTTTTTCCATACGAGTGTGAAAAGCTTATTGTATTTTGTGCCATGTGTGGTGTCTATACCTATATATATGTCCATGTGCGTTAGTGATATTCATTATGTCTACATATATATGGTATTTTTTCTTTGCCTCGCTTTCTAGTCCATCTATGCTTCTAATTCATAATTGGTATCTATCTTGTTACACATTGTTGTTGATATCACATGCTTAGTATCCTATGTATCACATTGGTATAATTTTTTTTGCATTTTCATTGTTATCCATTATTATTTGTATGGATTAGTTATGATTTTGTTTCCCATATGCTTTCATGCTCTTATAACTCTAAGCTTCATCGTGTTTAAATTAGTTTATCATTTGTCTATTCGTCAACAAAGAGGGGGAGAATGATAGGGGGAGAAATGGTATCTAATCCTATTATAATCGTATCTTAGTTTAGGAAATTTAACTTCGGGGGAGTCGCCACCTTCTTGGGTTGATTATAGTTGATAAAGGAAGACTTAATTTAGGGAAGTATTTCTTTTATATGCATTTAGTATTCTTATTCCCCATGCGTTTGATAGTTTGCTTAAGTGTGCAGGAATTCTTCTAAATGGAAACTTTCATCGGCAAAGATATTGATCCTTGGATTTTGAGTCAAGCTATGTAATTTTTATTTTGGGTGGGATATTTTTTAAGTCTAGTAGAGCTTGACGGCCCTGTAGGTTTTTGTTTGGTTTTTGTCCCAAAATAGTCAAAGGGGGAGATTTTTAAGGACACAAGTCTCTTATTGAGTCTTAATATAGTGTTAGCTCAATTGCGGACAAAAACATTTGAGTTATAGGATAGTGTTCAAGTGTATCCTTCAAGCCTATGACATGTTGAAGTCGAAGACGTTGCGGCCTACTTATCAAGAGAACATCACTGTCAATTTACATGTGTCTCATTTCACGTCATCAACATCATATTCCATAGTCTCCAAAAGGTATGAATGAATTTTTTTATATATATAGGGAAACTTGGAATAATTTTATAAAGGGAGTAATTTTATTTTAAACTGACGTTTATTTTCAGAAGGTTACTTTAGAACTTTAAAATAAAGCTTCTGGGCTTAAAATCGAATTATAAACTTTCTGGGACTTCGTTCGATATTGTCGTTCGAACGAGTTTTTTCTTTCGAGCGAGAATGTCGTTCGAACGAGTTGGCCAACTACTTTTCCTTTTGGCCTCTGGAACTTCGTTAGAAGGGTCGTTCGAACGAAAATGTCGTTCGAACGAAAATCCCGTTCGAACGAGATTTCTGGGCAGGAATAGTTTGGCAGTTTTATCCCATTTTTCCACTTCTTTGTCCCACTATCTTTTGACGGTTTTAAACAAATTTGGGACATACTTTAAGAAGGACTTTTGCAACCTACTTGAGAGATTTTTGAGAGCCAATATTTCATAACAAAAGTCCCAGTTTTCATGTGAAAAATGAATTAGAAATTCTCTTATACACATGTGTTTACACCCATAAAATATGTTTATGTTTTATTCCAAGTACCACATATATATATTTGCTAGGAGTGTTTGGCACCGGTTTTCTCTACACCTCAAAGAAGAGAAGTTTGGGTTTACTTCTACATCCCTCAAAGAAGAAGTTTGGTTTTTGGGTGCGACATTGTCATACGGTGAAAGGCATCGTGTGTGGTTGATGGTGTTCCCTAAAACTTCATTGGTCGACTCCGAGGTTCCGGTGGATTTTGGGATTGTCGGCTAAGCAGAGATAGTTTCAAGAAGATGCATAGGGGCTTGAAGGAGTCGAGTCAAGTGTAGTAAGTCATTTGTCTTGTAATTGTAATTCCGTACTTAGTGCACCTAAGATTAGGGTCGTCCGAGGTTTTTTCTCGTTGTGTGTTTTTCTCGTACATCGCGACGTAGTGTTTGTTTACTTATTTTATCTTTTGCAAAATCACATTGGATGCATGCTTAGGTAAAAAGATAAAATTGGTATATTTAATTTGGTGCTAATTTAATTGGGGTAAATATTAATTTAATTCAAGTCTTTGATTTTATTGGATAAAATTTGGTTTGGCCTAAATTGCAAAATGAATATTTATTGTTAGGCAAATTTCTAGGACTTGGATTAAATTGATTTGTGGGCTTAAAGTAAAAAATTCGCAAGTTTGATTTTTAGTATAATTTTAATTTTGAGAAAATTGAAATTTGTTTTACTTTATCTTAATTTGTGAAGAAATTTATTTTTAGTTTATGTTGTTGTTTAGTTCGACCATCTATATTCCGCATTTAAAGGAAATTGATTTTTAAAGAGAAATATTTAAAATTGGGGTCGTATCATCTTTTTCATAATTTATATCGAACAAGATGATAAAAGCCAATAAATTATGGGGATAAATATGGAGAATTAATGCCTAATCAATGGGATATGTGCTATGCAAGATGAGTTTCTTTAGTTTCACAAGAAGGATGTTTGGGAGTTAGTCCCCCCAACATAGAGAGACTAATATGATTGGTCCTAAGTAGATTTACAAGATTAAAAAGGATTATAATGGTACTATGGTTCACAATAAGGCTAGGTTGGTCACTCAAGGCTACACACATATTAAGTGTGTAAACTTTGATAAGACATTCACTCTTATTGTTTGGATTTAGTCCGTCTACTTACTACTCGCCATAGCATGTCATCTACGGTTAAAGTTATACCAAATTGATATTAATAGGTCCTTCATTAATGGAATTCTACAGAAGTAACTGTACGTGCAACAAGCAAAGGGGTTCGAAGACCCAAAGCACCAAGGACACGTCTTTTATCCTAAAAAGTCCTTATATGGTTTGAATCAATTACACTATTCTTGGTACGAGAGGATCACTTCTTATCTCTTAGCTCATGGCTTCAAGAAAGGGGGAGTTATTTATGAGGAGAGAATGGTGCCATATTGGTTTCCCAAGTCTATGTGGACGACGTAGTATTTAGATCCATGTGTTCCTAACATGATCACACATTTGGGGAAGAGATGAAAAGTGAGTTTGAGATGAGCATGGTTGGTGAGATTACGTTCTTTTTAGGTCTACAAGTGGGTCAACTTAAGTATAGGATATTCATATCTCAATCTAAATATGCTAAAGAGTTAGTGAAAAAGTTTGGTTTAGACCCCGCTAAGAATTAACCACCCCTATGAGTACATCAACTAATCTTAAAAAAGAAACTTTAGGGAAGGACATAGAGCAAACCCTTTATAGGAGCATGATAGGAAGTCTTCTATACTTGACTGCTAGTCGTCTCGACATTGCCTTTAGCATTTGAGTTTCTGTGGAATACCAAGCGTTCTCACTTGCTTGAACTTAAACATATCATCAAATACATGAGTGGCGCTCTTTCTACAGTATTTGGTATTCCATTGACACCGCTAACCGTTTGTCCGCCTATTTGGATACCTATTGGGTTGGGGATGTTGATGGTTGTTGAAGCACAACAGGTGAGTGTTTTTTACTTTGGTAGTTCTCTTGTCTCTTAGTTGAGAAAGAATAAAAATCCCATTTCTTTGTTAATGACGGAGGCCGAGTATATAGACGCCGAAAGTTGTTGCACAAAACTCTTATGAATGAAGCAAATGTTAGAAGATTATGGGATCATTCAAGGCACAATGACTATTTCATGTGATAATACGAGTGCAATTCATTTATCCCGTAATCAGGTTCAACATTCTGGCATGAAGAATATTAGGATATCTGAGAGTTTCATTCATGATCTCATTGAGGAGAAGGTCGTTCCCTTGAGCTTTGTGACAACCGAACACCAATTAGCCAATATTTTCATAAAACTTTTAGTTATACTTATATTCGAGAATCTTATGAAGTCTTTGGGTATTTATTTTGTTGACTGAGTTCGGGGACTCTATCTAGTATAGGGTGATTATCATGTTCATATAATTTTTACATATTTCTTGATTGTATTTGTATGTTTATTTAGGCTTTTATTTTAAAAATCTTGAAAATAAAAAAAAAAAAATGGTTTTCTAGAAAAAGTTTAAAAAGTCCAAAAAGATTTTGTTTTTGATAAAATTTTTGAAAAAGATAAAAAGTTTTTTGTATTTTGCTTTTCACTTATATGGATGTACATTTAAGATGTTCGAATCACCCCTACATTTCGTCGATTCATGTGACTTTTTCATGATGTTTTGATACATGGCTTCATTTATTTAGTGTGCTTAATAATGCATGGATATCATTTCGTTGTTCATTGATAAATATTTTCTTCAAGCTCGACTTTTTATCACATTTATTGCACATTTTCATGAACTTTTTGAACATTGGACTTGTTTATCACATGTCTAATACGGTGTACTCACCTTAGTAGTGTTTAATAATGAACCAAATGAACTAGAGATAAGTTGTGCTTGTAAGAACCATTGTCCAGATTTTGTTTCCCAAAAAATTTGTTTATGTTAAGCAATGGAAAGGGGATAATAAAGAGTATATTCCCTTTGCGTTAAAATCTACCATTTGGAAAAGAGTCTAAAAGAATAACGGCACATAAAAACAGAAGTGCCAAGGCCATTTTTTTCATTCATGGTTGGCTACACAAGAGCATTATGATATCTTCAAATTTGAGAGTGAATTATTAAATATGTGAGATTTTGAGGTTGTTATAAATTAGAAGATCAATAGTTTTCCACAACGGAATATTTTGAAAAGCATTAACTTTTTTGGCATTATTGTTTTAAGAACCATTTAAATTCATGGCATGTTTCATCAGTCGATTCAATTTCATTTTGTTCAACATACTTACACCTAAGGTAGAAATAAAGTTATTTCTCTATAAGTATCTCATTGATGTCTCATGCCTATGTCATGAATGCCTTTATTGATTTCCCATGAATCTTGTTCACACAATTACATTCCTCTTTCATGATTTGGATATTTTAGTGTTAACTCATGGAGTATTGTATTTGTACCTATATGCACTTTTTAGACATTTACTTTTTATACTTGAGAAAATTAAAAAAAATGAAAAAACAGTCGGTATGCTTCTTCCAAATTTCATCGCATGTGATTGTTGTTTATCTTATGTTATTTATTTTGGATTTACGTAATGCTTATTATTCATACTTAGTTTCTTACCCTTTGTCTCTTACATACAAAAAGGGGGAGAACAAATTAAGGGGAAGTTTATTTTTGCTTTAATCCCATATGCGTCACGGTATTTCTTTTGTCTCATGTGTGTAGGTAATTCTACCTTGATGATGAATTCAATGGACCACACAAGATGAAGACTTTCAGTTGAAGACTTACACATTTATGCATTTCCGTTTTTTGGTTTGAGAGGGCATGATTTTGTAACACCCCGCCTAATTAAATACCGGGTGGCCAGTCCCATACCAAATTAAAACAGAATATACAGTTGGCTCATTCTTAGCATCACTGTCGAAAACATTTACAACTCACCCAATACTCAATTAAGCTGGTGTTAAAAACTTTCCAAATTTTAATTCAACAAAATCCATTTCCAGTTTAAGATTAACACTACACATTTTATTCCACAACACTGATAACACAATAAATAACACAAAAGAATTTAAATGCAATTGGAATAAACATTCCCAAATAATATAAATCCTTTACAATAATCCCAACAATGTTAAATGTATTAAAACGTCCCGAATACAATAGTATTTGACCTCGATAGAAAAGATAACTGAATCCTTTGGGCGACATGCCCTAACTAAGAATACTGTGAATCAATAAGATGATAAGCGTATAAGCAAAACTTCCATAGCTCCATAGCTCGTCACAATCAACTATGGTTGGCGTCCCTGTTGCTGGACACCTGATATAGAGATACAATAGAAGAGAAAATATGCAAGGAAACGGGTCAGAGCCCGAATGTGTAGATGATTTTTAAAACAGCAAGTATTTAACAAGTGCAATAAAGCATTTATTATGTACATGTTAGATCCAACTCTCACTTGCTATTCTCACCTCTCCACTAGAGTGAACACTTAACGTTTCCTATTAACCTCCTAGTTAATGGTTCCTCTTTTCTTGTCTCCATATTATAATTCCATTCCCATATCATAATCTCCGTATGTCCCATACCATACGTCACATTATTATTCATTTACATTTCTCCTTTATATGATTAGTTTCTCATTAACATGAATCATTACTCATTAATATGAATCATTTCCCATTAACATGAGTCATTACTCATTAATATGAATCGTTTCCCATTAACATGAGTTAAGCTTTTCAATTCTATAAGCATAGACATTCATTAACTTAATTCCATTATCTTTCTCTATTCACTGTTATCTACAATTATCACCATAGATAGATTTAACCACAATATATCCATTCAATCATTTAATACATTATATATATATTCATATATAATACGGCACCCCGAGTCACAGCTGCGGTGCAATGCATTACTCTGCTATCATGTCCCATCATCGCAGGTCGCCGAATAGGGGACTACAGGTTCGGTAAGATTCCACGAACCACAATCAACAACAAACAAATTGGAGGCGAACATAGTTCTCGTATCCATGGGTGACGCACATACCTACGTACCCACAGTCAGCGGACTTATCAACTCCCCGATAAGTCTTTCATAGACCTATGTTCTCGAGCGACAAATCAAAGATCCCATGGATTCATCAGGATATGACTGCCCTCACGCGCAAACCTCCCACCGATAGCAAGTAATCTAGGTATGTCATACACATAAATCATCAATCAATCAAATAGGTATTATCATACCTATAATATAATATCAATAAGGTAATTATCACTACCCTACGATATTTCCCATACGTAGCATTATATCTCTTTTAAATTCCACGTATTATATCTTTACTTCATGATTTAATTATCCTCGCATCCTATAACATCTCTCCACTCCCGACGTCGTTAAGGATCATGCGCGGAGCGTCTCGCAAAGCGAAATCCAAACAAGGAACCCCTCCAATACACTACTACTTAACTTTGTCGATCGAGGAGGCCTGACAACTTCAACTATGCGATCGGGATAACCTCATACCCTCTTTCAACCAAATGTGTTTTAAACTCCCATCTCTATCCAGGAGACACACCACTACGCTCTTGTATTACACTTCGTCCTTACGAAATCACCATTGAGCTTAAACTCAGTCCTTGATGTTCAAATTGTAACCCTAAGGCTACCCTCACTTAAAACACATGATTCAAATAGGTTTTTCCTCAACATATATTCAGTAAGAAGTCACTAATATCCTACTGGTCCATAACATCATTTCTCCCAAATTACTACGAGTTTAGTTCTCCTTTTAATTAAGGTTAAAACCGATAGTTTCGAATCTCTTATAAACACATCTTCTTTCACTTAAGATTAAACCCTCTTATAAACTTAAGGATACCCAGGTGTTACATTAAATCACCCCTACTGGTCCTATCTTTAATCCTCATACATCTCCATTTAGAATTTAACAAATGAATCTAGCAACCGAAATTCCATTCGATATAATTTTCATCATTTTAATCACTTGAATCCAAATCAAATTAATTCAAATCTTATCAAGGGTTTACTGATATTTTCTAAGCCTCATAATATCCAAATAATAATCACCAAAGATCCACAAAAGTTTTGGGATTTGAATCAACATTTAAAAGAAACAACTTTACATATTCTGGGGAGGTCGATCGATCGAAGGCTGGGGTCGATCGATCGATCCCTCAGGTCCAAGCCTGGTTTTCTGCAACTACAGGTTTCACCATTTTTACTCATTCAAACCTTCATATTAACCCAAAATGAGTTATAATTATTTCTTCATGATATATGAACATATATGAACGATTTCCAATACTCTAAACATCCTAGAATCATCAAGGGATTGGATTAAAAGCATGTTTCTCTCCTTATTTCCAGAAAATCATCAACATATTAACTTCAAGAACACTACAACGGTTTTTCAGATTTTTCTTCAACATATTCATGATCATTTCATGGATTAGTATCATCCTACAATATATGTTTACTTCCTATATTATTTCAGTTTTTATAAATCCATATAACAACTCCATTATGTCTTCCAAACAAGAAAATCATTTATTTTCATAATTATTCTAACATGGACAATATACGAACTTAAGTTGCAATTATTAAACACTTGCCTTTACTGAAGGTATGATCCTTTGGTGTAGTATATCTCAGTTGGTTGTCCCTTCTCCGGTCAAACTCCGATGGTGGTTGGTGGTGGTGAACCTTGGTTCTTGTTCTTCTCCTTCCCAAGTAGGCTTTTCCCTTCCCAAGCACTCTTTCACTCTCTCTAGGAAGATGACTTCTCTATTTTGTGAAGAGGAGATGAATAACCCACATACACTTAATCTACCAATACTTATAATAGTTCCAAATCCGAAATCACTATTCATCCCCCTAGAAAAATGACCAAAATGCCCTTTCGGGTTGTCTATTCATTTTCAAATGACCCGAGACTCAAAATTAACATCCAAATAGACTTTTCTAACTATTTTGAACCTTCCGGACGCAACGGCGGAGTCGAAATGACTATAAGGTTGATAGAAAATAAATTTCCTTTTTAATTTAATAAACTAGTCCCGACACGTCCCATACCGTGTCTGACTAAAAATATAAATTACCGAATTTATATCATACAGTCATATCAATGACATCACATTCATATATTACCTAAATATCTTTAAGTAATATTCAGAATCATCCATTTTAATATCCACCGTCCGGATAAAACCCGAATGAATTAATTAATAATAAAATCCAATTAATCCATTAATTTAAAATATAACCCATTTTAAAAGTCATTTAAAATTACGGGGTATTACAGATTTGTATTAGTCCTAGGGGTCAATTTGGCTTTGATTTGTGTTTTGTATCAATATACCAAAAGGTGGAGATTTGTAAGAGAGAAAATTATAATTGTTCATTTTATTTTTATTTCGCTTATCTCGTTACATCCCACTACGGCTTCATGACCACTTTCAAGGACTCGAAGGTGATATGGAAGAATAAATATAGTTTGTCACAACATCATTCAAGAAGTAATATGAAGTGGTTTTGTAAAGGATTAAATTTTCGGGAATTGTTTTTAAAGAGGTTACATTTAAAAGTTTTCAAAATTGTTTTTAAAGAATTTTAGATAAGTTTTTAGAAACTCACTAACTAGTTAGAATGAGTTTGACATGACATTCGAATGAGTTGTGAGAATGATGTTCCAACATTCGAATGAGATCTAGAACATCAACTTTTTGCCTGCTCTGGATTGTCATTCAAAGTATCATTGGAAGCCTCTCAAACGAGATTATATGCATCGTTCGAATGAGGTGATAGTTCATTCGAACGATTACATTTGTTTTTATGTTTCAAACAAATCTTTAATCCCTATCTCTTTGCAATAACTTTTCCTATAAATAGAGATGAGGGATTAGACTTTTTCACAAGACTTTTTAGATTTTTTTTTTGATTAAACTCTATAATTTTTCCATCCAAAACCCTTAGATCTTTTATGATCACTTTTCCAAACTAAAACAACAAAATCTAAAGTTGTAAACCCTTGTAGAGATTTTCTCTATTGTTGATTTATGGGGTCTAGGATTTACGGCTGAAAATGAAAGGAATTGCAATTGTTGAGGCTGGTCGGTGAATATCGATCTATGATCTACTTCTTGTGGGTAGTGCTAGACTGCATCATTTCTGTTGAAGATTTGAAGACACTATAACATTAATCTTAGTGGATCTCTATGTTTTTTGTAAGTCTATCGTGTTCTGCAGAGTCTTAAATAATGTTAAATTAAAGGTTTTCTCCAAAAGGTATTTTTCCTTTATTTCTTCTTCATTCTGTTTGGTTTGGAATTTGGATTCACAATTCATCTTGCATGTTCCTTTAATTTAAATTAAGATTAAATTTTGTAAAAAGTGAATTTGTTTGTGTGTCCTAATATACAACTGAATCCCTGTAGCCCCTGCTTTCTCAATTTTGATGATACAAATACTTTTACTGCTAAAGCCAAGACAAAAGTTCTGAAAGAGTAAACTATTGTCAGAAAATGTCAACCCAAAGGTAACATTCCTTATGTATACACTTGCAAACATTGTGGTAGGAAAGGTCACTTTAGGAGTTTTTGTTATAATCTTAGAAAAGTTCCTAGCAAGTCTAAGATATGTGTCAACAGGGTTCCTCAATCCCTAAATCGTTATGGTACACCATTGTTGTTTAAGAGATCCGATTTGGCACCATTTAATGGTATTGTTGATTCTCACATCTTGTATCTGATGAGTGGTTGTGGTTGCATATTTTCATATGCTAGATTTTGTGCTTCATGTTATATACTTTTGCTAGTTGTTTGATGTTTATATTTTGTATTTTGATTTCCATTTTTGGGTATTTATTTCGAAAAAAAAAGAATATTTGTTTTGTCTTTTGAGTGGTTTTAAAAAAATGTTTAAAACTTAAAACGATTATTTTTATTTCTGGTTTAATTTTACACATTTTTTGGGGGCACATTGGTTGTTTGAATCCACTTCCTTCCATGTATCCATGTGACGAGGTCATTTGATTATGATTTCCAATGCTTAGGATCAAGCTTAATCTTGCTTGCATGGAGTTTTTTAAAACTGATTTGCACAATGGATTCACTTTGTATGTGCCTCTACACATACTTTGAACAAGCTCTTACTTAAATGGTTTCATCATAGTTGTCTTATGATTAATCTTTGATTAAAATTGGCACATCTTAAGACCATCTTGGTATCCCATACTTCATTGTTTTTTTCATAGTTGGTATTATTTGTTCATGTTTTGGATTATTTATGCTTCGCACCATTGCATGATAAACTTTATTTCCTTATGTTTACATGAGTCAACATTATGGGCCAGATTTGGTCTATTATTTTGGACCTTATTCTTTGTTTACTCCCCAAAAAAAGGCAGAAAAATGGTATCTAACTCTTTACATGTGAGGGATAAATCTTTAGCTTAGAGGGGAAATGTCCATTCTTCGGTACAAGTTGTTAGACAAATGGGTAGGGTTTTTCATATGTAGTTTACATTGTTATATTCAAGTTTCTTTTGAAACTTCGGTTTAAGTGTGTGGGTTAGTAGTGATATGGCAAAGGTCTACACAAGAGTAAACCTGCTAAAGTTTGTTTCTGTCAAGCATTTGTATTTTTTTTCTTTTAGGACTAGAGATTGAGTCTTAGTGAGCTTGACGTGCCAATATGTTTTTATTTTTTGTTTTGTCCTAGAATAGCAAAAGAGGAAGATTTATAATGATAAATTTCCAAATCAAGTCAATTTGTATGTATCGGCTTAATTCTGTGCTTGGACAACACTTGTTTGAATCACATGTTAGAATTTGAGTTGTTTGTCCTCAAGCCTATGACATGTTATTGAAGACCGTAGAGGCCAAAATAGATATACATCAAGCACACATCGAGTTTCGAGCCAAGTTTTCTCTTCAACATCAGAGGGATCTCAATGAGGAATGAATGCATATTAATATCTTATCCCATTATGTAGTGTTGGGTGTTTGTTTACAAAAATGCTTTATAAAATGTTTTAATATAAATTATAAGGTGTTATTAGAAATTTTGATAAGCATTAGAATGACATCTGTATTATGATTCGAACGAGTCTTCAAATCTCATTAGAACATGTTCTAACAAACTTCCAACGAGTCAGGGTTTTGCTTTATCTATTTTCTCATTGGAAACCTTATGAGAAGCATGTTAAAAAAATATTCAAGGCTTCATTCATACGAGTCGATGAGTTTTCAAGATTTTGAGCTTTTAATCAAGCTTTTTATCCTTATCTCAATTTAAAAAAAAAATCCTTTAAGTAGGAGTGCGTGGAAGTTTTTTTATGATAGAATTTTCCAAGATTTTTGAGTTCCCAAACATGTTCAAAAAGTTCTTCAAGTTTATGTGTTTGTTTTAAAAAAAAGTTTTCGAAATGAAAATCCTTGTGTTACACCCATGTTTAAGATCCAAGAATCCAACATACACATGTTTATTTGAGATCTCTTTTATGCCACATCAAAGTGGTTTGCTCTATTCTTTAAAGAGTGTTTCTAGTGATGTAAATCGTGTTTGTGTTGTGCCATGGCTGGACAGGTCACGTGACAAGTAAAATCGGTGGTATATCGAGACGTGGTAACGCGTCGACATTGTGTGGCTATTGGAAGGCATTCAACTGTGCCTGTGAATATGGTTACAAGTAACGACGAAAAGCATCAAGTCTTGAAGCTATCTAGTTTGTGACTTGTATCAAAGTGGACTTATGTCGCAAGGCCATCCAAGTTTTTTTTTAGATATTGCTCATACATCGTCATGTTGTGGTTTACTATATGTTTTATTCTAGATTACACTCACTTAGATGTACGCTTAGGTCAAGACTAAAATTGACAAACTATTTAACATGACACTTATGGTTTAAATTGATTCAAAGTTTCTAGAAATTTTAAAAATTAAAATTGGTAGTGTTTTTGTTCAAACCCTAGGGTATTAGAAATTTTTTAAGAACTTGTTTGATAGTTAAAAAAAGATTTGTGACTGGTACATTTAGGATTGTATTGAATAAAATCATCTACGAGATTCAAGTCTAAGCGTTGTCTTATTTAGACTTAGTCAATCTCAAACCATTTTTAAATGGTGCATATATTTTTAATCCCAATGCTTAAGATATTCGGAATGCTTGCACAATTGTTGCTTTGATTGTTTAAGGAAATATTAAATTTCATCAGATCTTAATCTCAATAGATTGGACAATCGTTGTGTAAGCAGGTCTAATATCATAAATCGAAGGAATCCATGTCCAATAAAGATCTTGGATTATAATACCCCTTTGATAGACTTATAAGATTTGTTTCCACCAGTAAACATAATTAGTGGATTATTTATTTATTTATTTTTAAAAGGAGGAGGTCTTTAAGTCTCTCCACCTTTAACCCCAAGGCTGAATCCCCAAACCTTTTATCCCACACGATAGGAGGGTAACCATTGGACCAAAGTACTTTGGTTAGTGGATTATTTTATAATCTAGTTGAGTAGCGGAATAACTCAAGTATGAAAATTAAGGAATTGATTGGATACTGGGTTAAATAAATTAACGAAAAATTGATTTGACGAAGTTGATATTGGAAACTCAATTTAGGGATTCACATTATTTATAATATCAACTTTGCAAATAAGGCCTCATTAGGCCGAGTGAGTTTTAGATAATTTAATTAGAGTGTAATCATAATTATTCACTAGAATTAATTATCATTAATTAAAAAAGGAAATAAACTATGAGATTGTAATTTAGGATTTTCGAGTATTTCTGTGGAAGCCAATTTAATTATTTTGTCTTGGGTCCCTAGTATAGTCCATATGCCCAAATAATAGGAAGAAACTCTTTGGAGGCCAGTTTTAGCCCAAACCCATAACTTATACCTATATATATTTGTATAAGCTAAGGTTTTTAGGCTGCATAATAATTAATAAGGGTTAGAGAGTGAGAGAAAAAACACTATTCACATTTTCATGAAGAGGGTTAGATAGAGAGGACCGTATCTCTATTAAAATAAAAGATTGTCATCATTAAAGTTTTTCCCACTCACCTAGGTAGATTTGAGAGGATCATATACAAGTGATGTTATTGGCCCCGGACGAGGGGATGTCAGGATCCTGCAGATAAAGCTTGTGCTTCAATCCCTGCAAGGATTATAGAGTGCTTATCTCCCGATCCAACATTTCCCTTGAGTTTGGGTTTATCAGTTATGAATGATGATTGCCCCTGGAAGTTGTTCGACACCATATTCAATTTTTATTGGGGTTGCATACCCGTATTCATGCCTAAGCTTAATTTCTCAGTGCAAGGGGTGTCATTTACTCAGAGTCTCTAGTTTATTTTATATTAAAATAAACAAAATGGTTCGGGTTAGCCCCTTTGGGTTAATACTAAGATATGTATAGGCCTGCTAATGATCTAGAGATTATTGATGTGTGTTTGGGAACCAAGTTACGAGTGGGAAGGTATTAAGCACCCCACTTGTTCTTTTTACTCCATTAGCTATATAGTTATTTATCACTCTTTACATCATGTGATTACTTTTTAGTCTAGTTTATAACATATTGAGAGACTTTAGTTTGAGAATCCCTTAAAATGTAGATATTTACTTAGGTAAGAAAATTTTGTTTGTGAGAGGTATAGGAACATCACTAAATCGGTTTGGACACACAAGAATGTTTATGTGAAAATGCGTATTTGGATAATGTGTGGCCATTAGTATGTATATATATATGGGTGTGAGAAGTCTTGGCTTGTATAACAGGGGGTCGTTAATGTGCATGGGTGTATGCGTGAGAAATCGTGGCATGAGATAGTTTGATATCTCATTCGAGGCGTGATAAGGGGTTGAAAAGTAATATGGAAGATGGTTTCATCTTTAGGGAGACAATATATCGTGATACATATTGTCAAGGATTATTCTCATGAGAAGGACTCGGTATTGCACCTACGTACTCATGTAGGCATGAGATCAAAGCCTACATAATTCTTTTATTATGGTTAGACACATGAAAAGGTTCCAACATGATGGATGTACAAGTTTGAGGAATTGTCTTAAAAGGGTAAAAAGTTATCTATGATGGGTATCTTCAGCGGAGGTTGATAATGGGAGTGGACCCTTAGTCACCAATAAATATATTCATGTATGTTGAATGAGTACTAACCAGGAGGTATTGTTGAAATTTCAGACTAATTTGTAAGTGTGTTGTGAACGTTGTCATGTTCTAGCTATCCTTGATGGCTTAGAGTGTAAAACATGGATGGGTGTATTTGGGTATGGAGTGGACCATATTGACATGGCTAAAATACCACAAGTGTCGTAGGCCTCGGGCTGATCCGAAATGATAGAGATGATCACTCCATATAAGAAATGGGGTTTGAACGCGATATAGAGGCATTTTTAAAAAATAATATGTCAAGAGACTTATTATAGGGCTTGGGATCACAATTACTACTTGGTATTGTGCCATAACCAACGTAATTCCAACTAACATGACATATTTATGGGTGGAGGTAATGGGATACCGAATATAAAATATACAAAATTATGGTATTTACGGAGCCTAGTCCTTATATATCTTTCTCGTTCTGAGTTGTAATGCATATTCAGTTGTTAAAAAATGTGATTAAAAATTGGTGTTCGATAACTATTATAAAAAAAACACATATTCGTGGTGCCACCGTTGAGAAGGGAATGTTTGCTTAGAAAAGTGGTGAGGAGTTTTAGTTTTTTATACTTTAGTTTTAGAAAAGTTTTAGAATGTCTTAGTTCATGGACATTTTCCTTAAAGCGATTTTGAAAAGTATGTTTCATTATGTACTTAATTGTACCGGTAGACTAGCATTTGTAAAATATGAGTATGTTTATGAATCTCAACATCTAGAGGTGCTGGATAAAAATTGGGTTTTAAAATATAAACATTGTAAAGTGAATTCTTGGTCCCCTAATGGAGGTTAGGTTTAGATAGCCTAAACATATATGGACAATTATATATCATAGTCTGTATTTATGATATTGACACAAAAGTTTTGCCCAGTTTCTTCATCTTGAAACGTGAGAAATTTTTTTGATGGGGAGTGCCCCATATTTGGTGGCATTGTTTAGTTGGGTAGAACTTCATTTAGAAGGTCCTATTTTTGCGAGGTGCGATAGAGGTTTGACTCTGTATTTTGGAGGCAGCGACTTTTTTGAAAATTTGAGATTTTTCTTAGGATTTCTAATAGAACTCGAGATGCATAGATGCTGGGGGTTGAAGAAAGTTAGAAAACTGAATCAATGTTGGGTTTTTAGGTACTTTTTTGGGTTGGTGGGGACCATTTTTTATAGTTATTGGGGCAATTCCATTAATCGTTTGGTTAATAAAATGATTAGTTGTGCGGTTAATCATGAGAAAGCGTGTTGGGAAGATAAGCTTTGGTATGGATATACGTAGGGTTGGGCTAATCTTGTATGGACATGTGTCTACTTTTGATTCACTTTTCGGTTAATGGACTAATTTGGTAATGATTACTTGAAGAGTTTTAACCATTTGAACAAAATCCATTAACCTTACGGTTAATGGATTCATTTCGAATGTTTTTAAGTTTGTTCGTTTATTTTTAGGGAAATTCCAAATTTTACCCCTACACTTTTTAGGGGGATTTAGAATATGCGTCTTGATCCATTTGATTTTAATGATATTTCATTCTCATTCCTTTCAAGTTATCACAGTGTGAACAGATGATAGACTCAAGCCCTGATTATGAATTGAGGTATCCACAGAGGCGATCGACTAAGAATGTGCACATGTGGATGCTCTTAGTCAAAATTAGTATGGAAGTAAGTTTGCCTTTTTGCAATATATATGTTTGTGTGTGAAAAGGAAATGTGCATAAAATCTGGGGAAAAAGTTATATTTTCATGAAAATCCCAAGGGATTTAATCATTCGGTTCTCAAGTGGGTAAATCTTGGGTCCACTAATAGTTTGGTTAATGAGATGATTACCCGTTCAGTAGTCCATCCCTTTTAAGGAAAGGTTCCTTAAATAGTTTTTAGTGACGATTTCTTGCATTTGACACTAGAGATTCGATCATTCACGAAACTTTATTTTCTTTCGAGAAAATGGACATGGGTAATGGTCAAATATTTAGCATTCCAAATGATCCATTTATATTATCTTTGTCGGGGTCATTACAGGTTGGTGGGCGAGCCTCTTCTTCCACGCCGTTAATTCATGTTATCGTAGGAGTGGTCACTTCCTTATCCTTTATCCGTTCCAGGCCCCCTCCCTTGATAATGCATATTGATCGTTTTTCTTTCCCTCGCTCCCACTAATGTTCATTATGGTCCTCCATGGAAAGGACCACCTTATTCATATTCACCAACAATGTATGCCTTTGAGATTGTAGTGTGTCATCACTTCACTTGACACTTTTTTCAAATTATGTGAGTTTTCCAGAATAACTCATTTATTTATTTCACACAATATAAATCTTCATTTGGTTATTAATGTGCTTTGTTGTGCTTTTTCGTTGAAGCAAGTTACTGTTGATGTGGCTGAGTTATGTGAAGTGATAACGTGCTCGTCCTCCGTCCACCTAGCCTTACGTTAGTTGGCCTCTGATGTCTCCACAAATAAGGCTATGGATTGTGTGGGTTTTTCCTTGGGTCTAAGTACAGGATTGATGTCTCTTTGCACCCTTCGTGTGTTTTTGTATCTTGTGTGTGACATCGGATGATGGGACCGGGAGCATCTGTGGCGCCTATGTTGGAGGTCGTGTGAGGAAAAGGCTGCTTATGTGAGTGGTGAATGTAATGATATTTTTGTTGGCTTCTTGGGGTGAATTTATATGCTCCCCTAAAAAATCATTTTTTTGTAATTTCCTTTGGGATGTTCCTTTGAGAGGAACACGAGGGATCCTCGTAATAATTTTTATCTTGTAATGATATTCTCGCCACACATCGTGTTTCTATAAAAATGCATTTTTATATTATGATGGTTTGTTTGTCCTTGCATGTTATTATTCTGACTTTATTTATGTTTTCTATAATTTGGGGAGGAATATATATGAAAATGGTAAAATAAAAATAGTAGACTTATATTATTTAATTTAAAGGATAAATAATGTAAAATATGCACATGGACAGATTGAGCTTGATATCTTTTATTAAATATAGTGAAGACCCATATACATTTTAATACAAAAACAAAAGTGGGATATATATACATGAAAGTAAAGGTGCCACGCCTTTTTAGACTTTTCTTTTTGAGAAAGGCGCATTTCATCTATTGTTGGCTCACTGTTTGTAGTGTAGGTATTAAAATAGGGAAGGGAGTCTTCCTTTCTTTGTTTGCAAATTAATGATATCCTTTTGATGTTGCTTTGGAATCGACGTGTCTTGATTTAGCTAAGATAGGGTGCCATTTATGGGGGCCTTTTTGGGTCTGTCTATTTGACCATTTTGTCCCAGGATGCAGGGTGTTTTGAGGGTTGTATTGTTTGGTGTATACTTCTTCAAAAAGAGGTAATGGATGTAGTGTCCTTCCTGCTAGGCTTCTTTTGACTGCTTCTCTTGTGGTATTAGACTTTGTGAATTGTTTCTTAAATAAGTATAACTATCCACAGTTTCAAAATGCCTCGGGGAAATCTTAATTACTTGACATTCAATTTATTTAGATCCTCCTGACTCATTTGGAGTGAGGGCCTAATGACCATAAACAGGGTTTTCTATCAAATGTTTTTTTGGTGTTTGTTTAGACAGGTACTGTAGTGACATCTTGGGTGGACTACGTATCTCTGAGTCCAAGATAACGACGTGTCTAAATTTGAATGTCTCCGATAATAATATTATAGAGAATCAGGTCTACGTAGTTCTCTCAAATGAAAAGGTTGGGTGGCCGAAGTTTTTAAATGACTTCAAATGAGTGGTTAGTGGATCAAATGGGTGTTTTAATATAGGGCTACAAATGTGTTTAGGTTTTTGTGGTTTTCCCTTCCTATTACGATCGACTATTTTTGTACTAAATCGAATATTTTTCCTTTTGCCATGGGTAGGCTGAAGCAAAGAATTTCTTAAATCGGTCGAGATTGACATATTAGGAAAATGTGACTTCGTCGAGATAATCTTGGGTAGCTTCCCTGTTGAAGTCTATTTTGGTTACAAGGTAAGGTCCTCCATAGTTAGCTGCAAACTTTCCTCTATGAGTCCGGGAAGGTATGAGTTTTTCCTTTAGGAATTGATATCCTTATTATATGTTTCACTTCTTGACCCTCTTATTAAATTCTCGGGTGATCCATTGTTGGTAACCCTTATAATGGTAAGCAACATTTAGTCTCCTCTCATCTAGGAGATCTAGTTCATCATAGTAGGCTTAGACCTAGTAGGTTTCGACCCCTTCACTTTCAAGCATGACCTGTAATGAGTTTATCTTGAGTTCTATGGGTAGGACTACCTTCATGCCGTAAACCAATTAGTATGGGTGGATCCTATTGAGTTTCACTAAGTAGTGAGGTAACCATAAAGAGCGTACGAGGGTTTATATGGCTAGTCACTGTAAGTTTAAGTCATCTTGATGATGATGTTTTTGACATTATTGTTATCAACTTTGACTCCTCCGTTGATTTGAGGTTTGTATGAGTAAGACTTATCTTAACTAATCCTCTACTTGTCTAATACATTTTATACTTCTTTCTCAAAGTGAAACCATTATTGGATACCAACATATGGGTACATAGAAGTGGTAGATGATGTTTCGACGTGTGAAATTGACCACCTTTTTGGCATTGAAAACCAAGTAATATTCGGCTTCGACCCACTTAGTGAAGTAGTCAATGACGACTATGATGAACTAACTATTAGCGGAGGCTTCAAGGGTCATTTTCCCTATGATTTTTATCCCTGGGTGGATAAAGGCCATGGTGGGGTCATGCAGTAGAGCTCTCAATGAGGCATATGTTATCAGGGAAGGTGCGTAGAGTTAGCACTTAAGGCACCTCTTGATGTAATCCATGCTATCCTTTTGCATGTTAGTCCAGGAGAATTATTCCCGAAGTATTTTTTTGGATATGGTGTGTCTTTTAATGTGTGGGATGAATTAACTGCTATCAATTTTGTTCATTATCTCCAAGATCTCCTCCTATGTAGAACATCTTGAGTGTAATCCATCAAATACTCTTTTATAGAGTTGCCCTTCATAAATAATGATCAGTGTCGAAAATTGTCTTAGGGTGAATCGATCGGTTGGAGAGGAGTCTAATAGGTAGTGGCTCTTGTTTACCAAATTTGATATATCATAGTAAGATATCATGCGTCCTACTATTATTTCCTCCTTAGGGTCGATCTCAAAGAAGAACTAATGGGTTCTTTGACTAGTTACGATGAATTTGATTTCCATGGTTCTTTCTAGCATATCTATCATGGAGTCAAGGATGGCTAGTGCATCTGCAAAGTTATTCTTAGTCTTAGGTTCATTAATGTGAGATTCGATGCTTAGGCTTAGGGTCGATCTCAAAGAAGTATTAATGGGAGTTTTGAGACGTGACATCATTTCATCTTTGTGATTTATAATGTGTCGAGTCATTAATGTGAGATTCAATGCTTGCTATATGTTTGACTCCTTGTCACCTTTAATGCACATGAGCACGGACTTATTTGAGTATTGCACATACCTTTCATGTGTTGATTGTAGTGTTTTCATCTCAATTCTTATTTTAAAACAAACCAAATGTGAAAAACGAGATAATGAAAGTAGTGCCAGTAAGAACCGTTTTTTCTAATTGGAAAAATTGAAAATCATATTTTCGGGAAATTTGGTATATTTAAAGCAATGGAATCGAGTTGCGAAAGACATGTTGACTTTTTGTTAATAGCCATCATTTGCAAAAAGAAAATAGCCTAAAAGATTAAAGGCACATAAAAAGAAAAAATAAGTGCCAAGAAAAGTTCAAAGAACGTTAGTGCTTCGATATATACGAGCATTGATTTCTTTAAAAAGAATTGGGAGAAAAAATTCAAGATGTGATTTTTCAGGAAGTTAAGTCGAAGATCAATGGGTTTTCACGTCCTTAAAAATCTCATAAAAGCATTATGTAGTTTTGGGCATTATTGGTGTGGAAATCACTTATGATTTTGATTAGTTCATTAGGTTAAGTAAACTTCACTTGAGTTCACCATTTTTACACCTAAAGTACACTCTGAGCTCTTACGTTAGTGGTGTCTCATTACTTCGTGAACATATATTATGTTTGTCTACGTTGATTAACCTATAGAATGTGTTCGCACCCCTACATAACATTTCCATGATTCAGTTATTTTTGTGTTTCTCCATGTTTTTGTAATCATAGTTTGTGATGTCCTTAGATATTATCATTGCCTGATTATTCATTCATATTTTTTTGTGTGATGATATTTTTCTATGCTTGCTGATTTTTCTCTTTTCATGATTAGTTTTTACACCTTATTTGTTTCAGAAAAAATAAAAAGGGCAGAACAAATTACAGGGAAGATTTTGATTTATGGGTGAGATTTTATCTTTATGCATTTATTTGATATATTTCAAACTCGATGCATCGGTATTTTCTTTGTTTCATGTGTGTAGGCACCTTTGAAGATCATATTTGGATTGCACTCGATAAAGACAAAGAAGAAGGGAAGATTTAAAGACTTTGTTTTTAAGACAACTCTATCTTGTATCTATCATATAGGGTTTGGGAGGGTATTAGGATATTGTATTCATCTTAGGGGATTTATTTGTAATTTAGATTTCGGTTTTATGTTTGTATAGGAATAGCCAAAAGGGGGAGATTTGTAAGAGCATATATTTCTCATAGCTCAGGCTAACTATAGTTTTTGGCATATATCGCTACCAATTGATTCAAGCCGTCACAAAGAACCAATTTTTCATCATCTCCAAATTCAAGAAGATCTTCACAATATAAAGGTATAAAATGATTTAGGATTTTAAATTTATTTACGTTTATATTTGGGAGTTATTTTATTTAAAATCGAGGCAATTCTGTGGCATTTTTTTGGATTTAAAAATTTTCAAAATACGCACATATGTTCAAACGAGAACGGAATGTCAAACGATTATGCAATATCGTTCGAAGTGGTCGTTTGAAGGTTCCTTCAATCGAACATTTAACGAGGGCATACAATTTTGTCACGTTTGAATGTCATTTGAATCTCTTTCAAACGAGATTAGAATTTCATTCAAACGACCTTTATGTCATTCAAATGAGGCTTAGATTTTGTTCGAATGAGAGTTGTCACCTCGATTTTTATGCCAACTTATAAATACCTATTTTGTAAAGAATTTTGATGTGACCTTTGCAAAATCAATTTCTAAAAACCTTCTGTAAAAGTTCTCACTTTATTTTGGTCAAAACTTTTTTTATTCACAATCATCACTCCCAACAATATATGTGAATCTATTTAAAACCCTAGATAGTTCTATATATAATTTACATTTTTGGAGAGATTCTCTTCACTATTAACCCTTGTGGTTCTCAAGGGGATCACTGATGAAGAAAGACCAAGGCTGATCGGTGGATACCGATGGTGGACCTCCACTTGTGGATGACTCGGGACTGAGCTGTATTCTGTAGAGATTTTTATATGTTGCGTCTTGTAATGACTCTATAGTGCTGATAAAAAGTTTTTCCCTCAAGTGTTTTTCCTCAATTCGTTTGGTCGTGTTTGCATGTTTTAATTTTATCTGCTTTATCACCTAGATGCTTGTTTAGGGTAATAAGATAAAATTTGGCATATTGTGTGTTGGACACTTAATTATAAAAATTACCCATTAAAATTGCAAGCGCACTCTCATTTAGAAGGTCTATCGCGAGAGGTTTTGTTCATAGTCAATCCCTTTCTTTCTGAGTAAACCCTTTCATAAAAACTGTTGTCTTAAAGGTTTACACCTTTCCATATATCTATCTTTTAACTTCTTATAGATCCATTTTCACTCGATGGATTTTATCTCATCAGCAAGTCTACAAGTTCCCAAAACTTGATTAGAATACATTGAATCCTTTCTTGGTATCCATAGTCTTAATTCAAAGTTAAAATTCTTTGCTTGGTATATCTCGTTGTAGTTCCTAGTACCCGGTTCATGTTAACCTGGGATCTCATCAAAATGTCCACCCAAAACACTAACCTATCTGGATGTCTCTTGATGCTCCCACTACAACGTGGCACTACTTGTGATCCAGTATAAGTGACACGTATTACCTAATCATCAATAATTCTCCCACTGCCTCTAGGTAATGAATTATTAATATTAAATTGTATTTATTCATGTATGAGTGGTATAACAACACTGGTAATTTGATGTTCCTTTTTAATCTTCTATAAGTCTAGCTTACTCCTAGGTCCCTGGTTTATTGCATAATCCTCTTTCAAGAACGAGATACTAATACAATCAATGACCTTATTATTATTAGGCAAAATGACATAAACTACCTTTTTAACCTTTGGGATAACTAATAAAGACACATACTTCTGTCCTTGATTCTAAATTCCTTGAATCCTTCCACAATAGTAGTGGCAGTTACCCCCCGGTTCTAAATATGTCCTAAAATGAGCCTTCTCTCACTCCAAAGTTCCATCGGAGTTGAAGTGACTTGTTTGTATGAAAATATATTCAAAATGTATATAGTTGCCTCCTATGTAAAATATCAATACAAATGTCGTAGACCGGAATAACCTACCATGGACCTTATCATATCTAAAAAAAATATTATCCCTTATTTCCATTACACCATTCTGCAGTGGAGTACTTGGTCCACACATCTATGATATAATAATTACCTTCGATAAGTGATTCCTAAACTCTCCCAAGAGGTATACATCCCTTGATCAGATCGTAGGGTTTAGATTATTTTCCTTCACCTATGATGCACCTTAGTCTTATACACTTTGATTAATCAAAGGCTTCAGAAATATGGGGCAAAGGTAAAAACATCCATACTATGATTAATCATCAATGAAATTAATAAAGTACTTATAACCACATATTGACCAAATGGTCGCATGACCACATAAATTAAATTGAACTACTTCTAACACATCTTTGTTTCTTATAGCTTTTGGTCATTGAGGACCCCCGTGTCCTTTTACCTTCTCAATGGGATTCACATACTAAAAGGCCCTCCACTTATAATTGACTCAATTTTCCATTTTAAACCACCTTTTGAATTATTTTTAGAATAAAATAACCAAAGTGTAAGTACCAAAAGTGTTTTTAGTTCAACTGAGAAGGAAACTTCCTTTTTAATCGCGATGGTAATGGACCTAGGTTGTGACCGTTTTTTACATGACTAACGACAGCGGTCACAAATTTCATTCGTGACCCTAAATGAGGGTCACGATCTCTCTTGTTGGACAATATTGAATTCGTGATCACGGACCTAGGCCATAACCCCATGGACCTGGACCGTTACCATGTGTGGGATGATGTTAAAATTGGATCCGGCCCAAATCTATGACCCATGGTCATGGATATGGGTCATGACCATGGGTGGGACAATGTTCAAATTGGGTCATGACCCAAATCCAAGAACCCCAATTTGTAAGGACAAATTTTCAATAGAGTCAATTTGTAGTATTGGCTACTTTTGTTGGACAAAACATATAGTGTCTTTTAGTCATGCTACTCTACTTCATGAAGAATTTGACATTTCAACTTTCAACGTTGTAATACCCCGCCCCGAGAAATTAATTAAATTATATACATTTCATATGTATTATAGATGGGGAAAAAATTACAATTTGAAGAATTCATGGGTACTAAGTTTGATTATATAGAGAACAATAGATTGATGGAAGTCAAATGGATTAGGTACAAGGAGGATTACCATTTTTAAATTTGAAGAGTATTGTTGTACAAATCCCATCATTTTGTTCGAAGTTGGATGGTATCTCCCTGTGTAACATTAGGGAATTAAGGAAACTGATGGACAAATAACAATAGTTTGAATGGCATACGTGTCCGCAAAATAGACCCATCATTCAAACGACTAGGTCTATCGCTTGAGTGATCGAGACTGTCATTTGAGAGACCAATCCTTTCGTTCGAGCGACCAGGATGGGATCAACCACTCTTTTTTTATTGTCAGCCTCATGGTCGTAGGATCCAATCTTAAGTAATCTCATGGGTCTGACTTCGTACGAGAGAAACAAGAAATGAGGAATGAGGCATACTCTCAGCAAACCTCAAATTATGTTGTCTACAGAGTAACCCTTTAATCCAACTCGTTTCGTGTGCTGTCGACTTGAGGATTTACCCATACCTGATATGGGAACAATTTTGGAGGTAAGATTTCTTTATTTGGTCAGTGTCTCATCTGATTGGATTATAAGCGATGAGGGAACCGTGTGTGGCTAGATGCATTTGCAAATGTTGCAAGACTTAAACTCCCTCTTCTCTCTAGCATTAGTTCCTTGGGAAAGAACACTTTCTGCATCCGACCTTCACCCATAATATCTAACCTTCCCATGGTTATAATAGAGCTACGGTGTACACATAAAGAGTTATCAGTTGGGGGTATTTTGAAAAGGGTTTTAATGGAGGTTTCTTGGAGATAAATCTAGTGGTGCTTGACAGCCCTTTTAAGGCCATATTAGGAGGTGGGGGTTTGTCATCTTCATTGGTTCTTCCATGACTTCCACTAATTTGGACTTCATTGAGGTGGGATAATCTACTCTCCATATTTAAGACTCCATTTGATGTATTTTGTAGTCTTGTTCTCACTACATGAAATGATGATATGTTTCCTAGTAAAGCTATTAATAGGAACTTTTATGGAATAAAAATTTAAGATAATGTTATTCTAGTGTGCTTGCCAATAAATCTAAAAATGGACATTTTTATGGAATACAAATGTAAGAAAATATTGTTTGTGCATATTTCCTAATAAATCTGAAAATGGACATTTTTATTCCATAAAAATGTAAGATAATGTTATTCTGGTGTGCATGCCTGTAAATTTGAAAATGGAAATTTTTATGCAATAAAAATTTGAGATAATGTTATTCTAGTGTGTTTGCCAATAAATCTAAAAATGGACATTTTGATGGAATGGAAACGTAAGAAATGTCATGTTGGTGTGTTTCTAGAGAAACAAAAATAATAAACATTTTTATGGAATAAAAATATAAGAAAATGCTATTTGTGTGTATTTTTCGAAAAAAGGAAATAATCTACGTTTTTTATGAAGTAAAAATATGGAATGATGCTAATGTTGTCAAAATATTCATGAAATAAATTTTTTTAAGTTCATTGCCAAACAAAAATTTGGGATATTAATTGTAACGAGTGTTATTTTGTGTGACACGTGTGAAAGTTGGGCAAAAGTGTTTTAAATGTTAAACTGGAAACTAAATAACCTTTTTGAGAAAAATACACTTGTTAAAGGACTAAATTGCAAGTTTGGCAAATAAATTGTAAATTGATAATTTACTTAAACTGGAACATTTTTATGGAATAAAAATATTAAAGAATATCTTTACACTAATGTGTGTGTGAAAATGAATTAATTCCTAAGCATGAATGAAATTAGTAGAAATCACATGTGTGTGAATAAGGAACTTAAAGAAGAAAAGAAATCATTTTTCCAAGTGTTAATGGAAAATTGGACGGTTAAGTCCAGGTTTTGGCTTACGCCGGGAAAAAGTAAGGAAATGGAATAATGTGGACTATTGTAAAATGTTAAACACATAAAGGAACTCGGATGACACTAGGATAAAGAAAGAAGGGCCCAGAGCCCTTGGGTGAAAAGCCCTAAATCAGTGGCCAAAGCATATGGTGCGCATAGCTGTCGGTGTGGATCCCGTGCAAGTATGCGGTTAATTGGAAGATTCTGAAAAAAAAAATGATAAAGGAAATATGGAACGTATCAAGAAATGGGTTGTGTGTTAATGTGTTAATGCAACCTAACTTGAATGGATGAATAAATGTTCTGGTAAAAGGTAAATGGACAAGAAAATGCGTAAATCTATTAATGTCCCAAAGATAAGGGAAAATGGGATAAAGTAAGTGGGTAAATGGGTAATTAAGAAACCGAGTTGTTAAACCCATAATTTCATGAGTAAGTATTGAAAAGGTTTTCAAGTAACAAATAAGTATTTCTAACACGTTGAATGCGTGGGTTGAAATGGAAATTTTTAATGAAGATATTAAAGTGTATATTAATGAGTTAAAAGGAGTAGTTCCGGTAAGGGAATGTATTTAGGTAAGTCAAGTATAATGGTTTCAAGTGTTGAACCGGGTGTGTCAAATAAAGTAAAAAATACTAAGCATGAATAGAGAAAGCATTTACAAGATTGAGGTAAATTAATATGGGCAAGTAAGGTTTTCACAAGTAAAACGGTTATTGCATTGAGTATGTATTTTTCAAAGGTATATTTATATATATGTAGATGCATATATATTTTCCCATGCATGTGATTATAGCGTGTGAGTATTCCTTTCTTCCGATTCGTTTCTATATTGCTTGTATATTCCCAGTGGACATAGACTCATACCCTCACTTTGTTACGGCGGGTTGGGTGTGATTTTGTATTTTTTGAGGGCGTTATACATGTAAGTGTACTAATTTATTTTACGTTAGCAAGCTCTGTTTACTTAGACTTCGGGGTGCTCCTGTGGGCCCAACACGTAGTTTATCTTGAAATTGGAATTGCTTGACGAAACAAGTGAAATGTTAATTAAAATAAAACTAGACTAGAAACATTATTTAGGTTGTTTCATTCCACTTCACAATTAACTTTCGATTCGAACCGAGTTGACTCAAGGGTTACCCATAAATCCAGGTCAGGTCATTACAAATGTACAACAAGTTCACCTTTCAATCTGATTGCTCGTTTTCTCGAAAGGTATGTGATCCGAATTATTTTTATTTGTTTGAGAAAAATTTGGAAATTTTATATGCTTATTGGTAATAGGTTTTCAAACTTCTTTTGGCCTATAAATTTAATTTAAATATTCTAAAAATGAAGAGATCGTTTGAATGACCATTCTCTATTAGTCTTTCAAACGACTTTCTTAAAGATTTTCCTTGAAATGTCATTTGAAGTAATCGTTCTAACGACATTCAACAATTTTATTCGAATGATCCAGAAAAGTCATTCGAACGAGCGGTTTTAATTTTGAAAATTCGATTTTTCCCTCTAACTTCCCTTGACCACTACTTCTAACTTTGAAACCACTTTGGAGCTCGAGAATTATAGAGTTCTTGTCCATTGCACTTTATAGAAAAACACATTTTCTCTCATCAAAACGTCTTCAACTTTTTGTAATACCCCGTAATTTTAATGACTTTTAAAATTTATTATATTTTAAATTAATGAATGGATTGGATTTTATTATAAATTAATTCATTGGGTTTAAATCCGAATTTTTGGATTTTAAAATTAATGTGACCTTATTGATATTGCTGTGAGTTATTAATTCAGTAATTTGAATTTTTAGTCGGGACGCGGTATGGGACATGTCGGGAATGATTTGTTAGATTAAAAAGGAAACTTATTTTTACATCAACCTTATAGTCATTTCGAGTGCTTCATTGCATCCGAAAGGGTTGAAATAGTCTGAAAAATCTATTGGATGTTGATTTTGGGTCTCGGGTCATTTAGAAATGAAAAGACAACCGAAAAGGCTTTTTCGTCATTTTTAAAGGAGGGATGAATAGTGATTTCAGATTTTGTCTTATTATAAATATTTGGAGATTAGTTGTACGTAGGTTCATTCTTCCTTTCTACACAAAATTGAGAGGTCACCTTTTTGAGAGAGAGTGAAGGGGTGCTTGGGAGAAGAGAAGATTTCTTGGAAAGGAGGAGAACTAAGGGCCAAAGGTCACCACCACTAACCACCATCAAAAGTTGACCGAAAAAGGGGAGAACCACCTATGATACACAACCCCAAAGGATCAGACCTTCATTAGAGGCAAGTTATTTGATGATTGCAATCTAGTTTGTATAATGTCCATGTTAGGATAGTTATTAAAAATGAGATTTTACATATTTAGAAGATAAAGATAGAGTTGTTAATTGATTTCTGGAAAATGGAAATATATATGAATCAAACTCATGTTGTAGGTAGATAGTAATCCACGAAATAATCATCACTTTGTTGAAGAAATTCTGATAATCATTGGTTTATTCTTGAAGATATCATGTAAATAATTTTCTGGAAAAATAGGATAAATGTATGCTTTTAATTCAAACTCTTGATGATTCTAGGATGTTTAAATCATTAGAAATCATTTACATATGTTGCTATATAATGTAGTAAGGATTATAAGGAATTTGGGTTGTTAATATAGAGGTTGGAATGATCAAAAGTTATGAAACTCGTAGTATAATAATTGCAGAATTTGGGCTGATATCTGGGCGATCGATTGATCGACCCCCTATCTTCGATTGATCGACCTCCCCAGAAAAGATGATGTTATTTATTTTTAATTCTTGTTCTTATCCCAAATCTTTTGTAAATCTTTGGTGATTATAAATTGGATATAATGGGACTTGGGGAAGATCAGTAAGCCCTAGATAAGAACCGAATTAATGTGATTGGAATTTAATTGATTAGAATTATGGTAATTAAATTGAAAGAAATTTCGGTTGCTAGATTCATGTGTTGGATTCTAAGTTGCATGCATGAGGATTAAGGATAGGTCCAGTAAGGTAAATTTAATAAATCACCTGGGCAGCCTTAGGTTTACAAGAGGGTTCAATCCTATGTGATAGAAGATGTGTTTATAAGATTATTAGAAACTATCGGTTATAACCCTAATTAAAGGAGAGTTTAATTTATAGTAATTCGGGAGATAAGATGATATGGACCAGTAGGATATTAGTGATTTCTTACTGAATAAATATATTGAGAAAAAACTATTTAAACCTTGAGTAATGAGTGAGACTCTGGAATAATTAAATTAAAGAAGTAAAGTCATAATATTTTAATACATAGGATTTAAGAGATATAATGCTACGTATGGGAATTATCTTAGGGTGGTGTGATTACCTTGTTGATATTATATCTATAGGTAGATGATAATGCCTATTTGATTGATTGATCATTTATGTGTCTGACATACCTAGCTTACTTGCGCGTGAGGGAAGTCACATCCTGATGAATCCATGGGATTTTTGATTCGTTGCTCGAGAACATAGGACTATGAAAGACTTATCGGTGAGTTGATAAGTCCGCTGACTATGGGAACGTAGGTATGTGCGTGACCCGTGGGTATGAGAACTATGTTCTCCTCCAATTTTTTTGTTGATATTTATGATTCGAGGAATCCTTACCAAACCTTTAGTCCCCTATTCGGCGACCGACAATACTGGGACGTGATAGCAGAGTAATGCATGCATCGCAGCTGTATCTTGGGGTGATGTATTATATATGCATATATATAATGAATTAAAGGAATGTATATATAGTGGTTAGATCAATCTACTGTGTGATAATTGTAGATGACGGTGAACAGAGAAAAAGAATTGAATTAAGTTATGTGACACCCCTGATTCGTCACTTTTACTATATTTTATACCCCATTAATTTGTACGTTCTAGCATTCCCGTGCATGTTTTTCCCGGTTCTTATACTCATTTATTGACTAACCCCTGAATTCATCAAATATACTTTGTATGTGTCTTTATTGAGCTTTTATAGGTCTCGGGAATGCGTTTTGGGAAGTTTGGTTTTGATCCGGAAAAGTTCCGTTGGCACTTGCACAATCGGGGGCATTTTGGTAATTTCAGCACTCGGGTTTTGATCTCGATTTCTTCACGGAAGTTGTAGACCTTCTTCTTATCTTCGCGTGGCCTCCGACGGTGCTTGAATCCGACCTTGAACGAAGAAGTTACGATTGTTTCGGTGAAACATGGGACAACTAATGCCAATATAGGCAACTTTCCTTCTCCAGCAGGCCCGAATCGATTCGCGATTAATGCCGAATCGATTCGGTTTCATACAGGGGCAAATCTCTACACTTTTGAATCGATTCGAATTTGGCACCGAATCGATTCGGCCTTGCATTTCCAGCTTTCTTCTTATTACTAGTTTGCCATTTTGGTTGGATTTTTGGGATATATCCCTTGTTTTTCCTCATTGGTAGAGGGATTACTTTTGTTAGATATTTGGTGATATAGAAAAACACTCTCTCCTATCTCCTAGGTCAAGTTCATTTATGGTTTTGACGAACTTGTAAAGCTTTGATTACTAGTTGAATTGTGGTTATTAATGCAAGAAAGGTTCATTTACTTCTTCTCTACTTGTTCTACTAGCTTTAATTTGCATTTAATTCCATCTTTTATATTGGTTGGTGCTTAAACTAGATAACTAACTTAACTATGTTGTTAACTAGCATGTGTAGTTTAGTTTAAATTATGAGTAGCTAGACTTATGATTGGGGATCAAAATCCCACCTTGGATGCTTGAACTTCATATTTAGGGTTTGATTTATAATTGTTCTAATGGAACTTCATGTGTTGGTTTTGGAGTATCATAGTTTCTTAACTTCTCTTGTCATTCAAGGGTTAGTGTTTGAAGCTTTACTACAAACCCAACCCATCTAGCAATAATTAATTAACCCCTAATCCTCCATTGTTGAGTTTAGTCTCTACATGGTTGATGTTCGGACTTAATTAGTTATGCTCGATTAGAATTAATTTCAACCAAGCCCTATAATCCCCTTCTTTGTGAATCCGAGGTGGGAGAATGATCCTCAATCCCTTTAATTTCTTGAACTCAAGCTTATCTTAGTTCTTTTCATAGTTCCATAATTATTAATTAATCAACTGATCATCGATAGTATGTTAGTTTAGAGATTACTCTCAATCACTTTTCCAAACTATTAAATCATCTTTTACACTTTAACTTTTGTGACGTTTAGAGAACCCCTTTAACCTAATCTTGTTCTCTTAGGAGTGTTTCAATCCCTGTGGATCACGATTCCGTACTTACCGGATATTACTTGTTGCGATAGATTTGCACTTGAATCACAAGCTTTATTTTGGGCGCACCAAGTTTTTGGCGCCGTTGTCGGGGATTGGCAACTATCTTAGGTTTTAAAAATTCTCTTTACACTATCGTTCCCTGTGGTCATCGTGACATCATGGTTTCCAAAAATCAATCCAAAATTCTGTAAATGCATGACACGAGTAGTAGCAATTTGAATCCTATTCGTGAACCATCGTCTAGTGAACCCTCGAATTATTGGAGACCTTTACCATCAATTTCTCGTTCTAGTTCAGTCTCGTCTTCTTCGTATACCTGGGCTCACTCCGATCCCACAACCATGGCCGACAATGTTAGTGAGCACGGTAGTCAAGGGGTTGCACCCGAACCCCCGTATAGGACCATGCGTGATTATTTACAACCGGAGAGAACCACCTCTCCGTCTTGTATCATTTTTCCTTACAATGCCGCGTAATTCCATTTTCGTAATGGAATGATTCAATTACTTCCTACTTTCCACGGCATGGACAGTGAACAACCTTACCTTCATGTTAGAGAGTTTGAGGAGGTGTGTGCTACTTTTAGCGATCAAAACTGTCCTCTAGATGTCACACGACTCAAACTCTTCCCGTTTTCCTTGAAAGACAAGGCCAAAACTTGGCTTTGGTCTTTAGCTCCTAATTCCATCGGGAGTTGGCGTGAAATGCAAGCGCAGTTTTTGAAAAAATTCTTTCCAACTCATCGCACCAACTCTTTAAAGAGTCAAATCCAAACATTCGTTCAAAATGAAGGTGAATCATTCGAGCGATGTTGGGAGAGATTTAATGAGGTACTTCATAAATGCCCACACCACGGTTTCGAAAAGTGGAGATTAATATCATTTTTCCACAATGGGCTTACACTTAATGCGAAACAAATGGTGGAGACAATGTGCTCCGGTGAGTTCTTTGGTTTAGATTCCGATGATGCGTGGGCACATTTCAAATATTGTGCCGAGACCACCCAAGCGTGGGATACCTCGGATCCGAACAAAACCAGTTCGCGACCTTCGATTCCATCCTCTTCTAACCCTGGTATGTATCACCTCACTGACGAGGATGAGATGAAAATGAGATTAGATAAATTATCTAAGAAAGTTGAGGAGTTCGGTTCGAAGGTTCGTGATCCCGTTGTTCAAACTCATTCCATAATTGAGGAGTTGTGTGCCATTTGTGACACTAATGCCATTCGACCCAAGATTGTCCCACTATTCCGGCTTACAAAGTGATCCTCCATGACCAAGTGAACGCTATGGGAGTTTTTAGAAGATCCCAAAACGTTCCCGACCAAGGGTTTAATCCATCTTGGGGTAACCAACTCGGTTACCAATATCAACAATCTCGTCGTCCCCCGCCTCAGAATTACCAACAACCGTACAACCAACATCCCCCTCCCCAAGTTGTAATGCAAGGTCCCCCTCAGGGACCACCTCCACCAGTTATACCTGCCTACGCGCACCCAAACAAGAGAAGTCTAGAAGAAATTTTTCAATCTTTTGCGACTTCTCAACAGGACACAAACGCTAGGCTCGAAAAAGAAATTTCCAAGTTGACCGCTTCTTTGAGTGTGCAAGAAAAAGGAAAATTCCCCTCACAATCTCATGGGCCCGTTCAGCAAAATAGCACGAATTCCGATGTTTCTACTCCTTCTTCCGTTCAATGTAGGTCTACGGAACATGCAAATTCCATCACCACTCTTAGGAGTGGGAAGGTGATTGAAAATCCGCCTCCACCTTCCCCGAAAGAATCCGAAGAGGTCACAATAACTCCCCGAGAGAGTGAAGTGACTCCCAAAAAGAAAAGAGATGAGTCGCCGACCAAGGGTCCGAAAGCGTCAGTCCCTTGTCCATTTCCCGCACCCTACCCGCAAAGGCTCCTTCCAATTGTTAAACCCAACAAAGATCAAGAGATCATGGAGACGTTCAAACAAGTAAAAATCAATCTCCCTCTCCCTGACGCGATTAAGTAAATCCCTTCCTATGGCAAGTTTTTGAAAGATTTGTGCACCTTTAAGAGAAATCATGTTTCTCACAAAAAGGTGGAGTTGACTGAACAGGTTAGTTCCATTTTCCAACACAACACGATTCCAAAATTTAAGTACCCAGGGTGTCCAACTGTTTCGTGTATGATTGAAAACTCCGCCATTAATCGCGCTCTTCTTGATCTAGGAGCTAGTGTGAACCTCTTGCCGTATTCGGTTTATCTTCAATTGGACTTGGGAGAACTTAGTCCTACCAAAACTAAAATTCAATTGGCCGAAGGCTCCACCAAAATTCCACGGGGCGTCTTGGAAGATATCCTCGTCCAGATAGACACCTTTGTGTTCCCGGTCGACTTTATCCTTCTTGATACCCAACCTGTTTTAAGCCCGAACAATCAACCTCCTGTCATCTTAGGACGACCATTCCTCGCGACCGCGAATGCTTCGATAAATTGTAGGAATGGTGAGATGAACTTGTCTTTTGGGAATATGACATTAGATGTCAATATTTTCAATGTGTCGTACCTCTCGAGTGACGAAGATGATTGTGTGAGGGAAGTGAATTTCGTTGGAATGATATGTGTGGACGACGATCATATTGCGAAGGAGGAAATTGAATGGAGTGTGTTAGATGTGTGTTTTGACATGCTAGGAGAGGTTGGCGTAGGAGAAAACCATGAAATTGGGGATAAATTAGGCAATTTTGATTTCACTCCGATTGATGACTCTATCATTTCCGAAACTGACATTTACATAGAGTCATCAATCCCGTGTAGGGGGAGTTGCTCGGAGAAAAATAGGGTAGAAAATATTTCTATCGATTTGTGCACCGACCCACCGGTCCGTCACTGTAAGAACCCATGGCCCCCTCTTTCAAATATTAATCCGGTTTTCAAAACCAAACGCGGGTCCAGCAGTTGGGCCAGTCCATTTTGGATAGGTGTCACATCCTCCGATCTTGAACCCGATATAATTGTTAAGTGTATGAGCCTTAGTTGGAGCGAAGTCGGACCGAGGGGAAGGATAGGTGTTCACATTGTGAAGTACGTCCTAATAATATCTGCGGATTTACAATCGGACATCGTACGCAGCAGCCCCGTTAGCAGGGGTGATTCGGTTCATTAAATTCTCATTTTTGGTGCCGAGCAGCCCCCAGCATGTGAGGGGTTGCAATTTTTTGGTTCCGAACCAGTTACATACATATGGTATATCATTTTGGTCCATGAAATCCAGTTGAGGTGGCCCCAAAATTTCAACTTCATGAGAATTAGAAAATCAGCATAGCAGAAACTTGGATCCCAGCATCCGAATCGATTCGCTTTATCACCGAATCGATTCGACCCTTCCCAGTGGCAAAATTTAGAGTCAGCGAATCGATTCGCTATTCTGCTGAATCGATTCGGTTAATCCAAAGTGTCAGGTCTCTTCTCCCGAATCGATTCGGATTAATACCGAATCGATTCGCCCTTAGACAGTGTTCAATCCGAGAGTAGCGAATCGATTCGGTTTAACTACCGAATCGATTCGGAGCACCTGTTCACTTAAAATTCCAACATATTGTTTTAATACTCTTCTCATTCTCTCTACTCTCTTAACCTGCGAACCCAGCCTCTCCCATATCATTTCCCTTCTTCCACATTTCTTCCCCCTCATGGCTTCCTCATCCAAGGCATCCTCATCCAAGGTAACTAATTCAACCCTATTAAATCAATTTCAATTCTTATTTAGTGTTCTTGGTATAGAAAGTAGGGTTAATGGGGGTATTTTAAAAATTCATATTTTATGCCAATTGCTCCATTTATTCTCATTGTTTGTGGTATGAATCCAACAAATACAACTTGTTTATGTTGCTTTGATGATTATGTTGTATTTGTTGGCGTTGTTTCACATTAAACATGTTATTTTCACCCTACTCTCTATACATTGCACACTAAGTGTTCGATAAATTGCCTCTGTGAAGATTTTGTGCGCTAAAGCTTCATCTTCGCACCTTTTATCGCACATTCTTGTTGAATTATCCTTGTTTGAGTGGGGTGTGCATCGGTTACGTCTATTCGACCAATTTTTCCCAACGCACACCCTCCGAACCTTGTTCCCCTTATTTCACAATTACTTTGATTTTGTACATCGCACTTATGGTGTGTGTATTGAATTAATGTTTTGTAGGTTTCTTCGATCTCAAAGCCCACATCCAATATAATTTCGGGTCGGGGAGGTTTCGAATCCTTTCGCTCAAAGCAGGAAAGGGACTGGTTTCGGGCTAAATTTCCTTCGGGTCACCCAATTGCTATTGAGAGGCCTGTGCACCTTGCGGATTTCCCCGCCTCTGTTCGTCGGTACTTTCAGAAGTTTAATTGGGAAGCCCACCTTGCCAGGGCGGGTGATGTCAATGATGAGAATGTTCGTCGGTTCTATGCGTCTCTCGTCCCAACTGGGGACGGAACTTTTGAGGCTTACGTGCGGGGTAAGAGAATTCCTATTTCAAAGCCTCTCTTGCCTTTGCATCTGACTGGGGCCGATAACCCCGAGGATTTTAATTACCCTTGCTCCGACGAGGGGAGGCTGACGAATGAAACCCTGATTGCGCATCTGGCGCCAGGGAATGTTTGGGCTGGGGAGACTTTCCCCACATATCTTATGCCCGACAACCACCGTATCATCCACCTTGTTACTGTTAATTCCATCACGCCGACCCAAACCAAGGCTGTTCTTCACTCCGCCCAGGCCCACTTCCTTTACCATCTCTTGGACGCCAATTCTATTGTCAACCTTCCCGCATTGGTACTTCAGCGGATGCTAAAGGCCGCTTACTGTGAGAAGGGTACCACTACCCTCCCGTACGCGCGGTTGGTTTCCCGAATTTGTAGAGATGCTAATTGCGAGGTGGCGGGTACGGATAACATTCCTCGCCTCCCCAAGTTGCTTGGCGAGAAGGCCATTGAGAAAAGTTTAGGAAAAGATTATTGGGAGAGGAGGAAGAAACGAATGTTGGATGCTCCTGACGATGCGGATGCCCCTGATGCTCCTATGCCGGATATTCCGGAAGTGCCTCATCCTGTCCCACCTCCTGGCCCATCTTCTGTTGACCCCATTACATATCTTGGGGTGCGGATGGATGAGCTACAGGCGGATTTTTCCGAGTTTAGGGGCACTTACATGTCGAGCTTTGCTTCGTTCCAGGCTGATTTTACCGCGTATCGGGGCGCTTACGAGCGCGATATCTCGATGATTACTTGTGCGCAGATGGACCTATTTTCACATCAACGAGGGGGCGAGGCTACTGTGCCTCCGTACCTTTATGACCCCTATGCCCCTCGTGACCCCACCGCGCCCGAGTCCCCGAGCCGCCATCTGGACGATATGTAGGCCGCTTTCATCCTACTTTCTCTGCTGCTGACTTTTGGGGTTCTTCATTTTGATTTTTGGGTTTGTAACTTTGTAGTTGTGTATTGGTGTGGGGAGGAGAGAGTACATTTAGTGTATTTTCTAATTTTGGTTTTTGTGCCCCATGTACACAACTTGTGATTATTAATGAAGTTACTCATTTTCAGTTTCATATTTGTTCTTGTGTATATCTCTTTTGCATATTTTATTGTTTTTGGTACTAACATGTAACAGGCATGCCATTGCGCGTTTCTCGAGTTACTCCTTACGGGGTGACTATTTTCTAACCCCTTTTCCCTTTTTATCCCTACTAACATTGGGGACAATGTTTCATTCAAGTTGGGGGTATGGATTACATTTGTGATGCCGGTTATCATGTTAGTATGTATTTATTTATTAAAATAAATAAATAAATAAATAAATAAATTAAATTTTTTTTCTGTCTTATCTACTATGATTACTTATATGATCGGCATATCCTATTGTATAGCTACGAAGCATGCTTTGAGTCATTGATTTATTACCCTTTAGCCCGTTATTGTTTACATTGTGAATATCATCATAAAATTAAACTGTGAAGCTTTGAGCATATACACAGATAATTATTTATGATTTGGTTTAAAGGGTTTCAAATTTGTTAATTTTAGGCCCGTGCTATACCCTTACAAAAGTGAAAATTTAGACTTATCATCATTTGTGAGCGTATACATCCACTCTATCTCTTTCTTGTCAATGAATTCGTTGTCAATCTCATTTTCTTTTCATTTGATTGCATATTAATTGATTTAACACTTGAGCATGATTTTCAATCGTGTTTAGTCCCGCGAATCACATGAAACTTTAGGAAAGGATTGTAGGCCCTCTTTGTTATAATACCCATATTAGCCTTGACCTCACCATATATGTTTCCCTAGTCAACCCCTTTGAGCCTAAATATTAACCTTTCATTGCATTACCCAAAAATTCCATAACCAACTCCAAATTGGAGTTTTACACCATATATACCTTACATACCGTTGTTTGGAATGCTACTTGGGATTGAATGATGTTGTTATGATGTCGGTTGCAATTTAGGAATATGAGAGTTTGAAAAAGAGAAAAATGAGAAAAAGAAGTAAAGAAGAAGAAAAAGAGAAAGCAAAAAAGCAAAAGAAAACAAAAGAGAAAAATGAGAAAAAGAAGTAAAGAAAAAGAAAAGAGAAAGTTGTATATGTTGTGTATACAGTTCAATAAGCTTTGATTACTCTCTAATTGTTATATCTAATGTTGTTTGGAAATTATTTTCCAATTTTGAAATTGCCCACTATTTCCCATTATCCCAATTTTTTTCATCTCCGAACACCTTTTGTATCCGTAAATACATCCTTTCACTTCATAACCCTAGCCTAGCCTAAATTGTATACCCTAAAAGTCCTATTTGATCCTAGGGTGATGTGATTCAAAGGTCGAACATAAGCGATAATCTGTTTAAATGCTTTTCTCTTGGTTAATATGCGATATCCTTTCATGAGATTGTATTTTTCCACTTTTATATTGCATTCTTCATTGATGACATGTGTGTGGCCTAGTTTCCCTTTACAATTACTCTTTATGCCCGCATGTCCCGTGTGTGTTACATCCCGTTTTTGAGTGTTTCGTTTGTTGAGTGTAACAACCGGAGAGAACTTGAGTATGCATGCCTTAGCATTTATACGAACTTTGAAAGTTTTGCCAAATATAAATTACCACTGTGTCCGCTTATTTCGCATTTCCATGGTTTCGATTTTTATTGAAGTTATTTGTTTAATGCCGATAATTGTCGTCTTTTGTGTGAGCTTCGTTCACTTTGTTGATAAATTGTGCTTCTTATATATTTGTTGAGCTACGCATTGGATTTTGCCGTATCATTGTATGAGTTGATTTGATGTTTGTGGGTGTCATCCCTAGAAACCCTCACGAGACCTCACTCGTCCCCTATGGCCACTTAGGGGTTTAACGGCTTATTGCATACGCTAAATGCAATCGTGCGCCCGCGAGAGTGGCATTTTCCTTTGTTGTACATATTTCCTCTATTTTGGTTGCGTTGTTGGCCCTTGTTTCTTGATACTTCATTGCTCGGGACTAGCAATGTATAAGTTAGGGGGTGTGATTCGTCACTTTTATTGTATTTTATACCCCATTAATTTGTACATTCTAGCATTCCCATGCATGTTTTTCCCGGTTCTTATACTCATTTATTGACTAACCCCTGAATTCATCAAATATACTTTGTATGTGTCTTTATTGAGCTTTTATAGGTCTCGGGAATGCATTTTGGGAAGTTTGGTTTTGATCCGGAAAAGTTCCGTTGGCACTTGCACAATCGGGGGCATTTTGGTAATTTCAGCACTCGTATTTTGATCCCGATTTCTTCACGGAAGTTGTAGACCTTCTTCTTATCTTCGCGTGGCCTCCGACGGTGCTTGAATCCCACCTTGAACGAAGAAGTTACGGTTGTTTCGGTGAAACATGGGACAACTAATGCCAATATAGGCAACTTTCCTTCTCCAGCAGGCCTGAATCGATTCGCGATTAATGCCGAATCGATTCAATTTCATACAGGGGAAAATCTCTACACTTCCGAATCGATTCGGATTTGGCACCGAATCGATTCGGCCCTGCATTTCCAGCTTTCTTCTTATTACTAGTTTGCCATTTTGGTTGGATTTTTGGGATATATCCCTTGTTTTCCTCATTGGTAGAGGGATTACTTTTGTTAGATATTTGGTGATATAGAAAAACACTCTCTCCTCTCTCCTAGGTCAAGTTCATTTATGGTTTTCACCAACTTGTAAAGCTTTGATTACTAGTTGAATTGTGGTTATTAATGCAAGAAAGGTTCATTTACTTCTTCTCTACTTGTTCTACTAGCTTTAATTTGCATTTAATTCCATCTCTTGTATTGGTTGGTGCTTAAACTAGATAACTAACTAAACTATGTTGTTAACTAGCATGTGTATTTTAGTTTCAATTATGAGTAGCTAGACTTATGATTGGGGATCAAAATCCCACCTTGGATGCTTGAACTTCATATTTAGGGTTTGATTTATAATTGTTCTAATGGAACTTCATGTGTTGGTTTTGGAGTATCATAGTTTCTTAACTTCTCTTGTCATGCAAGGGTTAGTGTTTGAAGCTTTACTACAAACCCAACCCATCTAGCAATAATTAATTAACCCCTAATCCTCCATTGTTGAGTTTAGTCTCTACATGGTTGATGTTCGGACTTAAATAGTTATGCTCGATTAGAATTAATTTCAACCAAGCCCTATAATACCCTTCTTTGTGAATCTGAGGTGGGAGAATGATCCTCGATCCCTTTAATATCTTGAACTCAAGCTTATCTTAGTTCTTTTCATAGTTCCGTAATTATTAATTAATCAACTGATCATCAATAGTATGTTAGTTTAGAGATTACTCTCAATCACTTTTCCAAACTATTAAATCATCTTTTACACTTTAACTTTTGTGACGTTTAGAGAATCCCTTTAACCTAATCCTGTTCTCTTAGGAGTGTTTCAATCCCTGTGGATCACGATTCCGTACTTAACGGATATTACTTGTTGCGATAGATTTGCACTTGAATCACAAGCTTTATTTTGGGAGCACCAACCCCGCCTAATAAAATACCGGGTGATCAGTCCTATACCAAATTAAAACAGGAATCCCAGTTGGATCATCCTTAGCATCACTGTCGAAAACTTTTTTAAAACTTACTAACCACCTAGTATTCCAAAATCTGGTGCCAATTTTAACATTTTAATTAACACAAAATAATACATGCGGAATTAAAATATAAATCATTCACACAACTGAATGAAAGTAAGTAGAATAATAATTACACAACTTGCCGAATAGATCACCGGCCACTAAATAAATAATCATATACAAATATTTAACACCTGAATGAATTACACCTGAAAATTGTACCGAGAAGTCTGGGCGACAAGCCCTAAATAAAACTGAGACTGATACAGGATTCCTACACTAGGAATGAATAAATGATGCGTCTAATCCAAACTCCTGCTAGCATCCACATATGCCGCAGCTCCGTGTCCCTGGAATAGAATATCAATCCTAGCGTCCCTGTGGCTGGACACCTAAAAGGTTTTGAAAATAGTTTTTATAGCAAGGGTTAGAACCCAAAACATTTTGAAAATATTTAGCAAGTGAATTAACCGCAGTATTTTAAAATGCGTGAATGCGCTTCATATTTAAGTTAGCGTCTCACTCTCTTGAGGACATTCTCACCCCTCCACTATTGTGCACACCTACCGGTTACCTTAACCCCACCTAGTTGTACTACCCCGTCCAACTAGTCCTGGTATAACCTTCCCTTGATGTACTACTCTAACCCGAGTATAATGATTCTTGAATTATAAGTTATTTCACAATTAACTTAATTAATTCCTCTTAAATAGCAGCATATAACCGTGTCACAAGTTATATAAAGTACATACATCACACACTGTATTATTCCCACCAATGATTAACTTAATTAATTTCTCATTAATTAACTGCATATAACTGTAACCCGAGTTTTATAAGGTAAATACATCACACACTGTATTATTACCTACATAGAATATTTATTACCATATTATACGTACCTTTACTAACATCCACACATATATCATACGTGTATCCATCCTTCCGAGTATACCCTCACCGGATGATTCACTCTAAAATGGCATCTCACTAGGTGTGCTCACAAAACCTAGTTTTCCAAGTTGGATTCGCTCACCAACCTGGTCTACTACATAAACGAATTGGAGGCGGTCATATTCCTTCCTGAAAGTGAGATAATCTCCTCACCCATGTACCGGACGCTATGACCTGGGGATATACTCACCCTACTCCTCAAGCTAGGGGATTCACCCACATCGCGCAACCTCCCTTGATAGCATTAGAGTATATAATTTGAATAAATATCTAGTCACTGATATTTAATATCACACACAATATATATACACGTATATATATACTATCACTACACCGTAGATATATAATATAAACTCCGGCTTTATCGTGTACTAAATATTCCGTATACTACCTGAAATTTCCCGAGTCTGTGGCTCGACTCAACGTAGTTAATTTTCTCACTTAATAATTTACCGTCTTCCCGAGTCTATGGTCCGACCCTAATATATTTAACTCACACTTCAATGTATATAATACTTTCCCTGAGTCTACGGTCCGACTCCAATTAAATTAATTAACACACCTATTAATTTAATACCTCCCCGAATCTATCACCCAACTCTAATTAAATTAACTAACACACATATTAATTTAATATCTCCCTGAGTCTATCGTCCAACTCTAATTAAATTAATTATTACACCCATTAATTTAATACTTACCCGAGTCTACAATCCGACTTTTATTTAATTAATTTACACATTAATTAATCAACACATATCTGAGTTTGCAATCCGACTCTAATTAAATTAATTATCACATTTATTAATTTAATAACTTGGTGTCACCCAACCATTATCCCCGGACTCTCTCACTTGGCCCGTACCTCAACATTTCCCGAGTCAATGTTCCGACTCCAAACTAATTACTTTCTCTCAATAATTAATTTAATGCCTTGATGTCACTTACCCAACATACCCGAACTCGCTCACTTGGTCCAATTTACATCTCATAATATGATACCCACATTTTCGCCTACAATGTGTCACACCTTTATTTCTATAATTTTCCCAATTATATTTGCCTATAATTATTAACATACCCGGACTCGATTCACTTGGCCCGAAATTAAATATTTCCCGAGTATATATCCCGACTCTAAATTACTTAGTTTATCTCCAAACTTAATTCACTACCTTGGGGTTGCTTGACCAATATACCCGGATTCGCTCACTTGATCCGTATCTCGCTATTTTGGAATAAAATCTCTCAAATTCATCCATTAAATGCCCCACATAAATTCATCCCAGTCCCAATTACTCTTTCCCATAATTACTAGGAATAGGTGTTTCAAAATTAATTATCACAAATTACACTATGGAAATTAATTTATAATTAATTTCCCCCTTGTATCACACACAGGCCGAACTGGCGAGAATTTCCCATCATCGATCGATCGACCCCTTCGTTACAGCCCTTCTTCCCCACTGTTTTCCACCATTAACGAACTTCAAGGTTTCTAACTATAATTTAAACCTCTAATGATATCATCCCATCATCTACACATGGTTAATCCACATCCTATTCATCATACAGACCTTAAGATAATCAACTTCTCTACTTATCTCATAATTTTCAAAATGGGTCTTTCTCCATAAGATTCAATTATCTGTTTTAAATCCCAAATTCCAGATTCGATTTCCGCTCTTTTATGTTCTGGATTTCTCGTTCAAATCATATATACATATTCAGATATTAATCACCCATCTAAATCTTACTTTGAATCTCATTCAAGTGTTTCAAAAATAAAAACCCCATTTTGTACCCATTTACACCCAAAAACGAATTTTGGTTTACACATCACTATGATATGAATTGATTATCATGCTTTAAGAATCAAAACAGTTAACCACTTGCCTCTAAGTGTTTGTAGTGTCTGATCCATTGTTGGTGTCCCTTAATTTGGCTCCAATAACCTCCAATTTGCTCTTGATTTGTTTTTCCCCAAATCCCCTCTCAAATCCTAGGTTTAGAGTTATGTTGGCTGCCATTCCTTAATCTCCCAATTAGGTTAAAAACCCTCCATCCCGTTTTTAGCCTAAAGGGCTTAATTAAAGTGGCCCAACTCACCCCGTGTGGGCCCGGCTATGCCCAAAATTTCCCCGAGACCCAATTACTACCCCCGGGTACTCTTTTCTGACTATCTCGACCCATCCGGACTCAACCGCACACTCAGAATTGGCGTCCGAATTAATTTATAAAAATCCTTTTCTCACACCCAATTTAGTCTATACCGACTCTCGGCTGGGATAAGTGTATACCTTGTCATTAATACTCGAAATGACGTAATTAAATTATTACTATTCACTTAGTAAATAAATTTCCCTAAACATTAACCATTCACTGCCCGATTAATATTTATATATATATATGGCCATAATTAATTCAATTAAAATTACAACACACAAGTAATTTAAAATTCCCGAATTAATTAAATATTAAATGTACAAAAATACGGGGTGTTATATACTCCCCCCCTTACAAAGGAATTTCGTCCTCGAAATTAAGACAAACCTAGTGTTCCAAAATTCACATCTCTCACACTAGTCATGTGCCTCCAAGCCCGCTATATCTAACCCATCTATTTCTAACCACGTTACACAAGTATGCATTTAAAATTAATCAGGGCGCCCATATACCCTATTCCCATGCTTAACCACACAAAATTTTGCCTTAATTAACCCGGGTGCCCATACACCCTATCCCCGTGCCCTACCACACGAAAGTTACCCAACTATGCTAGTCGTAACCCGTAATATAACTTCGAACCCGTAGTCATATCACACATACATATATATATATATACATATATATATATATATATATCTACTGCCCGGGTACCCAACCCATGTGCTAACGTCCAAACAGCTTTCCATAAATACTTGTCTCTCAACACAAAAGTATATACGCTTACCCTTATGCTACCGAAGACAACATAAAATACCGCGCCCTTACTATCACTAGTCCTTGCGTAAAATAAACCCGAGCTATCTCTCTTCGCTCAAAAATAAATCTAATCACCCTGATTCACTTCAATAAACATCCCCACTTACCGGGATAAAATGTGAGAACACAAAACCTCACTATGTGTTATGGCACCACGCAATACAACATATATACATCCACATATATATAGGCTATACGCCCTCTCCGGTGATACCTAGTACCAACCCTACCCTGGTGTCGCGAACACCAAAATTTTATACCACTATCCACAATAGTTAAATTCCATCGCTATCCAGCCGATGTTTAAAAAGTATTATCAACCCTACTCCCATAATTCTCGAAAGTAGTAATTACCCGCATAATTCAACCAATCACTCAGTGTATGCCTCCACTCTCCCATGAAGAACACTAAGGAACTCCGTTACCCTACGTAAAGTTTACCCACATGCTATGGCTGCTACCGCCAACGCACCCACTAAGTTCGACTCACCTGCGAACTCTAGTGAAAAATAAGTCTTATACTGTGACATCCTCTTTCTCACTCAACAATATACCCCATACCCCTAGGGTAAAATAATTACTTCTATACTCCGGCTGCAACGGCTAGTTCTCGATTTCCGGAGCAGCTTCTCCCTGCCCGAATGCACCCGTGACTTGCTTTAGTGGCTGTACATCCAGGACCTCATCCTGTAGTTGACCCCTGCCTCGCTTAAGGCAATATCCCTTCATGTGTCTCGCTTTTCCCACAAATGAAACACTTTCTAATATGTTCACCCTGCCACTGATCCCTTCCATGCCAACCTTGTTGGAATTCCTGGACATCCCGCCAATAGCCTCCAGTTCTAGATCGTTTGGCATGATTTCCTTGCCGGAAATCCTGCCCCTGATCTCCCCCAGTCTACTGCTGGGATACCCCACTGGTATTATTCCCTTCTGCCTTATCCAACTGGTTAATCCCCACTCCCTTCCCGCTTCCTTTCGCGAGGAAGCGATATTCCCAACAGTGCCGGAGTGTTGCGTTAATGACATCAGTATAACCTACTAATGCGGAATTATCAATTAAATGTTGTCTGATTCTCCAGACTAACCCATCCATAAACTTTGCTTTCTTTCTCTTTTCCTCGCTTACCTCATCCGGTACAAAATTTGCCAACGAGTGAAATCTTCATCGTAATCGGCCACGGAACGGTCTCCCTTTGAGTCTCCTCACAAAATTTTCTCCTCATTTCGGTCTCGACCGCAATGAGGAAAAATACTTGCGGTCGAACCGCACCCAAAACTCTGCAGTAGCTAGTGTGTCCCTTTCCTCAACTGTGGTGATCGACCCCCACTACTGTAGCGCCGCTCCCACTAACTAAAAGTGGTTAGCATTTATTTTCGCACCCCATCGCAATCTCCCATGCGTAGGTGACGCTGGATACCTCTCTTCCTTGACACGCTAGTACTACACCTGAACCTCCTCGCAACTCTGGTGGGTTCCCACTAAAAATAACTTCTCTTTCTTGTTTGCACCCCAACGACCCCGCGTGAGTCTGAACATCCGACGCCACCTACACTTGTGGCGGATCCCGTGGAAAGTACCTTGTCGTTTGTGACTACCGTCGTTTCAATCGCCCGCGCCATTAATTCGGTTACGTGTGCTGCAAAAATTATCTTTGGCAGTTGCTGCCGTAACTCTTTCTCCTGATGAGCCTCCCTCGCCTTACCTCCCCATGCTGCCCTAGCTGCTCTCCCTCTCCTGGGCATCATCAGGAATGAGAATCGAATTGTATGAGTTCACTTTCAAATATAAATTTCGCAGAAGAACGTATATGTGCATACGTATGAGAATACAACAATCCTATGATAGGGATCTATATCAAATATTGCTGAGCCGAAGCGTGAAAAGCCGCACATATCCTAAGGACACTAGAACCTGATGCTCTGATACCATCTGTGACACCCCGCCTAATAAAATACCGGGTGATCAGTCCTATACCAAATTAAAACAGGAATCCCAGTTGGATCATCTTTAGCATCACTGTCGAAAACTTTTTTAAAACTTACTAACCACCTAGTATTCCAAAAACTGGTGCAAATTTTAACTTTTTAATTAACACAAAACAATACATGCAGAATTAAAATATAAACCAATCACACAACTGAATGAAAGTAAATAGAATAATAATTACACAACTTGCCGAATAGATCACCGGCCACTAAATAAATAATCCAATGCAAATCTTCAACACCTGAACGAATTACACCTGAAAACTGTACCGAGAAGTCTGGGCGACAAGCCTTAAATAAAACTGAGACTGATACAGGATTCCTACTCTAGGAATGAATAAATGATGCATCTAATCCAAACTCCTTCTAGCATCCACATATGCCACAGCTCCGTGTCCCTGGAATAGAATATCAATCCTGGCGTCCCTGTGGCTGGACACCTAAAAGGTTTTGAAAATAGTTTTTATAGCAAGGGTTAGAACCCAAAACATTTTGAAAATATTTAGCAAGTGAATTAACGGCAGTATTTTAAAATGCGTGAATGCGCTTCATATTTAAGTTAGCGTCTCACTCTCTTAAGGACATTCTCACCCCTCCACTATTGTGCACACCTACCGGTTACCTTAACCCCACCTAGTTGTACTACCCCGTCCAACTAGTCCTGGTATAACCTTCCCTTGATGTACTACTCTAACCCGAGTATAATGATTCTTGAATTATAAGTTATTTCACAATTAACTTAATTAATTCCTCTTAAATAGCAGCATATAACCGTGTCACAAGTTATATAAAGTACATACATCACACACTGTATTATTCCCACCAATGATTAACTTAATTAATTTCTCATTAATTAACTGCATATAACTGTAACCCGAGTTTTATAAGGTAAATACATCACACACTGTATTATTACCTACATAGAATATTTATTACCATATTATACGTACCTTTACTAACATCCACACATATATCATACGTGTATCCATCCTTCCGAGTATACCCTCACCGGATGATTCACTCTAAAATGCCATCTCACTAGGTGTGCTCACAAAACCTAGTTTTCCAAGTTGGATTCGCTCACCAACCTGGTCTACTACATAAACGAATTGGAGGCGGTCATATTCCTTCCTGAAAGTGAGATAATCTCGTCACCCATGTACCGGACGCTATGACCTGGGGATATACTCACCCTACTCCTCAAGCTAGGGGATTCACCCACATCGCGCAACCTCCCTTGATAGCATTAGAGTATATAATTTGAATAAATATCTAGTCACTGATATTTAATATCACACACAATATATATACACGTATATATATACTATCACTACACCGTATATATATAATATAAACCCCGGCTTTACCGTGTACTAAATATTCCGTATACTACCTGAAATTTCCTGAGTCTGTGGCTCGACTCAACGTAATTAATTTTCTCACTTAATAATTTACCGTCTTCCCGAGTCTATGGTCCGACCCTAATATATTTAACTCACACTTCAATGTATATAATACTTTCCCTGAGTCTACGGTCCGACTCCAATTAAATTAATTAACACACCTATTAATTTAATATCTATCGAATCTATCACCCAACTCTAATTAAATTAACTAACACACATATTAATTTAATATCTCCCTGAGTCTATCGTCCAACTCTAGTTAAATTAATTATTACACCCATTAATTTAATACTTACCCGAGTCTACAATCCGACTTTTATTTAATTAATTTACACATTAATTAATCAACACATATCTGAGTTTGCAATCCGACTCTAATTAAATTAATTATCACATTTATTAATTTAATAACTTGGTGTCACCCAACCATTATCCCCGGACTCTCTCACTTGGCCCGTACCTCAACATTTCCCGAGTCAATGTTCCGACTCAAAACTAATTACTTTCTCTCAATAATTAATTTAATTCCTTGATGTCACTTACCCAACATACCCGGACTCGCTCACTTGATCCAATTTACATCTCATAATATGATACCCACATTTTCGCCTACAATGTGTCACCCCTTTATTTCTATAATTTTCCCAATTATATTTGCCTATAATTATTAACATACCCGGACTCGATTCACTTGGCCCGAAATTAAATATTTCCCGAGTCTATATCCCGACTCTAAATTACTTAGTTTATCTCCAAACTTAATTCACTACCTTGGGGTCGCTTGACCAATATACCCGGATTCGCTCACTTGATCCGTATCTCGCTATTTTGGAATAAAATCTCTCAAATTCATCCATTAAATGCCCCACATAAATTCATCCTAGTCCCAATTACTCTTTCCCATATTTACTAGGAATAGGTGTTTCAAAATTAATTATCACAAATTACAGTATGGAAATTAATTTATAATTAATTTCCCCCTTGTATCACACACAGGCCGAACTGGCGAGAATTTCCCATCATCGATCGATCGACCCCTTCGTTACAGCCCTTCTTCCCCACTGTTTTCCACCATTAACGAACTTCAAGGTTTCTAACTATAATTTAAACCTCTAATTACATCATCCCATCATCTACACATGGTTAATCCACATCCTATTCATCATACAGACCTTAAGATAATCAACTTCTCTACTTATCTCATAATTTTCGAAATGGGTCTTTCTCTATAAGATTCAATTATCTGTTTTAAATCCCAAATTCCAGATTCGATTTCCACTCTTTTATGTTCTGGATTTCTCGTTCAAATCATATATACATATTCAGATATCAATCACCCATCTAAATCTTACTTTGAATCTCATTCAAGTGTTTCAAAAACAAAAACCCCATTTTGTACCCATTTACACCCAAAAACGAATTTTGGTTTACACATCACTATGATATGAATTGATTATCATTCTTTAAGAATCAAAACAGTTAACCACTTGCCTCTGAGTGTTTGTAGTGTCTGATCTGTTGTTGATGTCCCTTAATTTGGGTCCAATAACCTCCAATTTGCTCTTGATTTGTTTTTCCCCAAATCGCCTCTCAAACCCTAGGTTTAGAGTTATGTTGTCTGCCATTCCTTAATCTCCCAATTAGGTTAAAAACCCTCCATCCCGTTTTTAGCCTAATGGGCTTAATTAAAGTGGCCCAACTCACCCCGTGTGGCCCCGGCTATGCCCAAAATTTCCTCGAGACCCAATTACTTCCCCCGAGTACTCTTTTCTGACTATCTCGATCCATCCGGACTCAATCGCGCACTCAGAATTGGTGTCCGAATTAATTTATAAAAATCCTTATCTCAAACCCAATTTAGTCTATACCGACTCCCGACTGGGATAAGTGTATACCTTGTCATTAATACTCGAAATGACGTAATGAAATTATTACTATTCACTTAGTAAATAAATTTCCCTAAACATTAGCCATTCACTCCCCGATTAATATTTATATATATATATGGCCATAATTAATTCAATTAAAATTACAACACACAAGTAATTTAAAATTCCCGAATTAATTAAATATTAAATGTACAAAAATACGGGGTGTTACAAGTTAATGAATATTTATTCTTATAGATTTGAAAAGCTTAATTCATATTAATGAGAAACGTATATGAATGATTATACTACGTATGGTATGGGTCATACGCGGTTATGATATGGGATAGAATCATATTATGGAATCTAGTTAGGAGGAACCATTAATAAGGAGGTTAATAGGAAGCGTTAAGCGTGCACTCTAGATGAGTGGTGCGAATATCAAGTGAGAGTCTGGTTACTAACATGTACATAATAAATGCTTTATTGCACTTGTTTAATACTTGCTGTTTTCAAAACTATTTTTACATCGGGCTCCGACCCGTTTCCTTGCTTATTCTCTTTTCTATTGTACCTTCTATATCAAGTGTCCCGCAATAGGGACGCCAACCTTAGAGGATTATAACGAGCTATGAAGCTATGGAGTATTTCTTAGACGCCTATCTTCATTTGATTCATAGTGTTCTTTTTTTTAGGGCATGTCGCCAAGAGGAACTCAGTTATATCTTTTCTATCCGAGTCAAGATATTCTTGTATTCGTGTTGTTTAAATTCATTTATTATTGTTGGGTACTGTATTGAGAAATTATTTGGGAATGTTTATTCCAATTGCATTTAAATTCTTTTGAGTTATCTGTTAAGTTATTATTGTGGTAGAATAAAATGCTTAGTGTTATTTGTAAACTAAAAATGAATTTTGTTGAATTAAAATTTGGAAAGTTTTTAACACCAGCTTAATTGGGTATTGGGTGATTAGTTAATGTTTACGGCAGTGATGATAAGAATGAGCCAACTATATATTCTGTTTTAATTTGGTATGGGACTGGCCACCCGGTATTTAATTAGGCGGGGTGTTACACTTTTCATGTGATCTTTAGGATCATTTCCAAAAAACCTCAATCGAAACTTCTCATTACATTCATCTCAGTTTTGGGTGTGGTAGAATTCTGCACGAGTTGCATTTGCATACGGTTCTTGGCTTTCTGTGGATACTGAAACATAAGAGTGTTGTGCAGAATGTTGGATCTACACGTGCTATGGATGGAGATATTGAAAACCACATCAGCGAGTCTTGTGGAGACAAGTCTGTAAGTCTTCTATGTCTTCTTGTAAAAACTATATTCGTAGTGGATTTTATTTAGGTCGGGTCGTCTAAGGTTTTTTCCATTTATGTTTTCCTCGTACATCGGTGCATTATGTGATTGTTCTTTCTTTTTATGTTACACTTGATATCTCGCATGCTCACATAGGAATCCTAGTAGTGAAGATTAAATTGTAAAGCACAATCCAGCTAGCCTAATTGTTATTTTCATCCTATGTTGATAATTAATTTATTTAGAAATGAGTGTATTTGACGAATTGAACCGAATCCAAATAACCCTACAACTTCAAATTTCTATCAAAGCTTGTTTCTAAAAGTTACTTATATGAATCGTGGTGGTTATTTGGATAGTCATTCATCAAATAAACCCTTAAGGTTTGATGGAACTAATTATGCCTATTGAACAACACATATGCGGTCTACGTTAAAATCAATTGATGAATGTGTCTGTCTTGTTGTTAAAAAAGGGTGATCCCCTCCTACTATTGTTGTTGGAGAAGAAACTGTTTTGAGACCTATAGAACAATGGAGTGAGGATGAGTTAACATTGTGTAACTTTAATTTTAAAGGTTTAAATGCTTTGTTTAGTTTCATTACTCCCGAGGAGTTTGATCTTACTATGACTTATGAAAGTTCAAAGGAGGTGTGGGAGATTCTTCAAGTTACTTATGAGGGAACGAGTGTAGTCAAGGCGTCTAAACTTCAAAATTTAACCACTTAATTTGAAACTATCACCATTAAAGAAAATGAAACATTTGATGAGTTTTATGCCCGTATTTCCAATATTATTAACTCATGTTTTAACCTAGGTGATAAAATCCCTAAAACTCTCATAGTTAAGAAGATTCTTAGATCTATCCCTAGTCGTTTCATTTCGAAAGTCATGGTTCTTAATTCTTTAGGAATGTTAGATTCCCTAAAACTCGAAAAGCTTGTAGGTGATCTCCAAACATATGAATTAGACATGCTTCCTAAAGATAATAAAAAGAAAGATCAGGGAGTATCTCTAGTTAAAAAGAAAGAAATGTCTGAATCTGAAGAGTTCGATATGGATCCTGATGATATGCCCTTAATTGCTAAAAAAAATTTAATAAGTTTCTTAAGTTTAAAAGGAAAAACTCAAAATTTGAAAAACCTAAATTTGAGAAAAACAAAAACAAGGCAAGTAGAAGTTTTAATAATCAGGATCAAAAGAAGGTTAAATATGAAAACTCTAAAAGAGATAACTTTAAAAAGGATGATTCAAAGAGATGTTTTGAATGTGAAGGATGAGGTCATAGAGCGTATGAGTGGTCCACTAAGCTCAAGAGACAAGGTAAGGATAAATCTTCTTATAATGCGACTCTTAGTGACAGTGAGAATGAGTTTGAAAACTCTGATGATTTCGTTCCTTCGAGAAATAACTTCACTGCTTTTATAGCAAGTCATGATAGTGCTTCAAGTGAGTCACACCATAGTGTTGACATTTCCGAACATGATCTTGAGGTTGTACCCACTCACTCACAAGGTAGTGATGAAAAAAGAAATGAGAGTGATGTTGATGAAAGTGAATAACAATCTTCCAATTCTTAGCTATGCACTGAGTCTATGTGTATTCAAAAGATAAGTAAAAAGTTAACTTTTAAGGTGTTGACATTAAAAAAGGAGTTAAAAAGCCTAAAGGAAAAGGAGGATTTAATTATTCAACTTGAGTCCATTAAGATTTCTCTTTCCGAGAAGCTTATTTTGGTGGGTAAAGAAAAATGTGGTTTGACTGACTCTCTAGCTGGTGTTAACAAAAATCTTCATGAATCCTTGGACATTAGAAAAACACTTGAGGCAAACTTTTAAGGATAATTCGAGATCTTTCTAGATCTTAAAGATAATTAACCTAAAACTAGATCTTAAGGATAATTAACCTAAAACTTGAAGCAAAATTATCAAACTTGAGAAAGATCTCGAGGCCTCTTGGGAAGTCAAAGTCACACTTAAGGATAATTCCGAAAAATGGGGACGTTATTCCTATGTCTAGTTTTAGGTTACAAGGAGAAAGTATACCGAGAAAGAAGGGTTATAGGATATGAAGAAGGTGAGTATGCAAATGTTAAATCCAAACCCTTAGCTAAGTTTGTTACCAAAATAAATCCTCCTAAACCTAACCCACCTAAGAGAACTCCACCTAAGCAACCTATAAAATTGACTCTTTATAAAATTGACTCAATACTATATTTGTAGTTTTTGTCACAAAATGGGTCATCTTAGAGAATTTTGTTACAAGCTTAGGAAGAACTCTTATCTGAATAGTCTAAGCAACACTAGAGCTCTTTATCTAGCCCTAAAAAACAAGTTGAGTATCTAGTCAATACACCCAAAAGTTTAATGAAAGGAATTCTATGGTTTTCTTGGCCCAAGAAAATGATTCCCACTTAAAGACTACAATCAACAAAGGAAAGAACACAACTCAAGCTTGGGTTGCAAAAGAAAATACCAAGAAGGCTTTTGTTGTTCATGTTGCCCTTAACGCTAAAAATACCTTCCAATGGTATTTTTATAGTCGGTGCTCCAAACATGTGACAGGTGATAAATATCTTTTTACCACTTTTGAGGATTACAACGATGATAAAGTCACCTTTGGCAATGGGAGTTGTAGAAGGGTGTCTACCTACAAAAAAAATAAAAATATTTTTTTATTGGAAATAATGAGAAGGAACCCACCCAGGGTCCCGGCAGAAACTCATATTGAGAAGGAACCACTTCAGGGTCCCGGCAGAAACTCATATTGCGCAGGAACCCCCCGGGGTCCCAACATAAACTCATATTAAGAAGAAACCACCCCAGGGTTCTGACAGACTCATATTGAACAAGAACCCCCCAGGGTCCCGGCAGAAACTCATTGAGAAGGAACCCACCCAGGGTCACCGTAGAAATGTCATTCGAGAGGTGCCACCGTAAGGGCCACTGCAGAAATGACATTTGAGAAGTACCCGCAAAGGGTCACTGCAGAAATGTTATCCGATAAGTGCCACCGTAAGGGTCACTACAGAAATGACATTCGAGAGGTGCCCCGCAAGGGCCACTACAGAAGTCCAAGATTGAGAAGTGACACTACAAGGGTCACTGCCACTACAAGGGTCACCGCAACAATGACATTCGAGAGGTGCCTCGCAAGGGCCACAGCAGAAGTTCAAGATTGAGAAGTGTCACTGCAAGGGTCACTGTAACTGCAAGGGTCACCGCAATAATGACATTCGAGAGGAGCCTTGCAAGGGCCACCGCAGAAGTCCAAGATTGAGAAGTGCCACTTCAAGGGTCACAACCACTGCAAAGGTCACTGTAGCAATGACATTCGAGAGGTGCCCACAAGGGCCACCGCAGAAGTCCAAGATTGAGAAGTGTCACTGCAAGGGTCACTACCATTGCAAGGGTCACCGCAGCAATGACATTCGAGAGGTGCCCGCAAGGGCCATTGTAGAAGTCCAAGATTGAGAAGTGCCACTGCAAGGGTAACTGCCACTGCAAGGGTCACTGTAGTAATGACATTCGAGAGGTGCCCCGCAAGGGCCACCGCAGAAGTCCAAGATTGAGAAGTGCCACTGCAAGGGTCACTGTCACTGCAAGGGTCACCGCAGCAATGACATTCGAGAGGAACCCCGTAAGGGCCACCGCAGAGATTGAGAAGTGACACTATAAGGGTCATTGCCACTGCAAAGGTCACTGCAGCAATGACATTCGAGAGGTGCCCCGCAAGGGCCACCGCAGAAGTCTAAGATTGAGAAGTGCCACTGCAAAAGTCACTACAACAATGACATTAGAGAGATGCACCGCAAGGGCCACCGCAGAAGTTCAAGATTGAGAAGTGCCACTACAAGGGTCACCGCAACAATGACATTCGAGAGGCGCCCCACAAGGGCCACCGAAGATGTCCAAGATTGAGAAGTGCCACTACAAGGGTCACTGCCACTGCAAGGGTCACTGCAGCAATGTCATTCGAGGGGTGCCCCGCAAGGGCCACCGCAGAAGTTTAAGATTGAGAAGTGCCACTGCAAGGGTCACTGCCACGACGGCAAGGGTCACTGCAACAATGACATTCGAGAGGTGCCCCGCAAGGGCCACCGCAGAAGTCCAAGTTTGATAAGTGTCACTACAAGGGTCACTGCAGCAATGTCATTCGAGGGGTGACGCCGCAGGGGTCGCTACAGAAATAACGTTTGAGAAGTTTCCCCCAAAGGGTCACTGCAGAAATGTTATCCGAGAAGTGCCACCGCAAGGGTTCCGGCAGAAACTCATATTGAGAAGGAACCCACCCAAGGTGGCCAGGATGAGGGAGTGGCTATCACGAGAAACTCCTCATCATGAAACGTCATTCTTTAAAAGAACAACAATATTAACACTTTGCTTTCTTGTACAGGTTGCATAGTTGAGCAAGCAGGGCTCAAGCAGGCTAGTTGGGATCTCTTGGGAGTTTTGGCTTGGCGGCTGAGGGACAAGGTATGTTGAGCAAGCTCAACCACTTAGCACTATAGGATTGAGAGAATACTAGTAGGAGACCCTATGGTCGCCCAGTCCTCACACACTTCACACTTAGTCACAAGTGAAGTGAGCAACCAAAGGGCAGGATGCTCACAAGAAAATAACTGTTTATAAAATGATTTTAAATGAGAGGGTCCTCTACACCCCTCTCAAGAAAAATGATTTTATAATGGGGTCCTCAAGACCCCCTCAAGCTTACAAAGATTTTAGAGGAGGTAGTCCTAGAGATCCCCCTTAAGTTTACAAAGTTTGTACCAAAAGTTATCGTTTCAAAAGATATTTAGCAAATCGGATATTTTGTCTCCATTAGAAGACATATTTGCTTTTGAACTTTGGTTGGCAGCAGGAGGCATATGCCAGAGGGGGGAGGCTGAGCTGCTTACATGTAGGGACAAATAGTACACTGCAGACTTTGTCCCTCACCAACCCTCTATGTTTTGTCGCCAAAAGTGCCAACCCAGCCTTAGTGCCCAAGTATAAATAGGACCCCTGGGTAAGGTCATGAAAAAAAAAAGAACTCAATAGAAAAGTCACTCTATCAAAATCACACCAGAACCTCTCTAGTATTCTCTCCCTTCTCTCTCTCTAAGTGCTAAGTACCTTATTCTTTCACTCCCCACTGACAACCATCACTCTCAGGAGCTCCTCTTGAGAAAATTACTATTATTATTGTGGAAGTTCATCTTCTATTAGGGAGGGAGTTCCAGCTTGAGCTCCATTTTTACCAAAAGGAGAAGGTCTCATCAGAAGCTGCTCCATAAGTTCTTGAGAACCTTGCAAACAACGGCCATTGGAGTGGGTCACGCCTCACCTTTTCCAGTTATTCATAGACCCCAGTCTCACTACCCTCTTACATTTGGCGACTCCGCTAGGGAGGTATCCTCACTTCCATGGACAAATAAGGTTTTAATGTTTCTAAGTAGCTAGTGTTTGAAGACATTCCATCTGGGAATAGAGCTCAAAGAGACCAGGCCACTCAGGTTGATGTGGTGGTGACCGTAGCAAAGGTACCTGCTTCTCCGGGAGGGAAGACCAGCTCATCGGCAGCAGCTCCGGTGGCAAAGTGTCATGAGTATGTTTTTTGAGACTTGGCATGTTTGGGTTAAGATTATGTAACACCAGCAGTAGCCCCCTCTGGAGGGCCATCCGTTCCGGCGACGATTCCGATAGAGTAGCTCAGTCGCGGAGGACGACACTAGAGAAAGTTGTGACAACCGTCAAGTTCACTGGTAGGAACCCCAGGTGCTTGGCGAGGAATTCGGTATGGTCGAGGAACTCCTCTCGCTCAATGATAGCGATGAGGAACCCTCAAGAAAAGAACCCATCGTGGTAGAAATTCCAAGTGAGGAAATCTTAGCTGTAGCATCCCCTCTAGAAACACCAACTCATGAGGAACCCATGGATGAGAAACCCTAGGTGTCCCTCGTCATAAAAAAAAAGAGGAAGTAGCAGCAGCAACCTTTATAGAAATGCCAACTCGTGAGGAACCCTGGGTGTCCATCGTCGCCAACAAAGAAGTTGTGGCAGTAGTCTTGACAAAGCATGAGGTCGAGACACCCCCGAACAGGAAGTCGAGGCACGAGGAACTCATGGGCGAGGAACCCTGGGTGTCCCTCACCGCCAACAAAAGAAGTCGTGGCAGCAGTCTCGATGAAGCATGAGGTCGAGACACCCCCGGACGGGAAGTCGAGACGCGAGGAACTCATGGGCGAGGAACCCTGGGTGTCCCCCACCGCCAAAAAAGAAGTGGAAGTGGCAGCCTCGGTAAAAACACCACATTATGGGGAACCCTCGACGCGACGCGAGGTCAAGACACCCACACTTGAAACAATTGGCAAATTACCTATTCCCCCAAATGCAGCACGATAAGTCGAGGAACCGTCGACAACGCATGGGGTCGAGACACCCCCAGCCACCGACATTTGATGGGGCGAGGAACCACTACCCATTCCAGCAGATGTCGAGACACCCCCTTGCAACATAGTGGGGATCGAGACACCCTCATACAGAATACCGGGCGCCAATGACATTTCTGGCGAGGAACCCACGGTCATGATTTTCCGCGAGGAACCCGTAGCCAAAGGGGGTCATCCTACTTGGAGTATCAACGAGGATCCCCTAGCAATACCCATCGTTAGTGAGAATCTAGTGACATCAGAACTCCCAGCCATGGGTACAGAACCAATGCGCGAGGAACCCACGACAGAGTCCAAGGTCGAGATACCCCAATACAAACCAGCTTGTAAATTTTCAGAACCCAAGGACGAGTCAAAATTGGACGAGACCCCCAATTCTACAAATTCACTGGTCGAGATACCCAGTTTCACATTACCATTGGTCGAGACACCCAAAGTTGTAGAGGAATCAGTCGAGACCCCCATCTCCACACCCACGGGTCGAGATACCCAAGATCGCGTGGGAACCATGCGAGACCCCGGCTCTTCAACCATCGAGACCCTCCTCTCCACAAACAAAATTAGGCGAGACCCTATCCACAAATAAAATCAGGTGAGACCTCTCTCTCCAACACATGTTCCGACAGATGAGGAATACTCGACAAATCTCAAGGTCGAGACACCTGTAGCCACCAACAATTGGCACATCACTCTTGGCCCCTAACGGTCTCGTGGACGAGGTACCCTTGACAAAATCAGTCGTCGAGACACCCTCAGCCAAAACACCAGTCACCAATAACAGTCACGACGAGGAACCTCAAAGATATTTGAGGTCGAGACATCTCCATCTAAAATACCAGCCACTAATGGTGCTTCCAACGAGGGACCCTCGGGTATTGGGACCTCCGACGAGGAACCACTTACATGCTGAAGACTACCACACATTTCTAGCAAAGAATCATCACAGGTACCAACAACAAGGGTCAAGGAACCCAACAGATATGAACCCAAACCGATATCGGGCGAGAAAGCATTGGCAAACTTGGTAGTCTGCGAGGAGCCCACGAATAGTGGGTCCACTTGCGATGAACCCTAGGCCAGCAGCACACTCCCCGTAGTGCCAACAGTTGGCGAGATATCCTCGGACCCAAGGTCAATACGCAAGGAACCCTTAGTAGCATTAGTATCCAGCGAGACACTCTCAGATATGAGGTCGGCGCGCGAGGAATCTCTACCAACATTGTAGATGTCGAGACACCCTTAAAGGTGAAGTCGACGTGCGAGGTACCCCAGAAGAATTAATCATTGGTGAGGAACCATCCCTACCACAACTGGCAGCCAAAACCTCACATAACGTCTCCAAAGTTGCAAAGTAAAATGGCGAGGAACCCTTAGGAACGAGACCAGCAGGCAAGGAAACGAAGGAAGTAGAAGGGTTGGTTGAGGAACTCGAGACAAATTGAGAGCTAAATGAAGTCACACCTCATGAAGACACGCATTGGGTGGAAGTTGAAGAAGCCTCCATAAAACCCTTGCCCGCTTGAGAAGCTCGCGAGGAACCCTCGAAGGTTCTCGACCCAAAATCGGTCTCACCAATAATTAAATTTCCAGAAGAAGGAAGCGTTGGAGGCACATGAAAATAAGTGACGTTATCACGAGTAACCCCTGTAGTTAAGGCCTCACAGGGGGAACCTGTAGCTGCCTCCACAAAATGAAAGATATCCTTCGAAATAAGAACAGTGGGCGAGGAGCCCCTATATTTTATTCCTCAGACAAGAAACCCTCAAGCACAATCTCTAAATGAGTAACCCTCTTTTAGAAGAAACACTCGGGAAGAACCACATGTTGACAGAAGCGCTCACGAGGAGCCCCCAGCGGTGTGGACTCCTGATATTGAATTCACACATGAGGAACCCTTGCTAATACCATAAGGCTGTGAGGAACCCCAATGGGTAATATCCCTCGCGAGGGACCCACAAATGCACTAATTGTAGATGAAGAACTTAGAATCAAGTAGTCATCCTCAATAACTCCCGAATGAGAGGAACCCCCTTCATGTTATATAATGGCGTGAGACCTATATAGGTGGTGGTCCCAAGAGACAACTCACCGCCAATAAACATATTCATTTCTATAGACCTAAAATTCAACCTGTCGTCAACAGACATCTATACCGCTACGGTTGAAGAGGTACTGTGCCTATCTCTTGCCAAGTTTCATTTTCTTAAAAAGTTTGAATAGCCTAATCTTGTTTTATGAGTACACTTCTTGCTATAGTTTTATGAGTACACTTCTTGTAATAAATATAAACTCTGACTGCAATGAAGAAAAGTAATACTCATTATTTTTGTTGGCACTTGATGCATGACTCATTTACCTACATTTTGCGGTGGGTACACCAAATTTATGTGTTCTTTTCTTATAAGAAGGGTGGAACCTCTACTAGATTAGAGGAGGGCCCATGATATAAGGAACTTTCCTCATTATACTTGGGGATATATCCAACCCAAAAGTAAAAGCATAGTGAGTAAAGTCCCTACAGACCCGACAAGACCAGCAAGAGGTTATCCTCCTGGTAATAATAATAAAAAAAAATTCACTACATTTTTTTATTATTATTCCATACAGATTTATAGCCTAGAGAATAAGTCTTAACCTCTATTCTCCAGAAATATTGTAATTGACAAATTTTCAAAAAATAGGGAGAAGTGGGTCTACCCCCCTCTCTAAACTTGTTATTTTTTTTAAGACAAAAAGGTTCCTAAGAAATGTTTGGAACAATGACCCTTCAGACCAAGGGAAATTTTTAGTATAAAGAAATAATTATTTCTTTACTTATAATATATGTGAAATTTTATGCAAAGTTTGTGGGAAGGAGAAGTACTAACCCTATCTCTTAGTTACTTCCCAAGAAATGAATATGCATAACAAAATACCCCAAAGTCACACGGGGTTGCACTAAAAAGCACCGCCCAATCACACGGGGTTACGCTAAAAATATAACTTGCTCATCTATATGCAAGTACCCCGCAGTTAGAGGGGTAGCGTCCAAATTTTAACTTGCTCAGTTATGTGCAAGTACCCCACAGTTAGAGGGGCAGCTTCAAAATTTTAACTTGCTCATCTCGTATGCAAATACCCCACAGTTAGAAGCGTGAAGTTCAATCTTGAGGTTCTCACATAGAAAAGAGAAACTCAAAGTATTGAGCAGGTGCAATTATACATATAAGGTACAACAGTTTAGTACCTAAGGCTCCAAGGGCATAGGAGCGCTCACAGTCTTGAGCAACTGCCAAGTATAAATATAAGGGGCGACAGTTTAGCACCTAAGGCTCCAAGGGCACTGGAGCGCTCACAGTCTTGAGAAACTACCAAGTATAAATATAAGGTACGAAAGTTTAGTACCTAAGGCTCCAAGGGCACCGGAGCGCTCACAGTCTTGAGCAAGGGCCAAATATAAATATAAGGTGCTCCAGATGAGCACCTGAGGCTCCAAGGGCACCGAAGCGCTCACAATCTTGAGCAAATACCAAATATAAATATAAATATAAGGTATGAAAGTTTAGTACCTAAGGATCCAAGGGCATCGGAACGCTCACAATATTGAGAAATTACCAAGTATAAGTATATGTGCGAGAGTTTAGCACCTAAAGCTCCAAGGGCGCCGGAGCGTTCACAGTCTTGAGCAAAGGCCAAGTATAAATATAAGGTGCGCCAATTGAGCACCTAAGGCTCCAAGGGCACCGAAGCACTCACAGTCTTGAGCAAGTGTCAAGTATAAATATAAGGTGCGCTAGTTAAGCACCTAAGGCTCCAAGGGCATCGGAGCTCTCACAGTCTTGAGCAAGTGTCAAGGATAAATATAAGCTGCGATAGTTTAGCACCCAAGGATCCAAGGGCACCAGAGCGCTCACAGTTTTGAGCAATTGCCAAGTGTAAATAAAAGGTACGATAGTTTCATGCATAAGTCTCTCGACATTGCAAGACACTTCTGCACGAGGGGAATAATATTGAGAAGCCCTCAAGCAAGTGAACAAATAATAAAATAGCTTTGAGTGTGGGGATCCACTTAGAGTGGCTCCACCTTCCTAAGATTGTAAGTTTGACAGAAAACATCCTAGGGAGAGGTGATCCACCTTGAGTGACCCTCTTTCCAAGCTTGATGCTAATGAAAAGAACTAAGGACGAGGGGCTCACCGCGAGTAACCCCTCTGCCTAAGATAGAAGGCCACAGAAGAAGGCCAAGGGCGAGGGGCTCACCACGAGCAATCCCTCTGCCCAAGAAAGAAGGCCACAGAAGAAGGCCAAGGGAGAGGGGCTCACTTTGAGCAAACCCTCTACCCAAGATGAAAGGCCATGGAAGAATGCCAATGGCGAAGGGCTCATAGCGAGTAACCTCTTCGCCCAAGATAGAAGGCCGCAGAAGAAAGCCAAGGGCGAGGGGCTCATCGCGAGTAATCCCTTTACCCAAGAAAAAAGGCCACAGAAGAAGGCCAAGGGAGAGGGGCTCACTTTGAGCAACCCCTCTACCCAAGATGAAAGGCCACAGAAGAAGGCCAAGGGCGAGAGGCTCACCGCGAGTAACCTCTTCGCCCAAGATAGAAGGCCGCAGAAGAAGGCCAAGGGCGAGGGGCTCACCGCGAGTAATCCCTCTGCCCAAGGAAAAAGGCCACAGAAAAAGGCCAAGGTATAGGGGCTCACTTTGAGCAACCCCTCTACCCAAGATGAAAGATCGCAGAAGAAGGCCAAGGGCGAGGGGCTCACCGCGAGTAACCCCTTCGCCCAAGATAGAAGGCCATAGAAGAAGGCCAAGGGCGGGGTCCACCGCCCAAGATAGAAGGCCAAGGGCAAGGGGCTCACTCGAGTAACCCCTCCGCCCAATATAGAAGGCCAAAAAAGAAGGCCAAGGGATAGGGACTCCTTGCGAGAAATCCCTCTGCCCAATAAAGAAGGCCATAGAAGAAGGCCAATGGTGAGGTGCTCACCGCGAGTAACCCCTTCGCCCAAGATAGAACGCCACAGAAGAAGGCCAAAGGCGAGGGGCCCACCGCGAGTATCCCCTCCGCCCAAGATGAAAGGCCATAAAAGAAGGCCAAGGGCAAGGGGCTCACTGCGAGTAACCCTTATGCCCAAGAAAAATAGCCACATAAGAAGGCCAAGGGAGAGGGGCTCACTTTGAGCAACCCCGTTACCCAACATGAAAGGCCATAGAAGAAGGCCAAGGGTTAGGGGCTCACCGCGAGTAACCTCTTTGCCCGAGATAGAAGGCCACAGAAGAAGGCCAAAGGCGCGGGGATCACCGCGAGTAATCCCTCAGCACAAGGAAAAAGGCCACAGAAGAAGGCCAAGGGAGAGGGGCTCACTTTGAGCAACCCCTCTACCCAAGATGAAAGGCCACAGAAGTAGGCCAAGGGTGAGGGTCTCACCGCGAGTAACCTCTCCGCCCAAGATAGAAGGCCACAGAAGAAGGCCAAGGGCGGGGGCCCACCGCCCAAGATAGAAGGCCATAGAAGAAGGCCAAAGGCGAGGGGCTCACTGCGAGTATCCCCTCCGCCCAAGATCGAAGGCCACAAAAGAAGGCCAATGGTGTGGGACTCACCACAAGCAATCCCTCTGCCCAAGAAAGAAGGCCACATAATAAGGCCAATGGTGAGGGACTCACCGCGACTAACCCCTCCGCCCAAGATAGAAGGCCACAGAAGAAGGTCAAAGGCTAGGGGCCCACCGCGAGTAACCCCTCCGCCAAAGATGAAAGGCCACAGAAGAAGGCCAAGAGCGAGCCCCCCCCCCCCCCCCCCCCCCCGCTAGTAACCCCTCCGCCCAAGATGAAAGGCCAACAGAAGAAGGCCAAGGGCAGGAAAAAAAAAGCCCAAGGACGAGGATCTCACCATGAGCAACCCCTCTAAATAAAGTAGAAGGCCAAGAACGAGGGGCTCACGGGTAAGTGGCTTCATCTACAAAACTTGGGATGAAGTGACAGGACATTTAATGACCCTTAGGGGGAATGATGAAGGAACCCTAGGGTCCCTCAAAATTAAAAAAAAATGACTTTATTGCGTACAAAGCATTTTTGGTCTACCCAACCTAAAAAACTTTGCACGAGGGGCTAATGTAGAAGGGTGTCTACCTATAAAAAAAATAAAAATATTTTTTTATTTGAAATAATGAGAAGGAACCCACCCAGGGTCCCGGCAGAAACTCATATTGAGAAAGAACCCCAAGGTCCCGGAAGAAACTCATATTGAGAAGGAACCACCCCAAGGTCCCGGTAGAAACTCATATTGAGCAGGAACCCCCCGGGGTCCCAACAGAAACTCATAATAAGAAGAAACCACCCCAGGGTTCCAACAGACTCATATTGAGCAAGAAACCGCCAGGGTCCCGGCAGAAACTCATTGAGAAGGAACCCACCCAGGGTCACTGCAGAAATGTCATTCGAGAGGTGCCACCGCAACGGCCACTACAGAAATGATATTTGAGAAGTGCCCCACAAAGGGTCACTGCAGAAATGTTATCCGACAAGTGCCACCACAAGGGTCACTGCAAAAATGACATTCGAGAGGTGCCCCGCAAGGGCCACCGCAGAAGTCAAAGATTGAGAAGTGCCACTACAAGGGTCACTGCCACTGCAAGGGTCACTTCCACTTCAAGGGTCACCGCAGCAATGGCATTCGAGAGGTGTCTCGCAAGGGCCACCGCAGAAGTTCAAGATTGAGAAGTGCCACTGCAAGGGTCACTGTCACTGCAAGGGTCACCACAACAATGACATTCGAGAGGATCCCCGCAAGGGCCACCGCAGAAGTCCAAGATTGAGAAGTGCCACTGCAAGGGTCACTGCCACTGCAAAGGTCACCGAAACAATGACATTCGAGAGGTGCCCCGCAAGGGCCACCACAGAAGTCCAATATTGAGAAGTGCCACTACAAGGGTCACTGCCACTGCAAGGATCACCGCAGCAATGACATTCGAGAGGTGTCCGCAAGGGCCACCATAGAAGTCCAACATTGAGAAGTGCCACTGCAAGGGTCACTGCCACTGCCAGGGTCACTGTAGCAATGACATTCGAGAGATGCCCCGCAAGGGCCACCGCAGAAGTCCAAGATTGAGAAGTGCCACTGCAAGGGTCACTATCACTGCAAGGGTCACTGCAGCAATGACATTCGAGAGGTGCCCCGCAAGGGCCACTGCAGAAGTCTAAGATTGAGAAGTGCCACTGTAAGGGTCATTGCCACTGCAAAGGTCACTGCAGCAATGACATTCGATAGGTGACCCGCAAGGGCCACCGCAGAAGTCCAAGATTGAGAAGTGCCACTGTAAGGGTCATTGGCACTGCAAGGGTCACTGCAGTAATGACATTCGAGAGGTGCCCCGTAAGGTCCACCACAGAAGTACAAGATTGAGAAGTGCCACTGCAAGGGTCACTGTCATTGCAAAAGTCACTGCAGCAATAACATTCGAGAGGTGCCTCGTATGGGCCACCGCAGAAGTTCAAGATTGAGAAGTGCCACTGCAAGGGTCACTGCAGCAATGACATTCGAAAGATGCCTCGCAAGGGCCACCACAGAAGACCAAGATTGAGAAGTGCTACTGCAAGGGTTGCTGCCACTGCAAGGGTCACTACAGCAATGTCATTCGAGGGGTGCCCTGCAAGGGCCATCGCAGAAGTTTAAGATTGAAAAGTGTCACTGCAAGGGTTACTGCCACTGCAAGGCTCACTGCAGCAATGACATTTGAGAGGTGCCCCACAAGGGCCACTGCAGAAGTCTAAGATTGAGAAGTGCCACTGCAAGGGTCACTGCATCAATGTCATTCGAGGGGCGCCTCCGTAGGGGTCACTGCAGAAATAACGTTTGAGAAGTTCCCCCCAAAGGGTCACTGCAGAAATGTTATCCGAGAAGTGCCACCGCAAGGGTTCCGGCATAAACTCATATTGATAAGGAACCCACCCAAGGTGGACAGGATGAGGGATGGCTACCACGAGAAACTCCTCATCATGAAACGTCATTCTTTAAAAGAACAACAGTATTAACACTTTGCTTTCTTATACAGGTTGCCTAGTTGAGCAAGCAGGGCTCAAGCAGGATAGTTGGGATCTCTTCGGAGTGTTGTCTTGGCGGCTGAGGGACATGGTATGTTGAGAAAGATCAACCAATTAGGACTATAGGATTGAGAAATACTAGTAGGTGACCCTATGGTTGCCCATTCCTCACACACTTCACACTTAGTCACAAGTGATGTGAGCAGCCAAAAGGTTGGATGCTCACAAGAAAAGAACTGTTTATAAAATGATTTTAAATGAGAGGGTCCTCTAAACCCCTCTCAAGAAAAATGATTTTAGAAGGGGGTCCTCAAGACCCCCCTCAAGCTTACAAAGATTTTAGAGGAGGTGGTCCTCCAGACCCCCCCCCCCCCCTCAAGTTTACAATGTTTGTACCAAAAGTTACCATTTCAAAAGATATTTAGCAAATCGGATATTTTGTCTCCATTAGAAGACATATTTGCTTTTGAACTTTGGTTGGCAGCAGGGGGCATCTGCTAGAGGGGGCAGGCTGAGCTACTTGTAGGTAGGGACAAATAGTAGACTGTAGACTTTGTCCCTCACCAACCCTCTAAGTTTTGGCTCCAAAAGTGCCAACCCAGCCTTAGTGCCCAAGTATAAATAGGACCCCTGGGTAAGGTCATGAAAAAAAAAAGAAAAAAACTCAATAGAAAAGTCACTCTGTCAAAATCACACCAGAACCTCTCTAGTATTCTCTCCCTTCTCTCTCTCTAAGTGCTAAGTGCCTTATTCTTTCATTCCCCACTGACAGCCATCACTCTCAGGAGCTCCTCTTGAGAAAATTACTATTATTATTGTGGAAGTTCATCTTCTTGTAGGGAGGGAGTTCCAGCTTGAGCTCCATTTTTACGAAGAGAAGGTCTCATCAGAAGTTGCTCCAGAAGTTCTTGAGAACCTTGCAGACAGCGTCCATTGGAGTGGGTCACGCCTCACCTTTTCCAGTTATTCATAGACCCCAGTCTCACTACCCTCCTACAGGAGTAAATCTAGAATCATGGGTAAAGGCACCATCAAAGTTTTGGGTTTTCCAATACTAGAAGTTGTTCTTTATGTTGTGGGACTCAATGCTAATTTTATAAGCATTATCCAGTTATGTGACAAAAACTAGCAGTTAAGTTTATCCACATAGAGTGTACGGTATATGATAAATCTAGTGAGGCTATTCTTCAAGGTGTAAGGACTAATGAAAATTGTTATGGAGTCATTATAATGTCTTCTTCTGTTTGCAATAGTGTTAAGGGCTCATCTTTCGATCTTTGGCATCAATGTATAAGTCATGTAAACTTTAGAGATCTTAACCGTATAGTAAAGAGATACCTAGTTCGAGGCTTTCCAACCTTAGGAAACCCAACCTCCTCAATTTACGATCCTTGTCAACTTGGAAAACAAATTAGTAGTCCTCGTAAGAATTTAAACTATATAACTACCTCTCATGTTTTAGAATTGATTCACATGGACCTTATGGGTCCCACTCATACCGAGAGTATATGAGGAAAGAGATATATCATAGTGATGGTAGATGACTTTTCAAGATATTCAATAATTGGATTTCTTAGGGAAAAGTTCGATGCAGTTGAATTTCTAATCGTTAAATGTCAAAATCTTCAAAATCAACATGGTGTCACCATTAAATGGTTTAGAAGCGATAATCGAACCAAATTTAAAGAATTCGACGTGAATGTTTTTTGTGTTGGAGTTAGAATTAAGCATGAGTTTTTACCATTCGAATTCATCAACAAAATGATATATTAGAGAGGAAAAATTGAACGATTCAAGAAATGGCAAGATCTATGCTTTTAGGTAGGAAAGTGCCCCATAGATTTTGGGCGAAAGTGATAAACACCATGTGTCATGTGATGAATAGGGCATACTTGCATCCCCACACTAACAAAATTCTTTATGATTGTGGAAAGGTAAAAAAACCCAATCTAGCCTATTTTCAAGTCTTTGGGAGTCCTTGATACATCCTTAGGGATAGATAGATCTTAGGAAAATTCGACTCGAGGAGTGATGAAGGTATATTTCTAGAGTATTCACCAAACAGTAGAGATTATAGGGTTTATAACTTTGTTAGCCCTAACATTGTGTAATTAGTAAATGTTATAATTAAAGATGATTCTCCAGTAATATTGTTTTGTATGGAGGATGATTTATACTTGAGAGTGATGCACCCCATGATGTTGATCATAATGAGACTCAAAATGATTTGGTGGATCCCTCACTTAAGAAAAGGGATCCAGCTGCTTGGGTTTGTAAAAGTCATGAACCTTCCAAAATGATGGGGAACCCCGAATTAGGTGTTAAGACTAGGGTGCAACTAGAAAATGAGGTTACTTATTTGTATTATACCTCTAAAATCGAAACTAAATTTTTTAAAGAGGCACTAAAAGATGAGTATTGGATCAATTCCATGCAACAAGAGTTGCGTCAATTTTAAATAAAATGATGGTTGGGAGTTAGTTCCTCGGCCTAGTGATACTTACATCATTAGTACCAAATGGATTTTTAAAAATAAAATGTATAAAAATGGTGTCATTGTTCATAATAAATCTAGGTTAGTTGATCAAGGATATCTTAAATAGAAGGTGTTGACTTTGATGAGGCATTTTCTCCTCTTGCTAGGTTAGAGTTCGTTCGCCTTTTACTAGCCATATCATGTCATCTTAAGTTCAAACTTTATCAAATGGATGTCAAGAGTGCCTTCCTAAATGGAGTTCTTCAATAGGAAGTCTATATGGAAAAATCTAAAGGGTTGGTAGAACCTAAGTATCCTAATCATGTCTTTTATTTATAGAAAGACAAATATGGTATGGAGAAATAACCTCGTGCTTGGTATGAGAGGCTTACTTCCTATCTACTTACTCACGGATTTTCGAGAGGGGGAGTAGATATGATGTTTTTTATTCATCGTGATGAGAATGATATCTTATTTTCCCTTGTGTATGTTGATGACATAGTTTTTGGGTCCACACATGATAAACATACTCAACTCTTCAAGAAGGAAATGCAAATGAGTTTGAGATGAGTATCGTTGGGTGAGATCATATACTTCCTAGGTCTTCAAGTGCATCAACTCGATAACAGGATATTTTTATCACACTCTAAATATGTGAAAGATCTTGTGAAGAAATTTAATATAGACTCCGCTAAGCATACACGTGCTCGCACGAGTTCATCTGTTAAGCTTAGTAAAGACACGAAAGGAAATGATATGGAGCACACTCTTTGTAGGAGTATGATAGGTAGTTTACTCTACTTCACTCTTAATCGTTCAGATATTTACTTTAGTTAAGGAGTTTATCCCTGTTATCAAGCTGCTCCAAAAGAGTCCCATTTAATTTCCATCAAATGTATTATCAAATATATTAGCGGAACCCTATCATTTGGAATTTGGTACTCTTTTGACACTAATGATTGTCTATCGACGTATTCAGATGCCGACTAGGCAGGAGATGTTGATGGTTTTAAGATCACCTCAAGTGGTTGTTTCTATTTTGGTAGTGAACTTGTATCATGGATGAGCAAGAAATAAAATTCCATTTCTTTATCCACGGTGAATCCATATTTCCCGAAGTCCTATTCAACATTCTAGAATAAAGCACATTAGGATTCAAGAGAACTTTATTCGAGAGTTATTTGAAGAGAAAGTCATATTCTTGAGCTTTGTAGGCACCAATCATCAATTGGCCTACATCGCTACCAAACCTCAAGATTCCCTCAGGTTTCAAAACCTTAGCAAATCCATTGGTATTTGATCCATTGATTGAGTTGGGAGTCGATTCTATGAGAAGTAGCCCTATCATTAGCTGCCTAGCCCTTGCAGCGTCATTCTCTATGCGCATTTGATCTTTCAGTCTAAATTTCTCAGCCTGAGAAGAAAAAGGTGATATATTTGGTTACATTTAAATTCCAAGACTAAACATTTAGTTTACAGTAATAAGCTAACAGACTTACTCTAATAGATTCTTTCTGTAAAAACTTCTCCATTCGTTCAATTTCACGCCTCTGTTCTCTTTGGTATCACTCCTCACTACAACAAAATTTGGTTTTAGCAACGAATTTTTTAGCAAGGAAGTAACTTTCGTTGCTAAAAGTGTATTATTAGCAAGGAAAATGAAAAAAGCATTGCTAAAAGTATAATCTTGTTATAAACATTTTGCAAGGAATTATTTCCTTGCAAAATGTAACTTTTAGCAAGGAAATTTTAAAATCCTTGCTTAAACCACGGCGGAAAAATTTGCCTCCTTTTTTTTAGTATTCGAAATACTTTCTGCAACGATTTAATTAATCTCCTCGCAAATAATTAGACATGCATTTAACACACACAAAAAATATCCTAACCCTCCCAATTTTTTTATCTCCCGCTCTCTCTCCTCTCCCATTCTCAGGTATCCCTCTCTCTCTCTCTGTGTGTGTGTGTATGTATGTGCGTGTGATCGTCTCTCCTCTCCTCTCATTCTTTGGTTATCATTTGTAACTACTATTTATTTGTATGTGTGTATTCCAGATTATATTTGTTTGTATGTTTCAAAGAGAATGTATCCCAGATTCTTCCCAATTTATGCCTGGCCTTTCTCTCCCTATTAGGGTTCATTATTTTGTGGTTAAACAATGTTTTAGAGCTTAAGATTTAACATTGAAGGACTATTCTTGTATTTATCATTGTTGTTTAAGGCTTATTCGTGTGTTTGTCATTTTTAATTTGTTATTTGTTAATCTTTCTTTCAACTGATTTATTGTTTGTTAATCTTTCTTTCAACTAATTTGTTTTTTAATCATTTTTTCAATTGGTTTATTGATGAATTTTGGATTCGTATAGTTTCGTAAGCTGAGTTTCATTTTCCACCATTATAGTTGTAGTTTTGTAAGTTGGGTTCACTGATATGTTGTAGTTATAGTTTGCTCCTCAACTGTTCAACACAATGTGCAAGTCACCATTCTAATATCTTTACTTTAGTTTAGTGAATTGATGTTTCAATTATTGTGTACAAGGGAAAAAATATTTTCGTGGTCTTGGTCGGCAACGATTTCCAGTTTTGAGAAATGTCTTGAGATTCAGAAACTTGTAATCATTCTTGTATAAAAAATAGTTCTTCAGATGAGAATTTTAATTCATTCAATGTATCAAAAGCATTGCCATACCAGTTATGCCTCAAATTGATGTCATAAGAAAGATGCATCAGTCACCTTTTTATCATATTAACAGGTTTATCGTTACTATTATGTTTTTACATATGATGCTTTTATTCAATTTTCTTTGGTTGAAACAAAAACTTATAAAACTTACGTGTCTGCAGGTGTATGGATTGGAGCTTTCTTGATACATTAATCTGGTCAGTTTGTAGTGCAATATCTAATGATCATGGGATACACAATGGGACCTGAATGGAAATAATTTTGTATTAATGATCTAGAGAGGGATTATTTCACTTCATCTATAGGTAGGAAGTTGATGGTTTTGCAGATTCTATGTGATGATTATTTATAAAATGTTTGGTTTCAAACTCTGTTACCATGAGTTTTGGGGTCATCAAACTTATTACACTGCAACAAGAGGAAAACAATTTTTTCCTCAACTATTTATTAAGCCACTGTCAGCTACACCTAACCTTAAATCACCTTCTCTGTCTGTAGAAATACAATTAGATTTTCATATGGTTTTATGTTGTGTCATTGTTCACTTAAATGCACTTCAACAGTATTAGAACACAATTTTTTATCGAAAATCTATACATTTTTCTACACATTTGTCTGTTTACAAAATCTACAGTTCACCCCTAACATAATGGGGCATAAAAGGAATGAAATGATCAATTGTAGCATAAACAAAATCGAATATGTTCCATCTATAAAATCACTATCATTTCTCAGTAAAATAAATGATTAAATGGCTTAAGAGTTATGTACATTATACAAGTCTTACATTATATATTAGCAAGTAGAAATGTTCAGGTAGTTTTATATTTACATAAAGGTGAAAATGGCGATATAAAGACTTAAATATACCTAAATAGTTGTCAAATTGATATCTGATATCTCACTGTATGACCTTTGGAATCGTATGATTTTAAATAAACAAAATTATTTATATAATTATTCGTGTTTTAGGTGAAAATTAGTAGGAAATTATGAGGATATGATCTATAATTGTTCATTTGTTCCTGTTTAAATATTAGATTTTTGTACACTTGACATAATCTACTCAATTCATAAAGCTTGTGTTTCGGATATGGTATTGTCATGTTTATTTATGTCTTTTATCCAGTGGTGTTATATGCTCATTCAGGTTGTATAATCGAAGATGATTAGAATGTTAAATATGCGGGCTTTGTTTGTGTTATCTCAGGATGTCTTTGAACAAACAATCAGATTTACATTAAATCATGCCCCAAAAGAATTGCTCGAGAGGATTGAAATCTAACATTTGAACCCTTCACATTTTAAAGCCCAAATGCTTACCAACAACAAGAGACAATAATAGTGTACACGAAGATATGGAACTCCTAGGTTGCAGTACCTTTAGGAACTGGTGACTCAGTTTCAGAATGCATCTAGTGAAGAATCAAAGGATAGAATCGTTGACAATTTGGCGAACTTTGCATATGATCCTTACAACTATACCTATTTGCGCCAATTCAATGTTATCGAACTTTTCTTGGATTTCATAACAAAGCCCAATGAGAAGCTTGTGGAGTTTGGAGTTGGAGGGATCTACAATTCTTGTGTTGATCCATCAAATGAGGAAGTGGTCACTCAGTGTAGTGGAGTCCTTCTTATCATCCAATGTTTATCAAGTCATATTACAAACACGGTGAATTATGCTACTCGAGCTCTCTATTATCTATGTAATGTTTATCAATTCGTATTCCGTAGTAAGTTATTTCATTTTTCATATTAAAATGATAAATTGTTTTGTAAAGTCTTCATGTTTCTAATATATATATATATATATATATAAACAGGGCTTGTGTTCTGAACAAATTATTGAGACTATACATCTATACACATGCTTTTCTCATGTGCTACTGTGCCTCTTACATCAATCCATTTGATTCTAATAATGGCAGATAAAGTCATAATATATTATATATTCCATTTGATTCTTGATAAAATGTTTAGTCCTAAAATGTAATGTTTGGTAACTTATAGAGTTATTTACTTTCCAAAAGGGGAATTAACATGGTCCATCTCTTGTTCTGAATGTATCGTTAGTTTTGCAAATTTGCCTTCTTTTCCCATTTTTGTACTCGAGTGTCAAATTTTGGGGTAAATACTTATTTGATCAAATTTTGGGGTAAAAAGCAGGCTGCCAATAATAATAGCCTTGAATGGAGTAGAAGATGCACCAATATCCAAGCCTATATCAACAGAATTGACAATGAAGAGCTAAATGTAGAAGATGTTAGAATTGTGGAACAAAGTGCCTTATCCCCAAAAGGTACATCTATCCCCAAATTTAAAAAAACTCATGCTGCCAAATCATTGTATCTGATTGATGTGGAAGATGAGCAGTTTCACCACACTCCTTTCATTGAGGAGCTGCAAATGTTCTCCAAGAGTATTGGAAAAAAATTACAGGCTTACAAGAAACTGAAAGATCAAGAGAATGTAGATGCAGAACTTGAGCAGATGCAACAACCAGAAACTGAGAAGATGGGAAATCAACCTTCATATACAGAGAAGCAGAAGCTCCATCCAACTAGAATGCAAGACCCTCCGTTCAGAAGACTCACAAGATCAAATACCAAAGGTACCATTCACTTTTCCACCTCAAATCCTCAATGATTAATTTGCTTCACTTTCATTTATATCTCTCAAAGCATTTTTTTTATTTAGATATAACATGTTATCACCTAATAAACATAACAGAGATGTACTGAACATAACAGAGATATATTGCATAGTCTAGTAAGTGAGCATTTTTTTAATGGGGATTTCCCAAGCCCCTTATATTCTAGTAGATAACCTTCATTTTTTAGAGCTATAGGTAGGACTCCTTAAATTGAAACCAAACTGTGCTTGCAATTCCATTATAATATGAGCTTTTAACTTCTTCTTTTGAGAATTAGTTAAGTATAACCCTCCTCGTCAATAGCTTTATTAACCAAATTCTTTTAAAAATAAGATAGTGTAAAGAACATTCTAAATAATGATGTGAATTAATTATTTGTGCACATTTTCGTTACCACAATCACCCATACCTGACCAATTTATAAATGTTTATACTTTCAATTTCATGTGCTGTAAATCAAGTTTTTTTGTTATTACTTACTTTGTTTGGTGTATAGCCCGATCCGTCTCACCCGCCTATTTGTGTAATCGTATCTAGAGGGCCAACCCTTTAATGGCTCGAGCCTAATTCATCTCACCCACCTATTCGTTTGGTGTAAATGTTAGGTTGTCTTGGTAAAACTTTTTTTCTCCTTCAAAGTAGTGGTGGTTATGTACTGTATTTTATATTTTACTCTTTTCCTTTGTCTTTTTAATTTTCCTTTTTGTAGACATTGACAAGATTTTTAGCTCTCTTGCTCTCCTCGGACCTCAAAAAGGTAACAAACTTAAAACATTTTACAAGCTTCATACTTAGTAGTGGTGGTTATGTAACTGAATCGAGGGATTTCTGTTATTGACAGCTACAAGTTGCTGAATGACGAAAAAGAGCTGATTGATGATGAAGTATTTCTTGCTTGCGCTCTTGGTTTGTGCTTGGTTGGTGCATTGAATGGGCATAGCTACATAATAACTTTCCCATTTGTAGCTAAGCCATCCCCCCTCCTTGTCATTTGTCAGAGTAACGGTTTATATCAGTATTCTTTAAACTTGGTGTAGCGCGATATTCTTAACAATCTCAGTAAAATAAAATGACTTTTAAAATTGAATTACTAATGTGTCACTATGGTTTATATCAGTGTAAACCGTTTAAATGTCTTGTTTATATTCCGTAACATTTAAAGAAAAAGTAATGTAGTCAGGTAACGCTTATGCAAGTACGTGTTCTTATGTATTTTATTTTCGTATGTTAATAGGCAGGTAAAGCATATGAGAAGCCGAAAGGGAAAATTGAAGTATTTTATGAAACTCATTAGACGAAGGAAAACTGGTGGATTCGTGAAGAAGCGGAGTCTAACTATGCAAGTATATAAAAGAAAATAATTTTACATGCTTAAACATAAAGTATTATTCCCAAGCCGTGCAGGCTGGATTGATCTGTGTTGAAATCGGTGGAAGGGAGTTGTTGGATTATTGATTTGTGTCACAACAGGTACGATTTTATGAATAAATAAAGGAAATTCTGTCGATTTTTTAAAAAAAATAAAGTGAAATCGGTGGAAGGAACGCATTGATGATTTACTTATAGATATAATTATTAAATTAGTGATTTGTGTGTCATAACATGTTGGATTTCTTAAATAAACAAAGGAATCGCTGTCGATTTTTTTTTAAGTTTAAAAAATACTCAAACCGATAGTGTAATATAATATTTTCTTTTTCTTTGTAGAAAGAGATGATTGAATTATAAAAAAAGCTCGGAAGATTCTGACGAAGCATCAATGTGTCAAAAATTCCTTGGAAAGAGGTCGGGATATGCGAAGGGTCTTGGTACCCGACCTTTGTAATCACTATGCAGGCAGAATTTTGATTTAAAGAACAAAAAATTACAAACAGAGATCCTAGATTTGAAAATCCTAGTCCAATGTCTTGTGTCAGAGATGACTACAATGAAGGCCACATTATTGCCAGATAAAGACGTTGCTCCTGAGGAAGATGTTCTTGAAGGATCTTATATCCCTACGAATCAAGTTGCTTGATGTCAAGTGTTGATTTTATCATTTTGTTTGTGATGAGAAAACTAGTATAAACTCATCTATGTATTATTTACTTTTGATCTTCATTGTGACATGAACAGTAGTACATTTACGTTTTGAATATAATATAACATTTTTTTTAATTATGCGTGTTTACTTAATTTCTTTTTATTTGTTTCATTATTTAATATAATTCTGTAACGAAAAAGAGTGTTACAAAAGACTATTAGCAACGAAGAATTGACGTTTTGCAAGGAATTTTAATTCCCCCAAAATATATTTTGCGATGATTTATTAGTATCTTTTGCAACAAAATTTTCATTGTAAAATATTTTTAGTCGAAATACGAGAACTTTTTTGCAACTAAAAAGAGTGTTACAAAAGACTTTTAGCAATGTATAATTAACATTTGGCAAGGAATTGTAATTCTCTCAAAATATCTTTTGCAAGGAATTGTAATTCTCTCAAAATATTTTTTGCAAGAATTTGTTAGTATCTTTTGCAATGAAATATTCGTTGTAAAGGATTTTAGTCAAAATACGAGAACTTTTTGCAACGAAAAATAGTGTTACAAAAGACTTTTAGCAATGTAAAATTAACATTTAGCAAGGAATTTTAATTCTATAAAAATATCTTCTGCGGGGATTTGTTAGTATTTTTTGCAACGAAATATTCATTGCAAAAGATTTTTAATCAAGATATGAGAACTTTTTTGCAACGAAATTATTTATTTTCAGCAACGAAAAATTTCATTGCAAAATATTTTTAGAGACGATGACAAAATTTCCTTGCAAAATATCTATAGCATGATGGCTAATGCGAGGAATGTTGCAAGGAAAAAAAACGTTGCAAAAGGTGTTTTGCAACGAAAGCATACCTTTTGCAATGATTTTTTTCCTTTCTAACATCCATAATTCTTGTAGTGCCTCCTCACGCTGTTTTTCACGAAATAACCTTTATTCTTCCTTCCTTCATTCACGATCCTACCTCTCCATTTCTTTCCACATGTGTTCTTCTCTCTTAAGATACAAAACTAACAAAAATCAGTTTACAACTAATAATCTCCTCATCTAAAACTATAAAAAATAAAGGGTAAAACCTTTCGCCTCAAAATATTTTTTTTTCAAACTCTTTTTGAATTCTTTTCTCATGTGCTTCAACTTCCTTTGCAATTCTAGCCTCTTCACTCTGCAAGAGGCCAATGAACATATAAAAATCCTTCACTTTTCAAAAGACATGTATAGTTGTATTTCATGGCATGTAAATAAACCTTGTGTTTCCTCTCCATCCACGAAACCTCCTCATCACGGGAGACCTTCTTGTCAGGTGGTATAAGTGGATTGTCCTATACAGCAACTGGCAGAACAATAATATGAGCATCCTTACCAATGTTTATAAAAGAATTTTTTCATGGAATAATGTCAAACTCTCTTGTTCACCCTGAAAACTCACCGTATAAAGGCTTCAAACCTAGAAGATAAACATTATAAATCATTAAAATTCACCATCTTTATGCTGGCTTGTAGTATCCTCTCTTGTTCACCCTTAAAACGAATCACATCGCGCTCAAATTAGCACCACATTAAATAATTAAATCAAATAATAATCTAAATGAAGGACTACAACATACCTGAGGGGTAAGAAGACAGAGAAACAGAACAACAAGCACTGGCTTAGGGACCATTTCAAGTAGTCCACTCTTAAAACTAGCCATAATAAGCTTAGTATAATCCACTCTTCATACTTAACTTGAACCCAAAATATAATACATCATGCTCCTTCCCTCTAAAAGCATTATATAGAGTATACTAAAAAAATAAAATCAGATAACTGTAAAAATTGAATGACTTTATTTTCAACCTCATAACTTACCAAATACTCTATTCAAATATCACTTATACAGAGTCCTATAGTGAAGTGAATATATGCTAGCTTATATTTTGAGATATCATTTTTACTACACATATCTTCTATGGTACCCTGCACCCAATCAATTAGTCACCACATCATTTAAACTCAACTTTATCTATTATATCTAAGCCTTTTAACAGAATATGCTTATCAATTTTCATGAAAATTACAAAGAACTATCTAGTTAATATTTATCCATATCCAAGTTCTTTGATACTAATGGATCGTGTGGGCCTAAATCACTATTATAGTATAACAATAATATGCTTAAACACTAACCCACAAAAAAGTCATATTTATAATGGAACATGGCTTCACAATAGTAAAACAACATACAATTGTTATACTTCAGTGACTGGATACATACATAGATATTCTATCAAAAATAAATATTGAAAACTACTGAACAATACCTCTTAAGTTATGTGTTTTGTCCTCAAATAGGTGGCGGTTTCAACTGTGAACCTACAAGTTCACACATTAAATTTCAATAAAATTTTAAATAAATTCCTAAATAAATTGCAATAAATGAGAAGAAAAACTAACATAAAGGTTAAAATATTCATATAAATTACTACATGTCAGATCGAATGTTAGAATTGGAAACAAACCCTAGGTTGAATAGGTATATATGCAAAACATGTATATATGCGTGTATATATACACATTTGGAGAGAACGTACATGGTTCTTCCAAACCCTAGGTTGAACAGGTCGCGATTTGGAGAAGAACCCTAGCGATGCGATGCGACCTGATTTGCAGGTATGAACCCTAGGTCTCGTTTTAGAGATATTAACACGTATCAAGTTTGGGAGAGAGTATGGCCAAATTGTTTGGGATGGGATAAATTAACCTATTTTTTAAGAAAAATAATTACTTCTAAAATATTGAACTAATATTACTAACACTTATTTTACATTAGGAACGGTAATGTACGGTGAGAAATAGTAATGGTATAATACTGTTAGTAATACCAAAAATAGTCTGTTACTAAAAGAGCGTTTTGATAAGTGCAAAATATTGTGCATAATTCCAAACAATATTTGATTTTATGGGAGACATAGGTTGAAGATAAATGGGTAGGCATAATAAATCATTATATTATTTCTTAAGGTGACGTTATTGGTAGAGAATCATTAATCTTCATGGCAATTTTGTTTTTGTGTCTAGTATCCAATTATATTCCTTTTAATTGTCACAAGGCATATGTGAGCGTATAGTGTGTTAATATATTTTTTGTCATTTTGCACTTATGTCGTTGTCTTAGGCAATGCTCTCACTCGCATTGTTCACACCCATTCCTTCTGTTTTCACGGTTCGAATATTTCTACACTACCTAGGACAATTGAAAATAAAATTTGTATGGGTTTATAACCTTTTCAGACCTTTATGCTCTTTATTTTTGCAAAATTTTTCGATTGGGTTGAGGTTAAAAAGTCTGAAATCTCATTCGAAATCTCGTTCAAATTATATTCTAACAACCCAATGCCCTATAAATCCCTGCAATCTTATTCGATTTCTCATTCTTACGTCATTCGAATGAGATTCCAAGAATTTGTTGGGCTAAAATTTTATAATCTTTTTTTCTTTCTTTTCCCTCTTTTTCTCGTCTCAAAAACCGTTTCCCTTCCTTATTTCTCTCTAACACTCACATTTATTTCACCCACACTCTGCATATTCCCAACCCTTCATCTCCATATTCCTCCATTGAAATTCTTCCACTTTCTAGAGCCATTTTCCATATCCTATAGTTGATGTGGATTTCTAAAGCTTTGCTTTTGATGTATTTTTTTCTCATTCCTTCTCTAGGATATTTTGATATTTTGGTTGAGTATATATGGTTTGAGTTATGTTTTTGTTACATGCAACGCCTTCATGGCGTTTATTTCTCACTATTGACCCATTTCATGAAAACTCAACATATTTCTTTGGGGCCTTTGTTTATATATATATATATATATATATATATATATATATATATATATATATATATATATATTTTCAGACACATTTTAAAAAAAATGATATATAATTTGCCTCGATGAAGTGAAATATCATGAAGTTCTAATATTTTTTTATAAAAAAATAAATTTTGTTATTGTCAAATTCTTGAAATTTCATTTAATTTATTTCAATTAGTTTTATCTTCCCTTATTGGTTCTATTCTAACGGAGGATGGGATTTCTTGTTATTTTGTTAGATTTTGGTGTTGTGGTGGTTTGGTTGGCTCATTCTGGGTAGGTTGTAGTAATCTATTCAATTCTCCACTCTTGATGATGACACTCCAAATGAGACTCCCGATGATGTCATGATGATCTCACACAGTGATCCTTGTTTTTAGACAGTTATTTTCTTTAGTGTACTTGTGAGAGAGATCTTTATTTTTCATTTATTTGTACTATCATATGTACCAGATCTTTGTTTCCCTTTCCATCTCCTGTTTTGTTGATTTGGATATTGTTTCATCTTTGTGATATATTTTTATGGATTAATGTTAACTATCTCTTGCTTCATTTTATCTATATCATTATGATGGTTTCTCTTCATATCTATGTTATGAATATTATCTCTATTGTTTTATCATGTTAATGTCACCATGTCATCTCGATTAGATTGTTCTATTACACTAACTTTCCAGGTTTGTTATATTCCTTGGTCTTTTAGGAACAAAAAGGGGGACAACATATTTAGGGGGAGCTCGTAATTTGATTTTCTTCTTTTCTTTCCACATGTATTTTATGGATTTATTGTTTCATGTGTGTAGGATATTTCTTAAATTTCAGATTCATGCCTATAAGATCTTTGTGTTACAGCTGTGTTGTCAATCGAGTCGAGTTTGTCTTTTTTAAGGGGTTTGGGGATGGGCTTTAGGATCGGCTTGACGGCCTAACTTAGAAAATTTTGAGTCTTTTTATTTTTTTTATGTTTTGTCTCGGAATAGCCAAAGGGGGATATTTGTAAGGAAAAATTTCTAATATAGTCAATTTATAGTATTGGCTATTTTCGTTGGATAAAAATTTTAGGGTATTTTAGTCATGCTACTCCACTTCATTAAGAATTTGAGCATTTCGACTTTCAACGTACAATAAGTTCATCTTTCCATTTGATTGCTCATTTCCCCAAAAGATATATGACCCGAAATATTTTAATTTGTTAGAGACAAATTTTAAAGGTTTATATGCTTATTTGTAATAGGTTTTCAAACTTCTTTTGGCCTTTAAATTTAATTTAAATTTGTTAAAATTAGAGAAGTCGTTCAAACGACCTTCTCTCTTAGTCATTCAAACGACAAACTACTTCCTTAAAGATTTTCTCTGAAATGTGATTTGAAGGACTCTTTCTAACGACACCCAGCAATGTCGTTCGAACGAGCCAGTTAAGTCGTTTGAACAAGAATTTTTAATTTAAAAAAAATTGATTTTTCCCGTTAACTTCTCTTGCCCACTACTTTTAACTTTGAAAAAAACATTGGATCTCGGGAATTATAGAGTTTTTGGCCATTGAACTTTATAGAAAAACACATTTTCTCTTATCAAAAGGTCTCCAACTTTTCATATGAGCTTTAGGATAATTTTTCCAAAAAACCTCAACCTCAACCTCAACCTCTCATTACATTCATCCCGATTTTAGGTGTGGTGGACTTCTGCACAAGTTGCATTAGGAGATGGTTCTTGGCTTTTAGTGGATACCGAGACACATGAGTATCGTGCAACATGTTGGATCTACACGTGCTACAGACGGAGGTATTGAAGACGATAACAATGTGTCTTGTGGAGTCAAGTCTATAACTCTTGTTTGTCTTATTGTCAAAACAGTATTCGTAGAGGATTTTGTCTAGGCCTAGCCGTCCGAGGTTTTTTCCATTTGGATTTTTCTCGTATGTAACACCCCGCACAATCTGGAGGCCACAGCCGCCAAATTACGTCCGGAATCACTAAATAAAATATCATTCTTAGCATGTGACAGATATGAGACATATAAAAAAAAATCCACAAGATAATAATTAGATTTATCCAATAATAATAATTATTCATCCAATAAAAATCCATCACCATGATAATCTCCAAAATAATCCAACTCCAAATAAATATAATCTCAAATAAAATGATCCAACTGTAACCGTAGCAACTGTGGAATCAATTGTCCCACCAAATCCATAAACTGGGTCTCAATATAAATGCGAAGGAATGAAAACTAAACTAAACTACTAAGGATAAAATAAATAAACTCCAGTTGCACCTTCAAGATGTATCTCCAACCACTCCTATGCAGCTACTCGAGCAATAATACCTGAAAATTGTTAGTCAACGCACAATGTCAGGGTCCCGAGCATGAATACAAAAGACCTCCTCAATTAGGGTCCGTGAAACCAGACAGTAGCATTATACATGATAAATATCACAATATAATATTTTAAATTTTAAACGAGATAATTAATAACGATTCCAGTAAATAAACGACATGTGACAAAATACGCAATTATACTACCCCAAATTCTAAGTCCGATTATTCGTTCATCTAACTTAATCTCAATTAATTAAGTTATGAATTTTCATCATTTGTAATATCGTTTCTACACCACACCCATTCCTCTCACTGTGTCAAGTCAGCCCGTTATACTATCAGCTCTGCACACACTTGTGAGGTTCCATGCACGACGCGTCACTATAGCCCATTAGCACGTTTTATTGTCATTCCACACATACTCGTGACGTCAACACACACCCACGATGATATACTCAGTTGGTATGTTTAACTGTCAGCCCTACACATACTCTCACGGCAAATATATTCTAATACCCGTTTTATTATCTTAGGTATTAATTCTCAATTTTTTATTTTCTCATCATCTCATATTCTTATTATTTTATTCATTTACCCCACCCTTATTATCGACGTGAGATCCTCAAAACACCCTTAGTCCCATACTTAAAAGTCTCCAAGACACAAATACGTCGTTCCCTATGATATAGGATGTATTTCTGTCAATAATATTTCCATAGTCTTAAGCCTAGGCTAACGAATCGACGGAACAACGCAAAAATTAGCCCCCATCCCGGAGTATCCAATTCGTAAAAATCTACACTAACTAGTCCCATACCTAGAAAGTGTTAACTGCAACTAAGGCCTACCCAAAAGTCCCATACCTAGCAAGTATCCTAAAAATAGGTGAGAGCATACTTCCCGAAAATTCAGTTGTCCCCGCGATGGCAATTATGAACCACAATCAATCAAACCATCCAATTATAAGTCATAATGCAAATTATTCATACGATTCACAATTTTTTTTATTTAATTCATATAATCTGTCGTTATAATTTACGCAATTTATTCCATTTAACAATTTTAGATTCAAGATCATGTGAGTATATGGAACATACAAAAATAATCCACTTAAATCACAACTACATAAATTCATGAGTTTGCACGCGCCCCATTTTCATTCAAAAAATATATACACAATTTCTACATGCAAACCTACACCCATAAAACCAAAACCCAATACTCTATCCTATTCACCCAAAAATTATAAGAATTAATTCATATTCCAAATTTTCATAAAAACAGTCCCAAAATTAGCGTCCACTTTTTCTAATTAAAGTTGCCAGTTTGTTTTAAGAAAACATGTGATTAAATGTTTAGGTGCCACTTAAGACGTATAATAGGAAGAGAATAGGGTATCCATGCCGGAGGAATTGTCAGTTGAAAGTTATGAATACTCAGTTTGCTTTTGTCTCGCAAAAAAAAAGCAATTTTCATGCTTGAGCCTTTTTAAAAATATGTAGTTTAAACCTCCCAAAATATGATTGAAGTTTTGTTTAATGGATGTTTGGAGTTGAAATATAAGGGTCTTAGTATTCTGCTTTCGGTAGGGAAAGGAGAGTTTGGAAACAAATTGGAAACAAAAATACGTGACATTTTAGAAAAAGTGGGTCAAGGTTCCTTTTTATAAAGTGAGATATAAGAGTCCCAAAAATTTCCAACTCTTAAAAGATTAAAAAAATATATACTAACAGTCACATATAACCCATGTGCATCCCAAAAATTTAGGAGGCAACCATCTCAAAGAACTGTCGTGCGCGTTCAAATCAAAATTTGAGCCAGCCAACTCTCGTGATGTCATTATGCATGGAACAACAATAAAGGATAAATAAACAAATAAAAAAATCAACTCCCAATTATTGGGAGCCATGTGCGCAAGAAAAGAAAAAAAAGGGGGAGAAGTGATTCAACGTTTATCTCTCACTTCCAGCATAAATTTACAGAAAGAGAAATATTAATAACAATATAATACTAAAATATTTTGAAAGAGGTTATCTCTTTATCATGCAAAAAAGAAAAATCAAATGTTTGGATTTTTCAAATCTATAAAATTTAGAATTTTATTAATGTTTATTCAATTATAAAAATTTCTGAAACCCCAAAATATTTTAATTTTTAAATGAAATTTAGACAAAAACAATCTTTTAATTTAAATAGTCCACCTTTTTAAATTGACAAAAATTTAATTCCATCAAAAATACCTTTTTGACTTTTTAAATTTAAAATGCGTTATGGAAGGTTTAAAAACACGGGGAGTTACGTACTTCCCCACTAGTACAGAAATTCCTCAAAATTGGACAAAGCATAAACGACAAAAATAAAATGAAAATCACATATGTCTACCCATAAAATACCACAATTGAATGCCGATACACCTAATCATACACGCACATACCCTACAATCAAACATATAATATATATCCTAATTATATATATAGGCATAGCTATAAAAATATTGGCGTACCACGGTCTCCCAAGAATCACCACTCGATTATATCTCAAAATGTCATCACAATGTTTAAATCCTCAAATCAAATCACATCACTCCATTGAAACACTATATACCCAAAATTTATACTAACGATCTTCCAAATAAATATCGTCTCCAAAATCAACTCTGAGGATCCTTACATCAAGATTACTACTTCTAATCTCACTACCGACAACTTCCTCAACACAAAACTCCTTATCTCTAAGAAACACAACTAGCACGTATGCTAGACTCAATATCTTAGAGAGCACGAATTAATAAAGGGAATCAAAGATCGATAATGCGGAAGATAAAAGGACTCACAACCTATGAGACCTAAGACCATGCTCTGATACCATCTATAACACCCGCTCAATCTGGACAACAAGTTGGCCAGCCGCCCGTCGCCAAATTACGTCAGGCATCACTAAATAAAATATCATTCTTAGCATGTGATAAATATGAGACATATAATTTTTTTTACCCAAGATAATAATTATATTAATCCGATAATAATAATCATTCATCCATTAAAAATCCATCACCATGATAATCTTCAAAAATATCCAACTCCAAATAAATATAATCTCAAATAAAATGATCCAATTGTAAACCTTAACAACTGTGGAACCGAATGGCCCACCAAATCCATAAATTGAGTCTCAATATAAATGAAAAGGAATGGAAACTAAACTAAAATACTAAGCATAAAATAAATAAACTTCAGTTGCACCTCAAGATGTATCTCCAAACACTCCTATGCAGCTACTTGAGCACTAATACCTGAAAAGTGTTAGCCAATGCACAGTGTCAGAGCCCTGAGCATGAATACACACTACTCCCCTCAGTTAGGGTCCGTGATCCCAAACAGTAGCATTACACATGATAAACATCACAATAGAATATTTAAATTTTAAACGAGATAATTAATAACGATGCGAGTAAATAAACGGCATATGCCAAAATATGCAACTATACTACCCCAAAATCTAAGTCTGATTATCCATTCATCTAACTTAATCTTAATTATTTGAATTATTAATTTTCATCATTTGTAATATCATTTGTGGGACTCCCACTTAAAACTTTATCTGATATTATTTTTTTGGTTGTGGGACTCCCATTGTTCTAAGCCACACTTGTTCCCCTCACTATGGTTAGTTAGCCCGTTATACTCTCAGCTCTGCACACACTTGTGAGGTTCCACTCACGACACGTCACTATAGCCCATCAACGTGTTTAACTATTAGCCCGCACATACTCGTAACGTTAACACACACCCATGACGATATATCCAGTCAGCCCATTTAACTATCAGCCTTGCACGTACTCTCACCGTAAATATATTTTAATACCCATTTTATTTCTTAGGAATTAATTCTCAATTTCTTATTTCTCATCATCATATATTCCTATTATTTTATTCATTTATCCCACCCTTATTATCATCGTGAGATCCTCAAAACACCCTTAGTCCCATACCTAAAGGTCTACATGACACAAATACGTCCTACCCTATGATATAGGATGTATTTAATGTAATACCCCGTATTTTCTGTAATATTTATTTTTGGGGGTTAATTGAATTAAATGTTTATTAATTGGAAATTAATCCGGATATAAATATTAACGAGATGTGAGTTAGTATTTTATTAAAATGTGTATACTTGTCATTATATGAATATTGGTAATATTGAAATTGTCGTGAGATTTATATACGGCAATTTGGGAATTTTGTTTGACGCGTGTGACCGCCACGTCATGGTATTTTATTAATAAATTAAAAAGTGAGTTTTAGTTCCATTAACCGTATGGTCGTTTTGAGTGCGCCAACGCGTCCGGAAGGGTCGAGATAGTCAGAAAACACTAGCTGGAAGTTTAGTTTGGGTCCCGGCGTATTTTTGGGCCATACCGGCATCATAAAGGGTATTTTGGTAATTTGTATTTTTGGGAATTAAAAAGTGACGAAAATTGGGATTTCAATCTGACTATTTCTTTAAACCACTTAACCCACTAACTACACTATGTGACAATATGGGCTACGGGAGAAGTTGATATACCATTCTAACTTACCAAAAACCATAACACACCTCCATATCTCCTTTGTCTTCAGCCTTGGGAAGAGCTTAAGAGAGAGAGAGAGAAGGAAAGAATTCTGCAGAAAGAGAGAGAGAGGACAGACTTAACTTCAAGATTCATCACCAAATTCAGAGTTAAATTAAGGCAAGTGATTTAAACTCATTTGATTCAAGATATGTTTTCATGTTTAGGAATTTTCGAAATTATTCTTGGGAGATGATTTAGACCCATAAATTGGAAGTTAAAATCTTGAATATATGTTAGGAATTGCATGTAGTAATATTCTGGACGAAATTTATGTTCTAAACAGAACCTTTGATGATTTAAAAATGGAGTTAGAAGAAGTTTAATGATGTTCTTGAATGGAAGAATTCTGGAAATTATTTTGATGTAGTTTTGATCTAAACTAAGCCTTTAAATGGTGAATTATGGGACTTAGAATGTTAATACTGTTGTAGGATGATAGTATAATGTTATAGTAACCTTGTCTTGGAGTTTAATGTTTAAAAATGGAGTTTTGGGACGAAACTGTAACTGCAAAACGAAGCAGTCCGTAACAGACCTGGTGCAATCGATCGATCGATCGACCACCATCGATCGATCGAAGGTAAAGGTCGATCGATCGACCTTCCCAGAATGAATAAAGTTTTCCTTAATTGAATTTTAATGGTGTTAACCCTTGGATACTATTATTGGAGACATTGTGAATACCCTTAACCTTAAGGAAGACCAGTAGGCCTGATTATGAGATTGGACTTTAATTGGAATCTAATTTGAGGAATTATTCTAAATTAATGAAATTCGTTATGTGAGTTAATATTTGGGCAAATAGTGAAAATTTGAATAATCTGATGGAATAAGGTTTGGGGCAGAAGTAAAGACCTTAGGTATTAAGATGTTATATGTGGGAATAATGGGAACTTAATAGTCTATTCGAGATAGGTTTTAAGTTTAAGAAATTACGACGTGAGACGTGTCGACTATTTTATTTATATATTTTCGGGATACTTGAAATATATGAATTTGGAATAATGGCATAATGAAGTAGAGTATACCATTATTAATATTGAGATATCTAAGATGTGTGAATGCTTAGTATATGACTTTATGTGTATGACATACCTACCATACTTGCTATCACGGGAGGTTTACGTTCGCTTAGGGACTTCTTATCCTTGTGTTGCCCGGATTTAGATTGGTTACCTCGATGAACATAGGTCATAGAAGGACTTATTGTGATATTAATAAGTCTGCTGATCGTGGGAGCGTAGGTATGTGCGTGACCCATATGATGGTGACTGTGTTCGCCTCCACTATTTGTGATGTTGTTATCTGAACAATTCCTGAGAGATTCGGAATGTGTGATCCTTATGTACGTGATGTATCGGGATGGATAGCAGAGTATGTGTGCACCGCAGCTTAGCCTTTGGGTGCTTATATTGTATATTTATGATGTGAAAAATATACGGTTATATGAGAAGGAATATATTATGTTAAATTGTGAGTATAGTTATGGTAATGTTTTGAAAAGATAAAAAGGGAACTTTTATCAATAAATGGTTTTGTTAATAATTGGGAATTCGAGAATTAAAGTAGAACTCTCTATTTAATTGTTAATGATGGAACTTATAACGTGAACCGAGTAGAAGTGTTAGAAATTCTTTAGATAGTTATGAGTTAACACATGAATGGGTACAGGAACGTTAGGAGTGCACAGTTAGACGAGAGGTGAGTATCTCATGTGAGAGCACGTCCTAACATGTATTTTGCATATACTGTTTTAAATGTTTTTAAAGCACTTGCAGGTTTTTAAAATATCTCCACATTCGGGCTCTGACCCGTTTGCTTTCAAATCTATCTTTTTGTAAAAACCATTTTAGGTGCCCAGCCACAAGGTCACCATGCATAGTATTCTCATTCTGGTGACGAGCTGTAGTTGCTTGTGAAAGCTACAGGGATTTGCTTTTAGACGCTTATATCATTTGGATTCCTTACTCAGTATTCCTCAGCTGTAGGGCATGTTGCCCAAATTCTATTAGATACATTTCCATTTCAGTTTTTAGACTTTGGCATGTATTCATTCAGTATTCAGTATTTCATTATTTACTTCAGTTGTGGGATTGTGTTATGAGGAGTTTTTCCTCCAGTTTATTTATATCATGTGACGGTTATTCTATTTACTTCATTATGGTGAATGGTGTTATTACTCTTGCTTTAAATCGTTTATTGCCTGTTATTCTGACTTTAATTAAATTTTGGCAACTTACTTTTTAAATACTAGGTGGTTAGTAATAATAAAATGTTTTCGACAGTGATGCTATTAACTGAGCCAACTTGGCATTTTGAATTAATTTAATAAAGGAGTAGCTACCCGGTATTTAATTAGTCGGTGCGTCACAGGTGGTATCAGAGCATCAGGTTCTAGTGTCCTTTAGGATCTGAACGGCTTATTATGTTTCCGCTGAGCTTTCTTTGATATAGAGCCCTATATTTTAGGACTGTTGTATTCTTTTGTTTATGCTACGTTCTTCAGCTATATTAATTTTATAACTGCGAACTTATAGACTTTATTCTTATTTCAGAATGCCTCCACGACGTGCACGACAAGTTCCCAGGAATGCGACGCCAGAACCACAGCCAGCACCGGTTCAGGGCATGATGAACGCCGCTGAGGTTGCAGCTATTGTAGCCCAAGCGGTAAATGCCGCCATTGCCATTATTCAGCAGGCACCACCTCAGGCGCCGGTTGCCGCGCCAGTACAGACTAATGCATTCCCGTCTGCTTGGGAACGTGTACGTGACGCTTTTCATAAAACGCATCTGCCAGAGTTTGCAGGTAGCTCAGATGTGGTAATCTCGAGCCAGTGGAGGAAGGATATACAGCGGCACTTGAGGATGTATGAGTGCACGGATGTTCAGAAGCAGGTGCTAGCTACTTTCAAGCTAGTTGGATCTGCATTGGAGTGGTGGGAGTCTATTACCACCATAGAGGAGAGGGATACTCTCACTATTCAGGAGTTCTGGGTGTGGTTCGACCGCAAGTACTTTCCGTCAGCTGTTCATACGGAAATGAGGAGGAGATTGATGAGTCTGAGGCAGGAGGGCAAGACCGTGGCCGAGTATGAGGCCGAGTTCACTAATCTGTTGAATATCGTTCCTGATGAGATACCGACAGAAAAGAAGAAGATTGAGAAATTCACCGACGGGTTGACATGGAGGATCCGTCAACATCTGTTAGGGAACCTTTCGTTGGCCACTTATTCTGATGTGGTTAACGCTGCTTTATTACACTGCCAAGATCACCGCTTTAATATGGCTGAGGGCAAGCGATCGGGAGAGTCTAGCCATCAGGGCAGGACTGGAGGACATGGTGGTGGGGCACAATCTTTTCAGGGGCAGAGGCAGGTAGAGCAGGGTTCTCAGCAGGGGGATCGTAAGAGGTTCCGTTCAGGGGGTTTCAGGAACGGTCAGGGAGGATTCCGGAATGGCCAGCAGGGTCATAACGGCCATCAGGGTCAAAATGGTCAGCATCAGCAGTTTCAGCAGGGCCAAGGGAGGAACGGTAACTACCACCAGGGCCGGGGACAGCAAGGGCAGAGAGGAGGGAACTTCCCAGGGAAGTGTTTCGTTTGTGGCAAGACTGGCCATAAACGCCAGGACTGTCCTGATAGGGGCAGGGCCCCACAGCAGCAGCAGGGAGCTCGCCAGGAGCCACAGAGGCCTATGTTTCCCGCCGCTCTTCCCGCACCGCCTCAGATGGCAGCTTTGCCACCCATTCCAGTAGTTCCGGCTCAGCAGGGACATCTACAGTATGGACGTGTCTACAACGTCCACCAGGCAGCAGTTCCACAGGCTCCGCCCGCGATTGAGGGTACGTTTTCTATCCATGGCACTATGGGTCGGGTACTGTTTGATACGGGGGCTACACATTGTTTTATAGCTATACACTTCGCGAAGGCGTTAGGATTGTTAGCCACAGCGGAGAGCACAGTGACGTGTGTCGACTCACCATTGGGGAGTGGGTCACTTATATTCTTTATATGTCGGGGAGTGGGGGTAGAGATTGGTGGTTTGGTATTACCTGCGGACATGTTGGTATTAGATATGCATGTTCACGATGTTATTATCGGTATGGATTGGCTCGCTGACTATAGAGCCATGATTGATTGCTTCGGTGGGAGCATTATTTTTGCCATTCTGGGGCAAGAGATGTTTGTAGTGGCAATGCCTCGCCCAGAGGGAGGCTCGAGCGCTCATTTATATTACATTGAGGAGGATACCTCTAAGGAGGTTGTGATTCCTTTAGATTCGATCCCAGTTGTCAGGGAGTATTCTGATGTGTTTCAAGAGATACCAGGCCTACCCCCCAGTCGAGAGATAGACTTCGTTATAGACTTGTTACCAGATACGAGACCTATAGCATGAGCACCATACCGTATGGCTCCAGCTGAGATGAGGGAGTTACGGGATCAGATTGAGCAGTTGTTGGGTCAGGGGTTTATTCGGAGGAGTACTTCACCGTGGGGTGCCCCTGTGTTGTTCGTGAAGAAGAGAGATGGTTCACTGAGATTGTGTGTAGACTACCGGGAGTTAAACAAGGTCACGATACGGAACAAGTATCCATTGCCTAGAATCGATGACCTATTTGACCAGTTGAGAGGATCTTCTTACTTCTCAAAGATTGATTTGCGATCTGGATACCATCAGTTGCGTATCAGGGAGGAGGACGTCTCGAAGACTGCGTTCTTATCGAGATATGGTTCCTACGAGTTTCGGGTTATGCCATTTGGTTTGACCAACGCTCCGGCAGTATTTATGGACTTGATGAATAGGGTGTTCAGGGATTTCCTAGATCAGTTTATCATTGTCTTCATCGATGATATGTTGGTTTACTCCCAGACAGAGGAGGAGCATGCCGAGCACTTGAGACTAGTTTTGCAGACACTGCGCCAGAATGAGTTGTATGCAAAATATGAGAAGTGCAGGTTTTGGCTGAAGGAGGTTCAGTTTTTGGGGCATATTATTTCCGACCGGGGAATATCAGTTGATCCGGGGAAGGTATCCGCGGTGAGGGAGTGGGGACAGCCCACGACACCGACAGAGATCCGTAGTTTCTTGGGCCTAGCAGGATACTACAGGAGGTTTAATCGGGGTTTCTCCACGATAGCGGGTCCCATGACACACCTAACCCGTAAAGGTGTGTCGTTCATTTGGAGTGATGCCTATTAATTGGCATTTGATGAGTTGAAGGACAAGTTAACCTCAGCACCTGTGTTAGCTTTGCCGAGACCGGGAGTTGAGTATCTTGTTTACACTGATGCGTCCTTACAAGGACTTGGAGGTGTACTGCAGCAGGAGAGTCAGGCCATAGCTTATGCTTCCCGTAAGCTTAAGCCTCATGAGAAGAATTACCCTACCCATGACTTGGAGTTAGCGGCAGTGGTATTTGCCCTTCGTATTTGGAGACATTACCTGTTGGGGGAGAAGTTTCGATTGTTCGCGGATCACAAGTCCCTACAGTACCTATTCACGCAAAAGGAGTTGAATATGCGGCAACGGAGGTGGCTTGAATTCGTGAAAGATTATCAGTTCGATATCCAGTATCACCTAGGGAAGGCTAACGTGGTGGCAGACGCGTTGAGCCGTAGACCGGTAGATGAGGTGGCAGATGTGTGAAAGGCAAAGTGGAAAGAATTGGGACACCAGGATGCAGTGGCCCGATCATTCATGTCTGTGATGACTATTACACCGCAGATTGTCACGAAGGTGGTGAAGGCACAGGCAAACGACTCGTTCTGTCAGGAGCAGATAGTTCGATTATTGGCAGAGGGAGCCGAATCCTATACCGTTAGCTCAGACAGGGGATTACGCTTCAATGGGAGATTGGTGGTCCCAGAAGGGGAGGAATTACGGCATGAGGTGATGGCAGAGTCGCACGGCTCACGGTTCGCGGTACATCCCGGAGGGGACAAAATGTACCAAGACATGAGACGTCAGTATTGGTGGAGCGGGATGAAGAGAGATATTGCCGAGTTTGTCTCAAAATGCGCCACTTGTCAGCTCGTAAAAGTGGATCATCAGAGACCGGCAGGATTGCTACAGCCGTTAGAGGTCCCGATGTGGATGTGGGAGAGCATCTCTATGGACTTTATCACGGGGTTGCCTACGTCACAGAGAGGTCACAACTCCATTTGGGTAATTGTGGACAGGTTGTCAAAAGTCGCTCATTTTCTACCCGTAAGGACAGACTACACTGCGGGACAGTATGCCCAGCTCTTTATTGCAGAGATAGTGAGACTTCACGGTGTGCCCTTAAATATTGTGTCTGACCGAGATAAGATATTTGTTTCACGATTTTGGGAGATCTTTCAGCAGGCCATGGGCACGGAGTTGCGGTTGAGTACGGCGTACCACCCGCAGATCGATGGGCAGACCGAGCGCACAAATCAGATGTTGGAGGACATGCTACGTATGTGCACCATTGACTTTGAGGGTGGATGGGAGCAGTATCTTCCACTGGTGGAGTTTGCTTACAACAACTCCTACCAGTTCACCATTGGCATGGCACCATTTGAGGCATTGTACGGTAGACCTTGTCGTTCCCCAGCATGTTGGTTGGAGGTGGGGGACAACAAACTACTTGGGCCGGAAGTGATTCAGGATACTTCGGCAAGGATAGAATTGATTCGGAGTCGCATTCGGGTAGCTCAGGACAGATAGAAGAGTTATGCTGATGCGAAGAGATTCTTCAGAGAGTTCCAAGTGGGGGACCAGGTTTTGCTCAGAGTATCTCCTATGAAGGGGATTATGCGTTTCGGGAAGAAAGGGAAGTTGGCACCGAGATATGTGGGACCATTTCCTATTATTGAGCGGATTGGACCGGTTGCGTATAGACTTGGGTTACCGGAGCATTTACATCGGATTCACGATGTGTTTCATATTTCCTCGCTTAGGAAATACCTTAGAGATAATTTGGCTCATTCTCTCATTGCTGTGGAGGACATAGATCTCCAGCCGGATAGCTCCTACGAGGAGGGGCCTATTGCCATTCTAGACCGAAGTGAGCGGAAACTGCGGTCAAAGATAGTTTCGTTAGTGCGTGTTCAGTGGCGACATCATAATGTCGAGGAGTCCACATGGGAGCGCGAGCATGAGATGCACAAACGTTACCCAGAGTTATTCTGACCAGGTACTTTCTAGTTCCGAATTTCGGGACGAAATTCAGTTATTAGGGGGGAAGTATGTAATACCCCGTATTTTCTGTAATATTTATTTTTGGGGATTAATTGAATTAAATGTTTATTAATTGGAAATTAATCCGGATATAAATATTAACGAGATGTGAGTTAGTATTTTATTATAATGTGTATACTTGACATTATATGAATATTGGTAATATTGAAATTGTCGTGAGATTTATATACGGCAATTTGGGAATTTTGTTTGACGCGTGTGACCGCCACGTCATGGTATTTTATTAATAAATTAAAAAGTGAGTTTTAGTTCCATTAACCGTATGGTCATTTTGAGTGCGCCAACGCGTCCGGAAGGGTCGAGATAGTCAGAAAACACTAGCCGGAAGTTTAGTTTGGGTCCCGGGGTATTTTTGGGCCATACCGGCATCATAAAGGGTATTTTGGTAATTTGTATTTTTGGGAATTAAAAAGTGACGAAAATTGGGATTTCAATCTGACTATTTCTTTAAACCACTAAACCCACTAACTACACTATGTGACAATATGGGCTACGGGAGAAGTTGATATACCATTCTAACTTACCAAAAACCATAACACACCTCCATATCTCCTTTGTCTTCAACCTTGGGAAGAGCTTGAGAGAGAGAGAGAGAAGGAAAGAATTCTGCAGAAAGAGAGAGAGAGGACAGACTTAACTTCAAGATTCATCACCAAATTCAGAGTTAAATTAAGGCAAGTGATTTAAACTCATTTGATTCAAGATATGTTTTCATGTTTAGGAATTTTCGAAATTATTCTTGGGAGATGATTTAGACCCATAAATTGGAAGTTAAAATCTTGAATATATGTTAGGAATTGCATGTAGTAATATTCTGGACGAAATTTATGTTCTAAACATAACCTTTGATGATTTAAAAATGGAGTTAGAAGAAGTTTAATGATGTTCTTGAATGGAAGAATTCTGGAAATTATTTTGATGTAGTTTTGATCTAAACTAAGCCTTTAAATGATGAATTATGGGACTTAGAATGTTAATACTATTGTAGGATGATAGTATAATGTTATAGTAACCTTGTCTTGCAGTTTCATGCTTAACAATGGAGTTTTGGGACGAAACTGTAACTGCAAAACGAAGCAGTCCGTAACAGACCTGGTGCAATCGACCGATCGATCGATCGAAGGTAAAGGTCGATCGATCGACCTTCCCAGAATGAATAAAGTTTTCCTTAATTGAATTTTAATGGTGTTAACCCTTGGATACTATTATTGGAGACATTGTGAATACCCTTAACCTTAAGGAAGACCAGTAGGCATGATTATGAGATTGGACTTTAATTGGAATCTAATTTGAGGAATTATTCTAAATTAATGAAATTCGTTATGTGAGTTAATATTTGGGCAAATAGTGCAAATTTGAATAATCTGATGGAATAAGGTTTGGGGCAGAAGTAAAGACCTTAGGTATTAAGATGTTATATGTGGGAATAATGGGAACTTAATAGTCTATTCGAGATAGGTTTTAAGTTTAAGAAATTACGACGTGAGACGTGTCGACTATTTTATTTATATATTTTCGGGATACTTGAAATATATGAATTTGGAATAATGGTATAATGAAGTAGAGTATACCTTTATTAATATTGAGATATCTAAGATGTGTGAATGCTTAGTATATGACTTTATGTGTATGACATACCTACCATACTTGCTATCACGGGAGGTTTACGTTCGCTTAGGGCCTTCTTATCCTTGTGTTGCCCGGATTTAGATTGGTTACCTCGATGAACATAGGTCATAGAAGGACTTATTGTGATATTAATAAGTCTGTTGATCGTGGGAGCGTAGGTATGTGCGTGACCCATGTGATGGTGACTGTGTTCGCCTCCACTATTTGTGATGTTGTTATCTGAACAATTCCTGAGAGATTCGAAATGTGTGATCCTTATGTACGTGATGTATCGGGATGGATAGAAGAGTATGTGTGCACCGCAGCTTAGCCTTTGGGTGCTTATATTGTATATTTATGATGTGAAAAATATACTGTTATATGAGAAGGAATTTATTATGTTAAATTGTGAGTATAGTTATGGTAATGTTTTGAAAAGATAAAAAGGGAACTTTTATCAATAAATGGTTTTGTTAATAATTGGGAATTCGAGAATTAAAGTAGAACTCTCTATTTAATTGTTAATGATGGAACTTATAACGTGAACCGAGTAGAAGTGTTATAAACTCTTTAGATAGTTATGAGTTAACACATGAATGGGTACAGGAACGTTAGGAGTGCACAGTTAGACGAGAGGTGAGTATCTCATGTGAGAGCACGTCCTAACATGTATTTTGCATATACTGTTTTAAATGTTTTTAAAGCACTTGCAGGTTTTTAAAATATCTCCACATTCGGACTCTGACCCGTTTGCTTTCAAATCTATCTTTTTGTAAAAACCATTTTAGGTGCCCAGCCACAAGGTCACCATGCATAGGATTCTCATTCTGATGACGAGCTGTAGTTGCTTGTGAAAGCTACAGGGATTTGCTTTTAGACGCTTATATCATTTGGATTCCTTACTCAGTATTCCTCAGCTGTAGGGCATGTTGCCCAAATTCTATTAGATACATTTCCATTTCAGTTTTTAGACTTTGGCATGTATTCATTCAGTATTCAGTATTTCATTATTTACTTCAGTTGTGGGATTGTGTTATGAGGAGTTTTTCCTCCAGATTTATTTATATCATGTGACGGTTATTCTATTTACTTCATTATGGTGAATGGTGTTATTACTCTTGCTTTAAATCGTTTATTGCATGTTATTCTGACTTTAATTAAAATTTGGCAACTTACTTTTTAAATACTAGGTGGTTAGTAATAATAAAATGTTTTCGACAGTGATGCTATTAACTGAGCCAACTTGGCATTTTGAATTAATTTAATAAAGGAGTAGCTACCCGGTATTTAATTAGTCGGGGTGTCACATTTAAATCAATAATCTTTCCCTTGACTTAAGCCTAGGCTAACGAATCTATGAAATGACGTAAAAATCATCCCCCACCCCGGAGTATCCCGTCCGTAAAAATCTACACAAATAGTCCCATACCTAGCGAGTGTTAATCATGACTAAGGCCTACCCACTAGTCCCTTACCTAGAAAGTATCCTAAAATAGGTGAGAGCATACTTCCCAAAAATTTCGTTGTTCCCGGGATGGCAATTATGAACCGCGATCAACCAAACCATCCAATTATAAGCCATTATGCAAATATTCATACGATTCACATTTTTTTAATTAATTCATATGATCCGCCGTCATAATTTATGCAATTTAATAATTTTAGATTCAAGATCAAGAGAGTATATGGAACACACAAAAATATTCTACTTAAATCACAACTACATAAATTCATAAGTTTGCATGAGCCCCATTTTCATTTAAAAAATATCTACACAATTTCTACATGAGCGCCTACACCCATAAAACCAAAACCCAATAATCTATCCTACGCACCCAAAAATTATAAGTACTAATTCATATTCAAAATTTTCATAAAAACAGTCACAAAATTATTGTCCACTTTCTCTAATTAAATTTGATAACTTGTTCTAAGAAAACATGTGATTAATTGTTTAGGGGACACTTAAGACGCATTATACTAAAGAAAAATAATAGAGTATCCATGTCTGGGGAGTCATCGGTTGAAAGATCTGAATACTCAATTGCATTCGTCTCGCAAAAATAAGCATGTTTCGTTCTTGAGCCTTTTTAAAAACATGTAGTTTAGACCTCCTAAAATATGATTGAAGCTTATTTTAATGGAGGTTTGGAGTTGAAATATAAGGGTTTGAGTAATCTACTTTGTGTAGGGAAAAAAGTTTGGAAACAAAAAATATTTGACTTTTTAGAAAAAGTGGGCCAAGGTTCCTTTTCATAAGATGAGATATAAGAGTCCCAAAAAATTTTAACTTTTAAAAGATTAAAAAAATATATACTAGCAGTCCCATATAACCCTTGTGCGTCCCAAAAAATTCAGGAGGCAGCCATCTCGAATAACTGTCGTGCGCGTTCCAATCAAAATTTGAGGCAGCCAACTCTCGTGATGTCATTATGCATGGAACAACAACAAAGGCTAAATAAACAAATAAAAAATCATCTCCTAATGATTGGGAGCCATATGCGCAGGAAAAGAAAAAATGGAGGAGTGATTCAACATTTCTCGCTCTCATTTGTAGCATAGATTTAAAGAAAGATAAATATTAATAACAATATAATACTAAAATATTTAGAAAGTGGTTATCTATTTATCATACAAAAAAAATCAATTGTTTGGATTTGTCAAATCTATAAAATTTTAAATTTTATTAATGTTTATTCAATTATAAAAAAATTCGAATCCCAAAATATCATAATGATTAAATCCAATTTCGACAAAAATAATCTTTTAATATAAATACTCCACCTTTTTAAATTGTCTAAAATTTAATTCCATCAAAAATACCTTTTCAACTTTCTAAATTTAAGATGCATTATTTAAGGTTTAAAATCATGGGGTGTTACATCGTACATTGGAGCGTTGTGTGGTTGTCCTTTCTTTTTACATTACACTTGATATCTCGCATGCTCACGTAAGAATCCTAGTAATCAAGATTAAATTTGGAAAGCATAATCCTACTAGTCTAATTGGTATTTGCATCTTGTGTTGATCATTAATTTGTTTAAAGAGTGAAGAGTGCCCAATATGTGTGTTTTAAACAAAATCAATTTTTCTCGGAAAATTATCCAACTTTTAATTATGCACCAAACCAAGTTGTGAAAACCCAATTCTTACTTTAAACCAATTTTATCTTGATTAATCCTAAACATGCATCTAGTGATTAAAGCAAGTAAAGTAAAGTCAAGAATACTCACAACGCCCGATGTACGAGGAAAAACCCCGAAATGAGAAAACAACCTCGGACGGCCCAAGCCAGACAATCACTATGAACAATGGTTTTACAAAGACAGATTAACCTTACACTAAAACTCGATCCCCATGGTTCTTGATGCTCCGTTTGATCTTCTATCGTTCTTTAATAGTGCCAACGTAGAAATTCCGTCTTCCAGGATACCCGTCCACAACACACGTGTCCACATATGTATTAGTGTCCACTGATTGTCTTTGATTCGTCTACGATGTCGAACGAGAAGTCGTTATCTTTTATTCACCGCAAAAACCTTGATGTTCAATGATATAACAAACTTCTTGGTGCAGCAAGATCACGTAATCATGAATGATAACTCAGATCTTTACAAACTTCTAAGTATGTGTTTATGCTTTTAAACCTTAGAAAACATGTGCAAACAATGTACTGGAATGTATTGTGTTCTTTCCAGATGCACACTTGTGAAACTCTTATAGAAACACGCCTTAAATAACAATTTAGCACCACCTCGAAAAATATGTCGTTCGAACGACAAGGCCATGTCATTAGCGCAACTTAGGCATCTCGTTCGAGCGAGATCCCTATGTCGTTTGAACGGGCTGATGTGGCAGTTTGACCTTTTGACTTTTAGCTCAAATCGTCTCTTTTAACAGAGATCCAAAATATTCAAACTCTATTTCGAGTATATCAGAATAAAACATAGTGTAAATAATTAACACACTTTTAAAAACATTTTAAAATATTTTTCTTTATAAAAATACATCCTTATCCTTTATAAAAATAATTTCGAGCAACATTAATTATACGCATTCATACCTGAGTGATCTCGGAATGCAATTAACTTTGAAGATGAGTAAACTTGCACCAATTAAACTTCGGCATGATAAATTCTTTGAAGCTTTGCCGCAACGTCTTCAATTTTCTTCAATACGTTATAGACCAAGTGGGATCGTGACAAAATAAAAATCTCCCTATGACATATTACAAACAAGTTTTATTCACGGAATTAAGTCAAAACAATATAGGGACTCAATTAAAAATTTATGTCCTTACAAATCTCCCCCTTTGACTATTCCGGGACAAAACTAAACCAGTGAAATGCCTAACCAGGCCGTCAAGCCGTATGATGCCTAAATCCCATCCCATAAACCCAAAATCAAAAATACAGGACACAGACTAGTAAATGTAGCATCGGCGAGCATAAACTGTCTGAATGTGATGTAGACTTGAAATCTCGAATCGCTGAAGCATACCTACACACATGGAACAGACAAACGAATACCCAGTGAAGTATGGAGGAACAAATGAAACTAATATATATATCCAAATGATACTAAACAATAATAGATACCAATATGAATAATCTTTAACAAAAATCATTTGTTAAATAGTTTGCGCAACAAACTGATACCAATGTGTACTACCAATTTGAGATACCAATTTGTAAACATATGTAAACCAAAACATGCTCAAATCTCCCCCTACATCACATACATCTCTAAACCAAACCATACTCAAATCTCCCCCTATATCACATACATCTCTCCCCCTTTTTGTCTCGAATAGACAATCCAGTGAAAAGATAAACCAATTTTGAAATATCTGGCATGAGAATATAAACCAATATGAATAAATGTGAAATTGCTATATAGTCATGAAACAACCAGCTAAATATGATCAAGAAATGACAAATCAGTAGCTAGTAAACCAATGAATCACACAAAGAATATAGCAATCTAATCAGGTGTGATAAATGGACTATATGCAAAAAAATCCAATTGTGAATCAATTAAAAACTGCATATAAACCAATTTGACCAGAAACACTTCCAGTAGTACCAAAAATAAACAAATTTAAACCAGTGGACTGCAAACCAATCAGAAGCCAAACTTCAGCCTGTCATTAGAATGATCCAGGGACATCACTCAAACGAGTTGAGGATGTCGCTCGAATGAAGTACAACTGTCATTCGCGCGAGATGGATAAGTCGTTTGAACAACTTCTTGCGACTTGTCAGAATTTCCCAAATTCCAAGAAAAATAACATAATATTGCCGAGAGAAAAAATTTCCACAAAAAAATTCCAGGAAGGGCATGACAGAAGAAAAATAGTGTTAAAACAGTAGGCATTTAACACAAAATGCAAAAACTCGTAAAAACTAAAAATGTGAGTTACATGCAAACATAGAACCGATGTGCTTAAACATGGATATGGAATGTATAGGTGTGAAACTAAAAACAAATGAGTCATAATTCCAACACATCGAAACGATCAAGAAGCTCTAATTGATAGCGATAAATCATCAAACTTTATCATAGCCACATGACAATAAAAGTGTGAGCTTAATGAACTAAACAAAATACAAGCACATAAATCTAGAATTTGATGATTCTACAAATAATAGCATCAAATTGCAATGTTTCAACATTAGGATTAGTTGTTCAAACCCGTTTAAATTTTTAATCCATCCAAACTCCCTCAATAACATCATATTTTCTTTGGAATGAACTAAACTAATTTGGCCATTTTCTTAGCATATTTCATTTTCTTTTGGGCTCTTTTAAACGGTGGCTTTCACGATGAGTTAATTTGAACTCTCGTAGCGCTTTTCCTTGAATCACTCATCATTTTTACCAATTTAAATCCTCATGGTAAACGGTTCTTACATGCACACTTCTCCTTAAGTCTACTTACGCATAGACGAAAAGATTGAGATAAGAACGCCTCACCAAATTTAAATATGCAAGAGAAGTCAAACATCCATATAAACTCGTGCATGTGTGCAATGTTGGCATATATATAAAGTCGAATCAAAATGCATATCAACTTTGAAACAACCCCATATAAACAATGGTTAAGATCATTATAAGCATCGATAATAATGACCAAATGTCCTAGCCACATGGGTAATGAAACGATGGGGGGGAGTCCAAGCACACCAATATGCCACATTAAAAATGTAAACTCAAAAATAAAAACCGAAAATATTTTTGTCTTTTCAAAAGTTTTCTCAAAAACAAAATCTTTTTGTATTTTTCAAATAAGACTAAAACAATTGAAAAATAAAATACAAAGAGATAAACATGTCATAACATTAGCAAATTATAAATCATGATGTAAGGTCTAGTGTATTACAAAACATGCAAGTTACTATCCATAAGAAATAGCAAGAGATGAATCATGTGCATGCATGTGAGAATCAACCAACGAAGCATTTATCATCTCCAAAACAAATTTCCTAACCCAAACAGGTGTATACCTAACAAAATGGGTTTTGGTAACCAATGGGAGTCTTTTCTAAGATCAAAGAAAAAACTCATAAGGTGGCCTTTCCTACCACAATGCGAACATGTGAAAACACGACGAGGAACGGGACCTTTAGGTTGACCTTTTCTAATACCCTTGGATGTGGTTGACACTCTAAAACAAACTATGGTTTTGGCTTTTACATCCGAACCACTAGAACACGATAAGCCGCTACCAACACTACTCGAGTCATTTAAATCAGTTTTTAACTTCAAAACTTTCGACTTGAGCAAACGATTAGACTCCTCAAACTTTCGGGACTCCTTCTTTGAATTTTCAATTACCCCTAGAAGGTTATCTCGCGCCCCCTCAATGTGAGAAAACTTATCCCTAAGAGTCTTTTCTCGTGCCACAAAATCATTAATTGAATTATTTTCCTCAACGGCACAAACTCTAAAATTTTTTAAATCCTCTAACTCTTTTTCTAAAACGAGGACTCTATCGTCACTCTCCTTTTTGCCCAATTTTAATATATTAAAATTTTTAAACAGGGAACTAAAGTGATCAAGACAAATATCTTTTTGAATTTGAAATGTTTGCAAATATGCAATCCTATTTTTGAAACCGAAATTTTCTTTCTCCAAAACTTTAATACGGTTTGCAAACTTTAAATTCAAACGATGTAAATCATCAAAGCTTAGAAAATCCATCGAGAGGAAACAAACACATGAGAGATAAACAAACACACGGGATCACAAAACAAATAAAAAATATTTTCTAGCTCTGATACCAATTTGAAGAGTGCCCAATATGTGTGTTTTAAACAAAACCAATTTTTATCCAAAAGTTATCAAACTTTTAATTATGCAACAAACCAAGTTATGAAAACCCAATTCTTACTTTAAACCAATTTTATCTTGATTATTTCTAAACATGCATCTAGTGATTAAAGAAAGTAAAGTAAAGTAAAGAATACTCACAACGCCGGATGTACGAGGAAAGAACCCAAAACGGGAAAACAACCTCGGACGGCCCAAGCCAGACAATCACTATGAACAATGATTTTACAAAGACAAATTAACCTTACACTAAAACTCGATCCCCACGGTTCTTGACGCTCCGTTTGATCTTCTACCGTTCTTTAATAATGCCCGTGTAGAAATTCCGTCTTCCATGATACCCGTCCACAACACACGCGTCCACGTATGTATTAGTTTCCACCGATTGTCTTTGATTCGTCTACGATGTCGAACAAGAAGTCATTATCTTTTCTTCACCGCAAAACCCTTGATGTGTTTATGCTTTTAAACCTTAGAAAACATGTGCAAACATCGTACTGGAATGTATTTTATTTTTTCCAGATGCACACTTACGAAACTCTGATAGAAACACGCTTTAAATAACAATTTAGCGCCTCCTCAAAAATGTGCCATTCGAACGACAAGGCCATGTCGTTCGCGTGACTTAGGCATCTTGTTTGAGCGAGATCCCTATGTCATTTGAACCAGCTGACGTGGCAGTTTGACCTTTTGACTTTTAGCTCAAACCGTCTCTTTTAACAGAGATCCAAAATAGTAAAACCCTATTTCGAGTATATCAGAATAAAACGTAGTGTAAACAATTACAACACTTTTAAAAACATTTTAAAACATTTTTCTTTATAAAAATACATCCTTATCCTTTATAAAAATAATTCCGAGCACCATTAATTATACGCATTCATACCTGAGTAATCTCAGAATGCATTAACTTTGAGGACGAGTAAACTTGCACCAATTAAACTTCGGCATGATAAATTCTTTGAAGCTTTGCCGCAACGTCTTCAATTTTCTTCAATATGTCGTAGACCAAGTGGGATCGTGACAAAATAAAAATCTCCCTATGGCATATTACAAACAAGTTTTGTTCACATAATTAAGTCAAAATAATACAGGGACTCAATTGTAAATTTATGTCCTTACAAAAAGGAGTTTATTTGATGGATTGAACCGAATCCATATAACCCTGCGACTTCACATTTTTTTTAAAAAAATGAATAAATGGTCACAATCTTAGAACATGACCATTTATTTGTTTTTTTTGGGGAGATCATATCCATTTAATAAAAAAATATGTTTTTGGGCAGCCCTCCTAAAAAAACAAATGTGTCCAGCAACCAATTCATTTACAATTAAGAAATATTTTAATTATGGATTTGATAATTCAAAGTAAAGCACCGTGCCATCGTAGTTAACTCGTAAATCATTTTAAACATTCATAAATAAAACTAAAGAGTCATACTTAAAACTAAACATTTTTAAATCAAACTAAAGAGCCAAAATTATAATAGGATACAAATATGAGTGTCAAGGGCCAATATAATATGAGTTACAAGAGTCCTGAGACTATGCGGATTGTTCTTACGAGTTACATTGGTCCCTTGTGTGGTGTTTGTGACACTTACAGGGCCGTTTAGGGGTAGTTTTGGGTTTTCACCCTTTAGCGATATATTTTTAAGCCTGTGTCTAGATATTTTCTAATGTTTATCGTATTATCTGACCAGGAGCCTCATGACTATACAACCAGCTCTTATGAGTTACATTGGTTCCGTATGAAGTGTTCGTGCCACTAAGGGGATCGTTTAGGGGAAATTTTCAATTTTCTCCCTCTAGCAACATGTTTTAAACCCTACGTCTAGATATTTACAATTTTTCATCATATTCTCAAATCGGGATTCCCTTGACTTCGTGATCAATTCCTATAAGTTACGTTGGTCTCATGCAAGGTGTTCTGGAACTTACAGGGCTATTTGGGGGCTATTTTAGGTTTTTTCCATCTAGAGGCATGTTTTTACGCCTAAGTTTAAATATTTACAAATTTTCATCTTATTCTCAAGCCGAGATTCCTGTAACAATGCATTCAGTTCCTATGAGTTACATTGGTTCCGTATGAGGTGTTTATGGCTTTCAGTGGGCCTTTAGGGGTATTTTGGGTTTTTGCTCTCTAGCGGCATGTTATTTAGCCTAAGTATAGGTGTTTGTAAATTTTTGTCATATTCTCAAACCGGGAGTCCTGCGACTACACGATCAGTTTTGATGAGCTACATTGGTTTTGTACGATGTGTTTGTGCCTTTTATGGGGCCATTTGTGGGCGTTATTTTGGGTTTTCGCCCCTAGTGGCATGTTTTTAAGACTAAGTCTAGATATTTATAAATTTTCATCACATTTTGAAATGTGGAGTCCCCTGACTATGCGACTAGTTCCGTCGTGTTACATTGGCTCAGTGCGATGTGTTCACGATGCCTAGGGGGTCATTTGGGGGCTATTTTGGATTTTCTCCCTCTAGCAGCATGTTTTTAAGCCTAAGTCTAAGTATTTATAAATTTTCGTCATATTCTCGAATCAAGAGTCCCATGACTACTTGTAAGGAGATCTACATGTATCAAAATTTTTTGTGATAGCCTCGGAATCAAAAACGAATTTTTGACCGTTAGGACTCCTCAGTAAAATGGGATTGTCAAGAGGAAGAATAGGACGATTCAGGAAATGGATAGATCTATGCTTTTGGGTCATAAAGTTGCAAGAAGATTTTAGGCAGAGGCGGTGTCTACCGCATGTTATAGCGTGAATAGGGTATATCTTTTTCCACACGCACTTATGACGCCCTACGAATTGTGGACTGGAAAGAAGCATAACCTTTCATATTTCTGTATTTTTGGCAGAAAATGCTACATCCTATGGGATAGAGAACAATTAGGAAAGTTCGACTCCCGGAGCGATGAGGGGATATTTTTAGCTTATTAATCGTCTAGTAGATCTTATGGGGTGTATAACCTAAATAGCTCTAAGGTTATGGAGTCAATAAACGTCACTGTGCAAGATGACGAACCACCTGCATTTATTGATTATATCCTTTTGGGTGAGGGTGACGCACTTACTGATGATCCCGCTGTGCCTCCTATACCCAGAGTCCATCCCATTCCTGATTTAGGGGACACTCCTGCTTGGGTTTTCAAGAGTAATGATCCTTCTACTATATTAGGAGATCCCACCCTTGGGGTCAAGACTCGTTCTCATCTAGAGAATGTTGTTATCCATGTTTACTACATGTCCAAAGTCGAGCCCAAGCACTATAAGGAAGCGCTCAAAGATAAACACTGGATATGTGCTATGCAGGATGAGTTGCTTCAGTTTAGAAAGAATGATATCTGGGAACTAGTCCCCCGACCTAATAAGATAAATGTGATAGGTATTGAGTGGATATTCAAGAATAAGGTGGATGATCTAGTACCATTATTTAAAATAAGGCTAGGTTGGTCGCTCAAGGCTACACACAGATTTAAGGTGTAGACTTTGACGAGACATTCTCTCATGTTGCGAGGCTTGAGTTCGTCCGCTTACTACTCGCCATTGCATGTCATTCGTGCTTCAAGTTATATCAGATGGATGTCAAGAGTGAATTTTTTAATGGAATTCTATGGGAGGAGGTTTACATGGAACAACCAAAAGGGTTTGAAGACCCTAAGCACCCTGATCATGTCTACTGTCTAAGGAAAGCTTTATATGGTTTGGAGCAAGCACCCCGTTCTTGGTACGAGAGGCTTACTTCCTATTTCTTAGCCCGTGGCTTCAAGAGAGGGGGATTTGATATGACGTTGTTCGTCAATAGAGATGACGGCCCTATTTTGGTTGCCCAGGTCTATGTGGACGACATAGTCTTTGGATCCATGTGCTCCTAGCATGCTCAACACTTTGAGGAAGAGATGAAGAGTAGTTTGACATTAGCATGGTTGGTGAGATTACTTTATTCCTTGGTCTCTAGGTTCGTCAGTTAGAGGATGGGATGTTCATCTCCCAATCCAAGTATACTAGAGACCTTGTGAATAAATTTTGGTCTAGACTTCGCTAAACACGCACGTACACTGATGAGTACCTCAACTAAGTTTAGTAAGAACACTTCAGGCAAGGACGTAGAGCAAACCTTGTATCGGAATATGATAGGTAGTCTTCTTTACTTGACTGCTAGTCGTCCTGACATAGCCTTTAGTGTTAGAGTCTGTGCGCGATATCAGGCATCCCTGAAAGAGTCCCACTCACTAGCTATTAAATGTATTATCAAATACGTGAGTGGGACTCTCTCACTTGGAATTTGGTATTCCTTTGATACCAGTAACTTTTTATTTTCCTATTCAGATGCTGATTGGGCCGAGGATGCAGATGGATGTAGGATCACTTCTGGTGGGTGTTTCTTCTTTGGTTCTGCTCTTGTCTCTTAGTTGAGCAAGAAGAGAAACTCCATCTCTTTGTCCACTACGGAGGCTGAGTAAATAGCCGTCGGGAGTTTTTGCACGCAACTTCTGTGGATGAAGAAAATGTTGGAGGATTATGGGATATCACAAGACACCATGACTATTTCCTGTGATAACACGAGTGGGATACACATATCTCGTAATCCAGTCCAACTTTCTCGCACAAAACATATTAGGATACGCGAACACTTTATCCATGAGCTTGTAGAAGAAAAAGTTGTATCCTTGCTTTTTGTATCTACCGACCTCCAGTTAGCCGATATCTTCACGAAGCCTTTATATGCCCTTAGATTCGAGATTTTTTGGAAGTCTTTAGGAATTTGCACAGTTGACTAAGGGGTGCTCACTAGATATAGAGTATGATACATTTTTTATGTGATCATATCATTTTATTCCTATCTTTAGATTGTATCATTTGTATATTTCTTTGTTTGATTTTTTATTTTTTTTAAAATTAAAAAAATCCAAAAAGATTTTATTTTTTTTAGAAAAAGACAAAAGATTTTCTTTTAATAAAAATTTTTGAAAAACACAAAAAGAGTTTTGTATTTTGTTTATGGATGAACATTTAAGATAACCATAGTCACAACTTCATTTCATATTCCTCGTGACTGTTTGATAGTGATTTGAGATGCTACATCATTTCATCCATGTGCTTTACAATTGATTGGAGTCTTTGAGATGTGTTTAGTGATATATTCTACTTGTTTCTCTCCTTATCTCCTTTATTGCACACATACACGGTATTATTTGAGTATTGTACTTGTCTATCACATATTGGCTTGAGTGTTTCCATCTCAATTCTGTATATACAATGACCAAAATGCGATAAAACTTGACAAGATAGTAGTGCATGTAAGAACCATTTACCGTGAGGAATTAATTGCAACAAAATATGTTGAGTGAATCATGGGAAGATACGGGAGTCTAAACTCATCGAGAAAGCCACCATTTGGAAAAGATCCTGAAAAAATTAAATGGAAATAAAAAGAATCTCATGCCAACTCAAATGGGCCAATAGGTTTCAGTTTCATCACCTCAAAAAAAAAATATAATGTATAATTATTTATGAGGGTGTATGGATTAGAAATAAATGAAAACGAGTTTTCATGTCCTTAAAAGTCATGAAAAATCGGTTCACACATTTTGGACGTTATTGGTGTAGAAATCACTTTAAGCTTTCATTTTCTGATTTGATTGAGTCAATTTCTTTTAATTCCACAATTTTTACACCTAATGAAGATGTTGAGTTTATTCATTAGAAATATCCAACATTCATCATGCACATATGTTATGGTTGTATGTATTGATTTTCCCTTTGAATCTGTTCACATCCCTACATTTTCGCTATCCTGGACTTGGTTGTTTTGGTGTTCTTTCATGGTGTGATTTTGTTTGCTTTAAAAATTTTGAAAAATTCAAAAAGAGAGAGTTTATTTCCATGTGACATTCTCCATTTGCATTGCGTATGTTCTTCATATATGTCTATTTTGGGGCATCATAAAAAGGGGAGAACGAATTATGGGGGAGGAGAATTGCTTGTCTGCTTTTATAATGATTTTCTTGATCATTATTGATATTTATTTTTGCATATCATTATATTTCGAATTGTTGTGCGTCACATGTATTTGTTTCTTGTCTCATGTGTGTAGGTATCAAAATGGAGAATCATTTTTTGCACACCCTGATGATGACAAAGAAAGTTGGAAGAGTTGATGAGTTGAAGATTTGAAGATGATCGAATTTGTGAAGACACACATCTAGTATTTCCAGTTTTCAGGTGTAATGAGGATATTAGATTGTATGTCAGTTTGTTTGTTTTTTGGGGAGCATAATTTGGATATTTTTATGTATGTACCGGAATAGACATGGGGAAGATTTGTAAGGACATGTTCTATAAATGTCTAGGATAGAATCTAGGAATTTTCCATGTGTCCTAGATCACAATGAAGTATGTCTGATACCACTACATTCGGCACGTCTCCACGATCATCCACGATGCCCTTGATCCGAGTTAAATCATCCATCATCTTCGTACGTGCATCATGTGTCAAGCAATGTACAATTCAACAGTTCCCACTACTCCATGTACGTATGGTAAAAATAATTTTAATTGGAGTGTTTATTTATTTGCATAAATAATTGGGAATATTTTTTTAAATAAATTTTCGAAGTCTGGAAGATGATAAACATGCTAAATCTTTTTAAGGAGGTTTTCTAAGATACGTCACTGATGTCATTTGAACGACATCATATCTCGTTCGAACGAGATGCCAAATCGCTCGAACGACGCACCACCTCATCTTGGCTATTTAAACAGTGTTCGTGCTACACGTTTTCCCAAGTCTGCATACCTTCGTTTCTGAAAAACACTACCGGTTTCCAGAATTCATATCTTAAAGTTTTCTATACCTTTTTTATCCATAAATATTTCCCAATTCTTTATATGAATCCTCTAAACCCCAAGGAAGATTATACTACTCATCTGGAGTACACTTGGGGAGTAGACGAAGCTTTTCCATTGCTGACCTTCTGGAGCTCTTGCGGACACTCTAGCCGAAGACATCGAAACCGACGCCTGAGGGTATTTCGTATGTCACTACTAGTATTTTTTATTGTAATCCGTGTAAACCATTCTTTACAAATTATAGTAAAAATAAGATGGTTTTGCCCCTGTGGGGGATTTTTCCTCAACTGTGATTGTCTTGCTTGCGTAGATTATTTCATTATTCAATCACTTTTGTTAAGACTTGTTGGGACTAAAATTGAAATTTAATTAAATAAGTTTGACATTTATTGTTGGCGCACTCTCACTACCCAATCATTTCCTAAAAGTTAGATTGGTCCCGAGCAAGGTTTCATTCCTTTAAGGAGGTCGTTTGGTGGTAATTTTGGGTTTTTGTCCTCTAGCGGCATATTTTTAAGATTAATCATAGATATTTGGTCCTTTACGAGGTGTCTGTGCCTCTTACGGTCCTTTTGGGGGTTGACTTGGGTTTTCACCCTCTCACAATACGTTTTTAAGCCCAAGTCTAGATATTTACAAATTTTATTATATTCTCAACCGAGAGTCCACAGTCTAGGTTTTTGTAATTTTTTTAATATTCTCAAATCGTGAGTCCCGTGACTATGCGATCAGTTCCTACGAATTACTTTGGTCCCGTGCAAGGTGTTTATGCCTCATATAAGGCCATTTGGGGGGTTATTTAGCATGTTTTTAATCCACAGTCTAAATATTTGCAAAAAAAAAAAAATATTCTAAAATTGAGAGTACCGTGACTATGCGATCAGTTCCTATGAGCTATGTTGGTCCCATGCGAGGTGTTCATGCTTCTTATGGGGCCGTTTGGGGGGTTGTTTTCCATTTTCTCCCTCTAGCGGTCTGTTTTTAAGCCTAAGTATCGATATTTGCAAAGTTTTGTCATATTCTCAAACTGGGAGTCTTCTGAATGCGCGGTGAGTTCCTTCGAGTTACATTTGTCCCGTGCGAAGTATTAGTGCCTCTTAGGGGGGGAATTTTTATTTTTTTCCCTCTAGTGGCATATTTTTAAGCCTAAGTTTAGATATTTCCAAACTTTCATCATATTCTCAAATCGGGAATCCAGTGACTATGCCTTCAATTCCGACGAGTTACAATGGTCTAGTATGAGATGTTTGTGCCTCTAACGAGGCCATTTAGGGGGTGTTTTGGGTAATCTACCTCTAGCGTCATATTTTTAATCCTAAGACCGAATATTTACAAATTTTTATCTTATTCTCTAATCGAGAGTCCTGTGACTACGAGGTCAGTTCCTACGAGATACATTGCTCCCATTCGAGGTGTTCATGCCTTTAATGGGGATATTTCGGGGATGTTTTGGGTTTTCGCCCTCTAGCAGTATGTTTTCAACCCTGAGTCTATATATTTGAAAACTTTCATCTTATTCTCAAACCGGGAGTATCATGAATACGCGATCAGTTGCTACGAGTTACATTGTCCCTTGCGAGGTGTTTATGCCTCTCGCGGGACCATTTGGTGGGTTATTTTGGGTTTTCTCGCTCTAGCGACATTTTTTAAGCCTAAGTCTAAATACTTACAAATGTTCGTCATATTCTCAAACTGAAGTCCCGTGACTATACGGTCAATTCGTACGAGTTACATTGGTCCTGTGCGACGTATTTTCAGCCTAAGTCTAGATATTTGCAAATTTTAATCGTATTCTTAAATCGAGAGTACCATGACTACGTGGACGAGTTACATTAGTCCCGTGCAAGGTGTTTGTGACTCTTATAGGGCTATTTTGGGTTTTTCACCTCTAGCAACATGTTTTTAAGCCTAAGTCTAAATATTTGTAAATTTTCATCATATTCTCAAATCAATAGTCCTGTAACTATGCGGTCAGTTACTACGAGTTACATTGTTCCTATGCAAGGTGTGCATGCCTCTTATGGGGCTATTTCTACGTTCTTTGGGTTTTTGACTTCTAGCATCATGTTTTCATATCTTTGTAAATTTTCATCATATTTTCAAACCGAAATTCCCGTGACTACGCGGTATGTTCCTACTTGTTATAAATCATACTAAACATTCATAATTCAAACTAAGCATTCATAAATTAAACTAAACATTTATTAATCAAACTAAAGTTCTAATATAGTGTCAATATCTTAATAGAGTACAATTAGGATACAAATAGGAATGTTAAGGGTAAAATAATTTTTGATACTCAATATTCCTCCAAATCAACTGAAAGATTCTTCAAATTAGGGTTGTCATAAAGAGTAGAATATAACTCTTTAGGAGCCTTTAATATGTCTACTTGAGTAGCCATACCATTTAGCACATGGATAAAAATAGACCAGTGACTATCATTTATCCACTTTGAGTATAATGACTTCTTTACATTCTGAAAGGCATAAATAAAAAACTCATTGACTTAGAGATCCTTAGTCTTAATCTTTAATAAAACTACCATGATATGTTTTAAGTCAGGATTAACTTTACAAGTATTTGTAGTGTCCTCCACCTTCACCCAATCACAATAGAATACGTTCTCTACAAAATCTAAATAATCGAGTTCCACGATTTATAAGACAACCCCTTAATAAATTATCACCATATCTTTTGAGTTTTTATCGCTTTTGCTAGCGATACAAGTAGTCAAGGAAAAAATTGAAATTCCATTGTTTTGCATCAAAAGCTTATCCTTACATGGATACGAAATGAAATCAAAACTATTGGTGTGGAATTTCTTAAACTCTTTTGCACGATATATAGGACTTTTTGCTAGGCGTGCAAGCCTTGAAGATACATCACCTGTTTTTAAAAGTTTCATTTATTGATGAATTTGTATTAAGGAATGTTTTTACCACACATGAATAAATAACCGCACACATAAGAGGTTGAAATTACCTCTCTTGATATCCATGTCCTAAAATCATTCGTCATGCAATTTCTTATCTATTTTTGGGAAATTTCGTTCTTGTACTCTCTAAAAATAAATTTTAGAGTTTAGATCGTAATATAAAGAATATATATAATCAAGCAAGAATAATTTAGCTAATTATGTAGCTACTTACTCTCTCAAGTCTTCAACTTTATCTTGCGATTCGAAGATATAACGATTTGCTTGCTCATATTGTAAATTAGTAAATTTTGCCTCTTTAGGGTTCCCAAAAAGCAATTCATCCTCAAACTCATCAAGTTCCTTGATCACTCATTCTCCATGAAGATTGAACATCCTCATCTCTTGTTCTGGCATATATTCCCCAGCGTATTTCAATCGTTCCACAGTTGCATATTCTTTAGCAATTGACCCTCTAATATACCATGTATTCTTAATGCAATATTTAAAGGTTTTCATCATGCACTCGAAAGTATTCATCCAGAGGTACCTAATGGGACCACATAATAAAGCCTCATCGCATAAATGCACAAGGAAGTGGGTGTTCATATCGAAGAACGATCAAGGAAAATATTTCTCTAATACATAAATTACCTCCGCTAAAGTTGATTTTGAAGCTTTAATGTTCTATCTGTTTACCACTCTTTCACAAATTAGGGAAAAGAAGAAACCTATTTCCATAATTGCCTGATGTAAATCTTAGTTCTCGGAGAAACAATCCCAAAATAATAGAGGGATTAATTGAATAATGACGTCCTAGTCGTGAGACTTGCGCGGTTTCATGTCATTTTTTTGGTAGTTTACTACCCTATGCAAATTACGATAATAACTAGTCAAAGTCTTTAAGTTGACCTATGTGTCTAGGAGGATCTTTTACTCACTAGTAGTCAAAGTGAAAGCTTTTGGGGGGATATAAATTCTTTCTGTTGTTGGATCATTTTTAACCATAATTTCTTTTTTATATTAAACTTTTGCAGATCGTGGCTCTCCCGTTCTCCATCTTTTGATTGAGATTCACCCAGACATGTTCTTATCAAATCTTTCACAACATTATTTTTCGTGTGAATCACGTTAATTGAATTCCATACATGATGATATTTCCAATATGACAAGTCAAAAACTATTGATCGTCTGGATCATGCCTTCATTTTACTAGGGTCATTCGAATTGTTCCTAGTTTTATGCTTCTTGTTTACAAACTGAGCATGTTTTCCTACGTACGTATTCCTCGTCAACATAGCCTTTGTTTTATCCTTTATCATCTAACCAGAGAGTCGAGAAGGTTTCATCCTATGATCGTGATCGGCATGTATGAAGTTAGACTTCTCATTACTAAAAGGATGACCAGTCGGAAGAAATGTACGATAACCCATATAACTCATCTTACCACTATTATGTGTCCAAATGTATTCATTTCCTCCCCACATATGGGACATCCATAATATCCTTGAACATTTTAACAAGAAGGGTTAACTCTTTACCCTTATTAGAGTCGAACTCCTTAATGCATTTATCCCACAACTCTTAAAGTTCTTCGATTAATGGCTCTAAGAATATAAATATATCATCATTAGGAGCCTTTGTCCTGGGTATCAATAATGATAATAATTTGAACTCCTTTCTCATGCATAGTGTTAGAAGGAGACATAAAGGCGCAATGAGAACTAGATAATAACTCTAATTAGTGCTTGAATTATAGAAAGGGTTAAATCCATCGGTTGATAATATAAGAAGGACATTACATGGTTCCTTTGCAAATTCATGGTGTCATGCATTTGAAAGTCGCTAGATGAGTCAATCAATCGGATGACACATGAGATTCCCACATACCTCACTTCGATCGTTCCATGTCATGTGTGACACCCCAACTAATTAAATACCGGGTAGCTACTCCTTTATTCAAATTAATACAAAATGCCAAGTTGGTTCAGTTCATAGCATCACTGTCAGAAGCATTTTTAATAATTACAAGCCACCTAATATTTAAAAAGTGACTTGTCAATTTTAAATTAAATCCGATTAACATGACATCCATTTAAATTATGAACTACTGATACCACAACCACATCACAGTCGCAAATAATTAACGATGTAATAAACTAAAACTGGAGGAATACACCTCACAACAATCCAAATACTGAAGTAACAAATACATGCCAGAACCATTAATTTAATTACAACCCAAAATATGAAATAAAAACTGAGTAAATGAGATGTCTCTAAAAGAAATGGGGTGACATGCCCTACAGATGAGTAAATCTGAAATAGAGTCAACATAGAAAGTGGAGGCGTCTACTATCGAGGTCCAGTAACTTCCACATCAGCTACAACACGTCACGAGAATAGAAATCCGATGCTTGGTATCCTTGTGGCTGGGCACATAAAAAGGTTTTTACAAAAATAGATTTGAAAGCAAACGGTTCAGAGCCCGATTGTGAAAACAGTTTAAAAATAGCAAGTGTTTAATATCATTAAACAGTGAATATAAAGTACATGATAGTGTGTGCACTCACATGAGTTCCTCACTTCTCAACTAATTGTGCACTCCTATCGTACCCGTACCCATTCTAGTTATTCCCATATCTAACTAGTCCAATAAAAAATTTAACATTACTATATGATTCACAATTTAATTTCGGCATCTTCATTTAAACAGAGAGTCTTACTTTTCTTCACAGTTTCCCATATTAGTAATACTAATTACTAGAGATCTTACATTTTATCTTTACAAAATGTTTCTATTATTTATACTCACAATTATACATGACAGTTCATTTCAATTAACAGTATACTATTCTCATCATCAATATACAATACTAGCACCCCGAGACTATGCTGCGGTGCACACATACTCTGTTATCCAATCCTGGTACATCACGTACATAAGGACCACGCATTTCGAATCTCTTAGGAATCGTTCTCAAATAGCAACAGTCACACATAATGGAGTCGAACATAGTTCACATCACATGGGTCACGCACATACCTACGCTCCCATGATAAGCAGACTTATTAACTTCTCAATAAGTCTTTCTCTGACCTATGTCCTCGAGGTACCAATCTAAATCCCCCCCGTAGGCACACAAAGATTAGATGGCCCTGATCGAACACCGACCTCCCATGATAGCAAGTATGGTAGGTATGTTATACACAGATAACTACATATACTAAGCATTCGCACATCTTAGATATCTCAAAATATTAATAGAGGTATACTTCTCGTTCTTATACCATCATTTAGTGTTATACGTTTACAAGCCCCCAGATTATGTACATTAAGGTTGTCAATTCTTCTCACATCGTAATTAGGTACTCGTTTTCTAATCCACAAATGTCCTCCGATTTACTTCAAGAATCTAAGTTTTACTCCTCAACGTACTCCAATCTCATAATTATACTCACTAGTCAATAAGGGAAGGTGATTACTCCATTAAGTAAGACTACGAAACATTTGAAATAAAAATCAGGCCTAAAAGGACATTCTCTCAACTCGTTCGAACGAGTGTCGTTCGAACGAAAGGCTTCGAATGAACCACCAACTCGTTAGAAGGGATATTGGCATCTCGTTAGAAGCTCATTCAAATGAGGTCGTTCGAACGACCTTGACAGGTCTTCTAACGAGATGGTAGAACACGCCCAGAAAATCTCAAACTCGTTTTCTTTTATTCTCCTCTTCTCTAAATCCACCCTAAGAGTATCTAACTATGTTTTGATTGCTGGTAGACCATTTTTAGTCACCCTAGATCATTCCTAAACATGCTTTTGGGGTCAAATCTTACAAATTAAGATGCCAAAATCATAAATCCCCAATTCTTGTTCCAAACCCTATAAACTTGAACCCATAATTTACTTTCATAAAAAGACTCCTTATTAATCCATTTTTACATCATCAAAAGTTATGTTTTGTATATTAAATTCTTCCATAATCATCTACATGTAAATTCCTACCCAAAACCACAAGTTTCACTATAATTTCATTGGGTGTTCTTCATCAAAATTTCCAAGACATAAACAGTTTTCTACACTACACATGGAGGAAATATTCATTGCAAATAATGACATCAAAACACTTGCCTTAGATTTTTTTCTTCTGAATTGATGTTGGTGAACGAAGGCTGATTTCTCCCCTTTCTATACAGAATTTTCTCAAGGATAGTGATGGTGGTTGGAGGTTTCTTTTGGAACCTCTTCAAACTCCCCCTTTAATTCCCGTAGCCCACTAACTTACCTAATGCTGATAATGGACTTAATGGGTTCATTAGTAATACATTATTTAACCCTAAAATTCGTGGGTTTTAATTCCCATATTTTTAGAATTACCAAAATACCCTTCTAGGTTGTCGGTCTGGCCTAAAAATGCCCCGGGACCCAAATTAAACCCCCGACTAGTGTTTTCTGACTAGTTTGACCCTTCCGGACACGTTGGCGCACTCAAAATAACCATTCGGTTGATAAAAATATAATTCACTTTTTAATTTAAATCATTTCATTCCTGACGCGACTGACACGCACGTCCCAACTAAGTTTCCCAAGTTGTCGCATTTCTGCCTCGTGACAATTTAAATACTTTCAATACTCATGAAATATTAAATTTTAATATCATAATCAAATACTAACTCACATCTCTCTAGTATTTATATCCGGATTAATTCCCAATTAATTCTCATTTAATATAATTAATCCTTTAAATAAAAATCAATAAAATTATGGGGTATTACATACTTCCCCCCTAATAACAGAATTTTGTCCCGAAATTCGGAACTAAAGAGTACCTGGTAAAAATAACTCTGGATAACGCTTGCGCATCTCATCCTCACGCTCCCATGTGGACTCCTCGACATTATGATGCCGCCACTGAACACGTACTAATGGTACTATCTTTGACCTCAGTTTTCGCTCACTTTGGTCCAAAATATCAATCGGCCCGTCCCCGTAGGAGGTATCAGGATGAAGATCGATATCCTCTAAAGCAATGTGAGTATAGGCCAAATCGTCCCTAAGATATTTCCTTAGTGAGGAAATATGGAACACATCATGAATCCTATGTAACTGCTCCGTTAACCCAAGTCTATACGCAACTGGTCCAATCCTCTCGATGATAGGAAATGGCCCCACATATCTTGGTGCCAGTTTCCCCTTCTTCCCAAAATGCATAATCCCCTTCATAGGGGATACTCTGAGTAACACCTAGTCCCCCACCTGGAATTCTCTGAAGAACCTCTTGGTATTAGCATAGCTCTTCTGCCGGTCCTGAGCTACCCGAATACGGCTCCGTATCATCTCTATCCTTGCCGAAGTGTCCTGAATCACTTCCGGCCCAAGGAGTTTGTTATCCCCCACCTCTAACCAACATGCTGGGCAACGACAAGGTCTACCATACAACGCCTCAAATGGATCCATGCCAATGGTGAACTGGTAGGAGTTATTATAAGCAAACTCCACCAGTGGAAGGTACTGCTCCCAACCACCTCCAAAATTTAAGATGCACATACCCAATATGTCCTCCAACATCTGATTTGTCCTCTCTATTTTCCCATCAGTCTGTGGGTGATATGCCGTACTCATCCGCAACTCTGTAACCATGGCCTCCTGAAACTCTCCCAAAATTGTGAATCAAATATCTTGTCTCGGTCAGACCCGATATTTAGAGGCACCCCGTGAAGTCTCACTATCTTTGCAATGAAAATCTGGGCATACTGTCCCGTAGTGTAATATGTCCTTACGGGTAAAAAATCAGCCACTTTGGTCAACCGGTCCATAATTACCCATATGGATTCGTGACCCCTCTGTGACGTAGGTAACCCCGTGATATGGTCTATGGATATGCTCTCCCATATCCACATCGAAACCTCTAACGGCTGTAGAAGTCATGTCGGTTTCAGATGGTCCACCTTCACTAGATGACAAGTGGCGCATTTAGAAATGAACACGGTGATACCTCTCTTCATCTCGCTCCACCATTACTGTCGTCTTATGTCTTCGTACATCTTATCCCCACCAGGGTGTACCACGAACCGTGAGCCGTTCAACTCTGTCATTACCTCATGTCGCAAGTCTTCCCCTTCCAAAACGACCAGTCTCCCATTGAAGCATAATCCCCCGTCTGAGCTAACGGTATAGGACTCGGCTCCCTCTGCTAGTAATCGAACTATTTGCTCCTGACAGAACGAGTCATTTACCTGGGCCTTTACCACTCTCGTAACAATCTGAGGTGTAATAGTCATCACAGACATGAACGATTAGGACACTGCATCCTGGTGTCCCAAATCCTTCCACTTAGCTTTCCACACCTCGGCCACCTCATCTACTTTCCTACGGCTCAATGCGTCTGCTACCATGTTAGCCTTTCCTGGGTGATATTGGATATCGAACTGATAATCCTTCACAAACTCAAGCCACTGACGTTGACGCATATTCAGATCCTTCTGTGTGAAGAGGTATTGTAGAGACTTGTGGTTTGTGAACAACCTAAATTTCTCCCCCAGGAGATAGTGTCTACAAATCCGAAGAGAGAATACGACTGCCGCTAACTCCAAGTCGTGTGTGGGGTAATTCCTCTCCTGAGGCTTAAGATTACGGGAAGCATAAGCTATGGCCTGACTCTCCTTTTGTAGTGCATCGGTGTAGACTAGATACTCAACTCCCGGTCTGGGTAATGCTAACTCAGGCGCTGAGGTCAACTTGTCCTTCAACTCATCAAATGCCAACTGACAGGCATCGCTCCAGATGAATGGCACACCTTTACGAGTCAGATGTGTCAAAGGACCCGCTATCTTTGAGAAACCCCGAATAAACCTCCTGTAGTATCCTGCTAAGCCCAAGTAACTATAGATCTCAGTCGGTGTCGTGGGTTGTCCCCACTCCCTCACCGCGGATACCTTCCCCGGATCAATAGATATCCCCAGGTCTGAAACGATATGCCCCAAAAACTAAACCTCCTTTAGCCAAAATCGACATTTCTTGTACTTTGCATATAGCTCGTTCTGACGTAGCGTCTACAAAATCTATCTCAAATGCTTGGCGTGCTCCTCTTCTGTCTGGGAGTAAACCAGAATGTCATCAATAAAGACAATGATGAACTGGTCTAGGAACTCTCTGAACACCCTATTCATCAAGTCCATAAACATGAATGGAGCGTTGGTCAAGCCAAAAGGCATAACCCGAAATTTGTAGGAACCATACCTCGTCAAGAAAGCAGTCTTCGAGACGTCATGTTCCCTGATACGCAACTGATGGTATCCCGATCGCAAATCAATCTTTGAGAAGAAGCAAGCTCCTCTCAACTGGTCAAATAAGTCATCGATTCGGGGAAATGGATACTTATTCCGTATCATGACTTTATTCAACTCCTGATAATCTACACATAATCTCAATGATCCATCCCTCTTCTTAACGAACAATACAGGGGCACCCCACGGCGAAGTACTCCTTAGGATAAACCCCTGGCCCAACAACTGCTCTATCTGATCCCTTAGCTCTCTCATCTCCGCTGGAGCCATACGGTACGGTGCGCGGGAAATTGGTTGAGTGTCCGACGTCAAATTGATCACAAAATCTATCTCTCTACTCGGAGGTAGTCCAGGTATATCCTGAAATACATCAGCAAACTCACTGACAACGGGAATCGAATCAAGTGGTATCACCACTTCCTTAGAGGTCTCCTCCTCTATATAGTAAAAGTGAGTGGACGATCCTCCCTCGGGGTGAGGCATCGCCACTAAAAACATCTCCTGCCCGAGAATGGCAAAAATGATACTCCTACTGAAACAATCAATCAAGGCTCGATACGCAACTAGCCAATCCATACCAACAATCGCATCATACTCAGTCATCTCTAATATTAACATATCAGCGGGTAAAGTAAATCTACCGATATCTATACCCACACCTCTACAAATAAGGGAAATCATGGAACCCCTACTCAACGGTGAATTTACACAAGTAATCGTGCTCTCTACAGTGTCTAAAAACCCCAAAGTGCGTGCAAATCTCATGGCAATGAAATAATGTGTGGCCCCCGTATCAAATATAATACGCCCCATAGTCCCCTGAATAGAGAACATACCCTCGACAGCAGGTGGATCCTGTGGGACTGCAGCATGCTGGAGTTGATGAACTCGCCCGTACTGAAGCTGTCCCTGCTGGACTGGGACTGCTAGGATGGGTGGCAAAGCTGGCATCTATGGTGTTACTGGGAGGGCGGCGGGAAACATAGGTCTCTGGGGCTCCTGTCGAGCACCCTGCTGCTGCTGCTGTGGGACGCTGCCCCTATCGGGACACTCCTGGCGCTTGTGGCCAATCTTGCCACAAATGAAACATTTTCCCGAAAAGTTTCCCCCTCTCTGACCCTGCTGCCCACAGCCCTAGTGGTCGTTGCCATTCCTCCCCTGGTCGTGCTGGCCCTGCTAAAACTGCTGTTGCAAGCCCTACTGACCCTGATGGCCATGACGAAAACCTCCCTGTCCATTTCTGAAACCCCCAGATCTGAACCTCTTAAAATCCCTTTGTTGGGAACCCTGATCTCCCTGCCTATGCTAACTCTGAGCAGATTGTGCCCTGGTGGCATCATTTCCCCCTGTCCTGCCCTGATGGCTGGACTCTCCTGATCTCTTACTCTTAGACATGTGAAAGCGATGATCCTGGTAGTGAAGCAGTGCTACGTTAACCACATCAGAATAAGTGGCCAATGAGAGATTTCCCAACAAGTGCTGTCGGATCCTCCAAGTCAATCCGTCCATGAACTTCTGAATCTTCTTCTCCTCAGTCGAAATCTCATCGGGAAAAATGTTCAAGAGATTAGTGAATTCGGCCTCATACTCGGCCACGGTCCTCCCCTCCTGCTTCAGGTTCATTAACTTCCTCCTCATTTCAGTGTGAACAGCTGATGGAAAATATTTACGGTCGAACCGCACCCAGAACTCCTGAATAGAAAGGGTGTCTCTCTCCTCCGTGGTGGTAATGGACTCCCACCACTGTAACGCTGATCATACTAGCTTAAAAGTAGCCAGTATATGCTTCTGAACATCCGTGCACTCGTAAATCCTTAAGTTCCTTTGAATGTCCTTCTTCCACTAACTGGACACAACAACATCAAAGCTACCTACAAACTTCGGAGGTTATGCTTTCTGAAAAGCATCACGAACACGTTCCCAAGCAGACGGAAATGCATGACCCTGAACTGGCGCGACTACCGGAGCCTGGGGTGGTGCTTGTTGCACAACTACAAGGGTGGAATTTACCGCTTGGGCTACAATAGTTGCAACCTCTGCGGTGTTCAAGGAGCCCTAAACTGGTGCAAGATGTGGCTCGGGCTGAGCATCCCTGGGAACTCACTGTGCACGTCGTGGAGGCATCTGAAATGAGAGTAAAGTCTTATAAGTTCACAGTTATTATCTCAAAATAGTTGAAGAGCGAATCATACACAAAAGAATATAACAATCCTAAAATATAGGGCTCTACATCAAAGAAAGCTCAGCGGAAACATAATAAGTCATACAGATCCTAAGGAACCTAGAACCTGATGCTCTGATACCACCTGTGACACCCCGACTAATTAAATACCGGGTAGCTACTCCTTTATTCAAATTAATACAACATGCGAAGTTGGTTCAGTTCATAGCATCACTGTCAAAAACATTTTTAATAATTACAAGCCACCTAATATTTAAAAAGTGACTTGTCAATTTTAAATTAAATCCGATTAACATGACATCCATTTAAATTATGAACTACTGATACCACAACCACATCACAGTCACAAATAATTAACGATGTAATAAACTAAAACTGGAGGAATACACCTCACATCAATCCAAATACTGAAGTAAGAAATACATGCCAGAACCATTAATTTAATTACAACCCAGAATATGAAATAAAAGCTGAGTAAATGAGATGTCTCTAAAAGAAATGGGGCGACATGCCCTATAGATGAGTTAATCTGAAATAGAGTCGACATAGAAAGTGGAGGCGTCTACTACCGAGGTCCTGTAACTTCCACAGCAGCTACAGCACGTCACGGGAATAGAACTCCTATGCTTGGTGTCCATGTGGTTGGGCACCTAAAAAGGTTTTTACAAAAATAAATTTGTAAGCAAACGGGTCAGAGCCCGATTGTGAAAACAGTTTAAAAATAGCAAGTGTTTAATATAATTAAACAGTGAATATAAAGTACATGATAGTGTGTGCACTCACATGAGTTCCTCACCTCTCAGCTAATTGTGCACTCCTATCGTACCCGTACCCATTTTAGTTATTCCCATATCTAACTAGTCTAATACAAAATCTAACATTGCTATACGATTCACAATTTAATTCCGGCATCTTCATTTAAACAGAGAGTCTTACTTTTCTTCACAGTTTCCCATATTAGTAATACTAATTACTAGAGATCTTCCATTTTATCTTTACAAAACGTTGCTATTATTTATACTCACATTTATACATGATAGTTCATTTCAATTAAGAGTATATTATTCACATCATCAATATACAATACTTGCACCCCGAGACTAGGCTGCGATGCACACATACTCTGCTATCCAATCCCGGTACATCACGTACATAAGGACCACACATTCTGAATCTCTCAGGAATCGTTCTCAAATAGCAACAATCACACATAGTGGAGGCGAACATAGTTCACATCAAATGGGTCACGCACATACCTACGCTCCCATGATCAGCATACTTATTAACTTCTCAATAAGTCTTTCTCTGACCTATGTCCTCGAGGTACCAATCTAAATCCCCCCGTAGGCACACAAAGATTAGATGGCCCTGATCGAACACCGACCTCCCATGATAGCAAGTATGGTAGGTATGTTATATACAGATAACTACATATACTAAGCATTCGCACATCTTAGATATCTCAAAATATTAATTGAGGTATACTTCTCATTCTTATACCATCATTTAGTGTTATACGTTTACAATCCCCCGGCTTATGTACATTAAGGTTGTCAATTCTTCTCATGTCGTAATTAGGTACTCGTTTCCTAATCCACAAATGTCCTCCGGTTTACTACAAGAATCTAAGTTTTACTCCTCAACGTACTCCAATCTCACAATTATACCCACTAGTCAATAAGGGAAGGTGATTACTCCATTAAGTAAGACTACGAGACATTTGAAATAAAAATTAGGCCTAAAAGGCCATTCTGTCAACTCGTTCGAACGAGGTTGTTCGAACGAGTGTCTTCGAACGAAAGGCTTCGAAAGAACCACTAACTCGTTAGAAGAGATACTGCCATCTCTTTAGAAGCTCATTCAAACGAGGTCGTTCGAACGACCTTGGCAGGTCTTCTAACGAGATGGCAGAACACGCCCAGAAAATCTCAAACTCGTTTTTCTTTATGCCCCTCTTCTCTAAATCCACCCTAAGAGTATCTAACTACGTTTTGATTGCTGGTAGACCATTTTTAGTCACCCTAGATCATTCCTAAACATGCTTTTGGGGTCAAATCTTACAAATTAACATGCCAAAATCATAAATCCCCAATTCTTGTTCCAAACCCTATAAACTTGAACCCAGAATTTAATTTCATAAAAAGACTCCTTATTAATCCGTTTTCATATCATCAAAGTTTTGTTTTGTATATTAAATTCTTCCATAATCATCTACATGTAAATTCTTACCCAAAACCACAAGTTTCACTATAATTTCATTGGGTGTTCTACATCAAAATTTCTAAGACATAAACAGTTTTCTACACTACACATAAGGGAAATACTCATTGCAAATAACGACATAAAAGCACTTGCCTTAGATTTGTTTCTTCTGAATTGATGTTGGTGAACGAAGGCTGATTTCTCCCCTTTCTCTACAGAATTTTCCCAAGGATAGTGATGGTGGTTGGAGGTTTCTTTTGGAACTTCTTCAAACTCCCCCTTTAACTCTCGTAGCCCACTAACTTGCCTAATGCTAATAATGGACTTAATGGGTTCATTAGTAATATATTATTTAACCCTAAAAATCGTGGGTTTTAATTCCCATATTTTTAAAATTACGGAAATACCCTTCTAAGTTACCGGCCTCGCCTAAAAATGCCCCGGGACCCAAACTAAACCCCCGACTAGTGTTTTCTGACTAGTTTGACCCTTCCGAACACGTTGGCGCACTCAAAATAATCATTCGGTTGATAAAAATATAATTCACTCTTTAATTTAAATCATTTCATTCCTGACGCGACTGACACGCATGTCCCAACTATGTTTCCCAAGTTGTCGCATTTCTGCCTCGTGACAATTTAAATACTTTCAATACTCATGAAATATTAAATTTTAATATCATAATCAAATACTAACTCACATCTCTCTAGTATTTATATCCGGATTAATTCCCAATTAATTCTCATTTAATATAATTAATCCTTTAAATAAAAATCAATAAAATTACGGGGTATTACATACTTCCCCCCTAATAACAGAATTTTGTCCCGAAATTCGGAACTAAAGAGTACCTGGAAAAAATAACTCTGGATAACGCTTGCGCATCTCATCCTCACGCTCCCATGTGGACTCCTCGGCATTATGATGCCGCCAATGAACACGTACTAATGGTACTATCTTTGACCTCAGTTTCCGCTCGCTTTGGTCCAAAATATCAATCGGCCCGTCCCCGTAGGAGGTATCAGGATGAAGATCGATATCCTCTAAAGAAATGTGAGTATGGGCCAAATCGTCCCTAAGATATTTCCTTAGTGAGGAAATATGGAACACATCATGAATCCTATGTAAGTGCTCCGTTAACCCAAGTCTATACGCAACTGGTCCAATCCTCTCGATGATAGGAAATGGCCCCACATATCTTGGTGCCAGTTTCCCCTTCTTCCCAAAATGCATAATCCCCTTCATAGGGGATACTCTGAGTAACACCTAGTCCCCCACCTTGAATTCTCTGAAGAACCTCTTGGTATCAGCATAGCTCTTCTGCCGGTCCTGAGCTACCCGAATACGGCTCCGTATCATCTCTATCCTTGCCGAAGTGTCATGAATCACTTCCGGCCCAAGGAGTTTGTTATCCCCAACCTCTAACCAACATGCTGGGGAACGACAAGGTCTACCATAAAACGCCTCAAATGGATCCATGCCAATGGTGAACTGGTAGGAGTTATTATAAGCAAACTCCACCAGTGGAAGGTACTGCTCCCAACCACCTCCAAAATTTAAGATGCACATACCCAATATGTCCTCCAACATCTGATTTGTCCGCTCCAACACCGGGGGGAAAATACTTCAAAACCTTATGTGGAGCTTATGAGCCCTTGTGATATTTTGCAGTCTTGTCCTTTCTATTTTTAGAAGCCACATATCTAGGCCCACTAAATACAGGACATTATTCCTTCTCTTTGTGCTCGTTGTGATACAAGATGCAGTCATACTTGCATGCATGAATAGATTTGTACTTTAAACCCAAACCATTAAAGCTCTTATTCATGCTAGGATAATTTTCTGGTAACATTTTCTCTTTTGGGAAAATGTTTTTAACCCACTTAAGAATCCCGATTACACTATTTCCCGACAAAAAAATTGACTCTCCAAATTATACACATGAATCGTTGCATATAATACCATGTGATCTTCATTGCAACCTTTATACAACAGTCTAGCAACGTCGATTTTCAACCATATGTATTCCCGATATTTTGATAATTCAGCATCAACTTGTTCACTAACTTGGTCATAAAGCATATTATATGTATCCATGGGTTGGTGGTTTTAACGGTAGTGAACTCCATAAGAAATTAGGCCAGTCAAAGGATGATCTGTTAGGAAATCATGTACCAATTCCACTCAATGGGGTTATGTTAAACGGTCGAGTACTGGCTTTTATTTCGAAACATAAGGTACATTTTTTCACCATGGTATGTCCATATCTTATTGAGAGTGCACCTATTGTGTGTACTTTAGGCAAAGACAATATTTTTAAAATTTTCTCAGCCAAATTTAATTATTTTAATCCTATAGCATGAGTCTATGGTGATCAAGTAGATAAAACTAAATAAAGAAAAATCCACAAGACGTCGATGTATGAGGAACCCACTAAGGGATAAAACCTTGAACGGCTAGGCCAGACAATCCACTATGATATAGAATTTTAAGAGTACACGGTAGACTTACTCAATGACTCGATCCCCGGTCATATTTGATTCTCTTCTACCTCAGATCTCTCCTCCTTAGGTCAACATAGGAGTCCACCTATGCAAGTGTCTACAACACAAGAGTCCACACGCACCTCGATATCCATCGATGTAGCCTCGGCAACCGTCAATGGATAGGATCACGGAGTCCACCACTTTTTCTCTATAATCAGCACAAATGGAGTCCACCGCACAAAAATAATTCTCTAATCATGAAAGAAGTAAACTTGGGGCCAAATCAAGATCTCAAAAAACTCATAAATTATGGAAACTTGGATCTTGAAAATAATAGGATGTTTGTATTTATTAGGAACTTTTGCAAACAGGTGTAGAATCATTTTTCGCAAAAAAATCTTAAAAAAATCTAAGTCATAAATGCCTTAAATATAAATCACGAATTTCCAAGAGGCGGCTCGTTTAATGATAATTGCATCCCATTTAAACAAAAAAAATCATTCTAACAAAAGTGCAATTTCGTTTGAAGCAACTTCAAATGAGCTTCTGATGAATTCCAACAGTAGAGCATCGTTTGATGTTCATTTGAACCCTGCTTCGAATTAAAATACAAATTCGTTCAAACGACATATAAGTTCGTTCGAACGAAACTCACATGTCGTTTTAATGCCCTTATATTTCTCTCTAACGAAACAAACTTAGAAAATAGATTAAAAATAAAGTTGGAAAACATTTTTAAAGTCCCAAAACAATTTTAAGTAAAAATTCCGTCCTTGAAAAATTTATCCAAGATCTCATAATTCAAATGTGCATTCATTCCTAAGAGATGCTTGATAAATGTGTGAAGATAAAAAATGGCATGAAACACGGCATGATATATCTTTAAAGCTTTATCTCAACATCTTCAATACTTCATGCATAGGATTAGTGGAATCATAATCAAAGTCCAACCTATGACTCAAACAATTTTGTTCGAAATTATGCCAATTACAAACAAATTGACTCAATTGGAAATTTGTCCTTGCAAATATTCCCCTTTAGCTATTCTGGGGCAGAACTAAAAAATGTGAATTATGACATCAAGCCAATCCTATGCCCAACCCAAAATCCTAAAAATAAAATTACATTGGACACAAATAAATTGACCTAGTAGAATCTCTGAAAGTCATCTCGGTGTAGCCAAATAATGTGCATGTCATAAAGCATCCTACAGACACAAAATAACAATACCACGTGAAGTATGGAGGAATAAAAAATATCATAAATAATGTGAGTGCAATCACAATAACACACCCCTTCCATCACATATCTCTCCCCTTTTTTCCTGAAAAAGACAAAGGGAGGATAGAAAATGGTAAAACATCATATCTAGCGAGTGAATAAAATTAGAAAAAGTATGGCTAGATAATATCACAGAAAAGATATAAGGAGTAGAAACATAGTGTGATAAATAATTGAAATCTAATCGCATGATATGGATGACATCGGTATAGTAGTAAATAGATATATGAAGCATATAACGAATAAAAAGGATAAACAGCAGTATGACGTGACATGTGCTTAATGATACTACACCTCGCATCTTCTCTCTCTATCTTATCTCCTCTAAAAAAAGCAGTAAACTGAGACTGATGCAGTGCCCTCTGCTGTGCATCAGCCTCACAAGAAGCCATCATAGCATTTGTAGCTCATCGTTGTTCATCTAGTTGTTCATGAAAAAGAAGCCTCGATGCTCTATCCTCCTCAAGGAAATGGAACATCGCATCTTGGGTAGTACCTATCTCCACCGATGAAATTGCTGCGGGAAGAGCACCTGTAAACTATGAAGTGTGACCGCTTCCAAATGAACAAGAATCTGCAGCAGAGTGCCCACATCGAGCTGCAACTGGGAGGTAACTCTCGAATCGGAGAATCCTATTTACATCGATCGATGATATACCAGTCTACTCAACCTCATTAGGCAAAATAGGGGCCTAAGATGCGATGAAAATACGAGTAACAAGGATGCCATATGGTAGTGTGGTGTGAATAGGCGTGGTACTAATATTTAGTACATAATACATAATAAGCATCATAATGGTAGGCAGATCAATATGCCACCCTTGACTGATGACATACATAAATTGGACGATGTCAAAGGAAATATGTGTGTGGTTATCCCTCAGTTAAATAGATGATAATGTAAACCCATTAAGAATCCTATAATATCCATGAAGGTGCTGATGAAACATGGTGTTGGTGTTGGATGGAAGCTCTCTGAAGAAATAACGAATAACATCATCAGGCTCAGGATGACCCGTAACATGTCCAGGAAAAGTGGCATCAGGATCTCAAGCATAAGGGCGATGGTGTCAGGTGTGCATGCACCTCCACCCCACGGACGTAGGAGCGTAATCCACCAGACAAGCTTGCTGCCCAAAAATAGAATTCCTAGACAATATCAAGAAGTATGACATTATACATACGAAACAGAGCATCCCAACCTCTACCAGCTAGCCAAGCGGGAACCACCACTATCCCAAACTCCTCAATCTTAAACGCTCCCTCTCTAACAATGGTCCGAATAGGGAAACCACGTAAACAGTAAAGCTCGTAATCAATTCGACTCACCCAACGCTCAATAGTGTAACAAGGCCTATTGGCCTGAGCAGTCTGAGCCCATGAAGATGATGAGGGCTCATCAACTGCACTATAACGAATATAGCATCTACGTCTACCATAGGCCATGAAAAAAATAGACAGATTCTCGAGAAGAATAAGAGAAGAAAATTGGAAACTATGACCTAACTCTAACACAATTAAAATCACTCTACAACCTATCTCCGTACAATATCCATCCGAACCACCGCAAAAAACCAACCACAAAACAGCAGTAATAAAATATATAAATAGATATAATCAACAATACCAATAAATGCAAAATGTGCATAAACAGTGTATATCATAAATACCCAAAGTAGATAATGAAAAAAATAATTTTATGGGGTATTATGACACACAAAACCATGGGGCAACAACAAAAAAACTTACCAAATAAAAAAAGTAAAAAGACCTAAAAAATGAATTTTTGATTCATATTACAAGGAGAATTATAAATATCGGCATGTGTAGAAAAACTTTGAAATAAAATAGATAAACATGCGTGAATAAAAAGCTCCTTACAATATTAATCAAAAACTTAAAAAAAACTAAATAAAATGAGAGGTCAACGAGGATACCTACTAAACCGATGAACTTAGGTGGAAAGATCAGGCAATTCCAACTCATTAAGCAAAGATTGAAACTTAACAGTAAGAGGAATGCCCAAAAATGGTTGTAAACGTCGCCTAAGACCGAACAAGTATAAGAATAAACCAAATGGGGAAAATGGATTAAATGAGGGATAAGAAGCCCTAACATGATTTTAACGTCCATTCGAACAACATATTGGCTCCTTCGAACAAAAACACACTTTGTTTGAACAAAAATCGATGTCCTTCGAATGAAGAGGAGTTTTCGTTTGAACCAGTTTCGAATAAGAATCCAACGAATTGTACAGTGTAAGGTCATTAGAAGGACATTTGATGTCTGCTTCAAACAAGAACTCAAACTCATTCGAATGGGAGCAAGTCTCGTTCTAACGAACCCTAAAATTTCAAAAAAAATCTTGAAAAATAATGACCAGAAATCCCAGTTCAGGAAAATCCTCAGACCCAGAAAAAATTACCAACCAAAAGTTTTATACGACACAAAAATATAATAAGCGTTACCCGGTAGCATGGTATCGATGTGCCTAAACTCATGGAATGGAGTGAATGGACATGAACTAACACAAATGAATTATTACCCAAACACATAAATACTTTCAAGAAGCTTTAATTGATCGTAAACTTTTATCTAAATAATATTTTTGCCTCAAGTGACAATTATAGATTGAACTTAATGAACAAACACACTCAATTACCATAGGCCTAGAGTTTGATTATTCGACAAATCAATAGCGTCAGGACACGACCGATAAGCCTAGGATTCATTGTGCAGCCCCATTGATCTTCAACTAAACTCGCTTAAAAGATAATCTAATAAGTTTCTATTCTTTTCTTTACATGATTCTTTCTAAGTTATTTCTTTTGAATGATAAAATATTAAACTATGTCGGCCTTTTTGGGGATTTTTTATGTTTTTATTTCCTTTAGTCTTTTATTGTGTTCTTCCCAATGGTGGCTTTCACACAAAGGAGACTTGCTCCTTTCGTAGCCCTTTCACGTGCTCACTCATTTTTTTCAATACTAAACAAATTCTCTTACGGGCAATAGTTCTTATATGCACAACTCCCCCTAGGTCATTAATATGTGTAGATGACAAGATTGGTAGGACAACATTTCACCAAACTCAAATGAACATGAGAAGTTAAACGTTAAAAAAAGCTCATACATGTGTGTGCGGAGGCATATGCACAGTTGAATCCATAATGCAAGCCAAGTTTGAAACAACTCCATGAAAATCATGGTTAAGATCAATCTAAATATCCATAGTCATAACCAAATGTCCTAGCCACATGGAAGTTGCGAAGTGAAGGGGATTTAATCACACTAATATGCCATGCCATAAGTGTGAAACTCAAGACACAAAAATCAAAAATCTTTTTGAGTTCTTCTAAAAAACGTTTAAAAAATACTCTAACTCAAAAGACAAATAAAAATATTTTTGTGTTTTGTCAATATGACTCAAGAAAAGAAAGATAAAACTACAAAATATACAGAAGTCACAACCCTAGAAAGTATGTATCAAGAAGCCCTACTAGAGTATGATAAACACCGCTAACATGGTCAACCATAAGATCTAACATGGGGAGAATCGCGTGTAAGAAAATGAGAATCAACAAGTCTAATAACTAAAACCACTAAATCCAAATTCCTAACCCAAGTAGGTGTGAAGTACGAATAAGGTTTTAGGATCTGAAGTGACTCTATTCTAGACTTCCTAGGACCATTCTTAAGATCATAGCACAAACTCCCAAGGTGACCCTTCCTACCATAATGAATGCACGTGTAAACACATGGAGGAGTGTTACCTAAAGATTGACCTTTATTAACATTCCTAGTCGACTCTCTCAAACGCATGATCTTGTCTTTAGGAGTGGGATCAATATGATCACTGAATCCAATTCCACGCTTGTCATCTTCGATTTGAACGGTGCCTAACATTATATCCAAATTTTTTTATCTATCCTCCAAACTGAATTTTACCCTTCTTGAATATTTTAATTTCTCCTCAATATCAACTATCCTAGACTCGAGTAAATTCATAGACTCCTCAAAATCTAGAAGCTCTTTCTCTATAGCCTCCATCAAACCACGAAGGCTATCTCTCTCACCCTCAAAGTACTCTATCTTATCTTGAAGAGTCTTCTAAGGTCCCCTAATATCCTCAATCAACGCATAATCATCATTTCCTATGGAACGTTCTTTTAATAAATATTCTAACTTCAAGTTTGCCTTTTTTACCTTCACAGTTTCTACATACAACTCACCAAAGGCAACTTATAACTCACTCTCCTCCACATCTTCATCCTCACTCACATCACCCTCACTTACTTAGGATTCACTAACTATGGTTTCAAAAGTGTCATGGAAAGGAATATCTTCATGGGAAGATTTCTCGTCGAAACTCACATGACTAGCCATGAACGCGATAAAGTTACACTCATTGCAGGAATAATTTCCATCTTCCAGATCACTATCACTAAGGGTGGATTTATAAGCTATCGATTTTTTGCCCTCTTTCCTTAGTTTAGTAGGGCACTTAGCTACCCTATGGCCATAACCCTCACAAACAAAATTTCTATCCGACTCATCCCTCTTAACATTCTCACTCCGATTCTTAGGGAAGTGATCCACCTTGTTATTCTTATCTTTCTCAAACCTTTTTTCATCTTTTAATTGCTTTTAAAATTTGAGAAATTTCTTTAACTTCTGTACCAACATGGACACATCCTTGGACTCGATATCAGACTCATCATTCAAAATAATTATTTCCTCCTTTTGAGCTTTCAACGATATGTCATTTTCTTTCTTCGTCATATTCTTGAAGGTAAACATATTACGCTTATAAGTTTGTAGGTCACCTACAAGATCTTCATGTCAAGTGTACCCAAAGAATTCAAAACAATGACCTTTAGGTTAGACCTGTCAGGCAACGACCTTAATATTTTCTTTATCACTCGGTTGTCGGGTATATTCTCTCCCAAGTTAAACACCTAGTTAACTATGTCACAAAATCTAGCCTAGAACTTATCAAATGTCTCACTCTCTAACATCTTAATTATCTCATACTGAGTGGTGAGGTTTTGGAGTTTGGAAGACATAACTACACTAGTTACTTCATGGGTGAGTTGGAGTATATCCAAATCCTCTTTTGAAGTTTCACACATCATAATATGCCAAAATTCCTTCGGGGTGACAGAACATAAAAGAGAATTTAAACCTATAGAATTATATTGTGTTGATTTATGCTCAGCATCAGTCCATGACTCCATAGATTTTAAGTGAGTTGACTCTGCATCTCTCATGACTGGGGGTGACACCCCTTAACTATAGCTAACCACACCTACTCATCTATAGCCTTAAGTGCTGACTTCATACGCATTTTCCAACAGGCATAATTTTTCCCATCAAACATAGGAGTTCTAAAAACATCAAACTATCTGAGATTCATTCCAAAAGACACGGGATGAAAGAAATAAAACTAAGTGTTCTAGTTATGATACCAATGTGATAATGCACCTACTGTGTGTACTTTAGGCAAACACAATATTTTTAAAATTTTCTCAATTTTAATTTGCAGTAATTTTAAAAAAACCTTGTGGGAAACTTATTTAGTGAAACTTTATCCGTTTAATCCTATGTCATGTATCTAGAGTGATCAAGTATATAAAATCAAAAAATAATAATCCACAAGAAGCCGATGTATGAGGAAACCCCTAAGGGAAAAAAAACTCGACCAACCAGGCCAGACAATCCACTATAATTTGAAATTACAAGAGTACACAATATACTTACTCAATGACTCAATCCCCCATAAACCGTGATATTTTTATACCTCAGACTGGTCCTCCACAGGGCAATGAAGGAGTCCACAACACACGAGTCCACGCACACCTTGGTATCCATTAATGTAGCTTCAATAGTCGTCTATTGATAGGGATACACAGTCCATCACTTCTTCTCCTCAATCATCACGTATACAGTCCCTCGCATGAAAATAATTCTCTCAAAGTGAAAGAAGTAAACTTGGTGCCAAATCAAGATCTCAAGAAACTCCTAAATTATGAAAAATTAGATTTTTAAAACAAAGGATGTTTGTGCTTGTTGGGAACTTTTGCAAATAGGTTTAGAATTGTTTTTCACAAAAAGTTCTTAAAAAATCTGAGTCCAAAATGCCTTAAATAGTAAAACACAAATTTCAAGGTGGCGACTCGTTCGAACGAAAACTAAGATCGTTAAAATGAGAATCACATCTCGTTTGAATGAAAAACAAGTTCGTTATAACGAAAATGCATTTTCATTTGAACTAGGTTCAAACGAGCTTCTAACGAATTCCAACAGTAGAGCATTGTTTGATGTTCGTTTGAACCATGCTTCAAAGAAAAATTCAAATACCTTCAAACGACTTATAAGTTTATTCAAACGAAACTCACATTCCGTTCAAACACCCTTATATTTCGTTCTAACAAAAAAAGTTTGCAAATAGAATAAAAATAAAGTTCAAAAGAATTTTCTAAAGTTCCAAAACAATTTGAATTAAAAATTACATCCTTATAAAGTATATCCAAGATCTCATAATTCAAATGTACATTTATACCTAAGAGATACTTGATAAATGTGTGAAGATGACTATTGGCACGAAACACATCAAGATATGTCTTTGAAGCTTTGTTGTAATATATTCAACACTTCATGTCATAGGCTTTGTGGGATCATAACTCAAAGTCTAATATATGGCTTAAACAGTTTCGCCCGGAATTAAGCCAATTACAGACAAATTGGCTCGATTGGAAATTTGTGCTTACACTTACAGTCTTTCAAAATTCCTCACTTTAGTAAATGCAACTCAATGTCTTCTAAAGGCTTAAGTTTTTCGCTCATACAATGGGTTCACGGACACAAAATCTTATCACATTTAATATTTCTCTATGCTTATTTTACAAATTCTTGAATTCCCTTTACATGATTATCTGATATTCAGTTAGTCTCCCTAATCCACTCCTTGTATTATAGGAAATCCATTGAAGAAATATTCAAAATTCAATTCACTTACATTAATTGATTGAAACAAAGGTCATGTTGCAAACAAGAATGTGCAATTCATAATTCACCGAAATTATTTAACACAACTTAAAATCAAATTTAACAACTTAAATTTGAACTCATGTTGCAAGGACTAAAATTGTGAAAAATGACCCACAAACTTAAAATAACTTAAATAAACAAAAAAATACAACTTGTTCTCAAATTAAACATTGTTCATGGTCTAGGTTTGACCAACAAAAAAACAAGCCAAGTGATAAAACAATTATGATAATATTTCTGCACATTCCCTTCTCTGCTATTAATGTGCACAGACATTACTCCACAACTATTGTATATGCCATAAACAATTATTTGAGCCTCACCCATCTACAAAAGGAGATTGCGAACATGAGTTTTGAGATTCAAGGAAATGAGTGTGAACGTGACAATAATCTTGTTATTGGTCAAGTCATTAAAATAGTACTGCTCAATATAGTCACCGTGAGTGGATGACAATGAACTAGGGATTGTGGCATGCACAGGAACTGGGGAGGGGGATATTGAAGGAGGCAGCATTTGGGAGGGAAATCTTAAGACGAAGGATAGGGTAAATCTTGAGAAGGAGGATAGAGGACATCTTTAGGAGGTATAGAGGGTCAAAAACCTTGAATAAATAAGGACACAATGCGCCTTATTTCACCCAATAACACTCCTAGGTTACTCTTATAATCTCCTGAACATCCCCATCCATCTTGGGCAGACTTAACTCTTAGCTCGAGATGTAATTCCTCATCGAAGAGAGCTCATCCATGAGAGGTGCAAAGTGTTTTAATCTAGTTTTTGGTATATTTGGTAGTGCACCTCTCGTCCTTCCTCTTTTGTCAGTTCCAAAGGTTCGGGTCAGGGCATGATCTTCAATGTCATTATTAGGGCTCAAGTCGGACTTATTGATAATGGCTTAGATTGATTGTTATAGTGTGAAATTATATTTAGTCTTATGACTTTAGAATTATTTTGTATAATGTTTATATATATAAACAAATAACAGGTCATTCTCACGAGATTCAGAGCCAAGTATGGAGGGAATTTGTTATCTCTGTCCCGTCGGGAATGCACATACAAGTTGCTCATATTAGATATTTTATCGGCAACTCGACCGCCCTTTATCCTTTTTAACCATTAACTCCTCAAATATTCATACGATTTAGACCCCAACCTATGGGCATCAATTTTTTTCTCTCTATTTTTTTTATTTTTCTCATTCTAGACCATCTTTTTGTCCATCGCTTCATTTTCTTAAAAGTTGTTCCATCGATCTACTGACTTTTTAACATTCATAGGAACTCGGTATTTCATAGGCAAAATGTCGAAGCTCGATGCCCCTTCACAAAATTCATCTATCGAAGGTTTCTCCAATGTGTTCTCAGTTGTTTAGAAACCCGAGAATGAACATTTTGCTGTAAACTATTGGGGAATGAAAAACGCTTACAAAGTTGTTCAAAAAAATCATCCTTGGTGGCTTAATAAACTAAGTTCCAGTTATCTACTTTCTCGTCTCACACATTCATTTTCCCATGAAGCAAACACTGGGATTTAAAGTTTCGGATGCCATTTTTATTTCCGGTGGGAGTATTTTCGACAAAGGAGAACCCATTAGGCTTCTTCTCATTTTCTTGAGAGGTTTTGAAAGTCAATGGTGCGAGTGTTGATTAACATGCATTTTTTGCCTATTCGTAGATGGAGTGTTAGAGTGAACCAATGGCGAAAAAGAGAATTGTTCACATATTGATGATGAGAATTCTTGTTGGGCTGTAGGAGATGAGAATCCAGGAGTTATCACGTCATCACTTGGTACGTCATGTCCATTTCCACTCGACAATATCTACGATATAAAAAATAAACAACAAATTCATTATACAAACATGTTTACAACTAGTACTCATGTTTACGACTATACATATGTAATACCTTCTTATAATAAGACTTTAAAATTTGCTCAATGTGTCTAATATCCATCCATTCAGTATTACTTTTTTTCAAATCTATCAATTTTTGCATGTGGCCAACTAATAGGAAGCATGTCTGTGATGGATGTATAGATGTCTGTGACACGAGCTCAGAATCCTTTCCTCTTCAACTTATTAGCAAGATTCAATTGAACATGAATATGTTGCGAGACATTACGGCCTTGGCCAATTCTCTCTTTACATAGTTGTATCCACAATGCGTGAATATTTTTTTCTACCTTCTCTAACATTATAAGGAACACTATGCCTACGTAGGGATTATGTGTTTGAAATATTGTCAATTGCCTCATCCCCGCTTTATGATGGGTAAAATAGAATACAATCGAACATGTACATTTGCAAGATAAGGACTCCAAGATTTGCAAGGTAGTGAAATGATTTGATCTTATTATTCCCATACATGTAAATAGGAGTACCCTCCATATGGCGTACACTAATAAAAGAGTTAAAAGCATGGTCCAATTGCAACTTCTCGTACACCTATTGCCAGTGATTATCACCGTGCCTCATTTTCCCTAAGAAAAATATATGAGGGTATGATTATGAGTCCTACAAGTAATGTATCTAATTAATCAATAACTAGTTATCTTTTTCAACCGATCCAATTTAAGTTTATCTTATTTTATTTAATCCTAACATTGTTTTGCGTCCTTTCGAGTAGAAAACACGTATACACACACACACACACACACACATGTGTGTGTGTGCACGCGTGTGCATGCGCACGTGCATATTTTTTCTCATTACTTCTGTTTCTATTACTACCACTTTCATTTTCAATTCCCTGTATTTTCCCACTAAAAAAAATATTTTCCTCAAAACTTTTCTTTGAAATGAGTCTTAAACTCCTTCTCGTATTAGGTGGGTGCCATCTTGGTTATTTCGTTTATTAAGGTTTTGGGTAAAGATTGATAATTGGCCATCTAGGTTATTTCTCAACACATTAAAATTATCATTTGGGACTTTGATAATAGATCATAATGATGGGTTAATAATAGTTGCTAAAAGTTGCGAAAAATGATGGTAAAATGAAGAGAGAAATAAAGATATCCCTATTGCCCTCTTTTTAACCCATTAATTCACACTCACACACACTACATTAGGTCATGATGTTCCACAAGCTATAATAAACATTATTTGCTCTTCCAAAAACACAGTGAAGGAAAACTATAACATACTTTATATAATTTGAATGGAAATATACCCAAAAAATAAATTTAGACCCCCCACCCAAGAAAAAAAAAAGCTTGAATTTCAATTTTAGTTTGGATTTGCACACTAATTCATACTCAGTTTTAACTTAGTTTCAATTTCTAAAATACTAATCGTAAAAAACAATAGTTGCTTTTTTAACACAATTATACAACAAATTGTGAATTATAATTTGTACATTCCCTTATATTGTATATCATGAATACACACGAGTAAATAACTTAAAAGCATAAAAGTCGTGACTCTTATTTTTTGCGCCCAATTAAATCGTGAATCATGAGTTGGATGGTGAGTGAAAAAACCAAGAATAGTATTTTGGGTGATTAGTGATTTTTACACCCAATTAAATAACCCTTAACACGAAAACATGACATGCCATAAATAACACCACTAACATTAATTATAATTTTTCCATAACTTTATGTCAAAAATCATAACACAAATGCTATTTTTTAAGTTATTTTCATGTCATGTCGTCATTTCATCGTATTGTGTTATGGTATCATTTACTATAAATTTGGGGTTTAAGTTAGCATAACAAAATACATAGACTTATACACACACAGAGAGATTTGAATGCACACATTTACTAATTTGCTACAAAATACACAAACACATGCACTAATTAGTGGTAAAAAATACACACACATAGACACCCAAATACATACACATAGACACCCAAATACATACACTTAGCAAAAATAACTGGAGTAGAGAGAAGGAGTGTACCTGAGAGAGATGTGGTGGTCGGAGGAGAGACATATGTGGTGGATAGAGAGGAAGAGAGATGAAGAAGAAGTTTAGAGAAAGATAGAGTTTGCATGAACTGAAAAAGAATGGATTGTGGATTGTGGTGCTTATATGTATAGGTTGTGGTCAAGGTCCTAAACCGTGACCCACTTATCGTGACCATTTATTTTTTACATGTAAGACCGTTATCGTGTCGTGTGGTGTGTAAAAAATCAATGGTCACATCCTGGGGTCATGAACAAGGACTGGACACTGGACTATGACCATTTCAAAATGGTCAAGACCTAGAGCCATGATCAGACTTGACCAAAACCCTTACATTTTTCATGCACTTGGTCACGGTCTTGGGCCATAACCCACATTGGCGGCAGTTTGATGACAATCTGGTCAAGGGTTAGTCAAGGACCATGGCCATGACCCCCATGGTCATGGTCTTTCTCACATACTTCTTTGCTCTGGTCACGATCCTAGGCCATGACCAGTAATGGGTCGTGACCCACCTGCCGTGACCATTCTCGATTTTTGGTGAGGCCATTTGTCCATTAATGCTATTCACTTAAGTGTTTAGCATTATTGGTGAGATGAAACTTATATATATATAAATTATTTTCCAATGTAGCAGAACAGATAAAAGATATTCCAATTTTGATAAAAAAATAATTTTATTAAAATAATTGAATATATGTTCAAAAATAATTTGGAAGCCCAAAGCAACTTATCTTCAAAAATAGATACATAAAAATAATTTTCAAATATTATCCTTTTATGTCCACCAAAATATTAAATAGATGCCTCATTCTTATTACTCGTTTTAGGAATATCTCTCTTTTAAGTTGTTGTTCGATTACCTTGAACTTCTGTAAATTTTTGCAAACTTGATTTGTGACTTCCATATATTTACACCAGGTTCCTCTCTATATCGGATCATAAATTATGTTTTTAATTTCAATTAAAAACAATTACCTCATCCTTATTCCTTACAGATAGAGGAAAATCATACATGCTGCTATCAATGTTCTAACTACGTTTAGTGAAAACACTTGGCCTTTGACTTGTTTGATTCTTTTGAGTATTATGAACTTTATTAACCCCAAATCATTGTACTTTAGACTTAGCCTTGTCATTATGGTTCCCTTTTGGGAAAGAAGTCAAACTATTCTCAACAAATAACACCTTGCCTTGGCTTCCGATGATGCTCATTGTTGGACTAGGAAATGGATCTGAATTTTCCTATCTATTTCTAACCTAAAGATCCCCTTGTTCACCCAATGATTAAAATCATTTTATGAACATGATTCACTGAATGTGAATAATGTTTCCCTCCCTCTCTCTAACCCTCCACAATGGACGATTAACCTAAAATTCCAACTTACACCAATATAGATAGGTATAAATCATGGGCTTTAGCTAAACTGAGCTTTTAGAGATTTTTTATCCTACTACTTGGGTATTTGATTATACTAGGGACCCAAAATAAATGATTAAATTTTTATCTTAATAATTACTCAAAATTCTTAATTACAATTACCATAATTATTTCTTTTTGTTATTTAATCATGAATAATTTCACTAAATAATCATGACTACGCTCCAATTTAATTATCTCTAAATAACTCGAAATAAAGAGGTCTTATTTCCAAAGTTTATTATAATACATAATGTGATTCCCCGCATAATGTAGCCAATACCATCTTGCTCAAATCAATTTGCCTCTAATCGAATTTAACCAACATTTAATAAATTCCTTGATTCTCACACTTAACATGTTTTCTACTCCACCAGACTATAAAATAATCCATCGTCTGAGTCTTGTGGAAACAAACATATAAGCGTATGAAAGGGGAATCATAATCCAAGATATCTCGTGGACACGGATTCTTCAAAATTATGATCTCAAACCTATTCACACAACGATTTCCCAATCCTCAGAGATATAAATCCATTACAAAGAATCTTTCTTATAAGAGTTAAAGCAACAATTATGCAACTATTATGTTAGTTAACTCTAGGGATTAAGAATCTATGCACCCTTTACAAATAGAGTGAGATTACCTAAGTATAATTAAGTCAACCCTTGGACTTAAATCTCATGGATGATGGCGTTTTATAAAAGAAAGGGATATTACTGAATATATTATGCCTGACCAAGAGATGTTTCACATGATCAATCAAAAGAATTATGGAGGAAATGTTGTGATTATACTTGACATGGCTAAGGCCTATGACCGAGTATCATGGTCTTTCCTTTTAAAAGTATAGAGTGAGATTTGGGCTTGGGGAGATTTGAATAAACTTGGTTTGGAGAGTTTTATCCAATACTTGGTTCTTTGTCCTTATCAATGGAGCTTCTAAAGGTTTTATCAAATTTTATAGAAGATTAAAGCAAGTAGATCCTTAATCTCCAGGATTGTTTGTTTTTATGGGTGAGGCCTCATTTAGAAACGTAAATAAACTTAATTCCATTTCTAGATTTAGGATTTTCAATTACCCAATAGGATATCCTAGAATTAAGCATTTAGCATTTGCTGATGACTTTATAATCTTTTCATATTGTTTGAGTCACTAATTGAAGTTAAATTTTAATGTTTTATCTAAGTATGAGGATAACTCGGGGAAAATAGTTAATAAATTGAAGAGATCATTGTTAGTGCCTTAAAAGGTGGATTTTGTGGTAGCTAGAAGAATCTCTGAATTGATTGGAATTTCCCTAAAGCATGACCCTTAACATATCTTAGTTTTCCCTTATGTTTGACTATTTCTATTTGCTGGGGATAAAGCTGTTATTATCAAACATGTATTGTCTTCCTTTACTTTTTATCTTTTCTTTGCTATTATGCACACTAAAACGATCATTCATTGTATTGAAAAGTTGTTGGATATTTTTTTCGGGGCCTCTAATATGGGGGATAAAATACATCACTGGTGTAAATGGGATAACATTTTCAAACCAACTCAATAAGGTGGTCTTGGGATTAGAAGGATACTTGATATGTGAAAAGTATTCTCTATGAAATTATGGTGGAAGATTAGAATATCGTCCTCCTTATGATTTAATTTTATACTTTTGAAATACTATAGAAAATAGTACCATTATAATGCTCCTACTGGTAGGGGTTTGAAAACTTAGAGAAGGATTTGTGAATCCATAAGTGATGCAGAGGAATTCATTAAATGTTGTATTAAAGAAGGAATAATCAGTGTTTTGTGGGATAATTGGTCTGATATGGAACCTTTCTATATGTATTCCAATAGTGCAGATAAGTTACAAGTAAAAGAACTTATGGACGAATATAGAAGGTGGGATTATAAAAAAATTCAATTTTATTGACCAAATAAGATATGTTAAGTCATTATGGGAACCTAATATTTGTAGGAGTCGTTTTCAAGATGAGATTATCTGAACTGCAAATGTTAAAGGTCACTTCTCCATTTATTTTGTGTGGAATATTATGCAAGAATATTCTATCTCTAGCTAGTCCTCTAATTATGCTTGGCATGATGCTTTGCGGATCAAGATTTCATTTTTTGTATGGAAATTATTCGGAGGATTTATCCCATTAGATGAAAAAATATAGACCATAGGCTAGGAGGGTCTTTATAAATTTCACTATTGTGCGAGCCTCACATGGAATCTATAGACCATGTGTTTAGAAATGGAAAGATAGCTATGGAAATCTGGGGTCACTTGAGTTATCTATTGGGCATAAATTAGACAGGATCCTCAACTAGAAGTAAAATTACCCATTGGTGTATCAATGTTACAATTAGCCTTGGGGTTAAAATTAATAAATTATTACCTATTCTTTTGTGTTGTTCCCTTTGGATCCAAAGGAATTATAGAAGGTTTAATAATTCTAAACCAAAGTCTGATTTGACTATCAAGAAAATGAAATTTCTTTGACAATCCATTTCTAAATTGATTCCTCAATTCCCAAAAGGATGGAATATATAAAATATTCCCAATTTGTCTATGTATTCTACCAAATTAATATTTGTGCATTGGGCATTTCCTCCTAATCAGTTAAACTTAAACACGATCGGTAGTTCTAAAGGTGACCTAGGCATCAGTGGAGGTGGTGGTGTTTTGAGGAATCATAAATGGGATACGTTATGGTGTTATTATGCTAATTTTGGGGATGAAGACAAACATGGAAGCTGAGGATTTGGCTATATTGGAATGATCAAAGTATTATTTAGGTTTAAAAGACTACCCTCTTATAGTGGAATCATATTCTTTAGTCATCATAGAGATTCTCAAGAAGAAGATGATTTGCATATGAAATATTAGAGATGTCATTGAAGAAATTAATCTCAATGTTGATAGCTTAATAATTACTTTTTCCCATCTTCTTAGAGAAGAAAATTAACCAGCAGAATATCTTGCTAATTATGGGAATAAAAATTCATCTTCAGTTATTTCCTCAAAAGTAGGTGACTTCCCAATTTGCTTAAAGTCATTTTAAGCGTAAATATATGGAGGTTACCAGCTATTAGATTTGATTTATTCCTTGCCACTTTCTCCTTTCACTTCATTTCATCCTTTTTTTGTAAGGGCTTCCAATTTAAAAAACTCATGCTTTCTACAATTTTTTTACCCATGAAAGCCACTCAGATAGGGCTTTTCTATCCTTTTCTCGATTTTAATAATATTTTTGGGGGTTTCGTCCCACTTTGCTGAAAAAAATACAAACCTAAAATGTATCATTTACAATCATCTTTTGAACTATCATACAAGTGCTCGAACCACTATACAGGTTCCCATACTTTGAGATAAACTACTAGGATTGTACACAAAACCATATTCTATGGATTTACTCATATCTTAGGCAAACCACACACAAATTCAAATTTTAACCAAATCTTATCTTGATAATTAGGTGTGCATGCAAAACTATGGCCAAATTATATGTGCCAGACACACAAGTAAAAAATCTAACCAAACATGCAAAAAAGATTAAAAAAAATCCTTTTTGGGAAAAACCTAATATCCATCATTGTAAAAAGTTTGATAGACATTGTAGACCGCACATTCTAGGACGCCTTAAGTATCCCCTTTGGTCCCTAGCACCAACACCTTTTAACTACAATCCCTAGGTCATACTTCGAGTACCGATCTAGAGGTCATCGAGCGATCTCGGGCCCTGTATGACTCTGGTCAACTCTATCATCAGAGTGAAAGCTAAATTAATATTCGAAGGGCTCTAAATCCTCTTCTCAATGGTCCACCCTATGCACAAATTGGCATAACAATTTAGACGAATGAACCATTTTACCACCAACAATTAATCTGAAAGCCATTAGGCGCTCCCATGCCCCGATTTGACTCCAGTCAACTTCAACGTTAGGGTGAAAGCTTTTTGTATCTTCAAAAGGCACTGGAACCTCTTTCCAATGGTCCACCCCATGGCTGAAATGACATAGACGTAAGGATGAACGATTTTTTTCTCTCAAAAATTGATTTGAAGGCCCCCGAGCGCCCTTGGGCTCTATTTGACCAAGGTCAACTCTTCAGTTCGAATGATATTAAATGAATTTTCGAAGGACACTGAGTACCCTTTCCAACAGTCTACCCCATGCATGAATCAGCCTTATGGTACAGACGAAAAACCCATTTTACTCTGAAAGGTCACTAGGTGCTTCTGGGCCCTGTTTGACCAAAGTCAACTTTCCAAACCAAGCGAAGGTCTTTGGAATGTCGAATTACCTTGCATAACCTTTCCAACGGTCTGCACGGTTTGGATGAACGATAAATTGTGAACTTGAGCAGCCCAAAGGATTCTTAAAGGTCTCTGAATTACCTTTTTAATGGAATAACCCATGCCGATTTGGATAAACGTATTGCGTTCTACAATTGTTTTTCGAAAAAATTTGTATGAGACTGCATCCAACATTAATCTCAACATTCAAGTGAGCTCATTAAAGATCAAAATCAAGCCTCAACTCTCCAAAGAAGGTCCAAAACTCCTTATCTCTCTTTAATTTCTTTATTTTTACATTAGTTACATAAATTCTTAATCTAGCTTTTACTTTAGTTCATACCCATTAATAATTAATCCATTATTAGTTATATTGCACATACTTTATTTTCTATAAAAAAACAAAGAAAAAGAGGGTTACGCCTATAGATTCCAATGGAATTATCCACCATGATTTCTCAAAACTAAAATATATTTTCTACACACACACATATAATAAATTCCCATTCGAATATATGGGATAAACCACACCCTTTTGACGCATGCGAACTATGTGTACTTTGATGCCTTTATGGGCAACGTAGGCGTCTCAGGCTAAAACTCGAGACTCAAGTCCAATTTATCAATTCTCCAATTTTTTCATTTTCGTATTTGCATCCTTTTCATCTATATATTATTTTAATATATATATCATATTTGTAATCCTTATTAGCATTTTGTCCAACATACAGTATCGTTTCATCATAACGACAATATCTCGATAAACGCATACATCGTATTTTCTAGATATTATTTTAAGAACATTCCTATGGATGACCCCACTCTATATTTTCCATGATATGAGTCGGGCGATTCTGATCTCCATTTATATATACATGCACACACACACTTCATAGAGAAATTAAGGAAAATAGTAACACAAGCCAATGAGGGACTAAAAGGGTGGGATGTGTGCCTAACACCTTTCCATTTCGTAACTTAGCCCCCAAACCTTCGAATTATTTGTTTCGTAAGCATCAGTTTGTCTTTGATGCCTCTCTCTCGAGGCAGCGACATGTTCTTTTGCCTGTTTTTTGCAAAATAGGTTGGAGACTCCATCTTTTTATATTCACCCAACACCAACGACAGCCAAATAGCTCTTAGTGAGAGCGGTCATGAGACCATCTCCCCCCTTTTTTTCCCCACCGGGAAAGGGAGAGATCATGTTGGACATAGTGGCGACTCCATTGGGGAGTTCTTAAGAGAGATAGGCTTTGTTTGTGTGGTTGTTATAATGGGTCACTGCCAGCTCAGCTCCCTATGTCGAATCTTGCCCAACCAGGGGCTAACCTACCCGTGACCATTGATCCAAAGGACGAACAATTGAACATGGTCAAGGAAGACCTCAAGACATTGACTAAGAAGTTTTACCAAGTCTGAATCTTCGATAACTACATGGATTACACCCATATGTCTCCCAACCTAAATCAAGGCTATCGAAAAAGTTCAAGATGCCTAACATTGAGAAATTTGGGGGTTGTGGACCCCCAATTGTTTATCTCCAAATTTACCACTGAGCCTTGACTCTCCTAGATATCTTCGAGGAAATAATGGCCCAAATGTTCCAACAGACTTTGAAGAACAACGCTCTTCGTTGGTTCTTATTCTCGGGGAGTTCGGGATTCACAGTTGCCCATGAATTCATGTCACAATACAAGTATAACGAAGAGTTGGAGCTTACCCTCCATGATTTATAACTTCTCAAACAGAATCTCGGGGAATCTGTCAATAACTTCATAGCAATGTAGAAAGAGAAAGAGGCCACCATGACCAACCGACCTTTCGAAGAGGAGTAAGTCAGTATTCTGAAGAACTTCTTACCCTATGTTCGCGCGACGATGGGAAGAAAGTATTACCCCCATTTCTGAGCCCTTCGAGAAGCAGGAGTAGAGATTGAATAAGGTCTTGCCAAGACAAAAGTTGAGTCGAAGAAAGTATCTAGACAGTTCACTCCAAAAAAGCACAAAAAGCCTACCAATATCGCAGTTTCAACCATCAACAACATCTCTCAACCTACTACTTCATGGGCACCAGAAAGCCACCCTAACCCATTCAGAAAGGAATACACCGAGGTTCATGCTCCCATCTCCAAAGTTTACCAATCCCTTTTAAGACAATATCTTATCAAGCCATTGGGCCCTCGTCCATTACTAAACCTACTTCCCAAAAATTTCAAACTAGATGTCCATTGTGATTTCCATCAAACTGTCGGCCATACCACTGATCAGTGTTTCCATCTTCAAAATGTAATCCAAGGTCCAATTGAATGGGGTATCATCTCCCCACCATCCAATCCTAAACAAAACACTACCCACAATCCACTCCCAAATCATGCAAATGCTATCTTCGTAGAAGAAGACCCATAATTTGATCCATCTACCCAGATTGTACCCAGTAAATCACCCATCATACCCATATATACCCTTAAATCCCTCCAAGTTTGCCCATATTTTCTCCTGCATCCTGCTTATTTTGCCAATCAGGATCTGTCACTCCTTACAAGATCTTGCATTATTTTTTGTACTCATTCTGGGGGAAAGATATGGAATTATCAACATTATTGAACCAACTTCTGGAGTTTGGATTGAAATTGCCCTCAGAGATGACCATTGACTGCCAGAGATTTAGTACGTTGTTCGTGGAAGCTCAAAAATGGGCTCAAGAGTAAGATAAAGTCATCTTAGATGATGTTGTCCATCTTATGATAGACTTATTCTGATAGATCGATGAAATCTACAACATGTCCTAGTTACTTGATGCTTTGAAATTACAAGAACTCCTAGTCCCTTTGCTTCTACATCTCCCCGTTGAATAGGAGGATCTATACGAAGAGGTCATTGAGGTTGTGGAGTGTATTGAATTCTCATGGAAGGATGATGACTTTGCCACCAGATGGGGAGAAGAATTCAATAGTTCAGATAAAGAGCAAAGTCTAGGGAAGACTAGCCTATTAATCAGTATATGTGGAATGATATCGTTTGAGAAGTTGCTAGGAGAGATTACCAAGGTGATCAAACAGCCTGAGATAGATGAGAAAACGAGATTTTTATTTTTCCCCTCTTTTATAAACCATATAACTAGATTAGGGAGGCATTACCAAGTTTCGAACCCACAGTCCTCATCAATCGATAAGGGAAAAGGTGTTGAGAAACTTTTTATGCCAAAAATGATCATCGAGGATAACAAAATCCTTGATCAATTAAAGAAAACTTAAGCTATCATAACTATGGGGAGACTCTTTATGTCTTCCCAACTGCACCAGAATGCCTTAATCAAACTACTCACCTGGCCCATAGTCCTTCCTTCAATTATACCAAAAGAAGTAGTGAATATGGTCGGATCTCTAACCTCTACTAGAATGATTTCCTTCTCTGAAGAAAAAATCCCAAAGTTTGGACCAAATCATAATTATGCTCTCAATATCTCTATCGAAGTCATGAGAAAGACCGTTCGACTTTCACTTGTCGATAGCAGGTCAACTCTTAATGTTTACCCGTTGAGAACCCTCAATTGCTTGGGACTAAAAGAGAGTGACCTTTCTCCAACCTCTGTTGTGGTGTGAGCTTATGATAAAACTCATCTAGAAGTGATGGGATTCATAGAGCTTATAATAGGGGCTGACCCTATAAATCTCGTTACTGAGTTCCAGGTCATCAATATCCCAATTTTATTTAATTTATTACTCATATGACCATGTCTCAATAGTATCAAGGGTGTGTCTTCTTCCCTCCATAAAAAACTGAAGTTCTTTACTAATGGACGAGTCATCACCATCTTGGGTAATGATGATAACACTGAGAATGCAAGCATCAGTAATCCGATATTAAAGATCAGTATGGGGCAAATGATATGCCTTTGTCGAGTTTTCGAGTCCAACTGATTTCGCTCCCAGCAAGGGAGGATTTCAGAGATAGAGTTTGTCCAGAACACAACCCTCGTGGCAATGTCAACGTGATACGGATGTTTAAGAACATGCACTTCATGCCCAAACTGGGGATGGGACGACATCAATAGGGAATAATAGAACCCATAGTACTGAAGAAAGCATTTCCTCCTTATGGCATGGGTTATCAACCATCGTTAGAAGAACTCAGAATGCTTTGCCAACCTCGATTGAAGAGAAGGATAGAAATTACCAAGATCGTATCAAGATATTCCTTGAATGGAAGATTCATCAAAGAGGGTGAAGTTTTCTCTTTTGTGGCTTTCTCGAACCGTGGTATGATCATGTTGACCAAAGAGATGAAGCCAGGAATGGAGATCTTTTTCCAAAATAGCTACTCATGGGCTTAAAGTTCCTAGCATCATGTGCAACCAAAGACTATAGATATTGTCAGACATTTTTAGGACAGTGACTCAGAGGATTCATTCAACTTGCAGACACTGGGGCTGACACTCTGTATGATCCACTCAAGTGGTACATCATCGGATCGAGCTCGCCTGATCAAAGTTATTGATGCACCTCTCCTCAAATGGCATCCTATACCAGTTTTACCTGCTGAATGGTAACCCAACTCTAATGTTTATCCCATTTCCTCTTATTTTTTTGTTCCTCCCTATTCTGATGTAATAAACACCTCCTTTGATGAGGTTCTCAACGCTGTTTTTCCCAAAAATGAAATAAATGAAGATTTTGAATATCTTATTGTGACTTACATTAATTATCTTTATTCTAATCAAACTCTTGATATGATGATTTTGTAAATGAATAATTCTTAACTTATCTTAATAAGGATAATAACAATCAACATAATCACGTTCAAGTTAATGAAGATGAAAATGTTGTTATTAATCTCGGTTCTAGTAGCCAACTATGTGAGATTATGATAGGGTCTGCCCTTGATGAGAAAGTGCGCGCATAACTCAAAGAATTGCTAAAGGAATTTTTGGACGTCTTCGCATGGTCCTACAACGACATGCCCGAAATTGATCCCGAGATCACTCAGCATGATATTTTAACTCTCCCAAAATGCAAACTGATCAAACATAAATTGCGAAAGCTCCTCACCGAATGGTCATTAAAGGTTACGAAAGAAGTGGTCAAATAGTTAAACATAGGATTCATCCGAGTGATTGAATATCACACATGGCTAGCCAATAACGTACCCATTCCAAAATACGGAAGAAAGGTTCTCATGTACAATGACTACCAAGATTTGAACAAGGCCTCTCCAAAAGATGATTACCCGCTACTCAATATCGACATAATTGTGAATAACATGGCCAGTAACGCTCTCAAGTCATTTATTTATGGTTTTATTGGATACAATTAGATTAATATGAACCCAAATCATTAAGAGAAAATCGCATTCATCACCCCTTGGGGAACTTTCTATTACACATTATGCCATTTGGTCTCAAAAACACAGGGGCTCCCTACAAGAGGGCTGCTACAACTATTTTTCCTGATTTGATACACAAAGAATTCGAGGTCTACGTGGATAATATGATTATCAAGTCTAAAACTTGAGAAGGTCGTGTTTTCGCTCTTCGAAAGTTCTTCAAGCGACTACGGCGATACCAGATGCGACTTAACCCACAAAAATGTGTTTTTAGAGTCATCAAAGGAAAGCTCTTGGGATTTATGGTTAGTGAGAAATGGATAGAAGATGATCCTGCCATACTCGAGATGCCACCACCCCAAACGGACAAAGAAGTCCGGTGATTCCTTAGAAAATTATAGAATATCAATTGGTTCGTCACCCAGTTGACTTCTATCTATGAACCCATCTTCAAACTCCGCCACAAGGATTCAACTAAAGTTTGTAACGAAGCATTCTAGGAGGCCTTTGACCGAATCAAGTAATATTTAACCCGACCGTCGATACTCATACTGCCATAACCTGGTCTACCCCTACTCTTATACCTGACTGTAACAAACATCATTGTTGGGTCTTTATTGGCCCAATACCTTGAAGAGTCTAATAAAGAGAAAGACATATATTACGCCAGTTGCAAGTTAGTTAGGTACAAAGTTAACTACACTGCCTTGGAGAAAGCATGTGTCGCCCTTCTCTGGGTCACCCAAAAATTACAACACTACATGCACGCTTTTCCCATCAAACTTATGTCCTGAATGGATCCTATCAAATACCTTCTTGCGAAACCTTCCATATTTATCCGAATGGACCAATGGTTGATGCTCCTAGCCGAATTTGATATTATGTATGTCACACAAAAAGCCATGAAAGGAAGATCCATATCTGACTACCTTGGGGAAGAAACCGATGCTTGGATTTCTGAATTCTCAGATGAAAATATCCTTTGTACCTCCCAAGAAGACCTCCAATGGAAAATGTTCTTTAACAGTGGTGCCAATAAGAAAGGGTATGGCATTGGGATACTTCTAATTTCCCCTAATGAGGGAAGTTGGATTTTTCATGTACCAAAAGCATGACCGAATACGAGGCATGCATGATAGGCCTCAAATTCTTTCTCAAAAAAGGAATTGGATACCTAGACGTCTATAAGGATTTAGCCTTCATCATTGATCAAGTACTCAGGAGATAGAAAGTTAAAGATGAGAAAATCTTACCCTTCCATGCCCATCTAGAAGAATTGGCCTCCCAATTCTAAGATATCACCTTCCACTACCTTCCCCGAGAAAAAAACAACTTAGTCGATGCTCTTGCTACCTTAGCCTTCCTGATTCACAAGCCCGAAGGAATAACGATACCCCTTCCTAGTCCAAAATCAATATAAACTTAACCACATAAACCACAATGAGCTTATCACATAAGAAGATATTGATATAGCCGATTGCTGATACAATAATATTTGGTGCCTCCTCAAGCACGGTAGGTATCCCCAAGATTCTAATAAGAAAATTTAAGTAACCCTCCGCAAATTGGCTGCCCAGTCCATTGCCTTTGATAAAGCACTATTCAAGAGAAACTTTGATGGATCCCATTTACATTGCATCGCAATGGCTGAGATTGAAGAAATGATGCAGAAACTCCACAACGGGGAGTGAAGACCCCACATGAATGGCCATATAATTTCCAAAAAATCATCCAATATGGTTACAATTGGACTACCATGGTTCAAGATTGCATTGCCTATGTTCGGAGATGCCTCAAATGCCAACAGTTTTACAATCTCAAGCACTTCCCTCCGCGAGAATTATACAACATGACTTATCCCTTGCCGTTCTCCACATGGGCCATCGATATCATTGGGAAAGTTACACCCAAAGCCTGCAATGGCATGAATTCATATTAGTTGCAATTGATTGCTTCACCAAATGGGTCGAAGTCGAGTCATACACAGTTCTGAATGCCTAAAAGGTGGCCAAGTTCATCCAAAAAATATCATATGTTGATAGGGGGTCCGCACGAGCTAGTATGAGACAACGGGTTATATTTCGAGGTAGAAGTCACAAAATTGGTCAACGAGTCTGGGATCCAGAGACAAAAATCTTCTCCCTACTGACACCAATCCAACAGTGCAGTTGAACCTCCCAATAATAACCTCAAAGCCATTATGACTAAAATGATCGAGAGTTATCGAGATTGGGCTAATCGGGTCCCTTACGCCCTTTGGGGCTACTGCACTTCAGTTTAAGCATCTACTGAGGCTACCCCTTACTTTCCAGTATACGATATGGAAGAAGTCCTACCCGTTGAGCTGGAAATTCCTTCACTACACATAATGCTTGAGAGCAAAGTCAGCTAGGAAGATTGGCATTAGAGCCATTTTGACAAGTTTACACTCCTATACGAAAGGAGACTGAAATCTCTATATCTTATACAAGGTTACCATCATCAAATAGAATGATCATTTAATAATAGAGTCAAGGATCGTTGTATTCGAGAAGGGGATTTATCCCTTAAAGAAATTATAGAGCCCATTTGCGACCCCTGAGGAAAATTCATGCCCAATTGGAGTGCCCTTACATTGTAAAGAAGATCCTATCCAGTAGCGCCACTATGCTCACCGATCTCGATGGGGAAGAGATGGATGGTATAGTCAACTTGGACCGTCTCAAGAAATTCTACCCTTAGTCTAAAATCTCGACACGCTACAAATCTTCTCATCTCCCTTCTATTTTAAAAAAATCTTCATTTCCCTCTACTCAGAACTATGTGGGGGCTGATCCTCTAATAATCTTTTTACTTTCAAAAATGAAGCTCAAATAATTTTCAAAACCTCCAGAGGTACGTAGGCAATTCATAAGCTTTATATGATCACGAACCCTTCCTTTTCACAAAATGATATTCTTTTCTTATCAACGAGAATGACGGTTCATTTTTATCATTTACAAGAGCAAAAGGATTATGTATGCTTTAGCGATTAGTATAGATAATTCAAATGCAAAAGCTCGTCAAGAGGCATAATAATATAATTAAAATTTTCTTTATTTCATAAATAAAAATTCAGGTACAATTATATCAGCGTAGGGAGTCAAACAATTTCCCCCGCCAAGATAAAATTATCTTCCTAAAAACAAAAAAAAAGTACTTCTAAAACAACCCTTCCAAATTTATTCCCATAAATACATAACCACACAACACCATACAAAAGCTTTACACATAAAACTCCCCAGGGATCCTACACGCAGATGCCAAAAGAGCTATCCCCATCATCGTCTACATCTTGGGGTCCCCAAACTTCCCCAGTTTTGATGGAATACTGAAGGCTCTCCATGGAATGGTAAGCCCGGACCAATCTAGGAAAAACCACAATACCTCCCTTTATGGTGTCAAACATGGAAAGCCATCTCTGTCCAATCTCTTCGATTAGAATTTATCCACTACCCTCCTCCACAACCACTTCATGTAATCTTAAAAAATATGCCAAACTCTACTAATAGATTAGGAAGGACGGGTGGATGGCTGACGATTCTCCCATAGAGAGCCCAATCGCATGCGTATGCATTCTGTCAAATCCTTCGTAGAAAAGAAGTCTAGTGTCCTAGATGTCACAATCTAGGCCCATCCAAATTGACACATGAGCCACCAGGAAAAGTAGAAAGAGGTTTGTCGGAGGCCAACCGAACATACTTGTATTACTTCAATTCTAGAAAGGGTTGCAATTCTCCCCACCAATGCAAGCCTCGTGCCCCGTGGTCCACAAACTAGTTCTCACAGCTCTTGATATTTGCCTAAGCTGATAAAGTTGAGAGTAAAGAAGTTTAGCACAACCACCAAGGGATATATAGGATGTACTGCCATACGGAATCTCTTTGACAGCCACATGAACAGCATAATTGGGCTACCCCTTAGGAAGTCAGAACGGCCTTCCTGCCAAGAATCTTAACAATTCAGGGTCTTTTCCAGTATCACCGCCATAGGATTATGACAACATGACATCCACATAGTGATGGCTGTAAGTTAAGGGTTCATTAAAACTTCCCCGATCACCAATAGTAATTTTTAAGTTAAGCCAAGGATGATGGCTCCGGCATAGCTCGCATCACCAACATCCTACAAACGCACAAAATACAGCACAGTCGGGAGAGAGATCATTCCTCCTATAACCAATGACCAAACCGTCGAGGGTGAGATATGCAGAATTCCTACTAACAGCTCTTGAGGAGACCGAGAGAATTTAGGCATGGCCTCCACAACACTGGGATTTACCCCAGCATAGCAGAGAACTCCTCGTAAGTATAATAGACTTCTTCCAAGCCAAAGCAAAAGACATGATCCTTGGGGTACTAGAATTTTACCGCCTCCATCAGCACGATCCACTCAATAATCTGATTGCACCATAAGGAAACTTAATGCATGTTGAAAGCATCGTAGTCTACATTATATGAGCACATAGCCTCTAAGTTTTTGAGGTAAGAAGCGAATTCAACACTTCTGGTAAGAGCTATATTGGAAATTAAGAGACAAGAAGCAAGAAGTGAAGAAAAGAAAGGAAATGTGGATGGGTGAAGAAAGTACTCCACCGTTACCCCTTTTTATACTTAACAACTTGGCTAAAGACAAGGGTCCTGCAAAATTCGGAAGAAACCCTACCCCATCAAGGGCCAAGTATTTGAAGAAAGTGCAATCAATGCCTTGGGATGATTGGACTAGACTGACTTGTCGATAGGCAGGACAAAGGGTATGTCGATTGGAAACCCCCCATATGTAGAAAATTCTCTTTTTCCTTCTTTGTCAAAATACAAAACTCAAATTTTATTTTTGAAGTCAAGCCAATTGCTCATATTTTCACTTGTACTTTGTCAACATAAATTTATTTCCTTTTAAGTTATTTTAAATCCTTTTTACAATCTCAGCAGCAAAGTAAGAAGTGCATATGCATTAAGTCATTAAAGAAAAAATAAATTAATAAAAACTTCATTCCATTACATATATATTTCTTTATTACATTTTCCTTGCAGGAAAACACAAAAAAATAGAACTCAACTCGATCCTCCACACACTCTCTAAACATTATCTCTCTCTCTCTCTCTAAGACCCCCATTCCTACAGCATATGCATTTTCTACGGTGATGAGTTGAAGAGCCTCTGCTCCCTGATCCAGAACCCTCCCCAAATAAGGCAGTTGGAACCAAGAAGAAGGAACCTGGATTGAATCCTGAATATGAGCAGTCGCAGAAGCCACCCAATCCTGGATATCCCTCAATTAGGTAGTCGACACTCGAACATGTTGCTAGAAAATTAAAAAAACAACAAATTAGTCAGTATGAGGTAAAGAATAAATCACAAAGACACAAGTCAAAGAAATGAAAGGTATACCTACGGTTGAAGGACATCCTATGTTAACCCCCAACACCTCTGGATCCATCGCATTGGGGCGATGCAGCATACGCAGTGATCCTCCATTAGGACATATAATGTTATATGAAGGATGATCCAGACGTACAAATGGAACCTTTAACATCTCCATCGTTGTTGATGTCGACATACCACCCGCACTATGGGCAGACCCAACTGGCCGACTCGTGCCCCTATAAGAAAGCGTAAGAGGAAGAGGCATATCATCATATATTTGGGGCGATATCAGCTAGCTCGACACAAAATCCAGATAATCATAAGTCGTCGCCGTGTCACCATACGACGAATAAGGATCGTCGACCATCGTCGCCACCCTTGCCTCCTTTGGCATCTCCACTCCCGCCTCATATATCTTGGGGGCCTCGCAGGTGGTACCATCACCTCTTCCTCCGACACCTATTGGACTACACTTTCCCCCAAATACCAGGAGTAACCAAACTCGTGTGCCAATAGACGACGCAGTTGTGCATTCCCCGCGATCACCCCCGTGTGCTAGATGACCGTCCCTCAGGGATAGAAGGTCACCTGTAAGATCCCCAGTGGAAAATCAATAAAAAGGACATCGAACAAAAATGATCTCAGGAGGAAAGAAGAATTTACCCAATCGCTCATCAGGCCATTGAAGCCCTGACGCACCATCGCTAAAAAAAGAGACAGCCTTGATTGTCGGTTGGACTTCCACTACCGGTACATATGACAGAAGTCCCCCACTGACTCATCCATCAAACATATCAAGTGTGCATTAAGCCCAATCACCTCATAAATCACGTCTGAAAAAGGACAGGGGTCATCAATCAAAAGAAAGCAATCAAGGAATCAAGAATAAAATGCATAAAGGAAAAATGAAAAAAGAAAAGAATACCTCCAAAAGATTAGTGGCGCTAGTAAAGGTCTGTCGGCAGCACCTGCTGAATGCATCCAAAGACTAATAAGGGGTCGCCAAAGTTAGGCCCCCATAGTTAAAGAGATGGATATTCAAAAATACCCTTAAATATGGCAAAAACCACAAGTGGACGTCATCGCCACCAAAAACCTTCCCAATAGAAAAATAATAAAGAAACGCCCATTTATCGCACCTACATCCCATCAGCCTCATCAACCGGCCAACTCAATAAAACCTCCTTCAAAAGAGAGAGACTGATGGAGTCCCCGAGACTATTTGCCTAATATCACCCAACACTGCCTCCACCGCCGCCGATGTCACCCGTAAAGTCCGATCCACCTCTATCAAGGCCCGTCTCAGTCCAACCCCAGTAGCTACTGTATATCAATGGGAGTCAATGTCATCTACCCAAAACTGAAATGCATGGCATGGGAGGTATCCCACCACCTCTCAAAAAATAGGGAATCCGTCGAACAAGGCGTCTCATCTAATGTAGACACCAAACTTCCAAATACAGTTGATCAAACCACCCAGCGCACCTCCGGAGGAAGGTTCTCCCAGATGTCCTTGAACCCCGTCATCCCACGAGAACATGTGTTTAACATAGATACATCAGTCTGCCAAAGAAAAAAGAAAAATCCTTGTTCAAAAAATTAAAGAAATACACAAAGGAAAAAGGAAATGCCAAAGGTTATTAACACTTAACCACTAGGGTTCACCACCCTATAGGATTGATGGTGTGTCGGCTCATGAAAAATAATCCGCTCATCCGTAACTGGCTTAAATGAGTCAAAGACATTCTCATTGCCAGCACTAAGGGCACCCTGGCTCGCCACTCCAAATGCGCCCAGTCGTCAACAATAAACCATGCCATGTGGACCGTATTGCTTGAAAATTTTGCCATTTCTTAGTCTTGGAAGAGAAAAGAACGCTACAACAGTTCCCAGAAAATAAAGGCAGAAGATAGAAGATCTTAAAGCTATGAAAAATGAAGAAATCTCGTCCTTTTTATAGGAGGCTAAGGGGCATGCCGATCTGCAGTCCCCAACCACATACCCATTGGAACTGTCCCTTCACCTGCCCGAAGTAATCCAAAAGACTGTGCCACTACCCTGTTAGTCAGCACCTCCTTGAAATTTTGTACAAAAATTCCCAATAAAAAAGCCGAAAATCCCAAAAATTCCCAAAAAATTCCTAAAACTACCAAATGAATTTTAGAACTTTTTTCACCAAGAAAAATATTTTTTCAAGCCTCTTAAATACCCAACTGAATTAAATACCGCATTTTCTCCCATAATTATTTCCCCAAAGGAATTCCAAAATCCCATTGGATATCTCCCCATCAGCGTCTCCAAGGGACGCCACATATAAATCGAAAATCTCCCCCGGTAGGGATACATCCAATCCCAGAATTAGTTTTTTTCCCCAGAGGAGTCTCCAAACATTCCCAAAACAACTCTGCCCCACAACTCACTTAAGCCCTCAGAATTGGCTTCGACCCTCAGAATCGGTAGCTCTCATCTTAAGGTCCTCAGAATTGACCTCGGCCCTCAGAATTGGTCACACCCTACTTAAGCCCTAAGAATTGGCTTCGATCCTCAGAATTGGTCATTTCTACTTAATCCCTCAGAATTGGCTTCGACCCTCAGTATCGGTCGTTCCTACTTAAGCCCTCAAAATTGGCCTCGACCCTCAAAATTGGTCACTTCAACTTAAGGTCCTCAGAATTAACCTCGACCCTCAGAATTGGTCAACCCTACTTAATCCCTTAGAATTTTCTTTGAACCTCAGGATTGGTCACTCCTACTTAAGCCCTGAGAATTGGCTTCGACCCTCAGAATTTGTTACTCCTACTTAAGCCCTCGGAATTGGGTTTGACCCTCAGAATTGGTCACTTCAACTTAAGGTCCTCAAAATTGACCTTGGCCCTCAGAATTGGTCACTTCTACGTAAGCCCTCAGAATTTTCTTTGACCCTCAGAATTGGTCGTTTCAACTTAAAGCCCTCAGAATTGGCCTTGGCCCTCAGAATTGGTCGCTTCCACATAAGGTCCTCAGAATTGGCTTCGACCCTCAGAATTGGCCATTACCTAACCTACATCCTTATAATTAACCTTGTCCTGTAGAATCGTCTATCCCTAACATTACCTTAGTTCCTCAGAAACGGCCTTGACCCTCCTAATCGGGCATCCTCGTCCCTTTTTGGTCAACCGAATCGACCTGCTTCCCGAAACATCATATGGTGTCTATTCAATGACTTTGATGTGTTCGAAGCTCACTCGTTGAGGGGATCAATATACACCATATTATAGGACCCCCTAAGTCTCTCTTTAGGTCCCTATCGCCTCCCCATTTCACAATAAACTTTGGTTATACTCTGAGTACCGATCTAGAGGCCATCGGGCGCTCTCGCACCCCGTTTGACTCTGATAAACTCTATCATCAGAGTGAAAGCTCAATTAATCTTTGAAGGGCTCTGAACCTCATTTCCAATGGTCCATCCCGTACGCAAATCGACATATAAGTTCGGACGAATGGACCATTTTACCAACAAAAATTGATCTCGAGGCCACCGGGCACTCCTAGGCCCTGATTTGACATCAGTCAACTTCATCGTCAGGGAAAAAGATATTTAAATATTTTGAATTCACTTAAACCCCTTTCTAACGGTCCACCCTATGCACGAAATGGAATAACCATTTTGACGAACGATCCGCTTTCCCTCAAAATTTGATCTAGAGGCAACTGGGCACTCTCGGGCTCCTTTTGAGCAAGCTCAACTCTTCAACTCAAATGAGACTGAATAAATCCTCTAAGGTTACTGAATACCCTTTCCGACAGTCTGCCCAGTGCATGAATCAACCTTACGGTACGGACGAACGACCCAGTTTACGCCGAAAGGTCACCAGGCATTTTCGAGCCCCGTTTGACCAAAGTCAATTTTCCAAACCAAGTAAATCTCTTTGGAATTCGAAGTACCTCGCATACACTTTCCAACGCTCCACCCTGTGCACGATTATCACTTACGGTTTGGACGAAGGATCCATTTTCGTCTGATAACCTCTCGTCTAGAGGATCGATGAGAGATTTTGAGCCCCATTTGAACCAAAGTAAACTCTCAGGCCCAAAATCAAACCAAAGAAATCTTTAAGGTATCTGAATTACCTTTCTAATGGTATTCCCCAAGAAAAATTTGGATCAACTAATTGCGTTATACGATTATTTTTTCGAAAAAATCTACACGAGACTGCCGATTGGCAGGTCCATTTCCCTACCTATCGACAGTGTGTCTAGAGTTACCTGCCGATTGGCAGGGCTAGGGTTATGTCGATCGACACCCCCTTACCCTATATATAGAGGGCATGACCACACTCCCAGGAAAACCTCAGATCCATGCATATTAGTGATCTCAGAAACATTCTCTTGCAATCTGCGAAGTTTCCTTATGTGAAATTCCTTTCCATCTTTCATTCCCATCATTTTCATACCCAATTTACAAAATATCATTCTCTCTCATCCATCATTCATCTCAACATTCAATATATCTCATCAAAGACTAAGATCAAGCCTCAATTCTCTAAAGAAGGTCCCAAAATCCTTCTCTCTTTAATTTCTTTATTTTTGCATTAGTTGCATAAATTCTAAATCTAGCTTTTACTTTAGTTCATATGCATTAATAACTCATATTGTATTAGTTATATTTCACATACTTTATCTTCTATAAACAAAAATAAATAAAAAGAAGGTTACGCCTATAGATTCCAACGGGATTATCCACCACGATTTCTTAAAATTAAAAGGCATTTTCTACACGCACACATATAATAAATTGCCATCAAAATCTATGGGACAAACCCCACCCATATGCCACATGCGAACTACGTGGAATTTGATGCCTTTATAGGCTATGTAGGCATCTCGGGCTAAAACTCGAGACTCGAGTCTAATTTCTCAATTCTCCAATTTTTCTATTTTCGTATTTTCATCCTTTTCAGCTATACATTATTTTAATATAGATCATATTTGCGATCTTTGTTGGCATTTTATCCAACATACATTATCGTTTCATCATAACGATCAATATCTCAATAAATGCATACATCATTCTAGATATTATTTTGGGAACATTCCTATGGATGACCCCACTCTATATTTTCCATGATATGAGTCGGGAGATTCCGATATCCATTTATATATACACGCACACACACTTCAGGGACAAATTAAGAAAAATAGTAATAGAAGCCCATGACTGACTGAAAGGGAGGGATGTGTTCCTAACACCTTCCTATTCCATAACTTAACCCTCAAACCTTCAAATTATTGGTTTCGTAAGCATCTGTTTGTCTGTGATGCTTCTCTCTCAGGCGACGACATGTTAAAAATAGGCTGGCGACTCATCTTTGTAAACTCACCCCACACCAATGACGATCGAAGCGCTCTTAGAGAAAGTGGGCATGAGATCATCCCCTCCCCCCCCCCCCCCCCCCACCACCACCAGGAAAGGGAGAGATCCGGTATTTTCACAGACACAATTGACTTATAGACTACTTATCTCCATTAAGTATAACGCGTAGGGTTTTGTAATATTCTATAGAATATGGCGCACTCCAACACTGTCCGCGGGAAGCGGTCTTCCCTCAGTATCACTCGATCAATCTCAGAATGCACGATCCTATCTTCTTCAACCATCGATCCTCGACTCCACAAATCAGCGTTGGAGTCGAACTCTACAAGGGTTTGATGCAAGTGCATGGAAACGTAGGTTTGAATAAACTCAACAAATCATATATGGGATGAATTATTTGAAAAAGAAAAGTACTTTTTTAAAACATACAAGTGAAGACTTTTGGAACAGCTATTAGGAATTCGCTTTCGCTAAAATTTATGAGAAAAACTCATCAAATGGGTTTTTATAGAAAAAACATGAATTTTGAGGCGATGAACTCATTCGAACCAAAAAGGTATCTCGTTTGAACGAAAATACTAGTTTCATTCTAACGATATCAAGTCTCGTTCGAATGACAAACCATTCTCATTCTATTAACATCCTAATGACCTTCCAACAAAAATGTTTCTGCTAAATAGAGGGTTCGAATGTCATGATCTTTCGAAGCTTGTTCCAACGAAAAGGGACTTTCATTCTAATGAGATCATAATCTCGTTCGAACATGATTAAAAATAAAAATATATATATTTTTAAAATATGTATTATCAAAATGCGTCGATTTAAAAAGTAAACATCCCAGAATATAATTTGTATGAGAAATCAAAACCACAAGTCATATACCTCCATAAACTGTCGATGACAAATCCAACAGCTTTGAAATCCAAAAATGGTGCTCGTTCATTAACATATCTTCGAATGATTATGGAGGCAATGCGGATGTTGTGTTCAGTTTAAAACTTCAATTTACTCTTACAATACTAAGTTCAATTGACTGGAAATTTATACAATATATTAAAAACATGAGTAGAAGGAATTATTATAACCCTGATTCTTATTTCAAAATGAAATGACACACCTTTACTGGAAAGTAAATAGCATATATGGTTTATGATTAAAAACACAATAAAGTTCACGATGAGGGTCATTAGGAAACAAAATCGTGATGAAAATGTGAGGGAAAATGCAGCCAAATGGTCAGAGGCATTCAAGCAAGGGAGATCCAAATTTTTAGGGGGTTTCCTAGGAGTTTCCTCCTTAGACAAAGTAATGAAATCTTTAAACCAATACCTTTGCCATTTGGAAAAACTATGCTTGCTCTCACGAGTCCGAATATTTCCAACATGATGCTCACACTTATTTATGTTTTTCTAAATTCCTCACACAGTGTTTTCTCTTAATCATCCTCATTCCCATCACATAACATGTGCGTACCCAAGACTGGCAAACACGTCAATTGAGAAATTTCCTCCAAAATGATATTAAATTCTCTGAAGCCGTCACAAAGGTATGTGTATCCACACTCCACCAAGAATGTAAATCATTAAGGGTGCTCTTATTTTTTAATAGTGTAACTTTTAAGGCTTGTGATGGTCCTCCTCAAGCCCCGTCACTCGATCATTTATAAAAAATCATCAATCTACATAACGTAGTATACCTAAAACTCTAAGTTCTCAAGAGCCCCTCCACAAACATCAAAGGTTATGTTAGAGAAAATAAGTCACCCCTATTTACTTGGACCCTCCTAATACTTTCCAGAATCAAAGGGGAGCATCGTGTGTGCCCCTCGTCTCAAGAAACCCCATAAGTGGTCTCTTGTTCACCAAATCAATTAGATTTACCATAAATTCTTTAAGTGATGTCCAAAAGTTGTCTCCATCCCCTAATAAGGGTCACACCTATAAATAGTAAAATCTATGGTAATATGTTCCTCAATCTATTTATGTTGTTCTCTGTTCACCATAGCATAGCTATTACCCACATCATGGTTGATAAAGGGCCCAACGCCACCAACACTTGTGATGATGAACATTGCCACAATGACAGTGGAAGATGACGGAGTCATAGAAGGAACCCTATAAATGGAAGGCATGGTGCCTACAAGGATGATATCCATATTAGTAGAGGCGGATGATGATGAAATAGGGGGACTTGAAGATGTCATTGAAATAGGATAAGTTTGAAAAATAAAGGAGGTTTTCGATAGAAAATGCCTAAATTTAGTGAACATTGAACTTTTTATCTCTAAACAAATAAGGTTGCAAGGAAAATGTTTTCAAAGTGATGACACAAGGTATTTATACAAATGGGAATATATAGCGGCCCCGGCAGTTCAAAGAGGGTCATACTCATTAAAAGTGGAGCACAACATGTCTCAAAGTGACACATGGCAGTTCACCACATAAATAAATGTGTTGATAAGGTTAGTTGTTCTAAATTATTTAATAAACAACAAATATAATGATGGAAAATTTCCCATTAAAATATTTTAAACGCTTTATATGCAACTGTCCCATTACCCAAAGAACGAGTGACTTTTGTATGAGAGGACTAATGTAGAGGGATCCATGAAAAACCCCTTATTAACAATCTAAGAACATTTTGTATTAAAGTTTATCTTGGCAAGAGGCCTTGTTAGAGTAAGAAGGGCCCTAGGAACAAGACAATATGGGACCTTTTGACAGTTTTGGTTTGGAGGTTGAGAGGTAAAACTTGTTGAGTAAGCTAGGACTCAACCACTTCAATAATTTGAAAAAGATAGAATAGTAATGCGAGGGACCCCAAGGGTCACTCACACAAATACATAGTATGACCATTTAGGTAATTCATACACAAACAAGAGAGTGAGAACCATAGAGATCCCTCGTGCAAACACTAGTTATACAATAAAGTGAACAACTAATGAGGTTTCTTGCAGATTCACACAAATTGATTAAAGTGAGTAGCCCTTAAGGTCACTCGCAAGATTTCATATATACGCAACCAGTTTTTATCAACATTGATATTCCTGTGCAACTTTTCACAATGTAAAAAGTACAAAATACAAAGAAATGTTTTTTTAAACAATGGCCGACAAGATTATCCTTTTGTTACTATTACACCAGGCATCACACGACTAAAAGGTAATAGTGGTATGACATAAATAGAAAATTATACGGGACAAAGTGTTCCTAAATATTTATCACAAAGAGACACGTAATGAAACGCCAACCCTAAGATTTTCTAATAAATAGAACCTCACTTATGCACTAAAGACCAAGATGTAAAATAACATTGTTATGCTGCAAAAATCTCACAAGTGAATAGATATTATATCCCCATTTCTCTATTATAAACATTTCAGTGATTATTTCTCCTCTCTCAAAGAATCATCACTATCAAAAAGGCCCTATTCAATGTTTATTATGATAAAGTTGTTGTTGTGTTGAAAAGTTATGGCATTCAATCATTAATATCCTTTGTAGAAAGAACCTAAGATGCTGCCAATAAAAGTTCCATTTTATTCATTTTCAAACATTTGATTATCGTTGCCTTAGAAAATTATTCTATAAGTGCGGGTCACACCTCTCCATTATCATAATACCCCTTGCAATTAAACATTCGGGTTGACCAAATCTAAATATAAAATAATATATAATATTAAAACAATATAATACCATTTTCATCATGGAGAGATCAAATGAAAGAATAGACAAGTAGTATGGATGCAATATGAAAATCCTAAATGTAAACTCATAATCAAAATGTGCAGTCCATGAAAGAGATACAATAATATCTTAACAATAATACCTCCATACAATACCAACGAATCTTTGAATAATATAAGCCAACTATGTATCAACATATGAACTACAATGTCTCCAAAATAAACTAGACTAAAATGTGAAATGATAACTAAATATGGTAGAGAGCCAAAAGATTGTTGAAACTAATATTTGGGGACAAATTGGTGAATAACAAATGTTATCTAGAACAAGGAAGCTAAGTGGGAGGTAAAACACTAGCACAAGAGGTCTAAAAGAGATGGGCCAATATCCTACCAAGTAACTGAGCTACGCTACTCAAAGAAGTTATATGATTATGAGAGTGCATTTTTTGTTCAATGGGAGAAAAAAATTTAATTAAATCCAATTTTTAATGATCTAGATTTAAACACACACCAAAGCCATGCATCTAAATGTGATTGATTCGATGTTCAACATATTCACATCAAACAAGGATCAATCACACACAACAAATTAGGAAAAATCCCCCAAAAGGGCAAAATCTTTTTATTTCAATATGGTTTGTAAACACTTACATACATAAAGAAATATAGTTTGACAAGAGATGACCCTCAAGCACCGGTTCGTTGTCATCAACAAGATCTACCTCAAGACGCTCAAAGTTTAACAGTGTAGAGAACCCTTTTCTCAACACAAGATGATCCACTAATGGGTATGACTGGATTTAAAAGGATTCACACATATGACTCTGAGTGTTTGTGAATCTCAAAGGGTTTGTGTTTGAAACATATGAAGACTTGACGTATTAGGTCAATAAAGGGTTCCCTCAATGTCTTAAACAAAATAAGCTCCTAAGTGGGAATTTATAGAGGCAAACAAAATCTGGTGTGTTGGATTTTTCTGAGCCCGTCGGACCAATTCGAAAAGGATCACCGGGTCGATTTGGTCATTCGGATCTGTACAATTTTCTTCTTAAACGAGTCGGTCCGGACATATGACTTTTCCTGCATAAAATGACCAATCAGATCAATTCATTTTTCTTCAGCTCCGGATCGATCCGATCAGAAGACATTTTCTGTATAAAAAGGCCACCCAGATCGGTTTGATTATCTCCATCTCCAGATTGGTCCGAATTTTTCTTTCTTTTTTATCCTGTATGAGAGGACTTATGAATTCGAAAAATCAATACCACGAACCCACAATGTAGATAATGATCAAGACGCACGATATTGATGATGATGGGCACATAAAACACATAATTCGAATTAAGATCGTCAAGATGTGATAGTGGTGAGATGAGCCGACTGAAGCGATAGTTGACTGTAGTGGTATATGACATATATGCTGAGATATAGGATAAAATTGAAATTCCCAAATACTAACCCGAACATTTATAAAACATTTCCTTATAAATCTCTCCATATGTCTTTGTCGGTACATATATAAAAAATCCATATTATGTTCATAAAAAAATGTCATACAATGTAATATCCCCATTAAACCCAAAAACTGGAAATACTAAATGGATGACATGTCTTCAATCATCTTCAAATCTTCAAAACTCTTCAAACTTTCTTTGTCCTCATCAGGGTATGACAACATAAGCTGAAATTTGATACCTACACACATGAGGCAAGACACAAATACACATGAGGCGCAACAGTTTGAAATATAATGATAAGTAAAGATAAATATCAATTTTGATCAAGAAAATCATTATTTTGAACGAACAAAACTCCCCCATAATTCGCTCTCCCCTTTTTTATGATGTCCCCAATTAGATAAGTAAGAAGAACATATATAGATGGAAATGGATATTGCCACACGAAGAGCCACTTTCTTCTTCTTTTTTCAAAATTTTTCTTACAAAATATACAACAAAGAACCACACCAAGAAAGAACATTAAAACAACCAAGTCGATGATAGAGAAAATGGAGGGTTGTGAATAGATTCGACAGGAAAATCAACACATGCAACCATAACATATGTGCACGATGAATGTTGGATATTCCTAACTAATGAACTCAACATCTTCCTTAGGTGTAAAAAATTTGGAATTAAAAGAATGTAACTCAATCAAATCAGAAAATCAAAGCTCAAAGATATTTCCACACCAATAACGTCCAAAACATTTGAAACACTTTTTCATGACTTTCAAGGATGTGCAAACCCGTTTTTCATTTCATTCCATCCAAACTCCGCTAGAAATAATTAAACATTATATTTTTCTTTTGAGGTGATGAAACTAAAACCTATTGGCCCCATTTGATTAGGCAAATTTTTATTTTTATTGCCACTTAATTTTTTGGGCTCTTTTCAAACGGTGGCTTCGCGATGAGTAAACTTTGAACTCTCGTAGCCCTTTCCCATGATTCACTCATTATATTTTGTTGCAATTAAATCCTCACGGTAAACGTTTTTTATGAGCACTATAATCTTGTCAAGTTTTATTGCATTTTGGTCGTTGTATAGATAAAATTAAGATGGGAACACTTAAGCCAATAATTGAAAGACAAGTACAATATTCAAATAATTCCATGCATGTGTGAAATAAAGGAGATAAGGAGATAAACATGTAGAAGATGTCACCAATCATATCTCAAAAACTCTACACAATGTAAAGCACATGGATGAAATGATGTAGCATCTCAAATCACTATCAAACAGTCACGTGGAAGATGAAATGAAGTTATGACTATGGCTATCTTAAATGTTCATCCACAAATGGTGTAAAAAAATACAAAACTCTTTTTTTGTTTTTCAAAAAATTTATAAAACGATAATGTTTTTTATCTTTTTCAAAAGTTTTTCAAAAATAAAATCTTTTTGGATTTTTTCAATTTTTCAAAAAATAAAAATCAAACAAATAATGATACAAATGATACAGTCTAGGAATCAGATGATATGAACATGAAAAATGCATCATACTCTAGACATGGTGACCACTCCTCAGTCAACTGTGCAAATACCTAAAGATCTCCTAAGACTCTCGAATCAAAGGGCATATAAAGGCTTCGTGGAAATATCGACTAACTGAAGGTCGGTAGACACAAAACTCAAGGATACGACCTTTTCTTCTACTAGAGCAGAGATAAAGTGCTCGCGTATTCTAATGTGTTTTGTGCGCGAGTGCTGGGCGGGATTGCGGGGTATGTGTATCGCGCTAGTGTTATCATAGGAAATGGTCATGGTGTCCAGTGATATCCCATAATCCTCTAGCATCTACTTCATCCACATAAGTTTCTTGCAATAACTCTTGGAAGCTATGTACTCAGCCTCCGCAGTGGACAAAGAAATGGATTTTTTCTTCTTGCTCAACCAAGAGACAAGAGTAGAACCGAAAAAGAAACACCCACCAGAATTGCTCCTCCATCCATCTACATGCCCAGCCCAATCGGCATTCGAATAGGCGGACGGTCGGTTATTGGTATCAAAAGAATACGAAATGTCATAAAAAAGAGTCCCACTCACATATTTGATAATACGTTTTAGAGCGAGTAAGTGTGACTCTTTGGGGGACGCCTGATATCGCGCACAGACTCCAACACTAAAGGCGATGTCGAGAAGACTAGCAGTCAGATAGAGAAAATTGCCTATCATACTCCGATACATGGTTTTCTCAGCGACCTTGCCTAAAGTGTCCTTACTAAGCTTTGTATATGTACTCATAGGTGTACGTTCGTGCTTAGCGGAGTTCAAACCAAATCTCTTCACGAGGTCTCTATCATACTTGTATTGGGAGATGAACACCCTATCCTCTAACTTATGGACCTAGAGACCAAAGAAGAATGTAAGCTCACCAACCATGTTCATCTTAAACTCACTCTTTATCTCCTCCTCAAACTTGTGAGCATGTTAGGAGTAAGTGGATCCAAAGACTATATCATCCACACAGACCTGGGGAACCAAAATAGCATCGTCATCTCTCCTAACAAATAGCGTCTGATCAACTCCCCCTATCTTGAAGCCACGGGATAAGAGATAGGAAGTAAGCCTCTCGTACCAAGCATGGGGTGCTTATTTCAAAACATACAGGGCTTTTCTCAGATAATATGCATGTCCTGGATACGTAGGGTCTTCAAAACCTTTTGGTTATTCCATGTAAACTTCCTCCTATAGAATACCATTCAAAAAGGCACTCCTGACATCCATCTAATATAACTTGAAGCTCAGATGACATGCGATGGCGAGTAATAAGCGGATGGACTCAAGAATCGCAACAGAAGCAAATGTCTCCTTAAAGTCTACACCCTCAATCTGTGTGTAGCCCTAAGAGACCAACCTAGCCTTGTTATGAATAATCGTACCATTTTCATCATTTTTATTCTTGAAAATCTACTTGGTACTAATCACGTTAGTCTCACTAGGTCTAGGGACAAGTTCCTAGACACCGTTCTTTCTAAACTGAAGTAACTCATCCTATATACTAGATATCCAGTATTCATCCCTGAGTGCTTCTTTGTAGGTTTTGGGCTCAACTTTGGACGTTTAGCAGACATGGCTGACATAGTTCTTTAGTTGAGCACGAGTTTTGAACCCTAGAGTGGGATCTCTTAAAATAGAAGTAGGGTCACGACTCTTGCGAACCCAAGCAGATGTGTCCCCTAAGACGAGAGTAAGGTCCACCCTATGTGTGTGAAGGACAAATGGATCACTAACAGAAAGCTCTTCATCCTCACACAAACAACTGGGGTCAACTAACGTCGGAGGTTCGTCATCTTGCACGGTGATGTTAATTAACTCCATAACCTTAGAGTTGTTCATGTTAAACACTCGGTATCCTCTACTGTTCGATGAATATCCTAACAGTATTCCCTCATCGCTCTGGGAGTCAAACTTTCCTAATTTCTCTCTATCCCGTAGGATGTAGCATTTACTGCCAAAAACACGAAAATATGCCAGGTTTGGCTTCTTTCCAGTCCATAATTCATAAGGCATCTGAAGTGGGTGTGGACGTAAGTAAACCTTATTTACCGTATGGCATGCAGTAGACACCGCCTCTGCCTAAACTCTCCTAGAAACTTTACGACCAAGAATCATAGATCTAGCCATCTCCTGAATCGTTCAATTCTTCCTCCCAATAATCCCATTTTGCTGAGGGGTCTTTACGGCTGAAAACTCATGTTTGATTCCCCGGATATCATAATAAAGATCTACTTTAATCTCCGTAAATTCAGTGTCATTGTCACTATGCATTCTATTGATAGTGACATCGTGTTGGTTTTGCAAGACACGGTGCTTGGTCATTAGGAACTCTATAGCATATGATTTCTCCCTAAAAAAACCTAAGATGGAGTATCTGGAGAAATCATCCACCATCACGAGGATATACCTCTTACCACCCAGACTTTTTGTACGAGTAGGCCCCATAAGATCCATGTGAATTAACTCAAGTACCTTGGAGGTGGTAATGGGATTCAACTTCCTGTGGGGGCTACGAATTTTCTTTCCCAACTAATAGGGTCCACAAACTATCAAAGTTTGTCTTCCAAGAGATGGTTAGCCACGTACTAGGTCCTGTTTTACTAATAGATCTAAATCTCTAAAGTTCACATGACCTAGACGTTGATGTCATAGATCCATAGGAGTGATCGTGGCGTTGTTGCAGACAAATGAGGACTTGGGCATTATCCCATAGAAATTATCTTTTGTCCTCACCCCTTGCAATACAAGTTTATCATCTTGATCATAAACATTACAAGAATCCCTGTCAAACTTAACTATAAAGTCAGTGTCGCACAGCTGGCTGATGCTGATAAGGTTTGCCTTCAAACCTTTGACGTACAACACATTCTCTAGCTTAGAAAACCTAGGTATCTCTATAGTACCTCGTCCTATAATGCTAGACCTACTACCATCACCAAAAGTGACTTTACCTTCCTTTTGATCCACTAAGGAGGTAAAAAATGAGACGTCATGAGTCATGTGTCTAGAACACCCACTATCAAAATACCAAAGAGGTATTCTGATCTTTTAGAGCAACATGAGCAATAAGAGCTTTGTTGTCATTCTTAGATACCCAAGTGGAGGTAACCTTTTTAATTGCCTTGTTGCTAGTGGTTCTAGTCACAAAGTTGGTAGTATCAACAGACGGTCCAGATAACCGTTGTAATTTTCGCATTAAACTCTGAGAAGTCGCGACTAAAAACTCAACGGCTCTCTTAGTCTAGTGAGATTACTCGTGGGGTGTGATGGAGCATAAGTACATCCTGTCTGACCCAAGCTATAGTAAAACTCTCTCAGGCGGCCTTTCCTCCTAAATAAGTACAAAAGTACACAGTCAAAGGCCTACCTCGGTTTGCTTTTCTTGGCCGAATAACTTTCTTGGATTTTGGTGGATGACCATAAGGATTCGTCATAAACTTAGGGACTGGTCCAGGTGAAATTTGTGAAGTGGATGCACCATTAAAACCAATTTTAGGCCTCTCATCAAATCCTAATACAAGGGTGAGGAGCATATTTCCCCTCTTTCCAAATCTATCCTCGATTTGAACCCCGACTTCCCGTGCACTTTCAAGATCATGAGTGAATTGGGAAATAAGGGCTACTAGAATCTTACGAGGCTTTTCGGATGCACAGAGGTCCCTCATGAGATTAGACACTTACTTTGTCAAGTCCCCTTTGACTTTCTCAAAACACTTCTCCTTCTATCCAAAAAACTCTCTTTATCCAAACAGACTCTCTCTCTCTCTCAAAATGGTGCACAAGGAGGACTCATTTTCTCTCATCGCTTCTAACTCTTTTTCTAACACTGCAATCCTAAGAACTAAACCTTTATTATGCTTTTTAGTTTTGAATGAATCAGCATATAAATCAGCATAAGCGTGAAAAAGGTCACTCTCGATCTCACTTCATGCATCATTTCTCTCACTCTTAGTGTCGAGGTCTCCATTCGAAGAGGCATCCTCATCATCGTGAGTTGCATCAGAATATCTCATGTGGTTATCCATGAATGCGGTGAAATTTCACTCATGTGGTGATTCTTCTCCTGAATCCACCGACTCGACCTCGCTATCTTCACTCAGGGTAGCATTAAGAACAGCTTTGCCTTTTTCTTTGGCTAGTCTGTTTAGCCTTGTAGCACACTCAAAATCTCTATGACCCTTACCGTCACACTCATAGCATCTATCATCGTTTCTCTTGGGTATGTCTTTCTTTTGTTTTTCAAAATTCTTGACATTTTTATTTTTCTCAAATTTCGTTTTATCAATAACTTGGCCTTTTTGCAAACAAAGACAAATCATTTAAATCGAAGCCGAAATCAGAATGAGACGTATTTTCCTCACTCCGTTTAGACGATTTTACCCTCCTCCTAGCTGACTCAAAATCCTTTTTGGCTTGGGCTTTAAGAGCTATCCCTTTTATCTTTTTCTTTAATAGCTTTAGGAAACATATATATTTCATAGGTTTAAAGATCACCTACTAATTCTTCTAATTTAAGAGTGTAAAAATTTCCTAAAGAATTTAACACACTGACTTTAGGGATAAACCTCTTAGGCAAAGAACGCATGATTTTCTTAACTACACATGCATTAGGAATGTGCTCAACAAGGTTGAAACTAATGTTAACTATATCACACAATCGTGCATATAATTCATCAAAACATTCAGTTATAAGCATAGCAATAGTCTCAAACTTTGTAGTTAGGCTCTGTAATTCAGATTCTTTAACAGCGTTCGTTCCTTCATGGGTAAGTTGAAGAACATCCCATGCTTCTTTAGACGTGGTACACGTCATTATGCATCGAAACTCGTCAAGGAGTGACGGATCCAGAAATGGCACTAAGCCCTTTAGAATTATACATGGACCATTTAAATTCATCCTCGGTCCATTGAGCCACAGATTTAATCTTGTCACGTTTTCAATAGTGACAGTGGGAGGTGTCCACCCATTTCAACAAGAATCCACACACGTTCATCAATGGCTTTAATGGCGAATTTCATACGGGTTTTCCAGTATGCATAGTTAGACCCGTCAAAAACTAGAATTTTATTAAATGATTTTTACATTTGAAGAAACTCCTTTTTAAGAAATCAATTTTTAAAGAATTAATATTGAGAAGAAAAAAAAATTGCGAAAAATTACACTGTGAAATTGTGTAATTGGCTCTGATATCAATCTGAGAGTGCGCTTTTTGTTCAACCGGAGAAAAAAAATTAATTAAATCCAATTTTTCATTATCCAGATTTAAACACACACCAAAGTCATGCATCTAAAGGTGATTGATTCGACATTCAACATATTCATATCAAGCAAGGATCAATCACACAAAGCAAATTAGGAAAAATCCCCCAAAGGGGCAAAACCTTTTTATTTCAATATGGTTTGTAGGCACTTACATACATAAAGAAATACAGTTTGACAAGTGAAGACCCTCAGGCAGCGGTTCATTGTCATTATCAAGAGCTCCCTTAAGACGCTCCAAGTTTAGTAGTGTAGATAAGCCTCTTCTCAACACAAGATGCTCCACGAATGGGTATGACTGGATTTAGAACGATTCACACATATGATTCTGAGTGTTTGTGAATCTCAAAGGGTTTATGTTTAAAACATATAATGACTTGATGTATTAGGTCAATAAATTGTTCCCACAAAGTCTTAAACAAAACATGCTCCGAAGTAGGAATTTATAGAGGCAAACAAAATCTGGTGCGTCGGATTTTTCTGAGCCCGTCGGACCAGTTCGAAAAGGATCACCGGATCGGTTCGATTTTCTTCGTAAATGGATTGGTCCAGACAGATGACGTTTCCTGTAGAAAATTACCAATCGGATTGGTTTATTTTTCTTCAGCTCCGGATCGATCCAATCAAAAGACATTTTTTGTATAAAAATGCCACCCGGATCGGTTCGATTATCTCCAGCTCCAGATAGGTCCGAATTTTTCTTTCTTTTTGTTCTTGTATGAGAGGACTTATGAATTCAAAAAATCAATACCACGAACCCACGATGTATATAATGATCACGACGCACGATAATGATGATGATTGCCACGTGAAACACAGAATTCGAATTGAGACCATCAAGATATGATAGTGCTGAGATGAGCCGACTGAAGCGGTAGTTAACTGTAGCATTATACGACATATAGGCTTAGATCTAGGATAAAACTGAAATGCCTAGATACTAAACCGAAGATTTATAAAACATGTCCTTACCGATTGCATGATAAATTCATAGTTTATATATAATTAAAAAGGACGGGCCGGCCCATAAAATGTAACCTCGCCATGTAAATGAATTATCTCAATTCATATCATTTTTCAATTCATATCATTCATTTAATCATTCTCATTAGTTAAACAATAGATACTTGATATGGGTCCTTTCCTCTTCTCCATCTCATAAACATGTGGTAAACTAAATCAAATCGTCACAAAGTATTAGAATTATTTTAATTCAATTCATTAATTAATTATTGTCATTAATTAAACAACACATAACCGACAGACACCCCCTTCTCTTTGCCATCTCAAACATATGTCGTACGCCAAATTAAATCGTGACAAAAACCTCGGTTGCTTGTTTAGAAGCGCTAGTAAATCCGTATCCACCTTGATACATAACGTCGGAATAACACACGTCTAATTCATAAACATCAAATTGCACATCCTAAAGCCACCTGGTATTCGCATGGTCGGATTTCAATAATTGGATACACAAACAGTCTGTTGCATATCTTGTAGCTACTTTTTATTTGCATGGATTGAATTTCACATTTCCCAAAATAAGGGTGTCCCTTCTCGATGTCCACCCATTAATTTCTATTTTATATATTTATTTACCAATGTCATTCACTATTTAACATGTATTATTTCACTCCATGCTATAAACTCAATACCTAATTACCCCACCCTCAGGTCATTATCACTTAGAGCCATTAATATGTTCTAGTCAATTTCACAAGGGGCTAAAAGGATAATCATACTACAAGTGATTCCTCGTAAATTAAAGCATCAAAGTAAAAGTATAATAATTTCATTAAAGACTTGAGTCATCATGCCTACCCGCTTCTAAACTGCATGTGTGGGACGTCTCATTGAAGTGAAATCTAAATAAAAAGGCCCCTTTATACATTTCCATTTATATAGGGTAGTTGTTAAGACAAATTTAGGTAGGTTTATTATGAGAGTGAGTTTGACAAGAGTTCAAATGTTTATGTTTACTACTAAGGCAACCAATCCATCATCATTATCCAACAACCAATAATTATCATGTACTCCTTCTATTTTCTACACGATAAAACATATACCAACAGTAACAATATCTCAGGCATATATGTGTTCTTGCATCAAAGAGACGTATAATCATAAGGGGCTCATACATGTATCAAGTGTTTGGAGTCATTAATGATGCATTCATATTAGTTCTTACAATATGAATAAGTTTCTCATAGTAAATATCATCAATTCGGGACATAAATCTTCAAAGTACTACTCTCAAAAAATAAAAAGCAACGCTAATAAGCAAGCATAATTCTAGAATTTAATAACTCTAACTTTAAGTTTGTCTCTATACTATCAAATGGCAAAGGTAAAATCCTAAAAATGTGGTCCAAAACCTAACTATTAATTTGTATGTTTTGGTACCTACACCTCAAAGTAATAGGGCTCAGCAAGTAACTTCAAGTATATAAATCTAACAAAATTCACCTACTCATAATTTAATTAGGAATAACTAAATTCCTAGGGTTACTAATCAATTTTTTACAATAAAATTTATTTGGTGAATCTAACTACTACGCATATAGAATGAGGAAATTAGAAAGTTACTTGCCTCATACGCGTGTCTCAGAAATTTCCTTACCCATGGGAGAAGAAGGACCGCCTTGAAAATGGTCTTTGAAAAATAAATAACTTTTAAACCCACCCTTCTACAAACTTTAAACCCCTATCTTTAAGATATATAAATGAGTTAGGGTGTGGGTTAGTAAATTTATAAATAGTTGAGTGGTAAAGTGGAATTGTTGTTTAAATGGGTTTTGAGAAAAATCCAAAAAAGAGGGAAATGATAAGCTAGGTATTAATTTATTAATGATGAGGAGAGAGAAGAGAAAATTTCTCCCATTGGAATAATAATGCTGAAATTCCCCCAAACCCTCCCTCAGCAGACCTTTTCATTTCAATTCTCAGAAAGGTACCGCCACACCTTCCTATCATTTTCTCCTCCTTTTTGTTATGTCTATTATTTAATTATCAAATAGTACAAAATAAATAAGAAAATAATAACTATAGAATCAAAACGAAATTACATAAACTAGAATAACTTACTTGATATTACAGAATTAAATAATAAATATAGAAAGAATTTCGAGCCCTGTGTAATACCAAAGTGTCCTTAAGACAAATTTAATCCCCCTTCAAAGTGCTTAAGGTCTGAATTAATGTTTCCCAAGATAGAACAAAATTTTCGAATCAATACAGGAAGCACAACAATGTAATGATTCTGACGAACTCAATTTCCATGTCTTTTACTCAACCATGAACAAGACTTATGAAATGCAGGAACTGTTTTAGGATGGGAAATGAATAGAATTTTGGAGATGTAATTTTTGGATTTTTCATTAGTTAAAAAATGGAGGGGAACATCTGTATTTATAGCAGTTAAGAGGTGACTGTTCAGAAAAAAACTGTCAACAGTTAATTTCGTTTAACTGTTGACTATTGGCAATTAATTAATTTCATAATTAATTAATTATAAAAGCCCAGAAAGTTAATTAAATCGGCCCAAAAATTTAAGAGATTTTTATAAGCCCGAGCCCGAGTCGAACTGAACTGAGTCGAGCTAGCGTGACGGACAGATGGCGCGCACGCTCACGCTCTCGTGTGGGCTTTTGAGTCAAGCCTAACACATGTATTGTGTAGGCTATCTCCCCTTCAAAGAGTTGGGATACCCCAAGGCATCCAAGCCTTAGTCCATTATTTGGGTTTTATTAACTTATCATTTTTCCACTACTCTTTCAATGTGGGATAAGAGTTAAAACATGCCCATTACATTAACTTTCATTGCTTTATGAGTCACTTTGGGGACATAGTTATCATTCATAACTATATGGAATTGGACATGTCAATATACTGCATTAGTGTCCTTTCGAATAAGAACACGTTCGTATACAGTCCCACAATTATCGTGGTGTGGGTCCCACCTAAATTTGAGCTCAAAGTTGCTCAAAAATTATATCCAGAAAATCTGGACTGCATATGTCCAATTTTTTCAAACAATCCCCCACATGAATGATATATCGCTATAAACAAAAACAAAACAGATGCAAATGCAGACATAGGTTAAGTGAAATAGAAGATTTATTGCATCAGTAGAAGTAGCCTAATGACCTTGAACTTTCCTTAGTGATATACCATCAGATTTACTTAGTTAATCAGTAGACTTCACGTCTTTGAATCGTCAACTATTTTTGTAAACCTAGACAACAGTACTCACACAACAATTCTTCAACACAGTTGGTTCTCATGTTTATGTTAATTTTTTCCACGAACACCACTTGGTTCCGTGAGTATTTTAAAGAATTTTCCTTTCATTATTCTCATAGAAGTGCCCCCCTTCTTACTCACATAGGTGGCTTCCATAAAGAGTATCCTGCAATACCCCACTTAGACATACTAATATGTGGATGTCATTAAAAGCATAACTTATCCTAATTTCGCGGAAGATGTGCACTGTCTCATCTTTGGAATGGATAGGATTCAATATCCTCCAGTGCTTACTGAATATAATATAGTTTGATTTTCCCATTGAACCTAGATCTTGGGATCTCCAGTCAGCTAAGTTGGGTTGCCATTATATTGATTCTTATTTATTTATAGGCTTTTAACCCATTCCTCTCGATGATCCTTCAACTTTCTCTCAGTTCAAACCTTTAGTTAGTGGATCCGCTATGTTATCTTTTCACTTTACATAGTCAATTGAGATAATTCCGTTTAAGAGAAGTTGTCTAATGGTATTGTGTCGACGACGAATATATCATGACTTTCCATTATATATGTGATTATGTCCCCTTCCAATTATGGATTGACTATAATAGTGTATACATATTGCGGGCATAAGTTTCGACCAATTTGGAACATCCTATAAGCAATATCGAAGCCATTCAGCCTTTTCTCCATCTTTGTCTAGTGCAATGAATTCGGATTCCATTGTCGATCTAGCAATGCATGTTTGTTTTGAGGATTTCCAAGACACAGCTGCACCTCCAAGGGTAAACGCATACCCACTCATAGACTTAGAGTCTTCTATATCAGATATCCAATTTGCATCGCAATGTCCTTTAAGAACAGACGAATATTTTGAGTATTGCAGTCCAAAGTTTTGAATGTATTTTAAATAACCCAAAACTCTTAATATTACCTTCCAGTGATCTCTCCTTAGATTACTCGTAAATCGACTTAGCTTACTTATCTAGTATGCTATGTTCGGTCGTGTATAGTTCATGATATACATTAAACTTCCAATAATATGAGAGTATTCTAGTTGAGATATGCTTTCACCATTATTTCGTGCTAGATGTAAATTTACATCTACAGGTGTCTTGGTAGGACTGATATCATAATTCTTGAATTTTTCAAGTACGTTCTCTATGTAATGAGACTGAGATAATATAATTCCATCCGATATTTTAGAAATTTTAATTCCTCATATAACATCAGCGATACACAAATCTTTCATGTCAAATCGACTACTCAACATTTGTTTTATAGTTTTGACAATTTCCAGGTTACTACCCATGATAAGTATATCATCAACATAGAGGCACACAATGACATATCCATTTTGAATGTATTTAAAATAAACACGTTTATCGCATTCATTAATTTTGAAACCATTTGATAACATTGCATTATCAAATTTTTCATGTCATTGCTTAGGTGCTTATTTTAATCCGTAAAGTGATTTAACAAGCTTACATACTTTTTCTTCTCGTCCGTGAGCCTTGAACCCTTCAAGTTGCTCCATATAAATTTTCTCGTCTAGTTCACCATTTAAGAATGCAGTTTTTACATCCATTTGATGTATTTAAAGTCCATTAATAGCAATTATTGCTATTAACATTCGAATGGACATAATTCTTGTTACCGGTGAATATGTGTCGAAGTAATCTAACCCTTCCTTTTGCCTATAGACTTTAGCTACAAGTCTACCTTTATATTTATCAATTGATCCATCGACCTTTAACTTCTTTTTGAAGATCTATTTATAACCTAACGGTTTTGAACCTGGTGGAAGATACACTAGTTCCCACGTTTGATTTTGCAAAATGGATTGAATTTCGCTATTAATTTCTTCTTTCCAATTAGAAGCACCGAGTAAGGATATTGCTTCTTTGTACGATTGAGGTTTATTTTCTAGCAAATATGTTAGAAAATATGGATCGAAGGAAGTCGAGGTTCTTGCTCTTTTACTACGTCTTGGTTCATTCTCTATTGACGTGTGATCAATAGGTTGATGTGTACCACTTGTAGTAGCTTCGTTTTTTTTTTATACGAATAAGATTCTCGGGTCATGTTATATGGAAATTTATTTTCAAAAAATGAAGTGTCCCTCGATTCAATGTCCGTATTTACATGAATATCCAAAATCTCAAATTTACAAACTAAGAAACGATATGTGTTACTATTAATAGCATAACCGATGAACACACATTCAATGGTCTTTGGTCCTATTTTTACCTTTTTAGGTTTAGGAACCATCACTTTGGCTAAGCACCCCCACACCGGTAATTATTTATAGCAAGGTCTTCAATCTTTCCATAACTCAAAAGGCGTCTTATGAGTTTTCTTCTATGGTACTTTGTTAAGAATATAATTAGAAGATAATAAGACTCCCCCCCCCCCCCACCCACCCACACACACACACAAGTTCTGTGGAGCTCCTAAACTTATTAACATAGATCTCATCATTTCCTTCAATGTACGGTTTTTGCATTCAGCAGTGCCATTTGCTTAAGGATAAGGAGCCGTGATTTGATGAATAATTCCATTTTAGGAACAAAACTTCTCAAATGGATATTCATATTCACGTCCTCTATCACTCCTAATAGCCTTTATCTTTTTGCTTAATTGATTCTCAACTTCATTCTTATATTGTTTAAATGCATTAATAGCCTCATCTTTACTATGAAATAAATATACATAGAAATATTTTGTGCAATCATCAATAAAAGTAATAAAATACTTTTTCCACCTCTAGTTTGTATAAATTTTAAATCACAAATACTTTTTCCACCTTCTAGCTTCCACCTCTAGTTTGTCAATTTTGATTCAACACAAATATCACATTTATGATTTTTATCAGTATTAAATTTTGGAAAAAATTCCAAGTTAATTAATCTACGCAAGGTATCAAAATTAACATGTCCTAATCTAGCATGCCAAATATTAGATGACTCAATCATATAAGTAAAACTAGAAATTTCGTTCAAAAGGGATGCCCTAGGCATCAATGTCATTACATTTATTTTAAAGAGCCCCTCAGAAAGGTAGCCATTTCCCATATACACATCATTTTTAGACAACGCAAACTTATCAGAAACAATCACAAGTTGAAACCCATTCTTGCTTAGAAGCGATCCAAAAATCAGATTCTTACGAATGTCAGGCACGTGCAACGCATTGTTAAGAGTGAGTTCCTTTCCCAGAGTCATTTTCAGAATAACCTTTCCCTGTCCCACGACTTTAGAACTTGAAGAGTTTCCCATAAACAAAGTCTCCTCATTTAGCAAAGAATTATAAGTAGTAAACATCCATTTTCTTGCACAAATGTGGTGTGTAGCCCCAGTGTCCACCCACCATTCCTTGGTATTTCCTACCAAATTTCATTTAAAGACAACAGCAAAAAGATTTAGGTCTGCGATACCATCAAAAATGTTCTCACCCTCCATCACATTTGCATAAGCATTGTTATATTTATCATTCTTTGGTTTGCGACACTCGTTTGAGCGGTGTCCTGGCTTGCCGTAATTGTAGCATTTGCCTTTGAACTTCTTTCTTTGTTTAGATGTGCCTTCCCCATCACGCTTGTATTTGGATTTAGGACCTTCAACCACATGAGCGGTGGACTCTATGATGTTCTTCCCACTTTTATTTTGAGATTCATGGTTGTCTTCTTCAATCCGCAGTCCAACTACCAATTTTTCAACATTCATTTCCTTGCGTTTGTCTTGAGATAATTTTTTAACAAATTCCAAGATAGAGGCAATTTTCCAATTATCGCATCCACTTGAAAAGTGTCACTGATTGACATTCCTTCAGCGTGAATGTCATGAAGAATAACCTTAAGTTATTGAACTTGCGCAATAACCGGATTGTAATAAATCATTTTGAAGTCTAGAAAACGGCCCACGATGAATTTCTTCATACCAGCGTCTTAAGTTTTGTACTTCTTCTCCAAATAATTACATATTTCTTTTGCGGTTTTCATAGTGTTGTACACGTGATACAACGCCTTGTCCAAGTACGTCAGGATGTAGTTACGGTACAGTTAATTAGAATGTTTCCATGCTTCAACAGCAGTAACTTTTTGAGTCTCGTCTCCTTCTTTCAAAGGTGGACAATCCTCATACACAAACCTTTCCAATTAGAAAGTTGTGAGGTAAAAGTACATATGTCCTTACCAATGTTTGAAATCAGCCCCGGTAATTTTTTTTTATTTCTCCCCATGTGGCATGGTTATGGGGACAGCGACAGGTGCATGTGTCACATTCACGGTAGGTGGAATGTTCACGGTAGATGGTGGAACTATGATTGCATTTTCTGATTCCATTTCTGTTACAAAAATAGAATTTTTATCAATGATAGTATTCATTTGTAATGAAATTATCAAAATATACACCAATTTCCTCCAAATATAATTAAGACTAACTGAATTCTAACAAGAATTCTAAATAATACTCTGAATTATATAACACTGAATTAAAGTAAAATATTCTACACAATATTCTGAATTCTATATCACATAATTAAACTAAAATATTAAACACTAGTTTTTTTTCAGCCTAAATTAAGAAGAAGAAAAATATGTGACAAACTGAATTCCGTACAAAACTGAATTAAAATATTAATATTAATATTAAAAAAATTATGTAATAAAATAATACTTCAATTCTCATTTTCTATAAAACAAATTTATTTAATACTAATAAACTTTCTGTAATTTAAAAATTATTTTGTACACAACAAAAACAGTAGAGAAAATTAAATTTGTCTTGAGATTGTTATGTCTACTATTTACTTATCAAATAGTACAGAATTATTGATAAAATAATAATTACATAATTAAAACAAAATAATAGAAATCAAATAACTTACATGATATTGCAAAATTATATAATAAATACATAAAAAATTCTGAGCCCTGTGTAATACCATAGTGTCCTTAAGACAAATTTAATCCCCCTTCAAAGTGCTTAGAGTCTGAATTAATGTCTCCCAAGATAGAACGGAATTTTCGAATTAATATAGGAAGCACAACAATGTAATGATTCGAGCGAACTCAATTTTCATGTCTTTACTCAACCATGAACAAGACTTATGAAATGCAGGAATTGTTTTAGGAGAGGAAATGAATAGTATTTCGGAGTTGTAATTTTTGAATTTCTCATTAGTTAAAAATTGGAGGGGAACATTTGTATTTATACCAGTCAAGAGGTGACTGTTTAGCAAAAAACTGTCAACAGTTAATTTCGTTTAGCTGTTGAGTGTTGGAAATTAATTAATTATAAAAGCCCGGAAAGTTAATTAAATTTTGCCCAAAATTTTAAGAAGTGCCGAATCGAGCCGGAGGGCGCGTGTGTGGGCATTTGGGTCAAGCCCAACACATGCATAGTATAGGTCATCTCCCCTTCAAAGAGTTGGGATATCCCCAAGGCATCCAAGCCTTAGTCCATCATTTAGGTTTATTAACTCATCATTTTTCCATTACTCTTCTAATGTGGGACAAAAGTTAAAACATACCCAATACATTAACTTTTATTGATTTATGAGTTACTTTGAAGACATATCTATCATTCATAACTTGATGGAATTGGACATGTGAAGATACTACGTTAATGTCCTTTCGACGGAGAACAAGTTTGTATATGATCCCATAATTATCGTAGTATATATCCCACCTAAATTTGAACTCAAAATTACTCAAAAATTCAGTCAAAAAAATCTGGACTGCATATGTCCAATTTTTCCCAACCCTTTTTCCTTCAGCTTCGCATCACACAATACCGTAAGTACTTTACCTCATAAATGTCTCACAACCAAAGTATCTCTGCTGACGCCTGACTTACAAAACCCCTAAAAGGAGTAAAGTCTGACTTTTCCTACCTATTACTACCCAGCGCCTCTATTACTGTATATTCGACATACATTAATCTTTATAAACCTACTGCTCCCAGACAACCATTTCAATAAATCATCAAATTCCACCGCAAATCAAGTATACCCCCTTAAATCCTATAATTCAAAACTTCACTTTCCATTAAAAATCCTACAACACATAAACTATTAAGTCACACGGCCTGCTGGAAATTTAAACCATTAAGTGAACAAACCAAATAAATCAATTAAGTCCTTAACATTTAAATCAATTGGACCAACTATCAATTCCAGAAAAAATAATGTGAATCCAATTATGTTAGACCAATTTAAATAATTGATAAACTAATTATTGAATCCATTTACTAATTTACATTATAAATAAATTCATTTAATAAATGAACCAATTAGAGAATTAATAATTTACATTCTAAATTCACCACCGAAATCTAGTCTAACTTATTTACACCTAAGTCACTCATATTTTTAAATTAAATTTCTCACTTAATTAATTGAATATCTATTAGTTAAATGAAATTTCTCAAATTTAATGGGGTATTATAATTAATCAGTATTCATAGACCCAAATATCACAATCATTTTAGAAAAAAACTTCTTTGAGGATAGATACTTCAACTCCTTATCATCCTTTTTCATTGTGCTTGGAAATTATGCATATATAAGAATTGGGTTGGGATCATATCGTGATCCCCCTATTGGATTCCCTAAATGCAAGGATGAATGTCGTTAGTGGACTCTATTAATTAGCAACCAGTTGGTCTCGACCTAGCCTAGTAGTGATAAAAATCTTTCCCACAAGAGAAGGGAGAGTTAAGTGAGTTCCATACTTCATAAACGTCTCATTAAGTCATGAAAAATTGTTAAATTAGTAGCATTCTCTCTAATGAGATTTGATGGCCCTAAATTTTACAGATTTTATAATTTAATATATCTGCCTCAAACTATTAAGGTCCTTATCAGAGATAATAGATCCTATGAAACTTTTTAGGTGAACCTTGAATTCTGTATCCCCAGGTATTCAATGACCACAAATCCAAAGGGCCTTCATATAGACCTGAACTCCTTATGAGAATAATGTACTCCCCTATGTCAAATGAGCTACCTCCACAGTGCTAGGTTTAGCCTCCGTTAGAGGATTATGATTCGGAACCTTAGGAGATGATTGTCTGTGGACGTGTGCACTAATAGGTTAAAACGATAACTGATAAGAAGTAAAGAAGTTGGGAAAACAAAAAAAATATAATAGAGTTCTGAGTTTAGTAAGAAGCGAAGGGAAACAATGGGTAATTAGTGCTTATTTATAGGTTCATGGCTACACCAACTCACATCCTTCAAGTATGTCGAGGGTCCAATAATCTTACTTCCCCACATACTTCACTAAAATGGAGAGTCTGTACCAACAAATATTAATTATGGCAAACTACCCACGTAAAATACCACAACACCTTTCACTTAATTTCACTATCTATTTCCCCGCCCACTTTATGATAGAAGCCAGGGGATACTGTTGATGAGGCGTGAACTAAGTGCTTATGTAAGGACACTGTCGTTGTTTTAGGTTCGCCGCCAACATGCAAAAACCTAAACTATAACTAGAATTGTTTTATAAGTATAGCGGGAAGTTCGGGTATCAAGAATCCACAGGGAGTGTCGTATAGATTTTAATTGATTTATTACTTCAAGAATAAAAGTGTAAAAGGTGATTTCGGTTTAAAATGGGAAAAGGCAAATAATTAGGAAATTAAAGCTAAACAGGAATTAATAAAATGAGAGTCAAGGTCACATCCCCTCCATGAGCAAAACACCGGTAATTAGAATTTCGGTTCAAAAACATTTAACCGAGCATTTTTAGTTAATTATTAACATAATAAATGAAGGAAATTAATACAAAAATGCAAGATAAAACATTTAATCAAAAAGGGTCACACGCATTTTAAAATTGGATTATCGCTATAAACACTAACGTTACTTGACAAAGAAAGTTAAACGCATAATAAACCCATTTTAATACGCAAGGTTTCGATTAAACATGATTTTCCCCCAAAACAAACTTTCGGAGCTCAACGCCCATTAATGGAGAACACATGACCCTAACCCTATTTAGTTAGGTATTAGACATGGTTAAGGTAAACAAAAACCTAATTAACTAAATAAAATAAGAAATAAATTAGCTACAATAATTAACTAGGCAAGAAATTAAAGACAATATGTAAATAATGAATAAAAGCAAGCAAAGAGACAATGAATACTAAATAGAAGCTTACATAAATGGGAAAACATCCAAAGTGCTAGGAGAGGGAAGCTCCCAATAACAAACCCTAAAATCTAATACAAATGATAGATTATGAGATGGATAGTTCATACAAAATGAAGATTGAAATGTATTTAAACTAAACCCTAGTGGCAAAATTGTAAAAAGAAAAATAGATGAAAGGGATCCGAATCGATTCAGTTCCATTCTGAATCGATTTGGAATGAATATCTGGTGTACTGCTCTAAATCGAATCGATTCAGTTTTGGCCGAATCGATTCGGTTTATAGCAGGTCCACAATTCAGCTTTGTCCAATAATATGGAAAATAACGTAACTTCTTCAATATAACTCGGAATTAGGCATGGTCAGAGGCTATGTGAAGATAAATCAGAGTAATACAACATCCAAAAACACAAATGATGAAATGACTAAAATTCCCTTGAATGTGCCCTTGAGTGTGATTTTGAAGACAAAACAATCCTAAAAATGCCATAATTTCTTCATTATACATCGAAATCATACATCGTTAGTGTCCACGCAAAGAGAAATCAAAGGGATTAAACTTTCGTGAAGAGTTTGGGATTAAAAGATGAATGATGAAATTACTAATATGCCTCGGAAGCTGAAATATTCAACGAAACTTTTTCGGAAAGCGACCAAACTTCACGCTAAGCTCTTTAATACCTACAAAAGATCAATTATACCTCATATAGCATCTAAACATATATAATGGAGGTTGTAAGGTTAACGAGCATAAATATAGGAATTAAGGTACCCGAGGGAGCTAAAATGTATAAGTATAAGACTGAATAAATACAATATTCGTGCCGAAACAACTGTTGATAGCAAGTGTGATCTTCAACCTTAAATCCTTGGGAAATGATCTCAAATATAAGGATGAGGTTAGAATGTAGAATGGAAAACTTCATCCTTTCTTCCCCCATCTCTAAGATAAGTTCAAGACACCTAATTCATGCAAAGATTCTATAAAAGGCTCCTCTAACAAAACACTAAGTGTCTAGAGTCTCCATTGGACAACAATGACTAAATACATAATCTGTGTTGCAAGGAAATCACCTCAATAATCCTTCACTATATTATATCAAGGAAGAACAATTTGTTAAAAAAATACTTATGCCAGAAGTAAAGAATTTATACCCCATCTTAGCAACAAAGCTATGCCAGGGAAGAATATATTGAGATTTTATTATTAAAATAATCTATGATATATATTTTTAAGAAAAGAGTGCTAGGTTCATTTTAAAATAAGAATCGTGTTTATAAGAATGCTTTATATGTATCTTAAATATAGTGTATGTATGTCGATCGATTAAACTTAATAGTAATTTTAGTGAGTTGGGTTCGGCCTGATCATTGTAGATCAGAATTTTGTTTCTTGTATAATTGAACAGTTCAGGTCATAGATAAAGAGTCGACATCCTATCAATATAAATGCGTGTATAATCTTAGTAGTTTGTTTTGACTATGAGAACACATATGATGGTCCAAGAACTTGTATAACAGTTCTAAGAGAATTGTATAGGCACATCACAAAATTATTGAATAAAACTACAGGTGAGACTCACGTCTAGGTGCTAACTAGATTAGACTATCACAATCTCACAAATGATTGTTACTACGATTTAATTTATTGGGTCAAAATATTTGCAAGTTGGGAAATCATAATGTGGGTATGTCTCAGATCATATGTGAGATAAATTCACGTTTGGGAGATATCCTGGATTGTGATACCCCCTTAATAAACTTTTAATTTTTTTATTTTACTATAAAACCCAGTTCGTGGATTTTATAATCTGATAGAGTATGAAAAAAATTAGTTTGATATTAAGGAATAAATAAGATGTTGGTGATAATCGATTAGAAATAAAATGAATTTCACCAAGCGGGTATTATATGCTTTACGCCGGGAATCATATTATGTACTATCAACTTTGGAAACAAGGCCTCTCTATTCAGCTAATTTTAAAATAATTAAATTAGAGTGAAATATTTATTATTTAACGAAATTAATTACAATTAAATAGAGAAGTATTTCTCTTTAGAATCCAATTTAATTATTAGCCTTGGGTCCTCAGTATTGCTCGTATACCAAGTATGAAGCCCAAAACTCTCTAGTAATTGTTTCTGGCCCAATCCAACTTCATGTGCCTATATATGGGTCTAGGGAAGGGGTTTAACGTGGACGAGACATTCTCAAGGGTTAGAGAGCAGTAGGAACATACTATCATTGGGGGCTTATTTATTCTTCAAGCCTACTGATACAATCAACCAACCCAGCATGCAAAGTGGACTGCTCTACCCAACTCAGATATCTGATTTAGACATGTGTATGAAACATGTGCTTAAATGTATGGAGATAGGCTCAAATAGGTTGCCAATAATCGTGGGGTGATATTCAGGGATACCAACGATCTATCCACAAGCTAGTTGAGTTACATATACAGTTAAATCACTTAGAATCATAAGTATAAATGTAAAACCGGACTAGGGTCATAGGGGATGTAACATTGATTGTTTGAGAGACACTAAAAGAAAATAGTAACCTCTCCATGGACGTAGTCATGGTGTCGAACCACGCACATTTGGTGTTGTGTGTGATTACTTATTTTCTGCTCGATATTGCTTTTTAAATTTTTCATTATGATCATTCTTACACTCACAATTTGTGCCATCTGTGGGAAATGATTCTTTTTCCTATAAAAGAAGTTATCAAAAGAAAACCCGTGATGTCTCACCACAACAGCAATCTTCCTCAAATTAGCGACATGCAGGCTGATCCAGTTCCACCCAGGGTCAGGTTTGAGATTCGCCAACCATCAAATCTCAAGTTTCCCCAAGAGAGGTAGTACATTAAGCATTTTAGAAAAATATATCTAGATGTCCATAAGGAGGTCACAGAAGTAAGGTTATTGTAGATTTGCATGGAAGGCTTACTTGAGGAATACAAAGTCCACTTGATTAATGAAACTCGCGATGGAACCTTTAGTGAGCTCAATAGAGCATCAAGGAATATAGTCATGGTAATAAAGATAAAACCTCAAATTTGGAAGACTCAAGTGGCTCTTCAACCATGAAGGTTCCAAGTCGCTCAGCGATAAACTATTAAATATGTAGATAGCAGCCCCAGGGGAAAGAAACGTGGTCAAGGACCCAAAAATAGTGTTTTATGGAAAAAAAAGTTTAGAAATGATGTTCCTCTACCACTACGATGCAACATGGCAGAAGCCATGGATTATTACCAGATATTGGTGCATGAGGGGGCAGGCTTACTCCACTAGAATGGTCAAATACCAACATTTATAACAAAAGATGGTGTCAAGTCTTGTGAGCTACACTAGAGGGTCCAACACCCAACAAAAGACTTTTATTATCTACCAAAGATAATAAACGAGCAAGTTTCAAATGACACTCTTCAAATTCCCCCCAACGAATGTCAATGATAATCCATTATCCGGCCATCAGTATGCCTCTATAAATATGGTGATTTCTCATGATTTGGATATGATAAGGAGTCCGAGGAGTGGCTAGAGAATTATAAAGCATGTGACGAGTGGATGCTTGGGCTGGCCAACACAGATCATGAGAGTTAACGGAACGAATAGTTAGAAATCATAGAAGGTAATGTTAGTGTGGTGCTCACACATAACAAAGGATGAATATTTGAAGTAGAGTATGTCTGTAAGGCTCAAAGCTATAAGGTGGGAAATTGATTTAAGATGTAGATCAATCACAAAAGGTAAAAAGTTCAAGTAGTTCTTTGCTCAAATTGAAGTAAAATCTAAAACTATTCTTATCATTTCCACCAGTAAAACTCTGAGATCTGAAACTTTTAGAGATAGAAAGTCAGTGTTCTTGTAAAAAAATTACCTGAAAACTCCACTTGTGCTGATTTTAACTAATTATTTTCTTATAGAACCATTTCTATACTTTTTTATCTCTTTTCTACCATAAAACCTCTCAAACCATTCAATGGCTTCTTCAAGAAAGAATGATAAAGTTTTTGGCAAGAAATTCGATAAGAATGCAGACTCAGAGTTGGTTGAGCAACACTATTTGTATGCTACTTACCACCACGCTCCTTATTTTGGGAAAGGAAATGATTTTTCCCAGGATGACAAAATTTTTAAAAACAATGTTGAGGGTGTAAACAAATTCGATTTGGTGACAGAGGAACCAAAAGACCATACTAGAGGGAGCTATGTCACTTCCTTCTATGTTCTACGATTTAGGTCAGATCGAGGTAATTTCCCCTACTCACATATTGATTTCAAAGCACCAAGTGCCTCTCTTGATAGATTTGTTGCTTGCTTAAGTTATATCAACACCAAATATAAGGAACAATTATAAAATGTTAGTCTTGGACATACAACACATTTCTTTAGAGATTTTACATTGTCTTATAACAACCCTCCTCTCCATCTCTTGGTCTTTTGTTGGAGTGCTACCTCACCTACCTTCATGAAATCTTGGGGAGAGTTCACCATCATACTTGATAATTGTCGGAATCATATATCTTGGATCTATGTCTACATATCCCTTATTTTTTCACCCCACTTGATGCAGAGGAAGACAAAAAACTCGCTCTCTTAGATTAGCTTGCTTGTGAGTGTGTAGGTGATGGAAAAAATACCACTTTTGGACAATACATTAAAATTTTCTTCAAGCCCTATGTCAAGATCACTCAAGAAAATAAGGACCAAATGTTAAATACTGGCGAGGACTTAGGTGAAGGTTATGACAGTGAATCCAAACTAGTTGCATTCATCCTCTACCTGCTTTCACTATTATTTATCTCTAGTAAGCCCAATGATCAACCACACAAGGATTTGGTAGATATTTCTGTCAGATTGATTCGTGGAGTCAATATTCCTATTGAAGCTATAGTTCTTGATTCCTTGTACATGTGGGTCGATAAGTGCAACTGCGATATGGTATGTTCAGTTTGACATTTAGACGTGTCCAATTTTTCCAATAATTTTTTGTTGATTGGGTTCCTCTACACAAGGTTCTTCGATTTATCCTCTAAAGCTGTAGAGATTAGAGTGCTTCCTTTCAGAAATTCCCTTATAACTCAGTGGAGCAGGAAATGAAGTAAGAAGGCACTCTTGCCTTTGATTGCTGATATAATCTGTTTCAAATGTTTCCCATATTTTAGAGAGGCTAATGCTACAACTTGGTTATTTTTTAAATCATAAGATTAATTGGTGCAACTTCTTATGAAAGGAAATAAAGTTGTTGAAGATTACCTATCTCTTTTTGTGGTTGTTATAATTACTCAAAGCCTTCTTCCCCCTCACACTTAGTGGGAGGTTAAAAGTGAAGCCTATAATCCTCATAAGTGTGCTCGTCAGTTTGGTTATGACTACGGAATAACCAAACATGTTTGTGATACAAATAGAAGAGATTGCTTCTTTTTTATTGGCAACCTTGATTTTACAAGGAGGAATGTGGTTGTCTATGATCTTAAAGCCAAAATCTGGTCCTTTTAAAGGAGCGCACCCTTGAAGATGCTTCATTGGGATGGACCTTCCATCATTGTATAACAAAAGTTGAATGTTTTAACTACTTTATAAAAATTGAGCCTAATTACACCGTTATAGAGAGCTTTGGTGCCAATGAACTTGGGATAAAAAATCTCACCACCAAGGATATTGAATTTTCCCTTAGCCTTACAGAGAGACTATACCCCTAAGGAGTTTCCTACTCTAGATCCAACTAATAAGGTTGATCATGTGTCAATGAAAGGAAAGAAGAAAGCTTCCATGACCACTGATGGAATGAAAAGAAAAGGTTCTTCGACTGCTGGTTCATAAAATGGAGAAACTCCCACTAAAACCCCAAAAAAGTCCATGTCCACAAAAGGTTAATCTATCCTTGGTAGTATTCCTCTTAGGTCCATTCCTCCACCCAATACAATTCTGACAGATAAGGTAGTTGACTTGGTGTTTGACCTTTTTAAATAGGATGGAACCAACTCTTGTTAGTGTAGATGATTCTTTGGCTAGTATGGAAAGAAACCACCCAGCTATTGATGTTGTATTTCTTTAGGTTCTTCATAGTAAGGTTGCTTCTCTTAAACAAGTGGTGAAAGTATCTCAAATTGATGCCCCACCATAACATAAAAAACTTTGAGGAAGAAATATTATGGAATGCGTATGGTTCCAAATCCAACTTCCATGACCTCAGATTCTTCTGAGAAAACCTTGGATGAGATGCCACTAAGGATGTGGTGGGTTCTTCTACCCAAAGTGATATACATGTGCCTCCTCACGAGGCCCAATAGGTTAGCCACTTTTCTCTTAAAATTTCCTCTAAATATTGAGTTTTCTTTTATTTCAACAATATTATTTCTAATATTGTTTCTTCTTTTGTTGGATGCTCCCCCTCCCTCCGTGAAAGTTGTGTCTATTCACGAGTCCTTTAACGATAGGATCTTTAAGTCTAATTATTAAAGATAATATTCTTCCAGCTCCTATTTTTTGCCCTTTTCAATAATTGAACAAGTTTCCTCAAGATGTATTAAGTCTGGGTGTGCCTCATCTAGATGTGCTACTAAGGTAGAACAAAATTTTCTTATGAATGAGGAAATAATGGGGGACTTGGGAGGAACTGTTAAAACTTCAAATCTAATTACTCCCCTAGTTTCACTTGAGTTACCTCTAGTTATGGTTACTTAAAATCCTTTGATCGAGATAGTTGGAATAATAATTTGTCTTAATCACTTTGTATTTTCTCCATGTTTGTGGTTTCCAAGACTTAGTTGAATTTTGTATATACAGATGGCTGAAATTTTCCCATTCTTTGGTCCTTCTATGGACGCGTTGGCCCTCTTGAGGTCTATAAATGAGTATGTTCTTCCTCCTAGTCTTGTGACCAACTTGTACCTTCCAGTTAAGACACATGCCTCTGTGGTACCTCTGGAAAAATATACCCATAGTCTTGCAACTATTGTTGAGGTATTTTCCTTGTAAATTTGTTTCTAAACTTTTACTTTGATTTCTCATTTGTGAAATCATTAAAAGCTTCCTCTATTTGTGGGGGTCTAGCTTTCCAGCAATGAGAGGGAGCATATAACTTCTCCCACCAAGGTTGATCTAACCTTAGTGGATGTTGATCCTTCATCTATGGAGATTGATCCTACTTCAAGTGAGACCATTATTTGTGATCTTGAGGATGCTCCAACAGCTCAACCTCAAGTTATATTTGGGGATGAGATAATTCCCCCACGCTTAACTATTGTTGCCACTATTGATGCAGTAGATTTATCCATTTCATCATTTGTAACTTTTCTCTCAACACTTTTTTTGTATGAATGATTTTTTCCTGATGCTATATCTTTCTTAGATATAATTTAGTAAAAAACCTCACTTGCATGGTGATTTACTCTCTAAACAGAGTAATGTTAAAAAAAAATTGAGCTTTGTTACGTGCTTGGTGATGTACCCTACTTGGTTATGGTTACTCTAAAATCACACACATGCTCGATGACTTAGCTCAACTCTTGATAAGATTTTCTCGTTTTACCTACATAATAAAAAAATACCAAATTTTGGCTAACTTTTTTGGTTTTGTCATTTTTCATCGTGTGATAGAAAATATCCCTCTTTAGATACCTCAAGTTGATGTACATGCTCAAATGATGTAGGTTGATCCCATTGTAGTTGCCCTTGATTAAACTCAATAATCTAGTCAAAGTGACCATTAGTTCACGACCAGTGTAAATAGGGAGGAGGAAAGAGTATGGTTATTGTACTCCTATGACAAACACTGCATCGGATCAATTTTGTCGACGGTTACTTGAAAGAAGGACCATCATTCTAAGGTCCTTATGCTTTGTGATGGGTTGACTTCTTATTTCTCACCCTGGAATTTTATTGTTGAGTTTGTAAGATTTCATAGCTTGATAATGGAATATTATTTGCAAGAGGTAGTTGCCGTGGTATCTGAAGTTGTGAATACCCCAATATTTCCTCTTGAGAGATTTGTTTTTAATCATCAATTGAGCAACCTTAGAGATATGTGCAAAGATATGTTGGATTTCTCCTATCTTATCAATAAGATAAAGTACCTAAAGGATCCTCCGATGAAAACTTATCATTCATATTATCTTAAGAACATGGAGGATCAAAAGATTGAAGAATGAAAACTGATGGAACTTTCCCCCAAGTTGAAGAATGTAATCGAAAAGTGGAATCAATCGAGGAAGCTTTAGCTAATGTACAAAGGGAAGGTGAAGACAAGCTCAACCTGAAGTTAGAAACTGAAATAAATATTTCTGCTATGAGTGAATATCAACGAGAAGTTGCATCAGACTTTTCTTATTCGATTGGAGAGGGTTTCTTCACTTCCTTTGATTTGTGGATCCTCTTAGGATAGATTTTATCTTTGTTGTATTTTTGGGTAATAGTCCTAATTTTTTGTTGTAACTATTTTACAAGTTAAATACAAAGATGTTTATTCTTTAATATATGTATATATTACTCAATTTTCTTGCTTCTACATTTGTCTATTTATAATAACTGTATCCAAAATTTACTTGTGTTTGCTCGCAATCTTTAACTACAAAAGTAATAACATCCCAAAAAATTTACATGTGTTTTCTATACATGATAAACCTTTAACCATTTGTTGTTAATTTTAAAAGGCATATCGTCCTCATTTTTTGAGATCAAATAATAGCTTGAATTACGTGCCTTGTTGACAACATATGATCCCTCCTAATTTGCTGCAAACTTTGGCTAAGGGATTCTTCTAATATGGTTGACAACATCTTTCAAAACTAAGTCACCCTCAATAAATTTTCTTTGTTTCACCAAATTCTCATAAGCTCTTGAGAGTCTTTTCGTGTAGATCTAGAAGTGAATCCTCACATTGTCTCTATGTTCATCTACTGCTACTAGTTGAGCATGCCCATTCTATGGAAGCATGCTACTTTGCAAGGAATATCTAGCATAAGTCACTTCTCACTCCATTAGAATTGCTTCAGCTCCATAAACCAAAGAAAAAAGTATGTAGCCTATTGGTTTCCTCTTGGTGGTTTAATAAGACCGAAGAACCATAGGTAACTTATCATCCTATGAACCTATAAAATATTCCATTATCTTGGATAAAATGTTGACCAAGGCCTTATTTGTGGCCTCGGCTTGGTCATTGCCTTTAGGGTAAACCACTGTTGAGGTGTGGTTGGTAATTGAATACTTGTCTGTTATCATTGCAACCTCTTTATTAACGAATTAAGTTCCATTATCAGACAAAATAACCTCAGAAATTCCAGATCGGCAAATGATGTAATCTTTAATAAACTATATACCCACAACTATTGTTTCCCTTTTCAAAGGCACTGCCTCAGCCCATCTAGTAAAGCACTCAGTTGGCATGGGAATACAATGTTATTGCCTAGAAGGAGGTTTGGATGTCCCCACTAGGTCAAACTCCTGAGTGTGGAAAGAATAAGGAGTTGTTATTTAATGGATTTCCACCTATGAAGCATGCATGAGTTTACCATAAAGTTTATAAGCCTTACACTTTTGAACAAGCTCAGATGAATCTTTCTCCATTATTGGAAAATAATAACTAAATGTCATGAGTTGATTACACAGTTTGGCTCCTCTAATATGAGCTAGATCGTGGGATTTCTTGAGGAATTCCTCTACTTCTTCTTTTGTGTTGCATTACAATGGCCTATTGAAGTATTCTCTTTGATATAACTTCTCTTAGAACTGGTAAAACCTTAGAGTTCTCATTTTTTCTGTCTATATCATCATATTTCTATCCTAAAACAACTCAATCTCTGATAAAATCAATGTATGGATGCCTCCAGTCCGTTTGAGCTACTAAGAATTTACACTCAATCGGTTGAAATAAATGTTGTCACTTAGCTCTGTATTGCTATTGTGTCTTTCTTCATTATAGGCCGCCAAAAATACCCTTGTCTTTGAATTTTTCTATAAAGGGGAGTCTCATTGGTCTCACACTGCTCATCGTGAATTTTCTTCAACCATTGTTGTGGTTATTTCTGTTTTGTGCATCTGGACAACATGCCCCTAGTATTTTTGTAGTACAAGCTTCCTTAAAGATTAAAATATCGCAATAACTCAGTCAGCTTCATCTTGCATCTCTTGCCTCTAACTGAATCCTAATATATTCGGCCCATTCAAAATCATCCTCATCGGGGAAAAGTTGGAACACAAACGATGGAGTTTGTTGGCCCAAAAATTATCCCAAGAGCGGGGTGGGGGTGTGAATTGGGATAATGACATTTTGTCGACTGTTTACGGATTAACATTTCTTTCTTTCTTTTCTTTGTCATTTTATAAACATTATAGCTTGATAAAAAAATATTTTCTTAGTTTGTTGATAAAATGAATTCTCTAATGTTTTCTGGAATCCATTAACATTCAAGAAATATAAGTATTAATCATTTTAAAGTAACTCATGAATGTAAATAAAGTAAGGGAGGCGAGAGGGTTTAAGAAACTTTTCAAACCGACGGTATAACATAGTTCAACCTTTCCTACGTCCACGCTTGAAACGTTAGTCAAGAACTTAATTATCTCCGGTTCACTTATGGTGGAACAAAAACCTCACCAGGAACTCTACCTTGCAACACTACGAATAAAAATACGATACCCTCTTCTTTTCCTAAATGGTACTCACATAATAGCATAAAGATTTTAAATGCCTTGAGTATCCATAATAACGGCACTACTGGTCCAGAAGATACAATAAAGTTGAACTGTAATCAATATTCCAATAATGGTAACCAAAACATAAATCAAGGCTACTTTACTAAAAGAATGGTTAAATGGTTTTACTTTGTCTTTCTAGAAAATTAAACAAATATGGCTTCCCATATAGTTTTCTTAAGGGGTATTTAGGTTAGGTTCAATGTCTTAGCAGATTTGGGTTTTAATCTCTAAGAACATATGTTGTTTGAAGTATCTTGGTTTAGGAGAGCTTTTCGATATAAATCACTTTGAATCATAAATGGGTTTTGGGTATGTATAATTGTCTTTGGAAATTTGTGTTTTAGTCTTTAAGCACAAATGGGTATCTTGGGTCCAAACTGATTTTATGTTTAAATCACTTTGAAACACAAGTGGGTTTTAGATATTGAACTCGAATAGGGAGATTTTAGATTTTTAGAATTTGGTTCACGTGGGTTTGTTACTTAAAAGTAGTCTTATAACATGGGTGGAATTTTCTCTCTCTAGAAATGCAACATTTCTAGGATTATCGAGAATATTGGGTTAATGGGTTTGGGGTGTATAGCTTGGATGACATGTGAATTCATGGAACTTGTATATAATGGGTTTGAGGTTAACTCTTAACTTCAATGGAGCTTTGGAACAATTTAGGTTTGGGTTTGAATCTCACCTAGATATAAAAGGATTTTAGGGAAGGTAGAATGACTCAAACTTTGGGTTAGAGCTTGGTTTATTTGAAATCACAATGGGGGGGATTTATTTTTAGTGTTAGTATAAGGGGTAGGGAAACCAAAATGTTGGTGAAAAGGTTGGTAAAAACATAATAAACCATGGGATAATAGGGAGGAAGTTATCACGGTAAGAACATATAGTTCTGGCACTTTCAATCGACTGACAGTGGGTTTCTGTCAACTGAAACTCCCCTAGAATGACTTTAGAAAGATATGATGTCTTAAAGTGAAGTTGATATGGCTCAAAGTGATTTCTAAGACTTTCAGTCTACTAAAGCTCACTTTGAGTCGACTGAAACTCTTAGTTTGGTCGAAATGATGTTTATTTAGGGTCCAATCCTTAGGGAAGGTTTAGTAAGTATTTAAGGTTGGTTTAGGTGAGTGAAATTCTAAATATACATGTTCTAATATGTTACTTTACTATTTATAATGGTTCCTAAAGTACAACACGAATAAAGTAATAAACATCATGGTATTTGAGATCCTTGACTAGCTTGAATCATCAAATGAGGGCTTATGATATGTCGTTTGCTTTTATCCTTATTGCCATAAGTTATGTGATGTGGCTCTGAACTTGCTTATATGATGTTGTTTATCTGGTTGAGCTTTGGACTTCTCTCTGATGCTTGTGATATGATCTCTTTTATGTGTATGGTTGAGCTAGATTGATATTGATCGTATATTTATTGATATGTTCATTGAGTTTGGGTATTGGTATGAATGCATGGATTTATGTGTTCCTAGTAACATTTCCCATAATGTATTGCGTGTTTGTTTTTATCTCGAGTACATTAGAGATAAGATATATTAATTGTGTTGTCATCATACTAAACTCTTCCATGGTTGAAATACATTTTGTTTCACAACCCCCCTTTTTCGGCGATAACAATTGATAAAGTTTGAGAAAAAAATTTAAGTCTCCCCCTCACTTTGGGATTTGGTTTTTGAAAACTATTTGTCTCCCCCTTAGTTATAACAGCCTTTTCTCATATAAATTTTTTTCCTTATCATAAAGGATGGGGACTTTTGGAAAGTATATTTTCTTATGATGTAAGAAATGGGTAACCTTTGGGTGCGAAAGTTTACTAGCTGCAACGATGGTTAGTACAACATATACGAGAGTAGATAATTTATATACATGTACATAATTGATTCACATATCATGTATGTCTATCATGCCTAGATTATGTGGGATGGTGAAAAGTTTATCTTTAGGAAAAGGTTTTATTGAAATCTTATATTTCGGTGGAGGGAATACTTTAAAAAATATTCTCTCCTCCTTTCTTTTGTAATGGGTGCTGAAGCCTATTATCACTTGTTCAAGATTCAAACCATACTTTATTTATTTCTTCTCTTGAGAGTTTTCAGGATGATCCTTAAACAATTTGAATTTTTGAAGAAGTTTTGTACAAAGAACATGACGAAAGTTTTCATTTTACTGGAGGAGCTTGTTCGTATTAAATCCCCGTGGAGACAAGCTTTGGTTATTAAACGTGTGGCTTTTTAATTACATTTTATTAATCTTATTACTAGAATTTAGATATTACAGAAAATTCGCCATGAGATGCATGTTATTGATATTGGTACTTGTTATACCCAATCTATGTCCACCAATAAACATTTAACACATGGTATGGAGGCCCCCATAGAAGCAACGAAGATATATCAAAGTATTGACCAAGGGACACAACCTACAAAGAAGACCACAACATGTATCTAACCAAGATGCAGAATACACTCCTTTTCCCCTTCATACTCTCAAGACCACGACCTGGTGAACATATAGGTTATGGACACGATAGCATGCCTATATCAAAGGGCTATGGCCATACTTATAATAGGTCGCAGTCTCTCAGCCTCCCCACCATTAGATGTTAAAACTGCAGACCCTGACACGTGACCAAAAACCTGTCATATCTCCACCTTCTAAAAAGATTCCCTATCAACAACACTTATCCATAAGTCACATGCACTATGCACGTGACACACCTACCAGCTACCATAAATAGAGGACATCCCCTTCTCATTTAGGGGCCTACATATAGGCATAGAATCCATGCCAAAATCTCTCCTACATATTTCTACACCTGAGAGCATAGTCTGGTCACCTGAGCCACACCTAGCCGCGACCTCTCTCTAGTCTACATTACAAGGTCGTAACCTCTACTACACATAACTTGTATGTTATACAATTAAACTCTCTGCTCTTATATTCCTATAAGGCCTTCCAAACTTGTACTACTACACATATATAATAAGAATCAGGCTCCACAATGGACATAGGCTCATTTCCATGGTCAAACCACTCTAAATCTTTTGTTCCTTCTCTTTTACCCTATTCTCTATACTTTGACTGTTGTGTGTAGCTTTGACGATATCATTTACTTTGATAAACCATTATTAGGCAACAACAGTTTGGCGACGCCTGTGGGAATGAGATTTTCAACTGAGTCTCATAAATCAGGTTCATTATGTATTATTTAATGATCTCCGGATCTATATCTTATGGGTGAGATTTTTATGGTTAAGACCCATATTTGCATCTAAACTCGTTAAGGGTATCTTCATTTTTTAGATCTTTTTATCCAAATCAATCTTGAGGTTTTTTGGTAGAGCCACCTACCCCGATGAGATTTTCATGTATAAATCTTACTAAAGAGATTGACAAGCCACGACCTCATGAGGATTGGGATCTAAGAATGCGCAATTTAGCTCTCTATAATTCTAGGCATTTTATACCATGCAATGACATATATATTAGGAATTTGCTGCTAAACTTTTGTTATTTTGCACATAAGGACTTGTTACACCATGGATCAACACCCCAAAGACCTTTTATTCCAATTATTGGGTTGTAAAATCAAATTTTGGGAAATTTGGATTAAAACATACGTGTTGTCCCCTACTGTCTGCAGCCTATCCATGTTGTCGTGCTACAGGATGCAACTTCCAGTTCACAGCTTAGGCCATTTTTTCTATTTTTGAAATATTTAGCATTTTTTATTAAAGAATTATTTTATTTTAGATCAAATATTCCACAAAATGCTTAGAAACCCCCGTAACCTATTTATTGGCTTACGGGTTAGGCTAAATCACACAAGTCTAGATCAAATGATTGGAAATTGATGACTCTATGAGCAAAATTCGATGAGGCTATTGTCTTAAGGATCGATAAACCGTTCACAATAGGTTAATATGCTTTTACTAACATTTTAATTACTTATCCATCCAATGGAATGTACCCGACAAATTATCCACCAGATAGAACCATCCTAGGAGAAAACCATGTTCAATCATATCAATCGCGGTGGAAAAACTCGTTGTAAAGGATAGAGGCCACGACTTCATCCCTTGGTAACCTAATAGGCCACTGCCTCAAAGTGAAAGGTTGCATACCATTGTTAATATATGATCAATGTTTCATTCTACTTACTCTAGGACTTGGATTTCTCACTCTATTCAGTTCATTTTAGAGAAAATATTTTCAAAAGAACTCACAATCTAAAGAGAACTATGGAAGAAAGCTCAGGATCAGGTCCCCAACAAATTGAAGATTAGCCCATTTGATGAGATGCATCACTCATCTGTATGAGGGTCAGGCCTCTCTCCAGGGACAGATTAACCTCCTCAGACAGAAAATTTTAATGCTCGAGTCCGTAACCTTCACCAACACGCTGAAGGTCGTAGCCCCCAAGGCAAATGAAAGGAGGAATACAGAAAAATCAGTGAAAAGGAAGAAAAGGAAGCATGACGACCATCCAGAAAATCCATATGAGGATTTCACCCATCTAAACTCTAACCTGGAGATATTTTAACCAATATCAAAGAAAAGAGCCTCCTCAAATGGCCAATGAAGCTGAAATCTCCTCCTAATAGGAGAGATAAAAATAAGTGGTGTGATTTACACAAAGACATTGGCCATGCGACTAACCAGTGCTTCTTCCTGAAGAATGAAGTCGACAGGCTCTCCAGACATGGAATGATGCAACGATTCACAGAGGTTGTAGTCTTCAACTGAATTGAGATCGGCCATAGTCTTGCGGATATTTTGAGGGAGTATTTTGTACTTTTGCCAATCACTACAAAACTACAACTTCTATATTAATTATTGTATTCCCTAAAACACACATTAATGAAAAATTACATTTTACTTTTATGCCTTTGCAAAATTCTTATCAACAGATTTAACCAGAAACTTAGCAAACATCACTCCTTAAGGCAACGGCACGAACACTTGTCTTTCAGGTTATAAAGATGGCCACGGCCAGGGAGGCAGGAAAGGCCTATAAAACTTTTAAGAAAGATAACTTAGAGGATAACATAAAAGGTCGAGCGAACTTCTAAGGAAGATGGCTTAATTGAAAGCCGAGAAAAGGCAAAACCTAGGTAAAAAATCTGACTTAGCCTGCGCTAAGATCCCAACTAGCAAGAACCTCGTGCTAGTGGTTCTGGTTATATCCTCTATGATGGAAGTTACCCGATTGGAGGGAATTTTTTTATCAAAGACTCGAAGTTGACTCCAAATAGCACAACATAGCCATGGAAGGCTCCTAATACCCCAATATATCCTTACTGAGATCCCAACTGGCAAAAACCTCATGCTAGTGGTACTGGTCAGATCCTCTATGATAATGGTTACCCAATTGGAGTGAGTCTTTTATCAAAGCTTGAGGTCGACTCCGAATAGCATAACATAGCCTTGGGTGGGTCCTAATACCCCCAACATAGCCTTGGGAGGCTTCTAATACCCCATTATAGCCTTGGGTGGCTCCTAAAATGACCCCAAAAAATTAGAAAAATTAAAAAACCTGGATTATGCTAGCAATGGAAGACCACAGTTCATCCTTATGGTTGAATCTATGAAAACACATCCTGACCAAAGCCTTGAGGGGCCACTATACCCTCAAGTCTGTTGAGTGTTATACGAAGCCTTTAGATTTTGCATTACTAAGGTTGCATCCATAATAGAAATTGAGATCACACTTGCAAAAGACCAGTCAGGTCTGCAGCGTATATTTTAAAGCCTCGGGAGAAGAAGACCGCAGTGATAATATAATGCCGTAAAAAATGAAGACATCAATATCAAGTCTGGCTAGTATACTGCTTATGTCCGCAAAGGTACTGTTTGCAGGGATTTTTATTTTGAAGGCCGCAGCCACAATCAAGCCAAGTGTTATTCAAAATACAAGACTACATCTACAAGAAAACAAGTCTAGCATACAAAAATAAGACCACAGAAGTTTAAAGTTAAAATAGGCAAAACAATAAGGCACACAAGGCTTCCATCTCAAAAATTCATTACAGAATATTTTATTAAAAGCATTGTTCAAATATAAAGACTAAGTTACAAAATATGCCTAAGACTCATCTCCCTCATCCTCACCCTCTAAGGCTATCCCAGTTTTTTCAGCCTCAAGAGTTGTAGTCGCAACCTCTTTCTTTTGTTTTCTGGCCAGCTCATCCTCACTTTGTAGCTTTTCAACACACTGAGTGTGCTCAGCATCAGTGAACCTCTAGGCATAGATGTTCTTCTTGGCCTTCGAATAGTTTTTGGTAACCTTATGCCTCACTTCTTTATAGCCACAGATATATAGCTTATCATGGTCAATAAAATAGTCCCGAGAGGTCTCGAAGCTATACACGGCATCCTCGGTAGCTTTATCTAAGGCTGTAATATGATCTTCAACCATTTTCTTAACATCCGCAACATGGCTTTGGATTAAGGCCTGCATCTCAAAATCTAGTAAGCCCACTTTATATTCACTAGTTGCAACTTACCTCGCATCCTCTAGGTACTTAGCCTTAGAAACCTTAAGAGCTTTTGTGGCTTGCTTGAAATTCCCTTCGGCCTCATTTTTGGCCTTGATAGCATCCTCTCTATCTTGGTCCCCGTTCTCCACCTGTTGTTTGGCATCTTTTACAAAAGCCTTTGCTGATGCCTTCCCATCCTCAAAATAAGAGGCCTTGGCACTTTCCACCATAGCTTGGTGGGGCCCCTCCATGGCCTTATGAAGATAGAAAATCTCTTCATACTTTTCCCGCTGGCTTATGGTAGCTTCAGTGGCCTAGCAGAAGAATAAGAGCAAAAGTTAGTCAAGTGAACAAATAACAAGGCCACAGAGGTATATTGCAAAAATACGTACCCTAAGAAGGCAGTATGGGTGAATTCCTCAAAATCCTCAGCATCTTCATCAAAGAGACGTTTGAGGTCTTTAGGGTTCGCAACCCCCTCATAAAAGTCATAGTGGTAGCAGTAGCATCCCATGGCTATTTTAGGTTAGCTTGCCTTATATGAAGCCACAGACGAGAAGGCATGACCCTACTTTACAGAGTAGGAAAATTTGAATTCACGGGAATAGTTAATAGAGATATGGCCAGAGTATACTAGTCCTATATTTTTCTTCCCAGCAGTAGGGGAAACCAACACAACATTTACAATGTTAGCCACAATACCATCAGAAAGTGACATGTTTGAATTACCAGTTGCGGCTTCAGGTTGGGTCCTTAGGGGACGACATCCCCTGGGGGAGTATGTTGGTCCTTATACCTTTTCCTCTTTTTCCCTTTTCCCCTCTGCGAAGCTTAGATAAAATGTTAGATGCCTCCCTCCGGCTCGTCTAACTGAGAAAAGAGCTACTTCCTGTTAACATCCATCACTGGATGATCATCCACGAAAGCACCTGTACAAGAGTCGACATAGTTAATACTGAAAACTACAAATAACAATATAGGGCATGGCCTTTGAAATTAATTTGGTTACCTCCTAGTGCTATCCTCATAGGTGCCACATGGGCAGCGTAGTACATATGCTCATACAAAGCCCTGAGGGTGATAAGCTGAGAAAATTATTTTATTTTATCAGGAATTAAGATTTTGATCTCAATACTATTCCTTTGTTGCTCGTTAATAGTCAAACCTACACGGACTGAAAAAATAATTAGTCAATAATATTTCAAGTATTAAATTCAAATTCTGCGGAGATGTCATTCTACCTTCCATAGGGGGACATGCCCAGGACTGCGAAAGCCTATGAGCTTTCTCTCTAACTTTTCAACGTACATTTCCCAGTTAACGCCAGGAGAAAATAAATACTTGCCTTTCAAATTTTTGGTACTAGAAGTCCTTCCTCTCATTAAGTATTTATTTCCATTTCGTATCCCAATGTATTGGTACCACAGATTCTCCACGAAGTCTTTTTTGGCATGTAAAAATCGAAGAACTTCGTGACCGTTATTATCTACTGAACATCTTCTACCAAACCACTAAGGCTACAAAAATAGCCCTCCACACATTAGGTTTAACTTGGGTTGGGGCCAAATTCATCACCTTTAAAAAATTTCTAACTGGTACTGGAAGCCGCAATCCCAGAAGGAAGTTGCGTAAGGGGAAGTAGACCCCATCGTTTGGGACTGCAGAATATGGTCGGTGGTTTGCGTAAGTCAATGTGCAGATTGTTCCCTCATGAAATCATAAGCCTTAGCCAAATGATCCAACCATTCCTCATTCATGATACATAGATGATTGAGAGACGTAAGACCGCTCGTTGTATTAGTGTCGCGACTGGATGGCCCTACTTCAGGATTCCTAACTTCTGCGGTAGGCATTTCTCTACTAGGAGCCAAGACACTCCTCTTAACTGGCACTTCATTATTTATGGATCAGGTATCTTCCTTTATTATTTGGCTACCCTTCATAGCTTCCATGGGGTCCCTACTGTAAGAAGGCTCCGCGTAGTCAGAATCAATGATTAAGTAGGTGGGGCACTCTTTTAGTCTACACAGACCACTAGTTTTTAATGACTTTATGTGTAACACCGCGGGAGGGGGAATATCAAAATGCCTTTTTCAGAAATCCTCCAAGTACTCCCAAGTATTCTAATGCATAAGGCTATGGTAGGAATCTGTAAAAGCGAAGGGAATCCATAATTATAGGGCCACAACCATTATGAGTAAAATACATAAGAAGCACAAGTTTTAAAGACCACGGACTCATGATCAAAGGCCATGACATCAGCAAAAGATACTAAGGCATATATATAATAGGATGGAAGATGTGGACTCTTATGTGTCTGTGGCATGACCCACCTAATTTGCAAGGACTAAACCAAAAGTAGGTTAGTGTTGGTGTAAAGAAAAGATAATGTGCAATGCCGCAGCCATTAGACAAAGGCTACAACCAGAACAGACAAACACCCAATCTCCTAAATTTAATGGGTTGGCAAGATCAAAGTACGAAAAACCTAGGGTTTTGACCAAGAACATTCCATGAATAACAATTCATGTTCCTAGCCCAAAACCGACCTAAAAATCCATGAAATTGATCCTAAATCCTTCAAAATCACTCCTATATCGAACAAAAAACACCATCACTTACACCAATTAGCAACCAAACCTCCAAACCCATCAAAATACCTCAAATCCAAACATCCATCTCAAAATAAGACAAACCCCAGCAAAACTCAACAAAACCCAATTCGCATTCAATCCAATGTATGATTAAATAAGGGAGTAGGGGCCATAGGTTGATGATCCCAAAAGTCGAGAAATTTCATAAACAATCAAAGGCCCAATCAAACAAAAAAATAAACCTAATTGACTTCTAGCCAAACATAAATCCCAAAAAATAAATCCTAGATTTACACGTTTTAAATGATTTACATGAAGTCTTTATAAGGATTAAAGCATGGAAATGAAACACACAAATTGTGCAAAATAACTTAGGAAGCAATCACAAGGAAGAGGGGTTGAAATTTAACCTGGATTAAAGAAAAGAATTCGTTGGAGAATTCATCGGAGGCCTACTGAAAATCGCCTAAAGCCTTATCGGAAATTGCCTCTGATTTTGCTCTCTAGGTATTGAACAAGATAATGAGGCCACGACCTCAGTCCATTTATATAAGAGGACACGAAAAGATGAACCTTCATAGAATTTGGAACGCCTGAACAAGTTGTCCACAGTATTCTGCTGCAGTCGTCTTAAAGGTTGTCACGGACCCCAAGACATTGCTCCGCAGATGAAAACAAACCTCTATAGAAAATCACTTGCTTCTTTCCACTAAGTCTTAGGGCTTTTTGTTATACTAAAAATATGTCAACCAATAGATATTTGACATGTGACATGGAGGCCTCCGTAGATGCAATAAATATATGCTAAAGTATTGACTAAAGGCCACAACCTGTATTTAACCAGGAAGTGAAATTCACTCCTTTTCCCTTCATACACTCAAGACCATGGCCTAGTGCATAGACAAGTTACGGACACTATAGCATGCCTACATCAAAGTTCCATGACCGTGCCTATAATAAGCCGCAACCCCTCAGCCACCACATCCCTAGATGTACAGGGCGAGGACCATGAAACGTCACCGAAAACTCATCATATTCATAAGTCACGTACACTATGAACGTGACACACCCACCGACTAATACAAACAGATGACCTCACCTCCTTATTTGGGGGGCTATATACAGGTAGTGCAGCCCTGTTGAATTCTCTTATACATCTCTCTACACTTGAGAGAATACTCTGGTCACCTACTTCGGTCCCCGGAATAACACCTTGCCACGGCCTCTCTCCACTCTACACTATAAGGCCGCAACCTTGTATGTTATGAATTTAGCTTCTCTCTCCCCTCTTGTTTACCTCTAAGGCATTTCAAACTTGTACTAGTTCACATATATAATGAGAATTAGGCTCCATAGTAGATGTATGGTCATTTCCACGGCCAAACCATATTAAATCTCATGTTCTATCCCATTTACACTATTTTCTATACTTTGATTGTTGTGTATAACTTTGACGATATGATTTACTTTAGTAAGCCATTTTTAGGCAAGAAAAATGGTATTTTTTTATATATCAGGCTGAAGTTCAATATGATTATATATTGGCTTTGACTGGTGGTCTTTGGTTCAGATTATCTCATCATCTTTCTATTTGTGGGTGGAAACATAATTTCCAGAATACTCATGAGAAGACTGATAATATGAGCTTATGGTTTCAAATACCTGAGTGGCCTATTGAATTTTATGACTCAAATACTATGCATGGCATTGCTAAATCACTTGTAACTCCTATTAAGATGGATGTTCATAAAGGAAATACTATTAGAGCTAGATATTTTAAGGTTATTTATTGAGTTCTACACCATTATTCCTCTTTCTTCTGCCATTAAAGTCTGTGGTCTTATTTATCATGTTTCTTATAAATTAAAGACTTTTATTAGTGCTAACTGTGAGATTGTTAGCCATTCATTGATTAATTGTGGTTTGAGGAAGAATGATAATATTATATCTCCCAACGTTAACTTGTCTTTTGTGGAGGAGAAATGGAATATTATTTCTAGAAGACCAGGGAAAACATACCAGAATTATCACTGTCTGACTAAAATAAATAATGGTTCTTAAACTTTTGTATCTAACCGACAATTTAATCCATATGAAAGTCCAAAACCTAATAACATTTCCTTACATGGTAACTTAGGTATGGGCCAGCGTAGTTTGGGTAGATTATGGAACACCAAAGATGTTTTCATAGAGTCGATTGGAGTTAGGCCTAAACTTTTAAAGGACCCACCCACTGTGTTAAGACTAAACATTTTAAATAGCAGAACATTAATTTATTAACGTATGATCATCTACCTCTCTTGTTGGTGGCTTGACCGACTTGAATGAAGCAAAAACTCGACGTCAGAGCTCGCTATAAACATAGAGAGAAGACGAGACCAAAGAAGCAACTATGCCTAGAGTTTGCATCTTAAAGATAAAAAATAACTCCTAACTTCCAATATATCAGTTGTAATCGTCACTATTAGTTCCATAGCCTAACTACCATCTAATCTGTGGGTACCTTGATTTGTCACCACGGGCTCAGACGAGTAGCCCAGTAAATTACGGCCCAAAGTCTGGGAGCCCCCCGTCTCAAATAATTCAATTACGACTTAGTTTATTCCTAAAATCTCATAAGGAGATATTCTAGGAATTGTGGATTGGCGTGGGGGAGTCCAACACCCCCACTCCCCGGAAACAAACCTTTATATAAAAAACCCTAAGCCTGGGGCAAAAGGCACGCATTCTTTTTCCTGTAAAACACTCCTTGGAGTAAATAGAAATAATATTGAGAGCACCACCTTAGACGTAGGAATTCTTTCTAAACAACGTAAATATTGTGTCATATGATTGGCGTTCTTTACTTTCTTTATTTGCTTTGGTGATTGCCTTTTCTTATTGATTTGTGTTAAAGATAATTGTCACCACAATTGGCATCATTTGTGGTAAAAAAAATTCTTCCTTTTAGAAAGACCTCACCAATAAAGAATTTGGAATGTTTAGTCACAGTAGCAATGCCCCTCAAGCAGGGGATATCCAAGAACAGCCTATCCCTCGCAGGACCAGATCTGAAGTTCGATGTTTAGGTCAAAGGGCTCACCCAGTGCGGTAAGCCTCAGAGGAAAGTCAGGGACCTTCCAGGTCTACACAAATCTCCAGGAGGCGAGGATCCAGGAGCAAGGAGAGGTCGCTCGCAAGCAAGAAGTTGAGAATGCTCGCCTCAAAAGGAGATTGGACAGGATGGAAAAAGAGCTCCATCGTAGCACCAGGCAACGTCAATATCGCATTCCTAGCCCTCAAGCGAGAAAGTCTCAGAACCGAGGAAGGATCCCTAGAGGCGGATCCCAAAGGATCGAGGAACGCGCATCAAATGATGACTTGCTCGAGCAACAGCGACCAGCTCACCATTACAGGAGCCCGGCTCGAAGAAATGATGACATACGGAATTTGTTCAGAAGAGAAATGGACCAGCAGCCAGCGCATTGGGGTTCCAGATCGATCAGAGAGCTGGCCCAACGAGCTCTCAGGACCCAGATAAAATCCCCTTTCTCAAGGGAGATAGAAAAAGAAGAAGCCCCCAAGAATTTTGCGATTCTGAGATTCGAGATCTATGACGGAAAGACTGACCCTATCAATCACGTTAGGCAGTGCAAGCAGGCCATAACTCTCTAGAACCACAGGGATGCACTAATGTGTCGGATCTTTCCCTCGAGTTTGCATGATGTGACCCATAAGTGGTTCAAGAGACTCCCTCACAGATCCATCAGGAGCTTTGAGTCCCTGGAAGAGCTCTTCATGACTCGTTTTATTACCAGTAGATCCCATTCAAAGAGGATGGATGCCTTGCTAATAATGAAGAAGCCGCCCCAGGGTAGCCTTTGGGACTACGCAAAAAGGTACTGGAAGTTGCTCAATGAGGTTGAGCACTGCTCGGAGCAGATAGCACTGGCCTCTTTCAAAATTAGCCTACCCAGCTCTTGCCTCTTGTACAAATCCCTGACTAAGAAGGAGGCCACAACCATCGATGACCTGATGGCTCGTATCGATAAGTACTCCAAAATTGAGGATGTGACCCGCCTCAGTGCAGGGGAGAATGGTCGAGCTAAGCTCGTCGCAAAGGGCAACGACAAGGCCGAAAACCAGAAGATAGGAGGCAAGAATGAGGGCAAGTGTGGATCTAAGAATGGAAATAAGAGCGATGTTTCGAAATCATTTCAGGCAGTAAACACTATCTTTAAAGAAATAATTTATAAGATCCTAGCAAAGATCAAGGATGATCCATTTGTTAAGTGGCCCAGAAAGATGGGAGGAGATCCTTCAAAAATAAACAATGCGCTGAGATGGACTTTCCACAAGGAAGGAGGAGATAAGACTAAGCACTGCAAGGCTCTTAAGTCTCACCTTGAAGAGTTGGCTCAGACCAGGCACCTGAACGAGTTTGTAGAAAAGAAGGCAGAGAAAGTTATTGCAACAGAGATGCAAGGCTTGACAACGTGCTAGAGGACGATGCTAGCCATGAGCTCGCAGTGATTCATGGGGCATCTGATCTAAAGCATATTCAGGGAAACTCCGCTCGAATGGAAAGGAAAAAGCTTACAGCAGTAATGCAAGATTTTCAAATCGATCCAGTAAAGACACAGTCAGGGAAGCAGCGGCGAGCCGATGACATTGACTACAGAAAACACATTGTGTTCACGGACGAAGACCTAGTGGGAGTAAGAACCCCACATCATGATGGTTTGATCATTACCCTCTAGATAGCGAACTACGACGTCGATAAGTTACTCATCGACCAGGGAAGCTCATCCGAGGTAATGTATCTCAACCTGTTCAGGAAATTGAAATTAAGTGTTGTCGACTTGAAGGAAGCCACCGTCCCTCTAGTTGGCTTCGCTGAGGAAGTAACTATCCCTTTGGGAAAGACCGTACTGCCAGTGAGGGAAGAAAATGTATCCAAGATGATCGAGTTTCTGGTAGTCGACATTGACTCACCCTACCAAGCTATCCTCAGCAGAGGATGGCTACATGTAATGAAGTCTGTCCCCTCGACCTACTATCAGAAACTCAAATATATGACTGAGAGGGGAGTAATGGAGATCGACGGAGATCAAGAGATGGCAAGAACGTGCTTTATAGCAGCCATCTGCCCAAAACCAGAGAAGAAGGTTGAGAAGGCCAAAGAGAAGCTTGAGGAACAGGAAGATTTGATACCTTCAAAATAGCAGCTAAAGTATGGAAGACCCAAAGTGGAGGAAGACAGGATCCTCCCCTCTGAGCGGGTCATTGAGAACCTGAAAGAAATCGCAGTCGGTGGTAGCAAAAAAGACAGGATGTTCTTGATCGGAGCTTCTCTCACAGATCGAGAGAAGAAGGAATTGATTGTACTATTGAGGAGTAATCTAGATGCTTGCACGTTGGAACCATACGAGCTGCCTAGGATTGACCCCGGTGTGGTTTTTCATCAACTGCACATCGACCCCACTTTCAGGCCTATCGCGCAGAAGGCACGGTGAACTATGCCCGAGAAGGCCAAGGCTGTAGAAAAGGAAGTAGAGAAGTTGTTGGATGCAGGATCCATACGGGAAGTTTAATTACCTAAATGGTTGTCCAACCCAGTAGTGGTTTCGAAAAGCAACGGGAAATGGAGAGTTTGTATTGACTTCACTGACCTTAAGAGGGCGTTTCCTAAGGACAGTTTACATCTCCTAAAAATCGAGCAGTTGGTGGATGCCACAGCAGCTCATGAAAGAATGAGTTTCCTGGATGTATACTCGGGGTATCATCAGATTCCGCTGTATGCACCAGACCAAGATAAGACAACGTTTATCACCACCGTCGGATTATACTATTACAAAGTTATGCCCTTTGGGCTAAAAAATACAGGGGCAACCTACCAGCGGCTAGTCACCAAGATGTTTAAAGACCAACTGGGAGATACCATGGAAGTGTACATCGACGATATGCTCGTCAAGAGCAGGCACAAAGAAGACCACCTCTCAGACCTATCAAGAACCTTCAAAATCCTCAAGAAATACCGAATGAAACTCAATGCGAGCAAATGTTCCTTCAGTGTCCAGTCAGGAAAATTTCTTGGGTACTTGGTTAATGAGAGAGGCATTAAAGCCAACCCAGACCAGATTGATACAATGAGCAAGGTATATCCTCCCCGTACGATCAGAGACGTATAGAAACTCACGGTCATGCTCACCGTCTTGAATTGATTCATCTCAAAGTCATCCGAAAAGTGCCAGCTATTCTTTCAGCTATTGAAGAAGATCAAAATAGTGGAGTGGAATCAAGAATGCTCGAAAGCATTAGAAGATCTCAAGGCTTATCTTAGCACACCACCCTTGCTCGTGATACCTCAAGAGAATGATTCCCTATACATATACCTTGTTGTTTCCAGCCACGCTGTCAGTTCTGTACTGGTATGCAAAAAAATGGGAATCCAGCACCCAGTCTACTACGTGAGAAAGACCCTATTGGAAGTTAAGCAGTGATACCTACCACCGGAGAAGCTCGCTTTTGCACTAGTGGTAGCCTCGAGGAAACTAAAGCACTACTTCGAATCTCATTCGATCATCGTCCTCACGTCACAACCCCCTTAAAGCAGTACTGGAGAAAGCAGATATGTCTGGTAGACTGTCGAAATGGTCAGTCGAGCTCGGATGATTTGATATCCAATTTTAACCAAGGAATCCAATCAAGGGGTAGTTCCTTGCTGACTTCATCGTGGAGTTCACAGGCGAACAGACGTGCGACCAACCACAGTCCATGAATCAGAGTGAAGATCACTCAACAGGAGGTATCTGGTGACTATTTGTGGATGGAACCTCCAACTCGAAGGGGGAAGGAGTAGGCATTGTGATCGTTACCCCAAAGGACACAATTATCGAGCAGGGGATCAGACTTGGATTTGAAGACTCTAACAACGAGGAAGAATACGAGGCTTTAATAGCAGGCTTGCAGAAGGCACAGGCATTGGGTGCAAAATAGCTACAGGTATTCGGCAACTCATAATTGGTCTCCAATCAGATAAGTGGGGACTTCAATGTAAGGAAGAAAAGAATGGAAGCCTATCTCACCTTAGCAAAAGAGTTAATGTCCAACTTTGAGGAAGTCAGTGTCCAACAGTTTCCCAGAGGATAAAGCAGTCATGCCGACACCCTAGCAGCCTTGAGTTCAGTAATCGACTCCGACTTAAATAGAACAATCCCTATAGACTTCCTTGCCCAGCCGATCATAAACCAGAGCAAAAATCTACTAGACATAGTCCATATTTTCCAGATTGAATCATCACCCAGTTGGATGGACCCCCCTGAGGGACTATTTGAAGGATGGTGCACTACCAAATGATAAGAAGGATACCCATTAGATAAGAGTTAAAACTGCCCGCTTTCACTTATATCTTGAAGGAAAGTGGAATAAGAGATCATTCACCGTCCCTTACCTCCAATGTGTTCACCCAAAGGACAATCGAGAAAGTGTTGCGCGAGCTTCACGAAGGAATCTGCTGGAGCCATATTAGAGGGAGATCACTAGCTTTTCGAGCAATGAAGGAAGGCTACTGGTGGCCATACATGCAAAGAGATTCTAGAGTATATGCTCGCAAGTACGAAAAATATCAGGTACATGCTCCTATGGTCCACCAACCTACCAGCGACCTAAGATCACTTACCAGCCCTTGGCCTTTCGCCCAATGGGGAATGGACATCGTGGGCCCTCTTCCTACCACTGTCGGTAATCGCAAGTATCTCTTTGTCATGACAGACTACTTCACCAAATGGATTGAGGCAGAGCCACTAGCAAACGTCAGAGACGCAGATATGATGAGATTCGTATGGAAGAATAGAATTACCCGCTTTGGGATCCCTATAACCATCATCATTGACAACAGAACGCAGTTTGAGAGCTTACCCTTCCTGAGTTTTAACAATGACCACGGTATCAGGCACCATTTTAGCTCTGTAGCCTGCCCCCAGAGCAATGGCCAAGCTGAAGCTTTAACAAAACAGTGATCGATGGATTGAAAAAATGACTAGAGCGAGCCAAAGGTGCGTGGGTGAGCGAGCTGCCACATATCATGTGGGCCTATCGCACTATCCCCGGGCGAGCAAATAGTGAAACCCCATTCGTACTAACATATGGAATGGAAGCAATCATCCCTTTAGAAGCTGGCCTCCCAACCATGAAGTCCACCCTGGTAGACCAGGGACAGAATGATGCAGCATTACTCGCTGAACTTAACCTAGTCGACGAACGCAGAGAGCTAGCCCTAGTGAGACTAGCGAGCTATCAGCAACAGCTCATGAGACACTATAATAAGAAGGTCAATCCAAGGGCATTCCATATTAGTGACTACGTCCTAAGGAAGGTCCTTAGAAATGCAGTGAAACCATCTGATGGCAAGCTAGCTCCAAACTGGGAAGGACCATTCAAGGTGACAAGAGACGACCTACAAGGAGCCTATCACTCAGAAACGTCTGAGGGAAGAGAGATTCCCCGGGCTTGGAACGCAGCCAACCTGAAAAAATTCTATTTCTAGGTTTTTCATTCATCTTTTATCAGAATATTGGAATTAGCAACTCATTTTTTATTATTTTTAATAAAAGATTATTCGACAGTGGCATTCTATGAAGTGTTAATTTTGTTTTTTTGACTTTATAAGTTGCACACCTTTTCTGAGCGACAGGCACATTGCTCGATATATAAAAGAAGGGAGTCACCCTCCTCAGGTTTTCGTTATGAAACATGAACAACCTCTTATAATTGCCCCTGACAATAAATGAAGCCCTACAAGGGACCCTTAGGCAGTTCGGCCAAATCGAATTGGTCACCAAATAATGTTTGGCTCAAAAAACCTGATCGGATAAAACATCCAACACCAGGTGTGTCCTCGCCATTGCCACACTTAGGCCTAAGGGAGTGTGACGACACGACCTAGAAGGAAAAGTGGGGCAGAATGGTATCTCATAAGCATACTGGATTGGGAGGATACTCACATGACAGAACAACTCTACCCACATCAAATCTAGTCAGCTATGAAGAGCCCAAGATAATCAAACGAAAAATTAATGAAGTAAAAAATACACAACACATGTTTAGTCGGCAAAGCGCCCAAAACGTAAATATTTGATTACTTCGTTACATTTACAAAAAGTTACATTGAATTAAGAAAATTTTAATAAGGATTAGGCCTCTGAGTAAGATAATCATCCACTTGCGATCTTCGGCCGTCGTTCGGAGGAGGAGCTAATTCTTCCTCAACTTTATTCGCATATGACTCCAATAGCTACCTGGGGACAGCATCTATAGGGACCCACTGGTCGTCCCTCCTGAAAGGATTAGGCCTCAAAGTTGAAGGAGAGATATCGTGGCGGTACCAGAGCACTGAGTTCCTGGGGACCTGCAGCTCCCTGAGAGCACTCAACCATCCCCTAATAAAGTATAGCTCTTCAAACTCTGCCAACCTCATCGGAGCATCTATCCAACCCTGGTCATAACCATCAGCCCACACTCGTCGAGGTCCTTTCTTGAATAGATGCCTCATCCGCATGACATCTCTTTGAAGCCCAGCAGCAATCACGTATGCTCGATGAACATCTTATCGAATCTTATCCATCTCCCTAGATGGACCCCTTACATCTGTGCCAGCTCGTGGACCGATCGATGAAGTGGAACCTCGTAAAACTTGAGGGTTGGCGCTCGGCCTAGTGCCAGCTCATGAACCAGCCGATGAAGAGGAGCCTCATAAAACTTGAGGTGTGACACTCGGCGCATGCTCCTTAAGTCGCGACACCTCCCTCCTCAGAGTTTCATTCTCCTTCTAAAGAACTTCTCCCACTTAATTGATCTCGGAGGCATTCAGAAGTTTATCCCTTAGAAGGTTCACCTCTTCTTGAATAGAAGCACCAACCTCTTCCATCTCCTGAAGTCTATCCTTCAGTTTGGCGACGAGCTCTGACTGATCTTTAAAGCTCTTGTTCCTCGGCCTAAGGGACTTGCAAATCCTAACAAAGGCTTGGCGAACTTTATTGCTCGCATTAAGACTAAGGATCCTTCCCATTTGAGAGGTGGTAGGTATATATTCATCTACATCAATCAACCATGAGCCATAAAAAGCATTAAAGAATAGAAGAATCAGTATGCAGAAAGGAAAGTATTTTCATTTCATTTAAATAAAGAGGTCTGAGTACATCGGTAATCAAAAAGAACAAGTACAAGCAAAGAAAAAATACAAAAAGAATCCTTAGAACAGGCTAGCTAGCAACCTCAGTTGGCTCTGAGGTCATTGGTTGCTTTCCCTTGTCTGCAGCAGCAGGAACACCTCCCTCGGATGGAGCAACGGTTGTTCCTTGGGCAGAAAGAGCACTAGTAAGAATGGTCTGAGAAGCAGGGGCACCACCATCAATGGACGGGGCAGGGACCTCATCCACAATAGTCTGTGGGCCTGGATCGTGCTCGTCAAATAGTGGAGACTCGATGTCCACTCCAGCAGCTAAAAGAGCCTTGTTCCAGCCCTTCTTGAAGTTCAGTCGACTCATATAGCCTATTTGAACCTCAGCATCCTTATACTCAGCAGCCCACCCGGCATTATATGAGCTTTTCTCCGCCTTTTTCACCTTCTCTACAAGCACCCTGTTCTCCTCCACCATAGATAGCTTGCCCATGCAGACCAAGTCGTAAGACAGCCATAGCTTGTTGAGCTCTTTGACCGCCGCCTCCTTCACCCGATTGGCCTCAGCGCGGGCAAAATTAGCAAACTTATGAGCATCATTGACAGTCTTCAAATTGGCATCCAGCTCAATGCCCTTCCCCTTCAGCTCAGCATTCTGCTTCTCCAAATCACCATTCCTCTTCACCAACTCGTCGCGGGTACGAAAGAGGATGGTGAACTCGATCACAAACTACAAAGGAGAGAAAATGTTAAAAGAGGAATTATTAAATAGAATATCGCAAGCATAGGAAGCTAAAACATACTTACCAAGGATAGCCTCTGACTCGCCTGCAGAGCTAACTATTCAGTCCCTATTGCCTTCTGACGATCAACAAGAAAAATTGCTCTCTCGAGCAGCACAGGAGCCAACTGAGGAGAGATAGCGACAGAGGCCCCCTCGAGCAATGCGGACATAAGCACCAAAGTTTATCCTACCTTTGTCCTCATCTCCTCTCTCCTTCTCTCCTCTTCCCTCTCCTTCTTCTCCCTCTCAGCTCTTTTCCTCTCCTCCACCTTCTTCCTCTCTTCCACCTTCTTCTTCTCCTCTTCCTTCTTTCTTTCTCTCTCTCTCAACTGCTCCTCCTCCCTTCTCTTCTTTTCCTGCTCGTTGGAAGCAGGTTGAGAACCAGTGGTAACTTCCCCACTACCATACTTTTGCTTCTTCAACCATCGAGAAAGAAGCACATCATCATCTTCCCTAATCAGATTCTTCCTGGGAGGAACCATATCTTCCTCGTTGGAACTGCTTGGCTCACTGGAAGACTCTAGATCTTCTGAAACCTCTTTCGAGCTGTAAGATGCTTCACCATTAGAGCTCTCCTCGCTGGAACCATCTTTAGTACCGTCCCCGTTATCACCTTCTCTATCCTCACCAGAGTTGCTCTCTTCCTCGTCCTGTTGGATAGGATCTGCAGCAACTTCTTCAGTGATGTCTAGCTTAGGGATGTTGTCTACAGGTCACGCAATAAAGCTAAACCCAATGTTCTTGTACTCCAAGAGGAAAGCCGCTGATCAAGGATGTTCACCGTCAGCCAAGAGATCCCTGATATTCCAGGCCTTGACCAACTCAGCAGCTCGAACCTTACTGATAGCAGGTTCCAAGTTCTTTATCCTCGCTGAAAAGAAAGAGAGAAGAACATCAGACAAATCATACATTAACAAGAAGATCGAAGATAGAGCAAAAATTAAGCCTACCTATGAACTCCTCCCATAAAAGGGGACCATGAACTTGTTAGACCTCGACCCCTCAGTATGGGGAGGAAATTGCCAATTTCTAGCAAGAAACCCCTCTTGCCAGTAATCCTTGTGGGAATCAGGTAGATTTACTACTAATACCCTATCAGGACTCCTGGCCTTGAGGTAAAGAAGACCTGAACTAGTTCGCGAGAAAGAATAACAAAAGAAAATCTGAGCAAGCCCTAGATTGGTGCCATAGAGATGATTTATTCTATGGACACCATTAACAATCTCCTAGATGTTTGGCGAACACTGTGCAGGGACAATGTTGAAATAACCAAAGAAGTGCAAAAATAAATTGCTTGGAGGGAAAATAAGGCCCACTTGGGACAGTAATAGAATGTGAATCCAGTGAGCATCCTCTATTTCTCTAACATTTTTAGGGACAGGGGCACACTCAATGTCTACCCAATTTGGGATGTTATAATACTTCCTAAATTCAGTTACCGATCTATTGCCTATTTTCACCATTTACAAACCCTAACTAAAAATGCGAAGAGATGTCAACAGAAAAAGCAAAGAGAAGAGTGAGAGGTACTTATTAAGTGAAATCTTAGCTTGGGATGATGCAAAGCCACAAGCAAAGACGATGAAGAACAGTGAAGTTGGATGACGAAGACTTAAGAATGAGAAGCGCAATAGTGGGAGCTTGGAGAAGGTTAGAAAGTATGAAGAAACTTGAAACGACAGCAAATAAACACTGCTCCGAGGGATTTTTAAACGTTTCCAATCGTAGCACACGAGAAACGAAGCGGGTTGCCGCCTAAATCAGTTTAAAATAAGAGCTCCTATCTTGGAGAGTGTTGCACAATTTACAAGATAGCCATTATGACAAATCATTTAAAATTATTGAGCCCAAATTTTGGCCCAATAACTTTAGGGGAAATTGTGGGTACCTCGATTTGTAACCACGGGCCCAAACGAATAGCCCAGTAAATTACGGGCCAAAGTCTGGCAGCCACCCGTCTCAAATCATTCAATTACGACTTAGTTTATTCCTAAAATCTCGTAAGGAGATATTCTAGGAATTGTGGATTGTCATAGGGGAGTCCAATACCCCCACTCCCCGGAAACAAACCTGTATATAACAAACCCTAAGCCTCGGACAAAAGGTACGCATTATTTTTCCTGTAAAACACTCCCCGGAGTAAAGAGAAATAATATTAAGAGCACCACCGTGGACGTAGGCATTCTTGCTGAACCACGTAAATATTGTGTCGTGTGATTGGCGTTCTTTACATTCTTTATTTTCTTTGGTGATTGCCTTTTCTTATTGATTTGTGTTGAATATAATTGTCACCATATAATCTATTTAGTTTTATCAACTTAGTGTACTAGCCCGACAATATAATATTCCAATCCCACATCTCTTAAGCACCCACTTACTAATCTAAACCATTAAAACCTTCCCTATTTTTCCTTAGTTAATGAACCTAAGATCCCTTAGTTCGATAACTCTGTCATCATTAACGAAGATAACCCACACACTTGTCAATACACACATGCATTAACACCACACGTGAGGTTTTCTCTTACCCAAGCTTCGAATTTTGATAAAATAGTATCTCCACTTCCTATTTAACAACTTATCACTTCTATCAAATACACTAACCCTAATTCTGATTCCCTCACTTCTCACTCTCTCGCTGAATTCTCAGGTAACAACAGAGACTACGCAAACTAACATTAATACTCGAATGTATCAACACTTGCCTCAAACCAATCCACCAACCAACAATGGCCGATTCCAGTAAGAGAACAACAACAACAACAACAACAACAACAACAACAACAACAACAACAACAACAACAACATAATCTTTCCTACACTAGTAACAACCATGAATTTGAGAACACAGATACCAAGGCACCTCTCGAATTTAAATTTAGGGCCAAACAACAACACTCACAACGACTAGCTACCTTTGGGACCTCAGGTACCTTGGAATTTTCCTCCCTAACACGAATATGCAAGGGATCAAGTAGTCATCATAGGATAAAACACACTCCTCTTACAACCATTTCATGTCCACCCTCACCTCTAACAATTCACCATGGGAACCAGACGACTAAGAATGGAGTTAGAAAGTTATGAAGATCCATTCTTCGCAAACCACAACTTAGCATTCAATTTCAAACTACTTACCAACTTCTTGGAAAGCAGGATCATGTAAAATCATTCTTAAGAACACCCAATATTAATCACGAACACATTAATTTGATTAAACTTTAGCATAGAATTGTTCTTAATAAAAGGATCTTGGATCTTCATGTTTTCACAAAATACGTCTAAAATATAGAAAATAAGACTTACCTTAATTCAATCCATTGATTAATCTTGATTAATTGCTCCATCAATCTCCCTTCTTGGAAAAATTACACTCAATTGGAATCTCGGAATTTCTCTCCCACCTCAGAAATAGTGTGTTATGAGATAACCCCAGATGGTGTAGGGCTCCTCTATTTATAAGGGGAAGAGGGCCGGAATCCTAGTTAGGGTGGGACTCTATTTCAAGTCTTCCACTAATGCCACTAACCATCATATGACTAACGGATAAGATTGAACCAATCTTCTAATATTCGTATTTATCACGTTCCTAATTAAGTATCTGATATTTATCAAGACCACATAATTGGGAAATTCATAAATTCAAAATTTTATATAATTGAAATTAAATAATTATTTTTGACACTTAATATTAATTTCCAACAGTCTCCCACTTGGTCTTAATAATCATCATAATTAAATTAGATACCATAAGGTGCACAGTAACTGATAAATATAGTTTGCTTAAATCAAACAATTCACGGATGCGAGTCATGGCGGTTCCATGCTATTCAAGAATAGGGTTCCTTCCATGTACTACAAAACCAATGTTTCATTCAACTAAGCCTTTAATATTGGGTATCGTAATGGCCTCATTATGTCCTTTTGAATAAGGACTATTTCTGTCAACAATAATTCATAATCATATGCATGCATTCACAAAAGATAGAAATAATTGGAATCAGAAACACTTTTATTGAATTCAAGTAATAGTGTCAAACAACTAAGTCAAATAGCAATCATAATTTTACTAATTGAGACCCATCTCTTTGACACGCTCCATAAGGTCTTTGGAGATAGTCCTTTCGTAAGAGGACCTGCTATGTTATCACTCATACTAATGTGATCAATTGACACTCGTTGTTTCTTAATTTCTTCTTTCACTGATAGGTATTTCATTCAACGTGCTTAGTTACTTTAGGAATACCTAACATTTCTTCATAAAGAAGATTGCAGTGACATTATCATAATATGTCAGCGGCTTGATAATAGTGTCGATAACTCCAAGTCCCGAAATGAAGTCACGCTGCCAAAATACATAAGTTGTAGCATCAAGCATGCTACAAACTCAACTTTCACAATAGTTAATGGATGGATTGTGTTGCACTCCTTCATTATATTGGTTGGTAAACCAAAACAAATATACTTAAGCAAGAGTGAACTTCATACCATCCGTACAACTTGTAAATATGAGTCATAATAATTGTCCATATTTAAATGAACACATACATCATAAATTTGAGCATATAGTCCTTTAACTATCTCACTACTTCATACACAACTTTTAAACCAATAAATTTATTTTGATTCTCTACTTTCTAAATCCGTGCTTGTATATAGAGAAAATATGTAAACTTACTCCCACTGATCTTAAGGTGTATACAAATATACAATGTTTAAAAAATAATGATATTATTTCTTACAATACGCCATGTGGGAAACTTATGTTTATAAAATTATCTCCTAAACATATACGCATGGTTTATAAGACTCCAAAAAGTAATTTTCGCATCCACTCCATATAACTCTCAATCATAATGAGCTACTAATGTCATAATAATTCCATGTCCTTACATATAATTGAGAAGGTTCATTTATAAACTTTCCTTCATTAATTGTGAAATATTTTACAACAATTCAGTTTTATCTCGTTTAACTACCGTTAGTGTCGCATTTGGTCTTGATGACCCCCTCATACCCGACTTTAGTGCATCAATTATGTAATTCAACGAGATTTTAAACTTAGTTTTAGTTCATTAGTTTCACTTATTATGACTTTTGAAAATAAAACCATGTCATTATTTATCCCTATGCCAAATTCATGTTCATGCAGGTACACCACATAATCATCCAGGATAGTAGACCTTTTACGATCTTCTTAATACTATTCCTTATGGTTTATCTACATTTCTCTCATGGTGACAATACTATCATTTAGTGGTTGATTATTTATTTGTTCTTTGTTGTTTAGACAATCTAACAACTAAAAGAACAAGTATTCAAGAAGATTATCGATAATAGGATAAGTACCCTACCTTCCTTTATAACCATATTTCATGATTTTCTACTACCACTAATTTCACCTTTAATAATGAATTTGACTTTAATACAATCAATACGTGTCAATGACAATTATATGATCTATGTAGGTCCACTTTAAGGGAAGTTTCTCATAATATCCCACTTGTTCCACATAGGTCATCCTTATATTAAACATCGCAATACCTTAAGAGAACAACTCGACTATCAAAATTTGTAAGAGACATTACAAAAATCTTGTCCACGAAAATTATTAAAAGGAGTCTAGATTTAATTTGGCACAAGATTAAAAGAGTTTCATCAATAACGCTACGATTATGATGCGGGATGAAATAAATCTTTAAAGAACTTTGTCCAAACTTTATTTTGTACAAAACATCAAAAGGAATACCATAACCCTTAAAAAAAATATACATCAAAAGATTCTTTAGAACATATCCCTCATGATCAAGTCTAGACAAATATTTTCCAAAAAAAATTAAGGGTTTATGAAAACAAATGGCGATTTGATTCCCCAAGAACAAAAGAAAAATAATCTTATTAGCATTTCTAATTTGTTTTGAAAGAAATCCTTGCATCAAAAGTAAATACTTTCTATAACACAGTAAGTATAACTTGCAATCTCTACTAAGATGAAAAACTCGTTTCAAATCATAAAAGATACATATTATCTTTATCATTAATAGCTCGAGTGTGCAACATGTAAACAAACTTAATTTGTTTAACCAAATTAAATATGAAATTTTTAGAGAAACAAAATGGGATACAATAATATGTGATAAGATAATGAGATAAATTGCTCACTTCATTAATGCTTTGATTTAATAACACACACGTCGATTACATGATAATAAATTGAGTGCATAACCGTGAGTTTTCTTCAGTAGTAACCGTGAAATATCGATTATATGATTCTTGTAAATTACTTTATTGGGTATAACGTTATTTCATTATATTGTACACGATATTTGTGCACAACTTATTTTCACATAATATAATTATGTATGTGATCTATGATGTTCATTCAATCACTCAAAATCGATTCCCGGTAAGGAATAACCTTGCTTGAAGAAATAAACTCAATATACCCCATTAATATCTTTATAATTATAAGCATCATGAGTTACTACTACCATCATCTTTACATTTAATATTCATTGCCATTCTATTTGGGTCACTGTAGTGACTACCAAACATTTTATAATATGAATATTACATTACGTAAAGACTTACATACACAAGTCAATAAATTTTTCACTTATTTTCATTAAATATCGCATGATCAATAAACTAAATTATTCATGTTTATGGCTTTCATAAACATAATTGGTGATATGATAGTGAAAGAAACTATGGCATCTGCGTTTGACGACCATTAGTACATTCCCAAAATATATATCACAACTTACATTTTGTTCAATTATTGTAGTCACAATAAATGAATAAACAATAATATGTATGCAACATCATAAAGTATCATCATCCTAGCATTCAATATCATACATGGACCCGTAGGCAACCAAAATATGCATGATATTAATGCATTAGTCCGATATTTATATCTTCTGGAATGGAGCACTTAAATGAACACCAAACCTTATATTATATAAATATTAGAGATAGGCATACATGTTCAAATACCCGTAATACATGAATAATTATATTATTGTTTATTCCTTAATTTGAAATTCATGAAAAAATAGACATAATGTGAAAATCAAATAGACAAAGAGTTTACATGAGATATTGCACAAATAATAGTAAAATAGAAGACATAAATCATTTACTTTCGCTTCATCACTTATGTATGAGTAACAAATCAGAAATATTGACCCGAATCATTCATGGTCATACTAATGCACAATACGGTTAGCATATGTAAATATGACTATTTAACATTGATGCCAATTATTTAACATTTACAAAACTTTCAATGTTTATTTGATTCAAATTTCAGCATGTGTTGCGCTTCAATTTAACCTTATAACAAACATTAGGATAAACTGAAATGACTACAAGTATAATATCTTCACATGTAATCTTAGTCTGTATTTGGCATTTGATTAAACTGAATAAATACCTACTTATGAGTCTCAAAATTTGAAAGTCATGCATTCAAATATGCATGTATGCAACGAAATCATAAATCTAGTATCCGCACATATGAATTGTAGCCTGTGTTTGGCATTTAATTCAACTTAATGGGAGTACTAGCATCAGAATAAACAATAATTGTGATTTTCAACCACATGAATCGTTGGCCTGTGTATGGCATGAGACTCATTAAAACACGAATGTCATAATATTCAACAATATGAATCATTGGCCTGTGTTTGGCACGAGACTCATCAAAATATAAATGTTAACAATAACGCAAGTCTAATATCCTACCATATGAAATATGTTGGCCTGTGTTTGGCACGAATATTCAACTAAAAATAGATCATTAGAGCAAGGTTTTATCACAATTCTAGATAAAACATACATGAAATATATGAAAACTTAAATTTTTTCCCCCAAAAAAGAGTTAGCATCATGGAACTGTAGGAAATACTCCAGAATCTCAAATATTCGACGGAATTCAAAAATATTTTTTCTAGAAGTCATAAACACTATTTATGTAAAATCCATGCCCCCTAAAATATTATACTCAAAACTTAATGTATAATTAATGGTCCAAATATAGATGCATACACAATAATCTAATATTTACAACTATAGATTAAGACACTTTCATGTCTTCCCCATCCAACATCATATAAATATTATTCACGAAACATCAATTCATAATTACATTAGGACTTTTGGGCTACCAAATATAGATTATGCACAATAACCTAATATATTGAAATGTTATTGTCAAACACATAATCATACATCTAATATTCAAAATTTTATATTGAACTCTTTCATCAATACCAAATAATACATAACATGAATATTAGAACAACCGTGAACATAAAAAATAGCCCCCGTGGTGAAAAAATACTAATATTTGGGAAAAATCATAATTTTTGCCAAAAATAAAAAATTTGAGTTAGCACCACAGGGATGTAGATAATTACTCCAGGATCTCAAAACAATTTGCGTAATTCAAAAATTAATTTTCTGGAGTGAGATATTGACGTCAACATTATTACCAAAAACGGTAAAAACGCAATTTTAAGGATCTTAACGACGTCAAAACGCAAAAGTAAGGTGGCCTTTCATTCTAACCGGTGAGTATTGGCGATAGAAGAAAAACGTCACAGAAAGTCTAAGACATAGTTTAAGAGGAGATTCAATGACATAAATTATAACGTCCCAGAAAATCTCAAGCATAAGAAGATTTAATGACATAAATAAAAATGTCGTAGGAAGTCTCAGGCACATATTTCATTATAGACGAACATCAATAAGGAAAATCATGAGATCCTAAACTTTAGCTCTGATACCACATGTAAAATCATTCTTAAGAACACCTAATATTAATCACGAACACATTAATATGATTAAACTTTAGCATACAATTATTCTTAATAAAAGTATCTTGGATCTTCATGTTTTCACAAAATACATCTAAAAGATAGAAAATAAGACTTACCTTGATTCAATGCATTGATCAATCTTGATTATTTTCTCCATCAATCTCCCTTCTTGAAAAAATTACACTCAATTGGAATCTCGGAATTTCTCTCTCACCTCAGGAATAGTGTGTTATGAGATAACCCCAGATGGTGTAGAGCTCATCTATTTATAAGGGGAAGAGGGCGGGAATCGTAGTGAGGGTGGGACTCTATTTCAAGTCTCCCACTAATGTCACTAACCATCATGTGAATAACGAATAAGATTGACTCAATCTTCTAATATTCGTATTTATCACGTTCCTAATTAATTATCTGATATTTATCAAGATCACATAATTGGAAAATTCATAAATTCAGAATTTAATATAATTAAAATTAAATAATTAATTTCGACACTTAATATTAATTTCCAACATATCATTCCCTCAATTTTAGTAAACCTAGTAAAAAACTTCGTGAATCCATGCATATCGGACTTAGAAATGGAGGCCTATGGGAGTTTTTTTTTTCAACCAAACCATGAGAGTTATAACTTAGAACTTGAGGGGTGCTCGTTCTCACAATTTCATCAAGAAGGCAATGCAACGTATCACTCAGCATATGCCTTATTTTCTAGTTATTATGGTAACATTGGGCCGACAGTAGGTCCTCATAAAATATCCTCACCAATCTACCACTTCATCGCCATTTTATTGTTCCTTCTGATGGACTTTTGGGCGGAATTTGGATGTTATGGAATAATCAGGAAATAATGGTATCTTTGGCAAGACATGAATAAAGGATGGTGTATATTATTCTTGAGATGGTGCCTCATGTCCCTCCGGTTATGATTACACCCATCTGTAACTACACCCATCCCCATTTATGTGTCTAGGTATGGGATACTCTCTGAACTATAAATATGAATGTGAAAATGCCTTGGTTAGTTCTTGTTGATTTCAACTATATACTCTATCCACATGAAAAAAATAGGTGGTGCTCCCTTTAGTTTTGGAAAAACAAATGAATTTCGTAAGGTTATTAATTATTACCAGCTTTTTGATTTAGGTTAGTCTGTCCCAACTCATACTTGTATTAAGACTCAAAAATGTTAAACTCATATTAGAGAAATACTTGATCGTTGCATGTGTAATAATCTTTGGTTTGATAAATTTCCTCAAACTAGTATTAGGCATTTGGTTAACTCTTCTTCGGACCATTATCGTGTTAAGTTAGATATTAATCCCGTTATTGTCCATTTTAACCCAAAAAAAAATTGTACCACCCTTCTTCGAATAATGAGGCCTTCTACAATCTGATTGTTAAAAACTACTGGGATAATCTTATTCTTCTCTCTCAAGCTTTCTTGTTCTAAAAAATAAGTCATGAACTCATGATGTATTCCAAATTTTCAAAAACTAATATTTTTGGTAATGTTAAAATACACATTTCTTCCACTCAAGCTTTATCATCTTCAGTTCGAAATAGATTATGCAATTATGTTAATGATGCTGATTTACTAACTGAAAAGAATCTTCAATATATGTTGAAACAAATGTATTATAGAGAAGAAATGTATTGAAAGCAAAACAAAGGTAGGATTTTGGGTTAAGAATTATGATTGTATTACCAAATTTTTTCATGTTACTGTTAACCAAAGGAGAAGAAATAAAATGATGTCTATTAATGATCCCATTGAAGTTCAGATTTCAAACCCTGAGAATGATTTTAAGGATTCTTACATTAAGCTTTACCCTAGAACTAATCCTTATGATAATTTTATGAACTTTGATAAAAATTCTCAAGTTATAAACCTTACTGATTTTCAATCTCTAATGAACCCTATTACTACTACTGAAATTTTTTTTGTCATATGGGGTATGCCTCTTAATAAATCTCCTGGGCCTGATGGCCTTACAATTGAGGTTTTTTTTAGAGATAATTGGTATTTTATAGGTAATAATGTTATATATTTGATTCTTTCATTCTTTCATTTAGGACATATTTTACATGAACTTAACCAAACTTTTTAAATTTTCATATCCAAAATTGAGAATCCAACTAGAATACATCATTATCATCCTATAAGCCTTTGTAGTGTTATTTACAAGATTACCTAATGGTTAGTAGATTGCGTCATATACAAGATAATATTTTGATCATGCGTGATATGTTGCATTCCATGCGGCATTCTCAATCTAAAGTAGGCGACCTTGCTATTAAGTTAGATATTTCTATAGCTTATGATCAATTAGAATGGTCTTTTGTTAAGATTGTTTTATCTAAATATGTCTTTCCTTATTTCTGGATTGATCGTATAATGGAATGTATTACCACTACAAGTTTTAAATCTCCATTAATGGTCATAATTTTGATTGTTTCCTACCTATAAGGGCCCATCGTCAGGGTGAACTATTATCCGTATCTTTCTATATTATCTTTGGACACCCTTCTTAGGTTTTTTATGGATGCCACAAATAGTAAGAAAATTAGTCCTTTACGTGCTTCCAAATAAGACCCTCATATTTCAATTCTAGCTTTTGGGAATGATTGCATACTTTTTTTACGCGGTACTCACAAGAATAATATATACTAAAAATCTTGATAATTTTTGTGATATATGAGGCCAGAGTATTAATAGGGATAAATCTTTGATTATTTTTTCAAAAATTATCCCTGTAAACCTAAATCGTATTTTACATCAACTTTTAGGTATACCTTTTTTAAAGGCCCTTATAAGTATCTTGGTATTCCGCTGACTACAGGTAGAGTTACTAAATATCTTTCCAAGATGTGAAGATTAAATTGGTCCACACGTTAGATACTTAGTATAACACATTTTTGTCATGTTCGAGATGAGCTACTCTTATCAGTCATTACTTCCTTCCCGGCTTATACAATTCTTTTTTAAAAATCCTTGTCACATTACTAAAAGCTTATAATAACAAAATTAAATCCTTTCTCTAGAAACCTACTAAGAACTCTACAAAAAATCAACAATGTCTTAGGAGAAAGTTTCAGCACCTAAGATTTTAGGAGGGCTTGATTTCAAAAGAGTTAACTGTTATAAATGATTATTACATGCAAAAATTAATCTGGAATCTTTTAAACAAAAAAATGAGTTATGGGCCCATGTTTTTAAAAATAAGTATTATCTGAACACTAGTATTTTTTATTCTAAAATAAATAATAAGTGTTCTTGGGCTTGGAGGGGTATACATAATCATATTCTTAATTTTAAAACTAGTATTAATTGGTTACTAGGAAATGGAATATAAATTTTTGGATAAATAAATGGGTTGGTAATTATACCCTTCAAACTTTAATTGTTCCTCTTTCTCTTAGTTTATTCCTTGATAAGGTTACTGACTACCATATACCAGGTACTTAAAAATGGAATATTGATAAATTAAAGAGTTACTTCCTAACGAGGTCATAAAAAATATAAAATGTTTAAATTAGCCTATTGAGGATTTGGATTATGTTCCTATTTGGGCACCAAATAATAGTGGTCACTTTTCAATAAAATCTGGTTATTCATGATTGAATAGAAAAAATCCTCCTACTTTACCGTAAATACCTTGGAATAGAATATAGGAACTTTCGTGTTATGCTAAGGCTATATTTTTTATGTGGTTTTTTAAATCATAATGTTTTAGCAATAATAAATGTTCTCTTTGTGATGAACCTGATTCTAATATGCATATATTTAATGAGTGCTCCATTCTTAAACCTTTTATTAACTCATCGATTCATATATCTGGTGATGTTTTTCTTTAATTTAGAAAACAAAATCCCATAATGAACTAATAATATGTCAAAATAAATTTACACTATGTGGAGACTTGGCTAGCTCGTAATGCTTACTTGTTTAAAAATGAATCTACCCGACTTTTTGTTATCAAATAAATGTCCACAATGACTCAAATGATCTTAAACTCATTCAGGATCATACTACTACTAATAATTGTTTAAGAAAATCTATCCACCACATTTTAAGTGGCAACCATCAACTTTTTCTTATAAATTAAATATGGATGGTTCGACATGTTGGGATACTAAATCTTCGGGCATTGGCAGAATCATTAGAAATGCTAACGGGTAACTCATGTGGGGTTTTGCCAAAAATATAGGGAATGGAACTATTGATATAACTTAATTATTGTGAGATTAAAAACTAAAGCGATAAAAAATATTCATGTTGAAAAGGACTTTATCCCTACTTTTCAAATGTGTTGTAGGTACCATTGTTCCAATAAAATGATCTAGTAGCTTCTCAAGGATTGCCACATATTGGCTAAGGATTTTGAGCATATTTGGATTTAATTTTTCTATAGTGAGGCCAGCAGAGTAGCTAGTCTTTTATCCAAGATCGACGGGGATAATTTTGACCTTGATTGCATTTTTTATTCAGCTCTGTCTCTAATATATCAAGATATGACTTGGGACATTATGGGCCATTTTTATTCCCGTATTATATCTTTGATGATACATGTACTAACCCATTATTTTAGTTTAATATAAGCTTTTTTGTACAATTATTTTAGTTTAGTATAAGCTAGTTGTTTCTAAAAAAGTAGATGGATTTAGGCTTTGAAGAAAAAAAATTGTAAAAATGTAATTAAAAAGAAAAAAATTATTAAAAAGTTATATTCCCTTCGTCCCATATAAAAGTCATTGTTTAGAAGTCAAATAATTGGTGAAAAAAATTACTCTCAAAATTTATTATATTTTAAACCATAAATATATTTGAATGCAAAACAGCCACTTGTTCAAATCGATAACTTTGTAATCTAACCTGTTTTTTGTGCTATTTTTCGAAAAAATCTAATATTAATTTAAGATAAACTAAAAAGAAAATCAAGACTATTAATCTGGATGGTGATAGTAAGAATAATAAAGGATGTGTTTGACTAAGAGTAAAATTTTCATTTTTATGAACAAAATTGACCTATTTTAAGATAAGGTGGAATATGTAATCACAAAACTTCTATTTATTGGGAAGATCACTATAATTATCTAAATAAAAATGGGTTATGTGTATCCTTACATTATGAGAGACAAGTGTAAATCCTCCAAGAGAAAAAAGGTGAAAATGTTAGTATTTGATCTAGTTTGCTAAGGTGTTTAAGGGTAAACGGAGGCGTAACTTGTATTAATGGTGATAACACGATGATAAGTGTAACCTCAGTTGATAAGATATGAACTCAAGTATATATATTAAAACAAGGTTATAAGAGTACTGTGGGTACCTTATTTATCTTTTAAGCCCATATGAGTATCCAGACAAAGCCCAGCTAAGAATAAGAGATATCAGGCCCAAATTATGGATGCTCTGGGTAATAGCGGTTAGAACTAAGAGTTTGGCCCATTCTACCCCCAAAAATCTCAGAGCAGATATTCAAGGGATAACGAGCTAGCGGGGCAGTTACCGGTGCCCCTCTCTCCTTCTCATGGAGTATATATTGTACCCCTGGCCCGGGGAAAAGGGTATGTAGAAAAACCTCTCTTGAGAGTTACTTAATATATAACAGTAGACCTCTTCGTAGACGTAGGCAATTTGTCGAACCACGTACATCTTTGTGTTGTGTTATTGCGATCTTTGCTATTCCCTTCTTTACAGTGACCGTCTTTCATTATTATTTGTGTTGCAATATTTGTCACCACAATTGGCACAGTCTATGGGAAATGATTCTTTTCCTTTAAGAAAGCCTTCACTAGCAGAGACCTGCAATGTCTGATCACAACAGCAATGCCCCTCTGGCGGGGGATATTCAAGAGCAGCCTATCCCTCAGAGGGTTAGATCTAAAGTTCGTTGCTCAAACCCAAGGCTCTGCCCGGAACGGCAAGCCTCAGAAGAAATCCAGGGGTCAGCTAGGTCTACACAAATTTCCAGGATGATCGACGCCTATGAGGCTAGGCTCCAAGAGCAGGAGGAGGCTACTCACAAGAAGGAAGCCAAAAATGCTCACCTCAAGAGGCGGCTGGAAAGGATGGAGAGAGAGCTCCATCGTAACATGAGTCAATGCCATTATCGGACTCCTAGCCCTCAAGCGAGCAGATCTCGCGGCCGAGGAGGGAGCCCAAGGCGTGGCTCTCAAAGAGTTGAGGGACACGGGTCAGATGGCGACTGGTCCGAGCAATAACAACCAGCTCGCCGTTACAGGAGCCCAGGCCGAAGAAATGGCAATTTACGAAACCTAGTTCGAAGAGAGATGAACCAACACCCAACACATCGGAGTGCCAGATCAACAAGAGAGCTAGCCAGGCAAGCTCTCAGGACCCAGATGAAGTCCCCTTTTTTAAGGGCAATAGAAGAAGGGGAAGCCCCAAGAAGTTAGCAATGCACAGGTTAAATATCTACGATGGAAAAACTGACCCCATCGACCATGTCAGATGGTACAAGCAGTCCATGATCCTTTGGAACCATAAGGACGCACTGATGTATCAGATTTTCCCGTCGATGTTACACGATGTGGACCAAAAGTGGTTCGAGAAACTCCCCCATATATCCATTAGGAACTTAGAGTCTCTAGAAGACCTCTTCATAGCTCGCTTCATTACCAGCAGCTCCCATCCGAAGAGGATGGATTATTTGTTGACGATGAAGAAGAAGCCCCATGAGCACCTCAGAGACTACGCGAAGAGGTATTGGGAGATCTTCAACGAGGTCGAGGACTTATCAGAGCAGGTCATCATTGCATCCTTCAAGATTGTCTTACCCAGCTCCTACCTCTTGTACCAGTCCCTCACTAAGAAGGAGGCCACAACCATCGACGAATTAATGGCTCGTATTGAAAAATATGCCAAAGTCGAAGATGTGAGCCATCTCAGTAATGGGGAAAATGGTCGCGCTAAGGTTTCCGGCAAGGGGAACGACAAGAATGAAAGTCAAAAGAAAGGGAGTAAGAATGGGGTAAGAATGGCCCCAAGAATGGGAACAAGAGTGATGCCTCGAAGGAGTTTCAAGCAATAAATACACTTTTTAGAGAATCGATCTACAAGATTATGTCAAAGATCAAGGATGAACCGTTCATCAAGTGACCCAAGAATATGGGTGGAGACCCCTCCAAGAGGAACAACGCACTGAGATGTGCTTTTCATAAGGAGGGTGGGCATAAAATCGAGCACTACAAAGCCCTCAAGTCCCACCTTAAAGAGTTATCTCAAGTTAGACACTTGAGTGAATTTGTAGAGAGAAATGCAGAGAAGGTAGCTGCCAATGGAGATCACAGGCCCGCTAACGTGCTCGAGGAAGACATCGGTCATGAGTTCGCAGTAATTCATGGGGCGTCCGACCTCAAACATAAACAAGGAAATACGGATCGGATGGAAGTGAAAAAGCTTACAGCAGTAATGCAAGCCTTTCAGATCGATCCAGCCAAAACACAAGCTAGGAAGCATTGGTGAGAAGAAGATGTCGACTACATCAAGCATGTTATGTTCACAGATGAGGACCTGGTGGGAGTGAGAACCCCACATTATGATGCACTGATCATTACACTCAGGATAGCTAACTATGACATCGACAGATTGCTCGTCGACCAAGGTAGCTCATCCGAAGTAATGTATCTCGACATGTTTAGGAAGTTAAAATTAAGTGTCGCCGACCTAAAGGAAGCCACTGTTCCTTTAGTTGGCTTCGCTGGAAAGAGAACCATCCCCTTGGGAAAGATCGTCCTACCAGTAAGGGCAGAAAACATTTAAAAAATGATTGAATTCCTCGTGGTTGATATTGATTCACCCTACCAAGCAATCCTCGACAGAGGATGATTACACGCGATGAAGGTCCTCCCATCTTCCTCCCATCAGAAGTTAAAGGGTGTGACTGAACGGGGAGTGGTGGAGATCCATGGAGATCAGGCGATGGCAAGAAAGTGCTTTATAGTGGCCATCAATCCCAAACCAAAGAAGAAGGTTGAAGAAGTTAGAAGCGATAACGAGGAACAAAAGAGGCTGATGCCCTCCAAATAACAACTAAAATATGGAAGACCGGGAGTGAAGGAGACTAGGCTCCTCCCCTCTGAAAGGGTCATCAAGGACTTAGATGAAGTCACAGCCAGTAGCAGCTCGAATGAAAGAAATTATTAATTAGAACCTCACTCATCGATCGCCAAAAAAAGGAGTTGGTCACCCTCCTTCGGAGTAATTTTATATGTCTTTGCGTGGGAGCCTTATGAGCTACCCATAATTGACACTGACAACACTTGTCGTCGATTGCATATCGATTCAGCTTTCAAACCAATAGCACAGAAAGCTCGACGAACTTCTCCGAAGAAGGCTAAGGCAGTAGAGAAGGAAGTTGAAAAAATGTTGGATGCAGGATCCATACGATAAGTCCAATTTCCTAAGTGCCTATCCAACCCAGTTATTTTCCCCAAGAGAAATAGAAAGTGGAGAGTCTGTATCGACTTCACCGATCTTAACAGAGCATGCCCTAAAGACAGCTTCCCCTTCCCAAAGATCGATCAGTTGGTGGATGCCACGTCAACACATGAGAGGATGAGCTTCCTAGATGCATACTCCGGATATTACCAGATCCCTCTACACGAGCCGGACCAGGATAAAACTGCCTTCATAACCACTGTTGGGTTATTCTGTTACAAGGTTATGCCCTTTGGGCTCAAGAACGCATGGGTAACTTACCAACGGTTGGTCACCAAGATGTTCAAGTATCAAATGGGGAACACCATGGAAGTTTACATTGATGACATGTTCGTTAAGAGCAAGCTCAAAAATGACCATGATTAGGCATAAATTCTTCACATTTATCCCCTTAATTTCGGTATTTTTATGATCATGTGCGGTGTAAATAGCTTGAATTTGTCTCATATTCATGCTACTAACCCTTTTTGGCAAGTATTTCGTATTTTGTGAATCTCTTATGTGTTTTACAGGTATTTCATACAAGTTAGTGCCAAAGAGAACTCAAAATAGTGAAAGAAACCAAGAATTGGGGAGTTGAAGGCCATTTTTGTAATATTTCAGCCTTATTCCGGACGTGGGGCCAACTGAAAAGTTCAAGATCTTTCAATTACAAGAACAGTGAAAAAAATGGTACCTCAATCGGAGTCCCGGTGTGAAATTTATGAGCAGTCAAAGATAGAAGAAAAAGTCAATGAAAATCAGACCGATCCGGATCGGACCGATCCGAAATACAAAAGTTCCAGTGAACCCCAGACCGAAGACTGATCCAAGTTGATGAAAATTAAAAGAACTGATCCTGTCATTAGTCATGCTCTAGATCCGTTACAAAATTAGTCACGCTCCAAAAGTGTGATAAATTGCCAGATACGGGATTTTTATTTTGTGCTTATCTTTTAGCCAAAAGAGTTTTATATTTTGTGGACTCTTCTAAACGACCTCTGGCCTATATATTTAGTCATTAGGACTCTTTTTATTAAGATTTCAAGGATGTAAAATCTCCATAACAAGTAGGAACATCTAGGAGAAGAATTTACATACTTTGCACCATTAATTCAAGAGCTTTTCGAGTTTTTCTTCAATCTTTGATTTCTTCTTACATGTTCTTGTTCTTCAATCTTGGTAACTTTTATTTACGGCACTTTTATGATTATTTCTCATGTTAGGCTAGGTTTTTAAAGGTTGGGATGCATGAACCCAACCTGATGTGGTAGTTGCATGTGTATAAAATTATTCCTCTAAATTTAATGGGTTATTACGACTGTATTGCGTAGTAACGCGACAATTGTAGATCTTTGGATCTCGTTTGCTTCAGGATAACCGGGATACTTCAGAATGCAATTTGAATGTAACTATCGCAATATCGATTTACTCGTCCTCTGATTCAGTATGGTGCGGGCTTGAACCTCATATACGTAATGCTTGGGAGTACTAAATTCTGGGTCTAATCAATCAATTAAATTTACGATTAGTTTTATACCATTAATACACTAGGGTTGGGGGATTGTGTCCCTACCTTAATTTTCCAATTAATTTTAGTTAACTTCTTTATTTTTCTCGTTATCCTTTCTCACTCAATCATCATCTTTTTATTTCATTTTAGAGTCAAGTTAGGGTTTACAGTCTTACCTTTGTCATCACATTCACTCGTCCTAGTTCCCTGTGGATTCAATATCTAGACTCGCCACTATACTCTGCAAGAGTGTAGTTAAAGTTTAGGGTTTTTTTGTATTGTGGTTGGAAGCCGATAACACCGACTAGCGTATTTACAGGGACGCTCGATTTCCAACACGATCAAAATGGTGCTGTTGTCGGGACTTAGGTAGACTTTAGGTTAGGTTGGTTAATCTCGAATTTGACCTTAAAAAAATCCAAAAATAAAAAATCCAAAAAGATGGGTGTCACGTTTTTGAATTGCTCAATTTGAAATGTCTCACTTTAACTCTTTTAATGGTTTTAATTCTTGTGATAATAGTGAGGAGGAGGGCATAATTTATGAAAATTGGATCAATATCACTAAATATGAGTCTCATAAATACAAGCCTAGTGCTAAGGCCATCAAAATTTATCAAAATGAATTTCTTGAAGAAAAAAGACTTAAAAAAGAATATCGGGAAAAAATCGTTATTGGGAGCAAGAGTTAGATGCATTATTTGAACCCAATGAGGATTTTTCTTCCGATATTTTTGAAGTTGAAGAACGTTTTCAACCAAATGAGGAATTCGAGGTGCTAGAACCAAGGAATCCTACTTTGGAAGAACTCCTGCTTATTAGCAAAATCATTTGGATGGCCTTACTACTATAGAATTGCAAATTAAAACAACTGGCAAGGAGATTGATGCTTATCTGGAAAGTTTACAGGAAGATGAGACTTGTGTGTTACCTCAAAATTTTGACGAACATCCCATAGAAAGTGAGTTTTTCTCCCTTGAAACTAAATCTTTAAGTGGTGATGAACCAGCTGAGATTGAATTTATGTCCTCACCATTCTCATTCACTGTTATCGAACCATTAGATCTATCACAAGAATCGAAAGAAAGTCTTGAGGACGTTGACCCGATTCTTGAATGAGAATGTTTGTTTGAGATGATTCATCTTATGGGTTATTCACTTACACGTGCACTACCTCCTGTTCCGATTGAAAAACATTTGGGAGATGAATTGAATTTTGATTCCTATGAGTTGGTTGTAACTTTTGAAACAGTGAAAACTTTTACCGACGAGAAATATTTACTTGAATTGGTTTCCAATATAGATTCTTCCTTTTTGTGTGCCCCTCTTCCCATACTACTTGAAAAATCTTTGGGATGGGATTATATTTTTCTTGGATCCCAATTGTATTTTTCACCCATCACCCCTTTAAAATATTTAATTGGTGATGGTCCATTTTTTTCACCTTACACATGCCTTCCATTGTTCAAACGGAACTCTTATTTTTGCAGGAGGCATGCATCCTAACGAGGGTACACCGATTACCCCTCAAAGTCAAATTGTATTTTGGGTGAACCCTCAATTTTTTGACTTCTTGTGTATAACTTATTAGAAGTTTAAATCATAGGTTGTACATAATTTTTTTTCCTTTTCTTTTTTTTATAGTTTAGAGTAATTAGTTTAGAGTTTTTGTTATTCTTTTTGCTATGCTTGGTAACATGTTTTGTAGATTCAATGGACTCGTACTTTTCGGGGATCGCTCCATTTTGGGTAATATCTTTCTTTTCCTCTCTTTATGTTGTGTTGTTGATTCGCATTGAGGACAACACATCATTTATGTTAGGGGGTGTGAGATATTCTTCCTGTTTATTGTTTAGATTCATTGATTCGATCACATGTTCTTTCCAAGTGTGTTTTTTTAGAAAATTTCAAAAATTTTGAAAAAAAAATGAAAAAGTTTGAAAAGGCCAAAAATATTTTTCTTCAAAATAAATAAAAATTGGAATTTAAAAGCTTCAAAAATGTCACATTTTTCTGTCTCAAGTTGTAAAAATCCAATGCACAAAGCCAAATTTGACCAAAGATGGAAATTGAAAGAAAATTGACGACTTAACGAATAAGTGTGGCGATTAATCAACCCGGTGAGATTTCGAGCCTATCAAATTGAGTTTTATATCAATCCGAGTTTATGATTAAATCAATGTTCTTTTCAGCGTTTTAATAAGTCGTTGGTGATCTCTATTATATTATTTTGATCGGTTATGGGAAATGTGTGAGATATTATCTTGAATAACGTGCACTAAAATATCTTTAAACAAAATTAATCTCAAGACACATATGGTAAAGCAACTCGCATTTGGACAATGAAGTAGGCCATCGTTTGTTACCCAAAAATATTGACCATAAAAAGTTGCGAAAAATCATCCCTTTTGTAACCCAAATTTGAGCCGAATAATTTTTTCTTTCGTTTGACAACCCGAAAAACCCAAATAGCCCAGAATTATGAAAATGGAAAAAGTCGGAATTTAAGTCCGAAAAGTGCATAAGAATGGGAAAGAAAAAGAATAGAAATGATCAACAAAAATAGCAGGAAAAGAAAAGAAGTGAAAAACAGAAAAAATAGAGAAAAGGAATAGAAAATGTAAGGACGTAAATTTCCAATTGAGTCCTTTGTATTTTTGGCTCAATTCCGGAAAAAAACGTTTGAGTCATAGGATAGAGTATATTGATCATCTTTCAAGCCTATGACAAGTTTATTGAAGACGTAGCGGCCAAGTGTATAATGCTTCATCAAAATGTCGTGGTTTATGTGCCTCGTTTGTACGTCATCAACAGTAGTTCCATACTCCCAAGGTATGAATGCATTTATATATATATAGGAGCTTGTAACAAGTTTATTGGGTGTTAGGTTTTTAAAACTGTGTTTTATTTTCAGATGTTCTCTATTAAAACTTATATATAAAGTATATAAAGTTTCTGGGCTTAAAAAGAATTTTTAAAACATTCTGTGAGTTTGTTCGAAGTGTCGTTCAAACGAGATTGTCGTTCGAACCACAAGTCGTTCGAACGAGATTGCCAACGACTTCCCATTATGGCATACTGGAACTTCGTTCGAAATGTCGTTCGAACGAGATGGTCGTTCTAACGAGCTTCTAACGAGTTCATACTGGAACTTCGTTAAAAGACTCATTCGAACGAGAATGTCGTTCGAACGAAATGTCGTTCGAACGAGTTTTGGCGGGAACAGGTTTTTTTGGCAGTTTTGAGCAGTTTTAACCACTTTCCCACTTGTTTTACCCCACTATCTTTTTGTCGAATATCTATGTGCGGCAATAACTTTTTCTAACTTAACTTTTCATATCCTACCAACCTCTAGAGAGTGTTTGAGAGAAAAATTGTTTTAGGGAAAAGTTCATTGTTTTAAAGTGTCAATTTTCAAGGAAAAATCGATATACACTTTAGTTTTACACCCATAGTTTTGTTTATCCAAGTTCATATATATATACATCTTGCTTGGAGTTTTGGCACCAGTTTTCTCTACACCATTGAAGAAGAGAAGTTTGGGTTTGCTTCTAAATCCCACAAAGAAGAAGAAGTTTTTCGTGATTTACCCACTTGGAGAAAGGCTCCTAGTTCGAGTAACGGTGACCACATAAAGTTCGATCGGTGGATTCGGAGATCGCGGTGGAGCTTCAGGGTTATTCCCTAGGTGGAGGTGTTTACAAGAAGGAGCGTCGACGCTTAAGAGGGATCGAGTCATGTGATGTAAGTCTTTTGTCTTGTAATTGTAAATTCCGTACTTAGTGGATTCGAGGCTAGGGCCATCCGAGGTTGTTTTCCGTCTTGGGTTTTTCCTCATACATCGCGGCGTAATGTGATTGATTTATTTTTATCTTGCATAATAACTTAGAATGCATGCTTAGGATAAATCAAGATAAAATTGGTTTTAATTGTCACACTTAATTTAATTTGGTGCATTCTTAAATTTGGGTAATTGTTTTGTTAATTCAATTCAAGTCATTTAATTTTAATTTGATAAAATTTAGTTTGGCCTAACTTGATAACATTGCAAAACATGACTTAGGCAAATTCTAGGACTCGGATTAATTAACTTGGTTTAAGTGAAATTTGAATTGTGTATGTATTACTCTTATTTCACTTGTGTTTAATTTTAATTTAGATAGAAATTAAAATTTTGTTTTAACTGAACCATCACAATGCTTCCGCATATATCTGTTTCATAAAAAGGAAATTATTACTTTATGAAGTGAAACGAACTTTATAAAGTGTTTAAAATCGGGGGTTCCCCTCTTTCAAATTGGTATCACAGCCAAAAACGATAAATTACTTCGTTAAAGATCTTTTAAATAATTTTCGGCTAAAATGGAATTTTTCCCGTTTTCTAAATTTCTTTTTTTTTATGGTTCTAACTACGCGTATTGGAAAGCACGAATGAAATCGGTACTAAAATCTATCGACGAGAGAGTTTGGACATCTGTTGTTAACGGGTGGTCCCCACCTACTCATTTAGTAGATAATGAGCGTGTTCCCAAACCGACCGATAAATGGAGTGAGGGTGAATTTAAACTTTCAAACTTTAATTCCCGTAGTTTAAATGACTTGTTTAATGCTGTCACACCGGATGAATTCCGACGTATTATGACGTGTGAGACCGCTAAAGAAGCTTGGGATATTTTACAACTCACTCACGAAGGTACAAAGTGTCGTTAAAGGTTCGAAACTTCAAAACCTCACCACTCAATTTGAAACTATCAAAATGAATGAAAAAGAAACTTTTGATGAATTTTATGCTAGACTTTCTGATATTGTTAATTCTTCTTTTAACTTGGGAGAGAAAATACCCGACAACCGAGTAGTAAAGAAAATATTAAGGTCCCTTCCCGATAGATTTATTCCAAAAGTGACTGTTTTAAATTCTTTACCAACTTTAGCCTCTATGAAATTAGAAGATCTCGTAGGTGACTTACAAACCTATGAACTAGACATGTTTCCCTCTAAAACTGAAAAAAAAAATTGAAAAGGGCATTGCTTTAAATGCCCGAAAAGAGGTCAAACAAGTAGTAGAGAGCGAGAGTGATAGTGACTCGGAAGACATGGCTTTGTTTGCTTGGAAATTTAGAAAATTTCTTAAATTTAACAAAGATAAATTCAAAAATGATTTTATGAAATTTGAAACTTCTAAGTATGACAAAACCGAGAAGATCCCTAAACCTATTAATGAACAATTAAATAGGGACGAGTCAAATAGGTGTTTTGGTTCTGAGGGTTATGGCCATAGAGCTTCTGAGTGTCCCACTAAACTAAGGAAAGAGGGTAAACGACCCATTACATATAATGCAACCCTTAGTGATAGTGATAAGGATGAGGGACCCGTTTCCCCCACTAAGACAAATTTTGTGGCTTTTATGGCTAGTCATGTGACCACCGAAAGTGAATCTTCTCATGAAGATATTCAAACCCATGACACTTCCGAGGTCAAAGTTTTTGATTCCCTTGTTTGTGATGATAGTGAGAGTGGAGAAGAAAGAGAGAGTGAAAATGAAAAAGATGTTAATGTGAGTGAACTTCAAAATGCTTTTCAAGAACTTTATAAAGAATCTATTAAGTTGAAAAGAGCTAATTTGAAGTTAGAAGCTAGTTTAAGAGAGCGTGTCAAGGTCGTTGATAGTAGTATGTTGGTTGAAGACCTTAGGACACGATAGAAAGCTCTTCTAGAGAAGCTTGAATATATAGAAGGCGAGAGAGATAGCCTTAGGGGTTTAATGGAATCCTTGAAAAAGGAACTTCTTGCTTTTGAAGAGTGAACTGTTTTATTAGAGTCTAACATTTTAGAATTGCAAAATGAATTAAAAGACTCTAGTAATGTAAAATTTGATTTGGAGTGTCGTTCGGAAAAATTAGATAAAATATTAGGAACGGTCCAAATTAAAAATGACACTTGTGGTTTAGGCTTCAATACTTGTAATGAATCTACTTATAAAGTTAAAACCAATGTTTTAGGAGAATCCACTAGGAAAGCATTTTGCGATCATCCCTTAGGTACCAAATTTCGACGTAATTTTACTTGTACTCATTGTGGTAGAAAAGGTCATCTTAAGAAATTTTGTTTTGATCTTAAACGAATTCCTAGAAAATCCCAACGTAAAGTAACCAAGGTAGTTAAAGTTCCTACACCCCAAGATTGTCATTCTTCATTAATTTGGGTTAGGAAATCCGACTTGGTTGCCTTGCAAAATAGGGTTTTTGATTCTCATTTACTTTCACATGCTTCCTCCCTTGCTAAATCTAAAGGATGAATGTGTTAGTGCTTGCATACTTTAGCTTTTGTACTTCATGTTATATTCACATGCTAAATGTATGCTTTTTTAATCATTCTCTAGTCATTACTTTATATCAGATCACATGCTAGAATAATTATTTTTGTTTATCTTTTGTATTTTATTTCTTCATTTTGTTTGCATTAAATGAAAAATACAAAAAGATTTTTGTTTATCATTTGAAGTTTTTATCTCTTGATAATTTAAGCTTAATGAAAAATACAAATGATTTTTGTTTGTCCTTTTGAGTATATATTTGTATTTTTGAATAAAAATTTCAAAAACTCAAAAATATTTTATTTTGTGTGTATTTTAGTTTGACACACTTTATGTGGCATACACTTGTGCTTGAATCCCATCTTTTACACTCTCATGTGGCTAGAAGTTTTGGTTTAGATTGATAATCCTTATTATGTTCTTTACCATGCTTACATGGAGTAGTTGGATTTTGTGTTGATATAATGAATTCTATTTTTATATGCCTCTATTCACACATGCACGAGCTCTTTTGAAATTTTAACTTCATTTGTATATTTGAGCTTTGTGAGGTGTTCTCCTACCAATCTTGTCATCTATATATTTGTGACTTAGGAGGACTAGTGCATCTCAAAATCCGTTACACGTGAGTTTTGTGTGAAAAATGAAAACATGATAAATATAAATGTGCATGGGGAAGGGCTCCGAAAGGACTTAGTGGTCCTTTGCGATTGTAAGCCACCGTTATGAATGGACCTAAAAGAAATACGTGGTCCAAAGGCCTAAAAACAGAAAATATGGCATTAAAAAGAAAAATAATTTGCCAAGGCCTATGTTTGATTGATATATTCATTCAAAATTAATATATGCTTATTGAGGGAGATTGGATGGTATATCAACGGTTTGCACAATGTCCGTTTATCCTAGTTGCGTATTTCATGTCATGCCTCTATTAGTTTGTAGAATCATAAATATGCTAGGCTTGTATGCATTGTGTATGTTTGTTCATTGAGTTCAATCTATATTGTCACATGAGGTTATATTCAAATGTGATTAAGTTTGCAATCAATTGAGAACTCCGTGAACATGTTTTAAGTGATTGGGTCTAAATTTAATCGTTACTAGTTCACACCCCAACACTTCCATTTCCAAATGACACATTTTTGCTATATGAGTGTGAAGGACTCCTATTATATTTTGTGTGTGTCATTTGTGTGTTTATATCTATATATGTGTACTTGAGTTTCTTTGGCATATATTATGTATACATATATTTGATATTTTTGTTTAGTCTTTGCCTTGATTTCTAAATTCATATATGCTTTAATTCATACTTGGTATCCATCTTATTGCATTCTTTGTTGATATCACATGATTTTTATTTATATATCATATTGGTATCATTTCATTGCATCCTAGTTGGTCTAAGTTGTTATTTATTGGATTAGTTGAATTTTTGTTGCCCGTATACTTTAACATTCTCATCACTATATGCACAATTACTTGTTTTAGCTTGTTATCCCATTCTATTTGTCCCTTTTCTCATCACTATATGCTTTATTTGGGGGAGATAAGTCAATTTTTGATTATTTAACCTTTGTCTATTCCTGAACAAAAGGGGGGAGAATGATAGGGGAGAAATGGTATCTAAACCTATTATACTCGTATCTTAGTTTGGGGGAGATTTATCTTAGGGGGAGACGTCTTTCTAAGTTTATCATAGTTGATAAAGGGAGAGAATTAATTTAGGGGGAGTACCTAACTTTACTTGCATTAAATATTTTGATATTCCCTATGCGTGTAATGTGTTTGCTTAAGTGTGCAGGAAGTATTTTATATAGAGGCAACTTTCAACGACAAAGATTGTTCATCCTTTGGATTGTTTGTGTCAAGCATTGTATTTTTATTTTGGGTGGGACTTTTTATTAATCTAGTAGAGCTTGACGGCCCTTTAGGATTTTTGTTGGTTTTTATCCCGGAATATCCAAAGGGGGAGATTTGTAAGGACGTAAATTTCTAATTGAGTCCTTTGTATTTTTGGCTCAATTCCGGACAAAAAAGTTTGAGTCATATGATAGAGTATATTGATCATCTTTCAAGCCTATGACGTGTTTATTGAAGACGTAGCAGCCAAGTGTATAACGCTTCATCAAAATGCCGTGGTTTATGTGCCTCGTTTGTACGTCATCAATAGTAGTTCCATGCTCCCAAGGTATGAATGAATTTATATATATATATATATATATATATAGGAGCTTGTAACAAGTTTATTGGGTGTTAGGTTTTTAAAACTGTGTTTTGTTTTCAGATGTTCTCTATTAAAACTTATATATAAAGTATATAAAGTTTCTAGGCTTAAAAAGAATTTTTAAAACATTCTGTGAGTTCGTTTGAAGTGTCGTTCGAACCACAAGCCGTTCGAACGAGATTGCCAACGACTTCCCATTATGGCATACTGGAACTTCGTTCGAAATGTCGTTCGAACGATATGGTCGTTCTAACGAGATTTCTAACGAGCTTCTAACGAGTTCATACTGGAACTTCGTTAAAAGACTCATTCGAACGAGAATGTCGTTCGAACGAGATTTGGCAGGAACAGGTTTTTTTGGCAGTTTTGAGCAGTTTTAACCACTTTCCCACTTGTTTTACCCCACTATCTTTTTGCTGAATATCTATGTGCGGAAATAACTTTTTCTAACTTAACTTTTCATATCCTACCAACCTCTAGAGAGTGTTTGAGAGAAAAATTGTTTTAGGGAAAAGTTCATTGTTTTAAAGTGTAAATTTTCAAGGAAAAATCAATATACACTTTAGTTTTACACCCATAGTTTTGTTTATCCAAGTTCATATATATATACATCTTGCTTGGAGTTTCGGCACCGGTTTTCTCTACACCATTGAAGAAGAGAAGTTTGGGTTTGCTTCTAAATCCCACAAAGAAGAAGAGGTTTTTCGTGATTTACCCACTTGGAGAAAGGCTCTTAGTTCGGGTGACGGTGACCACATAAAGTCCGATCGGTGGATTTTGAGACCGCGGTGGAGCTCCAGGGTTATTCGCTAGGTGGAGGTGTTATAAAGAACGAACGTCGAGGCTTGAGAGGGATCGAATCGTATGATGTAAGTCTTTTGTCTTGTAATTGTAAATTCCGTACTTAGTGGATTTGAGGCTAGGCCCGTCCGAGGTTGTTTCTCGTCTTGGGTTTTTCCTCGTACATCGCGGCATAGTGTGATTGATTTATTTTTATCTTGCATAATAACTTAGAACGCATGCTTAGGATAAATCATGATAAAATTGGTTTTAATTGTCACACTTAATTTAATTTGGTGCATAATTAAATTTGGGTAATTGTTTCGTTAATTCAATTCAAGTCATTTAATTTTAATTTGATAAAATTTAGTTTGCCCTTACTTGATAACATTGCAAAACATGACTTAGGCAAATTCTAGGACTCGGATTAATTAACCTGGTTTAAGTGAAATTTGAATTGTGTATGTATTAATCATATTTCACTTGTGTTTAATTTTAATTTAGATAGAAATTAAAATTTTGTTTTAACTGAACCATCACAATGCTTCCGCATATATCTGTTTCATAAAAAGGAAATTATTATTTTGTGAAGTATAACGAACTTTATAAAGTGTTTAAAATCGGGGGTTCCCCTCTTTTCAGAAAATGAGAAAAAACCCGAAAAAGCACTAAGGGACATCATAAGAAAAAAATTCCGATTCCGAATTTCCCAACCATTTCCATGTTACCCAATACACCTATAGCCTGAAAAAGTCCTAACCGAGTCCAGATTGATAAATTAATTATCGCGTAAAGAGCTAAGACACCAAAAGATAATAAAAGAGATTAAATGTGTGAAAAAGAGGTGATGTTCCTGTTTCCCAATGACCGTATTCCATTGATGAGATCTTTTCACCCAAAAATTTTCGTCTTTCTTCTTGTGTGCGTGAACTTGGGTCCATTATATTTACTCTTTATATCCCGCACACCGAGAGAATAGCCAAAATTCGAGAGATTCGTTTGATAGAGCATCCCGTGAGCATTTGAATCAAAACGAATTTTTGGAGAGTAACGTAATGATCAATCGGTGGAAGTTAGCGGTTCGATTTTTGGCTTCGCACACACACACTATGACTTGAGACTTGTAAATATGACTTTAAGGTGACTGTTTCTGGAGAGTTTAAATTGTACAATTTTTAAGTATTTTGATTTTTCTTTGAGTCAATAAAGAATTTTGTGGGTATATTCACTGCAAACCCTCACGAGACAACACTCGTCCTACTAGGGTAACCTAGGGGTTTAAAGGCTTATTGCATACGCTAAATGCAATCGCTTGCCCGCGAAAAAGGTATTCTATCCCAATAAAGTTTTTGAAGGGTCCTTAACTCATACTCTCATTCTTTTACATTGCTCGGTACGCGCAAAGTTCTAAGTTAGGTGGGTTTGATTAGGCATAAATTCTTCACATTTATCCCCTTAATTTCGGTATTTTTATGATCCCGTGCGATGTAAATAGCTTGAATTTGTCTCGTATTTATTATACTAAACCTTTTTGGCAAGTATTTCATATTTTGTGTATCTCTTATGTGTTTTACAGCTATTTCATATAAGTTAGTGCCAAAGAGAACTCAAAATAGTGAAAGAAATCAAGAATTGGGGAGTTGAAGGCCATTTTTGTAATTTTTCAGCCTTATTACGAATTTGGGGCCAACTGGAAAGTTGAAGATCTTTCAATTAAAAGAATACTAAAAAAAATGGTACCTCAATCGGAGTCCCGGTGTGAAAGTTATGAGCAGTCAAAGATAGAAGAAAAAGTCAAAGAAAATCGAGCCGATCCGGGTCGGACCGATCCGAAATACAAAAGTTCCAGTGAACCCCAGACCGAAGACGGATCGAAGTTCATGAAAATTAAAAGAACTGATCCGGTCATTAGTCACACTCCAGATCCGTTACAAAATTAGTCACGCTCCAAATCCGTTACAAAATTAGTCACGCTTTCTAAGTGTGACAAATTGCCAGATACAGGATTTTTATTTTGTGCTTATCTTTTAGCCAAAAGAGTTTTATATTTTGGGGACTCTTCTAAACGACCTCTAGCCTATATATTTAGTCATCAGGACTCTTTTTATTAAGATTTCATGGATGTAAAATCTCCATAACAAGTAGGAACATCTTGGAGAAGAATTTACATACTTTGCACCATTAATTCAAGAGCTTTTCGAGTTTTTCTTCAATCTTTGATTTCTTCTTGCATGTTCTTGTTCTTCAATCTGGGTAACTTTTATTTTCAGCAGTTTTATTAGTATTTCTCATGTTAGGCTAGGTTTTTAAAGGTTGGGATGCATGAACCCAACCTGATGTGGTAGTTGCATGTGTATAAAATTAGTCCACTAAATTTAATGGGTTATTACGACCGTATTGCGTAGTAATGCTACAATTGTAGATCTTTGGATCTCGTTTGCTTCAGGGTAATCGGGATGCTTCAGAATGCAATTCGAACGTAACTATCGCAATATCGATTTACTCGTCCTCTGATTAAGTATGGTGCGGGCTTGAACCTCATTTACGTAATGCTTGGGAGTACTAAATTCTGGGTCTAATCAATCACTTAAATTTACGATTAGTTTTATACCATAAATACACTACGGTTGGGGGATTGTGTCCCTACCTTAATTTTCCAATTAATTTTAGTTAACTTCTTTATTTTTCCCTTTATCCTTTCTCACTCAATCGTCATCTTTTTATTTCTTTTTAGAGTCAAGGTAGGGTTAACAGTCTTAGCTTTGTCGTCACGTTCACTCATCCTAGTTCCCTGTGGATTCAATACCCAGACTCGCCACTATACTCCACAAGAGTGTAGTTAAAGTTTAGGTTTTTTTGTATTGTGGTTGGAAGACGATAACAATGACTAGCCTATTTACACGGACGCTCGATTTCCAACACGATCAAATGGGGAATTCCGTTACAAGGTTATGCCCTTTGGGCTCAAGAACGCATGGGTAACTTACCAGCGGTTGGTCACCAAGATGTTCAAGGATAAAATGGGGAACACCACAGAAATTTACATCGATGACATGCTCATGAAGAGCAAGCTCAAAAATGACCACCTCTCTGACCTAGCAAAGACCTTCAAAATCCTCAGGAAGTATCGAATGAAACTTAACACAAGTAAGTGTTCTTTCGATGTCCAGTCAAGAAAATTCCTTGGATACTTGATCGGTAAGAGAGGTATTGAAGCCAATCCAGACCAAATTAACACTATTAACAAAGTGCAATCGCATCAAACTATAAGAGATGTAAAGAAACTCACAGGATGCTCGCAGTGTTAAACAGGTTCATCTCAAAGTCCTCCAAAAAATGTCAACCATTTTTCCAGTTGCTGAAGAAAAGTAAGAAGGTAGAGTGGAACGAGGATTGCTCTAAGGCATTTGAAGAACTCAAAACTTACCTTAGGAGACCCCCCTTGCTCATAATTCCTAAGGAGAACAATCCCTTGTACCTCTACCTAGCAGTGTCAGATTACGCTGTGAGTTCCGTATTGGTATGTGAGAAAGAGGGAAGTCAGCTCCCGATCTACTACGCGAGAAAAACTCTCCTTGATGCCGAGCAGTGATACCTACCACTAGAGAAGTTTGCCTTTGCACTAATGGTAGCCTCGAGGAAATTGAAGCACTATTTTGAGGCACACTGAATTTCATACTTACTTCTTACCCCCTCAAGATTGTGTTAAGGAAAGCGGACCTCTCAGGACCACTGTCAAAATGGTCGGTTGATCCCGGGAGATTCGATATTCATTTTCAACCAAGGACTACTATCAAGGGGCAGGACCTCGCGAACTTAATTACTGAATTCACCAGAGAGCAAGCCCATGATCAGGCTGGCACCAGCCATCTGAAGGAGGTCCCACAAGAGCTAGGTGTCTAGAAGTTATACATTAATGGAGCCTTTAATTCAAGAGAGGCTGGAGTAGGCATCGTGCTAATTACCCCCGAAGACGCAGTACTCGAGCAAGGAATCAGGCTTGAATTTGAAGCCTCCAACAATGAAGTAGAATATGAGGCACTGATCGCTGGCCTATAAAAGGCACAAATGTTTGGAGCAAAGCAACTCTAAGTTTTTGACGACTCGCAGTTAGTCTCCAATTAAATAAGTGGAGATTTCAACGCAAGAGACGAGAGGATGGCAGCCTATCTCGCCACTATGAAAGGGTTGATGGCCAACTTTGGGCACATCAGTGTCCAGAAGTTTCCTAGGGGACAGAACAGCCATGTTGATGCCTTAGCAGCGTTAAGCTCAGTAATCAACTCCGACTTGAAAAGGACAATTCAGATCGACTTCCTTGAATAGCTAAGCATCAACCGAAGTATAGAATTATCAAACCTCGAGCATGTTCTCCGTATAGAGAAAGCTCCTAGTTGGATGGATCCTATAGTAGATTACTTGCAAAGTGGCGTACTGCCAAGTGATAAGAAGATCGCCCATCAGATAAGAGTTAAAGCTGCACGCTTTCACTTATCTCCTGAGGGGAAACTATATAAAAGATCCTTCATATGTCCGTACCTCTAGTGTGTTCATCCACAGGATGTCGAGCAAGTCCTACATGAGCTGCATGAAGGGATTTGTAGAAGTCACGTAGGAGGAAGGTCACTAGCCTTTCAAGCAATTAAGGAGGGGTACTGGTGGCCATACATACAGAGGGATGCTGGAGTCTACGCTTGAATATGCGAGAAATGCCAAATTCACGCACTTATGGTCCACCAGCCTGCCAGTGACCTAAAGTCACTCACCAGCTCGTAGCCCTTCGCCCAGTGGGGTCTAGACATCGTAGGCCCTTTGCCAACTGCTACCGAAAATATGAAGTATATGTTAGTTGCCACAGACTACTTCACCAAAATGGATAGAGGCAGAACCACTGGCGAACATCAGGGACGCAGACATGATGAGGTTCATGTGGAGAAATATTATTACTTACTTTGGGATACCTAGGATAATCATCACCGATAATGGGACCTAGTTCGAGAGTGTCCTTTTCCAAAGCTTTTGCAGTGATCATGGAATCATGCACTACTTCAGCTGTGTAGCATACCCTTAGAGCAACGGATAAGTTGAAGCTTCCAATAAAATAATGATGGATGGACTAAAGAAGCGCCTAGAGCGAGCCAAGGGAGCATGGGTAAACGAACTACCCCATATCCTCTGGGCTTATCGCACCACCCTGAGGCAAGAAACTGGAGAAACACCGTTTCCACTCGCATATGGAATGGAGGCAATTATTCTATTAGAATCTTGTCTCCCCACCATGAGGTCCACACGGATCGACCAAGGCCAGAACGATATATCTTTGCTCGCTGAACTTGACTTAGCCGACGAGCGGCAAGAATTGGCTATAGTGAAACTGGCAGCCTACCAGCAGCAGCTAGCCAAGAAATATAATAGAAAGTTCAATCCAAGGACATTCCAGGTTGAGGACTATGTCCTATGCAAAGTCCTTGGCGGTGCTGTGAAGCCATCATATTACAAGCTAGGACCAAACTAGGAGGAACCGTTCAAGGTGGTAAGGGACAACATGCAAGGAGACTATCACTTGGAGACGCTGGAGGGCAGGGAGATACCAAGAGCTTGGAATGCGGCCAACCTAAAGAAATTCTACTTCTAGAGTTCTCTTTTGCAAATTTTTAACTTAATGTTGCTCTATGTTCATGACACTGATTAATGAAATTATATTGGCCTTGGCATTCTATATGTATTATTTTTCTCAGATATATTTTAGCATATGCATCCTCTCCAAGCTTGAGGCTTTATTCTTATCTGGGCTTTGTAAACACCACAAATGAACTTACTCCATCCGCACTGGTCAAAGAACTAGTAGTGTTAACATATAATAACCCTCCTCAGGCCTTTATCACTAGCATAATTGGCCTCCTAGTTTGCACCCGATAATAACTAAAACCCTACAGGGGATTCTTAGGTAACTTGGCCAACCCAGGTTGGTCGCCAATGTAGTTTGGCCCCTAAAACCCTACTCAGATGGACTGTCTGTTTATCGGGTATATTCTCGCCATTGCCCTACTTAGGCCTGAGGCAGTGTGACGACACACCCTGAAAGGGAAAGTGGGGCAGAATGGTATGACTACTGGACTGGGAGGATATTTATTTGACAACTAGCTCTAAGTCACACTTGATCGACTAGGAGATAATTAAAGATAAAGTAGGCAGAATTGAAAATGAAATAACGCACGTTTAGTCGATAATTACCCAAAACATAAATATTTCATTTCAGCTCTAAATGTACAAATAATTACATGTATCAAAACAAATCAAATCCTAAGAAGAACTAGGTTGCTGGGACAGATAATCAGCTACCCGCACTCTTAGACCATTATCTGGGTGAGGGAGCAGCACCTCTTCGATGTCGCCTAAGATCGGTTCTAGTAGCTATCTTGGGATTGCATCTATTGGGATCTAGCGATCATCCCTTCTAAATGGATTTAGCTCCAAAGATGAAGGAGTAATTTCATGTCTATACTAAAGAACGGAGTTCTGAGGAACCTTTAGCTCCCTAAGGGCACTCAGTCGCCCTCTAATGAAGGATAACTCCTCAACCTCCTTTAACCTTGTGGGAGCATCTATCTAGCCCTAGTCGTACCCATCTGCCCACACCTGTCGAGGACCTTTCTTGAATAAGTGCCTCAGTAAGGTGACATCTCTTTGAAGCCCAGCGGCTATCACGTATACCCTGTGAACATCTCCTCGTAATTCGGTAATCTCCCTAACTGAAAAACTAAAATCAGGACCAACTCGTAGACCAGTTGAGGAAGAAGAGCCTCGTATGACCTGAGGGGCAATGCTTGACACATTCTCTTTAAAGCGTGCAACTTCCCTCTTTAAAGCATCATTTTCCTGTTGCAAGATTTCTCCAACTTGATTAATCTCAGAGGCATCCAGAAGTTTGGACTTCAGAGCATCCATTTCCTCTTAAATGGAGGCGTCGATCTCCTCCATCTCCTCAAGTCTGTCTTTCAACTTGGCAACCAGCTCAGACTGGTCTTTGTAATCTCGGTTCCTTGACCTGAGAGATTTGCAGATCTAAATAAAAGTTCAGCGAACTTGGCCTCTCACATTGGAACTAAGGATCTGGCCTAAACGAGAGGAGGCGGGAATGTAATCATCAAGGTCAATAAGCTAAAATCCATAAAAGAACGAAAAGTAAATATATTAGCAGGTGCAAAAATCCAAAACTTCTTTATTTCATTAATATCAACCCAAGTTGGGTACAAGTACATTGATCAGTAGGAAGAAAAAAAAACACAAAAATAAAATGGGAATCCTAGAAGACTAATTGGCAATCTTGACCTTCTCAGAAGAGGCTGTCTCTTTTCCTTTGTTAGTAGCATACCCACTCGCACCTCCCTTAATCAGAGAAAGGCCTTCTCCCTGATCAACAGGAGCACCAGCAGCAACGGGGCCGTCACTAATCTGAGAAGCTGGGGCCCCTTCCCCAAAAACAGGAGTAGACACATCCCCTATAACTAGTTTGGGACCTCAATCGTGCTCATCAAAAAGAGGAGAGTTCATAGCCACCTCGATAGCAAGCAGAGCCCTATCCCAACCCTTTTTGAAGTTGGAACGGCTGATGTAACCAATTTGAACTTTGATATCTTCGTACGCTGTCGTCCATCCATTATTATAAGCACTCTCCTTGATGGAGGAAGCCTCTGACTTCAGCTTTGCCACCTCCTCGGTGAACACCTTATTCTCCTCAGTGACTGCCAGCTTGCTCGCCACAACTAGACCATAAGACTCCCATAACTCTCGGAGTTCCTTGGTTGTTGCTTCTCTCTTTTTATCAAAAGATGCCTTAGCCTCTATAAGGGCATGCTCAAAGGACTTATGAGCCTCATTAGTAACTTAAAAGCTTGCCTCGAGCTGAGAATTCCTCCTCACTAACTCGCACCGGTTGCGGTCAAGAACGGTGTAGTCAGATAAGAACTGGAGAGAAAGATGGGATATAAGTAAAAAATAATGTAAGAAGAACTGCAAAAAATAGAGGAAGGAATGAATGGACTTAATAATGCAAGCCCCTAACTTGCCTTCAAGGCCAACTGATCAAGTCCCATTTTTATGGGGCAAGCTGAGGGGTCAAAGCCACAGAGGCTCCCTCAACTGAGGCAAACACAGGAACCAGAAAAGCATGGGCCTTCTTCATCCTCGCCTCCTCTCTTTTTGTCTTTTCCTCTCTCTCCTTCTTCTCAACTTCCTTTTTTTCTCTCTTCTTCTCTTTTTCTCTCATTCTCTCTCTTCAGATCATCTTCTCTCTTCTTCCTTTCCTTTTCATGCGCTGTGATCTGAGAACCACTGGAAGTATCCCCAGATCGAGGCTTCTATATCTTCAACCTGCGTGATAGCAGATCATCATCATCATCATCAACGATTAGATTTTTCCTCCCTGGGGGGCCATGTCTTCTTCGCTCGAGCTCTATGAGTTTGATTATGAGCTGGAATCTCTCTTACTAGATCCTGCCTCACCACCACTAGCAGCGTCGGATTTCGAACTGCTCTCCTCTTCCTCATCTAAGTCGATAGGTTGATCGGTAGATTATTCTTCCTCTTCTTCCTCTGATACATCAAGATGAGCAAAAGAATCAGCCGACTGAGCGATGAAGTTGGAAGTAGCATTCTTATATTCCAGTAAGATAGTAGCAGCCCTTGGATGCTCGCCTTTTGTAATGGAATCTAGTATAAATCTTGTATATTCCACGACTTGAGCAATTCAGCAGCACGGATCTCTCGAAGAGAAGGCTCCGGATTCTTTGATTTTGCTACAAAAGAAGAAGGAAAGCATTAAATAAATAATACTTTATAACAGCAATGAAAAGACGAAGAGATTGAATAACAACCTATATACTCCTCCCCATAGGTAGTAATTCTAGGCCCAGTGAACCTCGCTCCTCCTAACTGAGGAGGGAACTGCCAGTCCCTAGCTATAAAACCCTCAGTCCAATAATCTTTATGGGAATCAGGTAAGTTAACTACCAATACCCTATATGGACTCCTTGCATTCAAATAAAGAAGACCAGAGCTAGTGCAAGAAAAGGAATAGAAGAAATAAATTTTGACCAGTCCCAACTTGGTGCCATATAGCTGATTTATCCTATGGACACCATTAACAATCTTCCAAACATTCGAAGAACATTGGGCTGGGGCTATATCGAAATATTGAAAAAATGTAAAAAGAGACGATTTGGGGGAAAAGTTAAACCCCCTTGGGACAGTAAGAGAACATGAATCCAATGACTATCCTCAACATCGCGAACATTTTGAGGAACAGGGTCTACCCAACTAGGAATATTATAACATTTCCAAAATTCTACCAAGGATTTGTTATCTATCCTTGCCATGGGAAAAACCCTAACTACAGTAAAGTCAAAGAAACGAGATGAAATACACAGAAAAGGGAAAACTGAGAACTTACAGGGAAGAGAATAGATCTTGCAACGATGAAAACCACGAGTAAGCAAAAGGTGATTGAAGCAAGAGGTAGCTTGGAAGAATATGAGGAACGAACTTGAGAGCGAAAGGAAGCTTGAAAGTGAGAGAGAGTTTGAAAATTAGAGAAAATGAAAAAATGGCAAGACGAACCATTTGAGCACATCGGTTTAAACTCCTAATGATAATGCATAGAGACCAAAGAAGATTTGTTGCCTAAATCTCCTGTAAAGAGACTCTTTGCACCCCAGGCTTGTTATAATTCACAATAGTGCCACCTGGAAGCAACCTAAATCAGTGTTTAAATTTTTTGAGCCCAAGTTGTGACCCTAAAATTTTAAGGACAATTGTGGGTATGTTATTTATCTTTTAAGCCCATAAGAGTATCCGGACAAAGCCCAGCTAAGAATAAGAGATATCCGGTCCAAATTATGGATGCTCTGAGTAATAGCAGTTAGAACTAAGAGTTTAACCCATTCTATCACCAAAAATCTCAGAACAGATATTCAAGGGATAGTGGGCTAGCGGGGCAGTTACCAGCGCCCCTCTCTCCTTCTCATAGAGTATATATTGTACCCCTGGCTTGACTAAAAGGGTAAGTAAAAAAACCTCTCTTGAGAGTTACTTAATATATAACAATAGACCTATCCGTGGACGTAGGCAATTTGTCGAACCACGTACATCTTTATATTGTGTGATTGCGATCTTCGTTATTCTCTTTTTTACAGTGATTGTCTTTTATTATTTTTTGTGTTGAGATATTTGTCACCACAAGTACGTATTTTATTCATATGCCCTAACAGAGTCTTGTTCATGAGGTCGTTCTGACAAAGCATCATGCAAATTATCAACGGATATCCTCACCTTCATGCGTATCCTTTTATACCACTATTAGGAAAGGTAAATGGACATGTAGACTCATACACATTTACTCACCTATGTCGTCTTAAATGAAATACTTTTATATATGTGTGTGTTTATGTATTGATATGGATCTTTGGACTTATCTTTGAAATACAAAACTATTTTTGAAAAATCTTATTGCATTTCATAAAGGTTGTTGAGGTTTGTCGGAGAAGACCTTCACTACAGTGACATGAAGCTCGCTGTAGTGATAATGTCTCACTGACAACGCCTTTGTTCTGAGATTTTTGGTCTTTAGCTTGCCTTGTATCCTCATTCTAGGTTCTCCACGATGACGTGAAAGCTCGCTACAGAGACACTGTCTCACTGGTTACTCGTTCAAAAAGTCTAAATAAATGTGTGACCTGTATCGCCTCAGGTTCGTTGCAACGGTGTGATAGCTCGCTCTAGCGAACTTATGTCGATACACGTCAAACTGGCACGGAGAGTCACTTTTTGAGTCATATACTTGCACATTTTTTTTTACTTGTGCAAACTAAATATCCTTCCATATACTTTCTCTCTTATACCTTATAAGTCACTAACCTACTTGAAAAAGATAGAATAAGTGCAATTTGGTGATTTTTTTGTGGACAAAATATTTTTATAAATATTTCTTACCACAAGAATCACTTTCAAGATGAGAAAAATCTTTTGATTAAAACTTTTTTTTGAATCTTGTATAGATCCAAGTTTTAAGTCTTGATTTTCTCTTCTACATATTTTTTAGATATCTTTAAGTTTAAACACTCGTAAAATCTAAAAATGTTTTTGAAGTAAACTTGTTTGCTTTTGAAAACCTTTTTCAAAACCGTGAACAAATCCCTTTCTAATTTATTCTTGTGTTATTATTTAATTCCATATATCTCAAAGATATATTTTGTGAGTTAAGCCATATTTTAATAAACACTTTTACCTCAGGTCGTCATACACCTAAAAAGTGTTACAACACTCCAAGGAGGATTCTTATCTTATTCCATCTTAGAACACATAGTTTCTTCTTCAAACTCAAAATGAAGAAAATTCACTTCAAACTTTAAAAGAAGATTCACTTGGCATGAGGATTGTATGACATCAGTTGCGAACCAAAAACTATCACAGTTGTGTAGCGTACTCCAACTATTGGTGCTTTCTATGGAGGATATGGAGGGAAAGAGTGTCTAGTTAATTATAGAATCGTGAGGATTATAAGTCTATTTCTTCTAGTTGTAAAAATCTACCATAGTACATTTGTCATTCGACCGGCCCAATATTTTTTCCTCTTGTGGATTTTTCCTCGTACGTCTTGGTCTTATGCTATATTGTTTATCTTTTTGCATTTAGATTAAGTCATCTAAATATTAAAGATATAATTTGGTTTAGTCTAATTGGTAAACAATTTATCACATAGAACTTAGGGATTGTATTTGATATTCCAACTTGAACTTGTAAAGAAAATCTTGTCAAAACTTGACAAGATAGTTTAATTGGGTATCTTTCATCCATCTTGATTTTGAGCACATGCACTCTCAACTGGTACCAGAGTTAAACCTCACTTTATAGGTTTACTAACCTCAATGTAGATCTAATGTGTGTGAAATATGTAACTTAGCTTGTGCGGTAGTATTCGTGATTTAATTGGTGAAACTAACTCCCATGATTTTTTTGGCCTTGTTATTTCGTCCGATGTTTTGAATTCCTCTACTTCTAACAAAAAAATGTCTATGTTTGTAATAGTGATAGTGATAGTTATAGTGAAGAAGATGATCTCCAAACATATTATGACAAGCTTTGTATAGAATCCAAAAGACTATTGAAAAAAATGTAATTCTATCCTCTAAGCTAAAAAGACTTAATTGAAAAAAAGTAGCTAAGATGAATGAAGATCTTTGCTCTTCCCGGTTGATCGTTGCAAGGGATAGTTTATTAGAAAAATTAAAACCCGTGAAAATGAGAAAATTGAAATTTTTCGTGAGCTAGAACTTGTAGAAGATGAAAATAAATTTCTATGTGCTTTGGAAACTCAAGGAATCATCCTCTCTGAAAAGCTTAGGGGACGTTTAGTTATGAAAAACGGTTTTCATTTTCCTTAGCCACTTTTTGCTCTATATCTTTGCCAATGGGCCACTAAGATGGGAAGGAGGAGTGGAAAAATGTTTTTCAACTTATGCAATTCAAGAAAACATGTATTTTATGATTTCCAGATTATCTTAAGTTGGAAAATAATTTTCCATAAATTTTCATTCTTATTCCCATTTAAAGGGAAAAATTTTCCACATTATAACACAATATATGGAAAATGAAATTAGAAAACTATTTTCCATAACTAAATGGCCCCTTAATATTGTCAACATCTCTTTTCTAGATATTTTTAAATTTCTTGATGAATCAAAAGATAAGAGCATTATTTCAAACGAAAAGGATGAGAGTGTTACTAATTTTCAAGAGGAATAAATGATTTATTTTTTCTCTTGAAAAAGCTAAAAAGGATCTCCTTTTTTTAAGAGTCCAAAGTTATTTTGGAGAAGAAAATTAAAAATCTTTAGAATAATTTGATCTCGGACGAAAATAAAAAAAGAAATCTAGCGATAGGATCATAAAAACATAGAGATATTACATTGACACCAACCCATAAAAAGAAAAGATAAAAAAAAGGGTTAGGTTTTAACAATTTGGATGTTTTAACATCCGGAAGGGATAATGTTTTGTGAAAGCTTATTCTCAAGACGAGATAATAAACATTGAAAAAGTACCTTTAAGCTTTCAAGATAAGGGGGAAAATGCTTTTAATCATTTTAAAAGGAAGAAAAGTTTTGTAAACTCCAAGTTCAATAACAAAAATCATATGCTTAATCATATGAGGCCCAAAAAGGACTTTATTTTTTCTTATTGTCATAAAAAGGGTTATCAAAAAAAAATTATTTTATATTAAAAAAGGTTCAACATTTTGATAAGGTTACTCCCGAAGAAACCTCCTCGTGTACCTCATCCTACAGTTTATATATGTGATCATTGTAATAGGAAAGGACAATTGAGAGAATTTTGTTATTTTTTTAAAATCAACCTTGCAATTTCATAAGGCTAAGAAGAATTATTGCGTTGTTAGGAATAACACTTTGGGAAATTAACGTGAACATCTTAAACATATTAAAAAGGGGGTAAAAGAGTTTTAATATGCCCAAGATCCAACCTACTCCCAATCAACCTCATGCTGAACTAATATGTATTAGGAAGGATCATTTAAATTTGGTAGATTTGAAAACAAGACCGGATCACTTGCTGATCCCCTCGACTTCTACTTGTTACCAAGTTTTTCCACAAGCTTAGGACCAGCTTAGAATTCTTACCATGTTCCTTATCTTTTTCTATTGTTTTAATTATTTATTTACATAATTTATTTGTAGATACTTTTTGTGATTATGTGCTTGTAGGTCATCTTGCTAACATGTTAAGACTAATCTACTTGATTTATTTGCACGTAATGCTTGTATCTTGGTTGGGTTTATGACTATGGACTCTGCAATTAGAATTCAAAATCTTTGAAAAATCTACGATTCTTTGAGCATGATTTATCTAGAGCATATAGCATAATTTGTCTCACTTACACGGCACTACATTTTGAGAATTATCTTATGAACTAAAGAACAAAACATTTTTGAGTTGTGATTTTATGGATTTTATAAAATGTATGTGCATTGAAAAAGGGTGTCATTTTTGCCTTTGTATATGTGAGACTTTGCATCTTCATGGTTGGAGTTGAAAATATTTCAAATAATGAGAGATGTTGTAGTTAGGGCTACAACTTTAATTGGACAATACTACCTTTGAAAATTGAAAATAATACTCTATTATAGTAATGATAGCATGAAAGCCACCGGATGCAAAATAAATGAAAACGATGTTTCAAATATTTATATCCGTCTGAAAAATTAAATTGGTCTCAAGGATATGAAACAAAGGTTTTAACCATGAATAGTTCATTTGAGAAAGAGAAAAGTTTTAGTTGAAGATTTTACTTTTCAAGGAAAATGAAACTTTTTCAATAAAAATTATTTAAAGTTTGGAATTCCCAAGTAAAACTTCTCCTTTGATATTTGTTTTGATTTCATCAGACAAATGCTCACTTTTGTACATTTTTCTTCTCATATGTGTTATATCTAATATGCTCTTATATATTGAAATATGCTATGATTTTATCACTAACTAATTTATTCTCATATCAGAATACTTAGAATAACCATTTATACTTTGACTATGATAATTCATAGAATGAAATACTTCAAATCATATTTGTCTATGTCATTTTAAAAGTGAATTATGTGAGACTAATCACTCGGTATCTTTTAAGACTTGTTATTTTATGTCAAACACTCGTTTGAGAGAGTAGAAAAATTTTCTGGCCAAATACGCGGCTAATGAAAGGTTTTTATCGCACAGGCATTATCCGTCTCTCTAGAAAAGGTCGTGACCAACGATAATTATCATTGCAGTAACGTTGCATTTAAAAGTGAATCGACCTTTCCTTTCATCGCCACTTTCTCAAATGATATTTCTCTCTCTTCGAAGTACAAACTGACCCGTCTCTATATTTGGACGTCAAAGCTTCTTGGACTTTTCCTCATCTTGAAAACTATCTGCTAAGATTATTCTATTACGTTCTTCTAACTTTTCTCTATCACGTTCTTTATGGGTTCAAGGATTTTTTTATATTTTGTCTCATTGAAGTTATTGTTTGATTTTGAAAGAGACACTATTTTTATAGTATGTATATATAAGTTGGATTCACGAATTTTACTCATGTTTTTACGTATATTTCCTTTTGTTGCTGAGCATTGGATGATCTTGGTTGCTTCCTAGATTAGAGTTGTTGTTCTCCTCTTCTTTGGGTTTACTTGGTTCGTTCTTTTTTTTTTTTGGTTTCAGGTACTTGCAACACTTGTTAGGTACATCTGGAAGATCTCTCACGGGTATAAGTTCTTCAGACCATAGAAACCCATTTCCACCTTCCCCGCCAAGATTTTAATCCCCAAATAAATGAGCTAAATTTGAGAACTTCGATCTCCGTGTTGTCCACTAGGAACACATAATCAACTGGAACTATTTTTGAAATAATCTTACACTGGGGATTAAAACTTTTGAGGAAAGTGGGTGGTTGAACATTGGTAGCCAAGTAATGGATAAGGAGAAATTGTTTCCAGACTTTGTCAGAGAGTTTTACAAAAATGCCATCTTAGGCATGGGTTCCTTTACCTCTATCGTTGGTGGAATGCCTTCCACTATCTCTTTGATTTTCTATATGAATTGTCTCTTGTACATGATCCAGTTTATCTGTATGATGTTGCATTTACTCCTAGTATGGATGAGATTATGATTGAGCTTACCGGTGGAGAACTCACTGAGGCACCTCTTGTCGCACTACCTCAGGGGTATATCACTGATTACTACTATCTCATCAATGTATTTTCTTCAATAAATATTGCTCAGGACTTACATCATCATTCCATTCCACACTCCACATGTGTGTTCTTATATGCCATTGGGATAGGATATTATATGAACCTTGGGGGTTTATTTATAGGCTGATGATACAAGTCAAGGAAGAGGCAATCACCCCACTCTTTACTTTGGAAAAATCGTTCAGCGTCTACTTCTTGCTAGGAATGTTCATATTTCATTGAGCGAGAAGATAGCCTAAGCAAGAAAAATGATCACCTACCAAAAATGTCAAGAGGGTAAACAAATATGCCTCAAGACACACATGGAGGATTCAAACTATTGTGATGATTTTTTATGGAGAGTAGTGCTGTAAAACTTGAATGCTATTATGTTGACATGTATCTATTTCCTTGATCAAAATTTAAAATTCTTGTGTTGACATTTTACATATATATGAGTTATATCTATATCACTTGCCTCTCATGATTTTATCTTTGTGATACCTAGCTCATTACATATTTTGTGCTTTTATTTATCACACCATGGATTAAATAGGCTTGACTCTTACTCGAATATCTAATTTCCTATTAACCCATGTTTGATACTTATTAACTTGTACACATGCTTTATTCTATATGTCTCAGAGTGCACACTCGTATTAATGTTACATGCTCTAGCTAGATTATGTCATTTTGTTATTTTTATTAGTGAAATATGGACTAGATTTCTTGAATTTCATATTCCATCTCTACTTAATTTTGATTGAAATAACTCATTATATGATCTTGCTTAACATTTTTTGTTTAAATTAATTTTTTCTTACCTTTGCCAATTCCTTGACAAAAGGGATAGGAAGATTAGATTAAGGGGGAGTTATAATCTTGATCATATCTTGATTTATTTTTAGATAACCTATATAAACATGGATTATACATCCAATAAATCTATTCCATATCGTAATATGTCCTTTAGAATTAAGATGTTGTCATTTCTAATACTTGTATACACCTTAGAATGATAATTCACTGCCATATCTTATTCATCACATATTTTCTCTCAACTGTCCATCACATTGCTACATCTATGTCTTGTATTAGATTGTATGACAGGATAAGAGGTGGAAGACTTCTAGGAAATCTTCTAGAAAAGGAGGATTAGTAGTATATGGATGTCTTTGCCTTTGGTCGGGCTTGTGTCAATTTTTCATAGGTTATTAGACTTCTCTATAATATTTATAATCTTCGTTTTTATATATTTTGACATGAAATAGAGAGGGGGAGATTGTAAGAATATGCATTTTACTCATGTGCCCTAATAGGACTAAATTGTCTTATTGTGTTGACCAAATATACTTTGAGTCTTGTCCTTGAGGTCGTTCTGATAAAGCATCATGCAAATCATCAACGGACATCTTCACCATCATGCGTATCCTTTTATATCACTATTGAGAAAGGTAAATGGACACGTAGACTCATACACATTTTACTCACACATGGCGTCTTAAAGGAAATACTTTTGTGCATATGTGGTTGTGTGTTTATATGGATCTTTGGACATATATATAAAATGTAAAACCACTTTTGAAAAATCTTAAAAATTGTATTTCTTAACGGCTACTGAGCTCTATCGCGGGAGACCTTCGCCGCAGAGACAATGTCTAGATGATCGAAACTTTGTAAGGAGATTTGTATTCTTTATCTTGCCTTCTATCCTCGCTGTAAGTTCACCACATCGATGCAAAAGCTCACTGCAGTGAAATTATCTTGCTGGTTATCTTGTGCCTCATACAAAAGGTCTGAATAAGTGCACGACCTAGATCACCTCAGGTTTGCTGACGCGACTCAAAATGTGTCTCTAGTGTATGCTAATTACGACTCAAGTGTAAATCTGCCGCTCAAGTAATATCCTAGTAAACTAGGTATCGAACATAGGGACTAAGACCTATACATGTAACGACAAATAAGGAATATGCGTAACCTTACAACTGACTCAGACAACGGAAAGAAAATATTATGAATTTTTGTGATTATATCTACCAACTAAAACGATTTAAATTAAACTACTATTTAACTATGCATGGGAAGGATGTTGGTGGAGTCGTATTTTGTTGAAGCGCTCAAGTTACTCTAGCAGCCATGGTGGGAGTATTAAGAATTCTGGAAACATAGAGTAAGAGATTAAGAAGAAGAATTTGGAGGTGTGGAGAAAAATGGAGGATGTAAGGTGAATTTATTAGTGAGGATGTGGTATGGGGGGTTGGAATTTGGAGGGGAATGAGGGATGAATTAGGGAGGGAAATTGGATGAGAAATTGAGGGAAGACGAATTTAGAGGGAAATGTGTGGAGGGAAAGGTAGTTGAACATTGGGAAGGAGAAGAATTCTGCATATCGTCGAATCGGTCCAGGTTATAGTGCAAACCGGTTCGGTTCTTTTTTTATTTTAATCAACCGTAGTAGCCAACCGAACCGATGGTTAGGGGACTGAACCTATCTGGGACACTGTTATAGTCTCCTCTTTTCTTATCCTAAATTCACTAAGTGTGGGCTTCTTCTCACTTAATTTTTTGGACCCTTCAAAAAATGTTCCTACCTATGATTTAGCTTTGAAATACACACCAAATCCCCTCGAAACACTATGCGCTCTCTCGTGATATTCCTTGCATTGATCACCCTACAAACTTGCATCTTACGACCTCTAACGACGTTAACCTAAAACTAACTAATGTACACAAGAATCATCCCATACGCGTCGGGGGTGCGATGACCTCTCATTTCACTCTCAGACAACCCCATAAACGGGGTCTGACAACAAAATGGCATCGGCTTCTTCAGCACACGCCTCTAAATAAGTCTTTAGGAGTTGTCCATTGACCTTGAATATGTCTTTGCCTTTGGATATTCCAATTCAACGGCTCCGTAGGGGAACACTTCTTTCACTACGAATAGGTCTGTCCACCACGAATGTAATTTACCGGGAAATAAATGTACGCGGGAGTTGTAGAGAATAATGTTTTGTCCCGAATGAAACTTTTTGCGTCGAATGATTTTATCATGTGCAAGTTTCATCCTATATTTGGATATCTTGGCATTCTCATACGCATCATTGAGCATCTCTTCCAACTCATTTAATTAAAGCTTGCGAGCTTCACCGTCTTTGTCCAAATTCTAATTTCAACCTCTTGATTGACCAATAAGCTTTGTGTTCTAACTCCACGGGGAGATGGAAAGGCTTTCCATACATGATGCAAAAGGGGGACATTTCGAGGGGGTTCTTGTAAGAGGTATGATAAGCCCATAGCACATCGTTCAATCAGAGAGACTAAGATTTCCAGTTAGGATCGACGGTCTTTTAAAGAATGATCTTAATTTTATGTTTCGCTAGCTCGGCTTGCCCATTAGTTTAGAGGTGATAAGTCGTCCCAACCTTGTGGATGAATCTATACTTTCTCATGAGTTTTTCAAACGACCGATTATAAAAGTGTGTGTTGTTATCGCTAATGATTTCTTTCATATCTCTGAAGAGATAAAGTTTGTGTTCTTGCAAGAACTTAATCACCACTTTATTGGCATTAGTCTTTGTAGTTATGGCCTCAACCCATTTCGATAAATAGTCTACCTCGACTAGGATGTATAAGAAACCAAAGGAGGGTGGAAAAGGGCACATTAAGTCAATACCCCAACAATCAAAAATCTCAATGATGAGTAGGGGTTAATGGCATCATGTCTCGTTGGGTGATGGCTCCCATCCTTTTATATCTATCACAAGATTTTCAATACTCATTTACATTCTGGAAAATTGTGGGCTAATAAATACCGCTTTGAAGAATCTTAGAAGCCATCTTTTTCGTCAAAAAATGGCCTCCACAGGCTTCCGTATGACAAAAGCAAATGACACTCGAAATCTCGTCATTCGGTACACAACATCTAATGATTTGGTCCGCGCAATATTTGAATAAATATGGATCATCATAAAAGAACATGCGGGACCAAGTAAGGAACTTCTTTCTCTCTTGCGGTGTCCAATCGGAAGGAACGTCTCCCATGGCAAGGTAGTTAACTATATCCGCAAACTAAGGGAGTGAAGAAGTGGCAAATAATTGCTCATCCAAAAAATATTCATCTATGGGTATGGGATCACTAGGCACATCGGATGAAAGTCGGGACAAACGATCGGCAACGACGTTTTCTACTCATTTCTTGTCTTTTATGGAGAGATTAAACTCTTGTAGGAGTAGGATCCACCTTAAGAGGTGCGAATTAGCATCCTTTTTGGAAAGGAAATATTTGAGTGTCGTGTGGTCGGTAAATTAATTGATTGGCGAACCAATGAGGTAAGAGAGAAATTTATCTAGGGAAAAAACTACCGCTCGCAATTCTTTCTCCGTGGTGGAGTAATTGAGTTGCAGACCGGTTAACGTCCGACTAGCGTAGTAGGTGACATGAGCTTTCTTATCTTTTCTTTAGACCAAAACAGACCCTATTGCAACATCACTCGCATCACACATCAGCTCGAATGGAAGGGACCAAACGGGAGCTCGCATAATGGGGGCGGAAATAAGTATGATTTTCAATTTATCCAAAGCACCTCGGCATGCTTCATTCCACTCAAAGGGGGAATACTTCATAAGGATGCTACTAAAGGGTCTAGCAATGGCACTAAAATCCTTAATAAACCTTCTATAAAAACCCGCGTGACCCAAGAAAGAACGCACATCCTTTAGCAATTTAGGTGTGGGAAGCTCGGCTATGACGTCTTTTTTTGCCCTGTCAACCTCAATTCCTTTGGAAGACACGATGTGGCCAAGAACTATTCCTTCGGTAACCATAAAATGGCACTTCACCCAATTTAGTACCAAGTTCTTTTCCACACACCGGGCTAGCACTTTTTCAAGATTCACTAAACAAAGTCAAAATAAGGGCCAAAAATGCTAAATTCATCCAAAAACATGACGCGACTCAAAATGTGTCTCTAGTGCGTACTAATTACGGTTCAAGCGTAAACCGATCACTCAAGTAATATCCCAGTAAACCAAGTATTGAACACAGGGACTAAGACGTATACACGTAATGACGAATAGGGAAGACAAGCAACCTTACAACTGACTCAGATAAGGAAAGAAAAGATGATGAATTTTTGTGATTATATCTACCAACTAAAACAATTTAAATTAAACTACTATTTAACTACGCATGCAGGAATCAATAAACTAAGGATTGATAACTATGAAAGAGAATCAAGGTTGGAATACAATCCCCCAACCCCTTATGAATTCACCGGATGCAAAAATAGTCGAGAATAAAACAATTAATTAAGGACAGACTTTATTCCTTTCAAGCATTACACATATGAAGAAATGAACCCGTACATTATGAAATCAATAATCCAAATAAAGTACGTGACGAGGTGATCAATACATGCATCACACTCTTAAACACCCTGGTTACCTATGGCAACCGAGGTTAAAAGTCCTACAATGTTTATATTAACTATATGACATGTTTTAACTAATTATTTAATTCAAGAACACATTTTTATATCCATGCGAACCATTTAGGGTTGGGTTCATGCATCCCAACCTTTAAAAATCTAGCCGGACATGACGTAAGTGTTAAAAAAGATGATTTTTACGTTGCATGTAATGAGAATCATGATGAACTTGGATCTAAACATGTATGGGTAAATCTTCTCAAAGAAACAATGAATTACCAAAGAGAGAGAAACAAAAGAACAATATTGAACTTTACTTGTCTTGAAGAAAAACCTTGAATTCTATGCCAAAAGAGGAACAAATTGTTGAAGATAAACAACCCTAAGGTTCTTGCCTTCAAGAATCTCCAAAAACTATGTAAAAACTACTCTCCCCATGTTTGGTCATACCTTAAGATATATCTTCCACGTTTTATTAAGTGTTTCAACCTTTTACAACTCTAACTTTTAGAATAAAAAATAGAAATTCTGCCTCATCGAACCGGTCCAGTTTTGGCTTCTTTAATGGGGCGAACCAGTCCGGTGCTTTACAGAGTGCTGGATTGGTTCGAATTCTTTTTCATCGATTCGGTCTGCACCTTCCAGTGTTGGGGACTGGTACACTTCTTTGTCTATTGGTTCAATTCGGTTGGGATTTTTTTCCTTTATTTTCCCTTGATTTCTTCTCAACTTTGAAACTTCATAACTTTTTGACTAGGACTCATATTTGGATATTGTTTCTTCCTACGTTCTTGTGGACTCGAGGTCTTCGACTTTCCTTTAGGTTCCGTGTTCGAATTCCTAGTGTAAAGTTATTGTTTTTCCCTTGATTGTTCTTCACTTGTTTCTTTCTTGAGTTTGAGTTTTTTTTCTTTTCATCACTTATATAAAATATTTGCAAAATGTAAGAGAAATACCCGAAACTCGATTCACTCGATGGAAGATGTCAGTAGCGAATATATGATATAAATCAACATAATTTACATCGTATGAGGTGATAAAAGCCTCTAAATTACGGGGGTAAATATAAATAATTTATACCTAATCATTTGCTGCAGTGATGTAATATCTCACTGCAGCGACCTTGCAGCGATACACGTCAGACAAGCAACGAAAATCACTTTTAAGTTAGATACTTGCACATCTTTCTTAGTACCCGCACAAACTAAATATCTTTCCATATCTTTTCTCCCTTACACCTTGTAAGTCTACTTACCTACTTTTACATTCCTAGGTTGTCTTGCGAGCTTGGTGCTAGATGTAAGTGGGTTGGACTTCATTTTGAAAGAGAGAGTGTAAGTGTGATTTTGCGATTTATTTTGTGGACGCGATATTTTTTCCAAATCTTTCTTGCCAAAACAATCACTTTCTAGGAGAGAAAAATCTTTTAATAAAAACTTCTTTTTGAATCTTGTATTCATCCAAGTTTTAACTCTTGTTTTTCTCTTCTCTATATTTTTTTTATATCTTTAAGTTCAAATACTTGTGAAATTTAAATATGTTTATGAAGTAAACTTGTTTGCTTTTCAAAAACTTTTTTCACAACTTTGAAAAAATCCCTTTCCAATTTGTTCTTGTGCTATTTTTAGATTTCATATATCTCAAAGATATATTTTGTGAGTTAAGACATATTCTAAGAAACACTTTCACCATTGGTCACCACACACCTAGAAAGTGGTACGACACTCCAAGGAGGCTTCTCATCTTGTTCCATCTTAGAACACGTAGTTTTTTCTTTAAACTCAAAACGAAGAAAGTTCGCTTCGAATTTTAAAAGATGATTGATTTAGCATGAGGACTTTATGACATGGTTTACGAACTGAAACATATCGCGGTTATGTAGCATACTCCAACTGTTAGCGCTCTCCGCGGAGGATATGGTGAGAAGAGTGTCTAGTCGGTTATTGCATCGTGAGGGTTGTAAGTTTATTTCTTCTAGTTCTAAAACTTTACCATAATACATTTGTCGCTCTGTCGGCCTGAGTTTTTTTCCCGTTGTGAGTTTTTCCTTGTATGCCTTTGTGTTATGCTACATTGTTTATCTTTTCGCACTTAGATTAAGTCACCTAAATATTTAAGATAAAATTTGGTGTAATATAATTGGTAAAAAATTTGTCACATAGACCTTTGGGCTTTTTTTTGATATCCCAACTTGAACTTGTAAAGAAAACCTCGTCATAACTTGACAAGAGATTTTAATTGGGTATCTTTTATCCATTTCAATTTCGAGCATAGACACTCTCAAACGTAATAAATACAACTGTGTGATAAAATAAATGGACCTCTGTTGGAAGCTAGTTAAAGGGAGAGAGAAACAATAACTCTAAATACACCCAGGTAGGCAGGTACACACTTAAATATAGGTAGTATATTATTTTGAACATAATAAATGTTTGTGTTCTTAGAAAGAACTAGGAAAGCGTATTGATGCAGTAGAGTAAAATTTCTGGTAATAAATATCTCATAGTGGTATTTTGGCTCAAAGATCACGTGGTTTATCAAACGATAAATAGAGGGTAAATATAGGCTCAGATTACATCCGAGGAACCTCAGTTGCATTAAACGTTGGGCGAGACTACCATACCTAACATGTCATTAACATTAAATGTTGAATGAAATCTCGAGTGACCAACCATTGCGTCAAGTGGCATCACAGTGTGTCAGCGCCATGACAACTCGATTCTCACCAAACCATCATTGTTTGAGGTAAGTTTGATTTGACATGTGTTAGTTATGGCCAAAGTTCTAAAAAAAGTGGGGCGTGATCGAGGTGTGAAGGCCAAGCCTTAAGACTTAGAAGCCTAGGCGGGCCTTAGGCGTAAAAAGACGTGAAAAGGCGTTTAGGCATTTTTTATATTTTTTAACCATAGCAAGGCTATTAAAATACTAAAATTGTACTTACCATAAAAATATGTCTGAATATTTCCAAATTAAAATACTATTTGATTATTTTGGAAGAGATAATGGTCCGATTAGTAAAAAAATTCTTTAAAAGGCGATATCATTTCACTAAAGCATTATTGTTTTTAGAAAAAGTGCGCCTTAAGGGTTTTACCAAGAATAAGGCGTAAAAAGCTTAAGGAGGGGAGTTTCTCCCAAGCCTCAAGTCTAGGCGCAGCCTAGGCGGGTTTTTAGAACACTGGTTATGGCATGATATCACTCAGATATTTTATGGAAATATATTATTTTTCGCGCCAAAACTCTAAGGCTGAGTAAGCTCATGTTTGGTAGCTCATGGTTTCTTGAATATACTCAATCGGGCAAAGCTAGGTGTTTTACATATTGTATCTAAAATGGTTAAATCATGCTTTAACAATGCCTTACTCTTTATCCTTTAAACTAATTCCTTCACAAATTCCTAAGTGATGTTGCTCTATAGATCATGAAATCTCTCCTAGGTTTTTCCAGGCTTGTCCCATCGCTGGTACTGAGTAACTTCATAAATATTACAACATAACCCATAACTAGATAAATATTGGCAAAATACATGGATGATCAACTAACTTCTTTTAGAAGGCTTCGTTAGTCTTCGACGAAGATCCACTCTGCCTTGGCCTGAATCAGATTAGATGACTCCTCACACTCCTTTGTGATTTCACTAATCTTTGATGAATCTTTATCTAGTTTATAAATGAGGAGGTTTATCTATAAGCAAGGAGGTTTATCTATAAACCACTATTATATTTTCCCCCTCATAAAGAAAGTTATTGTTCAAACAAAAAAAATAGTACGAAACACCTTAAACTGATAAACCTTAGTTCAAAATATCTTAAACCGACAGATCTCGGATATAAATACTTTGAACCGACAAACGTCAGCTCAAAATACCTAAAAATGATATGACCAATTTTTTTGTGTGTTATCCAACTCTACACATATCTCTAGCATTTAATACTGGATTCTAATCATCAGAAAATCTGTGCCACTATTTGACACATGGCTCGACGGGGTTAACTCTAAAACTCCATTGTTTCATAAAATCATAATTTTTTCCCAATTTTCAAAACAATCATATGATAATGAACCACCAAACATCCTAAATGAATATTATCCCTAACCCTTTAAAAACCCTCTCACTTCTTTATCTCCAACTTTCTCGGGCCTCCCTTTGGCTATTATAGGGATCCAAAAACCCTAGGGTTTCCATGGCAACATCCATCTTTATCAACCATAAAACACCATCCAACCCTAAGACACCCGATCCTCAACCATGGTGCAAGTCATTTTCTAGTGTGGTTGTTATGTCCCCACCAACAGAAACACCTCCAAAACCCCCATCCATGTTTAAGGGAGAACTAATAGTGGTATTCTCCCATTGAGACATTAAAAACCTTTTTGAACCATTCAAATATGCTTTGGTAAATAAATTCTCCCATGGAAGACTCTCAATAGATTTCATTCGAAAAACCTTCCTTACATTCTCTCTTAAGGCAGCCTATATAATAGGGTTGTTGGATCACAAGCATATCTTAAAAGGACTCAACATTGAAGAGGATTTTACAAGAATTTAGTTAAGAGACCAATCATACATTGGAAGATTCCCTACGAGAATATTTAAATCGACTCCAGAATTTAAAATTGATGAAGAAATCCCCATTGTCCCCATATGGATTAACTTTCCAGGTTTACCTACTCATTTTTTTTTTTTTGTAAAATCATCACTTTTTTCAATCGCTTAACTAGTTAGAAAATCACTCAATATGGATGTGTCAACACTCTCTATCATAAGACCTAGTCTTGCAAGGGTATGTGTGGAGCTTAATCTTCTTAAAGATACCTTAAATAGAGTACGGATAGGTTATGGTGATGCTGGTTTTTGGCAGGAGATCACATATGAAGAGTAACTAAAGTTTTGTTTACATTGTAGAAAGAAAGGCCATACTGAAGAATCATATATTTTTAAGAATGCAAGAAGCCATAAATCTCACTAGAGGAACCAACCAATAAATAAGTTACCAAAATTCAGTCCAATAAAACCATAAACCAAAAGGGAGTATTAATGGCAAAAGTTTGAGAAGTGGTAGAAGAAAGTAATAAAATTATTGATCAAGGTGTAAAAGAAGAAGAAATACTCATAGTCTAATAACCAAAAGAAAAACTAGTCCAAAAAACACAAATTGTCATCAAATCATATCAAGCCACATAGAAAAATCAAGCATTGTGATATAACAAGTGAAGAAGCTATGATAGTTGAATCCATAAGCCTATCACCAAGAGCCACTGCAATACCTGATTTTAAAGTTCATGAAAGCCATGATAAACCTTATTATTCAAATTTAAAATGAGTTGAAGATATTAAATTCCCAATGCATGAAGAGTTTGAGATTTATGCAATCGACATTGATAGAAAGATAAAGAAGTATAGAGCTACAAAAGAATTGGCAAACAAGAAGGAACCAAAGATGATGGAGCGAGAAATTAGCAATGGGGGTAAGGTTGAAGCTATAAAAACCTATCCTCCTGATCCTCCCTACTGAAGAATCACAGGTTCTGGAGAAAAAGTTCTCAAAAAATCATTTTCTCATCCTTTAATGATTAATCTCTGAGTGTGGAATGCTACAGGAGAAGGAAATAAATCAATAAATAGGATATAAAGAAATTAATAAAGATTCTCAAACTTCCTGCCATAGACATTCTGAAGCCAAAGATTTGTCAAGAAAGGATCCGAAAACTCATATTCAAGTGGGGGTTTGAAGGTAATTATTTCAATTCCTCAAATAAGATCTAGTTTTTCTAGAAATTTGACATGAAGTGTTCTATTTTACATGATGATGAGCAATCTTTGTGTGTGAAAATTTCACACCAAATGTTAAAAGCGAAAGTTGTGATCAGTTTGATTTATGCTAAATGTTCAAGAGAAAAAAGAGTTAGTTTATGGGGCAGTGTTTATATGTACTATGATAGGTATGGTGGTATGCCTCAAATAGTCAATTGTGATTTCAATGTAGTAGGCCACCAAGATGAAAAAGTTGGAGGAAATGATATTAATTTTAATGTAGTTCAAGATTTTAATGATTTAATCGCACTTGGAGGTTTGTTTGACATTGGGTACACAGGATCCAAATTCACATGGTATAATAATAGAAAAGAGTAAGAATTGATCTTTTCTAGGCTTGATAAATGCCTTGTAAATGCAAAATGGATGGCCACTTATCCGAATTTAAACATAAACGATTTGAATAGATGTTGCTCTAAACATAATCCTTTATTTCTATCAATTAAAACCATCATTGATAAATGTCAAAGGCCTTTCAAGTTTCGAAAGATATGGTGTTCCCATTCTAACATTCATGATGTGATTAAAAAGTATTGAGAGGTTCTAGTGAAAGATTCTCCTATGAGAATTTTTTTCACGAAACTTAAAAGACTAAAGTTTTTTCTTAGAGAGTAGAACAAGAGGACTTTCAAAGATATTTATCAAACTATAAAAGGTTTAGAGGATGATCTATTGTCCAAAGAGCTCGAGTGTGAAATCTCTAGAGATAATATGAGTATGGAGGCTATGAACAAGACTAGAGCTAAACTCATGATTGCTCTCAAGAATAAGGAAACTTATTAGAGGAATAAGTTTAATATAAAGTGGATAAAAGAGGGGGATGAAAATACTAAGTTTTTTTCACTCAGTGGTTAACTCCAGGAGGAAACACCTAGCTATTTTCAAGATCAAAGATCTTGACGATCAGTGGACTGACAATCAAAAGTACATTCAAGACTCCTTGGTCAATCATTTTTAGCAATATCTCTAAGTTAATACATGTATTGGTGAGAATTATTTATTAGATGTAATTCATACATTGCTGTCTTCGGAGAACAATAGAAGTTTAGTCCATTTCCCACAGAGAATGAAATTTAGAAAGAAATTTTAGAGCTTAATGAAGATAGTTCACTAGTGCCATATGGATTTGGTGGTTACTTTTATAAAATGTTTTGGGATATTATCAAACGAGACTCTATCAATGCAATTCTATCATTCTTTTCAAGAGCTCAAATTCCTGTAACTTGGTCCTCTTCCACCATCATTTTAATTCTTAAGGTGATCAATGTAATAACCCGTATTTTTATAGCTTTTAAATTATGGGATTTATTAAATTAAATATCCAGAATTGTGCTACCTGATAGGCCTTATTTTCCGAATTTCGGGACGAAATTCAGTTATTAGGGGGGGAGTATGTAATACCCCGTATTTTTATAGCTTTTAAATTTTGGGATTTATTAAATTTAATTGAGATAAATTAATTTAATTTTTACTAGCGTGACGAGAGTTAGTAATTATTGGAAATTTGTTATCTGTTGAATATTACTGGATGAGTATAGTAATATATGAGATTTATTGTTATAATATTGTCACGTGTGAATAAAATGACAATTATGGAAATTTAAGTCGGGACGCGCCTGTGTCGTGTCGGGACTAAATATTGATTAATAAGTGAATATTTTATAAGTTGTTCGTATGGTCGTTTTGAGTGCGCTAACGTGTCCGGAAGGGTCGAGATAGTCAGAAAAGTGTACCCGGGGGTTTAGTTTGGGTCTCGGGCGGTTTTAGGCCCAATTAATACCCCGGGAGGGCGTTTTGGACATTTCGCAATTATGGGTAATTAAACCTACGAAAATTAAAAGGGTTATATAAGATATCTAGGTTATCTTCTAGGGTTAGAACAACCAAAGACAAATGACGGCCATTGGAGAGGAAGAGGAGAAGCTCTCCAAGGAGTTCTAGGCCAAGAACACCTCCGATTGCACCGCCGTCACCACCAACGCGTAGATCGTGAGACAGGGAACGAAACCACACCAATTTCGGCACCAAGCCAGATTTCTGAAAATTCCAGGCAAGTGTTTATCTTGCTTATTTCGTTGATGCATCTTTCATATTGGTTTAGGAATGATTGGGATAAATTGTATGGAAGAAAAACCCAATTTGAGATAGGAAATTGCATGTAGTGATGACTTAAATGATATTCTGGAAACCCTTTGTCATGTAAAGGATTAAGAGTTTGATTAAGAAAAGAGTTCTAATTAGATACAAACACTAAAAATTTTATTCCGGATGATCGGACCATTGGAATCGCTTGAAATTTTAGTATGTTGTAGAGAACGGCGAGACATGACTGCTGACAAAAATTCAGCTTGATCGAACGGTCGGATTTCTAAAAATATTATTTTTACTTGAGAGTTTTATGTTTTGAGGACTCTTAGAGAGTTTTATATTTTGAGGACTCTTAGAGAGTTTTATATTTTGAGGACTCTTAAAGTGTTTTATATTTTGAGGACTCTTCTAAATAATAAAAAAATTCAATTAAAACTCCATTTAATTCCGATTTCGAAACCATTTGAAATTCTCATCTTTGAAAATAAAATTCAAAATCCTTTAATGTAAGGCGAAATCTATATTTTTTGGATATCTTACATGAGGGACAATGTAAGTATATGTTAAAGGGGAGAGACACGTAAGAGGGTTACGTTGGAACATAAATGAATACCTACTGAATTTTATACTTGGGAGGATAGAATCCATGATCGTTATGTAGTAAGTGGAAAGGTTCCTCAAATTAAAGTAAGATGTGAATGGTTATATGCGATAACTATATAATGAGAAATAAATGCAAATGACGTAATTATGGGAATTGAGAATTTACCCATTATTGATATGGTGATATGAGTATAGTTATATGATTGTGTATGCATATATTATCTATGTGTGAAAATCATGCCCACGCTACTTGCTATCCCTGAGGTTTCCGCGCTGGGACAGTCTTATCTCGATGGGACCTTTATGGGGGATATTGACTTGTACCCTAGAAGATAGATATCCTTGGTACAGGCTATCGGAATGATAGTTCAGACGGTCCTAAGAGATGCGGGTATGTGCTTTCCTCTTAGAGACTTGGAATCTATACTTCGCCTCATTTTGTTTGTGTATAGGTATCCTTGGTACAGGCTATCGCAGTGATAGTTCAGACGGTCCTAAGGGACTTGGAACCTATAATTTGTGTATGTGTTAATACAATTCGAGAGTGATTCCGAATTTGTATTCCCCTTAATGTGAGTGATATGGGGTTTGGATAGTAGAGTATGCCCGCACCATAGTTATTATGTGGGGTGCTGTTTTGATATATATATTTTCGATTAGTTAATATATATATATATATATGAAATTCTGAAATCTGGAACTGCCTACTGTGTTTTGATATGTAGGACATGGTTGATGACTCAAATTGTAAATACTTGTTTTGAGAAAGTATAATATGAAATTGGAAAACTTTATTGATTAATAAAGTCAAAATGAGAACTTTGGTTACTAATTGAAATATTCTTTTCAAACAATTGAATCGTGAAATTTGGAATCTTACGAGTAATATAAGATAAGTTAAATCATTGGGAAGATTAGTGCGATAAATGATAAGATAACCCGCTGGGGAGGTTAGTGCGATAGGTGTGCACATTAGAAGAGAGGTGAGAATTTCTCAAGAGAGTGTCGCACTAATATGTTGTTGCATTGGCCTGTATCAATTTAAATACTTGCTAGTGATGCGATACACGAGTATGATATTATCTTTGTTAAAACATTATAGAAATGGTTATACGATAGTGGGCATTTATTGCAAGACTATCGGAGTGGTTGCATTAGTGCAACATGTTTTATGTTTGTTTTGGCGAGGCTTTACCTGTGAGAAGGTTGGACTCGCACTTATATTATCTATCCTAGAGACTTCGGAGGAGATAGTGGGCTCGAGATATTCGATGCCAAAGTATGTATAGACTTTGTTAGTATAATTCCGTATGTATCGGGATTTACCGTTGGGCGAAAAGATTTGACTCAGTATTATGTTTAGCACTCCGGACTTAGTGATAGGAAGAGTGCATTGTTATATTCATCCTTTAGGGATGTGGGAGTTAATATTTATACCCCTATTATTAGGGAAAGGAATTTCGAGAATTCCGAGTGTATGTATTCGAGGTTTATGGAATGCTATTACCACCAACCTATACTGAACAATAGTGCAATTAGTGAAACGTTCATTGTTAAGCATAATTACGGGAGAAATTGTAACTTTTTTGTCAAGGGACGGAATAAAGGGGTATATACTATGGACGGAGGACCTAAATGATTTCGATAACCGACAATTCTAGGTAGTAGTGTATCGGGGGGGTTCCTTGTTTGGATTTCGCTTTGCGAGACATCCCACGCATGAAACTTAGCATAAGGTTGGAAATAGGGAGACGTTTGGTCACTATTCCATGAGTTCGGTACCCTAGTCGAAATGGGATCAAGTAATTATGTATGTAAGTTGGAAGTTGAATTTTGTTTTAAGGTCATTGGAGCCGGATTTTTGTGGTAGGAAAGCATTGAAAGTTATCCCCACGAGTTGAGGGGTGGAACGATGATAAGGAGAATTTAAGAATTTTGATTTCTAGGGTGATTGAGAGTACCCAAATGTCATAACCGCGTACAGAACACAAGGTGAATAAAGAGTTGGAATGATTTTTAGCATGGATTATCTGGAAAGAACTTTATATTATACAAAAGAGATGACCTATAATTATTTTAATGAATAGAGCGTTAATGATTTATTTTGGTTGTTGTACCTATTTGGGAAAATTGTTGTACTTATCTGAGGAAGGTTGAGAATTATTATTCCTCTTTTATTGTCATGGAATTTGAATGCCCTATCCCTTCTATTCCGTTGAATTTAGTTAGTCCTACAGATGAGTAGCACGCCGTTCGCTCTCCCAGGGCGGTCGGAGTATTGCAAAAATGTGGGCATCTTGGTTAACTACAGTTAAAATAGTCCGAGTCGAAGGGACGTGGTAATAGACGTGTGAAATAAATGTTTGTGGGACTAGTATAACAAAGTGAAAGTGATAGAGTGAATTAAACGTCACATGAGGGGCGATAATCCATACATAAGTGTGCAATTAGAATAGCACGCCCTAACTTGATTGGAAGGCTGTGGGAAGCCATTCAAGAATTGGTATTCCTTGAATAGAGTAGAATTTAATCGTTATGAAGCACACTCGGAGCGGAATTTTTATTAGTCAAGTGTGAGAACGACTTGCGCATACAAAGAGTAATGATGTTAGTATAGTATAAGAGTTCCAGAAGTGCGCTTCGTGGAGAGAAGAGCACGGGTGGAACTTTCGGCATACTATAAGGAAGGAAGGGGAGTATTACGTGTCACTTAATGTGAGACATTTCAAGGGAAGAATCGATGTTTAGCGAGACGTAGTGAGTAGTCTCTACATGCACTACCCATAGGTAAGGTTTGGTTGAAAGAGGAGAATCAACCAAATAATTTTGTGTTTATCGAAAATTCCTAAAATTGGAAGAGGTTGGTAAAGTCGGTAAAGTTCTTAGATGGGTTGCCATCCTCAAAACAAGATCAAGGGTTTATCCCGAACATGTGAATTAAGTCGCCGAGAAGGAAGTGATTGATATTCCTTTGGGCTGGCTTACAATATTAACTAGTATGCCCTAGACTTCCCTTGAAAGGAAGGATCGCGCCGGTGCATGGTCCGAGGCAGTATAAATTTCTAAATCAGGATGAGATTAGTGAATCCCACCTTTGATATGGGATTTCAGGAACCAGCGGAGATAAGATTTCATTTCAAGTAGGATGTATCACCCTTAGCCAGGGAATAAGCGCATGGTGATTAAAGATTAGTGGAGCCACGTGAAGGAGATTTTGGAATCTTGGTACGATGATTTCAAGAATGCTCTGTAGAAGCACTCGTACCTGTTTGTCGCGTATGAGGTACTTATTAAGGTTTTGTTATGGAAGAACCTCGACTATTCTCCTTCCGTATGTTTAGAGGAGAGTAGATAATCAGAATTTTTGGATCGGTCGAGAAAATATCCGATAACTATAGTAGAATTCCACGACTGTTTTAGACGAGCAAGAGTGATCAAATGTTCGTAATATTTTCTCAGAATGGGAGTTTTGTATATGAATAAATCCGAGTATTTGTCATGTAGTGAGGTGCGGCCTCCTAATGATAGTGAGATAATGAAATGTATAACGTACAAGCGTGACCTATGCGAATGTTGTCGGTTGGGAGCACAATGTGAAGTGTCTCCAAAGAGAATGCAAAACAATGTTACTGTGAAGAAAGGGCTATAGTGATTGAGTGCCGTAATGTGTAGTTAGTTTGTGTACGGAAAAGGATATCCAGAATTGTGCTATCTGATAGGCCTTATTTTCCGAATTTCGGGACGAAATTCAGTTATTAGGGGGGGAAGTATGTAATAACCCGTATTTTTATAGCTTTTAAATTATGGGATTTATTAAATTAAATATCCAGAATTGTGCTACCTGATAGGCCTTATTTTCCGAATTTCGGGACGAAATTCAGTTATTAGGGGGGGAGTATGTAATACCCCGTATTTTTATAGCTTTTAAATTTTGGGATTTATTAAATTTAATTGAGATAAATTAATTTAATTTTTACTAGCGTGACGAGAGTTAGTAATTATTGGAAATTTGTTATCTGTTGAATATTACTGGATGAGTATAGTAATATATGAGATTTATTGTTATAATATTGTCACGTGTGAATAAAATGACAATTATGGAAATTTAAGTCGGGACGCGCCTGTGTCGTGTCGGGACTAAATGTTGATTAATAAGTGAACATTTTATAAGTTGTTCGTATGGTCGTTTTGAGTGCGCCAACGTGTCCGGAAGGGTCGAGATAGTCAGAAAAGTGTACCCGGGGGTTTAGTTTGGGTCTCGGGCGGTTTTAGGCCCAATTAGTACCCCGGGAGGGCGTTTTGGACATTTCGCAATTATGGGTAATTAAACCTACGAAAATTAAAAGGGTTATATAAGATATCTAGGTTATCTTCTAGGGTTAGAACAACCAAAGACAAATGACGGCCATTGGAGAGGAAGAGGAGAAGCTCTCCAAGGAGTTCTAGGCCAAGAACACCTCCGATTGCACCGCCGTCACCACCAACTCGTAGATCGTGAGACAGGGAACGAAACCACACCAATTTCGGCACCAAGCCAGATTTCTAAAAATTCCAGGCAAGTGTTTATCTTGCTTATTTCGTTGATGCATCTTTCATATTGGTTTAGGAATGATTGGGATGAATTGTATGGAAGAAAAACCCAATTTGAGATAGGAAATTGCATGTAGTGATGACTTAAATGATATTCTGGAAACCCTTTGTCATGTAAAGGATTAAGAGTTTGATTAAGAAAAGAGTTCTAATTAGATACAAACACTAAAAATTTTATTCCGGATGATCGGACCATTGGAATCGCTTGAAATTTTAGTATGTTGTAGCGAACGGCGAGACATGACTGCTGACAAAAATTCAGCTTGATCGAACGGTCGGATTTCTAAAAATATTATTTTTACTTGAGAGTTTTATGTTTTGAGGACTCTTAGAGAGTTTTATATTTTGAGGACTCTTAGAGAGTTTTATATTTTGAGGACTCTTAAAGAGTTTTATATTTTGAGGACTCTTCTAAATAATAAAAAAATTCAATTAAAACTCCATTTAATTCCGATTTCGAAACCATTTGAAATTCTCATCTTTGAAAATAAAATTCAAAATCCTTTAATGTAAGGCGAAATCTATATTTTTTGGATATCTTACATGAGGGACAATGTAAGTATATGTTAAAGGGGAGAGACACGTAAGAGGGTTACGTTGGAACATAAATGAATACCTACTGAATTTTATACTTGGGAGGATAGAATCCATGATCGTTATGTAGTAAGTGGAAAGGTTCCTCAAATTAAAGTAAGATGTGAATGGTTATACGGATAACTATATAATGAGAAATAAATGCAAATGACGTAATTATGGGAATTGAGAATTTACCCATTATTGATATGGTGATATGAGTATAGTTATATGATTGTGTATGCATATACTATCTATGTGTGAAAATCATGCCCACGGTACTTGCTATCCCTGAGGTTTCCGCGCTGGGACAGTCTTATCTCGATGGGACCTTTATGGGGGATATTGACTTGTACCCTAGAAGATAGATATCCTTGGTACAGGCTATCGGAATGATAGTTCAGACGGTCCTAAGAGATGCGGGTATGTGCTTTCCTCTTAGAGACTTGGAATCTATACTTCGCCTCATTTTGTTTGTGTATAGGTATCCTTGGTACAGGCTATCGCAGTGATAGTTCAGACGGTCCTAAGGGACTTGGAACCTATAATTTGTGTATGTGTTAATACAATTCGAGAGTGATTCCAAATTTGTATTCCCCTTAATGTGAGTGATATGGGGTTTGGATAGTAGAGTATGCCCGCACCATAGTTATTATGTGGGGTGCTGTTTTGATATATATATTTTCGATTAGTTAATATATATATATATATATATATATATATATATATGAAATTCTGAAATCTGAAACTGCCTACTGTGTTTTGATATGTAGGACATGGTTGATGACTCAAATTGTAAATACTTGTTTTGAGAAAGTATAATATGAAATTGGAAAACTTTATTGATTAATAAAGTCAAAATGAGAACTTTGGTTACTAATTGAAATATTCTTTTCAAACAATTGAATCGTGAAATTTGGAATCTTACGAGTAATATAAGATAAGTTAAATCATTGGGAAGATTAGTGTGATAAATGATAAGACAACCCGCTGGGGAGGTTAGTGCGATAGGTGTGCACATTAGAAGAGAGGTGAGAATTTCTCAAGAGAGTGTCGCACTAATATGTTGTTGCATTGGCCTGTATCAATTTAAATACTTGCTAAACGTATTTTAAATCAAACATACTATCGGGCTCTGACCCGTTTATTTTTCTCTCTCTTTCTTGTATATATATATGTATGTATTACAGGTGCCCAGCCATAGGGGCGTCTTGATTAGGATCTCTTGAAAGGAACGCGCTGCAGCTTAGGTGGGAGTTGCAGGTCTCTTGATTAGACGACTTCGTTCATTCGGATGCACTCTTAGTACTTTCATCTAGTTGGGCATTTGTAGCTCTTTCCATTATTCCGTTGTTATTGGAAATTTGTATTTCAGTTATTTCCAGTGTTGTTACTATGGGATTTATTCAGTTTGGATGTGTGACTTAGATTTCGTATGTTGACATTCGATTGACGAATGTATTAAATTAATTGGATTATGTTGCAGAATTGAATGTGATGTGATTCTTATTTATTGAATGTTGTTAATAAAATAAATGATTTTTCTTTAAATAAAATTTGGAAAGTTACGTATGAAAAATGGTTTTGACACTTAGCTTAATTATTTAGGGTGTTAAATTGGAAAATTTATTTTTCTCGACAGTGATGCTGAGAATGAACCAACTGTTTACCTTGATTTAATTTAATAAAGGTGTGATCGCCCGGTATTTAATTAGGCGGGGTGTCACAATCAATCCATCTTATTATTTTGATTTCAGACCTATAAGCCTTAGTAATTAAAATTTTAAGATTATTTCTAAAGTCTTAAACACTAGAGTTGCAAGCATCCTACCTTCCATAATTTTTCCTTACCAGGGTGGTATAAAAGGAAGAAATATAGTGGATAATATTCTAAGGGATTAAGAATCAGTAGAAATAAAAGGGAATTTATGGAATTTAAATTTAATAATGAAGCGTCAGATAACATAATGTTAAAGATTGAAGAAATAGTGATAAACCAAATTAATAAATTTCGTTATTTAGGTTCAGTGTTACAAAGTAATGGGGATATTGATGAGGATGTTATGAGGAGAATATCAAGTGGTTGGATGAAATTGAGATAAGCAAGCGGGGTGTTATGCGATAAGAGGATAAGTAATAAATTAAAAGGAAAATTTTATAGAAGAGTCGTTAGACCAGTGACCCTATGTGGGGCAGAGTGTTGGTATTTAAAGAAAAAACATAAATAACGTCTATGTGTCAGTGAGATGAGGATGCTCTAATGGATGATTGGAATTAGTATAAAGGACAAAATTAAAAACCAGTAAGTGAGAGAAAAGTTAGGAGTTACTACCATTAGAGATAAATTAAGATAAAGTAGACTTAAGTGGTATGGACATGTGTTGCGTAGACTAGTAGATGCACCTATAACAAGAGGAATATTATTGAAAATAGAGGGTACAAGAGAAAGGGGGCACCTGAGGCTATCGTGGGAGGAAATTATTTGGAGAGATCTTAAGGAATTAAACTTGAATGATAATATTGCATATAATAGATTAGAATGGAAAAAGAGAATCCATGTGGTCGACCCCATATGATGGGATTAAGGCAAGGATGATGATGATGATGATGATTCTTGCTCATGAGATTACTAGTGACTTACGGAAGAAAAGTCGTGGTTCAAATGCTATTTTAAAGCTGGATATGGAGAAATCTTATGATAGTAAGTTCTTGAGGAAATTTGGGCTCAGTAAGTTCTTCATAGATTAATTTGGAGACTGATTTCAAACAATTGGTTCTAAATTTTAGTGAATGGAAAAATGGAAGGTTTTTTCAAATCTAGTAGGGGCCTAAAACAAGGAGATCCAATCTCTCCTAGCCTTTTCATTATAAATGCTGAGGTTTTAAGCAGAGGCCTCCAAAGTTTAATGGGGAATAGGGTTATGAAGCCTTTATCCCATCCTCTTAACAGTACTATTATTTCATATTTAAGCTTTTAAGATGATATTATCATTTTCACAAATGGTAATAAGAGGAGTCTAAAGAATCTCAAGGCTTTCTTAGCATCTTGTGAAATTATTTATGGCCAGTTAATTAATAGGAAGAAAAGTTATTTTACTTCGGCTCATTAGGTGCAAAAAATAGGAAAGTTGATATTGGGAACGTCTTAGGATTAAAGCATACTAAAGTTCCCAAAAAATACATTGGATTCCCTCTATTTAGAGGTAGAATGAAGGTTGATTATTTCTCTGATTTAGTTGCCAAAATTATATGCAAAATTCAAGGTTGGAACATTAAATACCTTTCTCAAGGTGGAAAATTGATTCTCCAAAAACATGTGTTGTCCTCAATACATTTATACTATTTAGTGGCTCTTAATCCTCCCAAACTCATCATTAAAAGGATCCACAACTTGTTCTCAAAAAAATTTTTAACGGAATGACCATATAGAGAATAGTAAACATTAGTGGATCAATTAGGATAAAATTTTCATGCCTCAAAATGAAGGAGGTTTGGGAATAAGAAGTCTATTTGACAACCTAAATATTGGCAATATAAAACTGCATTGGAAAGTTTCTTCTAATCCAAGATTGTGGTTTAACTACATGAATGATAAATACAAGTCTAAGATTTTTAATGGTAAAGTGGGGTCTTTATACAGTTAAAAATTAAGAGGTGTTTCTCAACTAGATGATATTCATGTCATGGCATCCAATGACTTTTTGAGATGTAACCCATCAATTGAAGGGGACTTTACGTTTAAATAAGTTGTGGAAGTAAGCAAAATTAAAAATCCTAAGTCTCAATCGTATAAGTTTCTTTGGAACAAGCATTGCCCCAAGAAGATATCCATTTTATTTTGAAACTGATTCATAGAGGTTTGCCAATGGATAAGTAACTTCAAAATATAAGAATAAATCTAGCTTCCAGATGTAATTGTTTCCTCAATGAGGAAGAGAGTATTTTGCATTCAATCTTGAACAGTACCATTGCAAAAACTATTTGGAACTGGTTTGGTAACTTGTTTGAGATTAACTTAAGCTTCTCCTCCCCATGCATCTATGTTAATTTCTTAGTGGTTAAAGAAATATCCAAAAGATAATCTTAAACTTATTCACAACATCACTCCTCTAATGATTTTCCGATAACTATGGAATGCTTGAAATGAATGTGTTTTTGAAGGTATAGATATGTCAGTAGACAATATTATATGTAGTGTTATTATATGCATTTAGAATATATTGGCATAAATTATCTTCAAGGATATGAAGAGACAAGAAGATAAAGGCCTATTTCAGTGTTTTAATTTAAATGTGAAGCATGTAATCCTAAAAAATAGATATTACCAAGTGGAAAAAACCTCGAGTACGCTGTTTAAAGTTAAATGTAAATGGTGAATAAAAAGGTAATTCAGGGAGAAGTGACATAGGTGGAATTATTCGTGATGATAAAGGATTTATGAAGGCTATTTTTTTTAATTTATTGGACAAACCTCAAGTATAAAGGCAAAAATATAAGCTCTTCAAAAAGGTATTCAGTTATGTGTTGAGATGGGAGTTCAAAGCATTGTCATTAAGTCTGATTCTAATTCAGTGGTTTAATGTGTGAATGATTTATCGAAGCCTCCTTAGGAAAGAGAAGCAAGATAAAAGAAATTTAGCAACATATGGTGACAAAGGGGTATTCAATTAATCATGTTTGGAAGGAATCAAATACAGTGGCAGATAGTCTTGCAAATTATGCAATTTCAACTTGTGCCTCAAGTAAGTGCTTTGATTTTCATAATCTTCCTCGTCTTGTAAAAGGATTATTGACTTTAGATAGAGTAGGTCTTCCTAGAATAAGAGTTAGAAAGTACATCTTAATGGTGATGGGATGATTTATAAAATCCCAAGTTTCTTGCTTTTCAAGTTATCGTTCTATTGGGCTCAATGGACGAACTTCTTTTATTTTTTTAAAGTTTCATGAGCTTGTAAGTGCCACGTAGGAAATGATTTTTCTCCTGAAATTAATTAATAAAATGTGTGGTGGTTCCGTCCCTCTTACCTAAAAAAATAATCAAATTTTTAATATAATAATGGTGTTACTGATTACAAGATTGAATGATTAATGATTGAATACAACTTTTGATAACAAGATAACATTGCTTCTCTGAGAGAGGAGAGATAAGCACACTCAATATCTAGGAGAGAGAAAGGAAATAATATCTGTGTGGGAATTTGTATAGAGTAACGGTGCTAGAAAATTCATGTCTAGTAACTGTGCCCCAAGTGCTCTACTTAGAGTAAAATATTTGGGTTGACGTGGTATATGCACGCCAAAAGGGATATTCCTATGTGATAAATATCTGAAAATATTATTTATCCTTATTACTATTGGTCATTGTCTACCATGATCTATCTATTGTGGAGTGACAATTGGTCTACTAGTGGATAAAAGGTAATCTTGTCAGCCATAACACTAAAAATTACAATTTTGTCTACTTCTAAACGGTTGTTTGGTGAACAATTTTAAAAACTTGCAAGTGATGTCACTCGCCATTTTTTTTGTTAAAATATCTTGCGAGTGATCACTAACCCCTCGTTATTTAAGTAAACGCGGACTGTGTAATATGAATGAGTGCAAGTGGCCTCTTGGGTCCCTCACTTAAATATTATCTCTTTTCTAAGATATTGAAGTGGTTGAGCTTTAGCTTGCTTAACAAGACTTTCCTCTCACCATCAGAACCAAAACTCTTAAGAATTTCCAAATGGACATCCGATCGATCCCTGCTTGCTCGTCTAAGGATTATTGCTAAGTAAACATGTTTAAATAACAAAACTAAGTGTTAGTTAAGGAAGTAATCGTTCAGATATTTTTTGTTGCTTGAGTAACTACTCATAACTTTACTTCATCTAATAGGCAAAGGTTACTTGTGTACTTGCTCTTATTCTGAGAGATGACTTGGGTTGCTCGAGTATCCCTCTTTTACTAGTACTGCTCACATGACTTTTACAGCTGACTTGGGTTGCTCGAGCAGTCCCCCGTTGTTGGTATTGCTCGCATGTCTTTTGGAGATAATCTAGGTTGCTCGACCATCCCCCCTTAGCTAGTATTACTCGCATGACTTTTAGGGTTAATTTAGGTTGCTTGAATGCTTATCTTTCTTCTTATATTCTCTATGGTTTTAGGGGTTATTCACACATCCCCTTTGATTGGTTACTACTCCTAAAACCCTTCAATAATTGTGGGGTTACTCATGTACCCCTATACACAATAAACACTTGACATGACCAAATAATTATATCTCTAACGCGTGTGATCACAGCTCAAGTACAAGTCGGTCGCTCAAGTAATAATACAAGCGAGTTGGGTATCAAACTCAGGGACTAAGACGTGAAACATAACGATTACTAAGAAAGGTGATTAAACCTAACGATCGACTCACAAAAAAGAAAAGAAAAGATGATGATTGTTTGAAGGAAATTTCTAATTAACTAATGACACCTAATTAATAAATGTGAATTAACTAAAATATTCAAAGACCAAAAACTTTAGATTTTTACTATTTGAGAAAAAGGGATTGGAATACACTCCCCCGAACCTTTGGTAATTTCGTTGGATAAAAAATTGTCAAAACCAATATTGATAATTACAAGAGAACAATAAAGTTTTCAAAGTACTAAAAATATGAGAATTTTACTCCATATAATGTCTAGTCAATAAATCATTTAACGTGAATGATGAGATTTCCGACACGTGTATTATAACCTCAAACACTTTGGTTACCTAGGGCAAACGAAGTTAAGAGACCTATACTACTTTTTTCAACAAAATATCAAACCTGCGAATTATCAATACAATTTCATCTAATTTTAGATCCAACTCATTAACCTAGGTTGGGTTCATGCACCCCAACCCTCTAAATACCTATTCGGACATGATATTATAAATCTCTACATAAGAACCCAATAATATTCATGGAAACATAATGAAATAATAATAAAAGTGTTGGAATTTATGGTTACCAAGATAGAAGAAGGTAAGCATGCAAGAAGAAACCAAAGCTTGAAGAAGTACCGAAAAAGCTTTTGAATTGATGATTTAAAACTGTAAGTTATTCTCCTAGATGTTCCTCTTTGATTAGGAGCTTTTCCATGAATTAAATCTCTTTAAAAGAACCCTAATGACTAAATATATATGTTGGAAATCGTTTAGAAGAGTCCTCAAAACATAAAACTCTCTAGGCTAAAAAAATAGGGCCAAAATAAGAATCCCGCTTCTGGTAATTTGTCATGGTTTTTTAGCGGGAGAAAATTTATTGCGTTTCTAGAGCATGACTAATGGAGAACCGGTTCAGAGTGCGGTTTGGCGAAACTTACTGCCTTAGCTTGTATTTTCTCTTATTTTTGAATTCATTCTAAGCTTCAAATTCGTATAACTTCTTCACCATAGCTTGGAATGAGGTGCCGTTTTTTCGGTATTCTTGTGACTTCAATCTATTCAACTTTCCAGTTAGCTCTTCCTTCGACTTCTAAATAAAAAATTATAAAAACTCCCTTCAACTTCCTTTCCTTTGTTTCTTTCACTGTTTCAGTTTCTCTCCTTCATTCACTTGCATGAAACACCTGTAAAACACATGAGAAGTACAAAAAATAATAAATACTCTCCCAAAAGGGTTAGTAGCATGAATTTGAGATAAATCTAGTCTATTTACACCACACGATAAATCTAGTCTATTTACACCACACAAGACCATAAAAGAACCAAAATTAAAGGGATAAATATGAAATATTTATGCCTAATCAAATCTCTAACTTAGAACATTACGCATCCCGAGCAATGTAAAAGAATAAGAGTATGAATTAAAGACCCTTCAAAAACTTTATTGGGATAGGATACCTCTTTCACAGGCAAGCGATTGCATTTAATGTATGCAACAAGCCATTAAACCCCTGGGCTACCCTAGTAGGACGAGTGGTGTCTCATGAGCGATTGCAGTGAATATACCCACAAAATTCATTTTTTCGACTTAAAGAAAAATCAAAATACTTATAAATTGTACAATTTAAACTCCTCAAAAATAGACACCTTAAATTTATATTCAAATGTCTCAATTTTTAGTGTGTGTGTGTGCGCGAAGCCGAAAATCGAATCGCCAATTTCCACCAATTGATCATTATGTTACTTTTCAAAAATTCATTTTGATTCAAATTCTCACAGGACTCTCACAAACAAATCACTCGAAATGTGGTTATTTTCTCTCAATATGCATGATCTAAAAAGTAAATGCATTGAAAATGAATTCACGAATACAATTAGAAAGACGGATTTATATGGGTGAAAACATCACATCATCGAAATATGGTTATTGAAAAATGGGAAACATCATCTTTTAGTCCGCACCAATTAATCTCTCTTATTATCATTTCTTGTCTTAGCTCTCCATGCGATAATTAATTTCGTTATTCGGACACGGTTAGGACTTTTTCTGGTTAAGGTGTAATGGGTAATATGGGAATAATTGAGATATTTCGAAGTTGGAAAATTTTGCTTACTATGTCCTTTGGTTCTTTTTCGGGCATTTGATCTTTTTTTCTCATTTTTCCCTTTTTTTGTTGAGCATTTTTCTATTTTTTCTTGCCCCTTTGTATTGCACCATTTGGACTTAATTGATGAATTTGTATTTCCATAACTCCGGGCTAGATTTTTTGGGTTATCAAATGAATTGAAAATTTAATTCGGCTCAGAATGGCTAGCAAAAAGACAATTTTTCATCACTTTTTATGGCTAATATTTTTGGGTAACAAACGATGGACTAACTTCATTTATCTTAATTATTCATTATTTTACCATATGCGTCTCGAGATTATATTTAATTTAGAGATATTTTTAGCGTATTTTCAAGACAACATTTCACTCGTTTTCCCTAACCGATGAAAATAAAGGAATTGAGATCCTCAACTATTTATTTGGAGCTAAATTGAACTTTAAGTTAACCATTAACTCTGATTGATTTAATTACTCACAAAAATCGATAGGCTCGAAATCTCACCGAGTTAATAATCTCCACCCTTATTCGTAATTTTTTGCTCAATTTCCATCTTTGGTCAATTCCAGCTTTGTGCATTTGATTTTTACAATTTGAGACTTTAAACAATGTTTTATTGATATTTTTGAAAATTTTAATTTCCAAATTTATTTATTTTTAAGGAAAATAATTGTTTTCTATTTTTTTTTTAATTTTCTATTTTTTGGGCATTTTAAAATTTTATGAAGTTTTTAAAAGACACACTTGTCACCCCCACCTAGACATTTGCATTGTCCTCGAGCAAAAGGACTAAAATCTAAATAAGAAAAGCAGAGTGCAAAAATAAAATGAACAAATTTTAAAATGCAATAAGACACTATATAACACCAATACACAACTCGAAAATATAACAAACAAATGACCCCATTTGCGTCAGAGGTGCGATGACCTCTCTCCTAAAACGTACTCAACCCCGTGTGCGGGGTCCTCTAAATCAAAAATAAAAAGTGTGAACAATTGAAAGTCAACCCAATAGAACAAGTATACATATGGAGGAACATAATGGATACGGTGAGTGAAGTTATCGACATGCAATGCCACATTATAACATAAATGTTAGACTTGAAGATTCTATCATGCTAAAATTATGATTAACACGCTAAGCCTAGATTTTCGTCTAATTAGAGAATGGATAAATCGAGCTTCAAATATGATGATACTCTAGTTATGTCCTCGATCTCATCTAAGAATTCCAATGGCACGGGAGAACGAGGTGGGAAGCGACAATGTGGTATGACAACCCATGCGTCACCGGGTGGAAATGCTCGAACTATTTTCTCAATCTTGTCACTAATAGATAAAACCTCGCATCTCATCATACTTTTGAAAGGCTCTGGTGCACGTTCATCAAGAAGGAATTTATCTTTCCTATCATTCCAGTCGCTCTCATTTAGGTGATTAAATGAGTCCAAAAACGATTGGACTTCAAGAGTGAGGGCTGAATTCTTTCTCAAAATTTTCAAGACTTATATCTAAAGGTAATTTAGTTGTGTTGCTATTCAGTGGGGTGTTTTCAAGACTTATATTTTTTTAGGATATATTGGAAATTTTTTGTTTTTCTTTTGCATTTTTCGAATTTATAATTTTTTTGGCTTTTTAGGATTTGAGTTAAATTCTTAGATTAATTCAACCTAACATAGTGTGTCTACCTAGTCCCCGACAATGGTGCTAAAAACTTGATGCGACAAAATAATTGTGTCTCTAATTCATGTGATTACGGCTTAAGTGCAATTCGGTCGCTTAAATAATAATCCGAGCGAGTTGGGTATCAAACTCAGGGACAAAGACGTGAAACGTAACAATTACTAAGAAAGGTGACTACACCTAGCGATCGACTCACAAAAAAGAAAAGAAAAGATGACGATTGTTTGAAGGAAATTTCTAACCAATGCAACGTGATTAATAAATGCGATTTAACTAAAATATGCAAAGACTGAAAACTTTTGATTTTAACAACGTGAGAAAAATGGGATTGGAATACACTCCCCCAAACCTTCAGTAATTTTGTTGGATACAAAATTTTCAAAAACTATATTGATAATTAGAAGAGAACATTAAAGTTCCCAAAGTACTAAACATATGAGAATTTTACTCCGCACAATGTTTAGTCAATAAATAATATAACGTGAATGAGAGATTGTCGACACGTGTATTATACCCTCAAACACTCTGGTTACCTAGGGAAAACGAAGTTAAGAGATCTATAGTACTTGTTTTGACAAAATATCAAACCTACGAATTATCTATACAATTTCATCCAATTTTAGATCCAACTCATTAACCTAGGTTGGGTTCACGTACCCCAACCCTCTACATATCTAGCCGAACATGATATTATAAATCTCTACATAAGAACCCATTAATATGCATGGAAACATAATGAAATAATAATAAAAGTACCAGAATTTATGATTACCAAGATAGAAGAAAGTAAGCATGCAAAAAGAAACCAAAGCTTGAAGAAGTACCGAAACATCTTTTGAATTAATGATACTAAACTTGTAAATTATTCTTCTAGATGTTCCACCTTGATTAAGAGATTTTCCATGAATGAAATCTCTTTAAAATAACCCTAACGACTAAATATATATGTTGAAAGTCATTTAGAAGAGTCCTCAAAACATAAAACTCTCTAGGCTAAGAGTAGAGTAAACATATGGGTTTAACTCTCAATTTTACACCATACATGGAGCTGGGAGGGTTGTAAACTTATGTCCATGGATATTTTAATCTTATATACCTATTTGAACAAGAACAATTATAATGTTAAATAAAAATTAGAATTTGGTTTATCAATGTCATGGAATTTTAGTGGCAACCCAAACCACATTGTTTGTTATATTTCAGTAACTTTAAACATGAGAGAATACAAATACTCAGGCCTAAAATACCCCCTCACAAAACTAAAATATATTTCACTTTTTCAATTTGATTTGTGTTTTCCTTATTCTATTCTAATGGATTTGCAATGGGTAAAGAGTGCGCATAGTTGTTTTCTGCAACGGTACATTTTAGGGTCATAAACTGTTTGGATACATTTGTTTATAATAATTGGGGCTCGGGGTGCGTTAGTTTCCATATTAGTTCGTTGGGGTCCAAAACTAATGAAAATCGTTAGGTGACTCACTTAACCGTTAATTGACCAACTTTTTTAACCTAAAAGACAATTTTAGCTCCCGAATATATATATATATATATATATTACTGTTCTAAAAAATTCGCCTAGGCACGCGTAGGCTTGAGGCTTGAAAGAAACGCACCGCGCTTTTTACGCTTTATTCTTGGTAAAATCCTTAAGGCGCACTTTTTTCTAAAAACAACAATGCTTTAGTGAAACTATATTGCCTTTTAAATAATTTTTTTACAAACCGAACCATTATTCATCCAAAATAATCAAATAGTATTTTAATTTGCATATATTGAGACATATTTTTATGATATGTACAATTTTAGTATTTTAATAGCCTTACTATGGTTAAAAATATTAAAATATATTAAGAAGGCCTAAACGCTTTTTCACGCCTTTTTACGCCTAAGGCCCTAGGTTTCTAAGGCTTAAGGCTTGGCCTCCACGCCTCGATCACGCCCCGCATTTTTTAGAACCTTGATATATATATATATATAAACTATTTATATATGTATAACTGTTTTCTTATATATAAACTGTTTATATATAAAAATATTAACATTTTTAAAAATAAAAAAAAATCGACCCAAAATATATTTTTTTTATATATGACCTGTTCAAATATAAATAAAAAATATATAAACTGATTTTTTTTTTTTTTTAAGAAAAAAAAATCTAAACTGATTTTTTATATAGAAACTGTTTATATAAAAATAAAATTATTTTCAACAAAATAAAAATTTTACACCCAAATAATGTTTTTCGTAAACAAAAAAAATTAATTCGAGCATAAAAATGAAAATAAAACTGATTTAAGTCAAAAAATATATCTCTAAAAAAAATTCCAGCCAACAAAATATTAAAATAAAACTGATTTCAATTAAAATATATATTTCAAGGAAAAAAAATTATTTTTAGCCAAAAAAATATGAAATAAAACTGATTTCAATTTTAAAAAATTATTTTAAGAAAAAAAAACGTTTTTCACTTAATAAAATTATTTTGAGAAAAAAAATGTTTTTCACTTGATAAAAATAAAACTGTTTTCATTTAAAAAATATATTTCCCAAAAAAAACTCCAGGCAAAAAAAACATTTAAAAAAAAATTGGCTAACAAACCTTCGACCATCAAACTGAAACTCCAAATCGAATTGAAATAAAATAAAACCGATTTTAAAAAATATATTTCGAGCCAAAAAATATTTTTCCAAAATATATTTCGAAACTCCAGCAAAAAAAATTCTAGCAAAAAAATGAAGGGTCATTCCAGTATAAAATCAAAATTTCCAGCCAAAAAAGGAATTGAACCCAAACTTCCAGCCATCAAACCCATAGTCCAACCAAACCTCCGACCAAAAAAAAATGAACAGACATGAAAAACCACTAACTCCGACCATTAAATCCACCTTCGAAGAAAATGATTTTTTCAAAAAAAAAAGGAAAACAAACCTTCGAACTCTAAATCCAAACGGCTGGCGCACAAACCTCCGGGGAACAAAGCTCAGACATGAAAAACCTCCGGGGAACAAAATGAGTTTTAGATGGTTGTTAGAAAGAGAGTGTGTGAGAGACAATTTGAGGGTTATGATACAAGGGTATTTACATGTAAGGGTATTTTAGGTAGTTAACGAAAAAGGGTACAGCTGTTAGATGGAAGTTAGCCTAAACCGTTAAAATAACACCCAACGGACTAATACGAAAACTAACGTACCCCAAGCTCCAATTATTATAAACAAGTGTACCCTAAATAGTAAATGACCCTACATTTTAACGTTGAAATTGAGCTTATACTAGATAGGAAATAAATTTTGAGATATTACTAGGGTAAGTGATTCACGGTGATAAATACTAAGTTAAATTTTTTCTTATATATGTGGTGACATTTAAGTTCAGCACAAATTATCAAGAAAAGACAATCACCAGACCAAATAAAGAATTTAAGGAATGGCAATCACACAACAGAATATTTTACGTGGTTCACCAAGAATGCATACATCCACGGTGGTGCTCTCAATATTATTTCTCTATACTCCGGGGAGTGTTTTACAGGAAAAATAATGCATGCCCTTTGCCCCGAGCTAAGGGTTTGTTATATACATGTTCGTTTCTGGGGAGTGGGGGTGTTGGAATCCCCCACGTCAATCCACAACTCCTAGAATATCTCCTCACTAGATTTTAGGAATAGACTAGGTCTTAACTGAATGAATTGGGGCGTGAGGCTTCCAGACTTTGGGCCATAATTTATTGGGCTACTCGTCTGGGCCCAAGGTGATAAATCGAGGTACCCAAAATTACCCCTAAAGTTGTTGGGCCACAATTTGGGCTCAATAATTTTAAATGATTAGTCAAAATAGCTACTTTGTAAATTGTGCAACACTTTTCAAGATCGAAGCGCCTCTTCTGAACTGGTTTAGGCAGCAGCCTACCTCATTGCCTGTGCGCTATGATTAGAAACGTTTAAAAATCCGTCCGAGAAGTCTTTTCTTGTTGTCGCTTCAAGTTTCTTCATATTTCTAAGCTTCTCCAAGATTCCGCTGTTGTTCTTTCATTCCCAGGTCTTCGTCTTCCAATTTCAATCTTCTCCATCGTCTTTGCTTGTGACTTTGCATCGTCCAAAGCTAAGTTTTTACTCCGTAAGTTCCTCTTGATCCTTCTCTTTGCTTTTTTTGTTAAAATTTCTTCGCATTTGTAATTAGGGTTTGTATCTTTCAATGGCGAAAATAGGCAATAGATCAATATCCGAATTTAGGAAGTTCTATAATATTCCAAATTGGGTAGACATCGAGTGTGCCCCTATCCCCCATAATGTTAGGGAGGTTGAGGACGCTCACGGGATTCACGTTCTCTTGTTGTCCCAAGGGGGTCTTACTTTTCCTTCAAGCAATTTGTTTTTGCACTTTTTTAGTTATTTCAATATTGTTCCTGCACAGTGTTCGCCCAACGTCTGGAAGATTGTTAATAGTGTACATAGAATAAATCAGCTCTATGGCACCAATTTAGGGCTTGCTGAGATCTGCTTTTGTTATTCTTCCTCGCGAACAAGTTATGGTCTTCTTTACCTCAAGGTCAGGAGTCCTGATAGGGTATTGGTAGTAAATCTACCTGATTCCCACAAGGATTACTGGCATGAGGGTTTTATCACTAGAAATTGGCAGTTTCCCCCCCATACTGACGGGTCGAGATCTGGAAGGTTTGAGGTCCCCTTCTATGGGGAGGAGTACATAAGTAGGCTTAGTCTTTGCTCTGCTCATCGATCCTTTGTTCATGTACGATTTCTCTAATATTTTCCTTTCTTTGTTTTCAGCGAGGACAAAGAATTCAGAACCTGCTCTCAGCGAGGTTCAAGCTGTTGAGTTAGTCAAAGCCTGGAACATCAGGGAGCTCTTGGCTGACGGTGAACACCCTCGATCAGCGGGTTTTCTCTTGGAATACAAGAACGTTGGGTCCAGCTTTATTATGCGACTTGTGGACAGCATCCCTAAGCTAGACATTACTAAAGAGGCTGCTACCGATCCCATCGACTTGGTCGAGGAAGAAAGCAGCTCTGGTGAGGAGAACGGGGGTGCTGATAGGAGCTGTACTGAGGGTGGTTCCAGTGAGGAGAGCTCTAGTGAAGAATCTTCCCATTAGGAAGGGGTTTCAAAGGCTCAGGAGTCTTCGAGTGAATCTAGTTGTTCCAGCGAGGAAGATGTAACAACTCGAGGTTTTGGAGTCGACAATTTATTTATTTTGGGAAGAATAAATAATATTTTATTGGAGAAATAATTAAATTGGCAATTGAGGTCAAAATTTAGAGTCGTCAGAAAGAGTGTCGAATGTCGATTCTGAGGGTACCATCGTTTTCGGAAGGGTCGAGAAAGTCGAAATGACTGTACTTGGGGTCTATTTAGGTTCTGAAATAATTTAGGACCGTTGGACTCGAATTAAAGTTACCGGGTCATTTAAAGTGTGTATTATCATTTAAAGATGTGTGTCTTGTGGGTTAAGGCTTAAAAGCCACGTGAGAAGTCATTCTCACTTAAGAGAAAGAGGAAAACCCTATAAAGAAAGAGAGAAGAAGAGAAAGAAGGAGAAAAGGGAGAGAAAGTGGAGATTTCCGGTTCCACGCGATCTCAAGGCAGATTCAGACCCTACGAACCCGAGGCAAGTGATTAAACTTGCTAAATAATTGTTGTGTACCAATTATTGCATGATTTGTGGATTGATATTTTGGGTTTTAGGTTTAGTTTAACAACACCTAACTTTTGGGTATAATCTTAGATTTAGTATGTAGATCTTTGATTTAAAGATAAAAATCAGCTTATAAGTATTCTAGAATGAATATAAATGCTAGGAATATGTTTGGGTTGAAGATTTGTGGTTAAATGTAATTATTGGGGGTTTTTGAGAAGTTGGAGATGTGTAAAAATGGAGTGGCCGTAATACCTGTTAGGGCCGGTCGACCGCGTACAGAGGACCGGTCGACCGCGCCTCCAAAGTTGGGCATTCTGTCTTCGAGATTAGGCAAAATTTAGAAACGCGGTCGACCGCGGTTTGGGCACCGGTCGACCGGTCCCCTGTTTTGGGTTCAAGTTTGAGAATTTAAGTTATACCCTTCTTCTTTGGGTTTGTATAAATGGACTTCCATAATCAGAGTATCATAAAGGATTAAGTAATTATATAAGGGGATTATAGACCTTAGACTCAAAAGACGATATATGAGGCTAATTGATAATTGAAAGACTAAATGTAAACGTCGGAGAGTCTTAGTGATTATGTTGAGAAGTGAGGATCTAAAGAGTATATCAATTTGGGGAAAAATCCTCTAAGTATCGAGGTTAGTATTTGAGGAATATAGAATACCGATTGGAGATTTGGGACTTTTTCTAAGTGGGGAAGCCCACTTTTATTTGGGATTTTATTTGGTGATATTAAATAAATTTCATGATCGGAGAACGATAATAACTTAGAGATGCCGGATCTTAGGATCAAATCCCAAATGGGACAACTTTGAAAAGGTTCATAAAATGAATTGAACCCTATTATGAATGGAAAATAATAAATGCTATTTAATGTGCATATGGATGTAGAAATATCCTTATTGATGATTGATTTGGGAGATATCTCACACAATGAGAAATATTAATTGAGGAGCAATAAGACATAGAATATCTTATACTTAAGTAGAATTGAAAGAAAATTCATACTAGAAGCGACATGAGAGCTTCAAGCGAGAATTAGTATAGTATATACTAAGTGGGGTAAAGGTGTGAGTATTGACGGTTAGTGTATCAAGAGAGGGATATACTAAACAATGATGTTAATCAAATTACGCCTAAGAGCGTATAATGATAATAAATATGATGTTGCAGGTATACCTTATATAAAATGGTATATCCTTATTATGTGGGATGTATGTATACCTTATATGATGGTGTATATACATGTTAAGCATACTTCCTCCTTGATATCATTGGGAAGTTTCGTGCGTAGAGGGTGAACATTCTGACTAGAAAAGCAGGATGTGGATATTCCCCAGGTCATAGTCGTCCTTTGTGGTCAGCAAATGACATATATGATATATATATTTATTTATTTTGGGGGTGAGAGGTCGTGGGTATGTGTCGTTCTCACTTGCCGGTTAGGAACTATGACCGCTTCTCGGACGTTGTGTGTGTGAGTAGATCACGAGGTAGGTGTCGTTGAACCCCACCAGGTGGCCCCAGTTTGCTACGTATATGGGCTGCTGGAAGATGATAGCATGTGAGCCTGCGTCCTTCGAGTTATAGCTCGGTTGGATGGTTATTATTTGCTTGTGTTCGTACTTGGGTGTCAAGGGCATAATCGACCTCAATGACCTACATTGCCAGGATTAGTGTATCGAGGGGGTTCCTTGTTTGGATTTCGCCTCGGCGAGACATCCCACGCACGAACCGCAGTGTAATGTTGGAACTCGGGGATAAGTTTAGTCCTTAATGCTCATAATTATAAATATAAATATGTCACCTATCCCCACAATCGACGGTGCCAGGAGTAGTGTAACGGGGGGGTTCCTTGTTTGGATTTCGCTTCGGCGAGACGTCCCACGCATGAAACGCCGTGTATTGTTGAGAATTGGGAATATTAATTAATTAAAATTGGATAATAATCATTTGGGTTACATGCATCTTGCTTAGAGGACATAATGAGCCCCGAGGATCGATACGGTCAGGAGTAGTGTAACAGGGGGGTTCCTTGTTTGGATTTCGCTTCGGCGAGACGTCCCACGCACGAAACGCAGTACCGTGTTGAGAATCAGGAGGAGTTTAGTCCTTAACTCTTGATGCTAATAACTCATCTATAATAATTATATATATGGTTTCATGCCTTATATGGGCATCACTAGAATATAAATTCTATTAATTGAGATTGATGGTGTATGTTGATGATGTGGACATGATTGGATCATTTAACTTTATATGTTCAACAAATGAACATTATAAAGATAACTATAACTATTACATTATAGATAATGTATATAACTTAAAGTATAGAAATAAATGTAGAATTGGGAGATAGGTTAGATGGTTTCACTTAAATACTTTATTTGGGTTTAAGTTAGAATCCTCTTACCTAATTAGAATCGGACATCCTTTTGGAGACACGTGCATACGCTTAGTGCGCGCTTTAGATGAGAGGTGAGTTGAATTTTATGGAGTGTTCGATTCCAACTAAATCATGTAATAATGCATTTATAATTATTATGCATTTTAATACACTTGCTATAAACTATTTTTCAAAACTCGGGCTCCGACCCGTTTATATTTTCCTCCTCCATGTATATATTGTATTACTTCAGGTGTTCCTCCGCAAGGACACCTTTGATATTCCTCCATTCAGGATTTGTGGAGCTGTGGACGTAGTGGGTTGTTGCGGCACTTTACTTTAGTCGATTCCTATCTATTGTACATCTATATTAGGATTCAGTTGTATTGAGTTAGTATTCAAGTGTTGTAGATTAACACTTTCATATTTTATTTATCAGATTATTGTATTGTCTGTTGGCCGACAGCATATTCGGGTATTTCATTGTTGAGATTTTGTTGTACAATGTATTGTACTCTTATTTTATTGGAGCATGCACATTTCACATCATAGTTAGATGTATATTGTTGGTTGTGTGCATTATTGGTTTTGTTGTTGTTGTTAAAAATAAAAGTTTTAAATTTTTGGCAATTCGCACTTTTTGATTTCGGGTAGTTAGCCTTATATTATAGTGTTTAGTTGTTGATGTTGAGAATGTACCATCTGAGATACCTGATTTATGTAGTATAGGGCTGGCCACCCGTTATTATTTGGAGCGGGTTGTCACATGTGGTATCAGAGCATCAGGTTCTAGTGTCTTTAGGATCTGTGTGCGTTACTACGATCTTCCGTAAACGTTCTTGATGTAGAGCCTTATTATTAGGACGATTACATTCATACGTCCATATCTTTTTATGACTCAAAAGTATTTGAAAGGCGTTCTGATACAATTGTTCTTGTTTCAGATGCCACCGAAGGGAGGTCGTTCAGTCAGGGAAAATAAAGGGAATGTGCAACCCCAAATGCCTCAAAGGAACATGACTACGGATGATGTTGCCAATATAGTGGCACAAGCAGTAACTGCTGCCGTTTCTACGATGGCTCAGCAATCTGCCGCTCGATCAGCCCCACCCCATTTAGGATTGTCCTTATGGGAGAGAGTGAAGGAAGATTTTAGTAAGGGGCATCCTCCCGAGTTTGCAGGGGGAGTTGATGCGTTGGCTGCAAGTCAATGGAAAAATATTATACAGAGGCACCTTCGTATGGTTGAGTGTAGTGAGGTGCAGAAACAATTTTTAGCCACCTTTAAGTTATCGGGTGCAGCTCTTCAATGGTAGGAGTCTGTCACCACATCCGAACAGAGAGATACTTTACCTATAAAAGAATTTTGGGAACTTTTTGATCGAAGGTATTTGCCTTCCCCTACTCAGGATATGAGGATTTTTCAAGTAAATAGGACGGTGGCAGAATATGAAAAAGATTTTTCCCTATGGGCGAGATTAGTACCTAATGAGGTAAATACGGAAGAGAAACGTATATCGAAGTTTGTTTGAGGTTTAGATTGGAAAATCCAACTACATTTGTTAGAACGTCCTAAGTTAATGACTTTCATCGAGGTAGTGAATGCGGCACTACTAAAGTGTCTTGAATATCGTTTTCGTTCTCAAAAGAGTAAGAACTTTGGAGATTCGAGTTCATCTAGTAAGTTTGGCAAAGAGAGTGCCAGTAATGTGAGTGGGCAGAAAGGGTTTATGGGTAAGTGTTTCTTTTGTAAAGAAATAGGTCATAAAAAGAGAGATTGTCCTAATAGAAGTAAAGGACCACGTTTTGATGAAATTTTGGAAGTGAAACCCCTACAGCAGATTCGAGGTCGCTTTAGACCGGGGGACTATATTTGGGAGCCCATTGATGAGGATGGGCAATCGGACTAGAGATGGATGTTGTAAGTAATTTTCCTTTATTAATAGGATTATTACTATATGAAATTTTGGAATATCGTATGGGAGATATATATGAATCGGGTAGTGCTAAAGCCCTTTTTGTTTATGTATGGTATGTAATGACCCTAAAGGAAAATTTGGAGCAAGATAGGCTCTTATTCTATTATTTTGTAAAGGATTGAAGATTTTGCAAGGTGCTCATAAAGAGCTTTAAACCTTGTAGTTAATGTAAAAATGATTATGGTGATAAGTAGTAATGATAAAAGCTACTTCTTTTATATAGTCATGGTAGACCATTATGATTGTTGAATTCCAGATATGGATGTGCCTTATAAAAAGGCTATATATATTAAAATGATGTGAGATGATGTTTATGTTTGAAAGTTGAGATTGTAGTTTGATGGGACGCAGGTAAAATTTTAGCTCATAAGTATGATAATATTTGTGAGCTACATGTTATATAGATGATGATCTAAAAAAGGCATTGTGTTGGACTTAAGGCATTTTATAGTATGCATATATATATAAACCGTTTTCAAAGCAAACTATTTTTAACTAAAACCTTTGTCGGCCTTCGAGCCCTTTCAAAATAATTTTTATAAAATTAACCTTTTCGAACTCTAGTCCAGATTTAACAAACTCTCAATCCCCGACGTCGCCTCATAGTAGTGTATTGGGAGGGTTCCTTGTTTGGATTTCGCTTTTGCGAGACGTCCCCCGCACGAAAGTGGCGATTGTCAGGAATTGAGAGGAGTTATTTCTTTGGACCATTCAAATTTTTACTCTATTAAAATTTTAGTATTACTTATTGATTGGAATTGTGGAACTTTCGAGGCAAATAAAGCCTCATTATGATTGGTGGTGAGCATAAAGCTCAAATATAAAGGGTGTATGGGCGCCCTTGTTGCAGAAATTAGTTTTATTTAATTCATAATTAACTTATAATAAAATGAACTCGTCCTGGGAAGTTAGAAGTTTGGAGTTGGGATTAGCAAGATTGGGTATAGTAGGACTAGTTGAGCTTTGGAGAAACAGGCTTAGCTAAATTTCGAGGACAAAATTTTGGTAAGTGGGGAAGTTTGTAACAACCCGAGGTTTTGGAGTCGACAATTTATTTATTTTGGGAGGAATAAATAATATTTTATTGGAGAAATAATTAAATTGGCAATTGAGGTCAAAATTTAGAGTCGTCAGAAAGAGTGTCGAATGTCGATTCTGAGGGTACCATCGTTTTCGGAAGTGTCGAGAAAGTCGAAATGACTGTACTTGGGGTCTATTTAGGTTCCGAAATAATTTAGGACCGTTTGACTCGAATTAAAGTTACCGGGTCATTTAAAGTGTGTATTATCATTTAAAGATGTGTGTCTTATGGGTTAAGGCTTAAAAGCCACGTGAGAACTCATTCTCACTTAAGAGAAAGAGGAAAACCCTATAAAGAAAGAGAGAAGAAGAAAGAAGAAGAGAAAGAAGGAGAAAAGGAAGAGAAAGTGGAGATTTCCGGTTCCACGCGATCTCAAGGCGGATACAGACCCTACGAACCCGAGGCAAGTGATTAAACTTGCTAAATAATTGTTGTGTACCAATTATTGCATGATTTGTGGATTGATATTTTGGGTTTTAGGTTTAGTTTAACAAAATCTAACTTTTGGGTATAATCTTAGATTTAGTATGTAGATCTTTGATTTAAAGATAAAAATCAGTTTATAAGTATTCTAGAATGAATATAAATGCTAGGAATATGTTTGGGTTGAAGATTTGTGGTTAAATGTAATTATTGGGGGGTTTTGAGAAGTTGGAGATGTGTAAAAATGGAGTTGGCCGTAATACCTGTTAGGGCCGGTCGACCGCGTACAGAGGACCGGTCGACCGCGCCTCCAAAGTTGGGCATTCTGTCTTCGAGATTAGGCAAAATTTAGAAATGCGGTCGACCGCGGTTTGGGCACCGATCGACCGGTCCCCTGTTTTGGGTTCAAGTTTGAGAATTTAAGTTATCCCCTTCTTCTTTGGGTTTGAATAAATGGACTTCCATAATCAGAGTATCATAAAGGATCAAGTGATTATATAAGGGGATTATAGACCTTAGAGTCAAAAGACGATATATGAGGCTAAATGATAATTGAAAGACTAAATGTAAACGTCGGAGAGTCTTAGTGATTATGTTGAGAAGTGAGAATCTAAAGAGTATATCAATTTGCGGAAAAATCCTCTAAGTATCTAGGTTAGTATTTGAGGAATATAGAATACCGATTGGAGATTTTGGGACTTTTTCTAAGTGGGGAAGCCCACTTTTATTTGGGATTTTATTTGGTGATAATAATTAAATTTCATGATCGGAGAACGATAATAACTTAGAGATGCCGGATCTTAGGATCAAATCCCAAATGGGATAACTTTAAAAAGGTTCATAAAATGAATTGAACCCTATTATGAATGGAAAATAATAAATGTTATTTAATGTGCATATGGATGTAGAAATATCCTTATTGATGATTGATTTGGGAGATATCTCACACAATGAGAAATATTAATTGAGGAGCAATAAGACATAGAATATCTTATACTTAAGTAGAATTGAAAGACAATTCATACTAGAAGCGACATGAGAGCTTCAAGCAAGAATTAGTATAGTATATACTAAGTGGGGTAAAGGTGTGAGTATTGACGGTTAGTGTATCAAGAGAGGGATATACTAAACAATGATGTTAATCAAATTACGCCTAAGAGCGTATAATGATAATAAATATGATGTTGCAGGTATACCTTATATAAAATGGTATATCTTTATTATGTGGGATGTATGTATACCTTATATGATGGTGTATATACATGTTAAGCATACTTCCTCCTTGATATCATTGGGAAGTTTCGTGCGTAGAGGGTGAGCATTCTGACTAGAAAAGCAGGATGTGGATATTCCCCAGGTCATAGTCGTCCTTTGTGGTCCGCAAATGACATATATGATATATATATTTATTTATTTTGGGGGTGAGAGATCGTGGGTATGTGTCGCTCTCACTTGCCGGTTAGGAACTATGACCGCTTCTCGGACGTTGTGTGCGTGAGTAAATCACGAGGTGGGTGTCGTTGAACCCCACCCGGTGGCCCCAGTTTGCTACGTATATGGGCTGCTGGAAGATGATAACATGTGAGCCTGCATCCTTCGAGTTATAGCTCGGTTGGATGGTTATTAATTGCTTGTGTTTGTACTTGGGTGTCAAGGGCATAATCGACCTCAATGACCTACATTGCCAGGATTAGTGTATCGAGGGGGTTCCTTGTTTGGATTTAACCTCGGCGAGACATCCCACGCACGAACCGCAGTGTAATGTTGGAACTCGGGGATAAGTTTAGTCCTTAATGCTCATAATTATATATATAAATATGTCACCTATCCCGACAATCGACAGTGCCAGGAGTAGTGTAACGGGGGGGTTCCTTGTTTGGATTTCGCTTCGGCGAGACGTCCCACGCATGAAACGCCGTGTATTGTTGAGAATTGGGAATATTAATTAATTAAAATTGGATAATAATCATTTGGGTTACATGCATCTTGCTTAGAGGACATAATGAGCCCCGAGGATCGATACGGTCAGGAGTAGTGTAACAGGGGGGTTCCTTGTTTGGATTTCGCTTCGGCGAGACGTCCCACGCACGAAACGCAGTACCTTGTTGAGAATCAGGAGGAGTTTAGTCCTTAACTCTTGATGCTACTAACTCATCTATAATAATTATATATATGGTTTCATACCTTATATGGGCATCACTAGAATATAAATTCTATTAATTGAGATTGATGGTGTATGTTGATGATGTGGACATTATTGGATCATGTAACTTTATATGTTCAACAAATGAACATTATAAAGATAACTATAACTATTACATTAAAGATAATGTATATAACTTAAAGTATAGAAATAAATGTATAATTGGGAGATAGGTTAGATGGTTTCACTTAAATACTTTATTTGGGTTTAAGTTAGAATTCTCTTACCTAATTAGAATCGGACATCCTTTTGGAGACACGTTCCTACGCTTAGTGCGCGCTTTAGATGAGAGGTGAGTTGAATTTTATGGAGTGTTCGATTCCAACTAAATCATGTAATAATGCATTTATAATTATTATGCATTTTAATACACTTTCTATAAACTGTTTTTCAAAACTCGGGCTCTGACCCGTTTATATTTTCCTCCTCCATGTATATATTGTATTACTTCAGGTGTTCCTCCGCAAGGACGCCTTTGATATTCCTCCATTTAGATTTTGTGGAGCTGTGGCAGTAGCGGGCTGTTGCGGCACTTTGCTTTAGTCGATTCCTATCTATTGTACATCTATATTAGGATTCAGTTGTATTGAGTTAGTATTCAAGTGTTGTAGATTAAAACTTTCATATTTTATTTATCAGATTATTGTATTGTCTGTTGCCCGACAGCATATTTGGGTATTTCATTGTTGAGATTTTATTGTACAATGTATTGTACTCTTATTTTATTGGAGCATGCACATTTCACATCATAGTTAGATGTATATTGTTGGTTGTGTGCATTATTGGTTTTGTTGTTGTTGTTAAAAATAAAAGTTTTAAATTTTTGGCAATTCGCACTTTATGATTTCGGGTAGTTAACCTTATATTATAGTGTTTAGTTGTTGATGTTGAGACTGTACCATCTGAGATACCTGATTTATGTAGTATAGGGCTGGCCACCCGTTATTATTTGGAGCGGGTTGTCACATGTGGTATCAGAGCATCAGGTTCTAGTGTCTTTAGGATCTGTGTGCGTTACTACGATCTTCCGTAAGCGTTCTTGATGTAGAGCCTTATTATTAGGACGATTACATTCATACGTCCATATCTTTTTGTGATTCGAAAGTATTTGAAAGGCGTTCTGATACAATTGTTCTTGTTTCAGATGCCACCGAAGGGAGGTCATTCAGTCAGGGAAAATAAAGGGAATGTGCAACCCCAAATGCCTCAAAGGAACATGACTACGGATGATGTTGCCAATATAGTGGCACAAGCAGTAACTGCTGCCGTTTCTATGATGGCTCAGCAATCTGCCGCTCGAGCAGCCCCACCCCATTTAGGATTGTCCTTATGGGAGAGAGTGAAGGAAGATTTTAGTAAGGGGCATCCTCCCGAGTTTGCAGGGGGAGTTGATGCGATGGCTGCAAGTCAATGGAAAAATATTATACAGAGGCACCTTCGTATGGTTGAGTGTAGTGAGGTGCAGAAACAATTTTTAGCCACCTTTAAGTTATCGGGTGCATCTCTTCAATGGTGGGAGTCTGTCACCACATCTGAACAGAGAGATACTTTACCTATAAAAGAATTTTGGGAACTTTTTGATCGAAGGTATTTGCCTTCCCCTACTCAGGATATGAGGATTTTTCAAGTAAATAGGACGGTGGCAGAATATGAAAAAGATTTTTCCCTATGGGCGAGATTAGTACCTAATGAGGTAAATACGGAAGAGAAACGTATATCGAAGTTTGTTCGAGGTTTAGATTGGAAAATCCAACTACATTTGTTAGAACGTCCTAAGTTAATGACTTTCATAGAGGTAGTGAATGCCGCACTACTAAAGTGTCATGAATATCGTTTTCGTTCTCAAAACTGTAAGAACTTTGGAGATTCGAGTTCATCTAGTAAGTTTGGCAAAGAGAGTTCCAGTAATGTGAGTGGGCAGAAAGGGTTTATGGGTAAGAGTTTCTTTTGTAAAGAAATAGGTCATAAAAAGAGAGATTGTCCTAATAGAAGTAAAGGACCACGTTTTGATGAAATTTTGGAAGTGAAACCCCTACAGCAGATTCGAGGTCGTTTTAGACCGGGGGACTATATTTAGGAGCCCATTGATGAGGATGGGCAATCGGACTAGAGATGGATGTTGTAAGTAATTTTCCTTTATTAATAGGATTATTACTATATGAAATTTTGTAATATCGTATGGGAGATATATATGAATCGGGTAGTGCTAAAGCCCTTTTTGTTTATGTATGGTATGTAATGACCCTAAAGGGAAATTTGGAGCAAGATAGGCTCTTATTCTATTATTTTGTAAAGGATTGAAGATTTTGCAAGGTGCTCAGAAAGAGCTTTAAACCTTGTAGTTAATGTAAAAATGATTATGGTGATAAGTAGTAATGATAAAAGCTACTTCTTTTATATAGTCATGGTAGACCATTATGATTGTTGAATTCCAGATATGGATGTGCCTTATAAAAAGGCTATATATATTGAAATGATGTGAGATGATGTTTATGTTTGAAAGTTGAGATTGTAGTTTGATGGGACGCGGGTAAAATTTTAGCTCATAAGTATGATAATATTTGTGAGCTACATGTTATATAGATGATGATCTAAAAAGACATTGTGCTGGACTTAAGGCATTTTATAGTATGCATATATATATAAACCGTTTTCAAAGCAAACTATTTTTAACTAAAACCTTTGTCGGCCTTCGGGCCCTTTCAAAATAATTTTTATAAAATTAACCTTTTCGAACTCTAGTCCAGATTTAACAAACACTCAATCCCCGACGTCGCCTCATAGTAGTGTATTGGGAGGGTTCCTTGTTTGGATTTCGCTTTTGCGAGACGTCCCCCGCACGAAAGTGGCGGTTGTCAGGAATTGAGAGGAGTTATTTCTTTGGACCATTCAAATTTTTACTCTATTAAAATTTTAGTATTACTTATTGATTGGAATTGTGGAACTTTCGAGGCAAATAAAGCCTCATTATGATTGGTGGTGAGCATAAAGCTCAAATATAAAGGGTGTATGGGCGCCCTTGTTGCAGAAATTAGTTTTATTTAATTCATAATTAACTTATAATAAAATGAACTCGTCGTGGGAAGTTAGAAGTTTGGAGTTGGGATTAGCAAGATTGGGTATAGTAAGACTAGTTGAGCTTTGGAGAAACAGGCTTAGCTAAATTTCGAGGACAAAATTTTGGTAAGTGGTGAAGTTTGTAACAACCCGAGGTTTTGGAGTCGACAATTTATTTCTTTTTGGAGGAATAAATAATATTTTATTGGAGAAATAATTAAATTGGCAATTGAGGTCAAAATTTAGAGTCGTCAGAAAGAGTGTCGAATGTCGATTCTGAGGGTACCATCGTTTTCGGAAGGGTCGAGAAAGTCGAAATGACTGTACTTGGGGTCTATTTAGGTTCCGAAATAATTTAGGACCATTTGACTCGAATTAAAGTCACCGGGTCATTTAAAGTGTGTATTATCATTTAAAGATGTGTGTCTTGTGGGTTAAGGCTTAAAAGCCACGTGAGAACTCATTCTCACTTAAGAGAAAGAGGAAAACCCTATAAAAAAAGAGAGAAGAAGAAAGAAGAAGAGAAAGAAGGAGAAAAGGGAGAGAAAGTGGAGATTTCCGGTTCCACGCGATCTCAAGGCGGATTCAGACCCTACGAACCCGGGGAAAGTGATTAAACTTCCTAATTAATTATTGTGTACCAATTATTGCATGATTTGTGGATTGATATTTTGGGTTTTAGGTTTAGTTTAACAAAACCTAACTTTTGGGTATAATCTTAGATTTAGTATGTAGATCTTTGATTTAATGATAAAAATCAGTTTATAAGTATTCTAGAATGAATATAAATGCTAGGAATATGTTTGGGTTGAAGATTTATGGTTAAATGTAATTATTGGGGGGTTTTGAGAAGTTGGAGATGTGTAAAAATGGAGTTGGCCGTAATACCGGTTAGGGCTGGTCGACCGCGTACAGAGGACCGGTCGACCGTGCCTCCAAAGTTGGGCATTCTGTCTTCGAGATTAGGCAAAATTTAGAAACGCGGTCGACCGCGGTTTGGGTACCGGTCGACCGGTCCCCTGTTTTGGGTTCAAGTTTGAGAATTTAAGTTATCCCCTTCTTCTTTGGGTTTGTATAAATGGACTTCCATAATCAGAGTATCATAAAGGATTAAGTGATTATATAAGGGGATTATAGACCTTAGAGTCAAAAGACGATATATGAGGCTAATTGATAATTGAAAGACTAAATGTAAACGTCGGAGAGTCTTAGTGATTATGTTGAGAAGTGAGAATCTAAAGAGTATATCAATTTGGGGAAAAATCCTCAAAGTGTCGAGGTTAGTATTTGAGGAATATAGAATACCGATTGGAGATTTTGGGACTTTTTCTAAGTGGGGAAGCCCACTTTTATTTGGGATTTTATTTGGTGATAATAAATAAATTTCATGATCGGAGAACGATAATAACTTAGAGATGCCGGATCTTAGGATCAAATCCCAAATGGGATAACTTTAAAAAGGTTCATAAAATGAATTGAACCCTATTATGAATGGAAAATAATAAATGCTATTTAATGTGCATATGGATGTAGAAATATCCTTATTGATGATTGATTTGGGAGATATCTCACACAATGAGAAATATTAATTGAGGAGCAATAAGACATAGAATATCTTATACTTAAGTAGAATTGAAAGACAATTCATACTAGAAGCGACATGAGAGCTTCAAGCGAGAGTTAGTATAGTATATACTAAGTGGGGTAAAGGTGTGAGTATTGACGGTTAGTGTATCAAGAGAGGGATATACTAAACAATGATGTTAATCAAATTGCACCTAAGAGCGTATAATGATAATAAATATGATGTTGCAGGTATACCTTATATAAAATGGTATATATTTATTATGTGGGATGTATGTATACCTTATATGATGGTGTATATACATGTTAAGCATACCCCCTCCTTGCTATCATTGGGAAGTTTCGTGCGTAGAGGGTGAGCATTCTGACTAGAAAAGCAGGATGTGGATATTCCCCAGGTCATAGGCGTCCTTTATGGTCAGCAAATGACATATATGATATATATATTTATTTATTTTGGGGGTGAGAGGTCGTGGGTATGTGTCGCTCTCACTTGCCGGTTAGGAAATATGACCGCTTCCCGGACGTTGTGTGCGTGAGTAGATCACGAGGTGGGTGTCGTTGAACCCCACCGGGTGGCCCCAGTTTGCTACGTATATGGGCTGCTGGAAGATGATAGCATGTGAGCCTGCGTCCTTCGAGTTATAGCTCGGTTGGATGGTTATTATTTGCTTGTGTTTGTACTTGGGTGTCAAGGGCATAATCGACCTCAATGACCTACATTGCCAGGATTAGTGTATCGAGGGGGTTCCTTGTTTGGATTTCGCCTCGGCGAGACATCCCACGCACGAACCGCAGTGTAATGTTGGAACTCGGGGATAAGTTTAGTCCTTAATGCTCATAATTATATATATTAATATGTCACCTATCCCGACAATTGACAGTGCCAGGAGTAGTGTAACGGGGGGGTTCCTTATTTGGATTTCGCTTCGGCGAGACGTCCCACGCATGAAACGCCGTGTATTGTTGAGAATTGGGAATATTAATTAATTAAAATTGGATAATAATCATTTGGGTTACATGCATCTTGCTTAAAGGGCATAATGAGCCCCAAGGATCGATACGGTCAGGAGTAGTGTAACAGGGGGGTTCCTTGTTTGGATTTCGCTTCGGCGAGACGTCCCACGCACGAAACGCAGTACCGTGTTGAGAATCGGGAGGAGTTTAGTCCTTAACTCTTGATGCTAATAACTCATCTATAATAATTATATATATATGGTTTCATGCCTTATATGGGCATCACTAGAATATAAATTCTATTAATTGAGATTGATGGTGTATGTTGATGTTGTGGACATGATTGGATCATGTAACTTTATATGTTCAACAAATGAGCATTATAAAGATAACTATAACTATTACATTAAAGATAATGTATATAACTTAAAGTATAGAAATAAATGTAGAATTGGGAGATAGGTTAGATGGTTTCACTTTAATACTTTATTTGGGTTTAAGTTAGAATCCTCTTACCTAATTAGAATCGGACATCCTTTTGGAGACACGTGCATACGCTTAGTGCGCGCTTTAGATGAGAGGTGAGTTGAATTTTATGGAGTGTTCGATTCCAACTAAATCATGTAATAATGCATTTATAATTATTATGCATTTTAATACACTTGCTATAAACTGTTTTTCAAAACTCGGGCTCTGACCCGTTTTTATTTTCCTCCTCCATGTATATATTGTATTACTTCAGGTGTTCCTCAGCAAGGACGCCTTTGATATTCCTCCATTCAGGATTTGTGGAGCTGTGGCAGTAGCGGGCTGTTGCGGCACTTTGCTTTAGTCGATTCCTATCTATTGTACATCTATATTAGGATTCAGTTGTATTGAGTTAGTATTCAAGTGTTGTAGATTAACACTTTCATATTTTATTTATCATATTATTGTATTGTCTGTTGCCCGATAGCATATTCGGGTATATTATTGTTGAGATTTTGTTGTACAATGTATTGTACTCTTATTTTATTGGAGCATGCACATTTCACATCATAGTTAGATGTATATTGTTGGTTGTGTGCATTATTGGTTTTGTTGTTGTTGTTAAAAATAAAAGTTTTAAATTTTTGGCAATTCGCACTTTATGATTTCGGGTAGTTAGCCTTATATTATAGTGTTTAGTTGTTGATGTTGAGACTGTACCATCGGAGATACCTGATTTATGTAGTATAGGGCTGGCCACCCGTTATTATTTGGAGCGGGTTGTCACATGTGGTATCAGAGCATCAGGTTCTAGTGTCTTTAGGATCTGTGTGCGTTACTACGATCTTCCGTAAGCGTTCTTGATGTAGAGCCTTATTATTAGGACGATTACATTCATACGTCCATATCTTTTTGTGATTCGAAAGTATTTGAAAGGCGTTCTGATACAATTGTTCTTGTTTCAGATGCCACCGAAGGGAGGTCATTCAGTCAGGGCAAATAAAGGGAATGTGCAACCCCAAATGCCTCAAAGGAACATGACTACGGATGATGTTGCCAATATAGTGGCACAAGCAGTAACTGCTGTCGTTTCTACGATGGCTCAGGAATCTGCCGCTCGAGCATCCCCACCCCATTTAGGATTGTCCTTATGGGAGAGAGTGAAGGAAGATTTTAGTAAGGGGCATCCTCCCGAGTTTGCAGGGGGAGTTGATGCGATGGCTACAAGTCAATGGAAAAATATTATACAGAGGCACCTTCGTATGGTTGAGTGTAGTGAGGTGCAGAAACAATTTTTAGCCACCTTTAAGTTATCGGGTGCAGCTCTTCAATGGTGGGAGTCTGTCACCACATCTGAACAGAGAGATACTTTACCTATAAAAGAATTTTGGGAACTTTTTGATCGAAGGTATTTTCCTTCCCCTACTCAAGATATGAGGATTTTTCAAGGAAATAGGACGGTGGCAGAATATGAAAAAGATTTTTCCCTATGGGCGAGATTAGTACCTAATGAGGTAAATACGGAAGAGAAACGTATATCGAAGTTTGTTCGAGGTTTATATTGGAAAATCCAACTACATTTGTTAGAAAGTCCTAAGTTAATGACTTTCATCGAGGTAGTGAATGCGGCACTACTAAAGTGTCATGAATATCATTTTCGTTCTCAAAAGAGTAAGAACTTTGGAGATTCGAGTTCATCTAGTAAGTTTGGCAAAGAGAGTGCCAGTAATGTGAGTGGGCAGAAAGGGTTTATGGGTAAGTGTTTCTTTTGTAAAGAAATAGGTCATAAAAAGAGAGATTGTCCTAATAGAAGTAAAGGACCACATTTTGATGAAATTTTTGAAGTGCAACCCCTACAGCAGATTCGAGGTCGCTTTAGACCGGGGGACTATATTTGGGAGCCCATTGATGAGGATGGGCAATCGGACTAGAGATGGATGTTGTAAGTAATTTTCCTTTATTAATAGGATTATTACTATATGAAATTTTGGAATATCGTATGGGAGATATATATGAATCGGGTAGTGCTAAAGCCCTTTTTTTTTATGTATGGTATGTAATGACCCTAAAGGGAAATTTGGAGCAAGATAGGCTCTTATTCTATTATTTTGTAAAGGATTGAAGATTTTGCAAGGTGCTCATAAAGAGCTTTAAACCTTGTAATTAATGTAAAAATGATTATGGTGATAAGTAGTAATGATAAAAGCTATTTCTTTTATATAGCCATGGTAGACCATTATGATTGTTGAATTCCAGATATGGATGTGCCTTATAAAAAGGCTATATATATTGAAATGACGTGAGATGATGTTTATGTTTGAAAGTTGAGATTGTAGTTTGATGGGACGCAGGTAAAATTTTAGCTCATAAGTATGATAATATTTGTGAGCTACATGTTATATAGATGATGATCTAAAAAGACATTGTGTTGGACTTAAGGCATTTTATAGTATGCATATATATATAAACCGTTTTCAAAGCAAACTATTTTTAACTAAAACCTTTGTCGGCCTTCGGGCCCTTTCAAAATATTTTTTATAAAATTAACCTTTTCGAACTCTAGTCCGGATTTAACAAACTCTCAATCCCCGACGTCGCCTCATAGTAGTGTATTGGGAGGGTTCCTTGTTTGGATTTCGCTTTTACGAGACGTCCCCCGCACGAAAGTGGCGATTGTCAGGAATTGAGAGGAGTTATTTCTTTGGACCATTCAAATTTTTACTCTATTAAAATTTTAGTATTACTTATTGATTGGAATTGTGGAACTTTCGAGGCAAATAAAGCCTCATTATGATTGGTGGTGAGCATAAAGCTCAAATATAAAGGGTGTATGGGCGCCCTTATTGCAGAAATTAGTTTTATTTAATTCATAATTAACTTATAATAAAATGAACTCGTCCTGGGAAGTTAGAAATTTGGAGTTGGGATTAGCAAGATTGGGTATAGTAGGACTAGTTGAGCTTTGGAGAAACAGGCTTAGCTAAATTTCGAGGACAAAATTTTGGTAAGTGGGGAAGTTTGTAACAACCCGAGGTTTTGGAGTCGACAATTTATTTATTTTGGGAGGAATAAATAATATTTTATTGGAGAAATAATTAAATTGGCAATTGAGGTCAAAATTTAGAGTCTTCAGAAAGAGTGTCGAATGTCGATTCTGAGGGTACCATCGTTTTCGGAAGGGTCGAGAAAGTCGAAATGACTGTACTTGGGGTCTATTTAGGTTCCGAAATAATTTAGGACCGTTTGACTCGAATTAAAGTTACCGGGTCATTTAAAGTGTGTATTATCATTTAAAGATGTGTGTCTTGTGGGTTAAGGCTTAAAAGCCACGTGAGAACTCATTCTCACTTAAGAGAAAGAGGAAAACCCTATAAAGAAAGAGAGAAGAAGAAAGAAGAAGAGAAAGAAGGAGAAAAGGAAGAGAAAGTGGAGATTTCCGGTTCCACGCGATCTCAAGGCGGATTCAGACCCTACGAACCCGAGGCAAGTGATTAAACTTGCTAAATAATTGTTGTGTACCAATTATTGCATGATTTGTGGATTGATATTTTGGGTTTTAGGTTTAGTTTAACAAAATCTAACTTTTGGGTATAATCTTAGATTTAGTATGTAGATCTTTGATTTGGGTATAATGTGCATATGGATGTAGAAATATCCTTATTGATGATTGATTTGGGAGATATCTCACACAATGAAAAATATTAATTGAGGAGCAATAAGACATAGAATATCTTATACTTAAGTAGAATTGAAAGACAATTCATACTAGAAGCGACATGAGAGCTTCAAGCGAGAATTAGTATAGTATATACTAAGTGGGGTAAAGGTGTGAGTATTGACGGTTAGTGTATCAAGAGAGGGATATACTAAACAATGATGTTAATTAATTTACGCCTAAGAGCGTATAATGATAATAAATATGATGTTGCAGGTATACCTTATATAAAATGGTATATCTTTATTATGTGGGATGTATGTATACCTTATATGATGGTGTATATACATGTTAAGAATACCCCCTCCTTACTATCATTGGGAAGTTTCGTGCGTAGAGGGTGAGCATTCTGACTAGAAAAGCAGGATGTGGATATTCCCAAGGTCATAGTCGTCCTTTGTGGTCAGCAAATGACATATATGATATATATATTTATTAATTTTGGGGATGAGAGGTCGTGGGTATGTGTCGCTCTCACTTGCCGGTTAGGAACTATGACCGCTTCCCGGACGTTGTGTGCGTGAGTAGATCACGAGGTGGGTGTCGTTGAACCCCACCAGGTGGCCCCAGTTTGCTACGTACATGGGCTGCTGGAAGATGATAGCATGTGAGCCTGCGTCCTTCGAATAATAGCTCGGTTGGATGGTTATTATTTGCTTTTGTTTGTACTTGGGTGTCAAGGGCATAATGGACCTCAATGACCTACATTGCCAGGATTAGTGTATCGGGGGGGTTCCTTGTTTGGATTTCGCCTCGGCGAGACGTCCCACGCACGAACCGCAATGTAATGTTGGAACTCGGGGATAAGTTTAGTCCTTAATGCTCATAATTATATATAAAAATATGTCACCTATCCCGACAATCGACAGTGCCAGGAGTAGTGTAACGGGGGGTTCCTTGTTTGGATTTCGCTTCGGCGAGACGTCCCACGCATGAAACGCCGTGTATTGTTGAGAATTGGGAATATTAATTAATTAAAATTGGATAATAATCATTTGGGTTACATGCATCTTGCTTAGAGGGCATAATGAGCCCCGAGGATCGATACGGTCAGGAGTAGTGTAACGGGGGGGTTCCTTGTTTGGATTTCGCTTCGGCAAGACGTCCCACGCACGAACCGCAGTACCGTGTTGAGAATCGGGAGGAGTTTAGTCCTTAACTCTTGATGCTAATAACTCATCTATAATAATTATATATATGGTTTCATGCCTTATATGGGCATCACTAGAATATAAATTCTAGTAATTGAGATTGATGGTGTATGTTGATGATGTGGACATGATTGGATCATGTAACTTTATATGTTCAACAAATGAACATTATAAAGATAACTATAACTATTACATTAAAGATAATGTATATAACTTAAAGTATAGAAATAAATGTAGAATTGGGAGATAGGTTAGATGGTTTCACTTAAATACTTTATTTGGGTTTAAGTTAGAATCCTCTTACCTAATTAGAATAGGACATCCTTTTGGAGACACGTGCATACGCTTAGTGCGCGCTTTAGATGAGAGGTGAGTTGAATTTTATGGAGTGTTCGATTCCAACTAAATCATGTAATAATGGATTTATAATTATTATGCATTTTAATACACTCGCTATAAACTATTTTTCAAAACTCGAGCTCTGACCCGTTTATATTTTCCTCCTCCATGTATATATTGTATTACTTCAGGTGTTCCTCCGCAAGGACGCCTTTGATATTCCTCCATTCAGGATTTGTGGAGTTGTGGCAGTAGCGGACTATTGCGGCACTTTGCTTTAGTCGATTCCTATCTATTGTACATCTATATTAGGATTCAGTTGTATTAAGTTAGTATTCAAGTGTTGTAGATTAACATTTTCATATTTTATTTATCAGATTATTGTATTGTCTGTTGCCCGACAGCATATTCGGGTATTTCATTGTTGAGATTTTGTTGTACAATGTATTGTACTCTTATTTTATTGGAGCATGCACATTTCACATCATAGTTAGATGTATATTGTTAGTTGTGTGCATTATTGGTTTTGTTGTTGTTGTTAAAAATAAAAGTTTTAAATTTTTGGCAATTCGCACTTTATGATTTCGGTTAGTTAGCCTTATATTATAGTGTTTAGTTGTTGATGTTGAGACTGTACCATCTGAGATGCCTGATTTATGTAGTATAGGGCTGGCCACCCGTTATTATTTGGAGCGGGTTGTCACAGAAGACATGGCTCCTCCAAGGAAGAATCTGATCTGTGACGATGATGATGATGTGCTCCTTTCTTATCGGTCAAAAAATCAGAAATCTGGTTGCAGAGAGATTGCAACTGGTTCTTAGTCTGCTGCCCATGAGCAGGAGAAGAAGAAGATGGAGGAAGAGTTTCACCCCCTAACCCCACTAGGATATAATTAACTAAATAGTTTACAGACCACAATTATAATTTATTTATTATTTAGGTAATACATATTGAAACAACTTCAAGGTTGAAATGCGAAATATTAAAAAAATCCAATCATTTTAAGGAGACATAATTTCAACAGAACTCACATATCATTTAACTTAATTACAACTAGTGCAGTGAATAAAACACACTAATAAGACCCTACTTCTATGTACTCAACTTCCTAGACCTGGCAGTGGCAGCTGGAAAACTTGAAAATGTAAACATATAAAACCATGAGTTTAAAAACTCAGTGAATACTGCATCTCTATATAGTAAAAGTACTATATTAACATCTCAACATATTAATATATACATCTCTGTGTCAAATTAGGCCATATACACATCCGGAGTTAATAAACCGCACATCTCCTGCCCATAGGCAATAATCATATCCATAGGTTTTAAAAACCTAACATCTCCTGAATTGCATAACAACTCAACATATCCCAACTTTTATAAAGCCATATCATCTCAACATCTCTTGGCTTTTAAATAAGCCATAACATCTCAACAGCTCTTGGCTTTTAAATAAGCCATAACATCTCAACATCTCATGACTTTTAAATAAGCCATATCATCTCAACATATAATACATATACATCATATCCCAAATCAACTCAGTAAGTACACTCACATTGGGTTGTCAACTATGTATTCACGTTTCCCTCTGGTGGAGCTGAACTTGGTTGATTTGATCTTACACCTGTTAATCCAACTAAATCAGTATTTAATCTCTATCATAAGTATTATCTTAATATAATTATGTACTTTCACTGACTACACAACCACAATATGATTCCACTTAAGTAGAATCCCAAGAAACATGAGGAAAGTTGAAAAATTGGTATATATGTTGATAGAGTTATGAACATTCAATCGTAGAACATACCTCATAAGAAATTTACAACTAAAACCAAGTAACTATTAAATCATATTTCTCAATGTATATACACATGAAACATGTACTCAAAATACTCTTTGGAAAGAGCAGATAAAAACATTCTTTCATGGAGTATCCAATATGGCCTCAAATTATTGTCCTCCATACTTAACCATCCCATATTCATAAATAGTACACATACAGGTATTCAAGCTTATCAATCTGAAAAAATATCTGAATATACTTTCCGTTACAAGTGACGGTGTAATTTTTCAAGCTTCCTAGGGCAAGTTATGGCAATTTCTTTACAACACAAGAAATCTGCCCTACAAACTCCTCTATTGTTCCTTCGACTTTCCAAGAATTTTCATAATTTTTCTACACCATAACTTTCGATGATTTTCAATACACTTTCAGTAGACATAATTAATAGTACATAATTAAAGTTTCATAATATTTGGACTTCATTTTCTATCTCAAAATCTTGACCAAACTCAGGGCATACCGAAATGAAATATACAAACAGCAACTATATACCAACTTGCAACCATCACTAAAGCCTAACCATAAGGACTTAAATTCTAATTTTCGGATATGATATGAATATATGAGTCTATTTTCATATTCAATTGGAATTTATGAATTCCAGTAAGCACAAAAAGAGATATGCAAGTTTGAATACAAAGGGTTTCAATACAAGGCAATATGACCTATAACACCACTTATCTCACATATGAACCAATACATATTATCACAAAGGAGGATGGAATTTGGATCAATAATTCACGATTTATATACTTTGAAATAAGTATAATAGATGATTAAAACAATATTAACACATAATACTACCTTGGAAACACCTTAAGGATTTTCTTGGAATTGTTTTCCTAGATTTTCCTTGTAACCCTTTCTTCCTTAACTTCTACCTCTCTTTCCTCAAGCTAATAACACCTCAAACTGAACCTAGGGACTTATTTACTGAAGAAATAAGGTTAAGGGAGAGTTTTAAGTCGGCCAAGGCTGCCTCCCAATTCATCCAATCAAATTAAAACATTTGGTTTAATAAAAGACAATTTACCACTTAAGGGAATTGACAGGTTTGCCCCTTGTTCGTAATTCCGGCCTAACTTCTTACTCGAACATCCGTTTGATGCACCGTTTGTTGTGTTACAACCATAACTCACATGTCTACAACTATTTAGTTTTCACCTCAAGTCAATTGTAATGTTACAAGGGTCAAAACTAGTCCTAAACAGGAACATTTCTATCGAAAATAACCAAATCTTGTGTTTGTAAATAATTCGACAATTCATGATTTATGAAAGTAGAATTATACTAACCATAATCAATTAACATTAGATATACTAATAACACATTATTCATATCACATAGGATAAGTATGATTTAAATATAATTTATCATAATCATATACGGGTTGTCACAACCTCCCCCCCTTAGAAAGTTTCGTCCCCGAACTTTAATACGAATGTCACTTACCAAACAAATGGGGATACTGTTTCTTCATGCTATCCTCCATTTCCCAAGTTGATTATTTAATTCCATGGCTCATCCACATAACTTTAACTAAGGGAATAACTTTATTCCTCAATACTTTCTCCTTACGATCAAGAATTTCCACCGGTTCCTCGATGTACGACAAGTCTTCTTTCAGTTCAATAGGTTGGGTTTTCAGTTGATGAGATGGATCTGCCAAATACTTACGAATTATCGATACGTGGAACACATCATGCAAACGAGATAACTCTAGAGGTAATGCCAATCTATATGCCAGGGTTCCAATTCTTTTCAACACTTCATATGGTCCAATGTATCTTGGACTTAGTTTCCCCTTCTTTCCAAATCTCATAACGCCATTCCACGGTGAAATACATAAGAATACAAAATCCCCCTTCTGAAATTCCAATGGATACTTCCTCCTATCTGCATAAAATTTTTGCCTGCTTTGCGCTATCTTTATCCGTTCCCGAATCATTTTGATCTTCTCAGTTGTCATATCTATCAATTCAGGATCCAAAAGTTTCCTTTCACCTACTTCATCCCAACACAAAGGCGTTCTACATCTCCTCCCATATAAAGATTCATACGGAGCCATACCAATGGTGGACTGATAACTATTATTATACGCAAATTCTATCAATGGCAAATGATCATCGCAACTACCTTTGAAGTCAAATACACAAGCTCGTAACATGTCTTCTAATATTTGAATTGTTCTTTCTGATTACCCATCGGTTTGGGGATGAAATGCAGTACTGAACTTCAAAATTGTGCCCATGAAATTCTATAAACGAGGCCAAAACTTAGAAGTGAAAGTTGGATCTCTATCTGATACTATTGACACTCGTGCTCCATGTAAATGGATAATCTCATCAACGTACATACGTGCATATTTGTTAACCGTGTAGGTCATCTTAACTGGAAGAAAATGAGCTGACTTTGTCAATCGATCTACAATCACCCAAATAGAATCATGCCCCTTTGGTGATCGTGACAATCCTACAACAAAATCCATCGTTATATGCTCCCACTTCCATTCTGGAATAGGCAATGATTGCAATAATCCTGCCGGCTTCTGATGCTCCGCTTTCACTTGTTGACATACTAAACATTTAGCTACAAATTCTGCAATCTCACGTTTCATATTGTTCCACCAGTAATACTCTTTCAAATCTCTATACATTTTGGTACCTTCCGGATGCATAGACTAAATAGAACTATGTGCCTCTTCCAATATATTCTTCTTTAAGGACGGATCATTCGGTACACAAATTCTATTTTTATAACACAGCGATTCATCCTTCTTAATTTCAAGGTCACTCTCTTTACCATCCAGGATTTCCCGTTTCTTCTTTTCAAGGAATGGATCACTGACTTGCAAATTTCGTATGTGTTCTTCCAGTAAAGGTCTCACTGTAACATGTGCAAATAACGCCCCCATTTTAGATAAGTTCAACTCGACTCCCATCAGTCTTAACTCCATAATATTGCCAACCCGTGCACATTGAATACAAGACAACTTCCCCAATGACTTTCGACTCAAGGCATCTGCAACAACATTGGCCCTCCCGAGATGATGGTGAATGGTACAATCATAATCTGTAATTAACTCCATCCAACGTCTTTGTCTCAAATTCAAATCTCTCTGTATAAATAAATACTTCAAACTTTGATGGTCAGTGAAAATTTCACACGTCTCTCCATATAAATGATGTCTCCATAATTTCAAGGCAAAAACAATAGCTGCAAGCTCTAAATCGTGTGTAGGATAATTACGTTCATGCGTCTTCAACTGTCTAGATGCATAAGAAATTACCTTTCCATGTTGCATGAAAACACAACCCAGACCCTAATGTGAAGCCTTAGTATAAATCACAAAACCTTCTCCACTTGATGGAACAGTGGGAACTGGAGCTGATACTAGCCTGTTTTTCAACTTTTCAAATTTGTGCTGACATTCATCACTCCACACAAATTTCACTTCCTTTCGGGTCAATTTAGTCAACGGCAAGGCTATAGATGAAAACCCCTTTATGAATCTTCTATAATATCCAGCCAGGAAACTCCTTATCTCCGTTACATTCCTCGGTCTTTCTCATTGCACAATTGCCTCTACCTTCTTAGGGTCAACATAAATTCCATCTCCCGAAACAATATGCCCCAGAAACACTACCTCATTTAACCAAAACTAACATTTGCTAAACTTCGCAAATAATTGACTATCTCGCAAAACTTGCAATACAACTCTTAGGTGCTTCTCATGTTACTCTTGGCTAGGTGAGTATATCAAAACATCATCGATAAAGACAATCACAAACAAATCTATGAAAGGATGAAATACTCGATTCATTAAATCCATAAACACCGCAGGAGCATTTGTTAACCCAAATGGCATTACCAAAAATTCATAATGACCATAGCGAGAACGAAAAGCTGTCTTAGGAATGTAACAATCTCTCGCCCTTAATTGATGATAACCCAATCTCAAATTAATTTTTGAAAACACTTTAACACCCTGTAATTGATCAGACAAATCATCAATACGAGGCAATGGATATTTATTTCGAATAGTCACCTTGTTCAACTGTCGATAATCAATGCAGAGTCGCATGGTTCCATCTTTCTTCTTCACAAATAATACTGGAGCGCCCCATGGTGATACACTGGGTCTAATAAAACCTCTATCTAGCAAATCTTGCAGTTGAACCTTCAACTCCTTTAGTTCCACAGGTGCCATTCTATATGGAGAAATAGAAACTTGAGCTGTACCAGGCACTAAATCGATAGTAAACTCTACCTCTCTGCTAGGTGGCAATCCTGGTAATTCATCTGGGAACACATCTGCAAAATCCTTAACGACTGGGATATCTTCTAATGTTTGCAATTGCCTGTTTGTATCCACAATAAATGCTAAAAAGCCTTGACAACCCTTATTTAACAATTTCCTCGCCCGAAGGGCAGAAATAAGACAGTTCAGAAGCACATTTCTTTCCCCAGTAAATTTGAATTCTTCCTCCCCCGTCGTATTAAATGTAACCTCCTTACGAAAACAGTCAATTGATGCATGGTAGGAAGATAACCAGTCCATACCCAAGATAATATCAAAATTTCGAATATCTAGTGGAATTAAATCAATGGTCAACTCCCTCTTCCCCACATACAATACACAATTTTTATACACACGCTCCACTAACATCACATCCCCCATAGGTGTAGAAATATATAAACCACAATCTAAATAAGAACATAGTCTACCCAAATACATGGTAAATGACAGTGATACAAATGAATGAGTAGAACCAGGATCAATAAGCACGTAAGCATGTTTGTTCATGACAGAAAATGTACCCATCACCACCTCTGGAGCAGCCTGAGCATCCTGTAAAGTCATAGAAAATATCCTTCCCGGAGCCCTGGATCCACTAGCCTGTCCTCTACCTCCTCCTCTCCCTGTGCCTCCAGGTGATGAGCCTCAACTAGTAGTAGCTGATTCAATCCCTCCCAGTAGCATAGGACAGTTCTTTTTGGTATGACCAATTTGATGGCAATGATAACACTCTACCCCCTTTAAGTTGGGATAATCTGGACTGATATGGCCCTCAGCTTTGTAAAAATAGCATGTAACAGGCTTGGACTGCCTATTATCATTCTCCTGCTGCCTATTATGTTGGCCCATCGATCCTGCACCCCTAAAACTACTTGGTGTCCTATTCTGAACATAATTTTCCGTCCCTCTACCGCGCTGAAATCTTTAACTCCCTTGTTTTGAGTATTCTACATTGCCTTCCTTTTGTTGAGATGGATCAAACCTGATCCTCTTTCCCCTTTGTTCCATATTCTTTATTGCATCATTAACATCTCCTTCAACCATCATAGCTTTGTTAACTAAAGAAACATAATCTACCAATTCAAGTGCAGTGAGTCTAGACTTGATAACTAAATTATACCCATCCTGAAATCTGGTGCATTTATCCTCCTCATTGTGTAAGAAACGTAATGAAAATCGAGACAAAGATATAAATTTAGTTTCATACTCCCTAACCGACATATTTCCCTGAGTCAATGATAAAAATTCTCTCTCTTTTTGCTTCCGTTACATGCGAGGAAAATACTTTTCATATAAGGCTTTAATAAAGGAATCCCAAGTAATTACCTCACCTCCCTCCGGAGTAAGCAATAAATGTTTGGAAGACTCCCACCAATATTTAGCTTCACCCTTTAACATGAAAGTATCCAAAATTACCTTCTGCGCGCCAGGTACATTCATTACCTCGAAGATAGTTTCAGCATCTCTAACCCAAGCCTCAACTTCTAAAGGATCTACAGAACCTGAGAATGTTAGGGGGTTCAATTTGATAAACTTCTCATACAAAGTATTATTCTCCTCTCGTTGTATTTCCCTTTCTCTTCTGGCCAAAGTCTGCTCCTCCAAGTACTTGTCTTGTTGTTCTGCTATTTGCATCATAAACATGTTTTGTTGTTCTTCTATTAAAGTCATGGCACGAGCCATTTTTTGCATATCTGTAAGTTGTTCAGGAGCCCCCTTTACATTATTTGGATTTTGTTGGTTTACTGTATTTGAAGACTCCTCATCCACCCTCTCATGAACATTTTCTCCTTCCATAGCTTACTATCTGTCATAAACCGCAATTATAGAAACAAGAATACAACATTTATTTCTAACATAATGGTTAGTATTTCTCACAAATTAATATAAATGACCCACACAACGTTATTTCTGCCACTGCCATATCTAGACTCTCTCACCCCAGAATATAAAAACCTAAAGCTCTGATACCAAGTTGTCACCCTCTAACCCCATTAGGATATAATTAACTAAATTGTTTACAAACCACAATTATAATTTATTTATTATTTAGGTAATACATATTGAAACAACTTCAAGGTTAAAATGCGGAATATTAAAAAAATCCAATCGTTTTAAGGAGACATAATTTCAACAGAACTCACATATCATTTAACTTAATTACTACTAGTCCAGTGTATAAAACAAACTAACAAGACCCTACTTCTATGTACTCAACCTCCTAGACCTGGCAGTGGCAGCTGGAAAACTTGAAAATGTAAACATATAAAACCATGAGTTTAAAAACTCAGTGAATGTACTGCATCTCTATATAGTAAAAGTACTATATTAACATCTCAACATATTAATATATACATCTCTGTGCCAAATTAGGCCATATACACATCCGGACTTAATAAACCCCACATCTCCTGCCCATAGGCAATAATCATATCCATAGGTTTTAAAAACCTAACATCTCCTGAATTGCATAGCAACTCAACATATCCTAACTTTTATAAAGCCATAACATCTCAACATCTCTTGGCTTTTAAATAAGCCATAACATCTCAACACCTCTTGGCTTTTAAATAAGCCATAACATCTCAACATCTCATAACTTTTAAATAATCCATATCATCTCAACATATAATACATATACATCATATCCAAAATCAACTCAGTAAGTACACTCACATTGGATTATCAACTATGTATTCACGTTTCCCTCTGGCGTAGCTGAACTTGGTTGATTTGCCCTTACACCTGTTAATCCAACTAAATCAGTACTGAATCTCTATCATAAGTATTATCTTAATATAATTATGTACTTTCACTGACTACACAACCACAATATGATTCCACTTAAGTAGAATCCCAAGAAAGATGAGGAAAGTCGAAACAATGGTATATATGTTGATAGAGTTATGAACATTCAATCGTAGAACATACCTCATAAGAAATTTACAACTAAAACCAACTAACTATTAAAGCATACTTCTCAATGTATATACACATGAAACATGTACTCAAAATACTCTTTGAAAAGAGCAGATAAAAACATTCTTTCATGGAGTATCCAATATGGCCTCAAATTATTGTCCTCCATACTTAACCATCCCATATTCATAAATAGTATACATACAGGTGTCCAAGCTTATCAATCTGAAAATATATCTGAATATACTTTCCGTTACAAGTGACGGTGTAATTTTTCAAGCTTCCTAGGGAAAGTCATGGCCATTTCTTTACAACACAAGAAATCTGCCCTACAAACTCCTCTATTGTTCCTTCGACTTCCAAGAATTTTCATAATTTTTCTACAGCATAAATTTACATGATTTTCAACACACTTTCAGTAGACATACTGAATAGTATAGAATTAAAGTTTCATAATATTTGGACTTCATTTTCTATCTCAAAAGCTTGACCAAACTTAGGGCATACCGAAATGAAATATACAAACAGCAACTATATATCAACTTGCAACCATTACTAAAGCGTAACCATAAGGAGTTAAATTCTAATTTTCGGATATGATATGAATATATGAGTCTATTTTCATATCCAACTAGAATTTTTGAATTCCAGTAAGCACACAAAGAGATATGCAAGTTTGAATACAAAGGGTTTCAATACAAGGCAATATGACCTATAACACCACTTATCTCACATATGAACCAATACATATTATCACAAAGGATGATGGAATTTGGATCAATACTTCACGATTTATATACTTTGAAATAAGTATAATATATGATTAAAACAATATTAACACATAATATTACCTTGGAAACACCTTAAGGATTTTCTTGGAATTGTTTTCCTATATTTTCCTTGTAACCCTTTCTTCCTTAACTTCTACCTCTCTTTCCTCAAGCTAATAACACCTCAAACTAAACCTAGGGACTTATTTTCTGAATAAATAAGGTTAAGGGAGAGTTTTAAGTCGGCCAAGTCTGCCTCCCAATCCATCCAATCAAATTAAAACATTTGGTTTAATAAAAGACAATTTACCACTTAAGGAAATTGACAGGTTTTCCTCTTGTTCGTAATTTCGGCCTAACTTCTTACTCGAACATCCGTTTGATGCACCGTTTGTTGTGTTACAACCCTAACTCACATGTATACAACTATTTAGTTTTCACCTCAAGTCAATTGTAATGTTACAAGGGTCAAAACTAGTCCTAAACAGGAACATTTCTATCGAAAATAACCAAATCTTGTGTTTGTAAATAATTCGACAATTCATGATTTATGAAAGTAGAATTATACTAACCATAATCACTTAACATTAGATATACTAATAACACATTATTCATATCACATAGGATAAGTATGATTTAAATATAATTTATCATAATCATATACGGGTTGTCACGAAGAGTAATTGAGTGAGAGGGAGAGAAAGGAGGAGGAGAGGAAGAAGGTGGAGGAGAGGAAGAGAGATGAGAAGGAGAGGAAGGAGAGGGAAGAGGAGAGAAGGAGAGAGTAGGTGAGGACGAAGGCGGGGCAAGATCTGGTGCCTGTATCCGCCTTGCCTGAGGGGCCTCCGTTGCCCTCTCTCCCCAGTTGGCTCCTGCATTGCTCGAAAGAGCAATTTTGCCTACTGATCGTCAGAAGGCAATGGGGACCGACCAGTTAGCTCTGCAGGCGAGTCAGAGGTTAGCCATGGTAAGTTTGTTTCTCTTTTCTATGCTTGTAATATTTTCTTTAATGATTCTTTTTCTAATATTCTTCTTCTTTGCAGTTTGTGACCGACTTCGTCGTCCTCTACCGCAGTAGTGATGATCTAGTAAAGAGGAATGTTGGCCTTGAGAAGAATAATGCCGAGCTGGAGGCCGGCTTGAAGGCTATCGATGCTATCCAAAAGTTATCTAATCTCTCTCTATCTGAAGCCAACTGAATAAAGGAGGCGGTGATTAAGGAGATTAAGGAGTTGAGGTAGTCCTGTGACCTGGTCTGCTCGAGCAAGTTGGTTGTAGTGGAGGAGAATAAAGTGCTGGCAGAGAAGGTCAAGAAGGTGGAATCTGAGGTAGCCACCCTGAAGGAAAGCTCGTACAATGCCGGATGGGCTGCTGCATACGAGGATGCCGATGTTTAGATCGGCTACATCAGTCAACTGAACTTTAAGAAGGGCTGGAATAAGGCTCTTTTGGCTGCTAGAGTGGATATCGATTCTCCATTATTTGACGAGCATGATCCAAGACCGAAGCCTATTATGGATGAGGCACCTGCCCCGGCCATTGATGGTGGTGTTCCTGCTTCTCAGACCGTTCCTATTGATGCTCCTTCTGCCCAGGGAACAGCAGTTTCTCCACCTGAGGGAGGTGTCCCTGCTGCTGCGGACAAGGGAAAACAACCGGCGACCTCGGAGCAAACTGAGGTTGCTAGCTAGCTTGTTCTGAGGAACTTCTTTGTATATTTGCTTTGTTTGTAATGTTCTTCTGATTACTGATGTACTTGGAACATTCCATTTTAATGAAATGAAAACGCTTTCCTTTCTTCATACCGATATTTTTGCTCTTTAATTCTTTTTATAACTTGTAGTTTATTGATGTGGATGAGTATATACTTGCTACCTCTCAACTGGGAAGGATCCTCGGTCCTAATGCGAGCAATCAAGTTCGCCAAGCCTTTGTAAGGATTTATAAGTCCCTTAGGTCGATGAACAAGATCTTTAAAGATCAGTCCGAGCTCGTCTCCAAACTGAAGGATAGGCTTCAGGAGATGGAAAAGGTTGGTGCTTCTGTTCAAGAAAAAGTGAACCTTCTGAGGGCTAAACTTCTGAATGCCTCCGAGATCAATTAAGTCGGAGAAGTTCTTCAACGGGAGAATAAAACTCTGAGGAGGGAGGTGTCGCGACTCAGGGAGCATGCGCCGAGTGTTGCACCTCAAGTTTTGTGAGGTTCCTCTTCATCGGCTAGTCCGCGAGCTAGCACAGCGTCGAGCGCCACCCCTCAAGTTTTGCGAGGTTCCACTTCATCGGTCGGTCCGTGAGCTGGCACATCGCCGAGCGCCACCCCTCAAGTTTTGTGAGGTTCCACTTCATCGGTCGGTCCGTGAGCTAGCACAACGCCAAGCGCCACCCCTCATATTTTGCGAGGTTCCACTTCATCGGCCAATCCGCGAGCTCGTATAGATGCCGAGGGTCCAGTTAGGGAGATGGATGAGCTTCGAGAAGATGTTCGTCGAGCATATGTGATAGCTATCGGGCTCCAAAGAAATGTCACACGGCTAAGGCATCTGTTCAAGAAAGGTCCTCGACGAGTGTGGGCTGACGATTATGATCAGGGTTGGGCAGATGCTCCGATGAGATTGGCAGAGTTTGAAGAGCTATCCTTTATTAGGGGATGGTTGAATGCTCTCAGGGAGCTGAAAGTCCCAGGAACTCAGTCCTCTAATATCATCATGAGATCTCTCCTTCGACTCTGATGCCTAACCCTTTTCGAAGGGATGATCAGTGGGTCCCCATAGATGTTATTCCCAGGCAACTGCTGGAGCCGAATGTAAATGAGGTAGAGTTGGAATTAGCTCCCCACCCAGATGACGTCTGAAGAGCGCAAGTAGCTGATTACCTTTCTCGGAGACCTAATCCCCAATAGGATTTACTTAATTCATTCAATATAACTCTGTTTGTAAATGCAGTGAAGTAATAAAATGTTTATGTTTTGGGCGATTCGACGACTAAACATGCGTTGTGTATTTTTTACTTCATCGATTTTTGTTTTATTATCTTGGGCTCTTCATAGACGACTAGATTTGAAATGGGTAGAGTTGTTTTATTGCGTGAGTCCGGTATGCTTATGAGATACCATTATGCCCTACTTTACCTTTTTGGTCGTGTTGTCACACTCCCTTAGACCTAAGTGTGGCAATGGTGAGGACACATTTGGTGTTGAATGTTCTATCCGATCAGGTTTTCTGAGCCAAACATCGTTTGGCGACCAATTCAATTTGGCCGAGCTGCCTAAGGGTCCCCTGTAGGGCTTCATATATTTCCAGGGTCAATGCCAAGAGGTTGTTCGTGTTTCATAACAAAAACCTGAGGAGGGAGGCTCCCTGCTTTTATATATTGAGTAATGTGCCTATCACTTGGAAAAGATATGCAAGCTATAAAGTTCATAATACACAATTTTATGGAATGCCATTGCCAAACAATATTTTATTAATCAAACACAATAAAAATGAGTTGCTAATTCCAGTAATGTGATAAAATATCAATGAAAAGAAACTAGAAATAGAATTTCTTCAGGTTGTCCGCATTCCAAGCTCGGGGTATAACTCTGCCCTCCGGCGTTTCTAAGTGATAGGCTCCTTGCAGGTCGTCTCTTGTCACCTTGAATGGTCCCTCCAAGTTTGGACCCAGCTTGCCATCAGATGGTTTTACTGCGCTGCCAAGGACTTTCCTTAGGACGTAGTCCCCACCCTGGAATGTTCTTGTATTGACCTTTTTGTTATAGTGCTTTGCTAGATGTTGTTGGTAGCTCGCTAGTTTCACTAGAGCTAATTATCTACGTTCGTCGGCTAGGTCAAGTTCAGCGAGTAATGCTGCATCATTTTGGCCTTGGTCGACTAGGGTGAATCTCATGGTGGGGAGGCCAGCTTCTAGGGGGATGATTGCCTCCATGTCGTATGTTAGAGCGATTGGGCTTTCTCCGGTTGCTCGTCGTGGGGTAGTGCGGTAAGCCCATAAAATATGGGGCAGCTCGCTCACCCATGCCCCTTTAGCTCGCTCTAATCACTTCTTCAGTCCATCGATCACTGTTTTGTTGGAAGCTTCAACTTGGCCGTTGCTCTGAGGGTATGCTACCAAGCTGAAATGGTGTCTGATTTCGTGGTCGTTGTAGAAACTCTGGAAGAGGCCTCTCTCGAACTGCGTTCCGTTGTCAGTGATGATGGTTCTTGGAATTCTAAAGCGAATAATTATGTTCTTTTATACGAATCTCACCATATCTGCGTCTCTGATGTTTGCCAGCGGCTCTGCCTCAATTCATTTGGTGAAGTAGTCTGTCGCGACCAAGAGATACTTACAATTATCGGTAGCGATAGGAAGAGGGCCCACGATGTCCATTCCCCATTGGGTGAAAGGCCAAGGGATGGTAAGTGATCTTAGGTAGCTGGCGGGTTGGTGGACCATAAGAGCATGTAGTTGACATTTCTCGCACTTGTGAGCATATACCCCAGAATCTGTCTGCATGTATGGCCACCAATAGCCTTCCTTCATTGCTTAAAAAACTAGCAATATTCCTCCAATATGGCTCCCACAGATTCCTTCATAAAGTTCATGTAGAACTTGCTCGACGTCTTTTGGGTGAACACATTGGAGGTAAGGGTCGGTGAATGATCTCTTATACAACTTGCCCTCAGGAGATAAGTGAAAGCGGGTAGCTTTGACTCTTATCTGATGAGCGACCTTCTTATTGTCTGATAGTGCACTATCCTTTAAATAGTCCCTTAGGGGGTCCATCCAACTAGGTTTTGATTCGATCTGAAGAATATGGCCCATGTCTGGAAGCTCGTCGCTCTGGTTGATGCTTGGTTGGGAGAGGAAGTCGATAGGGATCATTCTCTTTAAGTCAGAGTTAATTATTGAACTCAAGGCTACTACGGCGTTAGCATAACAGTTTTGTCCTCTAGGAAACTATTGGACACTGACTTCCTCGAAGTTGGACATTAATTTCTTTGTTAAGGCAAGGTAGGTTGCCATTCTCTAATCCCTCGCGTGAAGTCTCCACTTATCTGATTGGAAACCAATTGTGAGTCGTCGAACACTTGTAGTTGTTTTGCACCCAATGCCTGTGCCTTTTGCAGGCCTGCTATTAATGCTTCATATTTTGCTTCGTTATTGGAGGCTTCAAATCCAAGTCTGATTCCTTGCTCGAGGATTTTATCTTCTGGGGTAACGAGCACAATGCCTACACCTGCCCCCTTGGAGTTGGAGGCTCCATTAACAAACAGTAGCCAAATACCTTCTGCAAAGTGATCTTCCCTCTTATCCACGGTTTGCAGTTGGTCGTAAGGTTGTTCGCCTGTAAATTCCGCGATGAAGTCGGCGAGGACCTTCCCCTTGATTGCATTCCTTGGTTGGAACTAGATGTAAAATCTTCGATAGTCTGTCGAACACATCCGCTTTCTATAGGACTTCTTTAAGGGGGTGTGACGTAAGGACGATGATAGAGTGTGCTTCGAAGTAGTGCTTTAGTTTTATCGAGGCTACCACTAGTGCAAAGGCGAGCTTCTCTAGTGGTAAGTATCATTGCTCGGCTTCCAAGAGGGACTTGCTTGCATAGTAGACCGGGTACTGGATACCAGTTCTTTCGCATACCAGTACAGAACTGACAGTGTGGCTGGAAATAGCAAGGTATAGGTACAGGGAATTATTTTCTTGAGGTATCACGAGCAAGGGTGGTGTACTGAGATAAGCTTTGAGCTCTTCTAATGCTTTTAAGAAATCTTGATTCCGCTCCACTGTTTTGCTCTTCTTCAATAGTTAGAAGAAAGGCTGACACTTTTAGGATGACTTCGAGATGAATCGATTCAAGGTGGCGAGCATGCCCGTGAGTTTCTGTACATCTCTTATCGTATGGGGAGGTTGTACCTTATTAATTGCATCAATATGGTCCGGGTTGGCTTCAATTCCTCTCTCGCTAACCAAGTACCTGAGAAATTTTTCTGACAGGACACCGAAGGAACATTTGCTCGCGTTGAGCTTCATTCGATATTTTCTGAGGATTTCGAAGGTCCTTGACAGGTCTGAGAGGTGGTCTTCTTTGTGCCTTCTCTTGACGAGCATATCGTCGATGTAGACTTCCATAGTATCTCCCATTTGGTCTTTAAACATCTTGGTGACCAGTCGTTGGTAAGTTGCTCCAGCTTTTTGAGCCCAAAGGGCATAACTTTGTAATAGTATAGTTCGACGGTGGTGATGAGCGTTGTCTTGTCTTGGTCTGGTGCATACAGAGGAATCTGATGATACCCTGAGTATGCGTCCAGGAAACTCATTCTTTCATGAGCAACTGTGGCGTCTACTAACTGGTTAATTTTTGGGAGAGGGAAACTGTCCTTTGGGCACGCCCTGTTAAGGTCAGTGAAGTCAATGCAAACTCTCCATTTCCCGTTGTTTTTCGGAACCTGGGTTGGACAGTTATTTAGGGAATTGAACTTCTTATATGGATCCTCCATCCAGCATCTTCTCTACTTCTTTCTCCACAGCCTTGGCCTTCTCGAGCGCAGTTCGCCGAGCCTTCTGCGCGATAGGCCTAAAATTTGGGTCGACGTGAAACCAATGACCAACCATACTGGGATCAATTCCAGGCAGCTCATAAGGTTCCCATGCGAAAACTTCAACATTATTCCTCAAAAGTACAGTCAATTCCCTTTTTCTTGATCTGTGAGAGAGGCTCTAATCAAGAACATTCTGTCTTTTTGTTGCCACCGACTGCGATCTCTTCTAGGTCTTTAATGGCCAGCTCAGAGGGAAGGATCCTGGTCTCCTCCACTCTGGGTCTTCCCGACTTTAACTGCTACTTTGAAGGTATAAAACCTTCTTATTCCTTAACCTTCTCTTTGGCCTTTTCGGCCTTCTTTTCTCGTTTTGGGCGGATGACCACTATGAAGCACCTCCTTGCCATCGCTTGATCTCCGTGGATCTTCATTACTCCTCACTCAGTCACGTACTTGAATTTCTGATGGTAGGTCGAGGGGACAGCCTTCATTGCATGTAGCCATCCTCTGTCGAAGATAGCTTGGTAGGGCAAGTCAATGTCGACTACCAAAAACTCGATCATCTTGGAGACACTTCCTACCCTCACTGGCAGTACGATCTTTCCCAAAGGTATAGTTACTTTCCCACTGAAACCAACTAGAGGGACAGTGGCTTCCTTCAAGTCAGCAATGCTTAACTTTAATTTCTTGAAAAGGTTGAGATACATTACCTCGGATGAGCTTCCCTGGTCGACGAGTAACGTATCGACGTCATAGTTTTATATCCAGAGTGTAATGATCAATGCGTCATGTTGTGGGGTTCTTACTCCCACTAAGTCCTCATCCGTACATACGATGTGTTTACTGTAGTCGACGTCATCGTCTCGCCGACGCTTTTCTGACTGTGTTTTCGCTGGATCGATTTGAAAAGCTTGCATTACTGCCGTAAGCTTTTTCACTTCCATCCGAGTTGGATTCCCTTGAATCTTCTTTAGATCAAATGCCCCATAAATCACTGCGAACTCATGGACAGCATCATCTTCAAGCACATTATCGGGCCTTGCGTCTCCATTGGCAGCGACCTTCTCTGCCTTCTTTTCCATAAACTCGTTTAGGTGCCCGGTCTGGGCCAGCTATTCAAGGTGAGACTTAAGAGCCTTGCAGTGCTCAGTTTTGTGTCCTCCTTCCTTGTGAAAAGCGCATCTCAGCGCATTGTTTCTCTTTGAAGGATCTCCTCCCATCTTTTTGGGCCACTTGACGAATGTCTCATCCTTGATCTTCGCTAGGATCTTGTAGATTGGTTCTTTGAAGACAGTGTTTACTGCCTGAAATGCTTTTGAAATATCGTTCTTATTTCCATTCTTGGAGCCACCCTTGCCCCCATTCTTGCCTCCTTTCTTCTGGTTTTCGGCCTTATCGTTGCCCTTGGCAGCGAGCTTAGCTCGACCATTCTCCCCTTCATTGAGGTGGGTCACATCCTCAACTTTGGTGTACTTCTCGATGCGAGCCATCAGGTCATCGATGGTTGTGACCTCCTTCTTAGTCAGGGATTGGTGCAAGAGGCAAGAGCTGGGTAGGCCAATCTTGAAAGAGGCCACTGCTACCTACTCTGAGCAATCCTCGACCTCGTTGAACAACTCCCAATACATTTTTGCGTAGTCCCGGAGGCTCTCCTGGGGCTTCATCTTCATTGTTAACAAGGCATCCATCCTCTTTGGATGGGAGCTGCTGGTAATAAAGCGAGTCGTGAAGAGCTCTTCCAGGGACTCAAAGCTCCTTATCGATCTGTGAGGGAGTCTCTCGAACCACTTCTGGGTCACATCATGCAAACTCGAGGGAAAGATTCGACACATTAGTGCGTCCCTGTGGTTCCAGAGAGTCATGGACTGCCTTTATTGCCTAACGTGATCGATAGGGTCAGTCTTTCCTTCATAGATCTTGAATATCGAAATCGCGAACTTCTTTGGGGCTTCTTCTTCTATCTCCCTTGAGAAAGGGGATTTCATCTAGGTCCTAAGAGCTCGCCGGGATAGCTCTCTGGTCGATCTGGCACCCCGATGTGCTGGGTGTTGGTATATTTCTCTTTGGACCAAATTTCGTATTTCATTGTTTCCTCGACCCGAGCTCCTGCAACGGTGAGCTGGTCACTGTTGCTCGAGCAAGTCATCATCTGACGAGTGTTCCTCGATCCTTTGGGATCCGCGTCTAGGGCTCCTTCCTCGGTTGCGAGACTTGCTCGCCTGAGGGCTAAGAGTACGATATTGGCATCGCCTGGTGCTACGATGGAGCTCTTTTTCCATCCTTTCCAATATCCTTTTAAGGCGAGCATTCTCAGCTTCTTGCTTGCGAGCGGCCTCTCCTTGCTCCTGGAGCCTTTCCTCATAGGCATCGATCAACCTGGAGATTTTTGTAGACCTGGCAGGTCCCTGACTTTCCTCTGAGGCTTGCAGCTCTGGGCGAACCCTTTGATCTGAACGTTGAACTTCAGATCTGATCCTACGAGGGGCAGGCTGCTCTTGGATATCCCCTGCTTGAGGGGCATTGCTACTGTGACCAGACATTCCAAATTCTTTGTTGGTGAGGGCTTTCTAAAAGGAAGACAAACGTTCCCACAAACGGCGCCAATTGTGGTGACAATTAAGTTCAGCACAAATTATCAAGAAAAGACAATCACCAGAGCAAATAAAGAGTTTAAGGAATGGCAATCACACAACACAATATTTTACGTGGTTCAACAAGAATGCATACGTCCACGGTGGTGCTCTCAATATTATTTCTCTATACTCCGGGGAGTTTTTTACAGGAAAAATAATGCATGCCCTTTGCTCCGGGCTAAGGGTTTGTTATATACATGTTCGTTTCTAGGGAGTGGGGATGCTAGACTCCCCCACGTCAATTCATAACTCCTAGAATATCTCCTCACGAGATTTTAGGAATAGACTAGGTCGTAACCGAATGAATTGGGGCGTGAGGCCTCCAGACTTTGGGCCGTAATTTATTGGGCTACTCGTCTGGGCCCAAGGTGATAAATCGAGGTACCCACAATATACATTTATATTTTATGTTAAAATTATAAAAAAGAAGAATAAACAAAATAACACTTGTAGTTTTATAAAAATCTGGTTAGCCTATTTCCATCTACGCGTCTATATGGTTATTCGGGTGCAATGTTTCCAATTACCAATTCAAAATTCACCACATTAGGACTCTACTGAAATTGATTATGACTAGTTTTTGGCCTCATATGCGATGCACGGGGGCAGGAGCGGACCTACCCCATCCCGAATGGGGGCGGCCACACCCACGAGGTTTCCCCAAAATTATGCTGTGGGTTTTATAAAAAAAATTATACTTATTTATAAGTTTTTAAAACTTTGGGGGCGAGTTTCTAAATAACCAAACTTGTTAAAACCTACAAAAAAAAAAAGATTACCTATTCTCTACAAAACGACAATCTCTTTTCTTTTTATCTCATTCTCTCCTCTCTCTCATTCGTCCTCATCTCAATCTCCCTCTCCTCTTCTCTCCCTTACCTCTTATCTCCCTCAATCACTCCCCTCTCCTTTTAGCCCTGTCGTCGGCAACAGCATGCCCGACAACAGCACACCCGACTGGCTCGGCATCGGTAACACACCCGACTAACTCAGCATCGGTAACACACCCGACAATCAATGTTAGTTAATTTTTTTTAGTATGTTATTTATTTTTTTCAGTGTATTAGTTATTTTTTTTCAATATGTTAGTTAATTTTAATTAGTTTAGTTGTTAGAATGTTGAATTTGGTGAAATTTTAATTAGTTTACTTGTTGCTGAAATTGTTAGTTATTGCTTAAATTAGTTTAGTTATTATTAGTTATTGCTGAAATTTTAACTTTAATTAGTGTACTTGTTGCTAAAAGTGTTAGTTATTGTTGAAATTTTAATTAGTTTACTTGTTGCTGAAATTGATTGTTATTGCTGAATTTTTAATTTGTCCCCAAAATTAATTGTTGTTGTTGAAATTTGTATTAAACTTTAATTTTAATTAGTAGTTGTTTATGGTTAAAACCTACAAAACAAGTCAAATTAACCCCAAAAAATGCCCTTGGAGGCTCCCTCCCCCGAACCCTTGGCATTTGTAAAAAAATTCCACACCCACAGCCCGAAAATCTTGGGTTTGCCTCTACGTCGGGATGACTTATAGATTGATATTGAACCAACAATGAGATATTATTCTTTTTTTAGGGGTTGGGGAATAAAAATACCTACCCATTCTTCTAACATACATGTACTAAAAAATTATAGCAAAAAAATCACTACAATCCGATCAATAAACATATTTGATATGACATAAGGCGACTATGCATCTTCAAAGCATGAGCATATCCAACTAATAAAAAAGGTCAAAATTTTGATTTTGTTTAAGTATAGAACACATTTTATAAGGTCAGATATAATTATTGAGAGTGAAACAAACAACAACTAATATTAGTGTTCTAAAAGCCATGCCTAAACGATGCCAAGGCGCTCTTAGGCGTGAAAGCGTGGAAAAAATGTTTCGCCTATACCTTATTCGTGGTAAAAAGCAGTCAACGAATGTGTAGTACGTGGTCAACGGTCTATGCGCGCCTATAAGTGTTAACACGCGTATTTTTTTTCAATGTTTAGTGAAACAATGTCGCTTTTTAAAAATCTTTTTTAACAAATCAGACCAATATATCGTTTAAAACGATCAAAAGACAAACGTAAACCTAAACCTCTTTGTCCCTTTCTGCCTCTCATAAAAAAAACGTAACATTGGCGACTGACTCCGACCAAGCCCGTCTTTGCCTCCGACCGACTCCGACCAAAACCTCCTAACCTTCGACTCACTCATTTCCAACTCCAACCTTCAGATTTCCTAGTATACCTCTCTTTAATCTCATTTTTTCTGGCTAATCACTAAAGTTTTTTTTTGTTTTCCCACTTTTATCCCTAAGTCTGACTCCGAACTAAAATTATAAATACTTTAAGTGCTTTTTTGTTTCCTATTAAGTTTTGACAATATAAATACATTCAGTATTTTTTCTTCTTTTCTATTTTTTTCATTTGAAAGCTAAAAAATACATTTCTTATATTGAATCATTTTGTATCCATTATTGATTATTGAATGATTATTAATATTGATAATTGAATGATGACTACCAAACATACGGATATAACTTAAATTTCAAGGTATGAATTACTTTATTGTGTTACTGGCCTAAAAATAATTAATAATAAAAAATATAAAAAGGGAAAATGCATTTTTAGCGCCCGTAAGGCTTTAGGCTTGATCTCTACGCCTCGATCACCCCTCGTGCCTTTTAGAACCTTGGCTAATATACACGTCCACTACCCACATTTACAAAAGGTTACTAATCATAAGGAAAAAAATATAATCAATGGGTTTTTTAATTGGAAATTGTGAGTTATTCAAAATTTTAAGTAATAATAAAAGCATAGACAATGTTATACTCAACGTACACGGACATTAATATTTACGTGTTCACTCAATTAGTTTACGATGAAGAAAACACACACACACACACACACACACACATATATATATATATATATATATATATATATATATACAAAAAGTCTCATGTAAAGACTCCTTATAGTGCAGACCTCGGAACATACCATTTTTTAAAATAGTAAAAAAATGAATTTTTTTATGAAACTTCATGAATATGATTTTCATGGTGAGAAGATCATCTCCAATTTTTTTCGTCGAAAAATTCAATAAAAAAACCATTGAGATGAGGTGATATGTAAAAAGATGGTATAAATATGCATTATCAACCGTTGAAATGTTGGCGATCATCTCACCCACTTTTTGATTGAATTTTTTTATGAAACTTCATGGATATAATCTCGATAGTGATAAGATCATATCCATGAAGTTTCATCAAAAAAGTCAATCAAAAAAGCGATTGGCGGCGACCCAACATTTCAACGATCGAAAATACATATTTATACCATTTTTTTACATATCACTTCATCTCAATGGCTTTTTTATTGAATTTTTTTATGAAAAAAAATTGGAGATGATCTTCCCACCATGGAAATCATATCCATGAAGTTTCATTAAAAATTCATTTTTTTACTATTTAAAAAAAATAGTATGTACCGGAGTCTGCACCATAAAGACTCCTTACAGGAGAGGGCATATATATATATATATATATATATATATATATATATATATATATATATATATATATATATATATATATATATATATATATATATATAGGAGTAGTATGAAAATAAACCTTTTACTCTACTTAGAAGAATATACCATTAGAAAAATGGGTTTGTACAATCTATCCCCCTCAAAGATATTAAGTCCCTCTAAATCTATGTTCGAATTATGTCCCATAACATAAAAATCAAACTACCAAGTAAATTATATTTTTTTCATTAAAATCATTTTAATAAGTTTGGGTTGTTGCAATTTACCCTCCTTGTCAAATTTATAACCCAAAATATTAAATAAAACGCTTTACCCTAGACCTAATTCAATATGGAAAACATATGATGACAAATATCATTTTTAGTTTACGAACTAATTTAGTAGAAGCATGATAGTTTAGGGATTATTGTTGTTCTACTTCAATAGAACCAGAATGCAAATAAATGTTCAGGTAGAGAAAGCATATGTACAAAATTTAAGTGATGATGGACCTGTACTGGTAAAATGTTGTAATATCCTCGTACTTGAGCATTTCATTGTAGGTTCTCTCTCACATTGTTACACACACATAAAGTACACCATGTCTTTAGGCCATCTGTAGTGGGAAAATGTAAAAAGATGTAAATGTAGGTTTTTTTACTTACATTGTTAAGAGGAGTTTTTACACTGGGAAAAGTGTAAGACAATGTAAAAACCTGACGTGGCCGATCTGGGCGGATGAAAGTTAAACGCCCAAGATCTGGGCGGGTAAAAGTTTAACGCTCAGATCTGGGCAGGTAAAAGTTTAACGCCCAGATAAATAAAATGGGGTTGGTCGGATAAAAGTCATGCGGCCAATATATCTGGGCGGATATCTTTTAAACGCCCAGTCTGGGCGGCTACCTTTTATCCGCCGACATCGTGTGGGTCCCATTTACACATTGTGTTTCGGCCATCTAAATTTGCACACCCGCTACATTTTCTCTCACCTAAATCTAAACATTTTCCTACCCACTGTGAGAACCAAAAACCTAAATCTACACATTTAGGTCAGCCACTGTGGATGGCCTTAGAATGAAAGAACATGGGGATTGAGGAGAACGTGTTTAGAATAAGCCAAACGATTAATCGAACAACTCAAAATCAAGTTGTCATTATTAAATTCTACAATTTATAAATATGTACCAACATGAATACTACCCTTTCTGTAAAGTACAAAGTTTAAAAAAAAAATCATAATCCCAAACCTACATATATCAAAACCAAGCCTTTCTACCCTATTTTGTGAAAATTGCACACACACTCACTTGGATAAATCACCAAACGCAACAACAGTTGGTGAATAACCAACAAAAACAATTCGTAAACCGTAATTAAAGCAGTATAGATTCACCTCCCTTCCACAATATCAGACCAGGATATGGACATTGAAGAGGACACTCCTCTTATCTCATCAAACGTTGGATGTGACCCATAACTCAAACTTTGAGGATAGTTGGACCACATTTGGTTAGTTTTCATTTTATCAAGCAAATAAGCATCCATGTCCTCTCCTTCCGATTCATCAACCTCATTTTTCCCCTCTAACACCTTCACAACTTGCCTCATCGTGGGCCTAGCACGTGGGTCTGGGTAGGCACACAACAAGCCCAAATGAAGCACCCTCTCGACCTCTGCCTCGTCGAACCCTCCTCTACTCCTCAACCTGTCATCGAGTGCATTTACTAATACGCCCCTCCCCATTAGCTCCCAAGCCCATTCTACCAAAGGTATCTCCCCTTCCACTATTGGCCTCTTCCCACACATAACCTCCAGAATCAAGACCCCGAAACCGAATACATCGGTTCGCGTGGTGGCCCGGCCAGTCCGGACCACCTCTGGAGCCAAATAACCTACGGTCCCAACAACCCGAGTCGTTGTGGCCACTTGACTATGAGCATGCATTCGGGCTAACCCGAAATCACCCAATTTCCCATTCATATCTTTATCAAGTAACACATTGCTTGCCTTAATGTCCCTGTGCAACACTTTGGCCTCCCAACCCTCGTGGAGGTAAAAGACACCCAAGGCCACATCTTTCAAAACCCTAATTCTATCTTCACACCCCAACATGTTGCTCTCATCACATTCAAACACCCACTTGTCCAAACTGCCATTTTCCATATAATCATACACCAAAATCAAACTACCCTTATCTTTTTTACACCAACCCCTCAACCCCACTAGGTTCCTATGCTTGAGCCTCCCAAGGCTGGAGACCTCAGCCAAGAACTCTCTCATTCCTTGATTGTTATCGTGAGAAATCCTCTTAACTGCAACCTCACCTCCTCCTCCTCCCAATACCCCTTTATAGACTTTCCCATTCCCCCCGAATCCAATGACATTTTCTTCAGAAAACCCCTTTGTGGCAGATTGAATTTGTTGGTAAGTGATCCTATGTGGCCAATACTCTAACTCCCAATCCTCCATTTCAGCTCTCTCCTTATCTCTCTGCCTTTTCCTCCTGATGAAAAACACAGCAAACACAGCGCATATAACAACAAGACAGAAAAGTCCCACCGTGATACCTGCAATAAAGGCCGTTGATCTAAAAACGGAAGGCGCTGGCAACTCAAATGATGGCAAACCGGTGGTAACCAACTGATCACTTAGCGAAAAATTAGAATTACTAAAAGTCCAACCCAAAATCAAATGAGATTGAATTAAAGCCCCAGTTGAGGCGGTGAAGCCAACATACATTTGATCCTGAAAAACTTGAGAGAGATTGAGAGGAATATTCAACAAAGGGTGGGTTGGTCTAGTGATCCCAGCTGGGGCCATAGTGATATTGATACGAAAATCCTGGTAATCAATCCAAACCTGATAGTTCCTGCCATTATTGAGCTGCAATTCCTGAAAGGAGTTGTTGGCATGAGAAGGCCAATAGCCAGCCGGGTGAGCAGCTATGGAGGTGAGAGAGTTGACATCGATCCCAACGTGATTGGCATCGATATCACTAAATTCCTGGTTTTCGAACACATCGAACTCGATTCCCAAAACGTGGTTATCGGAAATACCATCATTCGTCCGATTAAAAAGACCCAAATGTTGAGCTGAGCTGGAGCCCTCTATGCCTGTGAATGGAACGAACAAGAAAACGATGCCGTGGCCGGGGAGCCGGTTTCGACTAGGGGCCATGGAGAAGATGAAAGAGGTTGAGAAAGGAAGTATTTGTGACGAGTTTGGGTATCTCGTCAAAATTCTTGACGGGTACAGAGCTCGCCCGATGGAGAAGGGGGTCGCGTTAGTCAAGGTCAGGATGCGGGATGAGGACGAGATGCTCGCGTTGCCGTACACTGATAAGTTCGAGGCATCGAACCCGTTCAAAACAAAATCCACGCCCTCCGCACACAACACCAACACTGCTAAAATTGAAATTACTCTCTTCATTTTCAGGATTTTCTCATCATAACCAACCCATTAAACAGGCAGGCAGGCAGGTGGGTACTAATACTACTCGCACCCACAAATGTCAAAGACACACGCAACCCGGATGGATGGATAATATATTTCAGTCAAACCAGGACCAGGACCAGGACCAGGATCCATTGCCAATCAGGGAAGTTACAAAATGGGCACGTCATGTTTGACAACTCAAATGCCTACTCTTAAATTTCCCCCCTTCAACTCCACCAAATGCTCATATCACAATATTTCCGCTTCCTACACTACTACGAAATGTCAAATTTTTAAGTTCAATTTTTTCTTGTATTGTAAAATTACGAGCTAAATAGAATTTGGAGGAATTAAAAAAAAAATTATTTCATTGATATCTAAATAATTAAAAAGATATTATTTTTATTTATAGTATAAAGCAAGACATTTCAAAATATCTTATTTAATGTGGGAGGCAAGTAGATATCCATTATTTTATATATTTTATAATAATTTTTTTTATTGTACATTATTTTCACCATTCAATCATTGTTGTCTCATTAAAATCTTACTAAGAAAAATTTTCATAGGAAAAAATCAAGGTGAAGAAAAAAATGTGTAACTTTTGTGATCATTGAGTCGGTGGTAGAAGCGCTTAGTATTGTGTCATTAAAATCTCTAATAAAAAAAAAACTCAATGCAAAAAACTCTTTTAAAGAAAAAAGAGTACAGCACACATATGTCCATAAATATCATGTTCCTCTATTCTCCTCTTAAATAGATACTCCCTATAACTATGTCATTTATCTGATGATTAAGTCGGTGCGTTTCTATCTCATACCAGAGGTATACAACGGAACTGGAAAAACCAATAAATCGAACCAAACTGAATGCATTGGGTTTGGTTCGATTGGGTCTAGAGTTGTGTTTCGGCCGGATCGGATCGGAAAATGACCTTTCGGAAAAAATTCCAATTTTTTCGAAAATGAAATATTTGTTCCAATTTCCTATCCAATTTTTTCGGAATATCAAAAAAATTTCCAAATTCGGAAAAATCGAAAAATCGGAAAAAAAATCGAAAAAATTCGGAAATTCAAACATATACTAAAAATTCAGAAATTTTTGAAATTCCAAAATTTCAAAAAAATTAATATATGATTTTTGATTACTCGAAATTCTCATTTTAAAGAAATCGAAAAAAAGATTTAACCCAGCATGTAAATATGTAAGGATTTAACCATTTTTTCATTTGTGTAGAGGATAGAGAGATATTCTCCTTTTATAGAGGACTTTTTTGGGCCTCTCTTCCTCTCCTAGACGATGTGGGACACACGAGAATGTTTTAAAAAATTAGAAAAATTAGAAATCGGAAATAATTAGGAAAAATCGGATTGGTATAGTTTCGAAAAAATCGGAAATTTGGAAATTCAGAATTATTTCCAATTTTCAATCCGATTTTTTCGGAAAAATCAAAAATCGAAAACCTTTTATACGTTCCAAAATCGGAAAATATCGAATCGGATATCGGAAAAATCGGAATGTTCGAAAAAAAAACACAGCCCTAGTTGGGTCGAATTGGTTTTTCTCGTGACAATTCGATTCCGGCTCCAAAAATTATAGAACCGTTTTTTTTATTCAGTTCCACCACCAAAACAAACCAAATCGAATATGAACCGATCCAATTCGAAGCTGAAACCGAACCAAAAACCTAGGCTAAACTAAAACCAGTCTTATTTTAACATATTTTTACATTTTATATATATGAAAAATGTTGTTTTGTTCTTTAATTTCAAGGTTTTTCATTAAAATTCACTTTTAGATTTGGATTGAATTCATGATGTTTCCATATAGTGTCTTTTTTAAGTTATATTTTTGAAAAATTTATTGTTTTAATTGTTTATTTTAATACATTTTTTTATTGATGACCGATCCAAACTAACCGAAGAACCGTTGGTTCGTATTGGTTCGATTGTAGACAAAATCGGTTCGGTTTCATTTTCAAACAATGAAATTCATCAACTTTGGTTCCTGTTCCGATTTCGATTCCGGGTTAGTAATGGAATTGAACCAACCCGATCCGTGTAAACGTTTATCTCATACACAACCTTCTGAAATGTGGCTTTGACTTAAAGAATAGATTTTATAGGTTATTACTTCAATTTGATTTTTCTTTTAAAATTGGATTTTGGTAAATAGGGGGAAATTTATCAATTCATCAAATCTATTTTACTTCAATAGCATGACTCTTCTAGAGTTCATGTGTTGCATAACTATTTCGCAGTTTATGTATTTAAAAAATCGAAACGTGTTGGCCCTCGATGTAGCCCCTTTGAATTTGAGCTATATATGCATCATTTCCTTTACAGACATGGTAGTAATATCTGTTACTGGGGTAAAGTCATAAGTATTTTAATTGTTCCCCGTGATGATCACAGAGATTCTGCATCTACATAACTAACTAGATACAAATGGTTAGATATAAAAATATCACATAATATTATTGATATTAGTAATAATAATTGTTCTTGTAAAGAGATTAACTGCAATTATTATCTTCGGTATTGTGTTATGTATAACAATATACTAATAACGTATATGCATGTTACTCCTGAACTAAATTTAACAATGTATTAACAACATGCTAATATGGCACTTCTGGACCAAATTTATATTTTTCATCCTATTTAGTATGATATGGATATTATAATATTCAAAGACCAGAGACCATGGGTATACAAAAATGGCGTTTTTAATATATATTAAAGTATAGCGGGACTTTTCAATCTATTTAATTTATGGATCTGTGTTTAGCAGAATTATTCTCGATTTGTAAGCCAAGACAAAAAATAATTACCCCGAAATTATTCATTTTTTAATTCCTTATTTGGGTATTTCTTATTTCAACTGAGCTTTTTAGGAACACATCCTTGTAAGGATATTTATATAACGGCACATCATTATATATAATTATTTCCATACCCTTCCTTGAACAAGTAGTTGCTAAGATGATTGTACATATATCCATTTTGATTACCTAATGTACAATGAATGTCTTAGTGTATTTAAGTACGTACTCCATATCTTTGCTTCAGGCAAAGAAAATTCTTCTGGGATTTTAATACGTATAAATAAGCAGTTATAATATTCATGAGTCTTATATATAATATATTTCAAAACTTTTTAGCTAGCCAGATATCTAAAAAGTATTTACCATCGTAAAGGGAAAGTATGTTCATATATAATCACTTTTCACTTTCTTCAAGAAACCTTATGTCATAGTTCATGCACTTTTTAGGGAGTTTATCAATTCAATTTTTTATAAATACTCATTCGTAACCTTCACGCTTAATATCTCATGAGTTTTATACTATAGGTTTGAATACACCATGTTTATTTAGAGATTCGAATTGTGCCATTGTGGCATTTTCTCATTTAGATCAATATATGATTTCTCGGCATTCATTTATAGTACGTGGATTTGTAGTATCATTGTCCTTTATTTTTTATTATAGCTACAACATATATATTAATGTCATCAATGATTGTCTTTGTTGATCCCACTTTTTTTCTTGTATACGTATAAAATATAGAGATCTCATTAATATTACGTACCTTTCCCTACTTTGGGAGCTTTATAATCACTTCAAGAACTTGTGTCTTTTCGTAGACAATAACCTCTTTTAGGTTTTCAGAGAAAGTGGATATTTATTCGTAACCTCTTTGGGGACGTTTATCTGGGCATGATTTTATTTAATCTCCACTATTATAGAGTCAAGTAGTTGAGACCTATAGGTTTACCACGTTTCTGGCATGCAATAAATTTATTTTGCATTGAGCAATATCGGGGGTATATTAGAAAAAGTGAAAGTATTTCAAGATAATCCTCTTCGTTCTTCCGGAATGGACCGTACTTTAGGAATAATTTGTACTTCAGGTACATTCTATCCTCCCCCCTATTGGTGGAAATAATGTATCATCAATAATAAAATTTTACAAAATATACAGTAAACATTATATTTTGAAATTTTTTAACGAGATCTATAAAAGGCATTTAATTTTAAAGTTCGAAATTTGCTATTTTGCAATGCAATTTTTGATATATTTTTTCGACGAGTGAAATTTCAAATACCAATGATAAATTGGATTATGAAATTTTTCTATGCAATTGCGAAATTTCATAGTGTTTTTTTCACAATGGGAAACTTCAATTTTTATAATATTTTGTTAAAATACATTGTTCATTTTTTTATTAATTTTTTATTTTTCAAATGTTTATGTAAATAACTATCAAATTAAAATGAGAATTTTGAAACAAATTATATGTGAAACTTTACAATGACAAATAGAGCATTGCAAATTCGCAATATTAAATATTTTTAGTCACCAAATTTGTTGAGTGAAATTTTAAGGTGACATTTTTCATGAGGGAGTTGTTAGAAATTCATCAGTGGGTAATAAGAGACTTGTCGAAGTCACGGGAGTGTCGCCAAAGGCTCATCACATGGTTACCAAAGTCACATGGTATCACTAGAGGCTTGCCAGAGTCACAAGTGTATCATCGGGGACTCATCGAAGGCTCATCCAAGTCATGAGGTGCTACCAGAGACTTGTCGTAGGGTCGCCAGATTCATCGAGAGTTGTTGGACGATCGCCAGAACATTTTTTGGAGCATCTCTAAAAAGTCATCGAAGATTCAGTGCCAAAGGTTTGACGAAGAGTCGTCGAAGATCTTGAGGGAGTTTAGTTAAAGAGAGAAAATGAATTATTAATCAGTTTTGCTATGGTGAAGGGTATTTTTGTACCATTGGGTTCCATGTTCCATATGTTGTTATCAAGGTGAATGAGTGAATGCCTATTTTATTTTGGGGCTTGCGTGCTTCAACCCATTGTTTATAAGTTTTGGATGATGATGTTCATAATTTAAAAAATTAGATACTTAGGTACTGTGCACATAAAAATATGTACGCGTAGTAAATATCACATTTCAGAGAACGTAAATAATTAAACTTTTGTCTTTGTTCCCATTTGCATTGAACACATTCAAATTGTGAACTTCAATATTACATTCCCTTCATCGATTTCATTTGATAAATGTCGTCGATATCTATCCATATATTTAAGTTTGTACATATATGACTTGAATTCCCCACAAAATGATAAAATACGAAAATAGACTTATCATTTAAACATTATCTATCCAAGTGCAAAATTAATGACCAAATCATTTAAAACAATTCTTTATATACCACATTGTCATAAAATTTCTAGCAAGGAACCTACAAGTAAATTTTTATTTAATTTTAATTTTGGTCAAATTTCCATTTTTGTAATTTTTCGGGTTTTGATTTCTATTTATAACAGATTCATTAAGTTCACAGTCAACACTCACTTGTTAAAAAGTTCCCCTAATTTAATGCATAAAACTATCAAAATGTCCCATATGGTAAAATTTCCATTAAATTTGTGTCCCAACTACGAAATGCCCTTCATTTAATGCCTACAATCTTAAGTTTGTTGGTACGTAAAAATTAACCAAAGCCAAACAATTCAATTTTGGGGGGCGCACGCACGCACACACACACACACAAACACACACACACACACGCACACGCATATATATATATATATATATATATATATATATATATATATATATATATATATATATATATATATATATATATATATATATATATATATATATATTTGGATATTACTTGAATAAACCCTGGAAAAATTAAAAAGAGATAATTTTTTTGCTTAATCCTTTAATGCCTAAAATTATAAGTGAAGTTCAATAAAAACTTTATTAATTTCATATATAATTTACCTCGATTATATTAATCGGATTCATCTTGACTTTTGCATAATACTATTTCTCTAGTAATAAAATAAAGATCTTAACGATTGCCATTTGTTCATAATTTGCTTGCACGTTAACTTGTTTATATTTATCTTTCGTGTTTTCAAATAACTGTGAGTTTACCTTAAAACTCTAAATCCTATCGAGATTGACATTTGTGGTCATCACAAAGGCTAATGATTCAACTTTATTCAGCAAAAATAAATTATAAATTTTTATGTTAAATATAAATAAAATATTTTACAGTTAGACATATATAAAATGTCAAATGCAAGACCATGACACAATTATGACTTATTAATATCAAAACAATAAACCTTAATTCTTAAATGATATCAAATGCACTATATTTATTTATATTTAATGAATAAAAAATAAAGAAAACTCCAACTATTATTTAAAAATAAATACCATTTTCCCATTAATTAACCTTTTACGATACATGGTGTATTGTATTTTTCCATTTCAAATACGAAAGAGCATTGCACCCAAATAAATTGTTATAAGCAAAATAAATCTGCATCCTACCACTACTTAGTGCTAAGAGGGAATCAAAGTCAAACACACCTAAAGATCTTAACATAGTTGTACGAAAATAAAGGTTGACTATAAATTTAAAAACAAATTTTAGGGAATATATAACTAAATAAATTGCAGTAACTCGCAAATAATAACAAGTTTCGTAATTTAGTCACTTAAGTAATTAAATACCAAATTATATATATATATATATATATATATATATATATATATATATATATATATATATATATATATATATAGAGAGAGAGAGAGAGAGAGAGAGAGAGAGAGAGAGAGGTGGCTAACACTTTGAGTGTTAGTTTAAGGGTTAGAAATAGAAGCCAAATGAAAAGGAAAAGATCAAATATTGCAGATGATTCGTATCGAATATTGCATATTTTCGTCCGTTATCTTTATGCATTCTAGCGTTTTTACGGTCCTTAATGCCTATATTTATGCTCATTAACCAGACAACCTGGGATTTGGATATATACATGCTTTTCAGGGGTTAATTGTGCTTTTATAGGTATCGAAACGCTAAAAGTGGATCCGTTGCATTTCAGAGAAGTTCTATCGCTAGACACTACTTCAAAGGCACTTTAGTCAATTTACATTTCTTCTCTAGCTCATAGAAATTCCACGGATGTGTAGTTCATTGAGTTAGCGTCCCATGGCTGCAAACGGTGCATCATTTGGATTTCGGACGAAGAAGATATGGTCGTTTCCATTAATGGACTTTTCCCCCTCTTCATGGACCAAGGGCTGCCAAAAACAGAGTGCCGGTCGACCGCAGTTTTGGATTTTGCCTACGAAATGAGACAGTGGGTTGGGACATGTTCGATCGATCGATCGATGGTTTTGATCAATCAATCGATGCCCATCGATCGATCGATCGATCATACCAGATATTTGGAAATTCGTTCATTTTCTTTTCTTTTTCCTTTATTTCTTTTGTAACTTACTATATAAAGGATTTTGTTGTAAATATCAGAGATTAAGTTAGATATTAGATTTTAGAGAGTTGTAGATTAGGGTTTGGGGAATTTGAGAGCTCTTCTTCTTCCTCTCTTGGTTTGACACCCTGTAGGGTTTGTAATTGATACTTTCATCTTCCCTCCCCATTAATATAGTTATTTTTACTTCATTCTTGCTTTGTTAATTAGGTTTACATGCTTTATTTACATGCTTTGATTTAATTTCTTTCTAGTGTAGATTTATCGCATTTATTTACCTCGTTTTTAATATGCTTTCTAGCTAATTTAGTCTAGGTTGTGTTTGAATGGAACTCCCTCGGGTTGACGAGTTGCTTTTCTTTAGTGATGGTGTTTACGGGTCTATTTCGAGTGCGTTGTCCTAGTTATTGTGCCTAGGAGATTTGACGGGGCATATCATGTATGTCCCATGCTTACGACCTTACGTGCATAATTTCCGGGGTATTTGTTGACGCCAAAATCTTATTAGGCTTTTATGCGGATTTAGGGACGTGACAACCCTTGGTTCAATTAACTATCGAAACGAGACGCATTTGTAATAACTCGTCGGCCCATGTGACCATTTTATACTTATTAACTCGGGTGAGGGATATTCGACGCAACCTATAGTTTTACTCACTTTGTTAATCTAGTTTCAATACACTCGCCTAGATTAATATTTCCCTTTTATGTATCTTTTCCTTTTTAGTTTGTAATTCACCTTTTACACTTTTATTCTGGAATATTAAATCCTATAAATTCTAGCAACTCGTCTCTGTGGATTTTTGATACCCGGACTTGGCCTCTATACTCACCCGTTGAGTGTAGTTATAAGTTTAGATTTTTGTATAGTTCAGGTGAGCCGAATTCAAAACGACCGACGGTTAGGTGACTCGCGTCACGGCAAAACCCAGCTTATCAAATGGCGTCATCGCTGGGGATGAGATTGTTTTAGACTTTATTTGATTTAGTATTTCGTAGTATTTTCTTTCTATTTGTATTATTTTCTAACCTTTTTGCAAGACTTCCACATTTGAGCACTTATAAACGCTTGAATTTTTTCCGTACGCACCTACTTTGTGGAATTCGTCACTTCGAGCCATTTTTTGGGGTAAGCATGACTTATTCCAATTCTTTCGGTAATCATTATGATAATTCTCAAAACTCTTGCAAACCTTTGAATTTTGGTCAATACTTAGAATCCCAAAAATTTGCAACATCTAAAATGACTTTGGGCGAGTATTACAAAAGTCAAGCTTTGAAATGCGTGTATTTTGATGATGATGATGATGATGATGATGATGATGATGATGATAATGATTTTGGGCCTCTACTTCCTTATAATAGGGATTTTGAAACGAATTGCAATAGTTTTCAAAATTCCTATAATAATGATTTTTCGTTTAAGTCTGATGGTAATTTTCAAAGTTCCCATTTTCAAGTATCCGCACCTCAACCTATGACATTTAGTGAGGGCTTGCGTATGTATGAGAATGAGAAAATTGAAAATCGTTATCGGGTAGAAAATCGTTTGTGGGAACATGAATTGGATTTATTATTTGAATCCGACGACGATTTTGCTTCCAAGACTTTTGAAGTCGAGGAATGTTTTGAACCAATTGAGGACTTTGTGCCTACTTTGGAACAAACCATTCGTCACTTGGCCCATCTTATAATTGAGAATGAAAGCGAGGATGAAATGGATGTATTATCTATTTGCAATGAGATGATTTCTTCTTTGGATCCCAAAGAAGAAAGTTTCATTGAAAATGATCATATCTCCTTTGAAATTCCAACTTTGAGCGATGATAACTCATCTCTTGAGTTTGAATTTCTTTCATCCCCATTTTCATTCTCTGTTATCACACCGTCACAAGTACCTGATGATTCAGTTTCAAACTTTAATGTTTTAAACCTTTTCACCGATGAGGAGTACTTGCTCGAGTCGTCTTCCATGATCGCATCCTTGCCTTTGTGTGCGCCACCTCCCATTCCAATTTCAAAATCCTTGGGAGGGTATTCTTCTTTTCTCAGTCCCCACATATTTTTGTCACTCGTTCAATCCAAATCCCCCATCGTCCCTCCAAAATTTTTAATTGACGATGGCTCATTTCTTCCGCCTTACACATGTCTTTCGTTGTTCAAACGAAATTCATATTTTTCGAAAGGCATGCTTGTATGTGAGGGTACACCGGTTATTCTCCAAAGTCAAATCGTTCTCATGGTGGACCCTCAACTATTTAGACTTCTAGTGTACAGTTAGTAGGTTGTATATAGTTAACTTTTTATTCTTTCTTTCTTTTTGTTTTTTCCTTCCTTTTTAATTTAGTCTAGTGTAATTAGTTAACTTTTCCTTATTTGTTTTTGCTATGCTTGTTACTAACTTGTTTTGTAGAATCATCGGACTCACACTTTTCGAAGATCGCTCCATTTTGGGTAATATCGCTATTTTCCTTCTTTAACTTGGTTCTTAATTAACATTGAGGACAATGTCAAGTTTTAAGTTAGGGGGTGTGGGATATTCTATCCATTTCTTTGTTAGTCCATGTTTTTGCTCACATGTTAGTTACTTAGTATGCTTTTCTTAGAAAATTAAAAAATTTCAAAAAGATTTTCTTTCTTTTTTCTCCTTTTTGGGGCATTTTGCCTTTGTTTCCGATGATAAATTTTAATAATTGCCCGATCCAATAGACAACCCAATGATGCATCTTCTCGATTTTAGAAGTTATTAAACTTTAGTCTCAATTATTTATATTATGAATAACTTCATGAATTAAACTTTAATCCCATGAGCACATGCACTTTTATTGTTCTATTGATTTGGTTTAAGATTTTTATAACTCGGTAATCTTTTGTTGCATTGTATATACTTACACCGAGTAAGCTTTGTACCTTTCGTCGTTTGTGAGTGTATAGACTATTCTTTTCTCATTGAAAATGTTGAATTCGTAGGTAATCTCTCTATTCTTTCATTTGATCGTTCATTAATTGAGTTCATACTTGAAATGTATTACTTGAGCATGATTTTCATATATTGTTTTGACTCGAGAATTGCGTAAACTTTTGAAAATGATCATAGGCCATCTTTGTTATATCACTCATATTAGCCTTGACCTCACCTTATATGTTTCCCCTCGTCAACCCCTTTGAGCCTAAATATTATCCTTTCGTTTCATAACCCCAATCCCATAACCAACTCCGCATTGGCATTTTAAATCATACATACACATTCCATACCTTTGTTTGGAATGTTGCTTGGGATTGAATGATGTTGTTGTGTTGATATTGCAATTTAGGCATATGAGAGTATGAAAGGTAAAGAAAAGAAATGTGAAAAAAGAGAAGAAAAAGAGAAAGCAAAAGGCAAAAGAAAACAAAAGAAAACATTAGAAAAAGAAGAAAATAAAAGAAAGAGAAAGTTGTAAATGTTGTGTATAGTGTTCAATAAGCTTTGATTGCTCTCCAAATGATATATCTAATGCTTATTTTCCAGTTTTGATATTTCCCGCATTTTTTCATTATCCCGAGTTTTCATTCCGAACACTTTGAATCCGAACATACATTCCCTTCATTTCGTACCCTAGCCAAACCTACACTACAACCCTATTAAAGTCCTATGCGATCTTAAAGTGTATTTAATTTAAAAGTCATAATAGGTTTGATAATCTGTGAAAATGCATTTCGCCTCCTTTAATGAGAGGTATCTTTCATTGAGATTACAGTTTTTCAGTTTATATATAGCATTCTTCATTTGTGACATGTGTGCGGCCTAGTTTCCCTTTAGATTTACTCTTTATGCCCGCATTTCCGTGTGTTACCTCCCTGTTTTGAGTGAATTCACTTGATGAGTGTAATGCCCGTAAGGATTGAATATATGTCTGCTTTAATGTTTATCCGATTTATATACGTTTTTGCCATATCATACTTTGCATGTGCTCGCTCCCCTCCCACATTTTAAGGTTTCAATTCTATGAGGTGCATTCTATAATATTAATGATTCGGACTTTTGTTTGAATCCGTTCAATGTGATAATAATGCGTATGAAATCCTTTTCGCTATTATTGGGCTTGTTGCATGTTGGGTTGGGCATATTTTGAGAAAACCATGTGATGTTTGTGGGTATCATCCCTGAAAACCCTCACGAGACGACACTCGTCCACTAGGGTAACCTAGGGGTTTAACAACTTATTGCATATGCTAAATGCAATCGTGCTCCCTACGAAAGTGGCATTTATATTTTGATACATATATACGTCTTGTACTGCCCTCTGTAGACTGGTTTTGTTTGTTTCATTACTAGGGACTAGCAATGTTTAAGTTAGGGGGTGTGATTCGTATCGAATATTGCATATTTCTGCCCGTTGTCTTTATGCATTCTAGCGCTTTTACGGTCCTTAATGCCTATATTTATGATCATTAACCAGACAACCTTGGATTTGGATATATACATGCTTTGTAGGGGTTAATTGTGCTTTTGTAGGTATTGGAACGCTAAAAGTGAGGATTCGTTGCATTTCAGAGAAGTTCTGTCGCCGGACGCTACTTCAAGGACATTTTAGTCAATTCACATTTCTTCTCTAGCTCATGGAATTCCACAGATGCGTAGTTCGTTGAGTTAGCATCGCGTGGCTGCAAATGGTGCATCGTTTGGAGTTCGGACGAAGAAGATATGGATGTTTCCGTTAATGGACTTTTCCCCCTCTTCATGGACCAAGGGTTGCCAAAAACAGAGTGCCGGTCGACTGGTCTTGGGGCTCCGGTCGACCGCGATTTCAGATTTTGCCTACGAATTGAGACAGTGGGCTGGGACTTATTCGATCGATCGATCGATGGTCTTTGATCGATCGATATATCATACCAGATATTTGGCGATTCGTTCATTTTCTTTTCTTTTTTCCTTTTCCTTTATTTCTTTTGTAACTTACTATATAAAGGATTTTGTTGTAAATATCAGAGATTAAGTTAGATATTAGATTTTAGAGAGTTGTAGATTAGGGTTTGGGGGATTTGAGAGCTCTTCTTCTTCCTCTCTTGGTTTGACACCCTTTGGGGTTTGTAATTGGTACTTTCATCTTCCCTTCCATTAATGTAGTTGTTTTTACTTAATTCTTGCTTTGTTAATTAGGTTTACATGCTTTGATTTAATTGCTTTCTAGTGTAGATTTACCGCGTTTATTTATTGCATTTATTTACAACGTTTATTTACCTCATTTTTAATATGATTTCTAGTTAATTTAGTCTAGGTTGTGTTTGAATGGAACTCACTCGGGTTGACGTGTTGCTTTTCTTTGGTGATGGTGTTTACGGGTCTATTTCGGGTGCGTTGTCATAGTTATTGCACCTAGGAGATTTGACGGGGCATATCATGTATGTCCCATGCTTACGACCTTGCGTGCGTAATTTTCGGGATATTTATTGACGCCAAAATCTTATTAGGCTTTTATGCGGATTTAGGGGCGTGACAACCCTTGGTTCAATTAACTGTCGAAACGAGACGCATTCGTAATAACTCGTCGACCCATGTGACCATTTTATACTAATTAAGTCGGGTGGGGGATATTCGACGCCACCTATAGTTTTACTCGCTTTGTTAATCTAGTTTCAATACACTCGCATAGATTAATATTTCCCTTTTATGCATCTTTTTCTTTTTAGTTTGTAATTCACCTTTTACACTTTTATTCTGGAATATTAAATCCTATAAATTCTAACAACTCGTCTTTGTGGATTTTCAATAACCGGACTTGGCCGCTATACTCACCCGTTGAGTGTAGTCAAAAGTTTAGGTTTTTGTATAGTTCAGGTGAGCCGAATTCAAAACGAACGGCGCGTAGGTGACTCGCGTCGCGGCAAAACCCCGTCTATCAGCAGACTTGCGGGCATATCGAAAATAAAATGGGGTCAAACCCAAAATAATCATACTTTAAAAGGAAAATATTAAGGCCTAAAAAACTCCACATAAATATCTGTGCCCTATTAATTGTATGTCGAAACTCTCTACGTACTATTTTTAGGTTCTAAGTGTGTGTTATTATGAAAAATGTTATAAGGACCATACTTTATATGAATTTAAGACATTAGTATTATGTAAGCACTTTTAATCTAAGAGTAAGAATTGTAAATTCAAGGGTCGTTTTTGTTTTTTTTAATATTCGAAGATTGAATTCTAAATGTTTATATATGTATATGTATGTGAATGAGTATGTGTATATGTATATGTATATGTATGTATATATATTATTTTTATTTGAATGTATATTGTTTGTTAAAACTTATTTGACTCTAAATGCTTAATATAGGCATTTTAACAAATTTATCATTAGTTACTATTTAGTAACTTCATTATATTAGTGTTTTTTAACAAATAAAATATGGGTAAAATTATAATAAAATTTTATTAAATAATTTAGGCATTAAACATTCAACAGAGGAGTTACCTCTTAATGTGGAATGTTGAATTTTAATAATTTTTAACATGAAGAGCTAAAAATAAATACTAAATATTATCTTTTAATGTTAAATGGAACTCAATTAAGTATTGAACATTAAAAACAAACATCTCCTTAAAAACAAAAAACTTTAACTCTCAATATTGCGCTGAACATAACAACATGAAAAAAATATGATTCATGTATTCGATCGCAAATAATTGAGAAAAAGACTTTGTTGATTTGAGTAGTTGAGTATGAAAATATCTATATTGTATCACTTTTTTAAAATATTATGTTTTTACCTTCATATTATAAAATGCGCAAAATTGAATTATTTTTAGAAATTAATGTGACAAGTTATGACATAATATATAAAGGGGATACACCAAATAGTCCCTTGAACTTTTTTCAATACATGTATAGCAAGCGTTTTTATTTTGGACCAAAAAGTCCTTACCATGCCGCTGGCGCAGAGCTTTAAAGATAAGAGAATAAGAGATTTTTTGGTACATAATAAAAGACTTAGACCAAATGTGTATTAAAAAAATGTTTAAGAAACTTTTTGGTATTTGATCCATATATAAAAGTAGTACAATTACAATTAAACAAATATACTTGTTTTCTTAATCGACACTTCAATAATAGAATGTAGACGTAAAAGACAAATATTAATATCAACGTTAACTAATCTTTTACGCTGATCACGTACACATTGAATATAATAATAATAATAATAATAATAATAATAATAATAATAATGGTCTTGTGCGGGTTAGTCTACATTTTAAGAATGCGGACCGGACATGTGTAACCTAACGGTGCCCCTAGAAATTATTGCCTAAATTATATGTACACTCTCTCTCTTTTCTGAGTCACCGCCAGGTGACACATGTCCGGTCCTCATTATTAAAATGCGGACTAGTCCGTATAAGAGCAGGACTATATATATATATATATATATATATATATATATATATATATATATATATATATATGTGTGTGTGTGTGTGTGTGTGTGTGTTGATATAATAATTTATAACACCAAAAAGATTTGAATTTGATAAAGACAATTATTTTTATGTTCTTTTATAACCACGAGTGTTAGTCGATTTAAAATCTGATCCAAAACCTGGTTACCGGCCCTAGTTTTGGAAGTGTGCTTTGGGGGAAGGTGTAGTTAAATTTTTAAGAAGAAAGCCAACTCAGATTTATTTTTTGGGTTCAATGACTCAGTAACCACATATTAAGACGATTCATATAATATGAACAAGAAAGAGATGATTACAGATAAGATGATGACGACCAAAAGAAAAGAGTTAGGAAAATTGGGGGTGGCGTCTGCTGGACATTAAAAAATTTTCGACTACAAAGAAAAGGCAGTTGTTCTTGTACGGAGTTATCATCCATGTTACCTTGAGCTGTATGATGTACGACTACACGCTACGAATGTCCCTCTCAAATAGTTGGTGCTCCACCTAAAGGTCAATTTAATTTGTTTTTTATTTTATTTTTAAGTGCTAGTCAAATTCTTTGCAATTAACGTCTCAATCTATTTATCCTTTCTACTACTCTAAAAAAATCCGTCTAGATTTGATGCTTAAGAGAAACGTCCCGCCTTAAGATTTTTATGTCTTATTTTTAATAAAATTCTTAAGACACACTTTTTTCTAAGAACAACAATGCTTTAGTGAAACGATATCGCCTTTTAAATTTTTTTTTACGAATCGGATCATTATCTCATCTAAAATAATCAAATAGTATTTTAATTTGCAAATATTCACACATATTTTTATGATATATACAATTTTAGTATTTTAATAGCCTTGTTATGATTAAAAAATATTAAAATATATTACGAAGGCGTAAACGTCTTTTCACGCCTTTTTACGCTTAAGACCCGTCTAAACTTCTAAGGAGGCTTGACCTCCACGCCTCAATTACGCCTCGCGTTTTTTAGAACCTTGATCCTTTACATTGAACAACCGAAGCGTGAACAAAAAGGATCATCCCAAGAATGAGTCTACACCACCTTATACACTATTGTTTAAACATAAGGTTAGTTGTAAATTTAATTTTGGAAAAGTAATCTTATGTTCCTCGCAAATAAATTTTAAATATTGAAGAAATTTTTATAAATTTTAAACACTTAGGTCAATTAATTCTATTCTTGTAGAAGTACGCGCTAGTGACATAACAATTGAACCTAATAGTAAATTGTTCTTAAATATTTAAAAATTGTCAATAAGGAACCTAATTGTACATTGCCCTTTAATTTTCAAGTGGGACCATTTTAAAATTTATATATATTTTTTCATTTTTTGCAAAATTAACCCTTATATTTTTAATTTAAGTAATTTAAGACATCCATTACTACTCCATTTCCAAGTCAGGTTCATTTTTACAAGAGACACAATTAATTTATTAAGTTGAAAAATTAAAAAATGACATGTGGATCAAAAATTAAATAATTAAAAAAATACTTTTAACACCTATTAAAATTTAAAAACAAAACAAATTTGAAAATATAAAATCCCCAATCTTAATCCCTCCCGTCCCCCCCCCCCCCCCCCCCCCCCCACCTCCTCCATTCCTTCCATCTCCATCTACCACTGATGAGCCATAACCACCACTCCACCACCACTACACCAAAATGGTCAAATTCACACCCTTTAATCGGCTAGCCTTGTCACGGTCAATGACCGTGACAATACCGAAAAGTTGTCACGGTCAATGACCGTGATATGTCCGATACAATTCTATCAGTAAAAACCCCCCCCTCTTCTTTTTTTCCCACCGATTTTATTCCCTATATTTCTCTCTCTCTCTCTAGCGACTGCTCACTCTCTCTTTATAACTTTGGTATGTTTTCTCTCTCTATTTCTCCTCCATTTATGTATAAGTGTATGTATCTGTGCGTGTGTGTATATATGTGTGTGTAAATGTGTGTGTGTGTGTGTGTGGTGTATATATGCGTGTGTGGGGGGGGGGGGGGGGGGAGAGGCGGCAAGGCTGGGGGAGGGGGGTGTATGTGCGTGCGTGTGTGTGTATATGTGCGTATGTGTGTGTGCGCGTGTGGTGGGCAGGGCAGCCGGGGGGGGGGGGGCAGGGGGTGTATATGTGCATGTGTGTGTTTTTTTAATTAAATTTTTATTGCTTTATTAGATATTGCCCCTCATATTGTAATGCCCCTTGTAAAAGAATTGATTGAGTTAATATTGATTGGTTGTTAATTTTTTTTGTAAATTAATAATTAGTGCCCCTTTCATATGTAAGTAAGATTGCCCCTCATTGTAAATTAGTAAATTAATAATTGTATACTTTAATTGTTTGTTTAATTGATGAAAAGAATTAATTGAGTAGATGAATTAGAAGGAGTACGGGATACACATTTGTTGTTGCCATTGCGGTTAGATTATAGTGGATCGGTGTTGGGTTGGTTAATTTTAAAAGTGGCATGACCACTAGATTATTGTCTATATGGGAGTGGGATTTTTCAACTTTTTTTGAAAATTACTTTGTATAACGAACAATATATATATAGTATGATAATTAAATGAAACATACTTGAAATTACATATAGTGCGCATAGATACTAGCCTTCTAGTTCTTATGCGTACGCATTTAATAACCCTTAGAGCCGTTAGAGAGTCATTACCCAAGTAATGAGATCTCTCGAATTGTCCCGTTTGGACAGTTTGGGACTGCATAATTTCTGTATAATAATATTTTTAGTGGCTTAAAGTTGTTACTTATAGAGGAAGTTCTGTAGTCGTATCAAAATGTTCTTTGGGTACATACTAGATTGACAAGTGTGACTGTTATTTCAATTTATCAATTGAAATAACACTCACACTTGCCAATCTACGTAGTGTACTTGAAAAACTACGGGGATATGCTGCCGAATTTTTCTCAAATCGTAACAATGTGCATGAGCTGTTAAGTATATTACAGAAAAATGCGGTCTTGAATGGAATAGGACCACTCACCCTTTAGAGGAGATGGAGGAAATAGAAATTTCTATTATAAATTGAATTTGAATTTGAAATTTAAAAATCGAATATAAATAAGGCATAATTAAATGAAACATACTATAAATCTAAGTTTTGTTTATACTAATCCATGAATATACGCTTCTTACCTTTAATAGGTGATTAGTTGTGGCAGTTGTGATGGGATATCCGAAATACAAAGAGTGGATGGGTGAGACAAATAGAATGGGGGATGTATTTCGCAGAGGTGCTAATGAATTTGTGAAATACGCAAAGAGATGTCATAATGATGAAGAGTTTTCGTGTTCGTGTTCTAGGTGTAAGAATGGGAAGGTGTTTGAGTAGAAAACAGTTGAACTACATTTGTTAAGATCGGGTATGCAAGATAGTTATCGATTTCGGAATTTCACGATGAATTAAAAGTTCCTTTTGTCCCTGAACAACTTTCACAACAACCTTCAACAAGTAGGATAGATGTAGAAGGGGACGACATAGATCATAATATGTTAGAGGATTTAGTTGATGATGCGTACGGAGTTTATGAAGCAGAGGAGAATGAGGTCACTAATGATGTACAAGGTTCAAGTGCTCGTGAAGATATCACGATAAACCTTGACGATGACTACCAAAGTTTAAAATTTAAGGCGACCCAACCATTATACTCTGGCTATGAGAAAGATCAAACAACTTTACATGCCATGGTTGGTTTGCACAGTTTGAAGACGCAGTACGGTTTGTCTGGCAATAGTGTGACATGAATTCTGAAATGGGTGAAGGGGTTACTACCCAAGGAGAATACGCTTCTAAATAGTTATCCTGTTATGAAGAACAGTTTGAAGGGTTTGGTAATGAAGTATAAATCGATTCATGCTTGTGTGTATGATTGCATACTATACCGAAAGGAGTATGAAAATCTCGATCATTGTCCGGTTTGCGATGAACCTAGATATGTCCAATCTACTAGTAAAGAAGGCACAAGCTCAAAAGTGCCTCAAAAAGTGTTGAAATATTTTCCCGTTGGGCCTAGATTAAAAATTTTTTTCACAGTACCATGGATAACGGAGGCAATGACTTGGCCTGCTAGGGCAGAAGTAGGGGGTAATCTCATGCGTCATCTTATTGATTATACAGCTTGGAGGAGGATGAATTATGAGTATCCCGAGTTTACTCGAGAACAATAAAACATTCATTTGGCTATATCAACAGATGGTTTCAATCCATTTGGAAATCTAAGCACCAATCAGAGTGTATGGCCAGTGATCCTAACCCCACTCAACCTCCCTCCTGCATTTCAAAAGGTTAACCAAGTGTTTTACTCGGAGTATATCAGCAACGAGCCGTGGTCAATTGTCCTACACGCGTCAAAGCGTCTAAATAGTAGTGTGGGTGACTTGGTTGCTCCTACCGAATATCAATCCATTTTTTATGATAACACGAATTTGAATTTTTTTTCCAATTTGTAATAAATATTCCAATTTATACTTTATCAATCCATTTTAATGCTTTTTAATTGATTTTCACTTTATCATTTTCACTCTTGTATAGTGTGCGTGTGTGTGGGCAGTAGGGGTGGGGGTGGGGACGTTTCGAATTTTTAGTAATTGTACATATTATGAGCTAGATGTTGTTGTTTTGGAATTCAGAATTGAGGTGTTAAACAATAACAATTTATTTGGATTTGTAGTAATTGTACATATTTGCATGTCTTCTTCTAATTCATTTTGATTTGTACTAATAACAATATTTTTTTACAGCAAATGTCTCCTTCAAGTATTAAGGCGAGGATAATGATGCTGATTATGATGATGTCGTCTGGGCTCGGTGGTAGCGGAGGCGACGAGGGATCCTCGGCCCCTAGGCTTCCCAAATATGGAAAATTGGGGATGGACATCGAGAACAAGACATGGCTATTAGTGAGATCCCTCGAGCTAGTAAAGACGATCATCGGCCTGGGGTATACTAGTTGGAGGGAGGTGCCAAATGAGCTCAAGTTAGTTATTTGGGTGGCACTACAGGTAATGTGTTTATATTTATATGAATATTTCAATTTCAATTTAAATTTCAATTTCGATTTCGATTTCATTTTATATTTATATTTATTCGCAACTAACATTGTATTTGTTGGACAAGAACAATTCAGCATAGATCCAAAGCTACCCGATTCTGTCTTGGAGCAGTTGAGGGAGCAATATAAGATGTGGAAGAAAAATATGCGGACCTAGTACTTTGGGAAGACCCGAGAGTCCGTTATTCGAATGCGTGAATCTGTCCCGCCGAAGGAGCCGATCTCATTGTCACAATGGCAAAAGTTCATTGACAATGAGATCGGGGAGCGACAATTGTCATCTCGTCAATCGGGGAGGGAAAATCGGGCAAAAAAGTCGGACATGCACTACTCCGGCTGGACGTCTTACGCCGAGGTGGAGCATAGGATGATGGTAAGATTTAATTTTTCTGTAACTACAGAAATTTATTATTCTGCATTATTTTACTTTGCGGGGCCGATACTAATTTTACTTTATTTTATTTCAGGGGACAGGGAGTGGCCCTAGGGGTAGGCCACATAGGCTCGATACTTATATAGCTATTCAGACGAAGAAGGTAAAGGATAAAGAGGTGTTCCCGAGCATCGCGACCACGATTGTAAGTAATCTGACAGTTTACTTTTTTGTTAATTACGTTATAATTTTTTTATTTACTTACTTTACTAATCATGTGCTTTTTGTCGTTTCAGGCAAAGTTTAAGGAAGTGCATGAGTCGCAGTCTGATGCCGACAAGGCATCTTTGTCCACAGACGCACTCAGCCAAGTGCTTGGCGCTGATCGCAAGGGGAGGACAAGGGGGTGAGCTCGCGGGTGGCCAAATCTAGGATCATCGGATTGGAGACAAGCGGCACCGGGTTGACTCGAACGGTGGACTCACATAACGCGAAGCTGTCCTGTTTGGAGGCGATGGTCCAAGATATGTTCTCATTCTTGAAGCGTTCGTTGGGAGAAAATCGTAAGGGGAAAGGGACGGAGAAGGTGGTGGAGGAGGAGGTGCAGATGAAGAGGATGTGGACCTCGCTGCTTCATCGCCGACACGTGTGGACTATAATGATCCACTCCCCTATTTGGCTCCCTTCGACCGATCGATGTTAACACTTGGTTAGCCGAGCGTGTTTTTACTAGACATATTTGATGGCCAGCGGATAGGGTATGTCAGTTCAATTCAAACAGCTTTATCTCATTATTTGAATTGAATTCAAACAGCTTTGAACAGGATACGGTATCACATTATTTGAATTGAATTGTTTTAAGTTGTTACATTTGAATTATATCGTGATGCATATTGTTTTAAATGTATATTTGCATTATCTCTATTTTATTTGGATATATGATGTTTGAACAGGTACAACGTTGCTATAACAGGTACAAATATACTGCTGGGCAGTGGCAGTGGCCATACTCCCCAACAGATTTTTTTTCAATTCTGCCCAGAATTGTCATGGTCATTGACTGTGATAATTCTTTAAAGAATGTCATGGGTTTGTCACGGTTTATGACCGTGACAATTCTAATGAACTTGTCACGGTCAATGACCGTGATAAGTTCGTGACAACAAAAGTTGTCACCCCCAGAATTATCACGGTCATTGACCTTGACAAGTCCAACTTGTCAAGGTCAATGACCGTGATAATTCGACAGATTTGGTGTAGTGCACCACCTATTAAAATGGAAAATAACCAACCAAACACCTTCAGACTACCTGAAAATAAATAATTGTTTAAATTTTTCTTTCATTTACTTTGTTCAATTGATAGATGGAACTTATATAAAAAATTAATAATTTTTTTCAAACTATTTAGATTTTTTTATAATTAAAATAGTTATTTATTTTTTGTCATTTAACTAAAAAAAAGTTATGTTTTAATGTTTTTCATTTTTAGTTTTTCTATTTAAAAAGATAAATTAAAAAAATATTTTAAAATGTTTAGCATTTTCTAAACACATTTTTTCTATATTTTTTTGTGTAATAGGAAAAAAATGGTTTTGTTATAATTTTTCTTCAAATTTTTATTAAAAAATAGTAATGTTGACAATTTCTTGAAATGAATTTTATTTTCAGTTTTTAACTTTTATCATATTTTCTTAAACAATTTTAATTGTTAAAAAAAAACTTGAGTTTTCTTTTTTTTTTTTTAGAAAAAAGAAAAAATGGATTAAAACATGAATAAATTATTTATAATTGTTTTTAAGAACCTTTGAAATAAATAAAAATCTTAATTAATAAAAAATCTATAATTTTCTTTAATCATTTTTTTTCTCAAGGATAATCTATTAGACTAAAAAAATCATAGGAATGTTGTTCACATTTTTTTTATTCTTTTCCTTTTATTGGTATTGTGAGATTGACCCTCACTAATTTGTCCACTTAATAGTTTGTCACATAACAATTATGGGTAAAATGTATATGTATATGTATATCAATTTAACGATCAAAACTCTAACGGGATGGTCTCCATCCAAAATGGTGGCCAAGTGTATAATATAAAAATTATCGGGTGCCAAATTATAAATTAGATAAACTAATGGGGCAAAAGTCTAATTGATAAAAAAAATAATAATGCACATACGTTGTTGCAAATTATAAATTTGTTAAGGCAACTCTAAGCGACTTGGTAAAATGTTCGGTGGGCTCGACTCCAAATGCCTAATCAAACTTACTTTTTTAACTAAAATTTGGAGTCATCTTGCTCAAAAATTGGATTCATAGGAGGCAGTAACCTTGCATACTTGGTTTAGGGACCGATATACCTACCGCTAGGGATCAAACTATTTTTTGTTAAAATATTATTTCTACTACATTTTAATTATCTTGTATGTATTATATATAGACAATTGGAATTAACTTAAAGAATAATAAAAAGGATAAAAGGTAACATGTATTAATCATCATGGTTGAAGGATACATAACTTGGAGAAATAGTATCACGTGTGCTCAACACAAATAAAGACATGACACGTATACACATTTAAGATTTTTGTCTCTATAATGGAAAACGGGTAAGGCACGTATCGCATACGTGTCGTGTCCTTATTTGTTTTGAGTACATATACATGATGCTCTCCACACATGTGAGCCTTTTATCCCCGTGATCGTGCTTGGAAGACCGGGTAACATCGACATTGGCTGACTGCTCTTTGAGACTCCACATACGCTCGTAACACCTCCTTGTCATCTTTATGCGCCACAATCTCCACTTTGAGTCGATCAAATAACATATTACTTCTCATTTACGTGATGTTAGTAGTTTTCTGAATGACATTTCAATGCTCGCATAGGGTAGTGGTGGCGTACCTCATTGGAAACTTATCTAATCAATTCATATAAGTTTGGCATGAGCTATAGTAGAAGCCTCTCACTGACACTAATTAGGTGAACTGTCACCTCTTTATCAACATCCTTGATAATATGAATAGTTTAATATATGACTCGACCCTATGGAGTGGGATGAATAAGAATTCATGTGGGAGGTGATAGATAGGGTATTTGGAGGTGTTATATGTTGGATAATATGTAAAGTAGAAATGAAACTCTTCTATTATAACAGTAATGTCAACTTCAATACAATTGAATAAACTTCTGAATACAACTTTGTTGAATCTTCAAATAAATTCTAAAACTTCAAGGCGTGATGTCACTTTCCTAAATACAGTATTTACCCCCACACGATAATTCGGTATACAAACGGGAATCTGCAAATCTGTACTCAAGATACAATGAACAAAATGCAGTATCTGCAAATTGTATGTTTGAAGACAACCCTCGGATGCAGCAGCGAAGAACAAACAATCAAGTTCTTATTCTGTTTTTGTGCACGAAACAGAATAAGATAATTTTGTATCTCCTGAAAATTGTAAGTGAGTAATTGTAGGGGTTGGGAAATCTGAAAACTAGATTAATTAATAGTGTGCAATTTCGTTACTGGCAGCCTTTATTTATAGAAAATGAAAGGCTATGTCTCAAGAGCCATGACTATTGAATTTAAAAGTCTTGAGCCATTTCTGAAATGGTGTGACAGTTAAATACTAACAGCCATGAACCATTTCCGAACAGGTGCAAGTAAGCTTGTACTATTTTTACACGGGCCAACCAAAAAGTGACCGCGCCCGAGCTACCGCGATCCGATCAGGACGAATCCCGGTAACTCACTACCACTGCGGACACGCAGCATGCGAAGTGCAAAGTGCGCCACTAGCGCCTCTACAACCCACTGCCCCGCACGCGCGCGCGCGCGCGTGTGCATACAGTGCTTCGCACCGTATTGGAGGTCTCTTGAATAGCCTCTTAAATGCTAGATGAAGTAACTCTTTATCTTCTATTTCTATTTATTAAATGCACACTTTCTTAATATTTTTCCAATGTGGGACTCAAAGGTTGCCCACCCTTTTATAGCTTAGCGGGTATCACTTATCTTTACTCATTTTTCAATGTGGGACACTCTTCCTTTTATATTGGGTTAGCTTCCCACTTTTCTCCACACACTTCCAATGTGGGACAAGTTTTTAAGCTTTTACTCCTAAAGCTCTTACTCACTTATTTTAAAAATTCTTCAACATTCCTCTACCATTTTCAAAATATGTTTTTGTAAATCTTTGATTATCTGTAAGATTGTGTATAAGCATTGGTGTCTCACGACTTGAACCAATACTCTGTGAAGATTTGTCAAGGCTAACCATGAAAGTATAGTAGACTTGTCTTTGAACTATCAATCCATATTGATCAGCCGAATTTGTCTTCACACATAAATCTTTTAGTCACTGATTATCTATATAAGCCGACACATGTATTAGGCCTTGTGTCTGTACCTTGATTTCGTGAGTGCTTTAGAGTCAAGCCCAGTTCTCATAGGAAGCGACACCACTTCCACACTCATATAGGTAGACTATCATAGGTGTCCATATAACTAAAACACCATAAATCTATTAAGATTAAACTCATCCTCTTTCATCATTCATTATATGTTCTAAGCACTTATCCTTGGGATGTTTGATTCTCTAGTGCTTACAATCACATCATATGATGTACTTTAATCATTGAACTTGAGACTTGAATATGTCAAGTATCAAGTTGAGTTTCCATCAAGAGTGATTATTGCTAATGGGGTTTAGTCTCATCCCCAATGTTGTCTTAGACACAAGTCCTCTTGCACGATCTTTCGTAAATTGATCGGCTAAATTTTGACTTAATTTTACGTAATCCACTGTGATTACACTATCTGTAATCATTTGTCAGACATAACTATGCCTGAGGCTAATATGTCTAGATTTTCCATTGTAAACTTTATTATAAGCTCTGGAAAGTGTAGGCTCACTAGCACAATGTCTAGATATTGGAGGCAATGGTTTTGGCCAAACTGAAATTTCAATCAATAAATTCCTTAACCATTCTACATCTTTACTAGTTGTAGCTAATGCTACAAATTCAGCTGCCATAGTAGAATCAGCCATATAAGTCTGTTTCTTTGATCCCCAAGAAACAGCTCCTCCACCAAGAGTGAAAATCCATCCACTTGTTGAGGAATGATCCTCCCGCTCAGTTATCCAACTGGCATCGAAAAACCCTTCTAATACTGAAGGATATCCACTATAGTATATACCATAGTCCATAGTTCCTTTCAAATATTTTAATATTCTATTAACATCATGCCAATGCAATAAACTTGGATTACTAGTATATCTACTTAATTTATCAACAACATATGCAATATCAGGTCGAGTACATGTCATGGCATACATTAAACTACCAATTACTCGTGCATATTCCAACTGTGACATAGCTCTACCAGTATTAGGGATCATCTTTAGCTGTGGTTCAAAAGGTGTACTAACGGGTGTGAAATCAAACTGATTACATGTCTTTAAAATTTTCTTAACATAATGAGATTGAGTGAGAATTATATTTTTATCTTTCCTTATTATTCTCATACCTAATATGACATCAGCTACACCCATATCTTTCATATCAAATTTAGAAGACAAAAAACTCTTTGTATTATTAATGCTTTCTAAATCAGTACCAAGAATTAACATGTCATCTACATATAAACAAATGATCACACCTTTACCATTAACAAATTTACTATAAACACACTTATGAGATTCATGAATTTTAAAACTATAAGAGATGATGACTTTATCAAATTTTTCATGCCATTCTTTAGGTGCTTGTTTTAGGCCATATAAGGACTTAATAAGTTTACATGCTTTATTTTCTTATCCAGGCATAACAAGCCCTTCAGGTTGTTCCATGTAAATTTCTTCTTCTAAGTCACCATTTAAAAAGGCAGTTTTCACATCCATTTGATGAATCTCAAAATTATATATAGATGCTAATGCAATTAAAATTCTAATAGTAGATGTTCTAGCAACTGGTGCATAGGTATCCAAATAATCAATTCCTTCTTTTGTGTAAAACCTTTAGCAACCAATCTAGCCTTGAATTTATCAATTGTTCCATCTATTTTCATTTTCTTTTTTAAAATCCATATACACTTTATAGGTTTAGACCCTGGAGGTAAATCTACTAACTTCCAAGTTTTATTTCCCATGATTGAATCCATTTCATCATTTATAGCTTCTTTCCAAAATGTTGAATATACAAAATTAATTGCCTCACTATAAGTTTGTGGGTCTATTTCGACACTAAGAGTCAAAGAAAATTGATTACAAGGTGTGTCTCTAGTTCCTTTAACAAGATAGACTACAAAGTCGGGACCAAAGATTTTTTCTTTTCTAGGTCTTTTACTTTTTCTAATCTCTTCTTGTTCTCTGGTGGAGTATCAGGTAATTGTGAAGGAGTGTTTACTTCTTTTTCATTATATACTCTAGGAATAGAAGAAAACCTTTGTTCATAAAAAATTGAATCTCTCGATTCAATTATAGTATTTACCTCAACAGAATCATTAGGTTCACTAACCAAAAATCTATATGCTTTACTATGTTGTGCATAACCTATGAAAATACACTCAATGCCTTTGCTTCCTAATTTCTTTCTCTTAGTTTTAGGTAGTCTTACAATATCTCTACAACCCCAAACTTTAAGATAACCTAAATTAGGTATTCTATTCGTCTATAATCCGTAAGGAGTTTTCTTATTATCTTTAACATGTATCATATTCAGAATATGACACGCAGTTAAAAGTGTTTCTCCCCAAAACCCTTTACTTAAACCAGAATAAGAAAGCATAACATTAACCATTTCAGTTAGTGTCCTATTTTTTCTTTCTGCTACTCCATTTTGTTGTGGTGTATAAGGTGCAGTAACTTCATGTATAATACCCATATCTTCACAAAATTAAGGAAAGTGGTATTCACCACCTTTATCAGATCTAAGACATTTTATTTTAGTATCACATTGATTTTAACTTCATTTTTATATATCTTAAATTTATTAATCACATCATCCTTAGAGTTTAAAAGATATACGTAACAATATTTTGAAAAGTCATCGATAAATGTAGCAAAATATTTACTACCACTTCTAGTAGGTGTTCCATGATATAACAAACATCACTATGTACTAATTACAACAAAGATGTAGTTTTTTCTATTTTTAGAAGAGGCAATCTTGTTATTTTTGTTTGCATGCATATTTTACACTTTTCATTCATATTATTCTCATATTTAGGAATTAAATTTAAATTAACCATGAAATGCATTTTCTTTGTATTAACATGTCCTAAACGACTATACCATAATGAAAAAAAATCAGCGATATAAGCAGAAGAATCTTTTTCATTGATATTGAGCTTAAACATGCCCTCATACAAATATCCTTTACCTACAAAGGTACTACTCTTAGTCAGAATAAATTTGTCCGACTCAAATACAAGCTTAAAGCCAAATTTGTTAAGAAGACTTCCAGAAACTAAATTTTTCCTAACATCAGGAACATGAAAAACATTGGTGAGACTAAGGATTTTTTCGAAAGTGAATTCGAGATCCACTATCCCTTTGCCTTTAACCACAGCAGTTAAAGAATTTCCCATATAGAGAACATCTCTTTCCACAGTTTCATAGGCAGAGAACAAACTCTTGTCGTTACATACATGCCTTGTGGCACCAGAATCAATCCACCAAGAGTTATCTTCTCCAAGCATATTAGCCTCGGATATCATAGCAGTAAATTTTTGCTTTGTGTCTGATGACCTTCCTTTTTCTTTTAATTTCTTGAACTCACGATAATCCTTCTTAAAGTGACCTGGTTTATTGCAATGAAAACAATTTCCTTTCTTCTTCTTTTTTTCTTCTTTTTGTTCGCTTTAGAATTATTTGAAGAATTCTTTCGCTTGTTATTTTTTTTCATGATTGCCATCTTTTTGCTCCTTTCCTTCCTCCACCACATGGACCTTAGAAACATAATTTTCATGTTCCTCTTTACCATCTAGAATTCGAGACTCTTATTAAATTCTTAAATTAGTCTCCAATTCTTCAAGTGAAAGATCTTCCTTTTTGTGTTTGAGTTCTTTTTTATAATCTTTCCATGAAGGATGAAGTTTTTCAATTATGGTAGAGACAATTACATTATCATCCATATTTAAAATTTTAAGCTTGCAATGATTTAAGATGCGTTGGATGTCATGAAATTGTTCTAGCACAGGCCTATTATCATGTATTTTAAAGCTTAAAAACTGACCGATAAGGAACTTCTTACTTGTAGCATCTTCCGTTAGATATTTGGTCTCCAATGTAACCCATAAATTTTTCACAGTCCCAACATTTTGGTACAAGTCGAACAAATTATCAGCAAGTGCATTGAGAATGTAACCACGACACAGGTAATCATCGGTCTCCCATTTTATGCGTTGCCTAGTCTGTTCCACAGTTTCATCTTCTTCTTCACTTGGTTTTGGTTGTGACAAGACATACACAATCTTCAATGTTGTTAGAAGAAAGTGAACCTTTTTCTTGTCAACGCAGAAAATTACCACCATCAAAATGGTCCAACTTGATAAAGCCTTCTATTATCTGTCGAAGTGATTTGGAAGAGTCTGTCATTTTTGGTGTTACTGTATTTAGATTGTTGGATAATATGTAAAGGCAGAAATGAAACTCTTCTATTATAATAGTAATGTCAACTTCAATACAATCGAATAAACTTCTGAATACAACTTTGTTGAATCTTCAAATAAATTCTGAAACTTCAAGGCGTGATGTCACTTTACTAAATACAGTATTTGCCCCACACGATAATTCGGTATACAAATGGGAATCTGCAAATCTGTACTCAAGATACAATGAACAAAATGCACTGTCTGCAAGTTATATGTTTGAAGACAGCCCTCGGATGCAGTAGCGAAGAACAGACAATCAAGTTCTTATTCTGTTTTTGTGCACGAAACAGAATAAGATAATTTTGTATCTCCTGAAAATTGTAAATGAGTAATTACAGGGTTTGGGAAATCTGAAAACTGGATTAATTAATAGTGTGCAATTTCGTAACTAGAAGACTTTATTGATAGGAAATGAAAGGCTGGGTCTCAAGAGTTATGACTGTTGAATTTAACAGTCTTGAGCCATTTCCGAAATGGTGTGACTGTTAAATATTAATAGCCATAAACCATTTTCGAATAGGTGTAAGTAAACTTATACTGTTTTCACATGGCGCAACCAAAAAGTGACCGCGCCCAAGATACCGCGATCCGATCTGGACGAATCCCGGTAACCCACTACCACTGCGGACACGCGGCATGCGAAGTACAAAGTGAGCCACTAGCGCCTCTACAGCCAACTGCCCCGCACGCGCGCGCGTGTGCATACGGTGCTTCGCACCATATTGGAGGTTTCTTGAATAGCCTCTTAAATTCTAGATGAAGTAACTCTTCATCTTCCATTTCTATTTAATAAGTGCACACTTTCTCAATATTTTTCCAATGTGGGACTCAAAGGTTGCCCACCCTTTTATTGCTTACTGGGTATCACTTAGCTTTACTCATTTTCCAATATGGGACACCCTCCCTTTTATATTGGGTTAGCTTCCCACTTTTCTCCACACACTTCCAACGTAGGACAAGCTTTTAAGCTTTTACTCCCAAAGCTCTTACTCACTTATTTTAAAAATTCTTCAACATTGTATCCTTTGGTTGCTAATGACGTCATAGCTGGCCACATACTATACAGGTGGAACCAATGGGTCGGCCCCTACTCTTGCTACTCGAGCTACCGAGCGTATTATAAATCCCTTATCAAATGATACAATTTTTACCCATAAATGCGTTAAATTCGCAACCCCTTGTAATTTACAAAAGTTTTTACTTTTGAATAAAATGGAAATGCTTGGTGTTGTTCTAACTGAAGCTTACGATTTTTAGTTTATGAATGGTTCATGACGGTTTTAGAACAACTCTTAAAATTTAAACCCTAATACTTATTTGGATTTGATTTTTAAAATCTTTATAGAAATATTTAAAATTATTTTATATGAGCTCTAAAAGAAATGTCATGTCTACTCATAATGGAAAGCTTTTACAAAAAACTTACAAAATATAAATTTTTACAATGGTTTCTAACGAGTAATTATCATGGTCTTAAAAATTGACATAATTAGGCTTATTAAGTTTTTTGGTCCTTTAAAAATTAAATACTCGATATGGACTCCTCTCTGGCCTCCATTGATAGTATTGAACATGTCTCTCCTATAAACTATGAGAGCGTGTTGAACCTTGACGAGCGTTAGTTACTTAACTGTTAGTTTAATAAGCAATTAGTTTGTTAGAACATATCTGTTAGTTTTGTTGAGCTGTCAGTTTGTTAGAACATGTAGTTTATTAGTTTGTTATTGTTGTTGGTTAGTATAGTAGTGATTCCTCTGTTATAAATAAGATCCTCATTACAGAAGTTTTGCATTCTTGTAAATACTTCTGAGAAGTCTTCATTCAAATATCTCTAAATAGTAAATGCATTTTGGATCATTGAATGATATCAGAGCTTTTTTACAAAAGTCAATAATGACGATTTCTTCTTCTAGAAATGTATCTTTTGTTACTAGTTCCTCAACCACTTGTAATCCATTTTATAATTCCTTAACTCATCTTTAACGATTCGACTTGATCGTTTAAACTTTCTGTTGGAAAACAGCTGTCATAGCAGCTCTTAAGTGTGTGTGCAAACTTTGAAATGCCTTTTGGTATTGTCCCACATTGTTGGGTTCTTTAAAATGAGTAGAGTATATTTACAATTTTTGTGGGTCTAATGGGCAGGCCCTTTGGGCATTAGATGTTTTGCGTGTATGGGTAGGAGACTTATTGGGTCAAGTCACACACGCGCCGCCGCTGCCGTCTGTCCGGCTAGGCCCGACTTGTGTTGGACAAATAAATTAACAAATTTTTGGGCTTAAAAATAATTTTCTTTAACGGTAATATAATTAATTAAAAATGTGGGTTGATAAAGTCTTTCAACAACCCAGTCTTCTAATTTTTTCTCCCACGTTTTTTGCCTACTAACGTTAATTTCTTTTCTGCATAAAAGGCGAGTAAGTCCTCCGTTTTTGACAGATAGTTATCTGCAAGTTTTATACCAAAAAAAAAAAAATCTTCTCTCACCCCTGTTATAGTCCCACTGCGAATTTCTTGTCTAGAATAATATTTATTTATCACGAATAAATATTATACGAAATGATTAATCTCATTCCAGATTAATTATATCACACAGTGAATTGGGCAATATATATATTTCAGAATGGGTGTTAGTTGAAGAAATCAGATTCGTGCCGCTGGTTTGTAATTTTTGGAATTTTTTCGAGGCAATTTTATCCTGAGGGTGGCGAGGCTTATTTCTGTCAGCACAAATTGGATGCAGAGCCGAAAGATACCTTAAAGAGAGTGACATTATCCACGACTCAGCCTGACTATTTCCAGTTCCGGATTTCTTATTCTTTCTGTCTCGAATTTATTTGCTCCTAAATTGGGTAATTTTGTTCCTCGTTAATTCTGCATTTATATTCCTGCAACAACACTTTCATGTATGGAAATCACAATTTGTCCCTACTATTATTGGTCATGGTCTTGATGAGATTCTTTTCAATGATGCTCACCCACAGTGATTGCTAGATTCTGGTGAACTCAATCCAGAGTTCACTTCTTAGAATCGCCAATATCAACTCTTGTTGAGTTGGTTGCGTTCTTTAATGACCGAATCGATCCTAACTTCTGTTACTAAATATACTACGTCATTCTCAATCTGGAAAGCCTTGGAGAAAAATTATTCAAGTCAGGCACGAGCTCGACTTCTTCAGCACAAATCTCAGCTTCAAACAATGAAAAAAGGGAATCTCTCCATTTCAAATTATTGTGATCAAATCAAGATTGTAGCTGATAATCTTGCTACTACTGGATATTCTATTGAAGATGCTGAACTACTAATGTATTTGTTGAATGGTTTAGATCTTGAATTTGATCTTATAGTTGTCAACATTACCTCTCGGTCTGATGTCTTATCTTTTGAAGAAGTTCAGTCACTTCTTATGACTCATGAAAGCAAACTAAAAAGACATCATTTTGTTATTGATTTGTCTTTAAAGATGTCAGTGAATCTGGCTTTTAATTCTGGTCCAATATCCTCTGGTTATGGTAGTAATGGTGTTCGAGGCTATGGTTATTTTCAGCTTAGGAGTGGCGTTTATGATAATACTAGGCCTAGTTATAATGGCCAAGGTCGAGGCTATGGTTCTACTGGTCGAAGTGGTTTTGCTCGAGGAAATGTTTCTAATAATAACAGGCTTATATGTCAAGTGTGTGCCAAATCTGGTCATTTTGCATCGGTATGTCACTAAGGTTTGTTCGTGGTTTTTAACCTCCTATTGCTAAGCCTCAAAGTGCTGGACCAAATGCTTATCTTATTGAATTCGAAGATTATATTGATTATGATTCTGTTGCATATATGATCACGTCAGTTCAAGATTTTGGTGATGACACAACCTGGTTTGCTGGTACTGGAGCCACAAACCATGTTGCATCTGTCTTTGAGAACTTGGACACTACTGTTCCTTATTATGGTTTGAGTCTCTTGCTGTTGGCAATGGTGAGAGCTTCAAATTTCACATAGTGGTTCAAGTGTTTTGGCCTATAATAATGATTCTTTAAAGTTAAAATCTATTCTTAGAGTACCAAAAATTACTAAGAATTTAGTAAGTGTGCTAAAGACAATAATGTGTTTCTTGAATTTCATTCCACATGTTGCTTTGTTAAGGAAAAGTGTACGGGGAGTGTTTTACTCAAAGGGAAGATTAAATATGGCCTTTACATGTTGTAATCCTCTTCTGCTGATGTTGATGTAAGAAACTAGATTTGATTTAATTAATTAATCACATATAAATATGAATAAAGAAATAAGACAAGATATTTTTAAAGTGGTTCATCCTTAAGTAAAATGGCATACGTCCACTGTTTTGTATTACTGGGTACTTTACCTTGATCTCGATTACGTTTGCTTATGATTGCTTACCCAACCATGAGAGTATTACAATGTATTTATAGCTCCTGGGTTGTCAATGTGAATGGATAATAAGCCTTTATTGAATTGGCGTATTCATCCGTACATGATAAGGAATGAATGTAATACAATAAACATTGAATCTGTCTTGGTCGTTTAGTCTTCCCAACAAGTTGCTTGGTATGCCAGGTAGCTCGGTACGTTGAGTAGCTTGGTATATTTGAGCTTGTGCCATGCTGGATAACACGTGTCTTCATATAATTGGTCCACGCCAACTTTCTAATTTTTGTATCAACAGCTGATAAGCTACATGGAGTCCAATTGGAGTGTAATTTAGCCACAAAGAAGTGTGAATCTTGTAGTTCTTTGCCTCAGCTTGCACAATCTATTACTAATCTAGATTTGTCTTCTAAAAATAATGGTTCTCGTAATCATTCTATAGTAAAGCAAAAATTGAAATCAAACGTTGATGGTTTGAGTAAAATGATGATTATTTCTGATTTTTCCTTATCTCCTAAAGTTTTTAATGTTACTACTACTAGTGATATTGATTTGTAACATTTAAGGCCCAGTCACCCTTTTCTTACAGTTTTAGGTCTTGTTTTGTCTAAACACACAAATCTAAGTTCTCCTCTAAAGATATGCCAATTTGTGAAGCCTGTCAAAGAGGAAAAAATCATGCTTTGCCATTTCCAGGTTTCCAATTCTAGAGTAGTCCAACCTTTAGCTCATCGATGTATGGGGTCCCTCACATGTACCTTCCAAAGATGGTTATAAATATTATATCCATTTTATTGATGATTACAGTCGATATACTTGGATTTATCCATTGATTTTAAAATCTTAAGCATTTTCTGACTTTCAAAACTTCAAGAATCTTGTTGAAAAACAATTTGGTTTACCAATCAAGACTGTCCAATCTGATTGGGGGTGGGGGTGAATTTATGTCCTTTACTATGTTTCTGCAAGATCAAGGAATTTATTTTCAACACTCTTGTCCTCATACTCACCAGCAAAATGGTAGGGCTAAGAGGAAGCACTGTCACATTACTGAAACTGGTCTTAATCTTTTAGCACAATCAGGATTGGATTTATCATTTTGGTGGCACTCATTTCATACAACTGTGTACTTAATTAATAGATTTCCTGCACCTATACTTCAAAATGTTTCACCTTTTGAAGTATTGTTTGGAAAAGTACCTGATTATAAGTTTCTTAAACCTTTTGGATGTTCATGCTTTCCTTACTTGAGACCTTATTTGTCACACAAGCTAAATTACAGAACTGAGAAGTGCACATTCATTGGTTACTCTCATCAACACAAAAGTTATTTTTGTCTTGTTGGTTCTGGAAAAGTATATATATCCAGAAATGTGGTATTTCATGAGGATGAATTTCTTGGTGCGGTCAGTCAATTAAATTATGCTTCTACTTCAGTCGAGAAATATGCTTCAAATCCTACAACTAGTTTTCTTACAAATCCCACAGTTATTGCATCAAGTGCTCCAGTAATGCCAAATTGCGATGATCCTGCTGAGATTATTGCCTCTGAAGTCAATAGTAATGTGGAATCTGTTGATCAGACTGCTATTGAAATTCCTTCTACAACATCATATCTAGCTACTAATCTACCCTTAAATCAAAATGTTGTCACTTGTTCTAATACTACTGGGTTAGGTGTTGTACATAATATGAGAACTAGATCTAAGTATGGTATTTTTAAACGTAAAGCATATACTGCCACTAAACATCAGCTTCCTGAATCATTGGTACCACATTACCTCTAAAACGTAATGTTATGTGACAAAAATTAGTATAAACAAATAATCTTAATTGTATGTCAAAATAACTTACCACAAGATTCAAAATATTATTTTATATTCATTAAATACATATAAGAAAATCAAATGCGGAAAAGTCAGTGTGCGATAATGACGAGTGTTAAAAAGTCCTTGATATTAATAGAGACATAGGTATATAAAGAGGAAGAGTTGACATAAATATATGCAAGATCTTCATTATAGTTGACCTGTTACCACTTGTGAGATATAGAGAAAAGAGAAAAGATAAAAGGCTATAGATATTAATTGTCATATACACACGAAGATATTTTATTTTTATACTAGGTTTAAGCCTCGCGCGATGCGCGAGCGTGTTACAAAACAGTTAAATAATTACAATTATAAAAATTATCAAATATTATAATATATATAAATACTAACTTTATGCGTGCACACACACATGTCACGTGTCCCAAAATCATGTCACCGTATCATTTTCTGAATTCAATATACAAATTCTCTTGTGAATATACAACTCCTCTTCTCATTTATTAGATTCTAATCACAAAAACATTTGGTCCTACTTCTCTATCATAAATTTCTGTTGATTATAACAAAAAAATTACTATTTAAAAAAAGACATAAAGTTGATTTTAACAAAAAAAAATTATTACCTAAAAAAACTGAAACTTAGGTGGTATAAAACTCTTAGAGGAGAACATATATAATATACAACTAACTTTTTGTGCCCATTTCATTAAACAAATCTATACATATAATAGCAACTCTAACTAAGGCTAAACAAAGGTAAAACACCTAAATTGAGAAAAAAGCTTTTGTAAACTAACCTGTTTGTGATGTATTCTTAAAATGCGCATAGAAACACAGGGAGGATAGTAGAGAAAGTGTGGTGAAAACCTTTGAGGGATTTGGGTTGAATTGACCTTGATTTTTCGGTGCTGGAGGGTCTATTCAATGAATAACTTCTCTTTCATGTCATAAACGATTAAAATCTTGCGATTAGTATTTTTCAATTCCAACAAATTATAAGATTACATAATGTATTTATTGAAAATTACATGAAAATCAATATAGCAACGTTATAAAATTTAGAAAATGGGGATAGTTAAGATTTAGGAATTTACATAATTGGTTATAACATACTATTCTCATTGAAAAAGTGACCTAAAATCATTTTCTATAGAATTAAAAAAAAGTATTACGACTTTAGAAAAGCTCCTAAATATTAAGAATAATTGTCAAAAATTCACATAAAATCATTTAGATATTTGAATAATAAAAATAACAAACATATTAAAAAATGTAAACAACAAAACAAACCTAGTACAAAAAAGTTAAGTCAATGTGAATTATGCGCTAGCAAAACTTAAGAGATTGAGAATGATAATAAATTAATCAAAAAAAAGAATGATAGAAAAACTCATCGATTTTCATACCATTACCCTTTACCTAAACTAAAAAAGTATTCCAAACGAAATGGATTATAATTTCTTAATATTCAAAATGTTGAGAGTGCACTAAGATTGCAAATACCCCTTTAACAATGCAAATAAACTCCTAAGGGACTATTTGATATACGTGATTTTTCATGACAAATGCACTTTTGACAAATGAACGATTTATCCACTTTTGTATGCATTTGATAGGCATAATTTGTCATGACATGTGAACCCTTGATTTTGGTGGCAAGATTTGCTCACCTCTAACCCACAGTGAAAAAATTTCCCCTCAACGGTTTAAAAAAAACTGTTTTTATATAAAATTATATAAATCCAAGATCAATATTTTCTTTATAAATTTGCCATATTTTTATGCTCTAAATACTTATACATTCTTAATGACAAACATACTTTCTTCACAAAAAGGAAAAATACAATAATTCAGGAATCTAATCCAAATGAGAAAAATCATTTTTATTGGAGATAATAAAGGAAAAACAAAAGGTGTAAAAGCATATTGTGAATAGAAAAGAGGAGATAATACCTTGATTTTTTTAGTAGTAGCGTTCATTTTGCACAGGTACATGATTTGATTGTATGGGAGTATAAATAGTTGAAGTCTCTTGAGATTTGAGGAATTTAATTAGGTAGTTTTTAGGGAAGTGGAAGTGGGCATTGGAAAATTGAGGGGTGGGGAAGAGGGAACGGGCAAGAAAGAGACCTTTAGATTTAAGTTAAAGATATTGATAGAGATTTAATGATATTTAATGCATTTAATGCATTAGTCTTTATTGCTTGACATGTGTCCATTCTCTCTAAAGAGACACCAAAATTATATTATGTTATTAGATTATACTAAGTGGGATGATAAGCTAGTGTGAAGGACGATGTGAGTGTACCATAATTCATTATGATAGTGATGCGAGTTTTGTACGATATGGATTGCTATAGGACGAATGGTAACATGGGGAGATGAGGGTTCAAGGTATGGAGGGACGTTGGCGGTGATTTCATATATGGAGTTTTGGGGAATGTAGGTATACATAGTGAGATCCTTAGTATGATTATGATCATTGGGATTTACTTGGAGTGTCATATGCATTCACTTGGTATATTTTTCACGCATGAGTATGTGTATACATTTGAAGTATTTATATTACCTATTGAGTTTTCATTCATCCATTCCAATTTTATATTTTTTCAAGACTTTGATTATTGAGTCGATTGTAGCAGTAGTGTGATACCTTAGTAAATCTTTGTATTTAATTTATTTTAAATAAAGTAAATTTACTTTAACTACCTTATAAAGAAAATGTAGGGGTGTTCAAAAAACCAATTGGACCGATGGACCGAACCGGACCAAACCGGACCGCTCTATTTTTACCGATTTTTTTTTAATCAGTTCGGTCCAAGTTTTTTTTTTGACAAACCGGTCTTGTCGGTCTGGTCCTCAGTCCGCCTTATTTAATAACCGGTCTGGACCGACCCGGGCCGGTTACATATTAATATATATTTAATTATATTTATATATAAAAAAAATACTCAAAGAAGGAAGGAATGGGATCTCGGGGGTACGCTCGTCCATTTCAATTTAGGCAAAAGAAAGAGAACCCTAGATCTAATAATCAGATAAACAAAACACACGCACACAAGTTCATTTCACAAGAAAACCCACCATTCTTATCTTCTTTCTCTTATGGTGCTCTCAAGCCTCTCATCTTCGGATCTTCACTTCATCGCCCTCTCTGAGAAACAAAACACATGCTGCCATAATCGGTTCACTTCTCCCGCTGCTCTCATATGCTGGTAGCGGCCTATACTGGATCTTCAAGTATCTATTATAGGTGGGGTTCACTTTGATCTTGTTAAACTGGTTTTACGAGACATACTACACGCTGGCCAAGAACCAAAAGAAATCATCCGTCAAATATCTGAAACGGGTTGTTCTTGCTAATCCTCATTTTTGTACTTTCATTTTTATATTATTAAATTTCAGTGAACTCCTTTTCAAGAAAATATAATGGGGTCGTTCTTTTGTGTAGGTGTATCCAATGTATAAGGTTTTGATTGAGCCAGATCTCCAGATAGCACAAATAAGAATCATCAACAAATTTAATCCTTTCACTAGATTCCAGTGCCCTACTTATATTTTAAAGGTTAGTCTCCCCCCTACGAAGGCTAATAAGAATCATCATCAATGATTGTATGAACAAAATTATTAGGCTAAAATTTGGAAAAGTTTGGACATTTTTTTTAAGGTGAATTTCATTTTTAAAATGATTAATTTAATTAGATCAGGACCGCAAAGTTAGACCGGACCGGCCCTATAAAAAACCGGACCGACTAGGGTCGGGCGACCGATACAATCGGTCCGGTCTTGGTACAATTTTTTTAGGATCGATTTAATCGGCCCGGTCCTTAAAAATCCTAAAAATCGGACTGGACCGGACTGCGAACACCCCTAAGAAAATGTATTACATTGTAAATATAGACTTTGAGATTAATGAAAGTAAAACGATTTAAATTTTCTTTAATATATATTCAGTTTCCAGAGATGATTTTATTTTATTCGATGGGCATTGAAAAATAATTTTGAAATATTTAAATTATATCATATTTTTATTTATTTTTAGTAGTGCCTGGTTCTTTTTGAGGTGCTACAAAAAAATCCAATCTAGCAATAAAATAGCGTATATCATGAGCCACAAGTTAGATAACTGTAAAAAAAGTGACAATATTGATGTAAATGATAATATATGCATGTGATAAATCAATGTCTGCAAATGGCATCCAACCATAATATCCAAATGATCCACGAGTAGCAGAAAATATAAATAAATATATCAAGATGGTCAAACTCTCTCCCTACAAATACATCCAAAATAAATACAAAAATTCTGAAGCAAACTAATCATGCCAATCATCTATGCCAACATCATCCCCATAATATGTACCATCTCTTGCTTTACCTCCTGAACGCATCATATGCATCCACTAAGCATTTATAGCCTCCTCCATTGCAGTTCTTATTGGAGAATAAATATGCATAGGCAGAAATGAAACTCTTCTATTATAATTATTCTGTCAACTTCAATACAATAAAACTTCTTGAATACAATTCTGTTGGACTTCAAATAAATTCTGGAAACTTCAAGGCATGATGTCACTTTTTTAAATACAGTATTTTCCCCACTAAGATAATTCGTTATACAAACGAAAATTCACGAATTCGTACTCAAGATACAACAAAGCAATTGCACTGTCTACAAATTGTATGTATAAAGACAACCCTTGGATGCAGCAGCGAAGAACAGTCAATCAAGTTCTTATTCTGTTTCTGTGTACAAAACAAAATAAGATAGCTTTTGTATCTCTTAAAAATGTAAGTGAATAGTTGCTGGGATTTGGAAAATCTAAAACTAGGTAAATCTGAAATAATGTGCAATTTCAAATTAGCCAGCCTTTATTTATAGATAGTGAAAGGCTTTGTCTTCAAGAGTCATGACTGTTGAATTAACAATCTTAATTAATTTCGAAATGGTATGACTGTTAATTACCAATAGTCTTAAGCCATTTTCGAACAAGTATAATTAAACCGAATCGGTATAATTAAACCGAACCGATTTCACAAGGACCAACCAGAAAGTGACTGCGCCCGAGCTATGACCCGAACGAATCCCGGTAACCCACTACCACTGCGGACACGTGAAGTGAGAAGTTCAAAGTGCGCCACTAGCGCCTCTACAACCCAATGCCCTACACGCGCGCGCACACACTTGCGCATGCGTACGGTGCTTCGCACCATATTTTATCTCTCTTGAATAGCCCTCTTAAATTATAGATGAAGTAACTCTTTATCTTCCATTTGTAGTTATTAAGTGTACACTTTCTTTATATTTTTCCAATGTGGGACAAAAGGTTGTCCACTCCTTTTATAGCTTAGTGGGTATCACTTAGCTTTACTCATTTTCCAATGTGGGACACTCTCCCTTTTATATTGGGTTTGTTTTCCACTTTTCTCCACACACTTCCAATGTGGGACAAGCTTTTACTCCCAAAGATTTTACTCACTTATTTTAAAAATCTCCTACATTCCTCTACCATTTTTAAAATAAGTTTTGTAAATCTTTGATTGCCGGTATGACTGTGTATAAGCACTGGTGTCTCACGACTTGAACCAATACCCTATGAAGATTCGTTAAGGCTAACCATGAAAGTATAACAGACTTTTCTTTGAACTATCAATCCATATTGATCAACCGAATTTGTTTACACACACAAATCTTTTAGTCACTGATTATCCATATAAGCCGACACATGTATTAGGCCTTGTGTCTGTACCTTAATTTCATAAGTGCTTTAGAGTCAAGCCCAGTTCTCATAGGAAGCGGCACTACATCCACACTCATATAGGTAGACTATCATAAGTGTCCATGTAACTAAAACACCATAAATCTATTAAGATTAAACTCATCCTCTTTCATCATTCATTATATGTTCTAAGCACTTATCCTTGGGATGTTTGATTCTGTAGTGCTTACAATCACATCATATGATGTACTTTAATCATTGAACTTGAGACTTGAATATGTCAAGTATCAAGTTGAGTTTCCATCAAGAGTGATTATTGCTAATGGGGTTTAGTCCCATCCCCAATGTTGTCTTAGACACCAGTCCTCTTGCAAGATCTTTCGTAAATTGATTAGCTAAATTTTGACTTAATTTTACGTAATCCGACATGATTACACTATCTGTAATCATTTTCTAACATAACTATGTCTCCGGTCAACATGTCTAGATTTTCCATTGTACACTTTACTATAAGCTCTAGAAAGTGTAGATTCACTATCACAATGTATAGATATTGGAGGCATTGGTTTTGGCCAAACTGGAATTTCAATCAATAAATTCCTTTACCATTCTGCCTCTTTACTAGCTGCAGCAAATGCTACAAACTCAGCAGCCATTGTAGATTCAGCTATACAATTGTGTTTATTTGATCCCCAGGAAACATCTCCTCCACTAAGAGTGAAAATCCATCCACTTGTTGAGGAATGATCCTCCCGCTCAGTTATCCAACTGGCATCAGAAAAACCCTCTAATACTGAAAGATATCCACTATAGAATATACCATAGTCCATAGTTTCTTTTAAATATTTTAATATTCTATTAACAGCATGCCAATGCAATAAACTCGGATTACTATTACATCTACTTAACTTACCAACATCGTATGCAATATCAGGTCGAGTACATGTCATGGCATACATTAAACTACCAATTACTCGTGAATATTCCAATTGGGAAATAACTGTAACAGTATTAGGGATCATCTTTATTTGTGGTTCAAAAGGTGTACTAACAGGTGTAACACCCCGCCTAATTAAATCTCGGGTGGCCAGTCCCATACCAAATTAAAACAGAATATACAGTTGGCTCATTCTTAGCATCACTATCGAAAACATTTACAACTCACCCAATACCCAATTAAGCTGGTGTTAAAAACTTTCCAAATTTTAATTTAATAAAATCCATTTCCAGTTTAAGAATAACACAACACATTTTATTCTACATAACTGATAACCCAATAAATAACACAAAAGAATTTGAATGCAATTGGAATAAACATTCCCAAATAATATTAATCCATTACAGTTATCCCACCAATATCAAATGTATTAAAATGACACGAATACCATAGTATTTGACCCTGATAGAAGAAGATAACTGAATCCTTTGGGCGACATGCCCTACTAAGAGAATACTGTGAATTAAATGATGATAGGCGTCTAAGCAAAACTCCTTAAATCCATAGCCTGTCATAATCCGCTAAGGTTGGTGATACGACGCAAATATTGCGTATTTCACCCGTTAACCTACGCGTTATTAGCCCCCTCGGGTATCTTAATCCCTATATTTATGCTCGTTAACCAGACAACCTCGGATTTCTATGTTAACATGTTTTGCAGGGGTTAATTGAGTTTTTATAGGTATTTGGATGCTTAGTATGAAGTTCGGATGCATTCCGGTGAAGTTTCGTACACAATCGCACGCGCAAGGGCATTTTAGTCTTTTCACAGCTTGGGTACCTGGCCCGACATCTCACGGAAGTTGTATCCCTCCTCGCTAGCTTCGCGTGGCCGCGAACGGTGCGCGATTCCGATTCATAACGAAGAAGTTACGGCGTTTCTTGCGGAGGAAAAACAAGGAAGCAAAAGAGGAGAAGGAGAAGAGAAGAAGAAGAATGCAGTAGGCTGCTGCATTCTGCCCTGCTTGATCGATCGATCGATGATTTTGGTCGATCGATCGACCATTCTGATTTGCCGAACTTTGCCTAGGTAGATCGATCGACCAAAGGGGTCGATCGATCGATGCTCTGTTTTCTGCAGATATTTTGCCTTCTTTTCTTTCTTCTTTATTTTTAATCCAACTTACTATATAAGCCAAATTTTGGTTTTGTAATAAATAGACCAGCCCATATACGATTTTAGCTTAGTTTATTTAGGGTTGGAGGGGTTTTGATTGGTTCTTCTTCTTCCTCTCTTGGATTGACACACTAATTGGTTGTAAGATTGACTATTCATCTTCCCTCTCCTTTAATATAGTTGTATTTCATTCTTTCCTTGCTTTCTAAATAATTTCCATGCTTTCTAATTAGGTTTTCTTGCTTTAATTTATTGCTTTCTTAGTTAATTAGTTTAATTTAGTTTAATCATGCTGCGTCCCTAGATAAATAGGGTCGGGATTGCATTTCCGCCATTTTCGGGTTCAGACCTCGAAAGTTAGGGTTTCGTGTAAAATTGCATTTAATTGAAACCTCGCGTATTAAAGTCGGATTATTATGCGTTTAACTTTCTTTGTCATGCAACGTTAGTGTTTATAGTGATTATCCGAATTTAATCCGCGTGTGACCATTTTTGATTAAATGTTTAATCTCGCAACTTTGGCTTAAATTCCTTATTGCGTGATGTTTATGCTTAATTGAAAATGCTCGATTAAATTGCTTTCGAACCGAAATTCTAATTAGTAGTTGTTTAGCCCGTGAACGCGTGTATGAGATCCCGATCCTCGCTTTACTTTATTTTAGCGTAACTTATTCTTTTCTTTTGTCACGACAACCACCCATCACCTTTTCTTATTTCTTTTACACCACTTTTATTCCTGAAGTAATTAAAACAATTAACATCTAAAATTCAATCACTCCCTGTGGATTTACGATACCCGACTTACCGCTGTGCTTGCTTGTCAAGTGTAGTAGTATATTAGGTTTATATCTTTTGTATCGCGACGGAGAAACACACGACGATTGTGTCCTCACACGGACACACTTTTTCCACCCAGTCACAAAATGGCGCCGTTGGCGGGGAGTGTGTTTTAGATAGTAATTGTTTTATTATTTCGTAGTATTTTTCCTTTTGTATTTGTATTCTTTGTTTTAACCGTTTTTGCAGGATAGCATACTTGAGCGCTAAGAAACTTTGATTTGCGGTTGCTCACTTTCTTGCTCGGATTCTCCATCTGCAAACAATGAGGTAATTATGTCCTACTATTATAGTTATTACGGTCATTCTAATGATTTTTACTTTGGGGATAGTTTTCAAGTTTTTTATTTTCAAGATTTTCTTGAAAATGAAAGACTTGAAAACATTTATTGGAATCAAAATCGTTATTGGGAGCTTGAGTTGGATTCATTATTCGAATCCAATGACGATGCTCATTTCATTACTTTCGAAGACGAGTTTCAACCAAATGAGGAGTCTGAGGCTCTTGAGCCGAGGAAGCCTACTTTGGAAGAGACTTTGCTTCGTTACTCCCAAGGTTTGGAAAGCCTAAATGATGCTGGAATGAGACTTGGTGCACTTTGCGATGAGATGAATTCTTATGCACAAAACAACGAGGAGGTGGAAACTAGTGTTTCACCTCAATTTTTCAAAGAATTTCTCATCGAATGTGAATCTTTCTCCCCCGAAATTCAATCTCCTTCCGACGATGAGTCGATTGAGATTGAATTTGTTTCATCACCATATTCGTTTTCCGTGATCGAACCATTAGAATTACCGGTTGATTCCTATGAGTCAGTAGAAACTTTTACAATTTCTACACAATTTGCCGACGAGGACTCTTTGCCAACTTTGTTTGCTACGATGGAACCTATCCCCGTGTGTGCACTGTCTCCCATTCCACTTGAAAAACCTTTGGGAGATGAGTCGATTTTTCTTGGACCTCTAGTGTACCTTTCCCCCTTATTATCCAAATCCTCCATCGTCCGCCCAAAATTTCAAATTGGCGATGGTTCACTTTTTTCACCACCCACATGCCTTCCGTTGTTCAAACGGAATTCATATCTTTCGGGAGGCATGTTCCTTTTGGAGGGTCCACCGTTGATCTTTCAAAGTTAAATCCCTTTTTGGGTGGACCCTCAACTATTTAGACTTCTAGTGTATAGTTAGTGTGAAGCCTAAATAGTAGGTTGTAAATAGTTATCTTTTTAATTTTCTTTCTTTCCTATTTTTCTTTCCTTTTAATTTAGTCTAGTGTAATTAGTTAACTTTTTGTTATTTGTTTTTGCTATGCTCGGTACTAACTTGTTTTGTAGATTCCGTTGGACTCGTGCTCATGGAGATCGCTCCAATTTTGGGTAATATCGTACTTTTCCTCTCTTTGTGTTGTGTTCTTAATGCGCATTGAGGACAATGCAACATTTAAGTTAGGGGGTGTAGGATATTTTATCCATTTTTTTTGTTTTGTCCATGTATTTGCTCACATTTAGTTACTAAGTATGCCTTTTTGTGAAAAATTTGAAAATTTTCAAAAATATTTTCTTTCTTTTTTTTCTCCTTTATTGGGCATTTTGCCTTGTTTCCGATGATAAATTTCAATAATTGCCCGATCCAATAGACAACTCAATGATGCATGTTCTCGATTTTAGAAGTTATTAGACTTTAGTCCTCAAATCCTTGATTTTGTGAATAACTTCATGAATTAAACTTTATCCCATGAGCATATGCACTTTCCTTGTTCTATTGATTTGGTTTAAGATTTTTATAACTCGGGAATCTTTTGTTGCATTGTATATACTTACACCGAGTAAGCTTCGTACCTTTCGTCGTTTGTGAGTGTTATACACTATTCTTTTCTCTTTGAAAACGTTGAATTCGTTGGTAATCTCACTATTCTTTCATTTGATCGTTCATTAATTGAGTTCATACTTGAAATGTGTTACTTGAGCATGATTTTCATATATTGTTTTGACTCGAGAATTGCGTAAACTTTGTGAAATGATCATAGGCCCTCTTTGATATATCACCCATATTAGCCTTGACCTCACCCTTATATGTTTACCCTCGTTAACCCCTTAGAGCCGAAATATAGCCTTTCGTTTCATTACCCAAAATCCCATAACCAACTCCGCATTGGAGTTTTAAGCCATACATACACCTTACATACCTTTGTTTGGAATGTTACTTGGGATTGAATGTTGTTGTTGTATTGCGGTTGCAATTTTAAGCATATGAGAGTTTGAAAAGCAAGAGAAAAGAAAGTAGTGAAAAAAGTGAAGAAAAAGAGAAAGCAAAAAGCAAAAGAAAACAAAAGAGAAAAGTGAGAAAAAGAAGAAAAGAAAAAGAAAAGAGAAAGTTGTATATATTGTGTATAGTGTTCAATAAGCTTTGATTACTCTCCCCGATGATATATCTAATGCCGTTTTGGAACTTGTTTTTCCAATTTTGTTATTGCCCGCATCCTTCCCATTATCCCGAGTTTTCATCCCGAACACTTTGAATCCGTACATACATTCCTTCGTTTCGCACCCTAGCCATACCTACATCATAACCCTATTAAAGTCCTATGTGATCTTAGGGTGCATTTAATTTAAAAGTCATAATAGTTTTGATAATCTGTGAAAATGCATTTCGCCTCTTTTGATGAGTGGTATCTTTCTTTGAGATTATAATTTTTCAGTTTATATATAGCGTTCTTCATTTGTGACATGTGTGCGGCCTAGTTTCCATTTCCATTTACTCTTTATGCCCGCATGTCCCGTGTATTACCTCCCATTGCGAGTGATTTCATTTGTTGAGCGTAATGCCCGTGAGGATTGAATGTATGCTTGCTTTGATTAGTATCCGATTTATTTAAGTTTTTACCAAATCATATTGTGCATTTTCTCACTCCCCTCCCACATGTTAGAGTTTCAATTCATTGAGGTGCATTCGATAATGTTAATAACAACGGACTTTAGCTTGAATTCGTTCAATATGCTAATAACATGTTTGAAATCTTTTTCGTTATTGTTGAGTTTGTCGCATGTTAGGTTGGGCATATTTTGAGGAAACCTTATGATGTTTGTGGGTTTCATCCCTGAAAACCCTCACGAGACGACACTCGTCCACTAGGGTAACCTAGGGGTTTAACGGCTTATTGCATATGCTAAATGCAATCGTTCGCCCGCGAAAGTGGCCTTATCTTTTTATTGCTTTTATACCATACTTTTGTTCTTTCTCCTGCTTTTGGTTTGCTTGTAGTTCTTGTTGCATAATATTTCATTGCTAGGGACTAGCAATGTGTAAGTTAGGGGGTGTGATACGACGCAAATATTGCGTATTTCACCCGTTAACCTATGCGTTATTTGCCCCCTCGGGTATCTTAATCCCTATATTTATGCTCGTTAACCAGACAACGTCGGATTTCTATGTTAACATGTTTTGCAGGGGTTAATTGAGTTTTTATAGGTATTTGGATGCTTAGTATGAAGTTCAGATGCATTCCGGTGAAGTTCCGTACACAATCGCACGCGCAAGGGCATTTTAGTCTTTTCACAACTTGGGTACCTGGCCCGACATCTCACAGAAGTTGTAGCCCTCCTCTCTAGATTCGCGTGGCCGCGAACGGTGCGCGATTTCGATTCATAACGAAGAAGTTACGGCGTTTCTTGCGGAGGAAAAACAAGGAAGCAAAAGAGGAGAAGGAGAAGAGAAGAAGAAGAATGCAGTAGGCTGCTGCATTCTGCCCTGCTTGATCGATCGATCGACGATTTTGGTCGATCGATCGACCATTCTGATTTGCCGAACTTTTGCCTAGGTAGATCGATCGACCAAAGGGGTCGATCGATCGATGCTCTGTTTTCTGCAGATATTTTGCCTTCTTTTCTTTCTTCTTTATTTTTAATCCAACTTACTATATAAGCCAAATTTTGGTTTTGTAATAAATAGACCAGCCCATATACAATTTTAGCTTAGTTTAGTTAGGGTTGGAGGGGTTTTGATTGGTTCTTCTTCTTCCTCTCTTGGATTGACACACTAATTGGTTGTAAGATTGACTATTCATCTTCCCTCTCCTTTAATATAGTTGTATTTCATTCTTTCCTTGCTTTCTAGATAATTTCCATGCTTTCTAATTAGGTTTTCTTGCTTTAATTTATTGCATTCTTAGTTAATTAGTTTAATTTAGTTTAATCATGCTGCGTCCCTAGATAAATAGGGTCGGGATTGCATTTCCGCCATTTTCGGGTTCGGACCTCGAAAGTTAGGGTTTCGTGTAAAATTGCATTTAATTGAAACCTCGCGTATTAAAGTCGGATTATTATGCGTTTAACTTTCTTTGTCATCCAACGTTAGTGTTTATAGCGATTATCCGAATTTAATCCGCGTGTGACCATTTTTGATTAAATGTTTAATCTCGCAACTTTGGCTTAAATTCCTTATTGCGTGATGTTTATGCTTAATTGAAAATGCTCGATTAAATTGCTTTCGAACCGAAATTCTAATTAGTAGTTGTTTAGCCCGTGAACGCGTGTATGCGATCCCGATCCTCGCTTTACTTTATTTTAGCGTAACTTATTCTTTTCTTTTGTCACGACAACCACCCATCACCTTTTCTTATTTCTTTTACACCACTTTTATTCCTGAAGTAATTAAAACAATTAACATCTAAAATTCAATCACTCCCTGTGGATTTACGATACCCGACTTACCGCTGTGCTTGCTTGTCAAGTGTAGTAGTATATTAGGTTTATATCTTTTGTATCGCGGCGGCGAAACACACGACGATTGTGTCCTCACACGAACACACTTTTTCCGCCCGGTCAGTTGGCGTCCCTGCTGCTGGACACCTGATATAGAAGATACAATAAAAAAGAAAATATGCAAGGAAACGGGTCAGAGCCCGATTGTGAAAATGATTTTTAAAACAACAAGTATTTAACAAGTGCAATAAATCTTTTATTATGTACATGTTAGACCCAACTCTCACTTGCCATTCTCACCTCTCAACTAGAGTGCACACTTAACGTTTCCTATTAACCTCCTAGTTAATGGTTCCTCTTTTCTAGTCTCCATATTATAATTCCATCCCAATATCATAATCCCCGTATGTGCCATACCATACGTCACATTATTATTCATTTACATTTCTCATCGTTTCTCATTAACATGAATCATTTCTCATTAATATGAATTAAGATTTTCAATTTTTTAAGAAGAAACATTCATTAACTTAATTCAATTTTCTTTCTCTATTCACCGTTATCTACAATTATCACCGTAGATAGGTTTAACTACAATATAAATCCATTCATTCAATTAATCCATTATATATATATTCATATATAATACGACACCTCGAGTTACAGCTGCGGTGCAATGCATTACTCTGCTATCATGTCCCAATATCGCTGGTCGCCGAATAGGAGACAAAAGGTTCGGTAAGCATTTCTCGAACCACAAATAAAAACACAATCATTGGAGGCGAACATAGTTCTCATACCCATGGGTCACGCACATACCTACGTACCCACAGTCAGCGGACTTATCAACTCCCCGATAAGTCTTTCATAGACCTATGTTCTCGAGCGACAAATCAAAGATCCCATGGATTCATCAGGATATGACCGCCCTCACGCGCAAACCTCCCACCGATAGCAAGTAAGGTAGGTATGTCATACACATAAATCATCAATCAATCAAATAGGTATTATCATACCTATAATATAATATCAATAAGGTAATATCACTACCCTAAGATTTTTCCCATACGTAGCATTATATCTCTTTTAAATTCCACGTATTAAAATATCATATCTTTACTTCATAATTTAATTATCCTCGCATCCTATAACATCTCTCCACTCCCGACATCGTTAAGGTTCATGCGCGGAGCGTCTCGCAAAGCGAAATCCAAGTAAGGAACCCCTCCAATACACTACTACTTAACTTTGTCGATCGAGGAGGTCCGACAACTTCAACTATGCGATCGGGATAACCTCATACCTTCTTTGAACCAAATGTGTTCTTAACTCCCATCTCTATCCAGGAGACATACCACTACGCTCTTGTATTACACTCCGTCCTTGCGAAATCAATAATGAGCTTAAACTCAGTCCTTGATGTTCAAATTGTATCCCTAAGACTACCCTCACTCAATACACAAGATTCATATAGGTTTTTCCTCAGCATATATTCAGTAAGAAGTCACTAATATCCTACTGGTCCATAACATTATTTCTCCCGAACTACTACGAATTTAGTTCTCCTCTTAATTAAGGTTAAAACCGATAGTTTCAAATCTATTATAAACACATATTCTTTCACTTAGGATTAAACCCTCTTGTAAACTTAAGGATACCCAGATGTTATATTAAATCATCCCTACTGGTCCTATCTTTAATCCTCATACATCCCCATTTGGAATTTAACAAATGAATCTAGCAACCGAAATTCCATTCAATATAATTTTCATCATTTTAATCACTTGAATCCAAATCAATGTAATTCAAATCTTATCAAGGGTTTACTGATATTTTCTAAGTCCTATAATATTCAATTAATAATCACCAAAGATCCACAAAAGGTTTGGGATAAGAATCAACATTTAAAAAGAAACAACATCATGAATTCTCATATTTTAAATACTCAGAAAAATCAGATCCAAAAATTATTCGAATCATCAATCCGACTTCAGATTTGGATTCTACACGAAAAATTGAGTTAGGTATGTGTTTTGAGTTTTTCTTAAATCTCATCCAAATGCACTCAAAAAGGAGATCTAAACATTCCAAATTGGCTCTTCTCATTCCACTCATTTTTGCCTCTTTTTCCAAAAAATTATCAACATATTATCTTCAAGAACACAAAATGATTTTCAGAATTTCTTCCACAGATTGATGAATATTTCTTGGATTACTAACTACCTACAACATGAGTTTAATTCCTATATATTTCATACTTCCAGAAATCCATTACTACTCCATTTTTATCTTCCAAACATGAAAAATCATCTCTTTTCATAATTATTCTAACATGGACAATATACGAACTTAAGTTGCAAATATCAAACACTTGCCTCTAATGAAGATCTGATGCTTTGGAGTTGAATAACACAGGTGGTGATGGTGGTCGTGACCTTTGACCTTTGGTTCTCCTCCTTCCCAAGCAAACTTCTTTTTCTTTCCAAGCAACCTTCCACTCTCTCTAAGAAGATGACTTTTCAATTTTGTGTAGAAGAGATGAAATGAACCTACATACACTAATCTCCAAATACTTATAATAAGACAAAATCCGAAATCACTATTCATCCCCCTTGTAAAAATAACCAAAATGCCCTTTTGGGTTGTCTTTTCATTTCCAAATGACCCGAGACTCAAAATTAACATCCAAATAGACTTTTCTGACTATTTCGAACCTTCCGGACGCAACGACGCAGTCGAAATGACTATAAGGTTGATAGAAAATAAATTTCCTTTTTAATTTAATAAATTAGTCCCGACACGTCCCATACCGCGTCTGACTAAAAATTCAAATTACCGAATTTATATCATACCGTCATATCAATGACATCACATTCATATATTACCTAAATATCTTTAAGTAATATTCAGAATCATCCATTTTAATATCCACAATTCGGATAAAACCCAAATGAATTAATTTATAATAAGATCCAATTAATCCATTAATTTAAAATATAACTGTGACAACCCGAATATAATTATGATAAATTATATTTAAATCATGCTTATCTTATGTGATATGAATAATGTGATATTAGTATATCTAATGTCAAGTGATTATGTTTATTATAATCCTACTTTCATAAATCATGAAAGGTCGAACTATTTACAGACACAAATTTTTGTTGTTTTCGGTAGAAATGTTCCTGTTAGAGACTAGTTTTGACATTTATAACATTATAAATGACTTGAGGTGAAAACTAGATAGTTGAATACATGTGAGTTAGGGTTGTAACACAACAAACGGATCATCAAATGGACGCCCGAGTGAAGAGTTATACCAAAATTACGAACAAGGGGCAATTTGGTCAATTCCCTTTAAGTGGTAAATTGTCTTTTATTAAACCAAATGGTTTAATTTGATTGGTTGGATTGGGAGGCAGCTTTGGCCGACCTTATAACCTTGAAATATACTTATCCTTCAGCCAAAATCATCCATGAAAGGGTTTTGAGCTTAAGGAAAGAGAAGGTAGAAGTTTAGGAAGAAAAGTGAGGAGAAAAAGTGTAGAAAAATCCGTGGAAATTACGTAAAAAGCCCTGAAGGTAATCCTAATAGAAATTCTTGTTATTTATCTTATATTACTGATTTATATGATATAAATCATCATAAGTCTACGAAAGTTTCAGCCCTTTATATATATGTATGGTTAGATGCAAGCTTATGTTAAGTTGAGTGTAGAAACCCTTAAAATTGCTTTGTGTTGAAACTCCTTGTATTCAAACTTGCATATCTCTTTGTGTGCTTACTGTAATTGAGAAATTCCAATTGGATATGAAAGAGACTCATATATTCATATCATATCTGAAATTTAGAATTTATATCCTTGTGGTTAGGCCGTAATGATGATTTCAAGTTGGTACATGGTTTCTGTTTTTATACTTCATTTTGGTATGCCCTGAGTTTAGTCAAGCTTTTGAGATAGCAAATGAAGTCAAACAATTATGAAATTTTAATTCTGTACGATTCAGTATGTCTAATGAAAATGGGTTGAAAATCATGGAAATTTATGCTGGAGAAAAATTATGAAAATTCTTGGAAGTTGAAGGAACAATAGAGGAGCTTGTAGGGCAGATTTCTTGTGTTGTAGAGAAATGTTCATAACTTGCCCTAGGAAGCTTGAAAAATTACACCGTCACTTGTACTGGATATTATATTCATATATGTTTTCATATTGATGAGGTTGGACCCCTGTATTTGTACAATTTAGGAATATAGGATGGTTAAGTATGTAAGACAATAATTTCAGGCCATACTGGATACCCCTTGAATGAATGTTTGTATTTCGTCCTTACAAAGGGTACTTTGAGTTCATGTTTCATGTGTATATACATTGAGGAGTATAATTTCATGTTTACTTGACTTTGGTTATAAATTCCTCATAAGGTATTTCCTACGGTTGAATGTCCGTAACTTTATCAACATGTATATCATTGTTTTGCCTTTACCTATGTTTTATGGAATGTGACTTAATTGGAATTATATTGTTGATGTATCGTCATGGAAAGTTACATAATTATGTTAGGATAATATTTATGATTGAGTTTCAGTACTGATCTAGTTGGATTGACAGGTGTAAGGTCTAATAAAACCAGTTCAGCTCCACCAGAAGGAAACCTGGATACGTAGTTGACAACCCAAGGTGAGTGTACTCACTGGAATGATGTATTTGTATACTGTTACGAATGTGATCATAATGTTATGAATATAAAATTGTTCATTTCGGTTTACCGAAATGAGGGGTTACTCCTCGACCAGGAATGGGGGAGATTTGTCTATTAATGACAAGGGGTTACTCCTCGACCAGGAATGGGGGAGAATTGTCTATTTAGACAGGATATGTGAATCATGATTCGAAAAAGTTGGTCATTCATTATGAATGAGCCGGATAAGTTAATACATAATTATATGGACATGATTTATTGCATTTAAATTCATGCAATAGTATAGTAGTGATACATTCACTGGGCTATTTTGCTCACGGTTCCTATGTTCACATTTTTCAGGTAATACGATGTCACTGCCAAATCTAGGAGGTCAGGTTGGGTTAGCCAGGAATGGGAGAAACAATGATTTTGTGTAAATGTAAATGATGTAATTAAATTAACTTATCCTTCATGAAAGTTTTTATGGGCGTGACTACTTTGATGTTGTAAAAAGGTTTTCAGTTATATGGATTTACAATGATGACTCTGAAATCAAAACTCGTGTTTATGGTTTGGTTAGATTAATTATGGTTTGACTCACTTTGACTTTTTGACTTAATTATAAGTAATTGGGTTGGGGTGTGTCAGCTTTTGGTATCAGAGCCTAGGATTTAGAGGTTCTGGAGTGAGAAGAGTCTAGATTTGGCAGTGAATGTTAGAAATATATTTTATTTGATACTAACGATTATGTTAGGAAAGATATGTATATCTGCATGTTGTTATATCTTTGATTCATTACAGATATAAGAGAATGGAACGAGGGAATGTGAATGTGGGAATAGATGATGAGGCTTCAAATATTCCAGCATAAGCGGAGGTTGAGCAACCTGTTCAGATAAATGTGGAACCCGAGCCAGAACAACTGACGGATATGCAAAAAATGGCACGTGCTATGACTCTAATGGCAGAGCAACAAGCTAGATTTATGGCTCATGTGGAAGAACAACAGACCAGGCAACTGGAGGCACAAGCCTTGGCTAGGGCTGAGGAGGTGATACACCGGGAAGAAAGGTGTACTTCACATGAAAAATTTATTAAGATGAACCCACCATCGTTCGAAGGAGCAGTTGATCCCGCAGAGGCAGAAGTTTGGGTTAAAGAAATTGAACTTATCTTTGGGGTAATGAAGATGCCTGAAAATCAACAGGTAACCTTGGCGACGTATATGTTGAAAGGAGAAGCTAAGTACTGGTGGGATGCCACGAAACATTTGTTGATTACTCCAGGAGGCGGGAATGTGATCTCATGGGATGCTTTTGTTAAAGCCTTGTATGACAAGTATTTTCCTCCGATGTATCAAAAACAAAAGGAGAAAGAATATTTCCTATTGAATCAGGGGAGTATGACAGTTAGGGAATATGAACCCAAACTTACAGCCTTATCTCGTTTTGCTTCGAGGTTTATCCGGAATGAGGAAGATATGTGTAGCCGATTTCTCGATGGACTAGAGTTAGTTATTAAATCAAGGCTATCGGCTTTAGAGACTGTTAATTATTCAGCCTTGGTGAACAAAGCCATGTTAGTAGAAAGGGACGTGAATGAAGCAAGAGGGAATCGAGAACGAGGTGTAAAGAGAAGCAGATTCGATCCAAGTTATCAAAAGGGTAGTGATACAGAATATTCGAGACTTGGAGGGCAGAAATTCCAACAGGGTAGAGGTGGAAGTAGTTTGCAAAGGGGTGAGGCTAGTGGTGGAAGAGGTTCAGGATTTTCAGCACAAGGAGATCCTAATGTTTGTTTCTTTTGTGGGTCATCGGGTCATATAAAGAGAAATTGCCCAAAGTTACTGAATATAGAATGTTTCAACTGTCACCAAAAGGGTCATCTGAGAAAGAATTGTCCTATGTTGGCAAGAACAGTTTCAGTCAGTAGTGTGGGGCCTCATAAAGGATCTTCTCCAGGCAGTGCCACCAGGGGGAGAGGTACACAACAAGCAACTGGATCGAGGGCAGGAGGAAGAGTGTTTGCGATGACGTTGCAAGATGCTCATGCTACACCTGAAGTGGTTACAGGTAAACTTTCTATTGCAAACAAAGATTTATATGCACTCATTGATCCTGGATCTACGCATTCATTTGTGGCATCAGATATTGTTTCATATTTGGGTAGACCATGTTCATTCCTCAATTGTGCCTTATATATTTCTACCCCAATGGAAGGTGTAATTCTAGTTGAGCATGTTTATAAAGATTGTGTCTTACGAATGGGTGAGCGAGATTTCTATGTCGATTTGTTACCATTGGCCATTCGGGATTTTGATATTATATTGGGGATGGATTGGTTATCATCGTATCATGCTTCCATTGATTGTTTTCGAAAAGAAGTTACATTTCATCTTCCTGGTGAACCCGAGTTCCAGTTTACAGGGGAAAGGAATGTTGTCCCTAATTGTCTTATCTCAGCAATAAAGAGCAGAAAGTTATTGAGTAGGGGTTGTATGGGGTATTTAGCATATGTGATTGATGTTAGTAAGGAAGCACTTAAAGTTGAAGATATACCAGTGGTTAGAGAATTTTCTGATGTCTTCCCAGAGGAATTGCCAGGACTGCCACCCGATAGGGAAGTAGAGTTCTCCATTGAACTAATTCCAGGTACTGGTCCGATTTCCCTTGCTCCTTATAGAATGGCACCAACAGAGTTAAAGGAATTGAAAGTGCAATTACAAGATCTGATAAGCAGAGGGTTCATTCGGCCTAGTGTTTCACCATGGGGAGCCCCAGTGTTATTTGTGAAAAAGAAAGATGGGACAATGCGATTATGTATTGATTATCGGCAATTGAATAAGGTGACCATTAGAAACAAATACCCTCTACCTCGTATCGATGACTTGTTTGACCAATTACAGGGGGCCACTGTATTTTCAAAGATTGATTTGAGATCGGGTTACCACCAACTGAAAGTGAAGGATAGTGATATTTCCAAAACAGCTTTTCGGACTCGATATGGGCACTATGAGTTTTTGGTGATGCCTTTTGGATTGACTAATGCTCCGGCAGTTTTTATGGATTTGATGAACCGGGTATTCCACCCTTTCATTGATTCATTTGTGATAGTATTCATAGATGATGTGTTGATTTACTCGCGTAGCATGGAGGAACATGAGAAACATTTGAGACTTGTATTGCAGATTTTGAGAGAGAAGAAATTATTTGGTAAATTCAGCAAGTGTGAGTTTTGGTTGAATGAAATTGTGTTTTTGGGGCACGTTGTCTCGAGAAATGGGATATATGTTGATCCAAAGAAGGTGGAAGCAATTGTTGAATGGGAGAGTCCTAAGAATGTGACAGAAATTAGGAGTTTCCTAGGATTGGCAGGTTACTATCGCAGATTCATTAAGGGATTTTCAGCAATAGCATTACCATTGACAAAGTTGACCCGTAAAGAAGTGAAGTTTGTGTGGGATGAAGAATGCGAAAGGAGTTTTAAATAATTAAAGAAGCGGTTGGTTTCAGCCCCTATACTTACTATTCCATGTGGGAATGAGTCTTTTGTGATCTATACAGACGCTTCATTTCAGGGGTTAGGATGTGTTCTTATGCAAAATGGGAAGGTAATAGCATATGCTTCCAGACAATTAAAGACGCATGAACGAAACTACCCTACACACGATCTGGAGCTAGCAGCCATTGTTTTTGCTTTAAAGTTGTGGAGACATTACTTGTATGGAGAAACTTGTGAGATATTTATAGATCATCAAAGTTTGAAATACTTGTTCACACAGAAAGAACTAAATTTGAGACAGAGGCGTTGGATGGAGCTGATTAAAGACTATGACTGTACCATTCACCATCATCATGGGAAGGCCAATGTGGTAGTAGATGCTTTGAGTCGGAAATCATCAGGGATTCTTGGTTGCATACGGTGTGCCCGTGTTGGAAATATTCTTGACTTGGCATCGATGGGGATTGAATTGAAGTTTTCAAAAAGTGGAGGATTATTAGCACATGTCACAGTAAGACCTTTATTGGCAGAATGCATACGAAGTTTGCAGATCAGTGATCCATTCCTTGAAAAGAAGAAACAAGAAGTTCGGGATGGTAGAGAGAGTGACTTTGAGATTAAGAATGATGAATCATTGTGTAATAAAAATAGGATTTGTGTACCGAATGATCCACCCTTAAAGAGGGATATATTAGAAGAGGCACATAGTTCTATTTACTCTATGCATCCGGGAGGTACCAAAATGTACAGAGATTTGAAGGAATATTACTGGTGGAACAATATGAAACGTGAGATTGCAGAGTTCGTAGCTAAATGTTTAGTATGCCAGCAAGTGAAAGCAGAGCATCAGAAGCCGGCAGGATTATTGCAGTCGTTGCCTATTCCGGAATGGAAGTGGGAGCATATAACGATGGACTTTGTTATAGGATTACCCCGGTCACCAAAGGGGCATGATTCTATTTGGGTGATTATAGATCGATTGACGAAGTCAGCCCATTTTCTTCCAGTTAAGACCACCTACACTGTTGACAAGTATGCACGAATGTACGTTGATGAGATTATCCGTTTACATGGGGCACCAGTGTCAATTGTATCAGATAGAGATCCAACATTCACTTCTAAGTTTTGGCCTCGTCTCCAGAATTCCATGGGCACAAGTTTGAAGTTCAGCACTGCGTTTCATCCACAAACTGATGGGCAATCAGAAAGGACGATTCAAATATTAGAAGACATGTTACGAGCCTGTGTATTTGACTTCAAAGGTAGTTGGGATGATCATTTGCCATTGATGGAATTCTCGTATAATAATAGTTATCAGTCGACTATTGGTATGGCTCCTTATGAAGCTTTATATGGGAGGAGATGTAGAACGCCTTTGTGTTGGGATGAAGTGGGTGAAAGGAAAATTTTGGGTCCTGAATTGATAGATATGACAACTGAAAAGATCAAAATGATTCGGGAACGGATAAAGATAGCGCAAAGAAGGCAGAAATTTTATGCAGATAAGAGGAAGCATCCATTAGAATTTCATAAGGGAGATTTTGTATTCCTACGTATTTCACCATGGAAAGGCGTTATGAGATTTGGGAAAAAGGGGAAACTAAGTCCAAGATACATTGGACCATATGAGGTGTTGGAAAGAATTGGGAACCTCGCATATAGATTAGCATTACCTCCAGATTTATCCCGTTTGCATGATGTGTTTCACGTATCAATGCTTCGTAAGTATTTGGCGGATCCATCTCATCAGTTGAAAACTCAACCAATTGAACTGAAGGAAGACTTGTCGTACATCGAGGAACCATTGGAAATTATTGATCGTAAGGAGCAGGTGTTGAGGAATAAAGTTATTCACTTAGTTAAAGTTATGTGGATGAGCCATGGAGTTAAAGAAGTAACTTGGGAAACGGAGGATAGCATGAAGAAACAGTACCCCCATTTGTTTGGTAAGTGACCTTTATATTAAATTTCGGGGACGAAATTTTCTAAGGGGGGGAGGTTGTGACAACCCGAATATAATTATGATAAATTATATTTAAATCATGCTTATCTTATGTGATATGAATAATGTGATATTAGTATATCTAATGTTAAGTGATTATGTTTATTATAATCCTACTTTCATAAATCATGAAAGGTCGAACTATTTACAGACACAAATTTTTGTTGTTTTCGGTAGAAATGTTCCTGTTAGAGACTAGTTTTGACCTTTATAACATTATAAATGACTTGAGGTGAAAACTATATAGTTGAATACATGTGAGTTAGGGTTGTAACACAACAAACGGATCATCAAATGGATGCCCGAGTGAAGAGTTATACCGAAATTACGAACAAGGGGCAATTTGGTCAATTCCCTTTAAGTGGTAAATTGTCTTTTATTAAACCAAATGGTTTAATTTGATTGGTTGGATTGGGAGGCAGCTTTGGCCGACCTTATAACCTTGAAATATACTTATCCTTCAGCCAAAATCATCCATGAAAGGGTTTTGAGCTTAAGGAAAGAGAAGGTAGAAGTTTAGGAAGAAAAGTGAGGAGAAAAAGTGTAGAAAAATCCGTGGAAATTACGTAAAAAGCCCTGAAGGTAATCCTAATAGAAATTCTTGTTATTTATCTTATATTACTGATTTATATGATATAAATCATCATAAGTATACGAAAGTTTCAGCCCTTTATATATATGTATGGTTAGATGCAAGCTTATGTTAAGTTGAGTGTAGAAACCCTTAAAATTGCTTTGTGTTGAAACCCCTTGTATTCAAACTTGCATATCTCTTTGTGTGCTTACTAGAATTGAGAAATTCCAATTGGATATGAAATTAGACTCATATATTCATATAATATCTGAAATTTAGAATTTATATCCTTGTGGTTAGGCCGTAATGATGATTTCAAGTTGGTACATGGTTTCTGTTTTTATACTTCATTTTGGTATGCCCTGAGTTTAGTCAAGCTTTTGAGATAGCAAATGAAGTCAAACAATTATGAAATTTTATTTCTGTACGATTCAGTATGTCTAATGAAAATGGGTTGAAAATCATGGAAAGTTATGCTGGAGAAAAATTATGAAAATTCTTGGAAGTTGAAGGAACAATAGAGGAGCTTGTAGGGCAGATTTCTTGTGTTGTAGAGAAATGTTCATAACTTGCCCTAGGAAGCTTGAAAAATTACACCGTCACTTGTACTGGATAGTATATTCATATATGTTTTCATATTGATGAGGTTGGACCCCTGTATTTGTACAATTTAGGAATATAGGATGGTTAAGTATGTAAGACAATAATTTCAGGCCATACTGGATACCCCTTGAATGGATGTTTGTATTTCGTCCTTACAAAGGGTACTTTGAGTTCATGTTTCATGTGTATATACATTGAGGAGTATAATTTCATGTTTACTTGACTTTGGTTATAAATTCCTCATAAGGTATTTCCTACGGTTGAATGTCCGTAACTTTATCAACATGTATATCATTGTTTTGCCTTTACCTATGTTTTATGGAATGTGACTTAATTGGAATTATATTGTTGATGTATCGTCATGGAAAGTTACATAATTATGTTAGGATAATATTTATGATTGAGTTTCAGTACTGATCTAGTTGGATTGACAGGTGTAAGGTCTAATAAAACCAGTTCAGCTCCACCAGAAGGAAACCTGGATACGTAGTTGACAACCCAAGGTGAGTGTACTCACTGGAATGATGTATTTGTATACTGTTACGAATGTGATCATAATGTTATGAATATAAAATTGTTCATTTCGGTTTACCAAAATGAGGGGTTACTCCTCTACCAGGAATGGGGGAGATTTGTCTATTAATGACAAGGGGTTACTCCTCGACCAGGAATGGGGGAGAATTGTCTATTTAGACAGGATATGTGAATCATGATTCGAAAAAGTTGGTCATTCATTATGAATGAGCCGGATAAGTTAATACATAATTATACGGACATGATTTATTGCATTTAAATTCATGCAATAGTATAGTAGTGATACATTCACTGGGCTATTTTGCTCACGGTTCCTATGTTTACATTTTTCAGGTAATACGATGTCACTGCCAAATCTAGGAGGTCAGGTTGGGTTAGCCAGGAATGGGAGAAACAATGATTTTGTGTAAATGTAAATGATGTAATTAAATTAACTTATCCTTCATGAAAGTTTTTATGGGCATGACTACTTTGATGTTGTAAAAAGGTTTTCAGTTATATGGATTTACAATGATGACTCTGAAATCAAAACTCGTGTTTATGGTTTGGTTAGATTAATTATGGTTTGACTCACTTTGACTTTCAGACTTAATTATAAGTAATTGGGTTGGGGTGTGTCAATAACCCATTTTAAAAGTCATAAAAATTACGGGGTATTACATACTTCCCCCCTTATAACAGAATTTCGTCCCGAAATTCAGGAATATAAGTCATACCGGTAAGGTCAACTCCGAGTATAAATCTCACATCGCAAAAAATCTAAGACGTACCGCCCATACAGTACATTAACGAAAGTCCCTATCGATGTTATACGCCAAACCTCACCATATAGCTCCAACTGAATCGAATATAAACTTTACCCAATCTTCCCTATACCATCCCCGTGACAAACTTTAGGAAAAATAAATGATCCTCTCGTATTGAACAAATAAATCCTGAAGTCTCAACTACTTACCTTTTTCACAATTATGAAAACTACTACAATCCAATCATCCAGGGAGCCCATACACCTTATCGTACAACTTTCAATATAAAAATTTTCACAAAGGTTATAAACTCATATCCTAAAGACCTACCTTATTTCGACTCCCAACGGTTATTAGTTTCATGCGTGGGGTGTCTCGCAAGCGAAATCCAAACCAGGAACCACCCCGATACACTACTTCCTAAAGTAGTCGGTCATCGAAACTCCTAAGGTCCTTAGTCAATTATATAAAAATTTGGTTTATCGAAAAAAAAATATATCAGAATATACAACACATTTGGCTCATACCAACAATATCAAATGTATTAAAATTACACGAATACCATAGTATTTGACCCCGATAGAAGAAGATAACAGAATCCTTTGGGCGACATGCCCTACTAAGAGAATACTGTGAATTAAATGATGATAGGCGTCTAAGGAAAACTCCTTAAATCCATAGCCTGTCATAATCCGCTAAGGTTGGCATCCCTGTTGCTGGACACCTGATATAGAAGATACAATAGAAAAGAAAATATGCAAGGAAACGGGTCAGAGCCCGATTGTGAAAATGATTTTTAAAACAAAAACTATTTAACAAGTGCAATAAATATTTTATTATGTACATGTTAGACCCAACTCTCACTTGCCATTCTCACCTCTCAACTAGAGTGCACACTTAACGTTTCCTATTAACCTCCTAGTTAATGGTTCCTCTTTTCTAGTCTCCATATTATAATTCCATCCCAATATCATAATCCCCGTATGTCCCATACCATACGTCACATTATTATTCATTTATATTTCTCATCGTTTCTCATTAACATGAATCATTTCTCATTAATATGAATTAAGATTTTCAATTCTTTAAGAATAAACATTCATCAACTTAATTCAATTTTCTTTCTCTATTCACCGTTATCTACAATTATCACCGTAGATAGGTTTAACTACAATATAAATCCATTCATTCAATTAATCCATTATATATATATATTCATATATAATACGGCACCCCGAGTCACAGCTGCGGTGCAATGCATTACTCTACTATCATGTCCCAATATCGCTGGTCGCCGAATAGGAGACAAAAGGTTCGGTAAGGATTTCTCGAACCACAAATAAAAACACAATCATTGGAGGCGAACATAGTTCTCATACCCATGGGTCACGCACATACCTACGTACCCAGAGTCAGCGGACTTATCAACTCCCCGATAAGTCTTTCATAGACCTATGTTCTCGAGCGACAAATCAAAGATCCCATGGATTCATCAGGATATGACTGCCCTCACGTGCAAACCTCCGACCGATAGCAAGTAAGCTAGGTATGTCATACACATAAATCATCAATCAATCAAATAGGTATTATCATACCTATAATATAATATCAATAAGGTAATATCACTACCCTAAGATTTTTCCCATACGTAGCATTATATCTCTTTTAAATTCCACGTATTAAAATATCATATCTTTACTTCATAATTTAATTATCCTCGCATCCTATAACATCTCTCCACTCCCGACATCGTTAAGGTTCATGCGCGGAGCGTCTCGCAAAGCGGAATCCAAACAAGGAACCACTCCAATACACTACTACTTAACTTTGTCGATCGAGGAGGTCCGACAACTTCAACTATGCGATCGGGATAACCTCCTACCTTCTTTCAACCAAATGTGTTCTTAACTCCCATCTCTATCCAGGAGACATACCACTACGCTCTTGTATTACACTCCGTCCTTGCGAAATTAATAATGAGCTTAAACTCAGTCCTTGATGTTCAAATTGTATCCCTAAGACTACCCTCACTCAATACACAAGATTCAAATAGGTTTTTCCTCAACATATATTCAGTAAGAAGTCACTAATATCCTACTGGTCCATAACATTATTTCTTCCGAACTACTACGAATTTAGTTCTCCTGTTAATTAAGGTTAAAACTGATAGTTTCAAATCTATTATAAACACATATTCTTTCACTTAGGATTAAACCCTCTTGTAAACTTAAGGATACCCAGGTGTTATATTAAATCATCCCTACTGGTCCTATCTTTAATCCTCATACATCACCATTTGGAATTTAACAAATGAATCTAGCAACCGAAATTCCATTCAATATAATTTTCATCATTTTAATCACTTGAATCCAAATCAATGTAATTCAAATCTTATCAAGGGTTTACTAATATTTTCTAAGTCCCATAATATTCAATTAATAATCACCAAAGATCCACAAAAGGTTTGGGATAAGAATCAACATTTAAAAAGAAACAACATCATGAATTCTCATATTTTAAATACTCAGAAAAATCAGATCTAAAAATTATTCGAATCATCAATTCGACTTCAGATTTGGATTCTACACGAAAAATTGAGTCAGGTATGTGTTTTGAGTTTTTCTTAAATCTCATCCAAATGCACTCAAAAAGGAGATCTAAACATTCCAAATTGGCTCTTCTCATTCCACTCGTTTTTGCCTCTTTTTCCAGAAAATTATCAACATATTATCTTCAAGAACACAAAATGATTTTCAGAATTTCTTCCACAGATTGATGAATATTTCTTGGATTACTAACTACCTACAACATGAGTTTAATTCCTATATATTTCATACTTCCAGAAATCCATTACTATTCCATTTTTATCTTCCAAACATGAAAAATCATCTCTTTTCATAATTATTCTAACATGGACAATATACGAACTTAAGTTGCAAATATCAAACACTTGCCTCTAATGAAGATCTGATCCTTTGGAGTTGAATAACACAGGTGGTGATGGTGGTCGTGACCTTTGACCTTTGGTTCTCCTCCTTCCCAAGCAAACTTCTTTTTCTTTCCAAGCAACCTTCCACTCTCTCTAAGAAGATGACTTTTCAATTTTGTGTAGAAGAGATGAAATGAACCTACATACACTATTCTCCAAATACTTATAATAAGACAAAACCCGAAATAACTATTCATCCCCCTTGTAAAAATAACCAAAATGCCCTTTTGGGTTGTCTTTTCATTTCCAAATGACCCGAGACTCAAAATTAACATCCAAATAGACTTTTCTGACTATTTCGAACCTTCCGGACGCAACGACGCAGTCGAAATGACTATAAGGTCGATATAAAATAAATTTCCTTTTTAATTTAATAAATTAGTCCCGACACGTCCCATACCGCGTCTGACTAAAAATTCAAATTACCGAATTTATATCATACCGTCATATCAATGACATCACATTCATATATTACCTAAATATCTTTAAGTAATATTCAGAATCATCCATTTTAATATCCACAATTCGGATAAAAACCCAAATGAATTAATTTATAATAAGATCCAATTAATCCATTAATTTAAAATATAACCCATTTTAAAAGTCATAAAAATTACGGGGTATTACAACAAGTGTCCAATCAAACTGATTAAATTTCTTCAAAATTTTCTCAACATAACGAGATTGAATGAGAATTATATTTTTATCTTTCCTTATTATTCTCATTCCTAATATGACATCAGCGACACCGATATCTTTCATATCAAATTTAAAAGACAGAAAATTAGTTGTATTATTAATGCTTTCTAAATCAATACCAAGAATTAACATATCATCTACATATAAACAAATTATCACACCTTTTCCATTAGAAAATTTACTATAAACACACTTATCAGATTCATGAATTTTAAAACCATAAGAAATAATGAGTTTATCAATATTTTCATGCCATTTTCTAGGTTCTTATTTTAGTCCACATAAGGACTTAATTAATGTACATACTTTATGTTCTTGTCCAGGCATAACAAACCCTTCAGATTTCTCCATGTAAATTTCTTCTTCTAAGTCACCATTTAAAAAGGCAGTTTTCACATCCATTTGATGAATTTCAAAATTATATATAGATGCTAATGCAATCCAAACTCTAATAGTAGATGTTCTAGCAACTGGTGTATATGTATCAAAATAATGAATTCCTTCTTTTTGTATAAATCCTTTAGCAACCAATCTAGCCTTGAATTTATCAATTGTTCCATTTATTTTCATTTTTTTCTCAAAAACCCATCTACACTTGATAAGTTTAGATCCTGGAGGTAAATCCACTAACTTCTAAGTTTTATTTCCCATGATTGAATCCATTTCATCATTTATGGCTTCTTTCCATAACGTTGAATCTATCGAATTAATTGCCTCACTATAAGTTTGTGGTTATGTTTCAATACTAAGAGTCAAAGAAAATTGATTACAGGGAGTGTCTCTAGTTACTTCAACAAGACAGAGTACAAAGTTAGGACCAAAGCTCTTTTCTTTTCTAGGTCTTTTACTTTTTCTAATCTCTTCTTGTTCTACTGGTGGAGTATCATGTAATTGTGAAGGAGAATTTTCCTCTTTGTCATTATATATCCTAGGAATAGAAGAAAACCTCCGTTTCAAAAAAATTGCATATCTAGATTCAATTATAGTATTTACCTCAACAGAATCATTAGTTTCATTAACCAAAAATCTATAGGCTTTACTATGTTGTGCATAACCTATGAATATACACTCAATGCCTTTGCTTCCTAATTTTTTTCTCTTAGTTTCAGGTAGTCTTACAATATATCTACAACCCCAAACTTTAAGGTAACCTAAATTAGGTTTTCTATTCTTCCATAATTCATAAGGAGATTTCTTATTATCTTTAACAGGTATCCTATTTAAAATACGAGACGCAGTTAAAAGTGCTTCTCTCTAAAACCCTTTACTTAAACCAGAATAAGAAAGCATAGTGTTAACCACTTCAGTTAGTGTCCTATTTTTTCTTTCTGCTACTCCATTTTGTTGTGGTATATAAGGCGTAGTAACTTTATGTATAATACCTATATCTTCACAGAATTGAGGAAAGTGATATTCACCACCTCTATCAGATATAAGACATTTGATTTTAGTGTCACATTGATTTTCAACTTCATTTTTATATGTCTTAAATCTATTGAGCACATCATCCGTAGAGTTTAAAATATATACATAACAATATTTCGAAAAATCATTGATACATGTAGCAAAATATTTACTACCTCCTCTAGTCGGTGTACCATGCAAATCATAAACATCGCTATGTACTAATTGCAACAACGATGTAGTTTTTTCTATTTTCGAAAAAAAGTGATCTTGTTATTTTTGTTTGCATGCATTTTTTACATTTTTCATTCATATCATCCTCATATTTAGGAATTAAATTTAAATTAATCATGAAATTCATTTTCTTTGTATTAACATGTCCTAAACGACTATGCCATAATGAAAGACAATCAATGATATAAGCATAAGAATCTTTTTCATTGATGTTGAGCTTAAACATGCCCTCATACAAATAACCTTTGCATACAAAGGTACCATTTGTAGTCAGAATAAATTTGTTTGACTTAAATACAAGTTTAAATCCAAACTTGTTGAGATAATTCCAGGAACTAATTTTTTCCTAACACGAGGACATGAAAAACATTGGTGAGACTAAGGATTTTTTCGGAAGTGAATTCGAGATCCACTGTCCCTTCACCTTTAACGCAATAGTTAAAGAATTTGGCATATAAAGAACATCTCCTTCCATAGTTTCATAGGCAGAGAATAGGCTCTTGTCCTTACGTACATGCTTGCGACACCAGGATTAATCCACTAACAGTTATCTTCTCCAAGCATATAGCCTCGGATATCATAGTAGCAAATTTTTTCTTTATGTCTGATGATCCTCTTTTTTCTTTTAATTTCTTGAAGTCTCGACAATCCTTCTTGAAGTGACCTGGTTTATTGCAATGAAAACAATTTCCTTTCTTCTTTTTGTTTGCTTTAGAATTGTTTGAAAAATTCTTTCGCTTATTATTCTTTCCATGATTGCCAAATTTTTTCTCCTTTCCTTCCTCCACCATATGGACCTTAGAAACAGAATTTTCCTGTTCCTATTTACCATCCAGATGCGAGACTCTTGTTCAATTCTTAAATGAGTCTCTTCTTTAAGTGAAAGATCTTCCTTTTTGTGCTTGAGTTATTTCTTATAATCTTTCCATGAAGGATGAAGTTTTTTAATTATGGCAGAAATAATTACATTATCATCCATATTTAAAATTTTAAGTTTGTAATGATTTAAGATGCATTGGATGTCACGAAATTGTTCTAGCACAAGCCTATTATCATGGATTTTAAAGCTTAAAAACTGAACGATAAGGAACTTCTTACTTGTAGAGTCCTTCGTAAGATATTTTTTCTCTAATGTGTCCCATAAAATTTTTGTAGTCCCAACATTTTGGTACAAGTGAAACAAATTATCAGTAAGTGCATTGAGAATGTGACCACGACAAAGATAATCATCGATTTCCCATTTTGTGCGTTGCCTAGTTTGTTCCACGATTTCATCTTCTTTTTCATTTCGTTTCAGTTTCGACAAGACGTACACAATCTTCAATGTTGTTAGAAGAAAGTGAATCTTTTTCTGTAAATGTAGAAAATTACCACCATCAAAACGATCCAACTTGACAAAGCTTTATGTTTTTTGTCGAAGTGATTTGGAAGAGTCTGCCATTTCTGGTTTTACTATATTTAGATTGTTGGAGAATAAATATGCAAAGGAAGAAATGAAACTCTGCTATTATAATAATTCTGTCAACTTTAATACAATAAAACTTCTTGAATACAATCCTGTTGGACTTCAAAAAACTTCTGGAAACTTCAAGGCGTGATGTTAATTTACTAAATATTGTATTTTCCCCACCAAGATTCTATATACAACGGGAATCCACATATACATACTTAAGATACAATGAAGCAATTGTACTGTCTACAAATTATTTGTTTAAAGACAGCCATTGGATGCAGCAGCGAAGAACAGTCAATCAAGTTCTTATTCTATTTATATACATAAAACAAAATAAGATAGTTTTTGTTTCTCCTGAAAATGTAAGTGAATAATTACTGGGATTTGGAAAATCTGAAATAATGTGAAATTTCGAATTAGGCAGCCTTTATTTATAGATATTGAAAGGCTTTGTCTTCAAGAGTCATGACTGTTGAATTAACAGTCTTAATTAATTCCAAAATGGTATGACTGTTAATTACCAACAATCTTAAGACATTTTCGAACAAGTATAATTAAACCGAACCGATTTTACACGGACCAACCAAAAAGTTACCGCGCATGAGCTACGACCCGGGCGAATTCCGGCAACCCACTACCAGTGCGGACATGCGGCATGTGAAGTGCAAAGTTCGCCACTAGCACTTCTACAGCCCACTGCCCCTCACTCTTGCATGCACGTGCGTACAGTGCTTCGTACCATATTGGAGCTCTCTTGAATATCCCTCTTAAATGCTATATGAAGTAACTCTTCATCTTTCATTTGTACTTATTAAGTGCACACTTTCTTTATATTTTTCCAATGTGGGACAAAAGGTTGCCCACTCCTTTTATAGCTTAGTGGGTCTCACTTAGGATTTCTCATTTTCCATTGTGGGACACTCTCCCTTTTATATTGGGTTTGTTTCCCACTTTTCTCCACACACTTTCAATGTGGTACAAGCTTTTACTCCCAAAGCTTTTACTCACTTATTTTAAAAATCTCCAACAGTTCTCAAATGACCTCGCTCGAACATAGTAATAAAATTTTATTGTAGTGCGATAGTATGAGCTTGCTGCATTAGTGCCTCATCCACTGTGTAAAAAGTGATAATCAAAATGCTTCTCGATGTACTGAACCTAACATTAATCCAGATTTACAAATTGATTTGTAATAAAGGGCTCTTACTAATTCTAGATAAGGGTAGGGGATTAGATACTGGTGGCGGATGTCTGAGGAGACCTAACGGAAGAAGAGGTGTATTGGGTCTGGTTATGCTTACCACATGCATCCAAATTATCCTCATTTGCCTCTTCCTCAACGTAATCCCTATGAGCGGACTAATGTAAATGAGCATCAGACCGGTGCATGGAAGAAGAACCTATTGTATTTCGAGTGTCATTGGTGCGTTCACTAGGAAATAAGTGAATCACATGCTTGATGATTATGGTAGTAAAAATAATCCCATTTGGACGTAAGAACAAATTTTCATTGTGTCGAGTTTGTAACATGTTTATTATAAAATTTGTATTGACTTTATTCTGTTTGGACAAAATCATTTGACTCATAGGTTTGGATTGTGTTCGGTTTGTCCTTCACGCCTATGCATTTTGAAGACACGGAGTCACCCGAGTTAAAGAGACATCAACTTCCACACTGATTTCATGTTCAACCGTGGGATCTTGAATAAGGTATGAATGATATATTATGTTGATCCGTAGGTCTTTTTGCTTTGGGTGGTTATATTTATTGAGGCTCATTTTTGAAAAACTTTTTTAAAGGAAACGTTTTTTGGTTTTCACTCTCGTTCAAACAAGTTTTAATCTCGTTCAAACGAGATTGGACTTATCATTCAAATGAGATTCAATCGGCCTTCAAACAAAATGTTTCTACTTGGAAGAAAGTTGTGGTAGGAAGCTCGTTCAATCCTTGTTTAAACGAGAATTGGGGTATCGTTCGAACAATTGTGTTTTCGTTCGAAGGAGGTACCCAAAGTCGTTCGAATGTGTTTTTCTTTTTAAACTTCTTTATAAAGAGAGAACCTAAGCCTCTTTTAACCCTAATTACACCCATGTTTTGAGATCCAAGAATCATCATAATATGCTAATTTGATATCTCAAGTTTTTAAGCACCAAGATCAAGTTTAATCTTCATCATATGAATATTGGTTTCGCACGGTGGATTTTGTGTTTATTCCGGTGACGTTGTACTAGCTAAAGATTAATGAACACGGAGATGCGTAGGGCGCACACATTGTGAATATCGTCGGTGGATTCCTACGGTGTTCTGTGAAGAAGGTTCAAGTAGTGAAGACCGCATCAAGGCTTATAGGCATCAAGTCTAGTGAATTAAGTTTTTCTATCATTATTATATAAATCCTTTAACATGGTGAATTTGCATAGGCTAGATAGTCCGAGATTTTCCCCGTTATGAGTTTTCCCCATACATCGTGATGTTGTGGTTGTTCCTTATTTTATTCTTACTATTCACCTAAATCCATGCTTAGGCAAGGTAAAATTGATTAATAGTTTCAAAATGTATATTTTATTGGTTCTTGAATTAAAATTGAACTAAGTGCTCACTTATTTTAATTAATTGAGATTAAAATTTGGTATTTGATAAAATCCTAGAACTTGTGTTTCTTAAATTGGTACCAGACCAGGAGCACTACCTTATCGTGTTGATCTATATTTAGTGTGCTTTAGGGTTTAGATTATTTTAACCGTAAGAGGAGCTCCATTACCCGACCTACTGTGTTTCATAGGTCAAACTATCCCTATTCAAATTTGAAAACAAGATTTATCCTTAAATCTATTGATGAGAACATGTGGAACTCGATTGAATAAGGATGGCCTCCTCCCGCTGATAATGGCTTATTTAAATCCTATACCCTTTAGTCTAAAGCTGAAAAAGATGCCTCGACTTTCAATTCCAGAAGGGTGAACGTTATGTTGTATGTTATCATGACGGAAGAGCTTAGGAGAATTATGACCTCTGAGAGCATGAAGGATGCTCTAGAAATTTTGAAATCCACACACGAGGGTATTGTTACTGTTAGGGTTTTTAAGTTACAAAATCCGACAAATAAATTTGAAACGATTAAAATGGGAGAGCATGAGTTATTTGATAAATTTATGCTAAATTATTGAATATTGTCAATTTCTCGTTTAACTTAGGTGAGCCTTTTCTGAGCCGAGAGTGGTGAGAAAAATATTAAGATTATTTCCTGGAAGATTTAATGTCAAAGTCACGGTCCTAGATTCTCTTGGTGATGTTGATACTATGAGAATCCAAGAACTTGTAGGTGATCTCAGAAACTATAAGATGAACATGTGTCCTTCCAAGAAAAAGGAAGAGGAGAAAGATAAGGGCATAACTTTGAATGCTCGTAAGGATGATTTGTCAAATTTCGGTAGTGAGGTTTGTTTAGATACTGAAGAAGTTGTTAGGTTTTCTATATGTTCACAAAATTTCTTACGCTTAAAGAAGATAAATTATGAATAAGAAATCTAAGAACTTTAACAACAACCGTGATAGGAGGAACATGTATAACCCTAAAAAGGTGGATGGCTGGGACAAGTGTTATGAGTGATTAGTGTTTGGGCATCATGCTCATGAGTGCCCCACTAAACTAAGGAAGGAAGGTAAGAATCCTAAAGCTTACAATGCGACCCTTAATGATAGTGAGTCAAAAAAGAGGAACCTGATTCTCCCATGGAGCATAACTACACTTTCATGGATAGTTATGTGAGCCTAAATGAAAAATATTCCTTTGATAAAGATAATTGTGTGCATGAAAGTTTCGAGGTCCGATCTTTTGATTCCCAAGCTTGTGAAGAGGAAGAGGAAGAAGAGGTGAGTGAATAAGAGAGGAGAGTGAGTTTCAACTTGCCTTCTTTGAGTTATATATGAAATAATTAAAATTAAAAAAGGCTAACTTGAAGTTAGAGGCTAAGTTGAAAGAGAGTGCCATAGGTAATAATGATAAATTTATTGAGGATTTACTGGAAGATGCGAAGACTCTTAGGGAAAAGCTCGAATACATTGAGGGAGATAAAGATAACCTTTGTGGATTATGTGAAAATTTGAAGAAGGAGTCCCTAAAATTTGATGAGTCTAAATTTTTTTTCTTGAGCATAGGATTTTGAAATTAGAAGAAAAATTAAGAGACTCAAGTTGTATTAAATTTGATTTAGAATCTAGGTCAGAGAAGTTGGATAAAATTTTAGTCACTGTCTAAATCAAAACTACAAGATTGGTCTAGGCTTTGATGATTATAATGCTTCCTCTCCTAAATCCAAGACTAAGATTTTGAGAGAGTCAATCATAGCCAAGGACATTCCCGAAGGTTAACCGAAGGGTAAATTTTTTCGTGTCTAAACATGCACACACTGTAGTAGGAAAGGTCACCTTAGAAAGTTTTGCTTTGATCTTAGAAAGGGTCCTTGGAAGTCTAGATCTCGTGTCACCATGGTTCCTAAAACTTGACACGTTGAATAATTATTTATTTGGGTTAGAAAATCGGATTTGGAAGCACTTAATATTAGACTAGTTGATTCTCGCATTCTTTCACCTGATTCATCATATGATATATTTTATGAGTAATTGTGTTTGCATTTTTTTCATACACTAATTATGTGCTTAATGCTATATGTTATGACTAGTGTGGTGATGTTTGTGTCTTTTGTATTTTGATTCTTCATTTTTTTGAGTCTATATAAAAAATACAAAAAGCTTTTATTTGTCTTTTGAGTCATTTTTATAAAAAATTATAAATATTCAAAAATATTTTTGTTTTATTTTGTGTAGTAGTTTTGTGTGGCATGTTTGTGTGTTTGAAATCGATTTATTCCATTTTTCCATGTGACTAGAACATTAGAGTATGGTTAATAACGCTTTAGATTATTTCTTAATTTTGCTAGGTTGTGGATTTGTTCTACTTTAGTTTTACTTAATAGATTCATCTAAGTATTTTCCTCCACACACACTTTCACAAGGTCTTTTAAAATTTAATACTTATACCGCATGAGCTAATTAAGGTGCTCTCCTTTCAATCTTGTCATACATATTTTCATATCTTAGAGATTTGTGTATGTAAGAACCATTGCGTGAGAATGTTCTTAGGAATGAAAAGTACAAGAGTGCAAAATGGAAAGGGCTATGAAGGGAGTAAATCTCCTTTTTATGAAAGTCCACCGTTGGCAAGAACCTTTAAAAAGAAAAGAAAAATGAAAGAATGAGATTAGCCAAGGCCAATGTTTAGAAATTGATCATCAAAAGTGATATCTTCAAAAAGAGAAAAAAGTGAATATCTATTACTTTTTTAGGATGTTATAAGTTAAGGATAAATGAATTTTCACGATGAGTCCTAGTTCATCGTTAAATGTTTGATGCTATTAATTTAAGAATCATCAATATTTTCTAGGCATGTGTGCATTTAGTCCATTTATTTTATTTGAGTTTACTTTATCTATCACTTGAGGATAAATTTAAGCTTGATAAATTAATGCGATCAAAATGAAGTCCTTGGACTATCTCAAGTGTTCGGGACATATTTATGCCATACGATTGTGGAAAACTTATTTTTTTTGTCATTTGTGGTCATACCTATATGTATCCACGTGTATCTCATTATATATATATATACCCTAGTGGATGCCCGTGCCGAGGGCGCGATGATAAATTTGCCCCCGTGATAAAACACAGCTAATAATACCACCCATCTGTTTTTTAAATAAAAAAGACCTTTAAAAAAAAAGAAAAAAAATAGTTTAAAAAAATGAAAAAATAAATACTTTTTTAAAAAAAATATATAATAATAAAAATAATTAAATTAAATAGAACGTAATAAAATGAAAAAATAAATACTTTTTAAAAAAAATATATTTTAAAAAAATATTTAATAAATAAAATAATTTAATTTAATAACACGTATTTAAAAAAAGTTAATAACATGTATTTTAAAAATAATAGTGTAATAGTATATAACGATATATATTAGTATATATAATAGTATATAATGTATGCTTTTAACATGATATTTCATGCATGCCCATGCATGCATGAAATATATGCATGTTATGTAGCAAAAAATACATAAAATATCATACATAAAAAGGAAAAATATCATACATATATTTTATAACATACATAAGCTATCATATATATATATATATATACTAGAGGATGCCGACCCCATGATAAAATATAAAATTTAAGAAAAAATATTTTAAAATTATAAATTAAAAATTAAAAAAATAAAAAATATATTTTAAAAATATAAATAATTTTTTTGAAATATAAATATTTAAAAATATATATAAATTAAAATATTAAAAATTATTTCCCTTTTTAAAAGTAATTATTTCCCTTTTAAAAAAACAAAAACAAAAACAAAACCCTTTTTATTTTAAGGAAAAAAAACACTTTAACATGACATTTCATGCATGTACATGAAAGAGGAAAATATCATACATCCAAAAAGTGAAGATATTTTTCAAAATTTTTCAAAAACCATGGTATCATATTTTGTGGATATATATATATATATATATATATATATATATATATATATTAGTTTCCGAGTCTTTGCATGCATTTAAGCCATGTTCGTCATATATGATTAAATTGGTATAATTTGTATCATCGTTTGAATTATTTGTACTTGTGTTGTCGTTTCACTTCACATCGCATGATTGCGTGTTTTCTTTATGTTATTTGTGCCACATTAAGGGGAAAAAGTTGTTTCATATTATGAATCCTTACATTTGTCTATTCCCGAACAAAAGGGAGAGAAGATTGCATTAAAAGGGAAATGTTTAATAAAGGGGATTTTTTTTTCATATGAGGCGTAGACATTTTATATTCTCTTTACATTTGAAAGGTGTGTTAAGTGTGCAGGTTTAAGAAATGATACAAAAAAGGTTTCACAAAAGCAAATCTACTCAAGAGTTAGAGTAAACCAAGTGTCCCTTTGTATCTTTTTCCATTTTGGGGTTTGCTATTGGGTATTAAAGCTTGACGGACTAGTTATTTTTTTGTTTCCCTGAAATAGCTAAAGAGAGAGATTTGTAAGGACAATTTTTTATTGTGTCGAGTTTGTAACATGTTTATTGTAATAGTTATAATCTAGGATTTATTCTATTTGGACAAAACCACTTGAGTCATAGGTTAGGATTGTGTTCAGTTTGTCCTTCAAGCCTATGTATTTTGAAGACACAAAGCATCCCGAGTTAAAGCGAAATCAACTTTTGTGTCGAGTTTCGTGTTTAACCTTGGGATTTTGAAAAGGGTATGAATGGTGTATTATGTTGATCCTTGGATTTCTTGTGTTGGGTGGTTATATTTATCGAGGCTTATTTTCAAAATTTTTTTTTAAAAGAAAAGTATTTTAGTTTTATTTTTCGTATAAATGAGTTTTAATCTCGGTCAAATGAGGTTGGGATTCTCGTTCAAACGAGATTCAATCGACCTTTAAAAAAAATGCTTCTGGTTGGCCAAAATTTATCGTGGGAAGCTAATTAGATCCTCATTCAATTCATAATTGGGAATCATTCTAACTACCGTGTTTTCGTTCGAATAAGGTACCAAAGTCATTCGAACGAGTTTGCATTTTTTTCAAACGAACTTCCTTGAGTTTCACGTTGTCTCTTTTTCACAGTTTTTATATAAACAAGGTCACATCAAGTTTATTTAATGATAGAGGTTTCAAAAACTACTTTATAAAGAAAAAACCTAAGCCTCTTTTAACCTCGTTTATGAAAAGACCTAACGGTCACTATTAGAAAGGACCAAATGGTACTTGCTAATACGTATTAGGTTTATTTAAAAAACTCTTTCAAACTCTTTGATAAAATCTCTAAACACCCCATTCCGTTACCCCTAACTCTCCTTAGGTCCCTAGTACCTCCCTTCATCACTTCAAACCCAGGTCATACCCCGAGTACTGACCTAGAGGCCATCGGGCACTCCCCAGCTCAGTTTGACCTAAAAGTCAAACTCTTCATCTCTACTGAGACTGAATGAATCTTCAAAGGGCATTGAATACCCTTTCCAACGGTCCATCCCGTCCGCGATTCCGACTTACCATGCGGACGAACGATCCGTTTGCGTCTGAAACCTGACCCAGAGGCCATCGGGCCCTCCCAGGCTCTGTTTGACCTAAGTTAACTCTTCAACTCAACCGAGTCTGAATGAATCTTCGAAGGGCACTGAATACCCTTTCCAACGGTCCGTCCCATGCGCGATTTTGACTTACCATGCAGAGGAATGATCCGTTTGACTTAGGGAGGTCACCAATGTTTCCAGGTCCCAGTTGACCAAAGCCTACTCCCCAAACCGGGTCAAACTCTTTGTAATGTCTAAGTACATATCCTAACCTTTCCAACGATCCGCCCCGTGCACGATTCGGACTTACCATGAGGATGAACGATCCGTTTGCGTCCGAATAATCCCCCGTCCAATGGACCGACAAACGCTTCTCAGCCATATTTGACCAAAAGTCAACTCCCGAACCCAGGAGCAGTCCAAAGAACTTTCAAAGGTCTCTAAATTACATTTCCAACGGTTTGTCCTCGGTAGTCGATTTCCCGAAAAGGCCTGAAACACACTGCCAAATGGCAGGTTCCAGACCCTGCCTATCGGTAAGTGCCGATAGGCAGGACTAGGTATATGCCGATCGGTAGTGACCTGAGCCTATAAAAGGAGTCCTTCACCTGATTTGCAAGAAAAGCCCATATCTGATAAAATTCACTCTCAACGAATCCCAGAAACCTCTCTCGAATGCAGCGTGATTTCAACCTCCAAATCCCCTTTTTACTTCCACTTTTCATCATCCCTTTCATCAAACTTGGTGAATTGGCCACTCTCCATTATCAACCAAGTGCAAGGGATGCTCTCCAACATTCAAAATCAAGCTCATGATCTTCAGGAAGGTCCAACTTTCTCAAACTCTCTTAAATTCTCAATGACTTGTTTTCTTACTTAGCACTTTTATTATCTCATCTCGCACATCCTAATATACTTTTTATTTAGTATTATTGCACATCTCTTATTTTCATATAAATAAAACAAAAAAAACAAGAAAAAGAGAATTTGCTCATAAATTCCAAATAGGGATTCTCATACTTTTCTCACACTCTTCTCACCACTAAAACACTCTTTCTACACACACACACACACACTCACAAATAAGAGATCCCCCATTTGGATTTATGGGATAAACCCCATCCCTCATTTTGTATGCGAACTACGTGGACTTTGATGCCTTTATAGGCTACGTAGGAGTCTCGGGGTAAAACCCGAGACTTGAGTCCTTTCTTACTTTTTCTCTTATTTTCTATTTTCTCTAAATCTAATCTTCTTATATTCTATATACTTTCCCTTAGTGACATTTTACTCCATATGCGTTATCGTTCCATTATAACGATCAACGTAGGGGTAATCGCGTAAATCTTATTTTTCTAATATTATTTTTATACCTTCCTACGGATGACTCGCTTTATCTCTTCCATGACACACGTTGAGGAATCCTATCTCCACCATATATATATATACACATGCACACATATCACGGGGGAAATGTAAAGGAAAATAACAAATATCCATGAGATACCAAAAGGGCGGAATGGGTACCTAACACCTTCCCATTTCGTAACTAAGCCTCCGAACCCTTCTCGAATCATTTTGGTTTCGCATGCACCAGTATGTCTTTGGATGCCATCCTTCGGGATGGATTCCCCTTTTTCTTTTGTCTGTTTTGAGTAAATAGACTGGCAACTCTGAATCTCTCTACATTTTTACACCTCATCTCAAATGACGCCGGCCGAAGCGCTCCCGAGAGAGATGCGCGGGACACGAAGGATCCTCTCCCTTAGCGCGCCCGCCCGCGCGGCGAGGATCGGGGATGGACACAGTGGCTACTCTGCTTGGGATTTGTGTATTTTGAGGGCTTGAATCTATTTTCATGGGTGCTATATTTGTTTATGTTTCCCCCTATATCTGCATGCTCCCTTTTTCCATGTGTATCCCATGCTTATGCTTATGTTCACACACTCGTACCTAGGATCACATATATCCGCATGTTGCACGCATGACCTATTCATACTCGGTGTACCTTGGGTACTTGTACTTTGCTCCTTGTTTGTCATAATCAAGAAAGGCATTCTCATCATAAGATACCAATAAGAGAATCATAAGTGATTCACACAACATCACCAAAGAGCATTGTTATTGACCAAATTTTACCCTGTAACTGGAGGGTCACTTCGTGATGGGCGTTGGTCCAGCAGGTCGTAGTTAGCCTAAGCGATATGACTCTCACCTTCCATTGACCAAGTACCTTCCACGTATATCGAACGGTTCCCCCGCATCATACCACTTGACCGAAGTCATGACGGTAGGTATATCGCAGGGAATTCGTTCACGTACGCCGAGTATATCGAATTCTCTCTCACACGTATCGTCCCCATGAGGTATATAGTGAGGCAATTCATGTACACTCAGGTATATCAAATGGCTTGTCCACACGTACCGATTGCCCGCAAGAGCAAGACGTATATCATGGAAGTTACACCAAAGGAGGGAACCCATGCCGATTCACCCAACCAACTGCATACCCGCATATAGGTGTCAAACCTAGGACACGCACTTTATATTGCCGGTTTCAACCCAAAACTCTGCCGAAATTCCGGGTCGATCTACCTCCCAATTTTCACGCATTTTTTAACGGGACCCTGTCCGCGAGCCTGGTTACAAGTCCAAACCGTAGCTTTGTATATATTAAAAACTCCACTTTTCCAGGCTCGGGTTCCGTCTGGCATTGCATTTAGGAGAATTAAATACAAGTGAGGACATAATAATTATAATAATCATGCTGAGTTCCGTCTCCAAAAACATTTCTCCCTTCTTTATGAAAAATCCAAAAATATTTCTCCCTTCTTTAACAAAATTCCAAAAATAGTTTCTTCCCTTTTTCTCAAAAATAAATCTCATCCTGCGCCTTCTTAGGTCGATTGCAAGCCCTTGGCATGGCTCCCTATTGGCTTTGGTCTTCAATCAAATCACCTCGGAGTTTCATCCGTTCCTCTACTACTTCTTCCGAGTCCAGAATCCATCCACTTTCCATGGAGAATACACATCAAGCTCCAGTCATACAACCGAATCTGACGACAGTCCTGGCTCAGCTCGTGTCTAAGATTGATAACCTCCAAACTGAGGTTCGAGAGATGCAACGAAACTCGGTTCCTATTCCTCAAGAGCCCGAGGCCGTATTCCCTCGTGCTATGGGTCCACCCGAGCCTATTTGGGTTCCCGAAGAATATCAGCATGCTCCACATGCCCATCCTATTAAAGGGCCACCACCTGCCCAACTTCCTATGCCAAACATTACCCAGCTTGTGGCTAACCTGCCCTTGGTCGTTGATCCAAAGAAGGAGGAGTTGAATAAAGTCAAAGAGGGTCTCAAGATGCTCACCAAGAAGTTTGACCAAGGCAAGATCTCTGGGAATTACAATGACTACACCCATATGTCTCCTTATCCTAAAGCGAGGTTGCTCAAGAAGTTCAAGATGCCAAATATCGAGAGGTTTGGAGGGAGTGGACCCCCGATTGTTCATCTTTGCAGTTATCATCATTTCATGACTCCACTAGGGGCTTCTGAAGAAGTGATGGCCCAATTATTTCAGCAAACTTTGAAGGATAGTACCATCCGATGGTTTTTGTCTCTCGAGGAATCCAGAATCCGTAGCTGGGAGGATGTAGCCCGAGAATTCATGTCGTAATATAAATACAACGAAGAGCTTGAGGTCACCCATCGTGATTTAGAGCTGCTGAAATAGAATCTAGGAGAATCAGTCAGTAACTTCATAACCCGGTGGAGTTATGAATCCATGACCAATCGGCCATCCGAGGAAGAACAGGTCAACATAGTGAAGAAGAACTTCTTGCCCCATGTCCGAGCGACGATGGGAGGACAATACTATCCCCACTTTCGAGCTCTCAGAGAGGCAGGAGTAGAAATCGAGGAAAGCCTTGTTAAAATAGAGGTTGAACCGAAGAAGGTGTCCGAACAGTTCACCCCTAGAAAGTATAACAAGCCTGCCAGTGTTACAGTCTCAACCATCAACATCATCTCTCAACCAACCACATCATGGGCTCCAGAAAGCAACCCTGCCCCCGTCCGAATGGAATACACTGAGCTCCATGCTCCCCTCTTCAAAGTTTACCAAGCCCTATTAGGTCGAAACCTCATGAAACCCTTGGATCCCCGTCCATTGCCAAATCCACTCCCAAGAAACTTCAAGGCCGATTCTCATTGCACCTTTCACCAAACTGCCGGCCATACCACCGACCAATGCTTTCACCTTCAAAACATAATCCAAGATCTCATTGACCGAGGTACCATCACCCCACCAGCCAATCCTAAGCCAAACACTACTCATAACCCACTTCCAAATCATGCCAATGCCCTCTTCTTAGAAGAAAACCCAGATTTTGATCCATCAACTCAAATCACACCCATATACTCTCCTAAACCTCTTCAAATCTGCCCATATTTCCTCCTACACCCTACTAGCCTCACTGATCAGGCACTGTCACTCCTCACCAGAGCATGCATCGTTGTTCGTACCCGTTCCAAAAAGGGAAATATGGAATTATCCGAGGTGTTAAACCAACTCCTAGAGTTCGGGCTGAAATTGCCCTCACAGATGGTCATCGATTGCCAAAGGTTTAGCACACTGTTCTTGAAAGCACGAAAGTGGGCCCGAAATTCAGACAGGTGGGTATTACCAACCGACGAAGTCAGCCTAGATGATGTTGTCCAGATTATGGCGGAATTATTCGGGCAAACCAACAGCATTTGTAATATCACCGGGTTACTTGACACTTTGAAGTTACAAGGGCGCTTGGTCCCTTCAATCACACATATCCCCACAGAATGGGAGGACCTGTATGAAGAAGCCATTGAAGTTGTGGAATGCATTGACTTTACATGAAAAGACAGAATTGTTGCCACCGGATGGGGGGAAGAATTCAAAGATTCGAGCGAAGAACAAGCTTCGAGAAAAGATGGACCAATAGCCGACATATGTGGGATGATCTCATTTGAAGAACTCCTCGGAGAGATAAACAGGGTGGCAGAACAACCTGTGATTGATGAGGGAATGGGATTCATGTTCTTCCCTTCTTCAGTAAATCACATGACCAGATCAGGGAGGCATTACCAAGTTCCAAGCTCACTACCAGCAAGTGACAAAGGGAAGGGCGTTGAAAACCTTCCTATGCCAGAGATGACCATTGAGGAGAGCAAGATCCTCGATCAACTGAAGAAAACTGAAGCTAACATCACTCTATGGGGACTTTTCATGTCCTCCCAGCTACACATAAATGCTTTAATCAAATTGCTCACTGGACCCACAGTTCCTCCCTCTACCTCACCAGAAGAAGCGATAAATCTGGTCGGATCCTTGACCTCTACCCGAATACTATCATTTTCTGAAGAAGAAATCCCCAGAATTGGGTCGAATCACAATCATGTACTCAACATCTACGTCGAAGTTATGGTGAAGACTGTGCCACTCTCCCTTATCGATAACGGATCCGCCTTGAATGTTTGCCCTCCGAGAAACTTCAAGTGTTTAGGTCCGAAAGAAAGCGACCTCTCTCCAACCTCCGCCGCTGTACGTGCCTACCATAATACCCGTCGCGAGGTGATGGAATCCATAAAACTTGTAATAGGGGTTGGACCTATAAACCATGTCGTTGAATTCCAAGTCATAGACATCCCAACCTGTTTCAACCTGTTGCTCGAACGACCCTGGCTTTATAATATCAAGGGCGTGTCCTCCTCACTCCATCAAAAATTGAAGTTCTTCACCGATGGGCGAGTCATCACCATTTTGGGTGATGACAAAAATGTCGAGGGTGCAAGCACCAGTAGTCCAATCCTTGAGATATAGCACGGGTCAAATGATATGCTCCTATCAGGATTCCAAGTTGAGCCACTCCTACTCCCAGCAGGGGACAGTTTCAAATAAAGGGTTTGTCCAGAATATGACCCTCATGGCAATGTCAATGTGATTCAGATGTTCAGAAACATACATTTCATGCCGGGACTAGGGCTAGGGCAAAGGCAGTAAGGGATACTTGAGCCCATCAAACTGAAGAAAGCTTTCCCTCCTTGTGGCTTGGGGTATCAACCATCAGAACGAGAGCTCAGAATGATCCACCAGTCTCGACCAAAGAGAAGATTAGACTGCATCCCAACTATCCCAGGAGATTCTTTGAATGGACGATTCATCAAAGATGGCGAAGATTTCCCCTTTTGCGGTTTTCCAGAACAATGGTATGACCACACAGACAAGAAGATGAAGCCGGGAATGGAGATCTTTTTCCAAGATAGCTACCCATGGGCCGAAAGTTTCCAACACCGCGTACAATCGCTCATCGAAGATAGCAAAGAGACTGAGGAAAGTGATTTCGAAGATTCCCTTAACTTACAGAGACTGGGACTGACACTCTATATGGTTCATTCAGGCACTACATCAATGGACCCATCCCATCTGATTAAAGCTGCTGATACACCCCTCCTCAACTGGCATGCTGCGCCAGTTCTACCTGCTGAAATTTACCCTAACCCCAATGTTTACCTTATTTCTTCTTCTACTGTCTATCCTTGTTCGAATGTAATCGAGACCTCTTTTGATAAGGTTCTCAATGCTGTTTTTCCTATTAATGAAATAAACGAAGATTTTGAGTATCTTGCTGTGCCTTACATTAACTGCTTGGATTCTAATCAAACTTTTGATGATGATGATTTTGCAAATGAACAATTCTTAACTGATCTAAATAAGGTTAATAATAAACAACATAACCGCGTTTAAGTTAATGTAGAAGAGACTGTTATTATTAATCTCAGTTCTAGTAGCCAACTACGCGAGATTAGGATAGGGGTCACCCTTGACGAGCATGAGCGTGCACAACTCGAAGAATTGCTGAAGGAGTTCGTGGATGTCTTCGCATGGTCCTATGATGATATGCCCAACATTGATCCTAAAATAGCTCAGCCCGAGATCCCCACTCTCCCAGATTACAAGCCGGTTAAATAAAAATTGAGAAAACTCCGCACTGAATGGTCGCTCAAGATCATAGTAGAGGTGGTCAAACAGTTAAACGTGGGCTTCATTCGGGTGATTGAATATCCCACATGGCTAGCCAACATAGTACCTGTTCCGAAATCTCGAGGGAAGGTTAGAATGTGTGTAGACTACCGAGATTTAAACAAAGATTCTCCAAAGGATGATTATCCGATACCCAATATCGACATGATCGTGGATAACACAGCCAGTCATGCTCTCAAGTCATTCGTCGACGGGTTTTCCGGATACAACCAAATCAAGATGCACCCAGACCACCAAGAAAAAAACGCATTCATCACCCCATGGGGAACCTTTTGCTACACCGTTATGCCATTTGGTCTCAAGAATACTAGGGCTACCTACCAAGGGACTGCCATAACCATCCTGCACGATCTGATTCACAAAGAAGCCGAGTTTTATGTGGATGATATGATCATCAAGTCCAAAACTAAAGAAGGTCATGTTCCCGCTCTCCGAAAGTTCTTCGAACGACTACGACGGTATCAGATGTGACTTAATCCACATAAGTGTGTCTTCGGCGTTATAAAGGAAAAACTCTTGGGATTCATGGTCAGCGAAAATGGGATGGAAGTAGATCCTGTAAAGATGAAAGCCATACTTGAGATGCCACTATCCCGAACAGAGAAAGAAGTCTGAGGTTTCTTGGGAAATTGTAATATATCAGCTGGTTCATTAACCAGCTAACCTCCATCTGTGAACCGATCTTCAAGCTCCTCTGAAAGGATTCAACCAAGGTTTGGAATAAGGCCTGCCAAGAAGATTTTGACCGAATCAAATAATATCTGACCCAACCTCCAGTGCTCATGCCACTACATCCTGGTCTCCCTTTGCTCCTATTCCTAACCATAACCAACACTGCAACTAGGGATTTGCTAACCCAATACCTTGAAGACTCCCATAAAGAAAGATCCATCTATTATGCCAGTCACAAATTGACCGAGTACGAGATCAGCTACACTGCTTTGGAAAAGGCGTGTGTCGCACTTGTCGGGGTCACCCAAAAGTTGCGACACTACATGCTCGCCTTCCCCATCAAACTTGTATCCCGAATGGACCCCATAAAATACCTGCTTGAGAAACTCGCCTTATCCAGTTGAATGGCCTGATGGTTGATGCTCCTAATCGAGTTCGATATCATGTACATCACACATAAAGCTATTAAAGGAAAAGCCATATCTGACTACCTCGCCGATTACCCTATAGAAGAGGCGGATGTTCGGATCTCTGAATTCCTAGATGAAAATGTCCTCTACACCTCTCAAGACCACCTTCGATGGATATTGTTCTTTGATGGCGCTGTTAACAAAAAGGGATATGGAATTAGGATACTTCTGATCGCCCCAGATGACTCCCACACTCCCATCGCCATTAAATTAGATTTCCCTTGCACCAACAACATGAAAGAATACGAGGCATGCACAGTAGGCCTCAAAGTTGCTCTCAAGAAAGGTATCAATACCTTGATGTCTACGGGGACTCTGCCCTTATCATCGGTCAAGTGCTTAGAAAGTGGAAAGTCAAGGACGAAAAGCTCAAACCCTTTCATGCCCAATTAGAGGAGTTAGCCTCCCGATTTCGAGATATCACCTTCCATTACCTACCCCGAGCAAAGAATAACCTAGCCGATGCTCTCGCCACCTTGGCCTCCATGGTCGACATGCCCGAGGGAATAACAATGACCCCCTTCCTAGTTCAAAAATAAGACAAACTGACCCATTGCTACCATATTGAGCTTGCCACCACCGAAGATCCCGAACTAGCCGATTGATGGTATTATGATATCTGGCATCTCCTCAAACATGGTAGGTATCCCGAGGGTTCCTGCAAGAAAGATCGAACAACCCTCCGAAGACTGGCCGCCCAGTTCATCATCTGTCATAAATCTCTACTCAAGAGGAACTCATCTACACTGTATCGCAGGGGCTGAGATTGAGAAGATAATGCAAAAAATCCACAGTGGGGAATGCGGACCCCATATGAATGGTCACATGTTTGCCAAGAAGATCATCCGACAGGGCTACTACTGGACCATTATGACCCAGGACTGCACCGCCTATGTCCGGAGATGCCTCAAATGCCAATAATTCTCCAATCTTCAATAGCTACCTCTGTGAGAATTATACAACATGACCTCTCCCTGGACATTCTCCACCTGGGGTGTCGACATGATAGGGAAGGTCAAACCAAAGGCTTCAAACGGATATGAATTTATCCTAGTCGCCATCGATTACTTCACCAAATGGGTCGAAGCTGAGTCATACGCAGTGTTGAACACCAAGAAAATTGCCAAATTCCCCAAGAAGAATATCATCTGTCGATATAGGGTCCCGCACGAGCTAGTGTCAGATAACGGGTTGAATTTCGAGGCAGAAGTCACAGAAATAGTCAACGAGTACGGGATTCAGAGACACAAATCTTCTCCCTAATGACATCAGACCAATGGTGCAGTTGAAGCCACCAACAAGAACCTCAAAGCTATCATCAGCAAAATGATCGAAAGTTGTAGGGATTGGGATGACCGAATCCCATTCGCCCTCTAGGGCTATCGAACCTCAATCCGAACCTCTACTGGGGCTACCCCTTACTCCATGGTCTACGGCATGGAAGTTGTCCTACATGTGGAGCTTAAAGTACCCTCGCTACGTGTCATGCTCAAAAGCAAAGTTAGTGAAGAAGACTGGTGCCAAAGCCGTATTGATGAGCTATCCCTCCTAGATGAGAGAAGATTAAAAGCTCTTTACCACATACAGGGGTACCATCGCCGAATAGCGAGATCATTCAACAAGAGAGTCAAGGACTGCGGTGTCCGAGAGGGGGATTTAGCCCTCAAAGAGATAATAGAACCAATCTGGCACCCTAGAGGGAAATTCAAGCCCAATTGGAGCGGCCCCTACATTGTGAAAAAAATCCTATCCAGTGGTGCTGCCATGATCACTGACCTAGATGGGGAATAGATGGCTCGTCCAATCAACTTGGACCGTATTAAGAAATTCTACCCCTAGTCTGAAATCTCGGCGTCCTACGACTCTCCTCATCCCCCTTCTATTCTAAAAAAAAAATCTTCATTTCCCTCTACCCAGAACTACGTGGGCCTCATCCGCTGCAAAAACTATTTTCAAACAGATAAAAAACTTTTTCAAAAACCTCAGAAGTACGTAGGCAGATCATACACCTCACATGAGTGCGGCCCTTTCTTTTTCACAAAATACCATTATTTTTTTACTTCCGAGAACGACGGTTCATTCTAAAAAAATACTTGAACAAAAGGATTATGTATGCCTTAGCGATCAGTATAGATAATTCAAAATACAAAACTCATCGAAAGGCACACTTGGATGATCAGAAACTTGTTTATTTCATTAATAAGAAATTACAGCACGGATTACGTAAGAAAAGGAACGGATAACTCCCTTCCCCCTATTACCATAAAAAGCCAAATAAAATCCCCGCATCTATTACACAAATAAACTCTCCAAGAGTCCTACCCACAGCTACCAGAGAAGCCTGCACCCTCATCATCTACATCCTGAGGTCCCCAAGTTTCCCCTACCTGAATAGAGTGCCGTAAATACTCCATGGATCGATAAGCCCAAACCATCTTTGAAAAGACCACAACACTCCCTTCCATGGTGTTGGATGAAATAAACCATCTTTGTCCAATCTCTACTGCCAACATCTTGCTGACTACTTTCCTTACAACCACTTCATATAATCTTTGGGGATATGCCAAACTTTCCGGACAGACTGGGAGGGACGGGTCGACGAACGTCGATTTTCCCACAGAGATCCAAGCAACAGACGCAAGCGCTCAGTCAAATCTTCTACCGAAAAGAAATTTAGGATCTGAGGTGGCAGGACCTGGGCCCAGCCAAATTGGCGCAGAAGCCGTCATGGGAAATAAAAGGAGGTCTGATTGAGACCAACCAACCGCACATATGAATACTCTCATAGCTCCAGAATAGGCTGCAACTGCTCCCACCAAGGCACTGACCAATACAGACCATGAGACCCATGCTCCACAAGCCAATGCTCCCAGTTCTCAACATACAGACCAACACTGATGAAGTAGCATGAAAAGAAGTTGGGTACAACCGACAAGGGATATTCTGGAGGAGTCTCCAAGCGTAATCTTTCAGACAACCACATGAACAGCATCACGGGGCTACCCCTCAAAACGTCAGAACGACCTTCTCTCAAGGCATCCAGGCCATTCAGGGTCTCCGCCAGTATCACCGCCGTAGGATTGCGATGGTAAGACATACATGAAGTAATGGCTGTAAGTTACAGGTCCACCTGTAGTTATCCAGTCACCAGTAATAATTTTGAAACCAGGCCCGGAATAACAGCTCCAGCATAGCCAACATCACCTACTTCCCGCAAATGCACAGACTACAACATCACTGCGAGGGAGGTCATTCCTCCAACAACCAATATTCTGGCCGCCGAGGGCGAAACACGAAGAAGCCCGGTCAATAAATCCCTGGGAGAACGAGAAAATTTGGGCAAAGCCGCTGCAACACTAAGATTTACACCCACCATGGAAGAAAATTCCTTGTAGGTAGGACAAACTTCATCCGACCCAAAGCGGAATACGTGGTCTTTGGGGTACCAGAATTGTACCGCTGCCATCAGCACGTTCCACTCAAGAGGCCGATTGCGCCACAGGGAGACTCAACGCATGTTGAAAGCATCATAGTCGACATTATAAGAGCACATTGCTTCCAAGGCTTCGAGGTAATTAGCAAACTCAATGCTACCAGGGAGAGCCATCTTGCAAGGCTAAGAAATAATGGGCAAGTAGGTGAAAATGCAAAGGTGTGATGAAAACACTCCACCCTTCCCCCTTTTTATACTTGAAAACCCTCACAAGAGACATAATCTCTGCAGAAATCGGAGGGAATCCTACCCCACAAGGTACCAAAGGCCGAAGAGGGTACCAATCAAAGCTTTGAATTGATGGGACTGGACTGAACTGCTGATAGGCAGGACAGGGTGCTTGCCGATCGGCAACCCCCCATTTTAGAAATTTCCTCTTTTCCTCTTTTGTCAAATCAGAAAACTAATAAAAATAAATTCATATTCTCAAGAAGAATTTCAAAATCCCTTTAATTTTGCCTTTTTAATCAAAAACTTTCCTTCAAAAAAAAGAAAATTTTCAAAAATATTCCTTTTACGGTCTCAGCAGCAAAGTAAAAAAGCACATGCGCATGCATTCATCATTAATAAAAGATAATAAAAAAACTCCATTGCATTGTGTCTATCTTTTTTCTGTGTTACATCATTTTTGCAGGAAATAAAAAGAAAAAGCAAAAAACAACGGGACTCAGCCCGAACCCACACGTTGGGGAATCTAATCTAATCTAATCTAATATAATCTAATCTAATCTAATCTAATCTAATCTAATCTAATCTAATCTAATCTAATCTTCTCTTATTCTCTATTTTCTCTAAATATAATCTTCTTATATTCTATATACTTGTCCTTAGTGACGTATTACTCCATATGCGTTATCGTTCCATTATAACGATCAACGTAGGGGTAATTGCGTAAATCTTATTTTTCTAATATTATTTTTATACCTTCCTACGGATGACTCGCTTTATCTCTTCCATGATACACGTTGAGGAATCCTATCTCCACCATATATATACACATGCACACATATCACGGGGGAAATATAAAGAAAAATAGCAAATATCCATGCGAGACCGAAGGGGCGGAATTGATGCCTAAAACCTTCCCATTTCGTAACTAAGCCTCCGAACCCTTCTCGAATCATTTTGGTTTCGCATGCACCAGTATTGCTTTGGATGCCATCCTTCGGGATGGCTTCCCTTTTTTCTTTTGTCTGTTTTGAGTAAAATAGACTGGCAACTCTGAATCTCTCTACATTTTTACACCTCATCTCAAATGACGCCGGCCGAAGCGCTCCCGAGAGGGATGCGCGGGACCCGAAGGATCCTCTCCCTTCGCGCGCCCGCCCGCCCGACGAGGATCGAGGATGGCCACAAAATCTATTATAAATTAAAAACACTCACACACACTAGTAAGTAAAAGGTGGTGATGCTAGATATAAAAATAATTCCCGTTTAGAACGAGATGAGGAGAAGCAGAGTGTGACACAAAATTTATTCTCGAGGAACCCACCGTGGTGGTAAACCCCATGTCCCTTGTCCCAGGATAACACACACACCCAAGTCCACTATTACCGATTACAAGTTACAGATTACAGTCCTCCAAGTCCACAATGAATTAAACTAAGCAAATATAAACCCATACACCCAACCTAGTCTAAAACAACCCAACTTAACTGAAAATCAGTCAATCCAATAACACCCCAGTAATAGTGACTATCACTCACTCACAACACACGCAACACTAATACCAAAGTTTAGATAAAGAATTCAACAATCCAGTGTAAATAAAATAGTTAGGCCAATACAATACCAGTACACCCAGTCTATCATGTCATTGTAAAACTCATACTAAACTCATGTTCATTGATTAGCATATTCATTTATTTGTTGGCTCGCATACTAAATGACTTGCATATTCATATTCATTTCTCAAATGTTCTACGGGTGCATATGTTTTTGGACATTGACAGAGTGCTCGCAAATCTTTGTATATATTAAAACTCAATGTTTTGTTTTACTAAGTAATTTAATTGGGGAGTTTCAAGTATCAGGATGTGTATGTGCGATGCTTGAAATGAACAATTATGATCATAAGTTTATACTGACGTTTCTGCAGAACTATATATTGTTTTGTAAGTAATTAATTGCCTCACCAATAAACTCATGATTATAACTGTTTATACAGATGTTTCTGTAGAACTTTGTAGATCTAGCTAGAAGTGAAAGAGCTTCACCATCAAATGCGGAAGGTACAAGGCTTAGGGAAGGTTTCCCTATAAACCTTTGCTTGATGACCTTTACAACTGTAATTAGGAAGCTAAGGTTAGTGGACAAGGCAATGCTGCTGATGGATATATGCATTTACTATTTAATTTTCTATTCCTACTCCTTTAGCCTCCTTTTAGTTTTTAGTATATTTATACGCGGTTATAATTATTTAATTTTATGACACTCTATAATTGCTCTTCATTATACAAAAATTTCTTTTTTCCCTATATAAGACGAGGCGTGTAAGGAACAGAGGTATCGTCTTTTTTACCTATATTGCAATTTTGTAGTTTTGATAATTTTTAAGTATTATATGAAAAATTCTCATGCATTGATTCGAGTAATCTGAAACCTGCCTGCAATCGATTGCATTATCGCCCCAAGATCTCACTGATACAGAGTGGTATTTTTTGGTTTGCATGGTATGTCTGATAACGGTGAAGTTTTTAGACCACGTCCAAAGCCTCAAATTAAAGATATTTACAAGTAATGTTCTCTAATCATTAATTAAAACATTTAAGTAGAATTGGATCTTGCTTCACTATTTTTGTTTCAGCGCCAATAAGAACACTAGCAAATTATGGTCTTTAACAGATCTTGAGATATAATGATTTAAGTTAATCAAGTTTATGTTTGGTACTGATTGTTTAGACATTTAGTTAATCTTTGTATATTTATTATGGAATTGAACTAACATGTCTATTTTTTGTTGTTTAATTTTCAGATTATGACTGTAAGAGGGTACTTTAGATTATATATATGGAGGCGTAACCCCTATTGAGTATGGTAATCACAAGTTAAATTAGCCAACACCCTAGACTAATTATAGGAAATGCACACACAAAACTCAATGAAGATGAACTCAGTTTAAACTCTCAAATCTCTCGTGTATAACTCAGGTCATGCTAATGGACCTTTAGAAGTGGCCTAGCTAGAGGGAGGGAGAAGTAAGCACCCTAGATACACCCTGATAGGCAGGTAGAAACACACCAAACACCCTCAAGAATCTCTGTCCAATATTAAAAGCTTCGTAATAAATGACAATGGTAAGTCAAAAATGAGCTCTCTAGTTTGCAATAACTCTTTTTAATCCTCCAAAAACAGGATCCTCTCCTCAAAGGTTGTTGGGGTCCTTAAATAGCCCCCCCACACCACCCCCGAGGTAACTCAGTCATTAAAGACTATGAAAGACATCCCTCATACTTTATGTCACAACATTAAATGCCTGATGCACTAGTTGTCTTTATGCCATAAACATTAAATGCCAAGACATGCCTTTTGCCTATCCACTGTGTGTCAGGGGGTTGTTGTCGCAGAGGTGGCTCACCAACTGCCTGACAGCCTCAAATACCACAGTGGTTTACTCAAGTGCATGTCTGACAACGTTTAGATGGCTAGTGACATCACCCACAGTAGATGTAACATTGAGTAGAGGGTCTTTTGGTCCATAACTCAATGCCCGATGGAACTCCAAGCTGCTCCACTTGAGGTTCCACGGTCAGGGTCCTTCGGTGTTTTACCAGGTGTATCTAAGATGGTCAGGACAAGCCCCAACGGTGCCTTACTTCTCAATCCTCCAAACCAGGTCCCTCTAAAGTTCCCACAGTGAGGTCATTCGATAGAGCATGAAAGCTCTCCCAGGCCCTGCCAAGCCTGGTCTCTCGCAAGTACCGTTTGACCTCATACAAACCCTTCAATTATTATCGTTACGTCATTACAATCGTTAAAGCTTACAGAAATCAATAATGAAAGTACGATGTGATTAAAACCACAAGCTAAAATATGAGTTGCCACGCTGGGCTGCCTCACCAAGATGTCACGCTTGAGCTGCCACGCTGAGCTGCCTCACCAAGATGTCCCGCTTGAGTTGCCACGCTGAGCTGCCTCACCAAGGTGTCACGCTTGAGTTGCCACGCTGAGCTGCCTCACCAAGGTGTCACGCTTGAGTTGCCACGCTGAGCTGCAAGCTCCCTCAAGATGTCACGCTTGAGCTGCCACGCTGAGCTGCCTCACCAAGGTGTCACGCTTGAGTTGCCACGCTGAGCTGCAAGCCCCCTCTACATTTGCCCCCTCGTGGAGAGATTTATTGGGACAAGAAATGTCTGCACGAAATGGCTCATCTTGATGGATTTCTCTTTGTGTAACCGTTGGAACATCTTCTTCGTTGTGGCTCCGTTGGATAAGTCTGACAAGGAGATTGGCGCCAAAACTCAAACTTGCTGAGGAAGGCAACGCTTCCTGTTCTCTATGCATCATTTCATTAGTGACGTGCGCTGTCTTTTCAACTGTCACAGCACTTCCCGAAGTGTCACGTGTTCTTGTGAAATGATTACAGGCGGCCGCGCACGTGCGAGGGTGGGAAAATCTAAACGCCAAACTCGAAAGTCTCAACAGCCATTTTTTCAAAATACTTTGAACCTTAACCACGTGGGCCTAAAGGGTCTGTTTCTACTTCTTCTTTCTTCTTCACTTATTTCCTTACTTCATTGTTATTTTCTTTCCCACTTCATTGTTACCTTCTTTCCTCAGACTATCGCTTCTGTTCTTATAAAGAGAGAGAGAGATAGATACGCCATTGTTGCAGAGAGTTATAACACTACTTGTGATCGTTCGTCTCCAGTGTTGCCTTCAATCCCTTTTTCCTCAAAACCTTCTTTGTTACGGCTTCAAGAACCATTTCTGCCATGGCGTCTTCAAGCAACCCCACCATTTCTGCCACCAGTGTTCCGTCTGCCACCACCACTGCTGCCTCCGCCCGGGGTGCTGCTCGCCAAGAGCAGCTGAGATTTTACCGTCGCTCTCCCGTTTTTGGGGAGGGTGATGGCTTTGCTGTTGCCTGTAAGGCTGTTTGCTTTTCCTCCAAGTTTGACGCCTTGTTGCTGGGTGAGGAAGACGAAGAGGTGTCTAAGTGGGGATTTTTGCCCCCAGAAGGAACTCTGAGATTTCGCTTAGAGCGAGGGGACTTTCCATGGTCCCACATTGATTTCGAAGCACCCGGGGGATCCCCTGCCCACTTTGCTGCCTGGAACTCTCACATGCAGAGTTCCTATGCTGATATTCTTACCAAGATTGGACTGCAACGGGCTAAATGGTTTGGTGAGTTCACCATTTCAAAGAACAATGCTGCCCTTCCTGTCTTGGTCTCTCGATGGAACGTGGATACTCATACGTTCATTGCTGCCTGGGGTGAGTTTACCATAACTCTGGAGGATGTGTGTGAGCTCTTGGGCCTCGATGCAACAGGCCATGAGCCCTACACCGATGAAGCTCTTGATGCTCAAGAGACTGCGGATCGTTCGGAGTTGGATCGCATATGCCGAAGCTGCATCGGCTCTTCCAACAAAGCTACTTTTTCTCCCCTGATCAACTATTTCTTCCAGAGTTCCAGCGAAGGCAGCTCTTCATCAACTGCCCCTGGTCAAGGTACATCGTTGGAGCTTCCCGCTTACATTCTTGTGATTTTGTCCCGTTTCTTTTTGACGGGCAAGCCTAATGATCAGCCCCGAAGAGACCTCATCAACCTGTCCCTTCGCCTAGCTCGAGGCATAAAGCTTCCCCTGGCTGCAATTGCCCTGGGATCCTTGTACACCTGGTTAGACATGACTTTATTCGACATGGAACGCTCTATTGGTCGTTATAACTTGGCCAATTTTGCCAATAGTGTGCTTCTGACTAGCTTTCTTTACTTCCGCTTTCCTGCCGTAGCGGCCAAGTCCAACAGACCTCCTTCGGCTGAATCGATTCTGCCTCCTCGGTCCTTTATTTACCATAAGAGGCAAAGCCGAAAGGAGTTGATTTCAGTGATTGACCGTTTTGAGAGCTTCGTTATGAGGCCTTATCAAGAAGAGGCCTTTTTTCACACTTGTAAGTTTTTTCATCCTGATGCCAGAATGATACGGGATCCCTCTCCTGACATCGAGGACCCCTCGCTGGCCGTAGTTCTTCTTCTTTCTCCTGGATATCTGCCCTCATACACCGAGTGGGGATACTCGAGCGAGCATTACAACCTCAACCGATGCAGCCGTCAGTTTGGGTTTGACCAGGGGGTGCCACGTCCAGTTTTCCAATCATCAAACCCCAAAGTCTCCTTTGCCGAGGCATGTTCGTTGTTTTCTTCAACTGCTGCGTGGGGGATATCCTCAGCAATGGCTGGGCGTGTCACCATTCCTAGTATTACTAGGCGTGGGGATGTGACCCCTCTTTTTGCCACCAAATATTGGCCAAGAAAACTAGCTGAAATTGCTAAGTTCATCGAGCAAGAGCCAGTGTACCCTCCTGTTTGCTCATTTTCTGCCCTAGAGTTGGGGCTAAAGGGCAACTCTGTGCTTGGGATAGAGTTCCCTCTAAGTTCAACCCACAAAGCACCTCCCAAGGAGCTTCCCCCACTTTGTGCCATGGTCCCAGTTGCCACGCCTAAGTCAAAAACTGCTGCTGCAAAGAAGGCTGCCCCCTCTGCTGCAGCTACTACCGATGAGGGGGCTTCTCAACCTCTTGCTAAGAAAGCAAGAACGGCCAAGAGTGGGACATCGAAATCAAAGTCGAAGTCCCAGAAGCCCCAAACTCCCGTGGCAGCTCTTCCTATAGCATCCGTTCCTCCTCCCATGCCTGCTGAGATGGCTGAGCGTGTGAGGAAGGAGGCCCAAGCAGAACTGGACCGAATACATGCTGAGTATCAACGGCATGCGGTCGTTGCCCCTTCCCCCGCTGCTTTCCCCACGGTGGTGGTGGATCCTTCAGAGCCAACGGCCAAAAAGAGGAAGAGTTCCCGGGTTCCTCAAGGCGTCAGCATTAGTGCAGCTAGTTCGAGAAAGAAGACTCTGGGCACCAAGTCCCAGAAGAAACGGACTCCTGAAGTACGCCTGACCCCTGAGGTGCAATCAACCTCTGCCCCCTCAATTGCTGCCACTCCTCCCACTTCGCCCGTGGTTGTGCCCTCTCGTTCTCCTTCTGAATCGGAGGTATGCATTGCTGACTTAATTATTATCCCCTTTTTGCTTGAGGATGACTGTCTTTGCTTGTGTGTATACTTATCCCTCCCCCCTTTCTTTGACAACTGTTTTGCAGGGGGTTGAAATAGAAAACCCAGACCCTTCCAGTCCTCCCGTGAGCCATTTTGTGGGGGGGCGCTTCGGTGGACCTCATACCGATGTGACTCCTCCCCGTTCCCCCATGACGGGGCTCACGTATTCTCGCCGTGGAGCCAGTCAACGCGCGAGGGAAGTTCTTATGGGAGGTGATTACATTGATCATGCAAGTGATTCCTCGCCGGAAGTGGTAATCTTGCCCGAAGTGGCACAGCCCGAGATAACCTCCTTTGTCCCTTCTGAGTCACAGGCCTCCCCTAAGTTTCCTCTGCCCATTGTACTTGTGGTAGAAAATGAGCCCGAGGTATGATGTGATCTATAATTTGTTTGTTGTAGTCCTTTCGGTCATGCTCTTGTCATTTTCGGCTTACTGAATTGTGATATGTGTTGGGTATCCCAGGTGGAAGTGTCCACGTTGTTGGCAAGCATTCTTCTTTCAACGGTGCTGCTAGGGCCCCCATCTGTCATTCCCTTGTTTAGCACCCTAACCGAGGTAAGTAAGACATCAAGGTATTTCTTCATAATTTCTGTGCCCATTCTTCTTTTCTAACACTTGGCTTTGCGCACAGTTGTCTCCTGATCTTGCATCAACTCCCGTAGTGAGGTCCCAGGTTGGTGTGTTTACACCCCCTCCTGCCGTGGCTTTGTTTGAGGGCCCAGTGTCTTCTCATGATGATCCCAATATGCTGGCCCTTGTACCCTATACGGGTGATCAGGTTTGGACAAGGGTGGAGGCTTCTGCGCCCAGGGACCCCGTTATGCCATCTGAGGCAATAATCGCGCCCGCAACGGTTCCTGTCCCTGTGGCTGCCTCAACTGTTCCCGTTGTGACTGAGGTATGTTTTTCTTACTATCTTTCCCGTTATCTCCATCTGATGATTTTTTCACAAGATTGTTCTTAAGCTCCGCCTTGTAACGATGACTTAACAACGAAAACACTTGTTAAGTTTTTTTCACAAACTCCACCTTATAACGGTGACTTAACAACGAAAACACTTGTTAAGTTTTTTTCTTCTTTTTTTTTTGACAAACTTCACCTTATAACGGTGACTTAACAACGAAAACACTTGTTAAGTTTTTTTCACAAACTCCACCTTATAACGGTGACTTAACAACAAAAACACTTGTTAAGTTTTTTTTTTTTTTTTTTTTTTTTTTGACAGCCTTCACCTTATAACGGTGACTTAACAACGAAAACACTTGTTAAGTTTTTTACCAACTCCACCTTATAATGGTGACTTAACAACGAAAACACTTGCTAAGTTTTTTCACAAACTCCACCTTATAACGGTGACTTAACAATGAAAACACTTGCTAAGTTTTTTCACAAACTCCACCTTATAATGGTGACTTAACAACGAAAACACTTGCTAAGTTTTTTCACAAACTCCACCTTATAACGGTGACTTAACAACGAAAACACTTGCTAAGTTTTTTCACAAACTCCACCTTATAATGGTGACTTAACAACGAAAACGCTTGTTAAGATTTTTCATTTCCTTATTTGGGCTTTTCTTTTCAGGTTGCTCGGGAAGATTCGCCCCCAGTCCTCTCACCTGTAGGCTCGCCCTTCCGAGAACCTGATGCTTCGGAAAACTCAATTCATGATGATCGAGGTTCTACGACTGGTGCTGCAGTCGAGAGCGAATCTGGGTGTGAGGTTCCTCTTCCCGACCTAGCTCCTCATTCGTTCTGCCTCATGGTGCTTCGGCAATCTCCTCAAATGCCCGTCAACCATCGGCTGGTGATTGAACAATTGGTGGATCGCCATCCTGAGACCTTCACACCGGATTGCCTGCGCTCAAATATTCATGTGATGAGTCACAGGCTGTAAGGCATGGCGATCGTTGTTGCTGAAATTGCTAGTGCCCCCACTGCCAGTGTTACCAGATCCCTTCTCAACCAATTTCTAGGTTTTCTGAAGGAGTTGGGGCGTGATGGTTTCCGTTTTGACTGGCTTATAACGCATCTAAAGACCTTGAAGAACCAGCAACTGATCGGCCAGAGGGAAGTGCTGATAAAGCACCAGGAGGACCAACGGGCTGAGGAGGCTAAGTTAGCTGAGCTGGCACCTCTTTTGGAATCGGCGGATGAAGAAGTAACGAATGCCGAAGAAGCTCTGCGTTTGGCCAAGCTAAAACGGGAAAGGCTCCTTATTGAACGCGCCCAGGTGCAAACCAGGCTAGAGGTTGCTGTCAACGCTCAAAATTCCTTTGTATCAGCTTCTTCGGGCCTTCCCGGGGATTTTTTCTCTTCCCCGGATCTGTGGTTTCTCTTAGGGTAGTAAAAACTCCTGTACATATTTTCTTTCTTTCATTCATGTAATTCTTGGGCAGTAGTTCCCCATTTTTCTTGTAATGCTCTCTTCTTTAATGAATGAAAGAATGTACATTTTTCAATTTATCTCTGAGTTATGCCTGTTTTCATATATCAATGTCTATACTTCACATCATCAGTAAAACTTGTATATTCATAATAAAGAGACCCGATACATCGATAGTACAAACTAACTGTCTACACATGATATACTTTCAGCCATTTATTGTTAATTTTGAATGGCCTATCTTCCTCCAACTTAGAAATTAGGCAATAACCTGAATCATGAGCTTCGTTCACGATGAAAGGTCCCTCCCAATTGGCTACGAACTTTGGCAGAGGAAGTCCCCTAATGTGTTTCACTGCTGCCTTCAAAACAAGATCTCCCTCCACGAACCTCCTTGGTCTTACCATGTTGTCATATGCCCTAGAGAGCTGCTTTGTATACATTTGAAAATGTTGCATCGCGTTGTCTCTGTGTTCATCCAATGCCTCCAACTGCACATGCCTGTTCTGAGGGAGCATGCTGCTTCGCAAGGCGTATCGAGCCGAGGGAACTTCCAACTTCACTGGAAGAATTGCCTCAGCCCCATAGACCAGGGAGAACGGAGTGTACCCTGTGGGCTTCCTCTTCGTCGTTCGATAGGCCCACAACACTGTTGGTATCTTGTCATCCCACGATCCTGGAAAGTCCTCTATCGTTTTAGCCAAGATATTAACCAGAGTTTTGTTAGTTGCTTCAGCCTGACCATTCCCCTTCGGGTATGCCACGGTTGAAGTGTGATGAACAATGGAGTACTTGTCTGTGAGCATCGTTACTTCCGAGTTGACGAAGGGAGTCCCATTATCTGAGAGAATAACCTTTGGGATCCCAAAACGGCAAATGATATACTCTCTGATGAAGCTACTCACTACCCCAGCCGTTGCCCTTCTAAGTGGTATTGCTTCAGCCCATTTTGTAAAGCACTCCGTTGCTACCAGTATCCATATCTTGCCCCTCGACGAAGGATGTATCGCCCCACGAGGTCGAACGCCCAAGTGTGGAAAGGATAAGGCGTTGCCAGAGAGTGTAAGTCCACCGATGGGGCATGGATCATATTTCCATGAAGCTGGCAAGCCTTGCATTTTCGGACAAATTCGACGGAGTCTTTCTCCATCATTGGCCAATAATACCCCAACGTCATCAACTGATCATATAACTTGGCCCCTCCCATGTGAGCTGGGTCATGGGCTTGTTTGAGGACCTCAGTTGCTTCTTCTTTTGTAATGCAACGCAATGGCCTATTGAAGTACCCCCTTCGATAAAGCTGCCCCTCTTGGATATAGAACCTCGGGGCCCTTCGCCTTAGTCCCATCGCATCCATTTTCTCTGTTGGGACAATTCCATCCTGAATAAAGTCGATATAGGGCCGCCTCCAGTCTGTTTGGGCTTCAATGAAATGGCACTCAGCTGCTTCGAAAAATAGCTGACACTTATCACAATTCCGTTGTAGTTCTGCCGCATCCTGTTTCATTTTAGGCCAAAAATATCCCCCTCTTTGAATTCTCCTATAAAGAGGTATCTCAGTTGTTTCGCAGTGCTCCTCATGTGTTTTCTTCAACCTCCGCTCTGCCTCCTCTGGCCCAATGCATCTCGATAACCATCCCCCTGCATTTCTGAAGTAAAGATTTCCCTGGTTTGTAAAGTATTGGGCTAACTCTCTGAGTCCCATAGCTCCCTCTCCAGACTCTAGTTGCTTCCTGACCTCTCCTCTCCAATCCGCGTCTCCCTCCATCGGTAGTATTGACTGTACCACCGAAGGAGCTGTTCTTCGTTGGATCGTAACAATAGTCGTATCGCTCTCCATGACCATCTTTTGAGCAATAGTGGCATAAGCGTCTGGATGACGGTTCATCGTTCTGGGATGTCTTCTAATTTCGGTCCGATGGAACTGGCTGAGGAGCCTTTGAATGATCGTCCTGTATGGTGCCAAACTCATGTGCTTCAACGCATATTCTCCGTTAACTTGCTGAATTACTAAGTTCGAGTCACCCTTGATGCAGAGTGAACGAATTCCCCTTCGAAGAGCCTCTAACAACCCTAGTACCAACGCTTCGTATTCTGCTTCGTTATTGGAGCAAGGGAAATCCAGTTTGTAGGACAGACAAATCTCCTCCGCTCCTTTTGAAAGGATGACCCCTGCCCCTCCTTTTTTTCCTGCCGAAGACCCATCGAATTGCATCGTCCATTCCTCATCGGTTGCATCCAGATAATTGGCCTGTAAGTCGTCTCCCGGAATGTCTTCTTTAGGTGGTTCAAACGTTCCTGATGGGAAGATTGCCAACAGATCAGCATACGCCTGGCTCCTGATAGCACGAGGAACCACACACTTTAAATCATATTCGGAGAGAATAAGGAACCACCTGGCTGCCCTGCCAATCAAGATAGTTCTAGCCAATAAATACTTAATAGGATCACATCTAGTTACAATATGAATTGTAAAAGACAGCATATAATGTCTAAGTTTTTGTGCTACAAAGACCAAGGCCAAACAATGCCTTTCTAGGCTGCTATATCTAATCTCTGGCCCATGTATGATCCTGCTGAGGTAATACACTGGCCGTTCTTTCCCGTCGATCTCCTGTGCCAGCAAAGCTCCAACGGACCTTGTAGTGGAGGTGAGGTACAGCTGCAACGGTACTCCTGTCTGTGGAGGAACCATGATTTGTGGTGAAACGAGAAGCCTCTTCAACTCATCGAGAGACTCCTGGTGATCCTTTTCCCACCTGAACTTTGTGTTCTTTCGCAGTAGCTGCATCAACGGGTGTGTTACCTCGGCCAATCCTGGTACAAATCTTCTAAGGTAGGAGACTTTACCGAGGAAACTTTTCAGCTCCTTCGCCGTTCTTGGGTACGGCATTTCTAAGATCGCGCGTTGTTTATCCTGGTCCATCTGCACCCCTTGTCGATCAACCACAAAGCCTAGAAACTTCCCACATGTTACTCCGAAGATGCACTTCAATGGGTTCATCCTTAGTTTATACTTCCTACATCGAGTAAACACCTTCTTTAAGTCGTTTAGGTGGGACTCCTCCTTCTTCGATTTGATGACCAAATCATCCACATAGAATTCTACAAATTTGTGGAGGAAATCGTGAAAAATGGCCATCATTGTTCTTTGATAAGTAGCTCCCGCGTTCTTAAGTCCAAACGGCATTACTTTGTACATGAAATTGCCCAACGGGGTTCTGAATGCCGTTTTCTCTGCGTCCACGGGGTCCATCTTGATCTGGTTGTACCCAACGTACCCATCCATGAAGCTATACATCTCATGCCCAGCCGTGGCATCTATCAAGCTATCAATGGAGGGTAGAGGGAACTCATCTTTGGGGCAAGCCCTGTTCAAATCTCTAAAATCCACACAGATCCTTATTTGATTCTTGTCTTTTTTTCCTACTGGCACAATGCTAGATAGCCAAAGGGGATGCTGTATGGGTTTGATGAATCCTGCTGCCAACAAACGCTGAACCTCTTCCTTAATTTTCAAGTCCAACTCAGGTTTATAAGTCCTTGTTGACTGCTTTACCGGGATGGCTGAAGGCATCACGTTTAACTTGTGGCAGCTCACTTCCTCATCAAGCCCTTCCATTTCGGTATACTTCCATGCAAAGACATCTATGAACTCCCGGATTAGCCCAACCAAGGCTTCTCGTTTCTCCTTACCGAGATCCTTCGCGATGAAGATGGGCCTTGGGTCTTCCCCTTCTCCTGCCAGGTTCAACTGCTCCAACTCTTGTGCCTGGGGCTTCGGTTGATTTGCCATGTAGTCCGGTTCTTCGACGACTTCCTCCACGAACTCCTGTATGTTGGAGTTGTCTATCACCATACACTGTCCCTGTTGATCTACCAAGAAGCACTCATATAACGGGTCAGCCCCATCCTCGGTTTCTTCGGCCGCCCGCTCACATCGTTATAAACGGTATACCACCTTCCCCTCTTCAGTGACCACCTTCTTGCATTGCCTGTTGGTGACTGTTGCCACGACCTTCCTCTTTCTTTCTCTCGAAGCCTCAGCGATTCTTCCCCCTGAAAAGCAACTCAGCACGCTTTGCCGTTGGACCTCATGCTCCACAGGATCCATTCTAAGCTTTACTTTGTTTTTGAGCTGCTTCGTAGTACCTTGGGGTTGAGGGATCACCTGATGGGTTTCTTCGGCCCTCACCCCTTCGTCACTCGCGGCTTCTTTGCCTTGCTCGTTCAGAGGCCCCATTCTATCTCTAATCGAGGGAACCCATGCCCCCTCCATTCTTCTCGTTAGGACTCGAGCATCCTCCTCCAACTCCGTATAAAAGGCCACATCTACAAAGTGAGCTTCCTCGATAGCAAAAGGCCTTTTTGTAGCCCTAATGGTCACTTCTGTTCCTTTGACATTCGCCTTGGCGCATTGATGATATGTTGAAGGAACTAAACCTTGATTGTGCATCCATACTCTTCCTATGAGTAAATGATAGGAAGTTGCACTTTCTATTACATGGAACTTGATGTGGGAACTCAGATTTCCCATTACAATTCCCACATTCACATACCCAATGGATTTGGAAGATTGGTTGTCATACCCTGAGATTACCAGAGGCATGGGGACCAACCTTTCTTCTGGGATATCTGCTGCGTGGAAGGAGTTGATCGGCATAATGTTGATGGAAGCACCCCCATCCATAAGCGTTCTTGCAAAACTAACCCCGTTGATACTGGCCGTCACATACAAGGGCCTGTTATGAGGGAACCTTACAGCTCTATCTGCATTGCTGAAGGTCACCTCTGATAGGAACTTTTTCACCAGCCTCGCCATGGGTCCCCTCCATTTCAGCGAGGGAACCGCGTCCTTCTTCGCGATGTCAAGGATCGCCCGAGTTATTTCCAGTCTGCTCTCCTTTGGTATCCCCACTTGATCGAAGAACCAAGCGAACTTTGGGGATTTTGAAACTGCGCTATATTCTATGACTGGACCCGTTTCCTCGCCCTCAACGCTATAGGCGTCTTCTACGTCCCTAGCACTTGCTTCATCATACGCCAGAACTACGTTAGCCATTCCCCTAGTGCAATACTCCAGTGCTTTATCGAACTCCATCGTTGCCCCTCTCCCCTCTCGCTCTACCTCCTTATCATAGGCCGTCATAACATTGGCCCCATGCGCCGGGAGCGGGTTATTGTTAACGTTTTGTGGGGGAATTTGCAGCGTTCCCGCCTTCACGTACTTGTCTATGATTCTTCGCAGCGTGAAGCAGCTTTCTGTTGGATGCTGGAGCTTTCGATGAACCTGACAATATTTGGGATTGGCCCTAGTTGCCACGTCGGGCTCCTCTACCGGGACGCCTTTTGGCTCGTAAACCGTTCCACCTTGGACCATTGCGTTATAGCAACTCATAGCCTCCTCCACCGTACAAGGCAACGGTGGCGGGTCTTCTCTATCCCTTCCGAACTTTCTTTTGTTGTCCTTCCTCTGAGCCTTGCCCCCATCTTCTCTCTCGACATATCCTACCCGTGGGGCCTGAGTCCTTCCCCCGATGGGTTGTATCGTCTGTCTGAACATCATGGGGGCTACTACCGGGCTAGGTCGCACCACCAACGATATGTTTCTTGCAGATTTTAAGAAAGCTGAAAAAGTTCCCTCGCGTGTCTCATTGATCAGGTGACAGATATACTCAGGAAGTAATCCCTCAGCGCAAATTTGTAATAACCTGGCCTCCTTAGCTTCTTCCCTCACGTCGAGGGACCTTTCCCTAAATCTTCGGATATAGGCCACTACCTCCTCCCCTGGACTTTGCCTCTCCCTGCCAAGTTGGGTTAGTGTGAACTCATCTTCTGCCAAGAAGAACTTTCGGACAAACAACACGTGCATCTCCTCCCACGTGGAGACACTGTTGGGAGGCAGGTGAGAGTACCAAGTGTAGGCTTTATCAGTCAGGGATTTGGAAAACTCCCTCAGCCTAAGCTTTTTGTCATTGCAATGCGCCCCCAAGTGTTCAACGAAACGCTTAATGTGTTCCTTCGGGTTCCCACCCTTCCCTGAGTATTTTTCAAAGGTAGGGGGAATATAGTCCTTCGGGTAGGGTTCGTCGTTGTACTCCTGGGGGTAAGGTGTTCGAAAGTCATCGTAGACCGCATCCACCTCGCCTACGGCCTGCGAGGAAGACTGCATGAACTTCAGCATCTCCTTCTGCATCTCTTTTCTCATCTCTTCCAAGGGCGAGGCTACTGGGGCCATCTGCAACGGAGCAGACGGTTGAGCGCTCGTTGGAACCGGAGCGAACGTTATCGGTTGTGCCGTTGAAACTCCCGAGCCACCCCCAGTGGGATTCATAATAGAGGGTACACTTGCTGGTACCGCTCCCGTAATGCCTGCCCCTGGTGGGGCCCCTGGGGCCACTCCTGGTGTCACGAAGGCACTAGTCTCCAATCCTCCCAGCATAGTGGAAGCTACTGGGGTTTGCAAAAACTCGTAAAATTTGCTCATGAGGAGCGCCATCTGGGCAGGTCCCAGCCCTACGCTCGTGGAAGGTTGTGCAGCCCCTGGGACGCCTATCGTTATTGGAGCCAGCGGTATCTCTCCCCGAGGAGCCCCATCTCTTAGGGCCTCCTGCTCCCTCGCAGCCTGTTCTTCATTATGCTGTATGTCATCAAAATTGAGTCTTCTAGTAGCGTTATCCTGCGCCATACTCCTTCTCTAGAAGGATGCCTCCCCAGCAGAGTCGCCAAATGTAAGAGGGTACTTTAGATTATATATATGGAGGCGTAACCCCTATTGAGTATGGTAATCACAAGTTAAATTAGCCAACACCCTAGACTAATTATAGGAAATGCACACACAAAACTCAATGAAGATGAACTCAGTTTAAACTCTCAAATCTCTCGTGTATAACTCAGGTCATGCTAATGGACCTTTAGAAGTGGCCTAGCTAGAGGGAGGGAGAAGTAAGCACCCTAGATACACCCTGATAGGCAGGTAGAAACACACCAAACACCCTCAAGAATCTCTGTCCAATATTAAAAGCTTCGTAATAAATGACAATGGTAAGTCAAAAATGAGCTCTCTAGTTTGCAATAACTCTTTTTAATCCTCCAAAAACAGGATCCTCTCCTCAAAGGTGGTTGGGGTCCTTAAATAGCCCCCCCACACCACCCCCGAGGTAACTCAGTCATTAAAGACTATGAAAGACATCCCTCATACTTTATGTCACAACATTAAATGCCTGATGCACTAGTTGTCTTTATGCCATAAACATTAAATGCCAAGACATGCCTTTTGCCTATCCACTGTGTGTCAGGGGGTTGTTGTCGCAGAGGTGGCTCACCAACTGCCTGACAGCCCCAAATACCACAGTGGTTTACTCAAGTGCATGTCTGACAACGTTTAGATGTCTAGTGACATCACCCACAGTAGATGTGACATTGAGTAGAGGGTCTTTTGGTCCATAACTCAATGCCCGATGGAACTCCAAGCTGCTCCACTTGAGGTTCCACGGTCAGGGTCCTTCGGTGTTTTACCAGGTGTATCTAAGATGGTCAGGACAAGCCCCAACGGTGCCTTACTTCTCAATCCTCCAAACCAGGTCCCTCTAAAGTTCCCACAGTGAGGTCATTCGATAGAGCATGAAAGCTCTCCCAGGCCCTGCCAAGCCTGGTCTCTCGCAAGTACCGTTTGACCTCATACAAACCCTTCAATTATTATCGTTACGTCATTACAATCGTTAAAGCTTACAGAAATCAATAATGAAAGTACGATGTGATTAAAACCACAAGCTAAAATATGAGTTGCCACGCTGGGCTGCCTCACCAAGATGTCACGCTTGAGCCGCCACGCTGAGCTGCCTCACCAAGATGTCCCGCTTGAGTTGCCACGCTGAGCTGCCTCACCAAGGTGTCACGCTTGAGTTGCCACGCTGAGCTGCCTCACCAAGGTGTCACGCTTGAGTTGCCACGCTGAGCTGCCTCACCAAGGTGTCACGCTTGAGTTGCCACGCTGAGCTGCAAGCTCCCTCAAGATGTCACGCTTGAGCTGCCACGCTGAGCTGCCTATTTTTGTCTATTTTTTGTTGTTTAATTTTTAGATTATGACAAATACGAGGAAAAAGTGTCAATTAGATACCTGAGTTTGAGACCCTGCTTAGCTTTGAGCCCCATCCCACCCCTTTACAAATGTACCACGAGTTATTTGATTGAACGATTTATATTATTTATTAGATTGAAAATTTATTATTGTGTTTAAATATTATTTTTATCATCATTTTGTTGGTAAAGTTGTTAGTAATGATTTGGTTTATATAATGTCCGGGATGGACTAATTGTATAGCTGAGTAGTTTTAGTTTCTCAAACAGGTGGATAGTCCACTAAATAGGGGATATAATCTCAAAATTTTCTAAATCGTGTACACATTTTTGTATTTGATAAAAAATTCTATGAATACAAGTCTTTGTAGACGAATGTTTTTAGAAATGTTCGCCCGTGCATTCACAGTTTATATTATATATAGTTAGGCTCAGATTGTAAGTGTTAGGTGGGATAGTTATGATGAATAGGTGATAATGTAATGACTTAGTTTAAGTCTTTTTTGTTTGTGATTTTATTTTTAGCAATTTGTTTGACTATTATACATAGTGTTATGCTTTGATTATGTGTGTGTGTGTTTGTGTGTTGGGGGTGGGTGGGTGGGGGTGGGGGGTGTAAATTAAGACTATTTGAATGTTGTTGGCTTATTTGTTATTTGTTCAGCAAGGTGGATAGTCTTATAAACTAAGGATATTAGAATTTTATATTTTAAATTACACTTTGTTTTGTTGGGGAACGAAATTTTAGTCGTTTTACGATTACATGCTTTGAAAATTTTCGCCGTACCTTCAGGCACGGGCATTCCGCTAGTATATATATATAATATATATAACAGTTTATATATATATATATATATATATATATAGGGAGAGGTTCACAAGTGGACCAAAAGAATGGACTTTTTAATGGACCTTAACAAAAAACACATAATAACACATTAATTTTAATTCCTATAGTGTAATTGGTCCGCGCCAGCGGCACCTGAGACCACACCTTCACCCCACCGCCCCCCACCGCCCCCCCAACCCCCACCATCACCATAGCAGCCCATGTGGTAGCCCTTATGACAGCAGGGCTGCCATGGGGGTGGGGTGGGGGATCGATCGACACGCGTATTTGGTGCCGCTGGCGCGGACCAATTACACTATAGGAATTAAAATTAATGTGTTATTATGTGTTTTTTGTTAGGGTCCATTAAAAAGTCCATTCTTTTGGTCCACTTGTGAACCTCTCCTTATATATATATATATATATATATATATATATATATATATATATAGAGAGAGAGAGAGAGAGAGAGAGAGAGAGAGAGAGAGAGAGAGACGATAAAACCGTTACCTCAAAAATTGGACCACCGAAAATCGATCCACACCGAAAAACGCAACCGAAAAATCACCAACACTGAAGAGAAGGCCGGACAGAAAAACCCGGACACCGAGAATGCAGATTGGTGCATTGGAAACCAAATCACTAATGGAACAAACTCAGAAATTGCGCCGGAGCAAAACCGGACCAAAAAAAAACTTCACCCCGGAACAAAATCGGAATCTCAACACAAAAAAAAGCCCAGACCAAATCAGCACACCACCAAAAAACCTTCAAAACCGAAAAATGCACCACACTGAAAACCCCCAAATCGGAACTCCAAAAATCAGAGCTCCAAACCATGTGAGTTTAGATATCCAAAAGAAACTCTCAAGCAAATGGGACAAAGAGAGAGAAGAAAAGGATTGAAAAAAATGGAAGTATAGTGAGAGAATGTATAAATGACGGCTGAAAAAATGAAACAAAGTCTCTACCGTTAAAAACAATAAAGCCCTCAATATATATGGACACAAAATAAATCTTAGGTACAAATGTAAATACTCAGAACTAAAAGGGCACAAAAATTAAAAGATGTCTTTTAATGTTATGTTAAACTAGATAGTTAAACAACACACATGTTTAATTAATTGTTATAAAACACAAAAAAGAAATCAACACACATAAAAAATACATTTAAAAAATAAACAAATGATACTACAAAAATATGTAACTAAAAATATATTATGAACATAAATTTTATTTTATATGTCAAGTTAAATGAGATAATAGACTTGCAATATAAAATAATGTTTAAATTCAGAAAAATATAAAAACTCACACTAGAAAAAAATAATAGAAGTAGTATGACACCAAAAGAATTATATACTACACAAAAAATATTTTTATCAAAAAAAGATAATTAATTATAAAAAATCAATATAGGAAAATATGATTTAAGATATAAAAAATAGATTTTAATCAAAATAAAAAATGAAAGATTTAAAACATGACTGTGTGATAATTGATTAAATTAATTCGCAAGTTTCCAAATAAACCTTATTTAATTGGAGTCAATATAAATAAAATTAAATCAGCCCCTAAACAGGCATCTATGTGTGTGCGTGTGTCAATCCATAAATAAATAAAGCATGCGACACAAGTTCAAGGAAAAAACCCCTTTCGGGTAAAACTATTTATTTCTAGAACTTTGAATAATTTACAAGATCATTGACTTACATACAACCTGATAATCGCCCACAAGTGTAACACACGGTGTCTTCATCAAACCTCCAAAGCAACGGCTAGAAATAACGTCGACTGGAATCTCCCACAAGAACTCCAGGTGGTCAGCAATGAAGAAGAAGACGGCTTCTCCACAAGTGAGAACTTTATAATGACTCCCTCCACAAAAGCACGCAGCTGTCGGTTGTAGAGTTTTCCCCACAAAGAATAAACCACAGTAAAATATGTTCTTGAGTTCCACAAAATAATTCACAAAAAAGTAATTGGGATTTTGTGAATTAAAAAAAAATATTTGTACCCTTAAAATTATTGGAGAAAAACTTTTTGCCAAAGGTACCTAATTAATTCTGGGCAGATAAACAAAAGTTTCAAAAGTTAAAATTCTTTAAAGTTTTAAACTGTTCTCCACGTTTTCCCAAGCTGGCAGAACCCCTTTTTATACAAATTTTGAGTCGGTCAAAGGATAAGCATGAGGTCAGCTTGTCAGCCGAAAAGTAACCTCGCTCGAACGAGAAGCCCATCTCGCTCGAACGAGATACACGTGTCTTTCAAACAACTACATGCGTAATATCAATGTCGTTCGAACGAGATGATGATCTCGTTCAAACGAGTTACGCGGGTCGTTCAAATGACTATGCGCAACATCTCAATGTCGTTCGAACGAGATGGTGATCTCTCTTGAATGACCTTGGCATCGAAACCGAGGTACATTTGCTACCTTAGAAATTTTCTCAAACTTTTCAAAAACACATCTTTCTAAAATAGTTAATAGCCTTTAAAACAAAAAACATTTATAAAAATATTTTTATATAAAAGCTTTTTAAAACTCCTTTTAAAAATATCCTAACACTCTTAATATGAAATGTAAATGAAACTTTAAACATTATCTTACCAAAGTTCATATTGTTGGACTTGAACGTTGAAGACAACTTGTAATTTCGGATCCGTCTTTTGTAGATACAATCTTCTCAATTCTTCGACGACTTGTAGCGGTATACGACACAATTAATTGTTACGGACTAATTAAAAATATGTCCTTATAAATCTCCCCCTATGTCTATGCCGATACATATATAAAAACATTCGAATTATCAAATACCAAATTACCTATACAAATCTACCCTCCCATGAATCCCAAAACTGAAAAGGTAAAATTTGCAAGTTGTCAAATTTTTCTTCAACATCAAAACTCTCAAAGCTTTTCTCATCTGGGTGTGTTGTTCATGATCTTTAATATTTGTACCTACACACATGAGATAAAGAAAAAAACTTCATGACGCATCGATTTTGAAATGATATAAGAATAAAACATTTATAAATCAAATCTTCCCCATAATGCAAAAACTCCCCCATAACATGATAATTCTTTCTCCCCCTTTTTATGATGTCCCAAAATAGATAAATAAGAAGAAATAATTAAAACAAGGAGTGTCACGACAAAATGCATAGCAAACAAAGATCAAGATACACGCATGCAAAGATATGTCCCAAAAACATCCACAAAATATTTTTATACAGAAATAGGATACAAAAAAAAATCACACCATGGATTTAAACTAAAACAACCAAGTCATGGAAATGGAATGTATGGGGGTGAACACATTCGATAGAAAAATAATCTAAATCAATCATATGTTCACGATGCATACGTGTACTCCTAACGAATGAACATCAAAAGTATCCTTAGGTGTAAAAATTTGTTAAATTTAGATGACATCGACTTATACAAATCAACAAATGAAAGTCAAAGTGATTTCCACACCAATAACTTCCAAAACTATTTAGCGCTTTTTCAAGATTTTCAAGGACGTGCAAACCCGTTATAAAATCTCATATCAGACTCCCTAAAAAATATTTTCTTTTAGAGGTGTATAAACTAAATTCTCAAACTTTGGAGAATTGGTGCAAAAACCTAAATGGCCCATAGTTGGCATGAATTTTTTTTTATTGCCTTTAAATTTTTTTGGGCTCTTTTAAACCTATTTGGACCCCAGATAAAAAATTTCCTCAATTTTTTAGGTCCAATTTAAACTGTCGCTTAATCGCAAAGGATAAATGATACTCTTTCGTTGCCCTTCACCGTTTCAAAATAAAGCACACAAACTCACAAACAGCTCTTACATGCACAACTTTCTTATCAAGTTTTATCGCACTTGGTTCGTGTGAAAGACAAGATTGAAGTGAAAAATCCCAACCAACATGTGATAAGACAAGCACAATAATCAAAAAAATCCGTGCATGTGTGAAATAAAAGAAATTATGAGTCAAACATGTAGGAAGTAATACTTAATTACATCTTAATGACTCCAAACATTATAAGGCATATGGATGAATTGACCAATTGTTTCAAAACACTATCAAATAGTCACATGAAATATGGAATGATGTTGTGACTTGGTCATTCTAAGTGTCCATCCATAAAAGGTGAAAAAAAAAACTCTTTTTGGATTTTTCAAAATTTTTTATCCAAAATAAAATCTTTTTGTATTTTTCAAAATTTTTCAAAAACATAAATTTATACAAAAAGTACATGTCAATACACTAGCCAATATATATCATGAAACCACAACTACTGAATGACAAACATGAAAACACAATAATCTATATGATATGGCAAGAGAAGAATCATGTGAAGCAAACGAGAATCAACTTGTCTAAAATCTAGTGCCTCTAAAAGTGATTTCCTAACCCAAATAGATGTGAAACGTTGAGTGGGGGGGTTTAGGAACCAAGGGAACACTAGACATAAACTTCCTCGAACATTTTCTAAGATCAAGTAAAAAACGCCTAAGGTGACCTTTCCTACCACAATATGAACATGTGTAAACGGGTGGAACGACACCTATGGGTTGACCTTTTCTAATGTCCATGGGAACGGTTGACCCTCTAAAACAAATAATGGTTTTCGCTTTAGCATTAGATCCATGAGAACAAGATGAGCCATTACCATCACTATCAAACCTACTTGAGTCTGTCAAATCATTTTTTAACTTCAAAATTTTCTACTCAAGCAAAGAATTAGACTCTTCCAATTTAAGGGACGCCTTTTTCAAATTTTCAACAATTCCTAAAAGGTTATCTCGCTCCCCCTCAATTAAAGAAAACTTATCCTTAAGAGTCTCTTCACGTGCCATAAACTCATTTATTAAAATATTTTTGTCATCTTTGGCACAAACACAAACCATCAAATTTTTAAGGTCCTCCAATTCCTTTTAAAAAAATAGGACCCTATCATCACTCTCCTTCTTGGACAATTTTAAAGCAACAAAGTCATGGCCCAAGGAAACAAATTTTTCACGATAAAAATCCAGTTGATTTTGAACCGTTTGCAAAAGATCCATCGCGAATTTAAAACGAGAATTTTCTTTTTCCAAAAAATCAATTCTTTTAGCAAACGTCAAATTCAAGTGATTTATATCATCAAAACTTTGACTTGTGTCATCAAAGGAGGCATCCGATTAGATAAGTTCTCCATCGAAAAAATTATGATTTTTCACAAAACTGATTTAAAAAAATAAATCAATATCACACAATTTTGCGGAAAATAGGAATACGCGATAAATTAGCGCAACCCGCTCTGATACCAATTTGTAAAACGTGACTGTGTGATAATTGATTAAATTAATTCGCAAGTTTTCAAGTAAACCTTATTTAATTACAGTCAATATAAACCAAATTAAATCATCCCCTAAACATGCATCTATTTGTGTGCGTGTGTAAATCCATAAATAAATAAAGCATGCGACACAAGTTTAAGGAAAAAACTCCTTTCGCGTAAAACCTTTTATTTCTAGAACTTTGGAGAATTTACAAGACCATTGACTTATATACAACCTGAAAATCGCACACAAGTGTAACGCACGGTGTCTTCGTCAAACCTCCAAAGCAACGACTAGTAATAACGTCGGCTGGAATTTCCCACAGGAACTCCAAGTGGTCAGCAATGAATAAGTAAATGGTTTCTCCACAAGTGTGAACTTTATAAGGACTCACTCCACAAAAGCATGGAGCTGTCGGTTGTAGATTTTTACCCACAAAGAATAAACAAAAGTAAAATATGTTCTTGGGTTCCACAAAACAATTCACATAAAAGTAATGGGAATTTTGTGAATTAAAAACAAAATATTTGTACCCTTAAAATTGTTGGAGAAAAACTTTCTGCCAAAGGTATCCAATTAATTTTGGGCATATAAACAAAAGTTTCAAAAGTTAAAACTCTTTAAAGTTGGAAACTATTCTCCACGTTTTCCCAGGCTGGCAAAATCCCTTTTTATACAAATTTTGAGTCGGTCAAAAGATAATCATGAGGTCAGCTTGTCAGTCGAAAAGTAACCTCGCTCGAACGAGAATCCCATCTCGCTCGAACGAGATACACATGTCGTTCAAACGACTATGCGCGACATTTCAATTTCGTTCGAATGAGATACGCGTGTCATTCAAAAGACTACGCACGAAAGCTCAATGTCGTTCGAACGAGATGGTGATCTCTCTTGAACGACCTTGGCATCAAAATCGCGATGCATTTGCTGCCTTAGAAATTTTCTCAAACTCTTCAAAAACACATCTTTCTAAAACAGTTAACAACCTTCAAAACAAAAAACATTTATAAAAATATTTTTATATAAAAGCTTTTTAAAACTCCTTTTAAAAATATCCTAACACTCTTAATATGACATGTAAATGAAACTTTAAACATTATCTTACCAAAGTTCATATTGTTGGGCTTGAATGTTGAAGACAACTTGTAATTCGGATCCGTCTTTTGTAGATACAATCTTCTTAATTCTTCGACGACTTGTAGCGATATACGACATAATTAATTGTGACGGACTTACTAAAAATATGTCCTTACAAATATCCCCCTATGTCTATGCCGGTACATATATAAAAATATCTTAATTATCAACTACCAAATTACCTATACAAATCTACCCTCCCATGAATCCCAAAACCGAAAAGGTAAAATTTGCAAGTTGTCAAATTTTTCTTCAATATCAAAACTCTTAAAGCTTTTCTCATTAGGGTGTGATATTCATGATCTTAAATATTTGTACCTACACACATGAGATAAAGCAAAAACCTTCGTGACGCATCGAGTTTGAAATGATATAAGAATAAAGCATTTATAAATCAAATCTCCCCCATAATGCAAAAAATCCCCCATAACAGGATAATTCTTTCTCCCCCTTTTTATGATGTCCCAAAATAGATAAATAAGAAGAAATAATTAAAACAAGGAATGTCACGACAAAATGCATAGCAAACAAAGATCAAGCTACACGCATGCAAAGATATGTCCCAAAAACATCCACAAAATATTTTTGGATTTTTAAATTTTTTTATACAGAAATAGGATACAAAAAAAAAAATCACACCATGGATTTAAACTAAAACAACCAAGTCATGGAAATGGAATGTATGGGGGTGAACACATTCGATAGAAAAATAATCTAAATCAATCATATGTGCACGATGCATACGTGTACTCCTAACGAATGAACATCAAAAGTATCCTTAGGTGTAAAAATTTGTTAAATTTAGATGACATCGACTTATACAAATCAACAAGTCAAAGTGATTTCCACACCAATAATGTCCAAAACTATTTAGCGCTTTTTCAAGATTTTCAAGGACGTGCAAACCCATTATAAAATCTCCAATCAAACTCCCTCAAAAATATTTTCTTTTAGAGGTGTATAAACTAAATTTTCAAACTTTGAAGAATTGGTGCAAAAACCTAAATGGCCCATAATTGGCATGAATTTCTTTTTATTGCCTTTAATTTTTTTTGAGCTCTTTTAAACCTCTTTGGAACCCGAATAATAAAATACCTCAATTTTTTAGGTCCAATTTAAACGGCGGATTAATCGCAAAGGATAAATGATATTCTTTCATTGCCCTTCACCGTTTCAAAATAAAGCACACAAACTCACAAACGGCTCTTACATGCACAACTTTCTTATCAAGTTTTATCACGCTTGGTTTGTTTTAAGGATAGGATTGAAGTAAAAACACCCAACCAACATGTGATAAGACAAGCACAATAATCAAACAAATCCGTGCATGGGCGAAATAAAGGAAATTATGAGTCAAACATGTAGGAAGTAACACTTAATTACATCTTAATGACTCCAAACATTATAAAGTACGTGGATGAATTGACCTATTTTCTCAAAACACTATCAAATAGTCACATGAAAAATGGAATGATGTTGTGACTTGTCCATCAAAAAAGTTGCCAAAAAAAAACTCTTTTTGGATTTTTCAAATTTTTTTATCCAAAATAAAATCTTTTTGTATTTTTCAAAATTTTTCAAAAACATAAATTTATACAAAAAGTACATGTCAATACACTAGCCAATATATATCATGAAACCACAACTACTGAATGACAAACATGAAAACACAATAATCTATATGATATGGCAAGAGAAGAATCATGTGAAGCAAACGAGAATCAACTTGTCTAAAATCTAGTGCCTCTAAAAGTGATTTCCTAACCCAAATAGATGTGAAATGTCGAGTGGGGGGTTTAGGAACCAAGGGAACACTAGACATAAACTTCCCCGGACATGTTCTAAGATCAAAACAAAAACACCTAATGTGACCTTTCCTACCACAATATGAACATGTGTAAACGGGTGGAACGACACCTATGGGTTGACCTTTTCTAATGTCCATGGGAACGGTTGACCCTCTAAAATAAATAATGGTTTTCGCTTTAGCATTACAGCTTATATCAACGATAGGGTCAATGTCGATTGGGCACATCACGAGGGGATGCTCGTGGTATTGAAAAATGTGTATTTATGCTAAGATTGTGAACAAGCGAGTTCTTATCAGAGAGCCTCAAGCACGATGTTCAACTACTGTAATATCCCTAGTGGTTATGTGAGTGTTATTACTTTTTTTTTTGTTTTGTATTGGAATTTATCAATTATTTTCTTCTTTTCAAGTTTTAGACTGATTTGGTATGCACACTTTGCAGGTGGGGGTGTCTTTAGCATCTATCCGCACTCAAGGATCTCTCGGGGTGAAAGATATCAGGGAGCATCTTCCTAATGAAGTGAGTAACCTACTACAGGGTAAGGGCTTTGGCAATTTGGAAGGAGTTTTGGATGACACGTCGCGATTTCTACCGGTGTTGTGTAGCCTTGACGAGAGATGGTGGGACGTAACCCATACTGTCCACTTCAGTGTGGGTGAGATGACAGTGACGTTGGTGGATGCATATAAAATTCTTGGGCTTACGTGCAAGGGGGTGCAGATAGTGATGGACAGGTCCATTCGCTTGACGAATGTAGAAATCGTGGCGAGATTGGGGCTGATCGAGAGGGTAGGCTCGGGAGAGTCGGTAAACGTGACCCTACTAAAGGACACGTTGATGAGTCGGGTGGTATGTGGAGGATGAGCATCAAGTGTGGTAGGCGGTGCACCTTTTTATCTAGAATGTTGGGGAGCACACTGCTGGCAAGGAGTAGTGTTGATATCCATCTTTGGTTCCTTCCTTTTCTGCGAAATTTGCGTGGATCCACACTTGTGACTGGGGGAGCCTTACATTGGCGTCATTGTATGATTTTCTGGTCACCTGCTGCTGTCCTCGACTTTCATGGGGGTGTTATACATTTTGTAGGTAACTTTTATTTATGCTATTTTGATTTTATTTCATTTTGTGATATTTTTAAATTTCTTCATTTGTTTTCTAGGTATGGTTTTACATTGTGATTGGGTACAACATTCGATTGATTCATTTGAAACAAGAGGAGGTTGATGCATAGAATAGGATGAGGAGGTGTAAGAAGGAGAATCGGGTCTCCAAGAACCTATTGGCTTCCAAGGACATGAGATTTGTTCTGAATGTCCTGACGAGCAACCAATTTAGCTTTATTATTATTATTATTATTATTATTATTATTATTATTATTATTATTATTATTATTATTATTATTATTATTATTATTATTATTATTTTTATTATTATTATTATTATTATTATTTTTATTATTTTTATTATTATTATTATTATTATTATTATTATTATTATTATTATTATTATTATTATTATTATTATTATTATTACTACTACTATTATTATTATTGAATTTTCTTTTTATTCTTATTTACAGATGGACTGCATGTTGATGATTGAATTTAATTGATTTGAACGGGTGTAGTTCTATCATTGGATTCGAATGGTGGATGCCATAGGGGTAACCGATTTCCATGCTCACATGGAAAAACTATTGTCCATGAGTTTGAGTAACACTGGTACTTAGGGGAGCACGTTGTGTAACCTGTCATGGAGGGAGATGTAGCGGTTCCTCTAGCAAACCCCCCATTCTTTATATAAGATCTAGATAACATATCGGAGGAGTAGAGGATGGTGGCAATGATAGGGGAGCATTAATCCACCTATACATATATGGTGGTGACGGATGACTACTTCGACATTATGGCGAGTTGGTTGATGTCCGCATCTATCTATGACATTGAGTGATCTCCACCTCCGTCGGTGAGGACTCAGGGTATTCATGTATTGGGGTCGTCGACAGGTCTCAGGGAACAGAGCAAGGGTAGAGGAGATTCATCTACTTTGAAAGTATGGGTTGCCTTACCATTATGTGTAATTAGATGGGGAGATGCAATAGAGGTTCCTCATCAACCTTATGCATTTCTAGATGGTCTTTCTCCTATGACAATGGAGGATTACTAGTTAGGGGTTTGGGATTCCCATCTTCTTCTTTGATTTTTGTCTTCCCTTAGCATTTGATAATTTTGGTATTTATTCATTCTTCTCTCTTTACAAACTATATTCATGTGGACCTCTTGGGACGAGAAATCCAAGACTGGATGGACTTTGCAACTGAGCAGATTTGGGCGATGGCTCATTCATGTGCTGCTCTTTCGAAGACTGGTGATTATGTCCCCTCCTCGAGCTCCGAAAGTGGGGCCGATACTTTTTTCCATCAAGGGAAGTGCCCCCACCGTGATCCTTAAAGCCACTAGTAGTTTAGTCTTAGGGGGAAAGTTCAGGCTGCACCCCAATAATTTTGGTTTCTTTTTGTTATTTTATTTCTTTCATTTTTCTTCTATGTACTTGAATATATATATATATATATATATATATATATATATATATATATATATATATATTGATGCATTTTCTTTTCATTATCTAGATTTAATGGCTTATTGTACACACACACTTAAATTTTTCACTGCGGGTTTTAATTGAGAAAAGGTATGAGTTGTGTTTCTGAATATATTGAATGCTTTGAAATGTTTAAGTAAAGAAATGATCCAGATATTTTGTGGAAAAAATCCAATCATTAAAAGGGATTATTTAGAAAAAGAAGGGACCCAAAACGAAAGAGAGAATCTTCCTAAGTAAGGGGGTACCGATCGACATAGCCCTAATCTGCCTGTCGGTATGTCAGTCCAGGTACTTGGATTTTCAACCTTTGGAACTCTTTTGCTACATCTTTGGTTCTTTAATTCCTACTCAAATGTAGGTGATTCAATTGCTTTAACTTTTAATGGGAGGCTCTTGTTATAAAAGGAGACTCAAAGGCGGACTTTTGTACCACCAATCCTCAATTTCTCTTCTCTCTCAGTTTTCAACTTCCTTTAATCTGATGGATATTCGCATGCCTAAAATATATTCTTCCTATCTCGATGGGCTGCAATCTACGAGTCTTTCCAATGTTGATTATGTTGCGTTCAACCTATGCCCGATTAATTTTTAGCATAATCGTTTGATTAATTAGAGTCTATTTGCTATGGCCCTTCAATTTTGATACCTTAAGGATCACATGTTTCATTTTGGATTTGAAGATGTGTGTCTACCTTATGAGTAATTTCAGCAAAGTTGGGCATTCACAAGTTTCGGATACTATGACTGAATTTTCTCATTCTTCGAAGGAAGTGTTAGGCGAGCTTCTACAGATTTCTCGGTATGCATCCCAACTATTGGTGTGCAGGGGAGTGATTTATCTCCTTGCGGTGCTTGAATTCATATGACACCATGATTTAGATAGTAATTTTTGTAAAGTTTTGGCCTTAGGATGGACTACAAGAGCACTTCCAGTGATTAGTGACTCGAGTGCGGACACCTAAGTTGTTGTTATAGTTATGTGGATGGGTTGTCGTTGTAATCTGACTGTCACTATTCTGGTAAAGATGCTGAATGACCTTGATGAATGGAAGGAGTCCCTTATAATTTCATACGGGTTAGTCTTTGTACGTTGTTCATGTGGCTAGTAGAGAAGTTACGTTTGGTTATGACTCATCTATTTCCTTCAACCAGTATTCATAATTTCTTTCTTTATCCTCGTACGGATATTGGAGAATCAATAAATGATTGGTTTGACTGGATATTGGAAAATGGGGCTAGTTCTCTTCGTTGATCCCTGCCATAGTGGGGTGAGTTAACACTCATCTTGTAACTAGATAATTATAATCTTCCCGCCTTATGGTCCTCTGTCAGACATATTTCTACCTCTCATGGTGACTTTTGCTCCAAGTAAGATGGTACCACATTGTTCCTCTGTGAATAAATAAAAATTTCCATGTGAAGAACATGATCAAATCTCCTAGGATGTCTCTAGAAAGTATGTGGCAGTGTCACAAGCCAACTCATCTTTCGACCCTATCCGTGGGGAATCTTTAGTGCATTTGAGCAATTACTTGAAGTTGCTATGGAAGGATTTGGTGATGAAAGTTTGTGCTGAGGAGTCTGTCCACTGATGTCTTGTGGCGAATGATATTATAGAAGATGGTGGAGTGGTCCTCTAGGCTAAGCTTTTCAAGATATATCATCGTATTAAGCGCATGTTGGTGCATACTTAGAATGAGTACTATTCGGGGGCCTCCGAAGGTGATGATGGATGTGGTGATGATTATGATGTGGGTCCCTCTTGGAATTAAGGAAATTTCTTATAAAGCTCTCCTAGAGAATGGTTGGTTTAGTTGTTGGTTTCTAGAATGATTATTTGGTGTAGTTTTCGGTGTGAAGGTCTGTGAGAATTGTTTGTTTGGTATAGTCATGGGTGAATGTTTTGCCATCGAGCACTGTACGTGTTTAGGAAAGAATATTTATAGTGCATCATGTAAACTCTATATTTTGAATAAAAAAAGTATATAAAAAAATGCTAATTTGATCATATCTTGATGTGCCTTTATTTTGAAGTATTTATGTCGGTCGTTAAGGAATACATAATCCTTTTGTTCAATAAAAAATATGAAAGAGACTAGTGTCTCTTGATGGTAGAAAATAAAAGAATTTTGTGAAAGAGAAAGGATCGCACCCGAAGTTACGTAGTGGGTAACCTATGTACCTCTATGGGGATTAAAAAGTTTGTAATGCTTGTAATATATTTTGAGAGCATATGGTCTAAATAGTTCTTATGAAGGGAAGGAAAAGGAAATGAGTTTTTTTATAATAGAAGGGAGGTGAGGATTGAGTAGTGCGATGGGATTCGGATTAAGGATAGAACTTCTTGACATGATCTAGGTTGACTGGGCGTGCCATTTCTTATCCATCGAGATTAATGAGCATAATGGAACCTCCTAACAAGGTTTTTTCACAAAGTATGGCGCATTCCAGTTAGGCATGAACTTCCCTCTAGGCTCCTATATAGGTTCTATAATTTCTTTGAGAGCAAGGTGGCCTTATTGAACACCACTATCTTTGAATTTCTTACCGAACGATCGTTCAATGCGGCAATGATACCCTTGTATGTGATATAAATCCTTCAGTCCCATTTCATCTAAGAGTGATAGCTCGTTATGCCATCTTTGGTTCAAATTAACTTCTCTTACTTGGCTCTCAAGCATAACTTACAAGGAAGGCATCTCTAGTTCAACATGTAATACTAATTCCATTCCATAGAATAAGGAATATGGAATAGCCCCAGTGTTCATCTTAATAGACATGTGGTAGACCCACAGAGTGTAACGGACCTTGCCGATCCAATCTCTGAAACTTTAGGTCATCTTTATAATTTTGGTTTCAAGGCTCTTATTCGTACCTTTAATAACCCCATTGATTTGTGGTCTATAAGGTGAAGATTGTGCCTCTGAATCCCATAATCCTTTACCACTGATATGATTGCATCTTCAAAATGGAGGCCATTAAGTTATACGAACTCATGTGGGACTCTGTAATGACATATGATATTGTTTCAAATGAATTTGTCCACTTTTTTATCATCCAGCACCGCGTATGACTCAACTTTAACCCATTTAGTTAAATAGTCAATAATAGTTAAATAATCAAAAGAGACTCAGATTAACTCATGTCTGTTAGATTCTTTAGGAGTGTCTTTTCCAATGATGTTAATGTCCCAATTTGAGAAGGGCTATGGAGAAGTCTTATTAAACAACTCCCGGGGAGGTAAAGCTAGAGATTGGAAAAATGATGGAATTTGAGGCACTTCTTCACATATGCTTCTCAGTCATGAACCATATTAGTCCAATAGTATCCTTATCGAATGATCTTCTTGTAAAGCATATGGTCGTTCATGTGACTTCCACACTCACCACTGTGCATTTTTTGCATGATCTCTTCGATATCAGTTCCTACTGTGCATTGTAAATGGGTGTCGTTGAAGTTTCTCTTATACAGGGCATTGTCACAAATGATGTACTGGGATACGATTTTTTAAAAGGTCATTCGGTCTTTCTTATCATCTCTTTGAGGTCATCGAACCTGTTTTAATAGTCACCAGATATCGTAATACCACAACCCAGCCTTGTCTGAATCTGATTCAGGGGCGAGCTCGATGTGGTAGTATTGAGTTGGCCTAGACGACTTTTGAAATTTTAAGGGGCAATCATTATTTCCTTCGAGACTGTTTACAATAAAATCTACGGTCTCCAATGCATCAACAAACATATTTCTTAAACGATAGAGGTAATGGAAGGCGACATCTTTAAATTGTGAGGTGAGTTCCTAGAGATGAGCGCGAAAGGGTAAGATTTTCTTAGTGATGACTTTCCATTTATGGAGGGCTTGTCCTATGATAAGGGATGAATATTCGTGAACATAAAGGTATATAATTCCATACCTGAGATCCATCTTGAGGCCCCCGATGCATGCCTCATATTATGTCATGCTATTGGTGCAAGGAAAATCCAACTTAATGGCGATGGGAGCACGGGTTTCATCCCAATGCCATAACCTTTCTTATTGGCAACTCCATTAAAGAACATCTTCCAACAGAGTTCCTTGTGGCTAGTGCATAGAATATTTTCATCCGAGAATTTGAAGATCCATGTATCGACTTCTTCCATGGATGATCCCCTAAGTAATCAGGGATATCCCTCCCTTTGATGGCTTTTTGTGTGACATAAGTGATGTAAAATTCAATTCGTAAAATCAATCATCAGGCAATACGATGTGACAAAAAAGGTTTCTCCAACAAATAATTCATAAGATCCATTCATAATTCTAACTTGATGGGAAAGGCAAGCATGTAGTGTTAAAGTTTATGGGTGACCCAAAATAAGACGACGCATTGATACATCATGAACATTGCATTTTCTACCCGTTACTTTATGCATTTTTAGGCCGCTCGAGTATCATAATTGCTATAATTATGCTTGTTAATTAGAAGACCTACATTTTATGTACTAACATGTTATTTGAGGTATTATTGAGTGTTTGTGGGTGTTACGATGCTTAGTGTGAAGTTTCGTTGCGTTCCGGTAAAGTTTCGTTGAAGTTCGCACGTTTAGGGGCAATTCAGTAATTTCACTCATGGGTAATTTTTACCAAAGTCTTTATCGAAGTTTTAGATCTCGGGCCAAGATTCGTGTGGCCCCAAACGGTGCTCGAATCAAATTCCGAATGAAGATTCCACAAACCTTTAATCGGGGAAGAAGTATAAGTTAATTAATTTATTATTTTTTATACTGAAAATTTAAATAATTCCCTCGCTGTCCCTTTTCTCTTTTGCCAACTTTTGCAGCAACTTTCTGCAAATGGCTATTTTGGCTTTGTGCTCGGGTTTGGCTAGGGTTTTGGTTTCATCCAAAATGGGTGCCTTTCGTCCAAAATTGGAGGTCAAGTTTAGTTACGCGCATATTGAAATGGGTCCCGAGTTATCCAATTTTGCAAATGGGCCCCGGCTTGTGAGATTTTGGGTTTGGTCAGTTTTTCCATTTTCATGGAGGTTTTGGTTTTTGGCATCCATGGAAAGTGTCTCTCGGCTTAGAAGGCATCTTTCGATTTTTACTACGCAAAATGGAGGTTAGTCTTGTGGTGGTTTTGGGTTTCGGCCCACGCAGCGGGGTAAATTTTCATGGGAGGTCTCGATTTGTAGCGGTCCTAATTTGGTATGGGAGTTGGGATTTGCATCATCAAATAAGGATAAAACAACCTACAGGTTCGAATCGATTCGGACTCAGCCGAATCGATTTGATCCTTGGCAGTGCTCCGGTCTCCCATTTTCGAATCGATTCTCACCTTGGCGAATTGATTTGGTCCTTTGTTTTGGCCGACTCTATTTTGCTGGTATCCTTTTTTTCTATTTTCTATTTTCTTTTTCTTTTGTTTGTTTAATTTGGACTTATCCCCCCAATTTCTATTTCTTTTCTCTTTTCTTTTCAATCTTTTTGCAACTTATTATAAATACACCACTTGGTGTATTTTTGTTAGGAGATTAGTTTTAGTTCATTTTAATTAGTTTAGAAGCTAGGTTTTGAGAGTACTTTGGGTGATTTTGTGGAGACTTGCCCTCTCCTCCATTTGTGTTGTGGTTTGACACCCATTAATGTAACTGGACTATTTTCCTCTTCTTCCTTGTCTATTCATTCTTAGTTATTGTTTCCATGACTAGATAATTAGTTTAATTTATTTATTTCTTATTTTAATTATTAATTATTTGTTTAATTAATTTATTCATGTTGTGTGAGTAGTGAAATAAAGTTTGGGTAGCGTGCCCCCATGATGGTCATCAAGCTCCGAAAATTTGGTTTTGTGTAAAATCACTTTTAATCGAAACCTCGCTTATTAAAATTGGTTTATTATGCATTTAACTTTCTTTGTCACGCAACATTAGTGTTTATAGCGATAACCCGATTTTAATCCACATGTGACCATATTTGGTTAAATGTTTTATCTCGCAACTTTGAGTTAAATTTCTTATTACGTGATGTATATGATTAACTAAAAATGCTCGGTTAAATGTTTTTGAACCGAAATTCTAATTTCACAGGTTTAGCCCATGGAGGGGACACGATCCCGACTCTCGTTTAATTAACTCCTCTTTAGCTTTAACTTCTTAATTTTTCCCTTTTCTTTTAAACTAAACCATTACCTTTTGTATTTTTATTCTCTAAATAATAAATCAATTAAAATCTATACGAGATTTTTTGTGGATTCGATCCCTACTTGCCGCTACACTTCCATTTCAGTGTACCAAGTTGTGGTATTTGTTTGTATAGGGCGTAAACACCCAACGACGTGTTTTAAATATAAAGTTTACGCCTCATAAAAAATGGCACCGTTGACGGGGAGTGCTTTTTAGATTCTAATTCTTTTAATATTTCGTAATATTTCTGTCATTCATATTTGTATTCTTTATTTTTCACCCTCCTTTTGACTTGTGCTAGATTGTTTCGAGAAATTGAAATTTTGGTGCTTGTCACTTTTGTTGAATTGCCTATTTCGAAATGTCTCTCTATAACTCTTTAGATAACCTTAATTGTTATGTAAATAGTTTTCCAAGTTATACTCCCAAAACAATGAGAGAATGCCTACAAATTCTTGAAAATTAACTCCTTGAGTGTGAAGTTCAAGAAGTTGTAACTACTCCCTCATCGCCTTGGGAATGTAATTTGGAAAGCGGGGATCCCGTTAGCTATGAGCAAACCTCGCAAGAAGATATTATGTCTTCTTGTTCGCTTGATTATGAGTTAATGATAAAGGAAATTAATGACCAATACGAGAGTTCTTAGGCTTGGTATGATGAAAATGACGCCATGTTCGATGAAATAATTTCTTTACGAAATCGGGTTGAGGTTGATACTTGCGTTTCACCTCCACCTCTTTTTGAGGAAGAAATTATTGAGAGTGATCCAAGCACTTTCTAATTTCAACCTCTTATTAATTCATCCGATTGTATTGAGGTTGATTGTCTTTCCTTTCCTTTATTCCCTACTATTCCCGAACAATTAAATTTATCACAAGAATCGGTTGAAAGTCTTAAGGACTTTGACCCGATTCTTGAACGATAATCTTATTTTGAGATTCTTAATCTCATGGACTATTCACTTGCACTAGCACCACCTTCCCTTCCAATTAAAAAACCTTGGGATGAGATTTTAATTTTTCTTAGATCATTGTGGTCTTGTCACCCTCAGCATCCAAATCCCCCATCGTCCCCCAAAATCTGATAATTTATGATGGTTAATTTCTTACGCCTTACACATGCCTTCCGTTGTTCAAAAGGAATTCATATCTTTCGGGAGGCATATTTTCTTTGGAGGGTCCACATTCGATCTTTGAAAGTTAAATCCCATTTTGGGTGGATCCCCAATTATTTAGACTTCTGCTGTATAGTTAGTGAGAAGTTCAAATAATAGGTTTTAAATAGTAAGTTTTGTTTTATTCTTTCTTCCTTTAGTTTTTCTTTCCTTTTAGTTATGTCTAGTGTAATTAGTTGAACTTTTTGTTATTGCGTTTCGTTAGGCTCATTACCAACTTGTTTTGTAGATTCTTTGGACTCGTACTTATCGTATATCGCTCCTTTTGGGATAATATCTTTCTCTTCCTCTCTTTATGTCGTGTTTGTAACAACCCAGACTTATGAGCGACTATTTTATATTATTTTGCCTGATGGGCTAAATTTATAAAATAGTGAGAGTTGAGGTAAATATTATTTCAATAGAGTTAAGGGATAATATTTTCCATGTTTTGGCCTATTTACTATTATGAGACGGTAAATAGCATTATGTTGTGTTTTATTGCGTCGTTGTGCTTTAAGATATGGTTATGAATTATGTTTAAATTTGAGCATAATAAACGAATTTAAAATGACATTGGGACATAAAATATTTTACGTTACTCCGGATGCCAATTTAATAGTCGAGCTAGTAAAAATAAGTGCCAAGTTGTATTTTTATGTTACGGGCACTTTTGACAGGTTATGACTCAATTATGTAGTTACGAGTCATTTTAAAGGTGTATTAATATTTAAAAGAGGGGAATTTATGTTTAAGGCCCGTTTAAGTCTTCCAAACCCCTTTTATTTCTCATTTTATGTTATAAGCCGAGAGAGAGAGAGAGGAGAGAGAGAGCTTGGGAGAAATGGGAGAAAAGAGAGAGAAATGGAAGATTGGAGTTGAAAATCGTTGCTACCGGAAGAGAATCCGAGATTACATCTTCAGTCAAGTTTCTTACTTGCTAGATTATGATTTAATGTGATAAATTGCATGTATACTTAGTTTTTGGAGATTTAAACCATTTATGGGTTTTTGATGATTTTGGTGATTAAACTCTTAATTTTGTATATTTGATTTGAGTTGGAAATATTAGTTAGTAGTAGAGTAGGGATGATTGGGTAGAATTAGTTGTTGATGATGTTGACAAAAATTAAAGATTTGAGGTTTTGGTAAATTTAGGGTTCTTAAACCCGTAGCCCAAATTGGGCATTTCTGCCATGCCGAATCAATTCGGCTCCCCAGCGAATCGATTTGGTTACAGGGGAGGATACAGGTCTAGGAAGCCGAATTGATTCGGGTTAAGGCCGAATCGATTCGGACTTGGGCAGAAAGTTGGTTTTCCTCACCGAATCGATTCACAATCAGGGGAGATTCAATTTGGCCCTAGGCGAATCGATTCGGATGCATTGTTTTTGTGATATTTTTATAGTTTTAATTTTATCCCTTTTCTTTTAGGTTCGAGGTTTAGGAACCTTCCTTTGGGAAGTAATAAAGAGTTTAGAGGGTTGTATTAGGTAGACAAATACCGTAGGTTAGCATGGGATTATTTGGGGCTTATCCCAAGGGTTAGTCCATAGGGGTAAATGTCTCGTTTGATATAGGACGTTAACCGAGAATCTATCGAACATAAAATAATAATGTTGGGACTTTTGGGAGACTATTATTGAGGGGGACTCACTTTGATGATTTAGGGTATTGTTTTGGACTGTTGGAGACTAGTGTGAGGATATTGTCACTTCGGGTCCTAGGTCATTAATAAAACATGACTTTAAGAATAAGAAATGTATATTCTAAAATTTGGTACTTAATGGCTAAGTATAAATTGTTTTTGATAATGTAAAAGGGAATGTTTTCAAAATGGAAAAATGATTTTCGTAAATGATAATTTACGTAAACACACCTCTCTAAATCTCTATCATAAGGGAAGTTGTGCGCGTGAGGTGAAGTCCCCTGGCTAATGAATGCAGGGTGAATATAGTCCTCGGCCATATGATCGGTTATTATATGTTTATTTAGCGATGTGCGGTAATTTCGGGTGTGGTTATGACTCACTCGCTGGTATATGGTCTCTTCCCGACAACTCGCATTGTAGGATGCCCAGGTTGTCTTGGTTGATAGGCCCTGAAAGATGATAGCCATTTAGGGGAGCACACAGTGGGGAAACCCGGACGGGCGGTCTTAAAAACGTTATATGATATGAAATATAACTATTCCTAATAATGTGGGACATTATTGATTTTAAAGCATTTTATGATAATAAAGTTGCTTTAAATACATTTCCTCGATGGAAGAAGGGAAATGGTAAGTTATGATATGAAAAAGTCTTTCATGTAACTAAATTTGGTTTAATTTCATTTTCTGGATGGAAGAAGGGGAAATGAAAGTTGTGAAATGAAATTGAATTGGTAAACATTTTGTAAAATGAATTTCCATATATGTATTTCCTAAAGAGAAAAGGAATTGTGCACTTATATTGTGAACAATTGAAATGATGTCCCCTTGAGTATGATCATTAAGCATTAGCATTGATATTGCGCCAGGTTGTGCTTCTAGATTAAGAGGTGAGGAATTTTATGATTTAGTTGCGAGAGATAGTTACGTTCATAAATGTCATGTATTTTAGTCACATAGTAATCATATCAAATCGGGCCCTGACCCGTCTATATTTCTATTTTTTACATGAACTCCTTGTCCATTCAGGTGCTCCTCCGCAAGGATTCCCGTATTGACCTCTCCATTCCAGTAGTCTTGGAGCTATAGCATTTTACGGATGTTGTAGGATATTTGTTATAGACGCTTCTATCTTTTGTACTCTAGCTATGTCCAGTTTATTTATTCGGGCGTGTTGCCCATGCTTTGTACTCATTTATTATAATTTGATATTGAATTGTAATACTTGGTGTAACCCATTTGTATTAGTCTGTTAACCGACTGCTTATTCGGTTATTACTTTATGCATTTTGGTATATTATTACTCGTTGATTTTTTATATCCACCTTCTTTGTAAATTGGATTGTCTAAGTGTTTTTTCTTTTAACTTACAAAATTTAACTTGATAGTCCGTTTTCTTAAATAATTGGTGGTTACCTCGTACTATTATTTTAACGACAGTGATGCTAAGAATGGACCATCTATGATTCCTGTGATTATTAGAGTATCGGGCTGGCCACCTCTTATTTTAGTAGGTGGGTTGTCACAGATGGTATCAGAGCATCAGATTCTAGTGTCCTTAGGAATCTTTGCGGACGTACTACGCACTCTGCGTTACTATTGACTTGATATAGAGCCTTAGGATTAAGAGCATTGATTTCTCTGGTGAGAATTCGTTCTCCTACTGTAGAGTAAGAACTCAAAAAATCTTTTGCATGCTCGTTTGAGATTTATAGGTCGACTGATGAAGGGCGTCAGGGAAGGCCGTTATGAAGGCGTCATGAGACGGGATTACTAAGAACTGTAAGCTGTAGTCGGGGATGAGGGCCGATTTGGAGTTCTCTCCCTTCGTAGCATTATCTTATATTGTTACCGCGACTACTAAGTACAGTAGATATAGTTTTCCATGTACCGCTGCCAGTAGAGAGTGGTACTAAGTTTGTAATTCCTAGCGACGTTAATTTGAAGTTGAAAAGTCCTTGATAAGGGGCACATGTTGAAGTTAAGTCAGATGGAGGAAGTGCAACCTCATTCGGTAGAAGTATAAGGCCCAGGAGCTTTGGCCTAGTGAGGGGTATAAAAGTGCCCAGATGCGAAGAATGGAGGAAAAATCTTTCACCCGTAGGAGTAATGTTGAAATGGCGGAAATGGTAGTCGCCATATTTTGGTGGAGTAGGAAGTTTTGCCCATAGAGAAACCCGGTTGATATTTTCAACGGTGAGTTTCTCTGGGATATCAGGAATGATGAGAAAGTAGATTCTCAAATATTCACATGAGGCTCGATCAAAGGCCGATCGTGAATAAAGAGTTACACGGTTAAGAAAACCGTGCCCCGAGTTCAGGTAGGTACAAGGAAGAAAGATCCCTTCAGGGGAGTGATAGGCTCACAAATAAGTGTTGTTAACACTTCTGGAGAAGTAGTGTTCATGAAACCCCATTGGTGGACATCCACCCGGGGAAGGCTTATTGAAATAAGGTGGAGGAGGCCAGTAGTATGTTCTCTTTTATTGAGGAAGTTAAGGGAACTATGCGGGTAATCGTTACGGTGGGTAGGGATGGAGAAACGATTCTGACGTGGGATGTAGAACCACGCATTTTGATCTTGTTGATTGGAGAACAAGGGCAAGAATAGGGTGCCTAGTTGGGGCATTACGGAAGTAGTTTGGTTCGAATAAGACTAGAATGTTGTGTCTGGGAACCATTAGTGGTGGTCAGGGTGATTGGCAAGAATATTGGCGGGAGTTCCTCCTTAGTTGAGGGTGGTGCATTCTTTATGATAAGATGGAGTAGTATTGTATGTACCCTAGATTCGGGTGTGTAAATTGAGCTTGTGGTACTATCGATGTTATTGTAGTGAGTGTATCTATACGACTTCCGTGGTAGGGAGGTTCTATATTTTTACTTCACTCGTTATACGGAGAGTGATGATATTTTAAAAAGTATATGTGTGGTATGTGCTACTCGTATTATATGTATTATACGAGTGGAAATATTTCTGTTTTGACGGAGCGATAGCAAGTAAATAAATTGCGAGGCTATCGTATTTGTAGTTCTAGAATGGAACTAGTTGTTCTATAATATCTCACCTAGATGCAGGATTGAGACTTTATAGAGATGGTTTAAGGTATGTAATAATTTTTCATTTTTTTATTTTCCTGCATGTATGATGTTGCCTTATCTCCACGACCAACAAAGTTAAGTAGTAGTGTATTTGAGGGGTTCCTTGTTTGGATTTCGCTTTGCGAGACGCTCCACGCATGAAACTTAACGACATTGGGAGTCGATAGATGTTGCATTTTTTTTCTTTTCTTTCTTTCTTTTTGTTGTGTGAATGCTGGGTTGGAAGGTTTAGCCGAGAATCACGTGATTGAGTGATTAAAGGGCTATTAAAGTGCGGTATAGAAGCACTGTGAATAGTTCTCTCCTATGATCGATGTGAGGGAGACCTAGATAAGAAAGTCGGATTGAGACTTATGGTTATGCCTTGATGAGAAGGATATTTAAATAAAAATGTATGCATATTTATGGGGATAAAGTTTGTAAGACTTTACAGAAAGTAAACACCTGATTAGTTAAATTTCCAATTATCTGGGATGGTAGGACATAGAAGTAGAAGCGCATTAGTAGGGTTATGAGTTAGAATTTTAGCGGTCCTGATCATGTGTTTTAGACTATTATATCTTGATGACCGACGATGCGAGGTAGTAGTGTAACGAGAGGGTTCCTTGTTTGGATTTCGCTTTGCGAGACGTCCCACGCATGAAACCGAGCGAATGTCGAAAGTTGGGAAAGGTCTTGGACACTAGGGATATAATTAGTATAATACTTATACGACTTGATTAGGATATATATTGACCTTAGGATTATTACAACGTAATGCCCATAGGGCATGTGACGTTGTTTTAGGAAGGCGGTAGGGAGTTGACCACGAGTAGGTTTATGGGTTAACTCTAAGAGGGATTAGGACCCTAGAAACAAGAAGTATGGGATTTTAATACCCCGTATTTTTATGCTTTATTAATTTGGGGATTTATTAAATTTAATGTGAATTAATTATTTAATAAAAATCCGGAAATTAATTATGTTATAATTATTAACGTGATGAGAGTTAGTAATTATGGGAAAATTTGTTGAATATTACTAATGAGCAAAGTAATATATAATATTGGTTATATTGAATGTCACGAGTGAATAAAATGACAATTTTGGAAATTTGAGTCGGGACGCGCCCGTGTCGCGTCGGGACTAAATATTGATAAATAAAAGTGAATATTTTATAAGTTGTTCGTATGGTCATTTTGAGTGCGCCAACGCGTCCGTAGGGGTCGAGATAGTGAGAAAAGTATACCCGGGGGTTTGATTTGGGTCTCGGGGCATTTTTAGGCCTAATTAGTACCCCGGGAGGGCATTTTAGTCATTTTGTATTTTTGGGTAATTAAACCCACGAAAATTAAAGCGGCTATATCAGATGCTTAGGTTATATCCTAGGGTTAGATAACTCAAAATACTAGAACGGCCATTGGAGAGGAGAGGAGAGAGCTCTCAAGGCATTCCAAGGTTCAAAACTCACCCGTTTGCACCGCCGCCACCGCCAACGCGTAGATTGCGAGACGGGGAACGCAACCACACCAAATTCAACACCAAACCAGATTTTTAAAAATCCCAGGCAAGTGTTTATCTTTCTTATTTCGTTGATGCATCTTTCATATTGGTTTAGGAATGATTAGGATGATTCATTTGGATGAAAAACCCGATTTGAGTTAGGAAATCTCATGTAGTTATGGCTTAAATGAAAATTCTGGAAACCCTTTGCCATGTAGAGGAATAAATCACGAATTTATGATGTTGTAGATGAATACAATTCTGGAAAAGATGGATTAGGACTATGTTTATGAAATTCTAGGGTTCTTGAGGTTTTATACTAATTTGGGGCTTGTTAATCCATGCTCATGAATGGAGATTTGCATGCTTTACGTAAAAGTTGTATGAAATGGATTTATATAATTAGTAGTGTAATTTTCTGGACGTTTGGGTATGGAAAGTTAGGATTTGGATGAAGTTTTATGAGAAAACCCGTAACTGCAAAACTGCAGAATTCGCCATACCTGCTTGATCGATCGATCGAGCCAAGGTTTGATCAATCGAGCCCCTAACCTCGATCGATCGAACCCTCCTGGCAGACTTAAGTTTCCCCTTTTAAAATTGTTGAATTGATTCAAAATGAAGAAAACTCCTTAGACATCCTTGTTAAAATAATTTGGAAGATAATGATGACCAATAAGATTCATTAATGAATAAGAGACCTTTAATGTAAGGAGAAATCTATATTTTTGGGATATTTTGCATAAGGGACAATGTAAGTATATATTAAAGGGGAGAGACACGTAAGAGAGAGTTACGTTGGAACATAAAGGGATACCTACTAAACTGTACATTTGGAAGAATAGAGTCCATGAGGGTTACGTAGAAAGTTGGAAAAACCCTTCGAATTAAAGTTAGAAACGAACCATTATACTTGATAAATAATAATGCGAAAATAAGGTAAAATGTTGTGAATGTGGGTTATGGGATAAACCTAAATTGATATGATAAAATCGGTATATTTATATGATTATGTATGCATATATTATATACTTGTGAAAATCATGCCCGCGCTACTTGCTATCCCCGAGGTTACCGCATTGGGACAGTCTTATCTCAATGGGCCTTCATGGGGGATATTGACTCGTACCCTAGAATATAGAAATCCTAGGTACAGGCTATCGAATAGGTAGTCACGGTCCTAAGAGACGTGAGGGTATGTACTGACCTCTTGGACTTGGAAACTATGCTTCGCCTCAATATTGTTTGTGTATGTATTTATACTGTTTGAGAGTGATTCCGAACTTGTATTCCCTTTAGTACGATTGATACGGGGATTAAATAGCAGAGTATGTCCGCACCATAATTTTTATGTGGGGTGCTGTTAGAATATATATATTATACGAGTATTTAATATATATATGAACTTCTGAAATTTGGGAACTGCCTACTGTGTTATGGTAAGTGAGACATGTATAATGAATCAAATTGGAAATACTTGTTTTGAAAAGTATAGTATGATATCGAAAAACTTTATGAATCAATAAAGTTAAAATGAGCGTTTTGTACTAAATGAAATTTTTCTTTTTAAACAATGATGCTGTTAAATCTTAAATCTTGAGAGTCACCTAAGATAAGTTAAATCCTTGGGGAAAGATAGTGTTATATATGATGAGATAAACCATTATGAAGGTTAGTGCGATAGGAGTGCACATTAGAAGAGAGGTGAGAATTTCTAAAGAGAGTGTCGCACTAATATGTTGTTGCATTGGCCTGTATCAATTTAAATACTTGCTAAACGAATTTTTAAATCATATACACTATCGGGCTCTGACCCGTTTCTATTCCTCTTTCTCTCTTGTATATATATGTATATATTACAGGTGCCCAACCACAGGGGCGTTTTGCTTAGGATCCCTTGGAAGGAACGTGCTGCAGCTTAGGTGGGAGTTGCAGGCCACTTGATTAGGCGATTTCATTTACTTGATTCCACTTCTATCATTCTCAGTTATTGGGGCATGTGTCACCCTTTCCTCTATTTATCTATTTTATTGGGACATTTGTATTTCAGTTATTTCTAGTACTGTTACTTTGGGATTTATTCAGCATGTATGTTTTACTTTAAGTTTTAAATGCTGGGATTTAGTTGTTGAATGTTTAAATTAATTGGATTATATGTTCCAGGATTATTATGGTGTGATTCTTTAAATATTGAATTGTTGTAGATAATTAAATCTTTATTTTCAAAATAAAATTTAGAAAGTAATGTTTAAAAATGGTTTTGACACTTAGCTTAATTAAATAGGGTGTTAAATTTGGAAAAGTTATTTTTACGACAGTGATGCTAAGAATGAATCAACTGTTCACCTTGATTTTAATTTAATAAAGGAGTGATCGCCCGGTATTTAATTATTCGGGGTGTCACAAGGATCTCGAGTAATTTGGGTTACTAGGCTAAGGTGAGGCCTCTCTTAGATAGAGCGTTACGTCGGTAACCTAACTTTCGGGGAGTTAAAAGGATGTGCTGACTTTTACTCCTACACTCGTGTTGTTAAGATTGAGAGTGTATTTAATGAACGAGTCTCTACCAGGAACGGGAAGTATTAATACTGGAGCACGAACCCATTGTTTATGCATCTCACAAACTTAAACCCCGTGAGAAGTATTATCCCACGCTTGATTTAGAGTTCGTAGCGGTAGAATTCGCCTTAAAGAAATAGAGGCACTACTTCCTGGGAAGGAAATTTGGTCTTTTTGCGAACAACAAGTTGTTGCAATATGTTATTGGAGTGACAGGGTTGGTGTTTGGAATTCGTAAAGGTCTATCAACTGGATACTCCCTTTCGCTAAGGAAATGCGAATGGTTAGTTGATGTGCCGAGTAGAAAACCGTCGGAGAGATTAGGAAGGCATGGAAAGCTAAGTAGAACGAGCTTAACTAAGAGGACGCTATAGCAAGAGCATTCATGTCCGTGATTGACCATTTCACCTACTAGTGTGAAGAGAGTAGTGTGGAAAAAGAAAGGGTATATCCATGGACATTTTCATTGAATTTCTGGCATCGCGAAGGTCATGATCCTATTTGAGAAAATTGTTGATCCCTTGATCAAATCGCTACCTTTTCAGCCAATATGGGCGGACTATTTATGGAGGAGTACGCCCAGCTCTTTATAGTGAAGTATGGAACTGTATGAGGTGCCTATCAATATAGTGATGGACCGAGACTAGATTTTCGTGTCAAAGTTTTTGGTAAAGTTTCCAGGTAGTATGGGAACCAAAGTGAAGTTGGGTATAACCTACCACCCGTAAGTGGATGAATGAACGAAGAAAGTTAACCAAATACCGAAAGGAAAACTTCGAATGGGCGTGTTTGACTTAAAGTAAGGATGGGAGCAGTAGCTTTTATGGATCAAAATTTCGTACAATAAATTCGGGTCGTTCTTTTATATGGATGGCACTGTCTGTAGCCAGGGGTAGTCGGCTGAGTATTTCGCCTGCTCGTTGGGTGGAACCAGCGGACAATATATTCCTTGGACTTGGGTGGTTCAGGAATATTTCTTTAATGATAGGGTTCATGTAGCCGCATACTTTGAATGGCTATGCCAACGCGAATAGAAGTTAAGTAGTGTTGGGGTTAAGCGATTAAGTGTTAGTGTAGGTATCCTCTAAGAAGGGTATAATGTGATTCATGAGGAAAGGCAACGTGTGCCGAGCTATGTAGGCATCTTCTTCCATCATAGAAATGTAGGATCTATAGTTCATGAGGAACTACTAGATGCTATTTTAGAGCACGAAGAATGTAGACTAAGATCGATAGTGACGACCTTAGTCCAAGTCCAATGGGGACGCCACAATACTGAGGATTTCGATAAGGATCTAAGAACGATACTTTAGAATAGTGTACCCTTAATATGGTTATACGGTACGCCTGAATTTTGAGGGCAAAATTCCCTTCTAAGGGGGGAGTATGTAACAACCCATACTTTTGAGCGACTATTTTATATTATTTTGCCTGATGGGTTAAATTTACAAAATAGTGAGAGCTGGGGTAAATATTATTCCAATAGAGTTAAGGGATAATATTTACCATGTTTTGTCCTATTTACTATTATGAGAAGGTAAATAGAATTATGTTGTGTTTTATTGCGTCATTGTGCTTTAAGCGACGGTTATGAATTATGTTTAAATTTGAGCATAATAAATGAATTTAAAATGACATTAGGACATAAAATATTTTACGTTACTTCGGATGCCAATTTAGCGGGTGCAGTTAGTTTTGGAATAGTCGAGATAGTCAAAATAAGTGACAAGTTGTATTTTTGAGTTACTGGCACTTTTGACAGGTTATGACTCAATTATGTAGTTACGAGTCATTTTAATGGTGTATTAATATTTAAAAGAATGGAATTTATGTTTAAGGCCCGTTTAAGTCTTCCAAACTCCTTTTATTTCTCATTTTATGTTATAAGCCAAGAGAGAGAGAGAGAGAGAGAGAGAGAAGAGAGAGCTTGGGAGAAATGGGAGAAAAGAGAGAGAAATGGAAGATTGGAGATGGAAATCGTTGCTACCGGAAGAGAATCCGAGATTACACCTTGAGGAAAGTTTCTTACTTGCTAGATTATGATTTAATGTGATAAATTGCATGAATAGTTAGTTTTTGGAGATTTAAACCATTTATAGGTTTTTTTTATGATTTTGGTGATTAAACTCTTAATTTTGTAGTTTAATTTGATTTGAGTTGGGAATATTAGTTAGTAGTAGTGTAGGGATGATTGGGTAGAATTAGTTGTTGATGATGTTGACAAAAATTAAAGAAATGAGGTTTTGGGAAATTTAGGGTTCTTAAACCCGTAGCCCAAATTGGGCATTTCTTCCAGGCCTAATAGATTCAGCTCCCCAGCGAATCGATTTGGTTACAGGGGAGGATACAGGTCTAGGAAGCTGAATCGATTCAGGTTAAGGCCGAATCAATTCGGACTGGGGAAGAAAGTTGGTTTTCCTCACCGAATCGATTCATTTTTGGGAGAATCGATTCACAATCAGGGGAGAATCATTTTGGCCCTAGGCTAATCGATTCGGATGCCCTGTTTTTGTGAGATTTTTATAGTTTTATTTTTATCCCTTTTCTTTTAGGTTTGAGGTTTAGGAACCTTCCTTTGGGAAGTAATAAAGAGTTTAGAGGGTTGTATTGGGTGGACAAATACCCTAGGTTAGCATGGGATTATTTGGGGCTTATCCCAAGGGTTAGTCCATAGGGGTAAATGTCTCATTTGATATAGGACGTTGATCGAGAATCTATCGAACATAAAATAATAATGTTGGGACTTTTGGGAGACTATTATTGAGGGAGACTCACTTTGATGATTTATGGTATTGTTTTGGACTCTTGGAGACTAGTGTGAGGATATTGGCACTTCGGGTCCTAGGTCATTAATAAAACATGACTTTAAGAGTAAGAAATGTATATTCTAAAATTTGGTACTTAATGGCTAAGTATAAATGGTTTTTGAGAATGTAAAAGGGAATGTTTTCAAAATGGAAAAATGATTTTCGTAAATGATAATTTACGTAAACACACCTCTCTAAATCGCTATCATAAGGGAAGTTGCGCACGTGAGGTGAAGTCCCCTGGCTAATGAATGCAGGGCGAATATAGTCCTCGGCCATATGACCGGTTATTATATGTTTATTTAGCGATGTGGGGTAATTTCGGGTGTGGTTATGACTCACTCGCTGGTATATGGCCGCTTCCCGACATCTCGCATTGTAGGATGCCCAGGTTGTCTTGTTTGATAGGCCTTGGAAGATGATAGGCATTTAGGGGCGCGCACAGTGGGGAAAGCCGGACGGGCGATCTTAAAAATATTATATGATATGAAATATAACTATTCCTAATAATGCGGGACATTATTGATGTTAAAGCATTTTATGATACTAAAGTTGCTTTAAATACATTTCCTAGTTGAAAGAAGGGAAATGGGAACTTATGATATGAAAAAGCATTTTATGTTAATAAATTTGCTTTAATTACATTTCCTGAATGGAAGAAGGGGAAATGAAAGTTATGAAATGAAATTGAATTGGTAAACATTTTGTAAAATGAATTTCCATATATGTATTTCCTAAAGAGAAAAGGAATTGTGCGCTTATATTGGGAATAATTGAAATGATGTCTCCTTGAGTAAATGTAGATGAGTTCTCCCATGCTTATATGATCATTGAGCTTTAGCATTGATATTGCGCCAGGTTGTGCTTCTAGATTGAGAGGTGAGGAATTTTATGATTTAATTGCGGGAGATAGTTACGCTCATAACTGTCATGCATTTTAGTCACATGGTAATCATATCAAATCGGGCCCTGACCCGTCTATATATTTTTGTTTGCATGAACTCCTTGTCCGTTCAGGTGCTCCTCCACAAGGACGCCCGTATTGACCTCTCCATTCCAGTTGTCTTGGAGCTATAGCATTTTGCGGATGTTGTAGGATATTTGTTTTAGACGCTTCTATCTTTTGTACTCTAGCTATGTCAGGTTTATATATTCGGGCGTGTTGCCCATGCTTTGTACTCATTTATTATAATTTGATATTGAATTGTAATACTCGGTGTAACCCATTTTTATTATTCTGTTAACCGATAACTTATTCGGTTATTACTTTATGCATTTTGGTATATTATTACTCGTTGATTTTTGGTATCCACCTTCTTTGTAAATTGGATTGTCTAAGTGTTTTTTCTTTTAACTTACAAAATTTAATTTGACAGTCCATTTTCTAAAATAATTGGTGGTTATCTCGTACTATTATTTTAACGACGGTGATGCTAAGAATGGACCATTTATGATTCCTGTGATTATTAGAGTATCGGGCTGGCCACCTCTTATTTTAGTAGGCGGGTTGTCACAGTGTTCTTGATTTGTATTGAGGACAATGCAACATTTAAGTTAGGGGTGTGGGATATTTTATCCATTTCTTTGTTTTGTCCATGGATTTTATCACATGTTAGTTACTACGTATGCTTTCTGAAAAAAATTCAAAAAATTCAAAAATTTCAAAAATACTTTTTTCTTTTTTTCTCTTTTGTTGGGCATTTTGCCTTGTTTTCGATGATAAATTTCAATAATTGCCCAATCCATTAGACATTCAATGATGCATGTTCTCGATTTCTGAAGTTATTAGACTTTAGTCTTCAAATAATTGATATTATGAATAACTTCATGAATTAAACTTTATTCCATGAGCACATGCGCTTTTCTTATTTTATTGATTTAGTTTATGTTTTTTATAGCTCGGTAAACTTTTGTGGCATTGTATATACTTGCACTGAGTGAGATTTGGGATTTTCTTCATTTGTGAGAGTATCACTTTTCTTTTTACATTGAAAATGTTGAATTCGTCGGTAATCTCACTATTCTTTCATTTGATCGTTCATTAATTGAGTTCATTTTGAAATGTGTTACTTGATCATGATTTTCAAAATTTGTTTTGACTCGAAAATTGCGTAAAAACTTTAGAAAATGATCATAGGCAATCTTTGTTATATAATCCATATTATCCTTGACCTCACCTTTAATGTTTCCTTAGTCAACCCCTTTTAGCCTAAATATAGGCTTTCGTTTCATAACCCAAAATCCTATAACCAACTCTACATTGGAGTTATAAACCATACATATTTCCTTCCACACCTTTGTTTGGAATGATACTTGGAATTGAATGATGTTACTGTATTGTGGTTGAAATTTAAGTATGTGAGAGTGAGAAAAGTGAAGAAAATAAACTAAAAAAGAAAATAGAAGTGAAAAACAAAAGAAAACAAAATAAAAAGTTAGAAAAAGAAGAAAAGAAAAAGAAAGAGAAAGTTTGTATATGTTGTATATAATGTTCAATAAGCTTTGATTACTCTCCTATTTCATATTTAATGCTTGTAATGGAAATCATTTTTCGATTGGAAATTGTCCGCAAGTTTTCATTATCCCGAGTTTTCATCCCCGAACACTTTGAATCCGTACATATTTCCTTCGTTTCGTACCCTCAATCCTAAACCTACATTACAACCCTATAAAATCCTATGTGATCCTAAGGTGAATTTCATTTAAAAGCTTAGTTAGTTTTAATAATCTGTGAAAATGCATTTTGCCTCCTTTAATCAGCAATATCTTTCATTGAGATTACATATTTTTCATTTTATATATAGCGTTCTTCATTAGTGACATGTGCGCGGCCTAGTTTCCATTTACATTTACTATTTATGCCCACATGTCCCGTGTATTACCTCCTCTTTCATAGTGATTTCATTTGTTGAGTGTAATGCCCAGTGAGGATTGATATATGTATGCTTTTATGTTTATTCAGTCAATATAAGTTTTTGCAAAATCATATTCTGCATGTGCTCTCTCCCCTACCACTTTTAAGGTTTCAATTCTAGGAAGTTCGTTCTATAATGTTAATAACAACGAATTTTTCATGTGAATTCGTTTGCTATGTGTGACACCCCGACTAATTAAATACCGGGTAGCTACTCCTTTATTAAATTAATACAAAATGCCAAGTTGGTTCAGTTAACAGCATCACTGTCGAAAACATTTTAATGATTACTAACCACCTAGTATTTAAAAAGTGAGTTGCCAAATTTTAAATTAACTCTGATTAACATGCAATAAGAGGCTAATGATAGAATATCAACATTCACCATAACGAAACAATAGAATAACCAACAACATAATAATAAGTCCGGAGGAAAAACTCCTCACAACAATCCCACAACTGAACTAAATAAAACAAAGTATCCTGAATAAATTACATGCCAAAAGTCTGAAAATCTGAAATAGGAAATGTTTCTAATAGAAATGGGCGACATGCCCTACAACTGATGAAAGCTGAATATAGAGTCAAGATAGATGAAGCGCCTACTAGCGAAGTCCTGTAACTTCCGCAAGCATCTACAGCTCGTCACCTGAATGAAAATCCTATGCATGGTGTCCTTGTGGCTGGGCACCTAAAATGGTTTTTACAAAAAAAATAGATTTGAAAGCAAACGGGTCAGAGCCCGAAAGTGGGGATTATTTTAAAAATAGCAAGTGTTTTAATAACATTAAAACAATGAATGCAAAATACATGTTAGGACGTGCACTCACATGAAATGCTCACGTCTCGACTAATTGTGCACTCCTAACGTACCGTACCCATCTAAGTGACATACATAATCTAACCAAACCGTAATAAGTTGTACCCCTTAATACTCAATTCCCATTATACGTTCTAGCGTTATCAAATAAATAAAGGGATTTACTTAACTCAGGTTCTCAATTATTAGTAATACAACTCATTACAGGTTATCCCTTTATAGATACTCAAAGCGTTTCTGTATTTATACGCACAATACCAACATGAAAGTTCTCATTAATTTAAGTGTATATTAGTCACGCCATAAATATACGATACAAGCACCCGAGACCAAGCTGCGGTGCACAGATACTCTGCTATCCATCCCGGTACATCACGTACATAAGGATCACGCATTCCGAATCTCTCAGGAATCGCCTCAGATAATAGCAAATCACAAACAATGGAGGCGAACACAGTCACATCACATGGGTCACGCACATACCTACGCTCCCACGATCAGCAGACTTATTAACATCCCAATAAGTCCTTCTCTGACCTATGTTCTCGAGGTACCAATCTAAATCCGGGCAACACAAGGATTAGAGGGCCCTAAGCGAACGTAAACCTCCCGTGGTAGGAAGTATGGTAGGTATGTCATACACATAAGATCATATACATATACTAAGTATACACACATCTTAGTAATCACCGTAATTTATTTGTGGTACTCTTCTCATTCTCGTACGGACTTATAATGTTGCACAATTCATAAGTTCCCGGTTAATTCAATTATTTAAGCCGTCAATAATTCTCGCATCGTAATAGTCACTCACGTCCTATTCCAAAATTTCCATTCAATTCGAATCGCACTCCTATGTTTTACTCCTCAATATATCCCAAATGTCCCAACTATATCAATTTATCATCAAGGGAATGGTATCTCTCCAATTAAACAAGGTTACGGGACATGCGAAATCAAAACAGGCCAAAAAGCCTAAACTGTTAGCTCGTTAGAAGTCTCGTTCGAACGAGAGTTCGTTCGAACGAACTGGGCATCTAACGAGATCTCGTTCGAATGAAAGGCATCGAATGAACATCCCTCTCATTAGAAGGCAAACTGTCAACTCGTTAGAATCTTGTTCGAACGAGCTCGTTCGAACGACCTGGGCAAGTCTTCTAACGAGAGGCCAGTTTCGAGCCCAGATTTTCCTATTCTCATTTTTCCACTTTTCTTCACCTCTAATCACATTCAAACATCAATCCAACAATTTTTCAAGGTTTATAATCATTCCTAAACATTCTTAGGTCACATAATAACATGTTTAAGGGGTTAATTCATCCTAATCAAGCCTAATTATCCAGTCTCTACATTTTTCCCCCAATCTCAAGAACATGAACCCTAGAAATTTGTAAGATCATCAATGGTCATAATTAAATCCGTTTTTGTTTCATACAAGATATATTATCATCAGAATAATCACCTAAAAACAATTCTACATGCGATTCCACATCAAAATGTAAGTTTCTAATTCTAATTTAATGGGTTTTCATCAATCTCCCAAAAACAATGAAATTTTCAGAAATGTCTAAGCATGGAAGAAACATTCAATGCAATTAACATAATTAAACCACTTGCCTCTGATATATCTCTAAATTTGATGTTGAAGATTGAATTGTTCTCTCTCCCTCTACAGAATTTCTCCCCTCTCTCTCTCTACAACTTCTTCTCTAAAGATGACAATGGTGGCTAGAGGTTGTCTTAGGAAACCCTAAACCTATTTCCAATAACTCCCGTAGCCCATTAAGTCAATTAGTGTAGTTAGTGGGTTTAGTGGTAAAGGTTAAGTCAGATTTTAATTCCTAATTTTCGTGGGTTTTAATTCCCAAAAATCCAAAATTACCAAACTACCCTTATACGTTGTCGGCATGACCTAACAATACCCCGGGACCCAAACTAAATCCCCGGCTAGTGTTTTCTGACTATTTTGACCCTTCCGAATGCGTTGGGGCACTCAAAACGACCATACGGTTAATAGAATTAAAATTCACTTTTTAATTAAATAATAATATTCCTGACGCGACTGTCACCCGCGTCTCAACAAAATTCCAAATTGCTGTATTTCAAACTCACGACAAATTTCATGATTCAATATTCATATATATATATATAGACATATATACTCATTAAAATCAAATACCAACTCGCATCCCGCTAGTATTTTTTATCCGGATTAATTTCCAATTAATACACATTTAATTCAATTAATCCCATAAATAAATATCATGAAAATACGGGGTATTACACTATGCTAATTACGTGTTTGAAATGTTGTTCCATATTGTTGAGTTTTTCGCATGTTGATTGGGCATATTTTGAGTAAACCATATGATGTTTGTGGATTTCATCCCTGAAAACCCTCATGAGATGACACTCGTCCACTAGGTAACCTAGGGGTTTAACGGCTTATTGCATAAGCTAAATTCAATCGTTCGCCCGTGAAAGTGGCTTTTATCTCTTTTGTATATATCTCCTATTTTTCGGTTTTCTTATAGTTATTTTTTATTTGAACTTCATTGCTAGGGACTAGCAATGTCTAAGTTAGGGGTGTGATACGTCACGAATGTTGCAATTTCCACCCGTTAATTTATGCATTTTTAGGCCTCTCGGGTACCGTAATTGCTATAACATTGCTCGTTAATCAGACAACCTACGTTTTATGTGCTAACATATTATTTAAGGTATTATTGAGTGTTTTTAGGTGTTACGATGCTTAGTGTGAAGTTTCATCGCGTTCTAGTAAAGTTTCGTTGAAGTTCGCATGTTTAGGGGCAATTCAGTAATTTCACTCTTTGGTATTTTTGACCAAAGTCTTCATGGAAGTATTAGCTCTCGGGCCAAGCTTCGTGTGGCCACAAATGGTGCTCGAATAGAATTTCGAGCGAAGATTCCACAGACCTTTAATCGGGGGAGAAATATAAGTTAATTAATTTATTATTTTTTATATTAACAATTTAAATAATTCCCTCCGTGTCCCTTTTCTCTTTGCCAACTTTTGCAGTAACTTTCTGCAAATGGATATTTTGGCTTTGTGCTCGGGTTTTGGTTTCGTCCATAATTGGAGCATTTCGTCCAAAATTGAAGCTCGAGTTTTGTTACGTGCATATCGAAATGGGTCTCGGGTTATCTAATTTTGCAAATGGGTCTCGCCTTGTGCGATTTTCGGTTTGGTGGGTTTTTCCATTTTCATGGAGGCTTTGGTTTTTGGCATCCATGGAAAGTGGCTCTTGGCTTAAAAGTAGCAACTTTCGATTTTTACTACGCAAAATGGAGACTGGTCTTATGGTTGTTTCGGGTTTAGTCCAACGTAGCGGGGTAAATGTCCATGCGAGGTCTCGATTTGCAGCGGGCCTAATTCGATATGGGAGTTGGGATGGCATCATAAAATGAGGAGAAAACAACCTACAAGTGTGAATCGATTCGCTTCTTGGCGAATCGATTCGCTTGGAGACTGTGTCGAATTTTCCAGCACCGAATCGATTTGCACTCAGCCGAATCAATTCAATCCTTGGCAGTGCTCAGCTCTCCCATCTTCGAATCGATTCGCACCTTGGCGAACCAATTTGGTCCTCTGTATTGGCCGATATCCCCTTTTTTATTTTTTAGATTCTTCTTCTTTTTCTTTTGTTTGTTTAATTAGGAATTATCCCCCCCTTTTCAATTTCTTTTCTCTTTTTTTCAATCTTTTTGCAACTTACTATAAATACACCACTTGGTGTATTTTTGTTAGGAGATTAGTTTTAATTCATTTTAATTAGTTTAAAAGCTAGGGTTTGATAGAACTTTGGGAATTTTTGTGGAGACCTCCCCTCTCCTTTATTTGTGTTGTGGGTTGACACCCATTAATGTAAGTGGACTCTTTTCCTCTTCTTCCTTGTCTATTCATTCTTAGTTATTAGTTCCACGCCTAGATAATTATTTTAATTTATTTATTTCTTGTTTTAATTATTAATTAGTCGTTTAATTAGTTTATTCATGTCGTGTGAGTAGTTAAATAGGGGTTGGGTCGCGAGTCCACCATTGATGGGCGTCAAGCTCTGAAAATTAGGTTTTGTGTAAAATCACTTTTAATCGAAACCTCGCTTATTAGAATTGGTTTATTATGTGTTTAACTTTCTTTGCCATGCGACGTTAGTATTTATAGCGATAACCCGATTTTTATCCGCGTGTGACCATTTTCGGTTAAATGTTTTTTCTCGCAACTTTGAGTTAAATTTCTTCTTGCATGATGTTTACGATTAACTAAAAATGCTCGTCTATTTGTTTTCGAACCGAAATTCTAATTTTGCGTATTTAGCCCATGGCGGGGACGCGACCCCGACTCTCGTTTAATTAATTAATGTTTAGCTTTAACTTCTTAATTTTTTCCCTTTTCTTTTAAATCAAACCATTACCTTTTGCACCTTTATTCTTCAAATAATAAATCAATTAAAATCTATATGACATTTCCTGTGGATTCGATCCCTACTTGCAGCTACACTTCCATTTGAGTGTTCCAAGTTGTGGTATTTGTTTGTATAGGGCTTAAACAACCAATAACGTGTTTTAAATATAAAGTTTACACCTCATAAAAATGGTGCTGTTATCGGGGAGTGCTTTTTAGATTGTAATTGTTTTCATATTTCGTAATATTCTTTCATTCATATTGGTATTCTTTATTTTCCTCCTTCCTTTTGACTTGTGCTAGATTGTTTCAAGAAATTAAAATTTTGGCGCTTGTCGCTTTTGTTGAATTTCTTATTTTGAAATGTCTCGCTATAACTCTTTAGATAACCTTAATTGTTATGTATACAGTTTTCCAAGTTATACTCCGAAAACAATGAGAGGATGCCTACAAATTCCTGAAAATGAACGCCTTGAGCGTGAAGTTCAAGAGGTTCAAGAAGTTGTCTGAGGATGTAATATGTGGGATAGGAATATCTAGAGAGTAATCAGGAATTATTCTGGGTTGGAGAATGGATTGGGACTGCTAATGGTCTTAATTTGGTTAAAGGTCGAAGTTGGGATCTTCATCGATGAGTATGGAATGCACGTCGGCTTGATGTAATGGTAAGGGATTTTGGGAGGTGTTTGGTTTTTGGCCCTGTATGAGGAGCAATGATACCCTTATAATTAAGTTCTTGAACCAAATTTTTAAGGCGATGCAGTGGTCAGTGGTTTGGTGAAAATCACAATAGGAATCATGTTTGAAATATCTCATAAGAGGGTCGGGCAGTGGATGAGGATGCAGAGGTTTATTGAGGTTATGAAAGGTTTGATACACCTTACAGAAGGGAGCGGGGAGCTTGGTGTTTTTTTTCTGATAGTAATTGGATGGTCTCTAGTGCCCATAAAGTGGTTGTTTAAGAGGAAACGTTATTGATGGCAGTAGTAGCGGGTTTCTCATATATCCGAGGATTGTCCAACTAACATTTTTGTGTTTGATTCTATTTTCACATTTTGACTAGCGGCATTCTCTTCGATCTCTACCCCAGACTCATCGATGGCCATGAAATCAAGGTTATATTGGCTCCAATGGTTCTTTGAACATGCATCATGAAATTATTCTTCACAATATTAACTTGCTCTTACTTTGACGGGCGGTTGTTCATAGTGCCAGATTTTCCCTACACCTAGTTATTGTAACGCCTACGGCCTTGCCCTATCAGGTCGTAAGGTTATATAATTTGAACTCACATGTTAAGAATTTAAAACTTATAATTAGGGAAATTTATTAAGCCGTTGTCTTAAAGAGGCCTCATCCTTACTACCATAGTTGGTAAAAGATCCAATCATCACAGTTAATAAAACATAATTTAAAGAGGATCATTCTCTGATGTAAATTCACCTAAGATAGCAACATAAGTCTTTAATTTAAGTATGACCCCTGACATTTCCATACAATCCTTTTTACAATATAATTGAAACTAGATATGGGATAATCACAACTAAATATGAAGCTTTTAAATCTATAGACGCTCTAAATACAAATGTACTTTAGCCCCAAAAATTCCCTTATCATTCGTGGCCTATGATTATCTCCATGGTCTGTAAACTTTTCCATGGCCACCCATTTTGAGCAAAACAAGGAACATGAGGGAATGAGCTCGAATATGATAGTAAGGGTTAAATTAAATGTCCTTATCCCACCTGCGAGTGTTAGTATTCACAAAGAAACATATATATTAACAAGGCTATTACAACTCAATGCAAATTGATTTATTTTACAACAATAGTAAAAAGGGAGAAAAATGTGTTTTTTATTCCAAACCCCTCAGAATGCTACGATGTCCCAAGACTCAATCTCCCCTGGTCTGCCACTCCCATCTTCCCTTCAGGCTCAATCTCTTTTAGTTCACTCTCTGTTCTGCGGCCTTAATTTTTATGGCCTTATATTTCTCAATCTCCACGACCTTATTCTAGATTTCTATTAACCAAGTCATGCCATAGGCCTCGGCCTCCTCTCCTGCCCAATTCCAAGATGAGTTATTCGCAGTCTACTGTTAACTCCACAACCTTATACTAGAGTTGCCAAGGTGAAAGTCCTATAACGTCTGGACTCAATCTCCCTAGTACCAATCATTTTAACCTCAAGCAAAAAGTAATAGTCCATCTACAAACATGATACGTTAGCCTGGAATAATAAAGTCACAGGCTCAACAACGAATCCTACCCAACTCATACTAGTAGACACAATCATATACTTCCTAAGTCTGCAGCCTAAACGAAGGAGTTAGAACTCCTGATCTCCACACAAAAAGGGAAATTTAGTAAAACGAAGGTTTTCAACACGAAATAACTCATAACCTAGATTCCCTAAGATCTAAGTAGAAATGATAATAAGACCTCATAAGCTCAATATATGTATCCTCAAAATCCATTTAACCTCAAGACACTGAATCCCATAAGAAATTATTAGAAGAAATCTCAATGATAAAGATATAGAATGAGCAGAAAAAATCCATAGCCATCAAGCTTAAAAACTCCTAAATTACAATGAAGAGTAAAAGTTCAAGGCCTAAAAAACTATAAAACTCATAAAGCTATGAACAGTAAAACTACATGGACTCTAAACCAAAAAAACTGTTAAACACATCACGGAATCATCTAATTGAAATGAAGGCATGAAAACTAGGTTTTATTCAAGTAAAATAGGAAAAGGATGGATCCCTTACCAGTTGGATCTAGTTTGATGAATAGTAAAACTCCACCGCCTATTGTTATACTCTCCTCCTATGGTAAACAGTACGCCTCCACGGCCTTACTCTGTATACACCTCCCTACCTTCTCAAATTATCACTTGTTTCTCCTAATTGTGGATTAGGATTTCTAGCAGCTTAGGGAAGTGATCCAAATATTTCCATTTATAGGGAATGTTAGGGAACCTAGGGTTTCCACATATCCCTCTCTTTTCCACAAATACCCTTCCAAAAAGGCTTCTAGAATTTTAAAACTTGGTTAGCAAGAAATGTCCTAATTAATCCATGTCATGACCCACATGTTGGGCCCTACCCAAGCCTTAAAGGTTAACACTCCACGACCATCATTTTCATCTCGGCTAGTGAGTTTGCTTCTGTAGCCAACCTAGGCCTAAGGCCATGGATCTTATTAAGGTCGTGACCTTCAAAAGAATTTAAGGTCATAAGAACCTCCCCAACTTAAGAAATTACATCCTTAGAAGTTAATGAAGTGAGTAAATACTAGTTCAATTCATACCTTGGAACAACTATGAGTATTTATCTTTGACGGCTGACTCGAACTCCTAATTTTCTTCTTTCGCGACTTGGTTTCTCAATAACACTTTAACTAAAGAATTTTTCTTGTCCTTGATTCCTTCTTCTTCCTGTCCAAGATTTCCATCGGCCTCTTCATAACTCAAATCTCCTCAAATTTCAATGGGCTCATGGTTGATGACATGGTCGTAGTCTCTCATATAATTCTATAGCTTTGAAATGTGAAAGACATTGTGCCCATGGGACAAGTCTGGTGGCAAAACAAGTCTATAGGATGATTTTTGAATCCTCTCAAGCACTTAAAATGGTCCCACATGCCACATGACACATACTTAGATTTCCTTTCTTTCCAATTCTTATAATTTCGTTATAGGGGAGACTTGAAGAAATGCATGGTCCTTAACCTCTAGGTCTACATCCCTTATTTTGTTATTTGCCCATCCTTTTTACCTATTTTCTGCACTCTGTAGCCTTTTTTAGATTAATTTTACCTTAGTTGCAACCTATTCCACCATCTATGGTCATAACAATTTATTTTTCTCAACTTTTTCACAATATAAAGGGCCGTGACATCTTCTCCCATATAAGGCAGTGTAAGGCCATCTTTATACTTTTTTGGTAACTATTATTGTACATAAATTGACACGAGCCCTTAACATATCCTCCAGGGTTTGATTTGTACTTTTAGTTTTCCCATTAGTTTATTGATGGAAGGTTATGCTGATGCCTATCCGCGGTCCCTAGCTCTTTGAAAACTTTTCCAAGATCTTGAGGTAAACCTTCGATCGCGATCTGATACTATGGTAACTGAAACTCCGTGGAGCCTAACAATCTCCTTTATAATTAGGTTAGCTAGTTGATCTACGTTGGTCATGGTCTTCACGACTAGAAAATCTGTGTTATTGGTCAACCGATCTACTATGGACCATATGGAGTCCATTACCCCTTATATCCATGGTAATCCCACAATAAAGTCCATGAATATATTTTCCCACTTCCACTCTTGAATAGGAAATGGTTATAGTAATCATGTTGGCCATTGGTGCTTACTTTTAACTTATTAGTATACCAAACGTTTGGTAACAAAATCTATGCTCTCCTTCTTCATGTTAGGACACCAAAAAATTTCCTTCAAGTCTTCGTACATTTTAGTGATCTCGATGTGAAATAAAAGAGGTGAGGAATGACCTTTATCTAACACATCAGCCTTAATCTCAACATTCCGCGGAACACGAATCATCATCCCAAAACGTAAGGCTATATGGTTATCTATTCTAAAAGCTTAAATATCTCTTTTTATCTATTTATTTGTGGATCTTCTGAATATCAGGGTTCTTGGGTTGGCATAGCGAAGGCGCTTAAGATTCTTCACCCTCTGCCTTCAATGATCTCTATTCCTTCCAAATCCCATATAACGTGTTCTTGATTAGTGCTCACATGGTGCTAAGGTAACCATTCCCACTGAGGGCATCAACCACTACATAATCATTAATCAATTAAAACCATATCCTTTCTATCACGTTTAAATCTCTTTGGGTAAAAATATAGCCTAGACACTTATGATCCGTGAAAATTTTGCAAGTTTTACTATATAAGTTATGTCTCTAAAATTTTAAGGCAAACACCACAACTGCTAGTTCTAGGTCATGGTTGGGACAATTATTTTCATAGGGACGCAACTGCCAAGAAGAATAGGCAATAACCTTTCCATTTTGCAGCAAAACACAACCTAGGTAGCGACCTTAAGCATCACTATATATTACATAACATCCTCCCTCTTTGGGCAAAGTCAAAACATGCGTGACCACCAATTTATCCTTTAACTTTTGGAAGCTCACTTCACACTCCGCGGACCATATGAATTTGGTGACCTTATGTGTCAACTGGGTTAGGGGCATAAAAATTTTGGAAAATCCTTCCACAAACCTTCTATAATAGCATCCTAGGCCGAGGAAACTCTTAATTTCCATTACAGTAATTGGTCTCTCCTAATCAACAATGGTCACAATATTCCATGTTTATGGCCAAACTATTCTTATTCACTATATGGCCGAGGAAGGCAACCTCCTCAAGCGAGAATTCACACTTAGAAAATTTTTCATACAACTTTTATTTCCAAAGTATCTCAAATATGCTGCGAATGTGTTCCTTATTATCTTCCACGGACTTGTAATAAATCAAGATATCATCAATAAACACGATCATGAACTTATCTAGGAAGGGTCTAAATACTCTATTCATCAAATCCATAAATGCAGTAGGGGCATTAGTCAATCAAAAAATTCATTATAATAAATACATACTAGCCATATCTAGTCCTAAAAGTTACAGTGTGAATTTTCTCATCCTTTATCCTAAGTTGGTGATATCTCGACTTTAGATTAATCTTAAGAGAAATATCTAGAATCCTCCAACTGGTAAAAAAATTTCATCAATCCTAGGTAAGGGAAACTCGTTTTCCACCATTACTTTGTTTAACTCCCTATAATCAATGCACATCCTTATAGATCCTTCTTTCTTCCTCATAGAAAACACTACAGCACCCCAAGGAGAGGTATTGGATATGATGAAGTCGTAGCCTAACAAGTATTCTAACTATTTCATTAATTCTTTCAACTTTGTAGGCACTGATGACACAAATATAGCACCCTGCTGTGGAATGTGTGCAATGGCCATCTGCCAAAGACTTGCCACCGCAGCTTATCACTTACAGGATTTGGACCTACCCTTTATATACCTCGCGAGTCTACTGTCATGGCCCCTACTAGCCACAGGGCATGGCCTCTACTTGCTATAGGGTGCGGCCCCAGTCTGATCATATTAAGTGGTCGCAGCCCCTTTTATCCACAGCAGCAACACAACATCTACACCACCTATAAATAAAGGACTACACCTCGAGATAGGGGGATGGATTCCTCATCCGATTCTGATTTCATTTCTTACACCAACCCCTTGCTCAGATCCAACTATTCTGTTGACATCGCTCTCCAGACCACTCACTCCAACTTGGGGGCTACTCCCCGGCATCGCAGTCATCTCCCGACAAACCAAAATCATCATAGTCATGTACTATATTCTATTCTCAAGCTTGTACACCTCTTTAGGCCTAATTACTATGTACCAAACAACATATATAATAAGAATGCACCACCAAAGTGGACGTAGGCTCATTTTTATAGCCTAACCACTCTATATCTTATCTTTTATCTCTCTTTATTTTCCCTATTTGCTTATTATGCACTTTATACTTGATTTCCTGGTACGAGAACGACAAGTGGACGATTTCTCGTATCATCAATTTGGCACCGTCTGTGGGAACGAGATATTTTGATCTTGTTTCTCTATATTTCGAGTTCTTAAACACCTTATTTTATTCATGGGGATCCTTTGGATCATCATCTCATGAGTGAATTTTTGGTTATTTAGCTCTATTTTGTATTTTTCACCTTTAAGAAGGTCTAGTATATAGTCAGATATGCTCTTGGGTCTCCTTTTTTATGACCTTATATCTATTTTATATACCCCTGTGATATCATTTCATCTAGATAATGCTGAAAAGTATAATGGGCTTTAGCCCCGTAAAGGTGAGTGATTAGGAAATAATTATATTCAGTCCCTTTTTCTTGTTCTTTACCCGCGATCTGGGGCTTGTCATTAGAATTTTACCGTTTGCACACTAAGAGGTTGATCTACCTTGGAGAGGCTCTAGTAGGTATGTTCTCCATATGTTCTGAGAGAAAAACTCAGCTTCTAGATTTCAATTCCATGAGGTATGTTCCCTTCAATGCCTAGAAAGGGGTGCGGCCAGGTAGTTCAACTACCCTTCTTACTACGGCCACAATAAGTGCAGTATGGTCACAACAGCTTAAAAGCATCAAGTAAATGGATTCGAGCTCAATCTTGGTGAATCCCATTGTTCAAAGAGCCACGAAAGTACACTTATGTGCCTTACTGGCCGTGGCTTCATCAGTAATATCATGTAGCAATGTAAACGCCACATCCCAACTTTATATTTGGTTAATCCAATATTTCTGTGATTACTCACATCTGTTAGTTTTGTCTCAGATTATATATTTTTTAAAGATTAACAAAGCAAAAAATGGAAGGAGAATCCAGTTAGAGCACAGAAGTCAAAGATGAGATTGTGCAATTATGCAATCACCTTAACCATCTCTACGACAGTAATGCTTCACTCGAAATCCAAGTTAACTATTTGACCCAGAGGGTCCTCATGCTAGAGGTCGCAGCCCACATCCCATGTAGGTGTGGCACCGAGGCTCATTACTGCATCAACCGTCACTGCCACGGTCGTACCAGAAGCTCCAGCCCCAGAGGCGGCTAGCAAGTCCCAAAAGATGAAAGTGGAGAACGCTTAAAGATGCTTCAAGGCTTACACCCCATTGGCCTTCCCATTTGAAGACATCTTTGAGTTCATGAAGGAGGACAAGCTGGTGAGATGGCCAGATAAGCTAAGGGCTCCACCCCACATGAGGGACAAAGCCAAGTGGCGAAAATTCCACTAGGACCATGGCCACAACACTGAGAAGTGCTATGCCCTGAAAGATGATATTGAAAGGCTCATAAGATAGAGAATTCTACAGTGCTTCCTCAAGGATGCCTAAGGGATGCAGCCTAGTCTGACAGGCCACATTCCTCTTTTTATTCCCATAGTTATATTTCATCTATTTCTACTCTTAGTGAAAACTCTTTCTAAATAGTTCCATGTTAACTTTGTATATCCCTAATAAAGTCATGAATATATGAAAAAGATATATGAAATTAATTTCACTTTATAGTTCCATATTTTGATTTCTCGATTCCATTAAATGTTATCTTATAAAAGACCTTTTTGTCTTAAACAGATTTCGAATGGAGATAACGTATTATATCGGGAATAATTATATTGAATGGGCTCACAATGTCTACCATGAAGTCAAGGTGTATGATGACATATGCTAATTGAAAATGGTGAAAGCATCTCTCAGAAGAGATTATCTAAATTGGCTCACAACGTTATTCACGGCGCAAGGACATATTATTCACAAGGTTCTCTATCCTTCATTATCTACTACCATCAACTTGAGGGGTTCAAATATACCCCATTCATATTTTAGGATGCGTATATTAGCTTGGGGAAGCTTCATAATACCTAGCACGGGGAGGCTTGATAATAACCCATAAGGGCCAGAGAATTAATTATCTACGGATAATCCTATATTGGAAGGGGCCGAAGACTTAATTGTCTGCGAATAATCCTATTATAGTCTGGGAAAGCATTATATATATCCAAACATAGCTTAGGGAAGCTTCATAAAACCTATCCCGGGGAGGCATGATAATAACCCACTGGGACCGAAGACTTAATTATCTGTGGATAAATCTATATTTGAAGGGGGCAAAGACTTAATTGTCTACGGATAATCCTATATCTAAAGGCGTCGAAGAGTTAATTATTTATGGATAATCCTATTATAGCCTGGGAAGGCATTATATATATCCAAACGTAGCTTGGGGAAGCTTCATAATGCCTAGCTCGGGGGCCCTAAAAATAACCAAATCGACTAAATAAGGCCATTAAAGGCAGTTAAAACAACTAAAAGGGGCTGTGGCACGAACATCATGAAGCATACCAAAGCTACAGAAGGATGGCCCCAGCCCAGCATGTTGTCATCAATCTCTTGGTAAGGGCTTAAAAGGAGCTGCATCCCTATTAATATGGCCGCGACCATCAAAGAGTCCATTCATTCATTTTGGGGGGATGCATCAAGCAAGGTATAGTATTGAATTTCTAAAAGGTCGCGACTGGGTTGCAAACTAGCCGCAGCCGCTAAAATATAATGAAGGTTTGGAAAGTGTTAAATTTTTTTATAGAAGATGAGCCATAACTCCAAAGCCATCTTTCTTTGGCACCGTAGCTCGGGGGATGATAGCCATAGACAGTGGAAAAATTTGAAGTCTTCAAGTCAAAATACAAGTGAAAAGTCCAGGGCAAAGAACAACACACCAAAGCCTGTTTGATAAACAATTTACGTAAAACTGTTGTGGCTTTATGCCCATTGCAGTTCTTGATGAATTTTTCAAGCTCATTCAAGTATCAAAGAAGACAATAAAAAAGGAAGTAAAGGAGCAATTAAGACAAATAGAAAGATCAAAGGCTAAAGCCTTGGTAAAAAATTAAAGTATTAACGTGACACGGAAAATAGGCTGCAGCCTTGATCAGAAGTTCTAAAAGGCCGCAACCTTGTATATATCAACAAAAAATCAATATTAAAAAGATACGCAGCCTAATGATCAGAATTAAAAGAAGGCTAGTTAGCTGCATCATCTTCTTAATCTACCCCTTCTCATTCCGCGACGGTCACGGTCTCCTCTTGAGTTGCTGCAGGCTCTAACTCTGCCTCAGCCCTCAGTCTGGCTCTCTCTTCAGCCGTAACCTTCATCTCAGCCACACATTGCAAATGCTCCGCATCACCAAGGCCTCAGGCAAGAACTGTATCTTTAGATTTAGGGAAGTTTTTGATAACTCTGTACATAAGCTCTTAGTAGCCGTGGAGGTAAGATTTATTATTGATGAGGTAGAAGTCTTTGGAACCTTTGAATGACTCCACAGTGCTATCAGTGGCCAATTGGAGAGTCGCGGTATGTTCTTTATCCTTTTTGGCAATGGTTGTGGCATTATCTTCTCTTAATTTCTTTATGGCCACGGCATGAGCTACGTCATCATTCTTAACCCTGACCTCCAATTCCTCGAACTTCTTTTGAAGAAGATCAATTTTCCAATTGGAAAGTTCTGTGGCTTGAGAAGCTTCCACGACCTGAGCATGGGTAGCCCTTACAGATTTTACGGCCTATCTGAAATTTTTATCAGCATCCTTCTTGGCCTCCTCTGAGGCCTGAAGCTTCTTGTCCGCTTCCATCTTACACGTTCAAGTGCCGCAGCAGAGGAATGCTTCCCATCTTGAAAGGAAGAAGCCCTAGCATTCTCCAGGTCAGCGAAGTGCACTCTCTTGGCATCCGCATTTAGCTTATAGAGGGCCTCATACTTCTGCTTTTGGGACATCACAACGTTCGTGGCCTATTTTGAGATTTGATGTAAGAAGAAAAATATCAAGTGTAAAAATGATGTTGAGAAGGTAAACTTGCACTTACCCTCAACAGACTGTGGAGACCATAATCATCCAAGTCATCGTGGTCTTCATCCACGAGACGATCAAGGTCCACGACATCTGGAACCCTCTTAATTCTGTGAAGAGCCCTCGCAGTTGTGTCCCAAGAAGATTTAGGGTTGGTCTGCCTAAGCTGAGGCCGCAGACGACCATCAAAACCAACACTGACACGGCATTGTGGAGGAGTAAGGATGGCATTAATAGCTACAATTATTGGAAGAGGTGAATTTGTATGGATTGGAGAGGTGTCGCAGCCTTCGATCTGTTCAGAAATTGACAATAACCCTACCGCGACCAAGTTAGCTCCAATATCATTGTCAAAATTACCCTCAGGCCCTCATAAGGAGCCAACTCAACATTAGTGATAGGTGCGGCAGGAGTTGTTTGACCCTCAGGCTGGTTGGAGGGAACGATAGGATTATTTTGATCTGCAGACTGCATAGTTGGCGCAGTAGGCTCAACTTGGTCACTGGAAGTGACTGCGGTAGGAGCTTTGGACTTTATCCTCTTCCTTTTTCTTTGTCTGGCAGTGTTATTAAGGGCAGTTTCATCCTAATCCATCTCAGCAAGCTGAGCTGCTAACAGAGATCTATTAATCTCCTCACCTATGAAGAAATAAAGCAAGATCAATATCCAAGTTTGAAGCAATTGCCGCGGAATAAAAAGTCAAAGTGAATAGTATTACCTCCATCACCCATAACTTTGGGAACAAACTTGTTGGGAAAGATTCCTCCCTTGTTTGAAGCAATTACCGCGGAATAAAAAATCAAAGTGAATAGTATTACCTCCATCACCCATAACTTTGGGAACAGACTTGTTGGGAAATATTCCTCCCTTGTATATTGAAGCAGAGGTTACGAGAGTGATGAATGTCTTCTTTACAGCAAGAACTGTCGCGGCCTCACCAACCCTCTTCTCTTGCCGCTCACTCAGTTGCAAATAGTTAAGAACTGCAGAAAAATGCAAAGGTTAGTACAAAAACAAAACATGGAGAATAATATTAGACTATAAAAAAGGGATGCGACCATAATTCAAAAAGTCATTTACCAATCTTAGATGGACATCCCCATTGCCACGGTATCCTAAAGGTTCCCTCCCTCTCAGTCTCTTGGGGGTGGATCTCCCACCCTTCTTTAGAAATGAAAAAAATATTTTCCCTTTAAGTTCTTTACACTGGTAGGCCTCCGAGAATAATGGGTTTCATCTATGTCGCGGACAGAAAAGTAATAATACCCCGTCAATTTTATGGAGTTTTTCTTTGGGCAGTAGAAATAGAAAAACTCCGCAGGAGTAATGTCTCTCTTGAATTTCTTCTTCCACAACACAATAGACGCAAGAATTGCCCTCTAGCCATTGGGATCTAATTGGGCTGGTGTGACACCCCGACTAATTAAATACAGGGTAACTACTCCTTTATTAAATTAATACAAAATGCCAAGTTGGTTCAGTTAACATCATCACTGTCAAAAACATTTTAATGATTACTAACCACCTAGTATATTAAAAGTGAGTGGCCAAGTTTTAAGTTAACTCTGATTAACATGCAATAAAAGGATAATGAAAGAATAACAACCATTCACCATAACCAAGCAATAGAATAACCAACAACATAACAATAAGTCCGGAGGAAAAACTCCTCACAACGATCCCACAACTGAACTAAATAAAACAAAGTATCCTGAATTAATTACATGCCAAAAGTCTGAAAATCTGCAATAGAAAATGTTTCTAATAGAAATGGGCGACATGCCCTACAACTGATGAAAGCTGAATATAGAGTCAAGATAGATGAAGCGTCTACTAGCAAAGTCCTGTAACTTCCACAAACAGCTACAGCTCGTCACCTGAATGAAAATCCTATGCATGGTGTCCTTGTGGCTGGGCACCTAAAATGGTTTTTACAAAAAGTAGATTTGAAAGCAAACGGGTCAGAGCCCGAAAGTGGAGAGTATTTAAAATAGCAAGTGATTTAATAACATTAAAACAACGAATGCAAAATACATGTTAGGGCGTGCACTCACATGAAATACTCACCTCTCGACTAATTTGTGCACTCCTACGTACCGTACCCATCTAAGTAACTTATAAATATAACCAAACCGTAATAAGTTATACCCCTTACTACTCGATTCTCATTATGCATTCTAGCGTTATCAATTAAATGGAGAGCTTTACTTAAACTCGGATTCTCGATTATTAGCAATACAATTCATTACAGGTTACCCCTTTATAGTTACTCAAAGCGTTTTTATATTTATACTCACAATACCAACATGGAAGTTCTCATTAATTTAAGTGTATATTAGTCACGCCATAAATATACAATACAAGCACCCGAGACTAAGCTGCGGTGCACACATACTCTGCTATCCATCCCGGTACATCACGTACATAAGGATCACGCATTCCGAATATCTCAGGAATCGTTCTCAGATAATAGCAAATCACAAACAATGGAGGCGAACACAGTCACATCACATGGGTCACGCACATACCTACGCTCCCACGATCAGCAGACTTATTAACATCCCAATAAGTCCTTCTCTGACCTATTTTCTCGAGGTACCAATCTAAATCCGGGCAACACAAGGATTAGAGGGCCCTAAGCGAACGTAAACCTCCCGTGATAGCAAGTATGGTAGGTATGTCATACACATAAAATCATATACATATACTAAGTATACACACATCTTAGTAACCACCATGATTTATTTGTGGTACACTTCTCATTCTCGTACCAACTTATAATGTTGCACAATTCATAAGTTCCCGGTTAATTCAATTATTTAAGTCGTCAATAGTTCACGCGTCGTAATAGTCACTCACGTCCTATTCCACAATTTCCATTCAATTCAAATCACACTTTTATGTTTTACACCTCAATATATCCCAAATGTCCCAACTATATCAATTTATCATCAAGGGAATAGTATCTCTACAATTAAATAAGGTTACGGGACACACGAAATCAAAACAGGCCAAAAAGCCTAAACTGTCAGCTCGTTAGAAGTCTCGTTCGAACGAGGCTGTTCGAACGAGAGTTCGTTCGAACGAACTGGGCATCTAACGAGATCTCGTTCGAACGAAATGCATCGAACGAACATCCCTCTCGTTAGAAGGCAAACTGTCAACTCGTTAGAAGCTCGTTCGAACGAGCTCGTTCGAACGACCTGGGCAGGTCTTCTAACGAGAGGCCAGTTTCGAGCCCAGATTTTCCTATTCTCGTTTTTCCATCTTTTCTTCACCTCTAATCTCATCTAGACATCAATCCAACAATTGTTCAAGGTTTCTAATCATTCCTAAACACACTTAGGTCATATACTAACGTGTTTTGTGGGGTTAATTCATCATAAACATCATCCAAATATCAAAACTCTACATTTTTCCCAAATCTCAAGAACATGAACCCTAGAAATTTTTAGATCATCAATGAGCCTAATAAAATCCGTTTTTGTATCACAAAAAGTAGTAATTATTTTAGTTCAATCATCCAATAACATTTCTACATGCAAACCTATATCCAAAATTAAATTTATAACTTCCAATTTTATGGGTTTTCATCAATCTCCCAAACAAATGAAATTTTAGAATTGTCTAAGCATGGAAGAGACATTCACTGCAAAATAATGTAAATTAAACCACTTGCCTTATGTATTTCTCTGATTTTGATGGCGAATTGATGAGTTTCTCTCTCTCTCTCTGCAGAATTCTTCTCTCTCTCTCTCTCTACAAGTCTTTTTCTCCAAGGTGACAATGGAGGCTAGGGTTTGCCTTAGGAGACTCTTGGAACTAATTCCAATAACTCCCGTAGCCCATTAAGTCATTTAGTATTGTTAGTGGGTTTAGTGGGTAAAGTCCAAATCAGATATAAATTCCTAATTTTTGTGGGTTTTAATTCCCAAATATCCAAAATTACCAAACTACCCTTATATGTTGCCGGCATGACCTAAAAATGCCCCGGGACCCAAACTAAACCCTCGGCTAGTGTTTTCTGACTATTTCGACCCTTCCGGACGCGTTGGCGCACTCAAAACGACCATACGATTAATAGAATTAAAATTCACTTTTTAATTAAAAATAATATTCCTGACGCGACTGTCACACGCGTCTCAACAAAATTTCCAAATTGCCGTATTTCAATCTCACGACAAATTTCATTATTCATTATTCATATATAGCCATATATACTCATTAAAATCAAATACCAACTCGCATCTCGCTAGTATTTTTTATCCGAATTAATTCCCAATTAATACACATTTAATTCATTTAATCCCATAAATAAATATGATAAAAATACGGGGTATTACATACTTCCCCCCTAATAACAGAATTTCGTCCCGAAATTCGGAAATAGAAAGTACCTGGTAAGAATAACTCTGGATACCGTTCGCGCATCTCATCCTCGCGCTCCCATGTGGACTCCTCGACATTATGATGTCGCCACTAAACACGCACTAATGGGACTATCTTTGACCGCAGTTTCCGCTCACTTCGGTACAAAATAGCAATCGGTCCCTCCTCGTAGGAGCTATCAGGCTGGAGATCGATGTCCTCCAAAGCAATGTGAGAATGAGCCAAATCGTCTCTAAGATATTTCCTTAGCGAGGAAATATGAAACACATCGTGAATCCGATGCAAATGCTCCGGTAACCCAAGTCTATACGCAACCGGCCCAATCCGCTCAATAATAGGAAATGGTCCCACATATCTCGGTGCCAACTTCCCTTTCTTCCCGAAATGCATAATCCCCTTCATAGGAGATACTCTGAGCAAGACCTGGTCCCCCACTTCAAATTCCCTGAAGGACCTCTTCGCATCAGCATAGCTCTTTTGCTTGTCCTGAGCTACCCGAATGCGACTCCGTATCAGCTCTATTCTTGCCGAAGTATCCTGAATCACTTCCGACCCAAGTAGTTTGTTGTCCCCACCTCCAACCAACATGCTGGGGAACGACAAGGTCTACCGTACAGCGCCTCAAATGGAGCCATGCCAATGGTGAACTGGTAGGAGTTGTTGTAAGCAAACTCCACCAGTGGAAGATACTGCTCCCATCCACCCCCAAAATCAATGATGCACATACGTAGCATGTCCTCCAACATCTGGTTTGTATGCTTGGTTTGCCCATCGGTCTGCGGATGATAAGCCGTACTCAAACGCAATTCCGTGCCCATGGCCTCCTGAAAACTCTCCCAAAAATTGTGAAACAAATATCTTGTCTCTGTCAGACACGATATTTAGGGGCACATCGTGAAGTCTCACTATCTCTGCAATAAAGAGCTGGGCATACTGTCCCAAAGTGTAGTCCGTCCTTACGGGTAAAAAATGAGCGAGTTTGGTCAACCTGTCCACAATTACCCAAATGGAGCCGTGACCCCTCTGTGACGTAGGCAATCCCGTGATAAAATCCATGGATATGCTCTCCCACATCCACATTGGGACCTCTAATGGCTGTAGAAGTCCTACCGGTCTCTGATGATCCACTTTTACTAGCTGACAAGTGGCGCATTTAGAAACAAACACGGCAATATCTCTCTTCATCCCGCTCCACCAATACTGACATCTCATATCTTGGTACATTTTATCCCCACCGGGATGTACCGCGAACCGTGAGCCGTACGACTCTGTCATCACCTCGTGTCGCAGTTCCTCCCCTTATGGGACTACCAGTCTGCCATTGAAGCGTAATCCCCCGTCTGAGCTAACGGTATAGGACTCGGCTCCCTCTGCTAATAATCGAACTATATGCTCCTGACAGAATGAGTCATCTGCTTGTGCCTTTACCACTCTCGTGACAATCTGTGGTGTAACAGTCATCACCGACATGAATGATCGGGCCACTGCATCCTGGTGTCCCAACTCCTTCCACTTGGACTTCCACACCCCTGCCACTTCATCTACTGGCCTACGGCTCAACGCGTCTGCTACCACGTTAGCCTTCCCCGGGTGATATTGGATATCAAACTGATAGTCCTTCACAAACTCAAGCCACCTTCGCTGTCGCATATTCAACTCCTTCTACGTGAATAGGTACTGTAGGGACTTGTGGTCCGTGAACAATCGAAACTTCTCTCCCAAAAGATAATGTCTCCAAATCCGAAGGGCAAATACCACTGCCGCTAACTCCAAGTCATGAGTGGGGTAATTCTTCTCATGAGGCTTTAGCTTACGGGAAGCATAGGCTATGGCCTGACTCTCCTGCTGCAATACACCTCCAAGTCCTTGCAAGGACGCATCGGTGTAGACTAGATACTCAACTCCCGGTCTCGGCAATGCTAACACAGGTGCTGAGGTCTATTTATCCTTCAACTCATCAAATGCCAACTGACAGGCATCACTCCAGATGAATGGCACACCCTTACAAGTCAGATGTGTCAAAGGACCCGCTATCTTCAAAAATTCCCGAATGAACCTCCTGTAGTATCCTGCTAGGCCCAAGAAACTACGGATCTCAGTCAGTGTCGTGGGCTGTCCCCACTCCCTCACCGCGGATACCTTCCCCGGATCAACATATATCCCCCGGTCGGAAATAATGTGTCCCAAAAACTGGACCTCCTTCAGCCAAAATCCGCACTTCTTATATTTTGCATACAGCTCGTTCTGACGTAGCGTCTGCAAAACCTGCCTCAAATACTCTGCGTGCTCCTCCTCTGTCTGGGAGTAAACCAAAATATCATCAATGAAGACAATGACGAATTGATCAAGGAACTCTTTGAACACCCTATTCATCAAGTCCATAAACACTGCTGGAGCGTTGGTCAAGCCAAAAGGCATAACCCAAAACTCGTAAGAACCATATCTCGTTAAGAACGCAGTCTTCGAGACATCCTCTTCCCTGATACGCAACTGATGGTATCCCGATCGCAAATCAATCTTCAAGAAGAAAGAAGCTCCTCTCAACTGGTCGAATAAGTCATCGATTCGGGGCAACGGATATTTATTCCGTATCGTGACCTTATTCAACTCTCGGTATTCCACACACAACCTCAACGATCCATCCCTCTTCTTTACGAACAACACAGGGGCACCCCACGGCGAAGTAATCCTCCGTATAAACCCCTGACCCAACAACTGCTCAATATGATCCCGAAGCTCTCGCATCTCTGCCGGAGCCATACGGTACGGTGCGCGTGCTATAGGTCTCGTATCTGGTAATAAGTCTATGACAAAGTCTATCTCTCGACTGGGGGGTAGGCCTGGTATCTCCTGAAACACATCGGAATACTCCCTGACAACTGGGATCGAATCTAAAGGAATCACAAACTCCTTAGAGGTATCCTCCTCTATGTAATACAAATGAGCGGTTGAGCCTCCCTCTGGGCGAGGCATCGCCACTACAAACATCTCTTGCCCCGGAATGGCAAAAACAATGCTCCCACCGAAGCAATCAATCATGGCTCTATAAGCTGCGAGCCAATCCATACCAATAATCACATCGTGCTCATGCATATCTAATACCAACATGTCTGCAGGTAATACCAAACTACCAATCTCTACCCCCACTCCCCGGCATATAAAGAAAATAAGTGACCCACTCCCCAATGGTGAGTCTACACACGTCACTGTGCTCTCTGCTGTGGCTAACAACCCTAAGGCTTTCGCAAAATTTGTAGCTATAAAATAATGCGTTGCCCCCGTATCAAACAAAACCAGACCCATAGTTCCATGGATAGGAAACATACCCTCAATAGCGGGTGGTGCCTGTGGAGCTGCTGCCTGCTGAAGCTGGTATACTCTCCCATACTGCAGCTGCCCCTGCTGAACTGGGACCGCTGGAATGGGTGGTAATGCTGCCATCTGTGGTGGCGCCGGGAGGGCGGCGGGAAACACGGGTCTCTGTGGCTCCTGTCGAGCACCCTGCTGCTGCTGCGGGGCCCTGCCCCTATCAGGACAGTCCTGGCGTTTATGGCCAGTCTTGCCACAAACGTAACACTTCCCTGGGAAGTTCCCCTCTCTGTCCCTGCTGCCCCTGACCCTGGTGGCCGTTACCGTTCCTCCCCTGGCCCTGCTGAAACTGTTGTTGGCCATTCTGACCCTGCTGGCCCTGATGGCTGTTCGGACCCTGATGGCCCTGTTGGAAACCTCCCTGTCCATACCTGAAATTTCTCGATCTGAACCTCTTGTGATCCCCCTGCTGGGAACCTTGGTCACCCTGTCTCTGCCCCTGAATGGATTATGCCCCACTGGCACCATGTCCTCCAGTCCTTCCCTGATGGCTGGACTCTCCCAATCTCTTGCCCTCAGCCATGTGAAAGTGGTGATCCTGGAAGTGTAATAGTGCAGCGTTAACCACATCAGAGTAAGTGGCCAATGATAGATTCCCCAACAAATGCTGATGGATCCTCCATGTCAACCCGTCTGTAAATTTCTGTATCTTCTTCTCTTCTGTCGGTATCTCATCCGGAACAATATTCAACAGATTGGTGAATTCGGCCTCATACTCGGCCACAGTCTTACCTTCCTGCCTGAGATTCATCAACTTCCTCCTCATTTCCGTGTGAACAGCTAACGGAAAATACTTGCGGTCAAATCGCACCCAAAACTCCTGGATCGTGAGAGTATCTCTCTCCTCCACGGTGGTAATAGACTCCCACCACTGCAGTGCAGAACCCACTAGCTTAAAGGTAGCTAGTATCTGCTTCTGGACATCGGTGCACTCATACATCCTCAGGTGCCGCTGAATGTCCTTCCTCCACTTACTCGAAACCACAACATCGGAGCTACCTGCGAACTCCGGTGGGTGTGCTTTCTGAAAAGCATCACATACACGTTCCCAAGCAGATGGGAATGCATGTGCCTGAACAGGCGCGGCTACTGGCGCCTGAGGTGGTGCCTGCTGAACTACGGCTAGTGCGGCATTTACCGCCTGGGCCACAATGGCTGCAACCTCGGCGGCATTCATCGTACCCTGAACTGGTGCGGGCTGTGGTTCTGGCGTAGCATCCCTGGGAACCCGTTGTGCACGTCGTGGAGGCATCTGAAATAAGAATAATGTTTATAAGTTCGCAGTTATAAACTTGAAATAGCTGAAGAATGTAGCATATACAAAAGAATACAACAGTCCTAAAATATAGGGCTCTACATCAAAGAAAGATCAGCGGAAACATAATAAGCCGTACAAATCCTAAAGGACACTAGAACCTGATGCTCTGATACCACCTGTGACTCCCCGACTAATTAAATACCAGGTAGCTACTCCTTTATTAAATTAATACAAAATGCCAAGTTGGTTCAGTTAACAACATCACTGTCGAAAACATTTTAATGATTACTAACCACCTAGTATATAAAAAGTGAGTTGCCAAGTTTTAAGTTAACTCTGATTAACATGCAATAAGAGGATAATGAAAGAATAACAACCATTCACCATAACGAAGCAATAAAATAACCAACAACATAATAACAAGTCCGGAGGAAAAACTCCTCACAACAATCCCACAACTGAACTAAATAAAATAAAGTATCCTGAATTAATTACATGCCAAAAGTCTGAAAATCTGCAATAGGAAATGTTTCTAATAGAAATGGGCGACATGCCCTACAACTGATGAAAGCTGAATATAGAGTCAAGATAGATGAAGCGTCTACTAGCAAAGTCCTATAACTTCCACAAATAGCTACAGCTCGTCACCGGAATGAAAATCCTATGCATGGTGTCCTTGTGGCTGGGCACCTAAAATGGTTCTTACAAAAAGTAGATTTGAAAGCAAACGGGTCAGAGCCCGAAAGTGGAGAGTATTTAAAATAGCAAGTGCTTTGATAACATTAAAACAACGAATGCAAAATACATGTTAGGGCGTGCACTCACATGAAATACTCACCTCTCGACTAATTTGTGCACTCCTACGTACCATACCCATCTAAGTAACTTATAAATCTAACCAAACCGTAATAATTTCTACCCCTTACTACTCGATTCTCATTTTGCATTCTAGCGTTATCAATTAAATGGAGAGCTTTACTTAAAATCGGATTCTCGATTATTAGCAATACAATTCATTACAGGTTACCCCTTTATAGTTACTCAAAGCGTTTCTATATTTATACTCACAATACCAACATGGAAGTTCTCATTAATTTAAGTGTATATTAGTCACGCCATAAATATACAATATAAGCACCCGAGACTAAGCTGCGGTGCACACATACTCTGCTATCCATCCCGGTACATCACGTACATAAGGATCACGCATTCCGAATATCTCAGGAATCGTTCTCAGATAATAGCAAATCACAAACAATGGAGGCGAACACAGTCACATCACATGGGTCACGCACATACCTACGCTCCCACGATCAGCAGACTTATTAACATCCCAATAAGTCCTTCTCTGACCTATGTTCTCGAGGTACCAACCTAAATCCGGGCAACACAAGGATTAGAGGGCCCTAAGCGAACGTAAACCTCCCGTGATAGCAAGTATGGTAGGTATGTCATACACATAAAATCGTGTACATATACTAAGTATACACACATCTTAGTAATCACCATGATTTATTTGTGGTACACTTCTCATTCTCGTACCGACTTATAATGTTGCACAATTCATAAGTTCCCGGTTAATTCAATTATTTAAGCCATCAATAGTTCACGCGTCGTAATAGTCACTCACGTCCTATTCCACAATTTCCATTCAATTCAAATCACACTTCTATGTTTTACACCTCAATATATCCCAAATGTCCCAACTATATCAATTTATCATCAAGGGAATAGTATCTCTACAATTAAACAAGGTTACGGGACACGCGAAATCAAAACAGGCCAAAAAGCCTAAACTGTCAGCTCGTTAGAAGTCTCGTTCGAACGAGAGTTCGTTCGAACGAACTGGGCATCTAACGAGATCTCGTTCGAACGAAAGGCATCTAACGAACATCCCTCTCGTTAGAAGGCAAACTGTCAACTCGTTAGAAGCTCGTTCGAACGAGCTCGTTCGAACGACCTGGGCAGGTCTTCTAACGAGAGGCCAGTTTCGAGCCCAGATTTTCCTATTCTCGTTTTTCCATCTTTTCTTCACCTCTAATCTCATCTATACATCAATCCAACAATTGTTCAAGGTTTCTAATCATTCCTAAACACACTTAGGTCATATACTAACGTGTTTTGTGGGGTTAATTCATCCTAAAGATCATCCAAATATCAAAACTCTACATTTTTCCCAAATCTCAAGAACATGAACCCTAGACATTTTTAGATCATCAATGAGCCTAATAAAATCCGTTTTTGTATCACAAAAAGTAGTAATTATTTTAGTTCAATCATCCAATAAAATTTCTACATGCAAACCTATATCCAAAATTAAATTTATAACTTCCAATTTTATGGGTTTTCATCAATCTCCCAAACAAATGAAATTTTAGAATTGTCTAAGCATGGAAGAGACATTCACTGCAAAATAATGTAAATTAAACCACTTGCCTTATGTATTTCTTTGATTTTGATGGCGAAATGATGAGTTTCTCTCTCTCTCTCTCTCTCTGCAGAATTCTTCTCTCTCTCTCTCTCTCTACAAGTCTTTTTCTCCAAGGTGACAATGGAGGCTAGGGTTTGCCTTAGGAGACTCTTGGAACTAATTCCAATAACTCCCGTAGCCCATTAAGTCATTTTGGATTGTTAGTGGGTTTAGTGGGTAAAGTCCAAATCAGATATAAATTCCTAATTTTCGTGGGTTTTAATTCTCAAAAATCCAAAATTACCAAACTACCCTTATATGTTGCCGGCATGACCTAAAAATGCCCCGGGACCCAAACTAAACCCCCGGCTATTGTTTTCTGACTATTTCGACCCTTCCGGACGCATTGGCGCACTCAAAACGACCATACGACTAATAGAATTAAAATTCACTTTTTAATTAAAAATAATATTCCTGACGCGACTGTCACACGCGTCTCAACAAAATTTCCAAATTGCCGTATTTCAATCTCACGACAAATTTCATGATTCATTATTCATATATAGCCATATATACTCATTAAAATCAAATACCAACTCGCATCTCGCTAGTATTTTTTATCCGGATTAATTCCCAATTAATACACATTTAATTCATTTAATCCCATAAATAAATATGATAAAAATACGGGGTATTACAGCTGGGCTAACTTCATCGTTTGGAAAATTCTTATAACTACAACTGGTACAGGTAGCTGCAACCCATACACAAAAGCGTGAAGGGGGGTGGAGATCCCCTCATCAATAATCACAGAGCACGACCTTTCTTCTACGGATGGTGTCGTGCAAACCATATTATAAGGAAATTCAAAGGCCTCAACCACCTGATCAACCCACTATTGGGTCATAGTGTTGTGAACATTGAGGGTAGAAAGAGGTCTCTCAGCCTCCCAAATGTGCCAGCAGGTGCGTCCCTAACCTCAGATGTACCCACTGTCGCGGCATCTATATCCATTGGTTGGTTGCTTGAGTTAGCAACTTCCTCCTTGACCGCGGAGTCTGAGTCTGAATCTAGCACTACACAGTGTGGGTAATTTCTCAACTGGCACGGCCCTATTGTCCTCAAAGGAAGCACTAAAGGAAGCTCAGGAGGAGAAACTCCAAAGTGTTTGTTCCAAAAGTTTTTGAGAATCAAAACTCATATGGCTGCTGCAACACCTGAAAAGTAGAAAGGGTACGCAGTTAGGTGCCGCAGCCAATACGGTTATATAGGCATCTTAGAGGCCGCGGTTGGAAAAATGATATATCAAGTTTTAAGGATAAAGTAGAACTGCTATAAAATTTGGCTAACTACATGTGTTGGGCTATAGAATCCTATAAATCAACTTTTGTCACGGCATATTATTTCATGGTATATTCTTACATGTCGCAACCATTGGGTTGTTAGCAAAGCATTGAGGACACTAACCTAGGCCAAGGTAAAATTTTTATATACAAGCATTGCTTAATTATGGTGCAGCCATTCATAAACAGGATGCGGACCTCATATATCATAGGGTGCGGCCCTAGTTTGTTTACTTAACTAGCCGCAACTCCTTTTATTCACTAGCCTAAGGGTAAGTTGATATTTATCGTACAAACATTTTTAGGAGGCCGCAGCCAGACATGCCACATGCCGAGGCCAAATTCTTTAACAAACGAGTATTTAGGGTTGCCTAATTTGAGGATTGAAGAATTAGAATGTGAAAGGTTTGTTCAAGAACAGTGGTATGTTCCAACAGAACTTTATTTTATGGGTTTATTACATGGATGAAGCCTTAGAAGCACCTTATGAAGATCAGTAATTACAGAAATTTGAGTTTTGTTACAAGATCAATTCGTTATGAAATGGGCAGATACGAGTTCAAATGGGAATCATTCAGCTACAATACTTATTTTTCAAAAACACAAGTTCAAATGGAAAAATCCCAATTAAAACCCTAAGTTTTTATCAATGAATTTGGGGATTTTTCTTAGAAAACCGTGTGTATTATCACAAACCATAAAATTATACAATACTTATTTGAAGCATGATTTGCAGAAATGACAAAAAATGAGAAAATCGATTGAAAGATTACCTGGAAATGGATGGAAATCGATTGCTCAGCCTCAAACCACTGTGACACCCGTACTAATTAAACACCGGGTAGCTACTCCTTTATAAAATTAATTCAAAATGCCAAGTTGGCTCAGTTAATAGCATCACTGTCGAAAACGTTTTATTATTACTAACCACCTAGCATTTAAAAAGTAAGTGCCAAATTTTATTAAATCTGATTAACATGTAACAAGAGTAATGAATAACTAAATAACACCATTCACCATACTGAAGTAAAACGAATAACCATCACAAAATGTAAATAAACTCTGGAGGAAAAACTCCTCAATACAAATCCCACAACTGATAAGTAAACTGAAATAAATAACTAAAACTGAATACTGAGCAATACACGCTAGAGTCTGAAAACTGAAATGTAAAAATGTCTAATAGAATTGGGCAACATGCCCTACAACTGATAGATGCTGAGACTGGAATCCAAATGAGAGAGGCGTCTAAAAGCAAGTCCCTGTAGCTTCCACAAACAACTACAGCTCGTCACCTGAATGAGAATCCTATGCTTGGTGCCCCTGTGGCTGGGCACCCAAAATGGTTTTACAAGAAAATATATTTGAAAGCAAATGGGTCAGAGCCCGAAAGTGGAAATCATTTTAAAAACCTGCAAGTGCTTTAAAAACATTTAAAACATTAAATGCAAAGTAGATGTTAGGATGTGCACTCACATTAAATTCTCACCTCTCGACTAACTGTGCACTCCTAACGTAAGTACCCATCTATAACGACACAAACCACTAGCTAAGTGACATCGAATTTAGCTAGACTTATCAAAGGTTCTACCCATATTACTCGGTTCCATTTATCATAACAACGCTCATAATTAAATAGAGGTTTAACGTAAACTCAGTTACTAAATATGCCATTGATATAACTATCAGCTAACTCATTATATATCTCGAAGCAATACCGTAATATTTTTACAACATTAACATGAGGATTTCCATATTTTTAATGTATATTATTCACATCATAAATATACGATACAAGCACCCCGCAATCTAAGCTATGGTGCACACATACTCTGCTATCCATCCCGGTACATCACGTACATAAGGATCACATATTCCGAATCTCTCAGGAATAGTTCAGATAACACAAATCACAAATAGTGGAGGCGAACACAGTCACCATCACATGGGTCACGCACATACCTACGCTCCCATGATCATGCAGACTTATTAATATCACAATAAGTCCTTCTATGACCTATGTTCATCAAGGTACCAGTCTAAATCCCCCCCGTAGGCACACAAGGATTAGAGGGTCCTAAGCGAACGCAAACCTCCCGTGATAGCAAGTATGGTAGGTATGTCATACACACAAATACTATATCAATACCAAGTATACACGCATCTTAGTAATCACCGTAGTATAATTGTAATACTCTACATCATTATACCATTTCCAAACTTATATTTTTCAAGTCTCCCGTTAATATAAAGTTAAATTGCCGACACGTCTCACGCCGTAGTCCCTTAGCCCTAAAACCTATCTATAATAGATTATTAGGTTCCGATTATTCCCAAATATAACATCTTTATTCCTAAGGTCTTTAATTCTGCTCTAAACCTTATTTCGTCAATTTACACAATTTTACACTCTTAACCCAAACGTTACCTCTCTAACGAATTTCAATAATCTAGAATAATTCCTCGAATTGTTTTCTAATTAAAGTCCACTATAATAATCACACCTACTGGTCTTCCTTAAGGGTGAGGGTATTCATAAGTTCTCCAAACATATTCTCCGAGGGTTTCCACCATTAAAATCATATTAAGGAAAATTTCACTCATTCTGGGAAGGTCGATCGATCGACCTATGAATATCGATCGATCGATCTAGTCGATCGATCGACTGATGAATGTCGATCGATCGATCGAACAGGTATGGCTACGGACTGCTTCGTTCTGCAGATTGTAAAAACGTCCCAAAACTTATTTCTAACGTGTGATTCTCAAATATAACGTTATAGTAATGTCATATAACAATCCTACAATATTACTAACGTCCATAAATCAATATTTCAACAACTATAGGCTACATATGGATCAATCTTCATCAAAAACCTAGTTTTTCTGATTTTTCTCAAGAACAGTCATGAACTTCATCTTAAATCCGTTTTTGGTATAACAAAAGTCGATAATTCTCTTAATATAATCTTCCAGTAACATTCTACATGCAACCTATATCCCAAAATTTAAACTAATAACTCCAATCTTATGGGTTTTTCATTATCTTCCAAGAACATACAAAATTTATGAATAATCTAACATGGAAGAAGCATTCTCTGAAATTTAAATGGAATAAATCACTTGCCTTGGTTTGATTTCGGATTTGGTGTTGGTTTGGTGAAGAATCTCTGCAGAATTCCTCTCTCTCTCTCTCTCCTTCTCCAAGCTTTCTTCTTCCAAAGATGGCTATGGTGGCTAGGGTTTTCTTTGGGAGAGTTGGAAGACTAAATGATAACCTACGTAGCTTATGGGGTTAATAAAGGGTTGGTTGGGTCAATTCCTTATCAGATTACAACTCTCAATTTTCGTCACTTTTAATTACCCAAAAATACCAAATTACTAAAATACCCTTTAAGTTGCCGGTATGGTCTAAAAGTACCCCGGGACCCAAACTATACTCCCGGCTAGTGTTTTCTGACTATCTCGACCCTTCCGGATGCGTTGGCGCACTCAAAACGACCATACGGATTATAGATTTTAAAATCACTTTTAATAATAAAATAATATACCGTGACGCGGCGGTCCCACGCGTCTCAACAAAATTTCTAAAATGCCGTATATAAATCTCACGACAAATTTTATAATACCAAGTCCATATATAATCATATATGCACATAATCAAATACCAATTCGCATCACATTAGTATTTTTAACCGGATTAATTTCCAATTAATACGCAATTTAATTAATTAATCCCAAAATAAATATAGTCAAAAATACGGGGTATTACATACTTCCCCCCTAATAACTGAATTTCGTCCCGAAATTCGAAACTAGAAAGTACCTGCTAAAAACAGCTCTAGATAACGTTCGCGCATCTCATCCTCGCGCTCCCATGTGGACTCCTCGACATTGTGATGTCGCCACTGAACACGCACTAACGGGACTATCTTTGACCGCAGTTTCCTCTCGCTTCGGTCCAAAATAGCAATTGGCCCCTCCTCGTAAGAGCTATCCGGCTGGAGATCGATGTCCTCCACAGCAATGTGAGAATGAGCCAAATTATCCCTAAGGTATTTCCTCAGCGAGGAAATATGGAACACATCGTGAATCCGATGCAAGTGCTCCGGTAGTCCAAGTCTATATGCAACCGGTCCTATCCGCTCAATAATAGGAAACGGCCCCACATACCTCGGTGCCAACTTCCCCTTCTTCCCGAAACGCATAATCCCCTTCATCTGAGATACCCTGAGCAAAACCTGGTCCCCCACTTGGAACTCCCTGAAAAATCTCTTCGCATCAGCATAACTCTTCTGCCTGTCTTGAGCTACCCGAATGCGACTCCGAATCAATTCAATCCTTGCCAAAGTATCCTGGATCACTTTTGGCCCAAGTAATTTGTTGTCCCCCACCTCCAACCAACATGCTGGGGAACGACATGGTCTACCGTACAATGCCTCAAACGGAGCCATGCCAATCGTGAACTGATAGGAGTTGTTGTAAGCAAACTCCACCAGTGGAAGGTACTGCTCCCATCCACCCCCGAAGTCAATAATGCACATGCGTAGCATGTCCTCCAACATCTGGTTGTTGCGCTCTGTCTGCCCATCGGTCTGCGGGTGATAAGCCGTACTCAACCACAATTTCGTGCCCATGGCCTCCTGGAAACTCTCCCAAAACCTCGAAACAAATATCTTGTCTCTGTCAGACACGATATTCAGGGGCACACCGTGAAGTCTCACAATCTCTGAAATGAAAAGCTGGGCATACTGTCCCGTAGTGTAGTCAGTCCTTACGGGTAAGAAGTGAGCGACCTTGGACAACCTGTCCACAATTACCCAAACGGAGTCGTGACCCCTCTGCGACGTAGGCAACCCCGTGACAAAATCCATGGATATGCTCTCCCACATCCACACCGGAACCTCCAACGGCTGTAGCAATCCTGCTGGTCTCTGTTGATCCACTTTTACAAGCTGACAAGTGGCGCATTTCGAGACAAACTCAGCGATATCTCTCTTCATACCGCTCCACCAATATTGCCGTCTCATGTCTTGGTACATTTTGTCCCCTCCGGGATGTACCGCGAACCGTGAGCCGTGCGACTCAGCCATAACATAGTGCCGCAATTCTTCCCCTTCCGGAACTACCAACCTCCCATTGAAGCGCAATCCCCCGTCTGAGCTAACGGTATAGGACTCGGCTCCCTCTGCTAGTAATCGAACTATCTGCTCCTGACAGAACGAGTCATCGGCCTGTGCCCGTACTACCTTCGTGACAATCTGCGGTGTAACGGTCATCACAGACATAAAAGATCGGGCCACTGCATCCTGGTGTCCCAATTCCTTCCACTTAGCCTTCCACACCTCTGCCACCTCATCTGCTGGCCTGCGGCTCAACGCGTCTGCTACCACGTTAGCCTTACCCGGGTGGTACTGGATGTCGAACTGGTAGTCCTTCACAAACTCAAGCCACCTACGCTGCCGCATGTTAACCTCTTTCTGCGTGAACAGATACTGTAGGGACTTGTGGTCCGTGAACAGCTGAAACTTCTCCCCCAAAAGATAGTGCCTCCAAATCCGTAAGGCAAATACCACTGCCGCCAACTCCAAATCATGTGTGGGGTAATTTTTCTCATGAGGCTTAAGCTTACGGGAAGCATAAGCTATGGCCTGTCTCTCCTGCTGCAATACACCTCCCAGTCCTTGCAAGGACGCATCGGTGTAAACCAAATACTCAACTCCCGGTCTCGGCAATGCTAACACAGGTGTTGAGGTCAATTTGTCCTTCAATTCATCGAATGCCAACTGACAGGCATCACTCCAGATATATGGCACACCTTTACGAGTAAGATGTGTCAAAGGACCCGCTATCTCTGAGAAACACCGAATAAATCTCCTGTAGTATCCTGCTAAGCCCAAGAAACTACGAATCTCTGTTGGTGTCGTGGCCTCTCCCCACTCCCTCACCGCTGACACCTTTCCCGGATCGACAGATATTCCCTGGTCGGAAATAATGTGACCCAAGAACTGGACTTCCTTCAACCAAAACCCGCACTTCTCATATTTTGCATACAGCTCGTTCTGACGAAGTGTCTGCAAAAACTGCCTCAAATGCTCGGCGTGCTCCTCCTCTGTCTGAGAGTAGACCAGAATGTCATCAATGAAGACAATGACAAACTGATCGAGGAAATCTCTGAACACCCTGTTCATCAAGTCCATAAACACTGCTGGAGCGTTGGTCAAGCCGAAAGGCATAACCCGAAACTCATAAGAACCATATCTCGACAAGAACGCAGTCTTCGAGACATCCTCCTCCCTGATACGCAACTGATGGTATCCCGACCTCAAGTCAATCTTCGAGAAGAAAGAAGCTCCTCTCAACTGGTCGAATAAGTCATCGATTCGAGGCAACGGATACTTATTCCGTATCGTGACCTTATTCAACTCTCGGTAGTCCACACACAATCTCAGTGAACCGTCCCTCTTCTTCACAAACAAAACTGGAGCGGCCCAAGGTGAGGTACTCCTACGAATAAAGCCCTGCCCTAACAGCTGCTCTATCTGATCCCGTAGCTCTCGCATCTCAGCTGGAGCCATACGGTACGGTGCACGTGCTATAGGTCTCGTACCCGGTAGCAAGTCAATAACGAAGTCTATCTCTCGACTGGGTGGTAAGCCTGGTATCTTCTGAAACACATCTGAATACTCCCTGACAACCGGGATCGAATCCAAAGGAATCACAACCTCCTTAGAGGTATCCTCCTCTATGTAATACAGATGAGTGGTCGATCCTCCCTCTGGGCGAGGCATCGCCACTATAAACATCTCCTGCCCCGGAATGGCAAAAACAATGCTCCCGCTGAAGCAATCAATCATGGCCCTATATGCTACGAGCCAATCCATACCGATGATCACATCGTGAACATGCATGTCTAACACTAACATGTCCGCAGGTAATACCAAACCACCAACCTCTACTCCCACTCCCCGGCATATAAAGAAAATAAGTGACCCACTCCCCAATGGTGAGTCGACACACGTCACTGTGCTCTCTGCCGTAGCTAACAATCCTAAAGCTTTCGCGAAGTGTGTAGCAATAAAACAGTGTGTAGCACCCGTATCAAATAACACCCGACCCATAGTGCCATGGATAGGAAACATACCCTCGATCGCGGGCGGTGCCTGTGGAACTGCAGCCTGGTGAATGTTGTAGACACGTCCATACTGTAGCTGCCCCTGCTGAGCTGGGACTGCTGGAATGGGTGGCAATGCTGCCATCTGTGGCGGTGCAGGAAGAGCGGCGGGAAACATGGGTCTCTGTGGCTCCTGGCGAGCACCCTGCTGCTGCTGTGGGGCCCTGCCCCTATCAGGACAATCCTGCTTCTTATGGCCTATCTTGCCACAAGTAAAGCACTTCCCTGGGAAGTTCCCTCCCCTCTGCCCCTGCTGTCCCCGGCCCTGGTGGCCGTTACCATTCCTCCCTTGGCCCTGCTGGCCCTGATGGAACTGCTGCCCATTCTGCCCCTGTTGGCCCTGCTGGCCATTTGGACCCTGATGGCCCTGACGGAAACCTCCCTGTCCCTGCCTGTAGTTCCCTGACCGGAACCTCTTATTGTCCCCCTGCTGGGTACCCTGCTCAGTCTGTCTCTGCCCCTGACCGGTCTGTGCCCCGCTGGCACCATGTCCTCCAGTCCTGCCCTGATGGCTAGACTCCCCTGACCGCTTGCCCTCGGCCATATGAAAACGGTGGTCCTGGTAGTGCAATAGTGCAGCGTTAACCACATCAGAATACGTGGCCAACGATAGGTTCCCTAGCAGATGCTGACGGATCCTCCAATTCAACCCGTCGGTGAACTTCTCTATCTTCTTCTTCTCTGTTGGAATCTCGTCTGGAACGATATTCAACAGATTAGTGAACTCGGCCTCATACTCGGCCACTGTCTTGCTCTCCTGCCTCAGACTCATAAGCTTCCTCCTCATCTCTGTATGAACTGCGGACGGAAAATACTTGCGGTCAAACCGCACCCAGAACTCCTGAATCGTGAGGGTATCCCTCTCCTCCGCGGTGGTAATGGACTCCTACCACTGCAGCGCAGATCCAACTAGCTTGAAAGTAGCTAGCACCTGTTTCTGAACATCAGAGCACTCATGCATCCTCAAGTGCCTCTGCATATCCTTCCTCCATTGGCTCGAGACTACTACATCTGAGCTTCCTGCAAACTCTGGCGGATGCGCTTTCTGAAAAGCGTCGCGTACACGCTCCCAAGCAGACGGGAATGCATTAACCTGGACTGGCGCGGCAACCGGCGCCTGAGGTGGTGCCTGCTGAATCACGGCAATCGCGGCATTCACCGCTTGAGCTACTATAGCTGCAACCTCAGTGGCGTTCAACATGCCCTGAACTGGAGCGGGCTGGGGTTCGGGCATTGCATTCCTGGGAACTCGTCATGCACGTCGTGGAGGCATCTGAAATAAGGACAAAGTTTATAAGTCTACAGTTATAAACTTTAAAATAGCTGAAGAACGAAACGTACACACAAAGAGTACAACAGTCCTAAAATATAGGGCTCTATATCAAAGAAAACGTAGCGGAAACATAATAGCCGTACAGATCCTAAAGGACACTAGAACCTGATGCTCTGATACCACCTGTGACACCCGTACTAATTAAACACCGGGTAGCTACTCCTTTATAAAATTAATTCAAAATGCCAAGTTGGCTCAGTTAATAGCATCACTGTCGAAAACGTTTTATTATTACTAACCACCTAGTATTTAAAAAGTAAGTGCCAAATTTTATTAAATCTGATTAACATGTAACAAGAGTAATGAATAACTAAATAACACCATTCACCATACTGAAGTAAAATGAATAACCATCACAAAATGTAAATAAACTCTGGAGGAAAAACTCCTCAATACAAATCCCACAACTGATAAGTAAACTGAAATAAATAACTAAAACTGAATACTGAGCAATACACGCTAGAGTCTGAAAACTGAAATGTAAAAATGTCTAATAGAATTGGGCAACATGCCCTACAACTGATAGATGCTGAGTCTGGAATCCAAATGAGAGAGGCGTCTAAAAGCAAGTCCCTGTAGCTTCCACAAACAGCTACAGCTCGTCACCTGAATGAGAATCCTATGCTTGGTGCCCCTGTGGCTGGGCACCCAAAATGGTTTTACAAGAAAATATATTTGAAAGCAAATGGGTCAGAGCCCGAAAGTGGAAATCATTTTAAAAACCTGCAAGTGCTTTAAAAACATTTAAAACATTAAATGCAAGGTAGATGTTAGGACGTGCACTCACATTAAATTCTCACCTCTCGACTAACTGTGCACTCCTAACGTAAGTACCCATCTATAACGACACAAACCACTAGCTAAGTGACATCGAATTTAGCTAGACTTATCAAAGGTTCTACCCATATTACTCGGTTCCATTTATCATAACAACGCTCGTAATTAAATAGAGGTTTAACGTAAACTCAGTTACTAAATATGCCATTGATATAACTATCAGCTAACTCATTATATATCTCGAAGCAATACCGTAATATTTTTACAACATTAACATGAGGATTTCCATATTTTTAATGTATATTATTCACATCATAAATATACGATACAAGCACCCCGCAATCTAAGCTATGGTGCACACATACTCTGCTATCCATCCCGGTACATCACGTACATAAGGATCACATATTCCGAATCTCTCAGGAATAGTTCAGATAACACAAATCACAAATAGTGGAGGCGAACACAGTCACCATCACATGGGTCACGCACATACCTACGCTCCCATGATCATGCAGACTTATTAATATCACAATAAGTCCTTCTATGACCTATGTTCATCAAGGTACCAGTCTAAATCCCCCCCGTAGGCACACAAGGATTAGAGGGTCCTAAGCGAACGCAAACCTCCCGTGATAGCAAGTATGGTAGGTATGTCATACACACAAATACTATATCAATACCAAGTATACACGCATCTTAGTAATCACCGTAGTATAATTGTAATACTGTACATCATTATACCATTTCCAAACTTATATTTTTCAAGTCTCCCGTTAATATAAAGTTAAATTGCCGACACGTCTCACGCCGTAGTCCCTTAGCCCTAAAACCTATCTATAATAGATTATTAGGTTCCGATTATTCCCAAATATAACATATTTATTCCTAAGGTCTTTAATTCTGCTCTAAACCTTATTTCGTCAATTTACACAATTTTACACTCTTAACCCAAACGTTACCTCTCTAACGAATTTCAATAATCTAGAATAATTCCTCGAATTGTTTTCTAATTAAAGTCCACTATAATAATCACACCTACTGGTCTTCCTTAAGGGTGAGGGTATTCATAAGTTCTCCAAACATATTCTCCGAGGGTTTACACCATTAAAATCATATTAAGGAAAATTTCACTCATTCTGGGAAAGTCGATCGATCGACCTATGAATATCGATCGATCAATCTAGTCGATCGATCGACTGATGAATGTCGATCGATCGATCGAACAGGTATGGCTACGGACTGCTTCGTTCTGCAGATTGTAAAAACGTCCCAAAACTTATTTCTAACGTGTGATTCTCAAATATAACGTTATAGTAATGTCATATAACAATCCTACAATATTACTAACGTCCATAAATCAATATTTCAACAACTATAGGCTACATATGGATCAATCTTCATCAAAAACCTAGTTTTTCTGATTTTTCTCAAGAACAGTCATGAACTTCATCTTAAATCTGTTTTTGGTATAACAAAAGTCGATAATTCTCTTAATATAATCTTCCAGTAACATTCTACATGCAACCTATATCCCAAAATTTAAACTGATAACTCCAATCTTATGGGTTTTTCATTATCTTCCAAGAACATACAAAATTTATGAATAATCTAACATGGAAGAAGCATTCTCTGAAATTTAAATGGAATAAATCACTTGCCTTGGTTTGATTTCGGATTTGGTGTTGGTTTGGTGAAGAATCTCTGCAGAATTCCTCTCTCTCTCTCTCCTTCTCCAAGCTTTCTTCTTCCAAAGATGGCTATGGTGGCTAGGGTTTTCTTTGGGAGAGTTGGAAGACTAAATGATAACCTACGTAGCTTATGGGGTTAATAAAGGGTTGGTTGGGTCAATTCCTTATTAGATTACAACTCTCAATTTTCGTCACTTTTAATTACCCAAAAATACCAAATTACTAAAATACCCTTTAAGTTGCCGGTATGGTCTAAAAGTACCCCGGGTCCCAAACTATACTCCCGGCTAGTGTTTTCTGACTATCTCGACCCTTCCGGACGCGTTGGCGCACTCAAAACGACCATACGGATTATAGATTTTAAAATCACTTTTAATAATAAAATAATATACCGTGACGCGGCGGTCCCACGCGTCTCAACAAAATTTCTAAAATGCCGTATATAAATCTCACGACAAATTTTATAATACCAAGTCCATATATAATCATATATGCACATAATCAAATACCAATTCGCATCACATTAGTATTTTTAACCCGGATTAATTTCCAATTAATACGCAATTTAATTAATTAATCCCAAAATAAATATAGTCAAAAATACGGGGTATTACAACCACCTTGTGCCAACTCAAACCGCCTCACACACTAGCTTGAAAGTTCTCCAGAAAAGTCAAGATGAAGAACAAACAGATATTTACCTTCAATATGCTCTCAAGGGTTTGGGAAAAGTAATGAAGGCCACGTCTAGTTAAAAAAGTCCATGGGACGATGAACCATCGGTTCGGATTGCTGTGACAACTTGAGAAGAGGGCACTTAACTGTTCAGTCGCAACCCCAATCCTTATCTCTTGACACTACGACTTGGGGGCTTATTGATGACACAAATATAGAACCCTGATGCGAAATGTGTGTAATGTCCATGTGACAAAGACTTGTCACCACAGCCTATCACTTACAGGCTGCGGACCTACCATTTATATACCTCACTGGTCTACTTCCACGACCCCTACTTGCTATAGGGTGTGGCCCCAATTTGATCATATTAACTGGTTGCAGCCCCTTTCATCCACACCAGCAACATAGCATCTATACCACCTATAAATAGAGGATTACACCTCGAGATAGGGGGATGGATTCCTCATCCGGTTCCAGGTTCATTTCTTACACCAACCCCTAGATCAAAGCCAACTATTCTCTCGACATCGCTCTCCAGACCACTCAGTCCATCTTGGGGGCTACTCACCTACATCTCATCCAACTCCCCGACACACTAAAATCATCATAGTCATGTACTATATTATATTCTCATGCTTGTACGCCTCTTTAGGCCTAATTACTATGTACCAAATAGCATATATAATGAGAGTGTGGCACCAAAGTGGACGTAGGCTAATTTTTATAGCCGAACCACGCTATATCTTGTCTTTTATCTCTCTTTAGTTGATCTATTTGCGTATTATGCACTTTATACTTGATTTGTTGGTACGAGAATGACAAGTGGACAATTTCTCGTATCATTAGGCACCATTTTATATGGTTCCTTTGAAATGGGCATGGCCTCGGGCATAAGGTCAATAGTGAACTCAATTTTTCTATCTAAGGTCAATCCCAGAAGTTCCTCGAGAAAAACAATCTCAATTTTTGTGATAACGGGAACATATCCTAATTCCACTTTAAACTTTTTACTGTCTTTGACATAAGCTAAATAGTCGCGACATCCACCTTTTAACATTTTCTTAGCTCTAAAAGATTACATCATCAAAGCTTATTACTTGGCTTATTTCCTTAAAAACTCACTTTGGCCTCTCCATATTTACGAATGAAGATCTCTTTCCTAATACCATCAATTCTAATAGAAATAGGTGGATAGTCAGTCCATGCCTAGGATCACATTAAATTCCTCCATCTTTAATGGAATTAAATCAACTTCAAAATATTGGTCTCCTCTTTTCGTAGCACATCCCATAATGATGGTTTTAACCTCTAACGGTACTATTCCTACCTTGGTGTCAATTACTAACGGAGGGTTAAAATTTTAGGTCCTTACCTTTATCGTTCGAGTAAAAGTAGTAGATACAAAAGATTGTGTGGCACCGGAATCAAAGAGCATATAAGCATTTATATCATCAATAGTAATAGTATATAATATAACATCGTCGATCTTTTTAGCATCCTTAGCATTCAGAGAAAGAACTCTCATTGGAGGTCGCGTCTTATTGGCATCCTTGTTTGGAACTCTGAACTATTTATCCTTGTGGCTCAGCTTGTAACATTTGTAACAGCTCATTCCCAAGGGGGAACTTTTGGCAAAGTTTCTCTTCATTTCGTAGTTGAAGAAAGTGACATCCGTAGTATCAACCTTCTCAAACCATTTTTTCTTCATGGCCCTTGAATTTGGTAATAGTTTCTCAACCTGTTGTTGTGGCTTGCCATCCTTCTTTGATCCTTCATATCTTATTTTCCTCTTTTCTCTATTGGAATTTAATCCTTCTTTAAAATATTGCTCCATAATTTGAGACACCTCCATCAACTTAGTGTACGTCCGCAGACTCAACCCAATAACCCTTTTATGAATCCATATTCCAGGCCTTTTTTAAACTTCTTGGACTTCCATTTTGTGTTATTAACAATATAAGGGAAAAGTGTGATAACTTCCTAAATGTGGCTTCATATTCATCCACGGATATTATACCTTCAGTTAGCTCCGAAAATTCCACCTCCAGTTTCTCCTTGGCCGCAGCAGGGAAGTATTTCTCATGGAAGAGCTCCTTAAATCTAACCCAAAAAATGGTCACAAACTCTCCTCCAAGTTGTGTTCTCTTGACTATCATCCCATAATTATTGGCCTCAGCCTCAAACATCAATGAGGAAAAGGACACCTTTTATTTCGTCGTGCAATTTAGCACCTCAAAGATCTTCTTAGTCTTTCTTATCAAAGCATCAGACTTCAAGGGGCCAGGTTCTCCTTTAAAGTGTAGCGGCCCTGATTTCATGAAATGCTCAATGATGCAACCCAAAAGCTTCCCCAAATCTTTTCTTGCAGTCATTGCTCTACACAGGGCTCCCGTGAACCCAACCACTATTTCTAGCACTCTTTCCCCATTTGCCTCTTTGTTGGGGATAACAGGCCCGTGATTACGGAATTATTAATCATAGATCCCCTAAATCCTCTATAATATCTTCTTATCATTGTCTTTTAGTAATAATCACACACTTATAAGTCTAATATCCTAATTCGAGGTTCCAAATCGTGAGTCTACCTATAATATTTATCTCGTCCTCTTATGGTTCTCATAAAAGAATGCTTTGATACCATTTATAATGTTTCCCTATCAGGATATGGGGTTATATTACTTTATCTCAGATGGAAAGAATTTAAAACTTATATTAAACTCAACTTATAAGGCTGCAGCCTTAAAACGTTGTCAACCTCACTATTAGAGTTGGTAAAATATCCAATCATCACAATAAATGAAAATATAATTTAAAAAGGATTATTCTCCGACATAGATTCTTCTAAGATAACAACACAAGTCTTTAATACTTACATGACATAATCTCCCCATTCCATAGAAGCCTCTTTATAATATAACATAAACTAAATAAGGGATAACCACAACTAAATATGAAATTTCTAAATCTATAGATGCTCTAACTACAAATGTACTTTAGTGCCCAAAAATACTCTTATCATCTATGACCTATGATTATCTCCATGGATTATGAACATGTTCCCGGCCACTCAAATGAATGACTTTGAACATCCCTGTAAGGGTCAAATCAAATATATTAAACCTACCTGTGAGTGTTAGTATTCATAGAGAAATATATACATTGACAAAGCTATAAAAACCAATGCAAATTAAGATATTTTACAACAAGAGAATATAGGAAGGAAAAATATGTTTTATTCCCAACCCCTCAAAATTCAATGATGTCCCAAGGCTCAATCTCCCTTAGTTCACCATGTTGTCCGCAACCTTAATTTTTATGGCCTTAATTTCTCAATCTCCACAGCCTTATTCTAAGTGTCTATTGAACTACTCATACCATAAGCCGTAGTCATTTATCCTTCCTAATTCTAGGATGAATGATCCGTAATCTATTATTAATTTTATTATCTTAGTCGAGCTCTGCTAAGGTGCAAGTCCAATAACTAGTCTAGGGTCAATCTCCCTAGAACTAATCATATTGACCTCAAGCATAAAGAAGGAGTCCATCTCCAGACAAGATGACTTTTTCATCTAATAATAATGTCATGGTATCAATACCGAATCCCACCCAACTCATACCGATAGGCACAATCATATAATTCCTATGTACACGACCTCAACGATGGGCTTAGAACTCCTTATCTCCATACAAACACTACACCAAAACTGCTAACTTATCACGATCAAAAACCTTGACAAGTCAAACTTGTCACGGTCTTTGATCGTGACAAATTTTGGGGTGACAAATGAATTTGTCACAGACTTGTCCCAGTCAAAAATCGTGACAAGTTCATTAGAGTTGTCACGGTCTTTGACCTTAACAAATTTGTCACAGTCAGAGACCGTGACAAGTCCGTGACAAATAAAAAATTGTCACGGACTTTGATCGTGATAAGTTCATGACAAGTTCCTTTGTCACGGACTTGTCATGGTCAAAGTTCGTGACAATTCTGGGCAGATTTTAAAAAAAATTGTTGGGCAGTATGGCCACTTCCACTGCCTAGCAGTATATTTGTACTTGTTATAGCAAAATGGTACCTGTTCAAATATCATATATATAGAGCAACCAAAACAAAATACAAATATCCGTAACCAACATGTAAATATAAATAACCAAATACAAATATCCATATCCAAACCAACTTGTACCAAATTAAAAAAATACAAATATAATCCAATATCAAAATAAAATAAATATAAATAATGTCATGGCATAGGGTCTTGAACAGGTCGAAGGAGGAAGGAAGGCCACATGACATATGCATTAACATGACCATCAATTCGTTGAACGCCGCATTGTTCGTGCAACCACAAAGGTGAGTTCTCTCTTTTGGACAAAACATGCATGACAAGCACCTTTGCCTCAATGTCTTGCAAGGGACATCCATGAACCACCGTACCCGTGAGGGCTCTCGGATCCCTCAACCCCCTCGCTATTGGCTCCCCACCAAATATGTTAAATAAAAGCACTCTTGGCCAATAAATTGTTGACATAGACCGTTCGACGGGGGTCAAGATGGAAAATGGATCATATGACGATGAGTCCATGCGTATCGGCGATGAAGCAGTGATGTCTTCGTCTACCTCCTTCTCCTTCTCCTTCTCCTTACCATTTCCCTTTCCTTTGCCGTCATCGAAAGTGGACCGCCACTTACGCTTATTAAAGGCGTACATATCTAGGACCGTCGTCTCCAACCCGATAGCTTATCGTCATGGGTGTCCACTTTATGAACTAACCCGGTGTTTCTTGTTTCGTGACCTCATTTTTTTTCCACCTCACGAACTCTATACGCGTCATCAACTAAATCCTCTATCATATTATGATCTACATTGTTCTCCCTTTGTACATCTATCCTACTTGTTGAAGGTTATTATAAAGGTTGCTCGATGACAAAAGGAACTTTCAATTGCCCATGAAAATTCCAAAATCGATAATTATCTTGCATACCCCATCTTAAAAAATGTAGTTCAACTATTTTCCACTCAAACATCTTATCATTCTTACACTTAGCACATGGACAATGGAACTCTTCATCATTATGACATCTCTTTGCGTATTTCACAAATTCATTAGCACCTTTGCGAAAACATTCCCTAATCTATTTGTCTCACACATACACTCTTTGTATTTAGTATATCCCATCACAGATGCTACAAACAATCACATATTATGGGTAAGAAGCGTATATTTGTGGATTAGTATAAACAAAAGTGTGAACATTTAGTTCCCATTATATACTTTACTACAAGATTGACATCTCATCTTTCGGTGTTATATTATAAAAATAATATAATTCCTATTTCCTCCATCTAATCTAAAGGGTGAGTAGTCCTATCCTATTCAATACCGCATATTTTTGTAATACACTGAACTGCTCATGCACATTGTTCCAATTTGAGAACAATTCGGCAGTGTGTCCCCATAGTTCTTCAAGTACACGACATAGATTCGTAAGTGTAAGTCTTATTTCAATTTATCAATTAAAATAACACTTAGAATCGCATCATCTAGTATGTACCCGTAGACCATTAAGATACGGCATCAGAACTTCCCCTAAAAGTAAAAAGTTTAAGCCCCTAAGAATATTATTATACAGAAACTATGTCGTCCCAAACTGTCTAAACGAAACAATTCGAGAGATCTCATTACAAGGGTAATGACTCTCAAACGGGTCTAAGTGCTATTAAATTCGTACGCATAAGAACTTGAAGGCTAGTATCTTTGTGCATTATATGTAATTTAAATTAGTTATAAATGTTACAGAACCATTATGGCATGGATTCAAATGAGAATACATACAGGCATGCACCCCCTGAAGCAAGTGTTATATAAGAAGTTGACTTAATGTAAATTTACATATGGGCTATCTATTGCGGCTCTCGTTATTACCTTTTACCCTCGCTACTTGTTATATAACACTTGCTTTGTGGGCTACATGCATGCATGTATTCTCATGTGAATGCATGATTACTTATTACTTGTTGTACATAGTATGTTTCGTTTAATTATGTCTTATTTATATTCAATTTTTACATTGTTATGTTTCATTTCACATCACAACCCTAAATGTTAGAGAATGCCAAGGGCTAACCAACTCAATGGCCATCTAAGTGTTTAATTTCCCCAGTCAACAACAATTCAAGAATTCAAAACAACAATGCAAATAATAATGTCTTTTATTAGAAATTCCTAGGGCCTACCAACTCAATGGCCATCTAAATGTTCAAATCCACCAGTCAACAATAATTCAAGAACCCCAAACAATTCAACAATCTCTCTCTCTCTCTCTCTCTCTCTCTCTCTCTCTCTCTCTCTCAGAGAGAGAAATGTATATATTGAGAGAGAGAGAGACCAAAATATGTGTGTAGAGAGAGAGAGAGAGATAGCGGTCGCTGCTGCAATGAAAGAGAGAAACTAAATTTCAATTTCAGAATTGAATATCAAAAATCAAATATGCCCTCTACCAAAAAACAAAAACCAAATACCAATTTGAATTACAATTTCAATTTCTAATATTAATATTAATATTAATTTTAATTTTAATTTAGCATGCCAATTTCAATTTCAATTTCAATTTCAAATTCAAATTCAAATTCAATTTTAATTTTAAATTTAAATTAAAATTTAATTTATAATACTAATTCCTATTTCCTCCATCTCCTCTAAAGGGTGAGTGCTCTTATCCCATTCAAGACCGTGTATTTTTGTAATATACTTAACAACTTATGCACATTGTTCTAATTTGAGGAAAATTCGGTAACATATCCTCATAGTTCTCCAAGTACACGACATAGATTTCCTAGTGTAAGATATGACAAAAGAACTTCCCCTAAAAGTAACGAGTTTAAGCCACTAAGAATATTATTATACAGAAACTATGCAATGCCAAACTATCCAAATGGGACAATTCGAGAGATCTCACTCTCGAACGGGTCTAAGGGCTATTGAATGTATATGCATAAGAACTAGAAGGCTAGTAACTATGTGCACTTTATGTGACGGTTGTAGTATGTTTCATTTCATTATGTCTTATTTATATTTGATAATAATGTCTATAGTGGTGATTTTGTAACAATCTGCCTAATTAAATATCGGGTGATCAGTCCTTCATTTAATTAAATTAGAATATCCAGTTGGTTCATTCTCAGCATCACTGTCGAAAATGATTTCTTTATTAATCACCTAATAGTTAATTAAGCTAAGTGTCAAAAACTTTTTTCCATTTTTAATTTAATTAAAACCATTCCACAACACGGAATAATAATATGCAATAACACATCACAACTGAATTAACTACAACAAGAATAAATGTGACTAGAATAACTCTCCAGTTAAATTATAAATTTTACACTAAATAAAACTGATATCCACAATGCTTACATAAATAATTACAACCTCTAGAATCCTAGGCGACATGCCCTAAATGAAGTAGACACTACCGATAAGTGAATCAACAGAAAGGAAGCGTCTAAACAAAATCTGCATCCCTGTTAGTAGCTATAATCCATCGTAACATCCATAATCTATGATGGGCATCCCTGCTGCTAGATACCTGATGTACAAGATATAGTAGAGACAAGAATATGCAAGGAAACGGGTCAGAGCCCGATTGTAATAGATTTTAAAAATAGCAAGTGCTTAATAATTACAATTAAGCATTTATTATGTACATGTTAGTTTCTCGGGCTCTCTCTTGAGAATTCTCACCTCTCATCTAGAGTGCATACCTATCGTATCTCAGTAATTTCCTAATTAAGGTTCCCTCCTAACTAGTTTCCACAACATAATTCTAGCCCATAACATAAACCCGTATGTCCCATACCATACGTAATATAATTATTCATATTCATTTCTCTTTAATATGAAATAGTCTTGTTACAACCTTGGAATTAAGTGTTCACATACTTAATTCAATTCATATTTCATTATTTATTTCTATCAACAACATTACACAGTAGATTAAATCAGAGTTATATTTTTAATCTACAATTTCACACAGAAGATTACATCTATATATCTACAATGTCACACAGTAGATTACATCACAGTTTATATATATAGTATCACACTAATTATATATATACGAATACGTCACCTCCCCAGTCACAGCTACTGTGTATGCATACTCTGCTCTCATGTCCTGATACATAATGTCACTGTATAGAGGACAATTGATTCGGTGTCTCTCCCGAATCATATCATAACACAAATATATTGGAGGCGAGCATAATCCCCAGCCAAATGGATCACACACATACCTACGCTCCCATTCAACCGTCGAAACTATCATTACACCGATAACACATGTCCAAGGTCCTAAGTTCAGGGTACGAATCTAAAATCCTCCCAAATGGACCCATAGGATAAGATCGTCCACAACGCGAAACCTCCACCCCGATAGCAAGCAGCGTAGGTATGTCATATATACAAATAATAATATACGTATTCATCACACTTATATAAATATAACATCCATAAGGCATTCACACAACCATATGATTCCCATACGTAGTATTTTTATCTATCAAATCCTACATATTAAAGATTATGATTTTAGTTCTTTATTTTATATTCCCAAGCCTGACTCATTACTCGAAGATTAATTAAGTATTCCTTAACCTAATTCAGTAGGTAAATGTCTACACCCTACTAGTACATGTCATCACAACTTCCCCAATTCTATGAATTAAACTCATCTTTAATTAGATTTAAATCTCGATAACCCTTAATTCATTCTTAACCCTTCATTTTATATCCTAGGGTTAATCCCACCTATTCCTAAGGTTATATCGGTAATTAACAACTCTCTTACTACTGGTCCCAACCTTAAATCATCATTTATCCAATTTAAAGCCCAAGTAACATAAGTCTCAATAATAACTCACTTAATTAACACTTGTTAATTTCCCCTCATTCAAAAATCCCAAAAATAATATTTTCCCGGTCTTAGGTATATCCTACTGCGCTTCCGTAAGTCCCATTAAGTTCATTTAATCATCATAAAAGATTACTCAAAGTTTGGGATTTAATCAACAATTTAAAAGAAAATATTTCACATTTCCAGGGGGAGTCGACCGATCGATCGACTAGATATTGCCCAGTTTTCTGCATTGTTTTTTCCCTATGGGTTTCATACTTTTTAATCATCAAACCCTTTATCAAATAATCCCAAACTCCCCAATATTCATTCCATATGATATACCAAGATACATAAATGATTTCTAATAATCAAATCACTTAAAATCATCAAGAAGGTTGGATTTAAAATATATTATTTCTAGAAAAACTCATATTTTATATTTATCCATGAACATCATATAAACTCCAATTTTTCTTCACCAAATGATTACCAATTTAATATCATTAAATCCAGATTATATACCATCTTATATGAATAAGTTCTAACATATCCAAAATCATTTAAACATCATTAACATGAATCAATTTACTCAAATCCCATTTTATTCTCAAGAGCTCTAATTTTTTTACTATATCATCAATAAGAGTGTAAATCTCACATTTCTTCACAAGATAATATAAAATTCATGGGTTTTATTCTATACTCAAAAGAGATCATTCCTAGATAATATTCATTTCAAAGATCCATTTAAAATTATCACAAATTTATCTTTGTTCATGCAACTTTTCAGAATTTTCCTAACTATCCTAACATGGACAATATAAAAGTTAATATTGCAATAATTAATCACTTGCCTTTAGATTGTAGGTCTGATCCGTTGGGGATGATACTCTACTAGTGGTCCTATCTTTTTTCGGCCAACTTCCGGCAGTGGTGGTGGTGGCTTTTGGTGGTGCAAGGTGGTTGTCCTTTGGTTTCCTAGAAAAGTCTCTTTTTCTCCCATAGAAAGTCTATCAATCTCCCCAAAACCTTTTCCTCTTATTTTTGGTGAATGAACCTAAGCTCTCTATTATCTTTACTTATAAAATAAACTCATATTTTTGTAGTTACTATTAACCTCCCTTGTAAAATGACCAAAATACCCCTCCGGGGTATCCTTTCGGTTCCAAAATGAAGATGCTGGAAATAGCACCACTAGTCAAGGTGTTTGTAAGCTCAAACGAGTGATAACATTGGCAGCACAAAAGTATACTGAATATAAGAGATTAAGGTGAGGAGAAGAGGATGAACACTTGAATACAAGTGGTTCATCCAAGCTGGCCTACGTCAACTGTGAGTGTGTGTGAGTAATATCATTGAATGAAGACACTAATGGCCATGGATACAATCTCTCAAGATTTATCTCTCTACTGTGTAAAGTGATAGAGTTTTAGCTAGGGTTGTAATTTTCGATCCCTTTGCAAGCTAGAGGATGACCTCTATATATAGTGTTTGGGGGGGGGGGGGGCGGGGTGTAATGTACCCCTCAAGCATGCAATGAGAATGTGCATAGAGATCCAGCCAGTGAAACGATGACACCTGGCTCATCTTCAACCAAGTAATGATGACCTCACGTGGAGGGAATGATTCAGTTATAACATATTTGTCCACGTTCTCCAAGCCATACATGTACGCATAGAAGCTCGGCTATCTTTGCTTGGTACCAACCTCGGCCTGGGTAAGTACGAGGTTGGTGAGGTACGACCCTTACCTTGGCTGGGATGTCAGCCGAGTTTAGATATGTGGAAGTTCGGCCAGGGCCAAGATTGACCTGATACTTGTGTGACACCCCGACTAATTAAACACCGGGTAGCTACTCCTTTATAAAATTAATTCAAAATGCCAAGTTGGCTCAGTTAATAGCATCACTGTCGAAAACGTTTTATTATTACTAACCACCTAGTATTTAAAAAGTAAGTGCCAAATTTTATTAAATCTGATTAACATGCAACAAGAGTAATGAATAACTAAATAACACCATTCACCATACTGAAGTGAAACGAATAACCATCACAAAATGTAAATAAAACCTGGAGGAAAAACTCCTCAATACAAATCCCACAACTGATAAGTAAACTGAAATAAATAACTAAAACTGAATACTGAGCAATACATGCTAGAGTCTGAAAACTGAAATGTAAAAATGTCTAATAGAATTGGGCAACATGCCCTACAACTGATAGATGCTGAGACTGGAATCCAAATGAGAGAAGCGTCTACATACAAATCCCTGTAGCTTCCACAAACAGCTACAGCTCGTCACCTGAATGAGAATCCTATGCTTGGTGTCCTTGTGGCTGGGCACCTAAAATGGTTTTACAAGAAAATATATTTGAAAGCAAATGGGTCAGAGCCCGAAAGTGGAAATCATTTTAAAAACCTGCAAGTGCTTTAAAAACATTTAAAACATTAAATGCAAAGTACATGTTAGGACGTGCACTCACATTAAATTCTCACCTCTCGACTAACTGTGCACTCCTAAAGTAAGTACCCATCTATAACGACACAAACCACTAGCTAAGTGACATCGAATCTAGCTAGACTTATCATAGGACCTGCCATTATTACTTGGTTCTATTATAACGCTCGTAATTAAATAGGGGTTTAATATAAACTCAGATGCTCAATATGCAATATATTATACTACTAGCTAACCCATTTTGTTTCTCAAAATAATACCGTGATATATATATGTTCAAACATTAACATGAAAGTTCTCATTAAATTAAATGTATATTATTCACATCATAAATATACAATATAAGCACCCCGAGAACTAAGCTCCGGTGCACACATACTCTGCTATCCATCCCGGTACATCACGTACATAAGGATCACATATTCCGAATCTCTCAGGAATAGTTCTCAAATAACAACATCACAAATAATGGAGGCGAACACAGTCACCTTCGCATGGGTCACGCACATACCTACGCTCCCACGATCCGCGGACTTATTAATATCACAATAAGTCTTTCAATGATCTGTGTTCATCAAGGTACCAGTCTATATCCCCCCCGTAGGCACACAAGGATTAGAGGGTCCTAAGCGAACGTAACCTCCCGTGATAGCAAGTATGGTAGGTATGTCATACACATAAACTATATACTAAGCATTCACACATCTTAGATATCACCATTTTAATAAGGTATAAGCTACATCATAATACCATTATTCCAAACTTATGTATTTCAAGTCTCCCGTTAATATAAAGTTAAATTACCAACACGTCTCACGTCGTAGTCCCTTAACCCTAAAACCTATCTATAATAGATTATTAGGTTCCGATTATTCCCAAATATAACATCTTTATTCCTAAGGTCTTTACTTCTGCTCTAAACCTTATTTCGTCAATTTACACAATTTTACACTCTTAACCCAAACGTTACCTCACTAACGAATTTCAATAATCTAGAATAATTCCCCGAATTGCATTCTAATTAAAGTCCACTATAATAATCACACCTACTGGTCTTCCTTAAGGGTGAGGGTATTCATAAGTTCTCCAAACATATTCTCCGAGGGTTTCCGCCATTAAAATCAAATTAAGGAAAATTTTACTCATTCTGGGAAGGTCGATCGATCGACCTATGAATATCGATCGATCGATCTAGTCGATCGATCGACTGATGAATGTCGATCGATCGATCGAACAGGTATGGCTACGGACTGCTTCGTTCTGCAGATTTGAAAACGTCCCAAAACTTATTTCTAACGTATGATTCTCAGATATAACGTTATAGTAATGTCATATAACAATCCTACAATATTAGTAACGTCCACAAACCACTAATTCAACATCTAAAGGCTACATATGGGTCAAACTTCATCAAAAACCTAGTTTCCAGATTTTATCTCAAGAACATTCATAAACTTCATCTTAAATCCGTTTTTGGTATAACAAAAGTCGATAATTCTCTTAATATAATATTCCAGTAACATTCTACATGCAACCTATATCCCAAAATTTAAACTAATAACTCCAATCTTATGGGTTTTTTTTCACTATCTTCCAAGAACATACAAAATTTATGAATAATCTAACATGGAAGAAGCATTCTCTGAAATTTAAATGGAATAAATCACTTGCCTTGATTGTTTCTGAATCTGGTGTTGGATTTGTAATCTCTTTCTGCAGATTTTCTGCAGAATTCCTCCTCTTTCCCTTCCTCTCTAAGCTTTCTTCTTCCAAAGATGACAATGGTGGCTAGGGTTTTCTTTGGGAGAGTTGGAAGACTAAATGATAACCTACGTAGCTTATGGGGTTAATAAAGGGTTGGTTGGGTCAATTCCTTATCAGATTATAACTCTCAATTTTCGTCACTTTTAATTACCCAAAAATACCAAATTACTAAAATACCCTTTAAGTTGCCTGTATGGCCTAAAAATACCCCGGGACCCAAACTATACCCCCGGCTAGTGTTTTCTGACTATCTCGACCCTTCCGGACGCGTTGACGCACTCAAAACGACCATACGGATTATAGATTTTATATTCACTTTTATTATCAAAATATTATACCGTGACGCGGCGGTCCCACGCGTCTCAACAAAAATTTCTAAAATGCCGTATATAAATCCCACGACAAATTTTATAATACCAAGTTCATATATAATCATATATGCACATAATCAAATACCAACTCGCATCACATTAGTATTTATAACCCGGATTAATTTCCAATTTATACGCTAATTAATTAATTAATCCCAAAAATAATTATAGTCAAAAGTACGGGGTATTACATACTTCCCCCCTAATAACTGAATTTCGTCCCGAAATTCGAAACTAGAAAGTACCTGCTAAAAACCGTTCTGGATAACGCTCGCGCATCTCATCCTCGCGCTCCCATGTGGACTCCTCGACATTGTGATGTCACCACTGAACACGCACTAACGGGACTATCTTTGACCGCAGTTTCCTCTCGCTTCGGTCCAAAATAGCAATTGGCCCCTCCTCATAAGAGCTATCCGGCTGGAGATCGATGTCCTCCACAGTAATGCGAGAATGAGCCAAATTGTCCCTAAGGTATTTCCTCAGCGAGGAAATATGGAACACGTCGTGAATCCGATGCAAGTGCTCCGGTAGTCCAAGTCTATATGCAACTGGTCCTATCCGCTCAATAATAGGAAACGGCCCCACATACCTCGGTGCCAACTTCCCCTTCTTCCCGAATCTCATAATCCCCTTCATCGGAGATACCCTGAGCAAAACCTGGTCCCCCACTTGGAACTCCCTGAAAAATCTCTTCGCATCAGCATAACTCTTCTTCCTGTCTTGAGCTACCCGAATGCGACTCCGAATTAACTCAATCCTTGCCGAAGTATCCTGGATCACTTCCGGCCCAAGTAGTTTGTTGTCCCCCACCTCCAACCAACATGCTGGGGAACGACAAGGCCTACCGTACAGTGCCTCAAACGGAGCCATGCCAATCGTGAACTGATAGGAGTTGTTGTAAGCAAACTCTACCAGTGGAAGGTACTGCTCCCATCCACCCCCGAAGTCAATAATACACATGCGTAGCATGTCCTCCAACATCTGATTGGTGCGCTCTGTTTGCCCATCGGTCTGCGGATGATAAGCTGTACTCAACCGCAATTCCGTGCCCATTGCCTCCTGGAAACTCTCCCAAAACCTCAAAACAAATATCTTGTCCCTGTCAGACACGATGTTCAGGGGCACACCGTGAAGTCTCACAACCTCTGAAATGAAGAGCTGGGCATACTGTCCCGCAGTGTAGTCAGTCCTTACGGGTAAAAAGTGAGCGACCTTGGACAACCTGTCTACAATCACCCAAATGGAGTCGTAACCCCTCTGCGACGTAGGCAACCTCGTGATACAGTCCATGGAGATGCTCTCCCACGTCCATACCGGGACCTCCAACGGCTGTAGTAATCCTGCTGGTCTCTGATGATCCACTTTTACAAGCTGACAAGTGGCGTATTTCAAGACGAACTCAGCGATGTCTTTCTTCATACCGCTCCACCAATATTGCCGTCTCATGTCTTGGTACATTTTGTCCCCTCCGGGATGTACCGCGAACCGTGAGCCGTGCGACTCAGCCATAACATCGTGCCGTAATTCTTCCCCTTCCGGAACTACCAACCTCCCATTGAAGCGCAATCCCCCGTCTGAGCTAACGGCATAGGACTCGGCTCCCTCTGCTAGTAATCGAACTATCTGCTCCTGACAGAACGAGTCATCGGCCTGTGTCCGTACTACCTTCGTGACAATCTGCGGTGTAACGGTCATCACAGACATGAAAGATCGGGCCACTGCATCCTGGTGTCCCAATTCCTTCCACTTAGCTTTCCACACCTCTGCCACCTCATCTGCTGGCCTGCGACTCAACGCGTTTGCTACCACGTTAGCCTTTCCCGGGTGGTACTGGATGTCGAACTGGTAGTCCTTCACAAACTCAAGCCACCTATGCTGCCGCATGTTCAACTCTTTCTGCGTGAACAGATACTGTAGGGACTTGTGGTCCGTGAACAGCTGAAACTTCTCCCCCAAAAGATAGTGCCTCCAAATCCGTAAGGCAAATACTACTGCTGCCAACTCCAAATCATGCGTGGTGTAATTCTTCTCATGGGGCTTAAGCTTACGGGAAGCATAAGCTATGGCCTGTCTCTCCTGCTGCAATACACCTCCCAGTCCTTGCAAAGACGCATCGGTGTAAACCAAATACTCAACTCCCAGTCTCGGCAATGCTAACACAGGTGCTGAGGTCAATTTGTCCTTCAACTCATCGAATGCCAACTGACAGGCATCACTCCAGATATATGGCACACCTTTACGAGTAAGATGTGTCAAAGGACCCGCTATCTCCGAGAAACCCCGAATAAACCTCCTGTAGTATCCTGCTAAGCCCAAGAAACTACGAATCTCTGTTGGTGTCGTGGGCTGTCCCCACTCCCTCACCGCTGACACCTTTCCTGGATCGACAGATATTCCCTGGTCGGAAATAATGTGACCCAAGAACTGGACCTCCTTCAGCCAAAACCCGCACTTCTCATATTTTGCATACAGCTCGTTCTGACGAAGTGTCTGCAAAACCTGCTCAAATGCTCGGCTTGCTCCTCCTCTGTCTGAGAGTAGACCAGAATGTCATCAATGAAGACAATGACAAACTGATCGAGGAAATCTCTGAACACCCTGTTCATCAAGTCCATAAACACTGCTGGAGCGTTGGTCAAGCCGAAAGGCATAACCCGAAACTCATAAGAACCATATCTCGACAAGAACGCAGTCTTCGAGACATCCTCCTCCCTGATACGCAACTGATGGTATCCCGACCTCAAGTCAATCTTCGAGAAGAAAGAAGCTCCTCTCAACTGGTCGAATAAGTCATCGATTCGAGGCAACGGATACTTATTCCGTATCGTGACCATATTCAACTCTCGGTAGTCCACACACAACCTCAGTGAACCGTCCCTCTTCTTCACAAACAAAACTGGAGCGTCCCAAGGTGAGGTACTCCTATGAATAAAGCCCTGTCCTAACAGCTGCTCTATCTGATCCCGTAACTCTCGCATTTCAGCTGGAGCCATACGGTACGGTGCGCGTGCTATAGGTCTCGTACTCGGTAGAAAATCTATAACGAAGTCTATCTCTCGACTGGGTGGTAAGCCTGGTATCTCCTGAAACACATCTGAATACTCCCTGACAACTGGGATAGAATCTAAAGAAATCACAACCTCCTTAGAGGTATCCTCCTCTATGTAATACAGATGAGCGGTCGATCCTCCCTCTGGGCGAGGCATCGCCACTATAAACATCTCTTGCCCCGGAATGGCAAAAACAATGCTCCCGCTGAAGCAATCAATCATGGCCCTATATGCTACGAGCCAATCCATACCGATGATCACATCGTGAACATGCATGTCTAACACTAACATGTCCGCAGGTAATACCAAACCACCAACCTCTACCCCCACTCCCCGGCATATAAAGAAAATAAGTGACCCACTCCCTAATGGTGAGTCGACACACGTCACTGTGCTCTCTGCCGTAGCTAACAATCCTAAAGCTTTCGCGAAGTGTGTAGCAATAAAACAGTGTGTAGCACTCGTATCAAATAACACCCGACCCATAGTGCCATGGATAGGAAACGTACCCTCGATCGCGGGCGGTGCCTGTGGAACTGCAGCCTGGTGAACGTTGTAGACACGTCCATACTGTAATTGTCCTTGCTGCACCGGAAAAGCTGGAATAGCTGGTAATTCTGTCACCTGGGCTGAAGTTGGAAGAGCAGGTGGGAAAGTCGGCCTCTGCGGCTCATGTCGGGCACCCTGCTACTGCTGCGGGGGTATTCTGCTCTTATCAGGACAATCCTGGCGTTTGTGGCCAATCTTATCACATTTGAAACACTTCCCTTCGAAGTTTCCTCCTCGCTGCCCATGATGACCACGGACTCGGTGAGCGTTATCATTTCTGCCCTGGCATTGCTGACCCTGTTGAAACCGTTGTTGACCATTCTGCCCCTGTTGCACTGGAGCTACTGGAAAGGTTGGTAGGGCTAGTACCTGAGATGGTGCTGGGAGAGCGATTGTAAACAGTGGCCCCGGTGGATCATTACGGGCATCCTGCTGCTGGGGAGCTCTAACACCTTCTGGGAAATTCTGGCGTCTATGGCCGTGTGTGCCACACACAAAACATCGGCCTCTGAAGTTACTCCCCCTCTGACTCTGCTGTTGACGATGTCGTCCTTGAAGACTAGGAACTTTATTCCCCTTTCGAAAATGCTTCATTGTACCACGTTGTCGATTAGAACCGACTCGGTCTTGGGCAATCAGTAGTTGAATTCTCAGGGTCCTCGCACATTTGTCTGCCTTATTCACATGCACTTGGCTAACCTCTCTAGGTCTTTTGCCTCCTTATAGTTGTATGTTGCGTTCTTGGTATTGTAAAACTGCAGTGGTAACTGCTTGTGCCACGATACCTGCTAACTCGGCTGTTGATATTCTCTCCAGGGATACCCGAGGTGTGAGTCGATCTTGCCCGTTGATTCCCTCAACCGTTCGAGCTAGTTTTTCTTGACGATCCATCTGAAAATTTAAGTAATTTGGATGAGTTCATCATTCAAATAAACAAACCGCGGAAGTATGAATTCACAAAGTACAGAGATGAATAAAACATTCCTAATATTTAGGGCTCTATATCAAAGAAAGCTCAGCGGAAAACATAATAAGCCGTCAGATCCTAAGGACACTAGAACCTGATGCTCTGATACCACCTGTGACACCCCGACCAATTAAACACCGGGTAGCTACTCCTTTATAAAATTAATTCAAAATGCCAAGTTGGCTCAGTTAATAGCATCACTGTCGAAAACGTTTTATTATTACTAACCACCTAGTATTTAAAAAGTAAGTGCCAAATTTTATTAAATCTGATTAACATGCAACAAGAGTAATGAATAACTAAATAACACCATTCACCATACTGAAGTGAAACGAATAACCATCACAAAATGTAAATAAAACCTGGAGGAAAAACTCCTCAATACAAATCCCACAACTGATAAGTAAACTGAAATAAATAACTAAAACTGAATACTGAGCAATACATGCTAGAGTCTAAAAACTGAAATGTAAAAATGTCTAATAGAATTGGGCAACATGCCCTACAACTGATAGATGCTGAGACTGGAATCCAAATGAGAGAAGCGTCTACATGCAAATCCATGTAGCTTCCACAAACAGCTACAGCTCGTCACCTGAATGAGAATCCTATGCTTGGTGTCCTTGTGGCTGGGCACCTAAAATGGTTTTACAAGAAAATATATTTGAAAGCAAATGGGTCAGAGCCCGAAAGTGGAAATCATTTTAAAAACCTGCAAGTGCTTTAAAAACATTTAAAACATTAAATGCAAAGTACATGTTAGGACGTGCACTCACATTAAATTCTCACCTCTCGACTAACTGTGCACTCCTAACGTAAGTACCCATCTATAACAACACAAACCACTAGCTAAGTGACATCGAATCTAGCTAGACTTATCATAGGACCTGCCATTATTACTTGGTTCTATTATAACGCTCGTAATTAAATAGGGGTTTAATATAAACTCAGATGCTCAATATGCAATATATTATACTACTAGCTAACCCATTTTGTTTCTCAAAATAATACCGTGATATATATATGTTCACTACATTAACATGAAAGTTCTCATTAAATTAAATGTATATTATTCACATCACAAATATACAATATAAGCACCCCGAGAACTAAGCTCCGGTGCACACATACTCTGCTATCCATCCCGGTACATCACGTACATAAGGATCACATATTCCGAATCTCTCAGGAATAGTTCTCAAATAACAACATCACAAATAATGGAGGCGAACACAGTCACCTTCACATGGGTCACGCACATACCTACGCTCCCACGATACGCGAACTTATTAATATCACAATAAGTCTTTCAATGACCTGTGTTCATCAAGGTACCAGTCTATATCCCCCCCGTAGGCACACAAGGATTAGAGGGTCCTAAGCGAACGTAACCTCCCGTGATAGCAAGTATGGTAGGTATGTCATACACATAAACTATATACTACGCATTCACACATCTTAGATATCACCATTTTAATAAGGTATAAGCTACATCATAATACCATTATTCCAAACTTATGTATTTCAAGTCTCCCGTTAATATAAAGTTAAATTACCAACACGTCTCACGTCGTAGTCCCTTAACCCTAAAACCTATCTATAATAGATTATTAGGTTCCGATTATTCCCAAATATAACATCTTTATTCCTAAGGTCTTTACTTCTGCTCTAAACCTTATTTCGTCAATTTACACAATTTTACACTCTTAACCCAAACGTTACCTCACTAACGAATTTCAATAATCTAGAATAATTCCCCGAATTGCATTCTAATTAAAGTCCACTATAATAATCACACCTACTGGTCTTCCTTAAGGGTGAGGGTATTCATAAGTTCTCCAAACATATTCTCCGAGGGTTTCCGCCATTAAAATCAAATTAAGGAAAATTTTACTCATTCTGGGAAGGTCGATCGATCGACCTATGAATATCGATCGATCGATCTAGTCGATCGATCGACTGATGAATGTCGATCGATCGATCGAACAGGTATGGCTACGGACTGCTTCGTTCTGCAGATTTGAAAACGTCCCAAAACTTATTTCTAACGTATGATTCTCAGATATAACGTTATAGTAATGTCATATAACAATCCTACAATATTACTAACGTCCACAAACCACTAATTCAACATCTAAAGGCTACATATGGGTCAAACTTCATCAAAAACCTAGTTTCCAGATTTTATCTCAAGAACATTCATAAACTTCATCTTAAATCCGTTTTTGGTATAACAAAATTCGATAATTCTCTTAATATAATCGTCCAGTAACATTCTACATGCAACCTATATCCCAAAATTTAAACTAATAACTCCAATCTTATGGTTTTTTTTTCATTATCTTCCAAGAACATACAAAATTTATGAATAATCTAACATGGAAGAAGCATTCTCTGAAATTTAAATGGAATAAATCACTTGCCTTGATTGTTTCTGAATCTGGTGTTGGATTTGTAATCTCTTTCTGCAGATTTTCTGCAGAATTCCTCCTCTTTCCCTTCCTCTCTAAGCTTTCTTCTTCCAAAGATGGCTATGGTGGCTAGGGTTTTCTTTGGGAGAGTTGGAAGACTAAATGATAACCTACGTAGCTTATGGGGTTAATAAAGGGTTGGTTGGGTCAATTCCTTATCAGATTATAACTCTCAATTTTCGTCACTTTTAATTACCCAAAAATACCAAATTACTAAAATACCCTTTAAGTTTCCTGTATGGCCTAAAAATACTCCGGGACCCAAACTATACCCCCGGCTAGTGTTTTCTGACTATCTCGACCCTTCCGGACGCGTTGACGCACTCAAAACGACCATACGGATTATAGATTTTATATTCACTTTTATTATCAAAATATTATACCGTGACGCGGCGGTCCCACGCGTCTCAACAAAAATTTCTAAAATGCCGTATATAAATCCCACGACAAATTTTATAATACCAAGTTCATATATAATCATATATGCACATAATCAAATACCAACTCGCATCACATTAGTATTTATAACCCGGATTAATTTCCAATTTATACGCTAATTAATTAATTAATCCCAAAAATAATTATAGTCAAAAGTACGGGGTATTACAACTTGATGATGAGCCTGAGGCGAATGATTCTGGGTGAAACTTGTAACATCGTCTAAGGTCGATGATGGGATTGTTCATTGATCCTAAGAGGCTTTGCTGATTCTTGCGTGGCACTTGCAACGCAGCCATGGCCGACCTTATGTGTAGTTGATCCAATAAGACATGCAGATCTCGGTCGCTGCCTAATTTATGGGTCATTAGTAACGTCGACCTTGGCCGGCCTTATGACTGATGCTATTACTGACTATTTGTCTTAAGCCCTTGTTACCTCGGCCGTCAAGCTGGTCGAGGTTGGTGCCTCCAAATTGGCCGGTACAATTTGGGCATATCAATCACCCCTAGCCCTTAGTTACCTATATGAATGGGTGACTAAGGGGTATGTATGTCCGAGGTTGTATTTATTTATGTGCCAATATGTCCTTGATAAGTGTCAACTTCTGAAGTGGGTGGTGTGCCTGACAAGTGCAATGATAATGATTGTCCTTTTGGATTCCCAAGGTAATGATGGGCCTTGGGATTTGTGCCAGCACGATTTAAGGGTTTAAACCCTTTTTTCTTCTCTTTCTTCTTTATTTTTCCTACTTTTCCCGCCCGAGCCTTCTCTGTTTTCCATTTCTCTCTCAAGAACTTTGCTGCTATGTATTAGGATTTCTTTGTTTTTGATATTCCTCTCCTTCATTCCATACTCAGACAGGTACCATCTTCACCCTATTTCTTTTTTTTTTCGGCCTTTAATTTCCATTTCTGCTTTTTTCGATGATTATTTAGTCTTTTCGGTTAGGCTCTTAGGGTTTTATGGTAGCTTTTCTTATTTTTTGATGAACTTGTTCTTGGTTGTTCTTGGTTTGAAGTTGTTCAAAATCCCAGTTTGATCTTTTAGTTAAGTTATGCCAAGTTGTTTGTTATTTGTTTAGAGTCCAAGTTTAGGGTCATCTGACTTATTCTTAGACCTCTGTATAAGCTCTTAAAAGATTTCCCTTCTCTCAGAGAGAAGATCTTTATAAAAATTAGGCAGATAGAGCTAGCCCAAGAGGAAGCTCGTAGGGCTGAGGCCTTCCCCCTCAGACCAATTTTTCCTCCACCTCTGAAGGTGATATACCCTGAGCCAACTGAGCCTGCTGAGACGGCAGAGGGTCCAACTGACCCTTCTCCAATGTCTGAGTCTGAGTCATCTACCTAAGACCCTATGTATATAGACTCATTCCCAGAGGTAATGGACTTCTCCATTAGGCAACATCAGGTCCCTGATCAAGCCGAGGTCCAAAGTCGTGCCTTGTCCTATAACGGTGCTAGCACTTCACAAACTTCTTCCGATGTTGAAGTTATGGGGCCGAGTGTGGCTGTTCCACCACCTATTGATGCTATTCCCCTGTCTGCCACCACAGGGGCTGAATTTGCTAAGAGGTTCCCTGGGGGTGTTCCTACCCCTGCCTAAGACGGCATTTCCAGGGATGAGGATGATGGTCAAGAGATTGACATTGATACCTCGGAGGCAGCCGAGATAAAGAGTATTGTCACTGAGTACGACCTCTTAGCATTTAGGCACATTTATTCCTTAGGTCCTTCTATCAAGATTAAGAGACCTCTGAGGGATGAGAGGGCCTTTGGTGACCGAGATGGGGAGATCTGTGTGTATGAGCAAATGTTTAAGTTAGGATTTCGTCTCCCCATCCATCCGATAATTAGGTCCATATTATCCCCCAATTCTTGGAGGGTGATGATTGGGTCTATCGTCCTTTGGAGTGCAGTCCATCATTAAGACCTTCCTGTCAGGGTCTTCACAGGGTGCTACATCCCATCCTCTGCTAGAAATCACCCCAGCTATTATCACTTCCTAGCTAGGAAGTCTGAAAAAAAGATGCTGCTGGTTACCCAGACTTCAAATCATAACTGGAAACCACGATATTTCTTCATCTCAGGGTCATAGTAATTTGATTCTTGTGCCACCTCTTCTTCGATGGAGCCGAGGATACCTCTGAAGTGGGGAAAGGTGTCCCTGGTTGCTAAAGCTGACCCTGGGCTTAGCCAGGATAACCTACAAAAGGTTAAGGATCTTCAGGATCAGGGGGAGCTTGGTTGTCTAGTCAAGTATGATCATCTGATGACCCCTTACTATCTCTCCGAGACTGGCCTGGGGGGGAGTCCTCTAGCCGAGCTTCGTAAGTACTATTTTGCATAAATTTTACCTCTGATTTTTAAATATCTCTGATATACTGACTCAGATATATTTTTTGCAGAATATCTAGAAGGTATCTCATACGACCTGTGGGAGTTGTCTACACCAAGCCTTGTCAAGTTAGTGAAGAAAGCTGGGTTCATAGCACCTCCTCCTCCACCACCTAAGAAGAACGTGGACACCTCTAAGGCCGACACTACAAAAAAGAGGAAATCCACTGCTGCTGCTTCAGAGGATCAGAGACATAGCAAAGCCCAAAAGGGTGATCGTGTCATCCCCATCTCTTCTGATGATGCACTTAGTGATAGCCTGATAGGTCATGGTCGGAAGGTGATGGATGCCATTGGCTCTGCAATGACCGATGCTGATAAGCGCTTCTTACGGTCTATAGAGACCCTTCTACTAGCCGAGTTTTGCCTTCACAGGTCTATCCAAGTTGAGATTTTAGCTTTTTTGGATCCAAGTGTAACCTCGTCCTTGATTTGGATTGTCTTGATCTCATACATCTGACTTTGTATTGCAGGGTATCCTGTCTATGCACCAGTTCGTTGACTGGACCCTGAGGAAGCTACCCCTTATTGAAAAGGGAAAAGAGGCCCAAAAGGTGGAAGCCTCTTTAAATACTGAGGTTGAACGTTTGAAGACCGCCTTAAATGATTATGAAAATAAATTTAAGCAGAGGGACAGGGACATTGCCAAGCTTAAGAAGGACCGCACCTCTTCCCTAAAGACCAAGGACGACATTCTTCAACAAAAGGTTGATGCTGCAGTGAAATCTGCCCTTGAGGATACCTCTGAGAAAATTTTGGGTGACTACAAGGTCTCTGACCAATTTATTAGCTTTGGCTTCGAATAGCTCAAAAGAGGTGTAAAAGCTACTGGTAAATGGGTGGCCATCAAGGAAAAAGAATCAGGGAGCCTGACAGCCTCGAACTTCATTAGTCTCAGTTTTGCTAATCCTCAGTTTGCTCAGGCCTTACAAGAGGTTGAGGAAGAAAGAGAAGGTGTTGCCACTGTAGAGACCACACCACTGAAAGTTACAGAGACTGAGGATGTCAACCCTCAAGATGATGGGGACGAGGTTGCCAATATCGGCCAAGATGATGGGGCCGAAGCTACCAACCCTGTGGCTGCAGACACCTAGATCGTGATTTGTGAAGATTTACACTTCTAATTTTTATTTCTCATCAGTAATTGTTTGTAACCTCTGATAACATACTCTAAGGCATATTGACTTGTAATTCCGACTTCTTCATGTTATATCATCCTCTTTAGAGGATTTTTCTTCTTTTGATGAATGCTCATTTGAATAGTTTTATAAGTCATATGTTTAAGGTTGAGGTCACCAATTATGATGTTTCACCTCACAATTTCACCAAATGAATGATGTTTAAGGTCTGGGTTCATCATACTACCAAATCAATAATGTTTTAAGGTCTGAGGTCATCAAACTAAGATGTTACCCTCATAAATTTCACTAACTTAATGATGTTTAAGGTCTGAGGTCACCAAATAATGATGTTTCACCACATAATTTTCACCAAATCAATGATGTTTTAAGGTCTGAGGTCATCAAAATAAGATGTTACCCTCATAAATTTCAATAACATAATGATGTTTAAGGTATGAGATCACCAAATAATGATGTTTCACCTCATAATTTTCACCAAATTAATGATGTTTTAAGGTCTGGGGTCACCAAATCATGATGTTACCCTCATTATTTTCACAAATTAATGATGTTTTAAGGTCTGAGGTCATCAAACTAAGATGTACCCTCATGAATTTCACCAACTTAATAATGTTTAAGGTCTGAGGTCATCATATTATGATGTCTCACCTCAGACCTTGTCACTAAATTAATTGTGTTTAAGGTCTAAGGTCATCAAACTAAGATATAACCCTCATAAATTTCACCAACTTAATGATGTTTAAGGTCTAAGGTCATCATATTATGATGTCTCACCTCAGACCTTGTCATCAAATTAATGATGTTTAAGGTCTGAGATCACCAAATAATGATGTCTCACCTCATAATTTTCACCAAATTAATGATGTTTTAAGGTCAGAGGTCATCAAACTAAGATGTTACCCTCATAAATTTCACCAACTTAATAATGTTTAAGGTTCGAGGTCACCAATTAATGATGTTTTGGGGTATGAGGTCATCAAACTAAGATGTTACCCTCATAAATTTCACCAACTTAATGATGTTTAAGGTCTAAGGTCACCAAATAATGATGTTTCCCCTCATAATTTTCACCAAATTAATGATGTTTTAAGGTCTGAGGTCATCAAACTAAGATGTTACCCTCATGAATTTCACCAACTTAATGATGTTTAAGGTCTGAGGTCATCATATTATGATGTCTCACTCTCATGAATTTCACAAACTTAATGATGTTTAAGGTCTAAGGTCATCATATTATGATGTCTCACCTCAGACCTTGTCACCAAATTAATGATGTTTAAGGTCTGAGGTCATCAAACTAAGATGTTACCCTCATAAATTTCATCAACTTAATGATGTTTAAGGTCTGAGGTCACCAAATAATGATGTTTCACCTCATAATTTTCACCAAATTAATGATGTTTTAAGGTCTGAGGTCATCAAGCTAAGATGTTACCCTGATAAATTTCACCAACTTAATGATGTTTAAGGTCTGAGGTCACCAAATAATGATGTTTCACCTCATAATTTTCACCAAATTATTGATGTTTTAAGGTCTAAGGTCATCAAACTAAGATGTTACCCTCATGAATTTCACCAACTTAATGATGTTTAAGGTCTGAGATCATCATATTATGATATCTCACTCTAATGAATTTCACCAATTGAATGATGTTTAAGGTCTGAGGTCATCATATTATGATGTCTCACCTCAGACCTTGTCACCAAATTAATGATGTTTAAGGTCTGAGGTCATCGAATTAAGATGTTACCCTCATATAATTACCACTGACGAAATAAAGGTTAATACAGGAACTACTCTTTTCATTAACATTCTCTTCATAAAATGATACATATATTACAAGAAAATAACTGCAACATCATATGTAATACTTCTTCATGTGATCAGCGTTCCATGGATTGGAGAAAGGTTCTCCCTCGAGATTTTCTAGCCGGTAGGTACCGGGTACAACCTCATCAACTACTTTATAAGGACCATGCCAGTTCAGGTGCATCTTGTTTGTCTTCTGCAACGTCTTCTTTAGCACTAGGTCTCTCACAGCTATAGGTCTTGATTTCACCCTTTGATTGTAGAACTTTGATGTTCTCTGTTGGTAGGCTACCCATCTGATCTCATCGTCTTCCCTTATCTCCTCAATCAAATCTAGGTCGATTCTTCTCTCTTACCCATTCTTCTCGGGGTCATAAGTCTGAACTCTGTGAGTGGGGAGTCCTATTTCTGTAGGTATGACTGCTTCTGAGACATGAGCTAACATAAATGGGGTTTCCCCCGTTGGTGTCCTTGCTGTTGTTCTGTAGGCCCATGACACTGCATAAACCTCTTCTCTCCATCTCCCCTTGGCTTTTTCCAACCTCTGCTTAATCCCATCGAGGATTATTCGGTTCGTGACCTCAGTCTGCCAATTTGCCTGGGGTCGGCCAGGAGAGGAGAATAACTGCTTTCTCCCCACTCTTTTAAAATATTTTTCTAAGGAATAATTCTTGAACTGGGTTCCGTTGTCTGAGATGAGGGTGTTGGGAAGACCATGTCTGCATATGATAGTCTTCTAGATGAACTGGAAGGTCTTCTGCTCTGTAATCATGATCATCGGCTCAGCCTCTACCCACTTGGAGAAGTAATTAATTACTACTATTAGAAATCGATAATTGTTCGCAGCTCTGGGCAATGGTCCTACCAAGTCAATCCCCCAAACTACAAATGGCCAAGGCAAACTTATTGACATCATAGGTTAATGAGGTTGATGGGGTATAGCATATAATCTCTGGCATTTGTCACAACTTTTCACATAGGCGACAACATCTTTGGCCAGGGTCGGCCACCAGTATCCCTGCGTAATAATCCTCTTAGCTAAAGGTCTTCCTCCTATGTGATTGGAACAAGAACCCTCATGTATATCCTGTAGGACGTGGGTTACCTCTATGGGATGGACACATCTGAGGAGAGGTAGTAGAAATCCTTTTTTATACAGGACATCTCTTATTATTGAGAACTTTGTAACTCTGTACCTCAATTTACTCCTTTCTAGATTCAATTTTGGCAGCTCTCCCTCTCTGATATATCTGATAAAGGGGTCCATCCATGAGTCTCCTAGGTTCAAGTTAAGGCAATAGCTGGCAACCTCTTCTGCCTCAATCGTCGGTTTGAGCAGGATCTCGACTGGTACTGTCCTTCTTATGCCTATCCTTATTGCTGAAGCCAACCTTGCTAGTGCATCTGCACAACTGTTGTTTTTTCATGGTACCCTCTTCATCTTCACCTCTTCGAAGCCTTCCAGCGTCGTTCTTACCTTCTTCAGGTATTTAGACATCCTTTCATCATTGGCCTCATATACTCCAAGTACTTGGTTAACAACCAACCTTGAGTCACTGTGAAGTATGAGTCGGCCAACTCTAAGGGATTTTGGTAAGGAGAGGCCTGCTATCAAGGCCTCATATTATAACTTGTTGTTCGATGCTTTGAAGTTGAACCTTAGCACATATTCAATGTTGGTACCATCCAGAGATGACAGTATCAGCCCTATACCGCTTCCACTTTCGCAAGAATACACGTCAACGAAGAGGTTCCAAACATCTTCATTTGAAGAGAAGTTCCCTTCTGATAGGGTCCCTTGCTTGAAAAGCTATGTACCTTTTTCATTCTCAGATACTCCTTTTCTGGCTCTGCTGGACACAACCTCTTTCATGTCTCAAAGACGTTACTGTTTGATCCATCTGCAATTTTTAGGCTATTCTCAATCTCAGCCTCTTCCCATGTGAACTCAGTAACAAAATCTATGAGTGTCTACCCTTTGATGGCCACCCTGGGTTAATAAACAAGGTCGTACTCTCCCAACTCGATGGCCCAGGTCATCAATCTGCCTGACTTCTCGGGCTTGTGGAGGACTTGCCTTAGTGGGGAGTCAGTGAGGATGACCATAAAGTGGGCTTGGAGATAGGTTTTCATCTTCTTGGAAGCGTGTATCAAAGCGTAGGACAACTTTTCCATCCAAGTATAGTTATGTTCAGACCCTTAAAGGGCCTTCCTATTGAAGTATACAGGCCTCTACACCCCAATGTATTCCCGTACTATGGTTGCGCTTATAGACGACTCTGAGACTGCTAGATAAACATACAACTTCTCCCCCAGAATGGGCCGAGATAAGAGTAGGGGTATCCGAGGTTGGACTTGATATGTTTAAAGGCCTTGTCACAATCTTCATCCCATTTGAAGGACTTTCTAAGCACCCTGAAAAATTAAGGACACTTGTTCGTAGCTCTGGAAACAAATCTGTAAAGTGCAGCGACTCTTCCTGTGAGCCTCTGAACGTCTTTTATACTTCTTAGTGTCTTCATATCGAGCAAAGCCTTGATATTCTTGGGGTTGGCCTCTATTCCCCTTTGATTAACGATGAATCTAAGAAATTTCCCTGCTCCTACTCTAAAGACACACTTGGCAGGATTGAGCTTCATCCTGTATAGATCCATGGTGTCCAAAGTTCTCTCCAGGTCGGCCACGTGAGTGCAGGACTTCAAGCTCTTCGTCAACATGTCATCTACATATACCTCCATGGTTTTTCTAATATGATCTTCAAGCATCTTATTTACAAGACGCTGATATGTGGCCCTTGCATTTTTCAAGCCGATGGGCATGACCTTATTGCAATAGGTCCCCTCGTCTGTGATGAATGCTGTCTTTTTTAAGTCTTCAGCATCCATGAAGATTTGATTATATCCTGAATACGCATACATGAAGCTCATAAGTTCATGCCCTTCCGTGGCATCTACCATCTAATCAATCTGAGGTAAGGGATAGCTATTTTTTGGTCAAGACTTGTTTAGGTCAGTGAAGTCTACGCTCATCCTCCATTTTTCGTTAGCTTTGGGCACAATGACGGCATTTGATAACCACTCTGGGTATATGACCTCCCTGATGAATTTCACCTCTTCCAACTTTCTGACTTCTTCCCTGATGACATCATATTTTTCCCTGGAGTAAACTATTCGTCTTTGTTTGATTGGCTTAGCATCTTCTGTCACATTGAGTTTATGGCACATAACCTCCGGGTCAATGTCAGGCATGTCTGCATGGCTCCAAGCGAAGACACTTTGTCTCTTCTTCAAAAATCTTATCAACTCTTTTTTTATCTCGGGTTTTAGGGCCTTGTCGATTTGGACGGTTTTTTCCAGTTCATCCTCATTGAGGACGATGGATACTACCTCTTCCACGACCTCTCATTTCTTCAATTTTATTTAATCCCTAAGATAAAGTGTATTAATGTTATATGTGGTTTTTTCCCTCTTATGTGCCTCTCTCTCTTCCGTCGAGTTGAAGTAGCACTCTCGTGTCGTGGTCTGGTCACCTTGCACTTCCCCTACCCCATAGGGGGTCGGGAATTTTAGCATTTGGTGGACCGTTAATGGCACGGCCTCAAATTCCTTAAGGGCAACTCTTCCTATGATGAGGTTGTAGGCCGAGAAGACGTTTTCATCCATAACGGAAAAATTAATCTTACGGGTCAACCTCTTAGGACACTCATCTCCCATTCGCACATCCATCTCATACATGCCAAATGGATGGACCTTCTCGCAGATGAAGCCCATCAATGGATGATGATAGGGTACCAACCAATCTTTTCTGAGGCCCAGGCTCTTAAAATAGGGCCAGAACATCACATCTGTTGAACTTCCCCCATCTACGAGGATTCTCTGTACCTCACATCCATGCACTCTTGTTGTAATTACCAAAGGGTCATCATGCGGAGCTAAGATACCTTTGAAGTCGAGTCGAGAGAATCCAACTATGAGGCTATCCATAGCTACCTTCTTTCTCTTCTACTTAGCCTCTGCAGACGCTAGATTCACAACCTCTACTTTGGTCACTGATTTAGCCTCTGCCACATGAACTTTACAATTGGCTACTTTGGAGACACCCCCTGCTAGTCCTCCACATATGGTGTTAGCACCAAAGGAGATCATACCAACCCTCTTCACAGGGGCATTGTCATCTTTCAGTGGGAGGTTTGGATCGTCCTTATCATCACCATCTGAGTCATCGTCTCTTCTCGTTGGGGAATCATCTGGACATCCGTCATTTCTTTTCTTCTTAGGGTCTTCTCTTCCCCCTCTTAGGGATTTATCATCGACGTACTTCCTCAGCTTTCTGGACTTTAACATCTTCTCAATTTCATCCTTTAATGTGAAGCACTTGTCTGTCACATGGCCGTGGTCTTGGTGGAATTCACTCCATAGGTTCTTGTTCCTCTTATGTGGAAGAGCCTTCAGCTTCTCCGGCCATCTCAGGGACTAGTCATTCTTTATTTCGTTGAGGATGTGTTCGCAGATCACAGTTAGAGGAGTATAGTGTGCTAACTTATCATCTTCATACCTCTTTTTTTCGTCTTTCTTCCTTTGGAACTTCCTGCTGCCACTTCCGTTCTCATCCTCATACTTTGCGGCCATAGTCTCTTCAGTGTTCATGACCTTTCCTGCAGTTGCCAATGTACCGATATCAAACACCCAAGTAGACTTTTTCGACTATTTGAACCCTTCCAAACACTTTGGTACAGTCAAAACAACCATTCGGATGACATAATAATAACTCACTTTTATTTCATTAAATTATAATCCCGACACGACTCAAATGCGCGTCCTGACTTAATTACCATAATTGTTGTACACATAATTCCCAATAAGTTTATAATGTCATAATCAGTTGTACAGTCATAATAATATATATTACTTTAATAACTAAGTAATATTCAACATAAATCACATATTACTTTATTCTCGAGTAATATTTAAATCCAGATTAATTTCCAATTTTATCACAATTAATTCTAATTAATCCCATTTTAAAAGTCATTAAAAATAAGGGGTATTACATACTTCCCCCCTTACAACGGAATTTTCTCTCGAAATTTGAAAAACAAAAGTATAGCAGGCAAGAACAATTTTGGATAAGTATTTCGCATCACATACTTGCGCTCCCAAGTAGACTACTCTGTACCGCCCATATAGTACGCTATCGAATACCCCCAATAATGAACACCTCACTTATGATCATTTAACCCTAGGTTACCCTGTCATGTAGGTTCTTGTCCAAGCCTTACAGTTTAAGTTTCACTACTTATACTTTATTCTAGATATTCACTATCTAACCTTATACTATATGCACTTAAATAGATTAACCGTTCTTTAGATAAATACCATCTCGTCTTGCGATTATCATACACAAGTAGGTTAATTGTGCAGTATATATTTTACACACAATATATACTTTAAGTTTTAAATCATCCCTACTATTTGCAATAGTTCCTGGTTCCTGATCATTATCCCACAAATCGAAAAAACAATAAGACCTATTGTACCATCCTTCAACTGGCACCATGCCCAACAGTAAACTTATAAGAGTTATAGTACACCAACTTCACTAGTGAAACATACGTTTCTCATCCTCCCTTAAGATTCAAGGGTAAAAATGTAATTTATCTTCCAACATCAGATTTGTCTGCTTAGTCTTCCCATTATTCTGCGGATGATAGATCATACCCAATCACAACTCGGTACCCATGCCTCGTGAAAATTCTTCCAAAATAGGGAGACAAAGTCTCGTCCTAATTGGACACAATTTTAAATAGTATTCTATGCAACGTCACTATCTCGGTTATATTAAGGTCAAAGCATATTGTCTCGTAGTATGATCAACCCTAACTGGAATAATGTGATTAACTTTAGTCAACTCATCCACTATCACCCATATAGGATTGTAACCATCTTCACGATAAAATCCTTACGGATATTCTCCTCATACTACTTAGAAATCCCTAACGGTTGGAGAAACCTCTGCTGGTTTCGAATGGTCCACCCTAATTCCAACAGACAGGCGGACCGCTACAAGAGGAATCTAGCCAAACAACTCTTCATTTAAATTCTATAACCATTGTCATGTATATCCCGATTCATTTGTTATTCTGCCGACTATATCTCTAATCGTCATAAATAACCGGACATTCAAGTCCTGGTTAAACCTCTATATATATATTTCCTTATCCCATATCTCCAAAATGGGGAACAATATCATATTTAATTTACCTAGGGCTCCCATACACCCTATATTTCTCGCGTTGTTGCACAAATAACATATACTCTTCTTGAATCAATTTTTGCTCACTTGGCATATTGATATGGTAGGGTTACACTCAATCACCCCACTAGTCATAATGTAATCACTCTATCAGTGTCATCATTATTTTATTCATAATGTTGCAAGGACTAGGCAGCTCTTAAGTCATAATAGAATTATCAACTCTAAATTTATGTTTGTATATTTAAAATGACTAAGGTACGAACTTATGTACTATCGACCAAACTTCTCCCCCACTCCTGACATTCACTAGTTTCATGCGTGGAATGTCTCGCAAAGCGAAATCCAAACAAGTAACCCCCTGATACACTACTACTTAACATAGTCGGTCGTCGAGATCCATAAAGGCCCTCAGTCCATAATATGTACCTTCCCATAATTTCTGTATGTTAACATAAAAGTATACTAGTCCATGCTTATATATCCCTAAAAATAATATAAAACATGTTGCTCTCACTATCCCAAATTCTTGGCGCTATATATAATGAGCTTTTTCTCGCTGTTCGACAAAAACATAATATATCCTGAGTCACATCAGTAGAATAAATTTCTACTCACACATATAACTATACAACATTTTTACTAAGGTCTATGATATCATGATATATAGGCCCAACCCTATTCCAGTTGGCATCGCACAAAATTAATTTTACTCTCCCCGGAGTATCCATTACGGTAGTCTTATCACTCAATCTACTATCGTTAAAACAATTGGTAATTTGTCACTACATACTATCATAATGAGTTCTATTATGCTAACTCAAAGCAATAGAAAAATTATAATAACAAAATATACTCTTAGGACCCACCCGGTTCACTCACGGGCGAAAACAAAAAGTCCCGCTATCAATGAGAAATACTTTTGTAACCAGACTGTTAAATTTATTGTTTCCACTAACCTCGACTCACACACGAATTTAGGGATTTCAATTTATATATGACTGTTGTGAGACACCATGTCACTAGAATTAATCCTTTATTCACAAGGATGAAATAAAACTTCATCAGTCTCTCCTGATCACATAGGGTCCTTACATGCACTTCTCAGGGTCAAAACAACTCATGATCACTTGCACCCATTATACATCTAGGATTTCATCCTATAGTTGTACCCACCTGTTGTGGAAAAATTATTCACTCCTGTGGTTTACACACCCATTATTGAAACGTTGGCCTAGCATATCTAGGCCTCAATTATGGTCTTAACGACCTCCTCTTTTCTTCTTGGACCCCGCCGACCTTGAAATATGGTATGCTACAATTACCGAGGACTCCACTGGTCCTATTTAAACCTACCACTCTTGGGTCATAAATTTCCTGGCCTAATTCTCTTGACCCAATTACTCCCCTAAAAATCTCACTCCTCCAGTTGTTATGCCTAATTTGTATGGTTTACTATTCCCAAAATTTATCGGTCTCACTACTCAATGTGGACACTATTAACACTTAGTAGTCTCTCTCTCTACACATAAGGTAATTTTCCTTACTATTTCCTCATTACTAACCATTTGAACGTTCTTCTTTTGGATCAATCTTAACTCCCAATTATTATTCCCATTATTCTTTTGGCTCTACGGGTCCTATGGGATACTTTGTCGACTACACTAGTCTTGGATGATTTCATCGCCACTAAGTAGGGGTTTAATCATGTCACTTTAAATAGTTCCCCTACTGGGTACACCTTTCGGTGATGTTTCATTAACAATATTGAATTCAATCTTGCCCTTCGGCTAGGTTTCCTACCCCTTCTAGCTCCCCTGCATTTGGAAGCATCATCCAATTTCTTGGTGACATTAATCTTAGTCGTCTTCAACAGATTTCCACTCTTACTAGAGTATTTCACTCATGAGTCCTTTCACACAATGAACTCTATTTATCTTCTATGTACCCCATTCTTCCTTCATCAAAGTCCTTCCGACTCCCTCACCTTTCACATACAATGCTGGGTGAGTTAAGAATGGCACAACCATCAACTATGATGGTGCTTGGGAAACTACAACTCCCAATCGACTTCCTTAATGTTCTCAGCCCAAACAGCAATTATGATGGTTTCTATCTCCAACACAATTTTCCAAAATACTCTATATCTTTGGCTGAGTCCTCCTCCTGCTGTCCTTTTAACGGATCTTGCTAGTCATCCCAATGTGTTTAGTGCACGATGTCTGACCGAACTCGTATAAGCATTACATCTCACATACTTCATGGCAGGACAACGTAAGTTGAAATACACAGAAGAATTAAACATCCTAATAATAGGGCTCTACATCAAAGAACACTACACTGAAATGTATTAAGCCGCACATATCCTAAATACACTAGAACCTGATGCTCTGATACCACCTGTAACAACCCGCCTAATTAAATATCGGGTGATCAGTCCTTCATTTAATTAAATAAGAATATCCAGTTAGTTCATTCTCAGCATCAGTGTCTTAAACAATTTCTTTATTAATCACCTAATAGTTAATTAAGCTAAGTGTCAAAAACTTTTTCCACCTTTATTTTAATTAAAACCATTCCACGACACGGAATAATAATATGCAATAACACATCACAGCTGAATTAATTACAACAAGAATACATGTGATTGGAATAACTCTCCATTTGAATTATAACTTTTAAACTAAATAAAACGGATATCCATAATGCTTACCTAAATAATTACAAGCTCTAGAATCCTGGGCGACATGTCCTAAATGAAGTAGACGCTACAGATGAGTGAATCAACATAAGGGAAGCGTCTAAAAAAAATCCGCATCTCTTCTTGTAGCTATAATCCATCGTAACATCCATAATCTATGTTGGGCATCCCTGCTACTGGATACCTGATGTACAAGATATAGTAGAGAAGAGAATATACAAGGAAACAGGTCAGAGCCCGATTGTAAAAGATTTTAAAGATAGAAAGTGCTTAAAAATTACAATTAAGCATTTATTATATACATGTTAGTTTCCCGGTCTCTCTCTTGAGCATTCTCACCTCTCATCTAGACTGCACACCTATCGTATCTCAGTAATTTCCTAGTTAAGGTTCCCTCCTAACTAGTTTCCACAACATAATTCTAACCCATAACATAAACCCGTATGTCCCATACCATACGTAATATAATTATTCATATTAATTTCTCTTTAATATGAACTAGTCTTGTCACAACCCTGGAATTAAGTGTTCACTTACTTATTTCAATTCAGATTTCATTATTTACTTCTATCTGCAACATTACACAGTAGATTAAATCACAGTTTATATTTTTAATCTACAATTTCCCACAGAAGATTACATCTCTATATCTATAATGTCACACATTATATTACATCACAATTTATATATATAATATCACACTAATTATGTATATACTAATACGGCACCACTCCAGTCACAACTACGGTGCATGCATACTCTGCTTTCATGTCCTGATACATAATGGCACTGTATAGAGGACTATTGATTCGGCGTCTCTCGTGAATCATATCATAACACAAATATATTGGAGGCGAGCATACTCCCTAGCCAAATGGGTTACGCAGATACCTACGCTCCCATTCAACCGTCAAAACTATCATTACACTGATAGCACATGTCCAAGGTCCTATGCTCAGGGTACGAATCTAAAATCCTCCTAAATGGGCCCACAACATAGAACCGTCCACAACGCGAAACCTCCACCCCGATAGCAAGCAGCATAGGTATGTCATACATACAAATAATAATATAGGTATTCATCACACCTATATAAATATAACATCCATAAGGCATTCACACAACCATATGATAATTCCTATATGTAGTATTTTTATCTATCAAATCCTACATATTAAAGATTATGACTTTACTTCTTTATTTTATATTCCCGAGCCTCACTCATTACTCGAAGATTAATAAGTATTCCTTAACCTAATTCAGTAGGTCAATGTCTACACCCTACTTGTCCATGTCATCAAAAATTTCAAAATTCTATGAATTAAACTCATCTTTAATTAGGTTTAAATCTCAATAACCCTTAATTCATTCTTAACCCTTCATTTTATCTCCTAGGGTCCCACTATTCCTAAGGTTATACCAGTAATTAATAACTCTCTTACTACTGGTCCCAATCTTAAATTATCATTTATCCAATTTAAATCCCAAGTAACATAAGTCTCAATAATAACTCGTTTAATTAACACTCGTTAGTTTCCCCTCATTCGAAAATCCCAAAAATAATATTTTCCCGGTCTTAGGTATATCCTACTGCCCTTCTTTAAGTCCAATTAAGTTCATTCAATCATCATCAAATATTCCTCAAAGTATGGGAATTAGTCAATAATTAGAAAGAAAATATTTCACATTTCCAGGGGTAGTCGATCGATCGATGGTTCTGGTCAATCGATCGATCAGTCGATCGATCGACAGTCTTGAGTCGATCGACCGATCGACCAGATATTGCCCAGTTTTCTGCATTGTTTTTTTACTATGGGTTTCATACTTTTTAATCATCAAAACCTTTATCAAATAATACCAAACTCCCTAATATTCATTTATATGATATACCAAGATTCATAAATTATTTCTAATAATCAAACCACCTAAAATCATCAAGAAGGTTGGATTTAAAACATACTATTTCCAGAAAAAACTCATATTTTATATGTATCCATGAACATCGTATAAACTCCAATTTTTATTCACCAAATGATTCCCAATTTAATCTCATGAAATCCAGATCCTATACCATCATATATGGATAAGTTCTAACGTATCCAAAATCATTTAAACATCATTAACATGAATCAATTTACTCAAATTCCATTTTATTATCAAGAACTCTAATTTTTTACTATATCATCAATAAGAGTGTAAATCCCAAAATTCTTCACAAGATAATATAAAATTCATGGAGTTTATTCTATTCTCAAAATAGATCATTCCTAGATAATATCCATTTCAAAGATCCATTTAAAATGATCACAAATTTATCTTATTTCATGCAACTTTTCAGAATTTTCCTAACTATCATAACATGGACAATATAAAAGCTAACATTGAAATAATTAATCACTTGTCTTTAGATTTTAGGTCTGATCTGTTGGGGATGATACTCTACTGGTGGTCCTCTATTTTTCCGGCCAACTTTCGGTAGTGGTGGTGGTGGCTCTTGGTGGTACAAGGTGGTTGTCCTTTTGTTTCTAGAAAAGTCTCTTATTCTCCCATATAATGTCTCTTAATCTCCCCTAAACCTTTTCCTCTTATTTTTGGTGAATAAACCTAAGCTCTTTAATCTCTTTACTTATAAAATAAACTTAGATTTTCGTAGTTACTATTCACCTCCCTTGTAAAATGATCGAAATACCCCTCTAGGGTGTCCTTTCGGTTCCAAAGTGCCCCGAGACCCAAATCAAACACCCAAGTAGACTTTTTTGACTATTTAAAACCTTTCAAACGCTTTGGCATAGTCAAAACAACTATTTGGATGACATAATAATAATTTACTTTTATTTCATTAAATTATAATCCCGACACGACTCAAATGTGTGTCTCGACTTAATTACCATAATTGTCGTACACATAATTCGCGACAAGTTTATATAGTCATAATTAATTGTAAAGTCATAATCATATATTTTATTTTAATAACTAAGTAATATTCAACATAAATCACATATTACTTTATTCTCGAGTAATATTTAAATTCGGATTAATTTCCAATTATATCACAAATAATTCTAATTAATCCCATTTTAAAAGTCATTAAAAATACGCGGAATTACAGATTTATACATAGTTATGTTTCATTTTGCATTACTCAATTTCAAATTTACACAACATTATACTCAATTTCTATTTATACACAATTTCAATTTTATTTTCACATTTACACAATAATATGCCCAATTTCAGATTTATACCCAATTTCAATTCCATATTTACACAACAAAAAGGGTCCAATTTCAAATTTACACAACATTATGTCAAATTACCGTTTTATACCCAATTTCAATTTTAATTTCACATTTACACACCAATATGCCCAATTTCATATGTCTAACCAATTTCAATTTCATATTTACACGACAAAGGGATCCAATATTTACACAACAAATGGTAATTTCGTATTTACACGACAAAGGGGTCCAATTCAGATTTATGCCCAATTTTCATAAACACCAAATTAATCACACATGCACACAAAATCACACACACACACACACATACACACACACACACACACACACACACATATATATATATATATATATATATATATATATATATATATATAGAGAGAGAGAGAGAGAGAGAGAGAGGAGGGAAATGAAACGGGGGAAAAAAGGCGATAGGGTTTTTAGTTAAGAAAGTTGTCACGGCCCTATCAAGATCTTTGACCGTGACAACTTGATAAAGTTATCATGGTCAAAGACCCTGACAAGTCTGTGGCAGTACTTTTTATGGTCAATGACCATGACAGAAAATGGGTATTTTTTTGTCACAGTCAAAGATCGTGACAAAGCTGGCTGGTTGACTCAAAGGTGACAATTTAGCCTTTTTGGTATATTGAAGAAGGGAAATTCAGTAAAATAAATGTTTTAAACACGAAACAACTCATAACCAAGATTTCCAAAGATCTAAGTAGAATCCATAATAAGACTTCATAAGCTCTATATATGTATCCTCAAAAGCCATTTAATCCCATGACACTAAATCCCATTGAAAATTTATAGAAGAAATCTCAATAATTAAGATATAGAATTAACAATATAAATTTAAGACCATTAATCATAGAAAACTCTTAAATCATGATGAATAGTAAAAGTCCATAGCATAAAAACCCAGAAAAACTCAAAAAGTTATGAACAGTAAGACTTATATACTATAAACCCAAAAAACTCATAAATACATCAAAGGCTCATCTAATTGAAATGAAAGCATGGAAACTGGGGTTTATTAAAGGGAAACAGGAAAAGGAAGGATCCTTACCAATTAGACCTAGTTCAATCCACCTCTAATTATCCTCTCCTCAACCGGTGAACAATACACCTCCACCGGTGGATAGGTGGCATTATGATTTGGCATGACTTTTTATTTAGGCATCTCTGGAATTTCTAAAATCTGAGACATATTTCTTTGAAACTCATGAATGTCTGACTATAGGTTATCGATCTTAGTGGTGAGCTAAAAAATCACGATTATCAAATTTGGATGAATATTGGCATCCTGAATAAGGTTCTCCATTAGGTAACTACGGTAAGAATTCTTTGTCTTTGCTGAAGTGGTGAAGATGAAATATAACTCTAAGGTAGTTTGATAGTGTATCATAACCAATAACGATCCAGGACAAGTTAGCAGGAATGCGGTTGCACCTGAGAAGGAAGTGGTTTATTTTTTAGAAAAAAGGTATTTTCGTTTATTTTTGAAAAAAAGAATATTTTTTCTATATTTGAAAAAGGGAGAAAGGGAGAAAAAGCTCCTCATGGTCATTATTATTAGGTTCCACTTATATTATCTTTCGCCTGGGGTGCAAGTGAAATCCCGGATAGGAATCGAGTCTGGGAGAAAATAGGGTGCGTAATGCAAGACACGATTCAACTTTTTTCAGACTCATGGATGGGGTATTATTATAAAAATGGGAGAAAGAACAAAAAAATAGGTGTCAAGAATCCCCAAATTTTTGTTAGGCTTTCACGTTGGAACCAATAATCTAAATATGAACATCCTAGGGTAGACATCTATATGAGGGCTATGAATGGGAGGTTAGTGTAAGGGTCCCTCCCTTTAGCATGGCTTCCACAATATACTTCTTGCCTATTAGGTCAATCATTCATCAGTACATGTGGAGAAAGCCATTTGATATACATGAATGTAACTGAATTACCCCACTATATACCTCGGGGTGACAGTACGAGTGAAAGAAAATTTAATATACTTAACATATATGAGCAAGTTCTTGTTATATACCTCCCATCATGAGTTTGGTCAAGTGGTATGATGCAGGGGAATCGTTCGATATACGTCGAGGGTACTTGGCTATTGGACGGTGGGAGATTATTGTTTAGGTTAACCGAGTCCCGTAGAATCGAAAACCCGCAAAAAGCGGCTCCTAGTATGCAAAAAATATAGGGTTATGCAAAAAATATAGGGTTACTACTCAATGCTTGTGCGGAGTAGTGTGCAAATGCATGAGTCTTAATTAGTATTTTTATAAATTATTATGTATACTAAAAGGAATATGTAAAACTACTAAGTATGAAGTAAAAGGGGGAAACATTGTGACAACCCGCCATCCGAAATAGGGGGTGGCCAGCCCGATACTCCAAAATAACGGAATCATGGATGGAATCATTCTCAGCATCACAACAAAATAAGAAGTACACGGGATAACCACTCCTTATTTCAGAAAAACAGGTTGCCAAAAATTTTGATTTGTAAAGTTTATAAAAGAAAACAACTTGACAATCCAATATAAAGAAAGTGGAAATCCAGATGAGATTATATTATATACCCACAAATGTACAATAAGGGATCGAATATGCTGTCGGCCACAGACTCATACAACAATATTAAACAAGTTCAATAAATTACATTAATCAATTACAAAAGCTTGGGCCTCTCGCCCGAGTAATAAGACCCGATCTTAACTAGAGTGTAAGGATGACGGCGTCAATTTCAAAATGTCCCGTAATACCCGCAAAGCATCATGGCTTGCCAAAGACACCGGGATAGGAAGTCAGATCAGGCATCCTTGCGGCAGAGTACCTGAGCGGATACAAGATGCATACACAACAAGAAATATGAACGGGTCAGGGCCCGGTTCTGTATGATTACCAGATGAATAAAAAGTATGATAGTTATGAATGATAAATCATGAAGAAAGAGAAATAAGAATCTACCTAAACAATTTAAAACATAAGCTAAGCAGGAAAATAAAATGAGTAACATTAATCTAAAACTTCATCATGTGCACCAATTATCTCATATATCTTTTCCTTAATAGGAAATATATATATATAATCACAATCTTATGCTCTATATGGCATTTTTATCTCACTTTTACATTTTGTAAAAATCCTTTCCTTATCAGGAAAATAGTCATTTTCAAATGCTCTTTATGGCATTTCAATCTGCTCTTTGTGGCACTTCATTATGCTCTTTATGGCATATCTCAATACATCAAGTCCCACTTGATTATGAATAGTTATATTTATATACATATAACGATTCTAAGACCGCCCGTCCGGGTTTCCCCACTGTGCGCGCCCCTAAATGACCATCATCTTCCAGGGTCTATCATCAAGACAACCTAGGCACCTATAACGCAAAACGTCGGGAAGCGGCCATGTGCCTGCGGGGTAGTCATAACCACACCCGAAATTACCTACCCATCGCAGAAAAATATACAACAACAAACGCTCACATGGCCTAGGACTATATCCACCCTACATTCATTAGCTTGGGGGCTTCACCTCACGCGCGAACTTCCCTTATGATGTCATTTAGAGAGGGTGTGTTCAAACCATTTTATTTACCATTTTAAAAATCAAGTAAATTATCATTTACCATATTTATGATTAAGTAAATTATCATTTACCACCATCATTACCATTACCATTTCCATTTAGACATGTATGTTTCGTTTTATTTGAAACCATACTCATTTACATTATTGTATATAATTCATCTTATTATCCGGAGCCATACGATAAATTATATCGTTACTACAGCTTCAAAGGAGTAAATAAACTCTTAATTATCTCCAAACATTTTAGGGTGTTATTTTAAAACCCCAATACTATCATACCTCAAAGGAATGAATAAACTTTTAATTCATTCTCCCAACACACTTTTATGGTGTTATTATAAACCATCAAGATTAACATGGCTCAATGGAGCCTCTAAATTCTCCCGAACATAACACTACGACTCCTAGTTTAATAATAATCAACTAGAAGAAATAATGCCCTAACATCAATTGGCATATCCCCAGAAAATCCCCCACATAACCGATTTCTAATGTAGGGAAATCACTCAACTCATCTAGGACTCTAGGACCCTAAATTTACTTCATACAAGAAGATTTCTAAGTTCTAATCCTAAGAAAAAGGGTTAGAATTAAGCTAAGAAAAATCACTTAAAATTGCAGGATTTTCGAAAAGATTCGGCCTGGCCGAATCGATTCGGTCAGAAAGAGAATCGATTCGGACCATCCGAATCGATTCGGTTAGGAAAACCTAACTTCTGCATAATTGTCGAATCGATTCGGCCAAGTCAAATCGATTCAGTCCACTCAGACCTGAACACTGCCCCTTTAGCAAATCGATTCGGCCAGGCCGAATCGATTCGCCCCCTGCGAATTTGCCAAGTTTGTTTTAAGGGTTATGAACCCTAATTTTCCCAAACCTCAAATCTCTTTTATTTTAAACACAACCAACAACATTTATCTACCCAAAAATTATCCTACATGGTTATTCACAACTATAACTCATAATTTTATCATAAAAACCAAAATCTAGGTTTAAATACCATAATTTCCATTTTTGATACCCAAATGCAATTACATAAATATCACACAAATTTACTCATCTTAAATCATATATTAGCAAGTAGAAAACTTGCCTTGAAGTTGAAATCTCAGATTTCTTTTGGGTAGAAGCAATCCCAATCCTTCAATCTCCAAATCTCTCCTCTTTCTCCATTTTTCTCTTCCTCTCCATTTCTCTCCTTTTCTCTCTATGTTTTAAGATATGAAATGAGGAAATGAAATAAGGGGCAAGACTTAAAATCGTGGCTTAAGTCTAAAGTCTCCAACTTAAGTGGTTAATACCACATTAAAATGACTCCCAATACGCGTTTAAGTTAAAACCAGGTAAAAGTGCCCTAAACGCAAAAATGCAATATGACACTTATTTTGACTGTCTCGCACCTTCTGAGACCAACTACACCCTCTAAACTCGCATCCGGAAATTTTATAATTTATATCGAGTTCCAATTTCATTTAAACCATAATTTCATTTAAAACACATGACACTATAAAACAAGGAACCTAATGATATTTACTTTCACATATAGTAAATATGCATCAATCTAGTAAATATTAACTTTCAATTCATTCAATTAATATTTACTCTAGTTCCAACATTTTATATAATTACCTTATGCGGTAAATTAATATAAAATTAGCCTCCTAAAAGCGAGGGTTGTTACAAATATATACAAGTGTCATGTGAAAAAGAGCTAATTACTCAAGTGAAGCATCTGAATATGTACAAGTAACATGAATGTTGTGAACATATACTAGTGGAACGAAGCACGGATATATGTATAAGTGGAGAAAGTTTGTAGAAGTGGAGAAAACATGGAGATAACGTATAAGTAATGTGAAACACGTGATATATACTAGTGGAATAAAGCATGGGTATATGTACAAGAAGAGTAAATCATGGAGATTTGGGGTGGGAATTCGTGTTTTGGGGTCGGGTTTCGAGCCGACATGACACGACTCCACTTTTTAGGCATGAAAACGACTCCATGTCTTTTTAAAAAGGCCCATATATAATAAGATACGACATGACAAATATAATTTTTTAAACTTTATGTTCAATTAGGCAAAAATAGGCTTGATAACCCGAATAAAAACACGATTGTCACTATAACACGACTAAAATGAGTCATAATTTTTACACAAACACGACACGACATGACTTTGTGTTAAAAAGACACGACATGAACACAACAAGTCATGTCAATTTAGGGTCAATTTCGTGTTGTCTCGTGTCGTATTTTCATGTCGTTTCTAACATTGTCATCCCTAATGGATATAAAGAATGAGTATAGGCACAAGTGGAGTAAAGCACGGAGATAAAAAAAAATGGGTATATGTACAAGTAGAGTAGAGCATAAATATATACAAGTGACATGAAGTATGTGATAAAAAAGTGGACATGATGAACACAAGTCAAAGCCAGATTAATCATATTTGGAGACAATGCAACAATGTAGCTGATTCTTTGCCAGTTTAGCTTAATCTTCAAAAGAACCTTCATTTTTCTATTTTTTTATGATTTTCCTCATTTCATTAAAGGTTTCTTTAATTTAGATCAAGGTTATAAAAAATGCGGGGCGTGATCGAGGCATGGAGGCCAAGCCTTAAGCCTTAGAAGCCTAGGCGGTCCTTAGGCGTAAAAAGGCGTGAAAAGGCGTTTAGGCCTTTTTAGTACATTTTAATATTTTTAACCTCAACAAGGCTATTAAAATACTAAAATTGTACATATCAGAAAAATATGTCTAAATATTTGTAAATTAAAGTACCATTTGATTATTTTGGATGAGATAATGGTCCGATTTGTAAAAAAATCTTTAAAAGGCGATATCGTTTCACTAAAGCATTGTTGTTTTTAGAGAAAAAGTGCGCCTTAAGGATTTTACCAAGCATAATGCGTCAAAATCTTAAGGCGAGGCGTTTCTCCCAAGCCTCAAGCCTAGGCGGAGCCTAGGCGGGTTTTTTAGAACAATGATTTAGATAAATTAAGTCTCCCTAGTATTAGAAAAGTGTCTTGTAAATCCACTTAGGAGAGGCTTTTTCTCCTATCCATAATAAAATGGGTGTTGATATCCTTTTCCTAAAAAAAATACGATAAAAAAAGTGGGAGATACATGTAATGAAGAATGAGGTATGTACATGGGATGGAGAGAAATATACATGGATAGTGTAACATGAGCATGGTATATAGAATGTGTGAGCATGAAAAATATACAAGTGGGGAAAATATATACGCATCTAGAAAATGAAGTAGGAGAAAAAAACTATGTAAATAGAGTCTAGTCCTCAAAAACCATCCCCAACAGAGTCGCCACTATGGCCATCTCGACCCCTCTCCGCTTCGACCCATATATGAAGGCATCACACATGATTCACTTTTTAGAGATAAAAGGGGACTATAAAAGCTTATGTCGTCGATGTGTATGAACTGTGTAGAGATCAGAGTCGCTAGTAAAATAGGTAAACGAAACCACCATATCAGAAGAGACAACATAAAAGACTACTAGTGCATGCAAAACCAAACAAGATGTGGGCTACTAGAATATTTTATGCAATGGGTAGGTTTAAGCAATAATTCTCCCTTTTTATCTCTCATGGGAAACAAAAATGTTCTTTTTCTCCTAAAGTAAGTGAACATATGTATAGTATGTGAAATGTGTAATGTGTACCAAGTGTATAAAGTAAAAATGTGCATGAATGTTCCAAGTGTGAGGGTGTGTGCGAGAAGTGAAATCTTCGTATCAACATCATGGAAAAGATGTGAACAAGTCATTTTAAGGAGATAAGCTAATTAAAAGTGTGTGAAATACCTAAAATATATGTGGTATCCCAAGACCGTAGCATCAATATAAAAAATTGAATATGTATGATGTGGGACCACTAAGAAGCAACAAATGTTGAGAAGCTAAGTATATGGATAAGATGTACTAAGTGTACGGATGAAATACTAACATGTGTGTGTTAATAAAAATGTGATGAATAAATGAAGACTTGAATCCCAAAACAACTTCGGGATGTAAACGTACCCGAAAACGACATCAAATTCTATGTAGTTCTTAAGAAAAATAAGGTGGTATCTAACCCATAGTCGAAATCTAGAGTAAATCTCTTATTTTATGAAAAAGTGTACAGAATGTGGTGAAAGTGTGATAAAAGTGAGATAACCTTAAATTGGAAACTAATGGTATAAACCCATTTTTTATGTTTTTTATTTATAAAAATAAATCTGAGACTATATGTAATAAAAAGAGTGAGATTAGTGATAAAATGAAGCAAAGCCGGATAAAAATATGATAAAAAAAAACACCAAAGTATATGAAATGGGGATTATTAGACAAAGTAGAATGGAAAGAGGTTTAGAACTTCAAGCTCTTTGAATTTTATTTTTTGGGACTTTTGTAGGATGATTTATGAGTGTATGTAGTGATAGTGGAGTGGTGGATAAGGGTGAGGCAAGGATGATGTAATAGAATGTGAAATGAATGTGGTGAAAATGATGTTCTCTAAATTTGAGGAAATTTGTCACATTGATTTCGGGGTTGAAGCCCCTCTCAAATGAGATCAGGATTTCTTTAGACAAGATAACCCCAATGGAACAAAATGCCCAATTTTTCCCAGGGACATGTCGTCCAACCCCACTTATCCTTCTAGTAGGAAGGGCGTTCAAACTTGTTGGCCAAGGAAACTTCCATTTTACTAGAGGTAGGAGAGGTATCGTACTGATAGGTAGACATAAATGGTTTTTTGATCTTAAAATGTGAAACCTAAGTCTAATTCGTGCACGACTAGGACCATTGGAAAGAGTTTTCAGAGCTCTATGAAAGTGTCTTAAGAGACGTCTGGGTTCAAGAGTTGACCAAGTTCAAATGGGCATAAAGGGAATGCAGTCGTTATCATATTAGGGTTTGAAGGAGGATTTGGGGTCCAGGACGTGAAGGGACTTGGTTTGGACCCTATGGACAGTGTGGGGTTCTAAAATGGGGTGTCTACGCATATATTTTTAAATAATTTCCAATTTTTAGTTTTGTCCTGGAATAGCCAAAGGGGGAGATTTGAAAGGATAATTTTTTACACCCCTTTTAGCTATGTTTTTATTTCGTAACTTTACAAAATGTACGGGTATGCATTTTCATAACTTGACTTTGTATTGAAGATTTGATTATTGAAAAATTCAGTAAGACTTCATTTTACTGGACCAGAGAAAATTGCTTTATCCTTGAGGTTTGATAAATGTAAAATTAGTTTTATGTATTTCCTTTAGTTCTATATGAATTGCGAACAAAAAAATAATTTGTGGAACATGATTTCCAAAAAAAAATTTGGGGAAATTTCTTACGAAGATTGTATCATACCAAGAATGTTTTGGACGAGGGAATTAATACTGAAATAAAAATGATCATAGGAAAGAAATTTTGAATGATATGAAGGTCATACAAATAAATTTTTTGTATGAGCACCTCATACAAACCATCTCGTTTGTAGAATTGTCCCTTATTCCAGGAGATCAACATTTTTTCAAATTCATCCTGCTGGAAGCATAAACATATAAATAAGGTTGAAAATCATATTTTGAAGGAACACTCCATTTTTTATAAAAACTATAAAGATAGTTTTATTTTAGGTTTCTTTTAGTGTTCTTGAAAGATCTTGACAAACTAATGATCCTATGAACACACAATGCCAAATACCAATCATATACATTAGATTTGGATAGAGTTTTATAAATCTTGGTAAGCATTGCTTGATGCTATCAGTGTGTTCTAAGGCTTGAGTTGCGATTCAGTTTTGTGTCTGATCGTATCACGAGGACTTGCGTAGGCTGAAATAACTTTTGATATATATTGAAGTTGAGACATGTATGTTGTGACTATATTATTATGAGGATGTGGTGGAGATCATTTAAAATGGTGCAGGCAGATGGTGAAAGAAAGAACATAAAGGGAACTTTAATGGAAGGGCATCGAGTTTGTAATGTAATCAGTGTTGTGCTTTTATAATACCTGAACATATTATAACTATTGGATTCTAAAGGTTAGGGATTAATGTTTTTCCCCAAGGGTTTTTGTTTAAATACTAGTGTTCATGTGCATGTTGTTATTTGATATTTCCTCTATCGTTTGATTTGAAATCACCACAAATCATATAAATTAATCTAATTACTAAATTTTATGAATAATAATATTGGCCTTAATTTGAATAATTTGATTTAATTAATTTGCAATTTGATTTTGATGTAAAAATTTGGGTTTAAATAATTTTATTTGGTAAACTAAAAATTTGGATTCAATGGAACAGATTATTGTCGTAACCAACTAATCTTGAGAAGAAATAGGATTATGACTTTTTTTAGGATGCATTTAATTTTTGAATTAAGTAATTAACTGGACATACACATACCTTGGATTTTTCACGTTCATATCTTCTCACTCATTTGGGGAGGGAGAGAGAGAGAGAGAGAGAGTTTAAACCCCATCCCTATTCCATATCACTTTTTAAAAATTTGATATGCATTTCCCAATCATTAACCCTTCCAAGCTCCTTCCACTCACTTTTATCCATATAGATTAGAAAAATTGACTTATTCATTGAGGTTTTGGCACTTGGAGTTCATTTGTCAACTAAATTTTAGATTTGGGGTCCTTTAGTGAGATTCTCCTCATGCTTATATATATATATATATATATATATATATATATATATATATATATATATATAATTTTTTAAAATCAACTAACATGTGATCGGGTTAGTGGATTTCTTGGAACCACAATTTCATTTGTCAATTGTCGGCAATAATGATCTCCAAGATAAGAAGTGCGACAAATATCCAGATTAACTAAGATGTAACGACGTTGAGCTAAATCATGTGCAATTTGTATCCCATTCAACTCACTCTATGAAAATTAAAAAAAATGGTTGCCATATAATTGATTCGGGCGATCGTATTTCAAGTTGCTCATGCATGACCAACCCGTTGAATCGTATTTGTCCCAAAATGGAACCTCGTTGTGCTTTTACCCACCGTAAAATAAGAGGCCATCTTTCCATTGTTTCAATGTGTAAAATAGGAGACATTGTGTGCAGATAATCATACCAAAAAAATCACAATATTCAACAACATTTATGTCAAGAGTAATCTATATTACCCAACCATTATAAAATAACTTTGACAAAAATGTAAATATGTATGAATGGATATTTAACTTTACTACTTGCTAAAAAAATTCACCGCTTTCTCTACGTTTGTAGCACATGCATCAACTCCGGAATACACTAGGGCGAAAATAGAAGACCTAAATCCCTCGCAACAATACCATCCAAGATGTGTAAATAAGTGGCCCAATTTAGAATCACCGTATTGCAACCACATGGGAAAAATAGTGAACTCATGACATATACGATAAATACACATGCCATTTGTTCAATGGACATTTGTCTTACATTATGTAACACCCCGCCTAAAATAATAACGGGTGGCCAACCCTATACTATATTAAATCAGGAGTTTCAGATGGTCCAGTCTCAACATCAACTGTCGGTACTATATAATATAGGACTAACTACCCGATATCATATAGGCGAGATGTTAAAATTTAATAAAATGTGCAACAGATAACCCACTAACACTACTAAAAAAAAGAAAGAAAGAAAAAATGATAGATGCATGCAAGAACTAAGATAAATGGAATGCTAGAATAAAAATGAAATAAATAACTACCACAGAATATACTACAAAAAGTAGACCCGAATAAGCTGTCGGGTCACAGCCAATACAATAGCTGAAATGGGAATAAATGTAAACATAAATAAATATCCCTTGGGTACAAACCCGATATACAATGAATCCTACCTAGATTTTTAAAAGTAGGAAGCGACTACCATCAAAGTCCCGCAACAGTCCGCACCTGCCACGGCTCCTAAGACTCTGGATAGAAAGTCATCCGGAATCCATGCGGTAGGACACGTGTAGTAATATATATATATATATATATATATATATATATATACAGACAGGAGAGAAAAGTGAACGGGTCAGAGCCCGAGTTGTGAAAAATATTTAGCAAGTGTGTTAACCGTGCATAATAAATATCGGTGCACTTATTTCATAATTAAAATGGGATCGCACTCTCGTGGAGCCCCAACTCACCTCTCATCTAACGGCGCGCACCTATTCGCGTCCTCAACTTTTAGTTAAATTATCCCCATTTTTATTAGGACAACCTAACTTATCATAGGCCTAGCCTATACTCACGAGATCTACCTTCCTATCATACCCCAAGAATCCACCCCCTTTTTAACTACAGTGAAGTATTTATTTTCAATCATATGTGCCTTATTAGGCCTAGTGGATTTCGGTTTATACTTTAACCATTTATAATTTAATAAGTTACCCAATATGCATTTGGGTTGAAACATATGATTTAATTTTCTAATTAATAAGCATGCAAAATTATTATTGACACAACTTCCCTCCAATTTCAACGCTGTGCTGCGTTTCGTGCGTGGGGTGTCTCGCAAAGCGAAATCCAAACAAGGAACCACCCCGTTACACTACTCCATGTCAACGTTGATCCTGGAGATCCATTATGCCACACATAAATATCGACATAACTTCTCTCTACTCTCAACAATGTACTACATTTCGTGCGTGGGGTGTCTCGCAAAGCGAAATCCAAACAAGGAACCACCCCGTTACACTACTCTTTGACAATGCCGATCATAGAGGTCCATAATGCCGTACATACCATAATTGGCAGAACGTTTCTCCAATTTCAACACTGCACTGCATTTCATGCGTGGGGTGTGTCGCAAAGCGAAATCCAAACAAGGAACCACCCCGTTACACTACTCATTGATAATGTCGATCCTAGAGATCCATAATTCCATATATACAATATAATACTACCACTATTACCAAAACTCCAATAATATCCTTGGGATGATGTAACCGAAATATTCCTTAAATGCGATACATCAACCCCCATCAATCTAGTACACCATAATCATCCAAGATGTACTCTACACAGATTCTATATCCTTTCATCTATAGGATATATAAATATATATATATATATATATATATATATAGGTATTTTATGCTCACCATATATATACATATACCAATCATCCATACCCATGACCAAGTGTACGTATCATATCTGATGTACAATGGACATGCACATAATCCACCCGGCTATATATATCGCCGATAAAACTGCATCAATGCTATCATCTTCCCAATGCCTGGCTCACGTAGAAACTGGGGACCACCTGGTGGGGATCAACGACACCCACCTCGTGATAACTCACACACACGACCTCTCGGGAAGCGGTCATAGCTCCAACTGGCAATGAGACGAAACATACCCACCACGTCTCATCCCAAAAATATATCTATCGTATAATAACACACCGGACGACTATGACCTGGGGAATATCCACACCCTGCTCTATATGCCAGGATGCTCACCCTCTGCGCGGAAACTTCCCAAAGATAGCATGAGCGGGGTATGCTTAACCACATAAGTATATATATCGCTCACATGCGCAATATACATACATCCATATGATCCCATCATATGATCAAATAATAAACCATCATATACGGTTTAAATATCCATACCATGTATGTCCACAACATAAATATATCCATATATTCATATTTATATATAGATATATGTACATATATTCACACATCGCTACATCATTATATATACAAACTAATTCTCATTCATATGTATAAGATATATAAACCCGGCTATAAGTATACATAATCCTCAATATACAAGCCGTCACCACAATTTCCTTTAAATTTACCTCGATATGTGAATACAATCCCTCACTTGAAAGATATTCAATCATTTTTCCTATAATGAATAGTCTCCCAAAACCATATATATATATATATATATATATATATATATATATATATATTCAACATTAGGGTTATCACCCAAGAGTTTGTGTAGGAATACATCACTACACATTTCATCCATATTCAAAAGTACATAATTTCCTTTAGTACTATTTAACCATAGGAACATACATGACTTAATATTCTAAAACCTCAAATTATTCCAACCTGGTTTCAAGTATTGGAATCTCAATGGTCATATCCCCACAATTACGTGTAAACTATCCTAACTAGAATTTATGCTACCGCTTATTCTAGTCGATAGTACGATCCCAAACGTTCCCAATTTCACCTATGGTTCAAATAAATCTCAGGAACCCTTACTCTTATTGAGTTATCAATTGTTCCTTAGTCTAAACATTTCTAAGGATATGAGACCCCTCACTCTTTAAGAGTATGCAACCACTCTCTTCCATTTGGCCCCAAATTATATCTTAACAATATCCTATCCTTATAAGGATTTGACATAAAGGTCGGCCTAGAAATTTCACAACATACATGGATATTTCTTATCGAATTATTCCAAGAAGTCCCCACTCTCATATACTAAGTGAGATATCCCCTATAAGTCACCAAAGGATATCTCTTACTTCATAAGAGAAATCCCCAAATCAATAAACCCAACCAAAAAGGGTTTGAATTCACTAAAGAGAAAATTTCTCAAAATGCTCTGTTTTAAAATCGATTCGGCCTCTCCGAATCGATTCGGCCGAACAGCGAATCGATTTGGCCCATCCGAATCGATTCGGTCCAAGGGACCTGAGATTCTGCAACCCTCCGAATCGATTCGCTAGGGGCGAATCCATTCGGTCCTAAAGATCTGAGACTTCTGCAACCTGGCGAATCGATTCGGTGGGGGCGAATCGATTCGACCAATTCAGAAAGCCACGAAAATGGCTATTTTTCTATAACCCAAAATTCCCCAAAATTCGATTTATACTACTTCCAACCCTTAATCTTCAATCCCAACATAATTTCCAACATCAAAACACATCCTAAATTTAACCTCATCAACTTATATCCCTTAAACCCAATTAAAATCTTCAATTTCAAGATTTGAACCAAAATTTAGGTTTTGATGTTTATACCCAAAAATCCATTTCTTTAACCCACAAATTATGAACCACAAATAGCTATTTAGCAAGATTAAACACTTGCCTCTGATTTGTAGAGGTTGGATCATCCTCGATGCCGCGATTTGGCCGAAAATCCCCAAGCTTTTCTCCCTCTCTCCTTTTCTTTCTTCTTCTTTCTCTTTTCTTTCTTTTTCTCTCTTTTCTCAAAGGAGAAGGCTTCATCCGTAAGCCTTAAATCCTTTAAAACAATAAACCCAATTATAAATGTTAATACACACTTTAAACGACTCGTTTACTCCAATTCGAGTCAATTGACTTAAAAATATTCCGGAGTCGAAATAAAACTCAATGACAGTCATTTTGACTATCTCGACCCTTCCGGGATCAATGGTACCCTCAAAATCCTCATCCGGAATACTTTACAACATCCTATATTTTTGCACTTAAATTCCCAAATTTAAAATTCTCCGATTTAAATTAAATTTTATTTTCCCAAAATTTAATTTCTCAGTCTAAAAAATCGTGGGGTGTTACACATTAGCATTTTGTTATTCCCAATGTAACATGTACGCTTTGACAACTTTACATGAAATATTACGTCCACGAATGTACGGATTTCCTATCCCATGAAAATAAAGTTATAGTGTTTTGTGACACCCCGCCTAATAAAATACCGGGTGATCAGTCCTATACCAAATTAAAACAGGAATCCCAGTTGGATCATCCTTAGCATCACTGTCGAAAACTTTTTAAAACTTACTAACCACCTAGTATTCCAAAAACTGGTGCCAATTTTAACTTTTTGATTTAACAAAACAGTACATGCGGAATTAAAGTATAAACCATTCACACAACTGAATGAAAGTAAATAGAATAATAATTACACAACTTGCCGAATAAATCACCGGCCACCAAATAAATAATCCAAATACAATTATTCAACACCTGAATAAATTACACCTGAAAACTGTACCGAGAAGTCTGGGCTACAAGCCCCAAATAAAACTGAAACTGATAGAAGATTTCCTACTCTAGGAATGAATGAATGATGCGTCTAATCCAAACTCTTGCTAGCATCCACATATGCCGCAGCTCCGTGTCCCTGGAATAGAATATCAATCCTGGCGTCCCTGTGGCTGGACACCTAAAAGGTTTTGAAAATAGTTTTATAGCAAGGGTTAGAACCCAAAACATTTTGAAAATATTTAGCAAGTGAATTAACTGCAGTAATTTAAAATGCATGAATGCGCTTTATATTTAAGTTAGTGTCGCACTCCCTTGTGGACATTCTTACCCCTCCACTATTGTGCACACCTACCGGTTACCTTAACCCCACCTAGTTGTGCTACCCCGTCCAACTAGTCTTGGTATAACCTTCCCTTGCCATACTACTCTAACCCGAGTATAATGATTCTTGAATTTTAAGTTATTTCACCATTAACTTAATTAATTCCTCTTAAATAATAACATATAACCGTGACACAAGTTATATAAAGTACATACGTCAAACACTGTATTATTCCCACAAATGATTAACTTAATTAATTTCTCATTAATTAATAACATATAACTGTAACCCGAGTTATATAAGGTAAATACATCACGCACTGTATTATCACCTACATATAATATTTACTACCATATTATACGTACCTTTACTAACATCCACACATATATCATACGCGTATCCATCCTTCCGAGTATACCCTCACCGGATGATTCCCTCTAGAATGCTATCTCACTAGGTGTGCTCACAAAACCTAGTTTTCCCCAAGTTAGAATCGTTCACCAACTTGGACCAAAATATAAACGAAATGGAGGCGGTCATATTCCTTCCCTGAAAGTGAGATAAATCCCTCACCCATATATACCGGACGCTATGACCTGGGGATATACTCGCCCTACTCCTCAAGCTAGGGGATTCACCCACATTGCGTAACCTCCCTTGTGTAACACCCCGTATTTTTGTGCATTTAATAATTAATTAATTCGGGATTTTTAATTACTGGTGTGTTGTAATTTTAATTGAATTAAATATGACAATATATTTATTTAAATATTAATCGGGAAGTGAATGGTTAATGTTTGGGAAAATTTATTTACTAAGTGAATAGTAATAATTTAATTACGTCATTTCGGGTATTAATGACGGGGTATGCACTTATCCCAGCCGGAAGTCGGTATAGACTTAATGGGGTGTGAGATAAGGATTTTTATAAATTAATTCGGATGTCAATTCTGACTGCGCGGTTGAGTCCGGATGGGTCGAGATAGTCAGAAAAGAGTACCCGGGGGTAGTAATTGGGTCTCGGGGTATTTTTGGGCATAGTCGGGCCCACACGGGGTGAGTTGGGCTACTTTAATTAAGCCCATTAGGTGAAAAACGAGATTAAGGGTTTTTAACCTAATGGGGAGATTAGGAAATCAGCAGCCAACACAACTCCAAACCTAGGGTTTGAGAGGGGATTTGGGGGAAAGCAAATCAAGAACAAATTGGGAGCTTTTGGAACCAAATTGAGGGACTCCGCCAATGGGATCAGACACTACGAACACTTTTAGGCAAGTGGTTAACTGTTTTTGATTCTTAAAGCATGATGATCAATTTATATTATAGTGATGTGGGTATGAAAATCCGTTTTTGGGTGTAAATCCGTTTTTGGGTGTAAATGGGTACAAAATGGGTTTTTGTTTTCGAAATACTTGAATGAGATTCAAAGTAAGATTTAGATGGGTGATTGAAATCTGAATATGTATATATGATTTGGACGAAAATTTCAGAACATAAAAGAGTGGAAATTGAATCTGGAATTTGGGATTTAAAACAGATAATTAAATTTTAGTGAGAAAGACCCATTTCGAAAATTAAGAGATAATTAGAGGGGTTGATTAGCTTAATGATCTCTATGATGAGTAGGATGTAGATTAACCATGTGTAGAGGATGGGATGATGTGATTGGAGGTAAATTATGGTTTAAAAACCTTGAAATTCGTTAATGGTGGAAAACAGGGGGGAAGAAGAGCTGTAACGAAGGGGTCGATCGATCGATCGGGGGCATCGATCGATCGATGATAAGAAATTCTGGGCAGTTCGGCCAGATTATTATATAAGAGGAAAATTATTAAAAGTTAAGTTTCATACATTAATAAGTGATAGGTAATTGTGAAACAAATATTCCGAGCAATTATGGGAGAAAGTAATTGGGATTAGGATGAATTTATGTGGGACATTAAATGGATGAAATTTGAGAAATTTTATTCCAAAATAGTGAGGTACGGATCAAGTGAGTGAATCCGGGTATATTGGTCAAGCGACCCTAAGGTGGTGAATTAAGTTTGGAGATAAACTAAATAATTTTGAGTCGGAATATAGACTCGGGTGAATATTGAATTATGGACCAAGTGGGCGAGTCCGGGTATGTTGGTTATGTGACACCAAAGTATTTAATTAATTATTAAGAGAGAGTAATTAATTTGGAGTCGGAACATAGACTCGGGAAAATATTAAAATAATAAGAGTGTATTAATTAATTTAATTAGAGTCGGTTTGTAGACTCGGGTAGGATTAAATTAATAAGGGTGTTGATTAATTTAATTAGAGTCGGTTTGTAGACTCGGGTAGGATTAAATTAATAAGGGTGTTAATTAATTTGATTAGAGTCGGTTTGTAGACTTGGGTAGGATTAAACTAATGGATGGGATAATTAGTTTTATCAGAATCGGATTGTAGACTAGTGAAGGGGTACTTATTAATTAATGTGATAATTAATTATATTAGAGTCAGACCACATACTCAGAATTTGGGTTAATTAATTTAAGTGTAAATTAATTGTATTAGAGTCGAACCACAGACTCGGATTGGTATTAAATTAATATGTGTGTTAATTAATTTAATTAGAGTCGGGCGATAGACTCGGGGAAAGTATTATATTAATTGAGGTGTGAATTAATTATATTAGAGTCGGACCATAGACTCGGGAAGAGGATAAATTATTAAGTGAGAAAATTAATTACATTGAGTCGGACCATAGACTCAGGAAATTTACAGGCAGTGTACGGGATTTTGAGTATACGGTAAAGCCGGAATTTATATTATATATATACGGTGTCGTGATAGTATATATATACGTGTATTTATTTTGCGTGATACTAAATATTAGTGACTAGATATTCATTAAATTTAAATACTCTAATGCTATCAAGGGAGGTTGCGCGATGTGGGTGAATCCCATAGCTTGAGGAGTAGGGTGAGTATTTCCCCAGGTCATAGCGTCCGGTATATATGGGTGAGGGATTTATCTCACTTTCAGGGAAGGAATATGACCGCCTCCATTTCGTTTATATTTTGGTCCAAGTTGGTGAGCGATTCTAACTTGGGGAAAACTAGGTTTTGTGAGCACACCTAGTGAGATAGCATTCTAGAGGGAATCATCCGGTGAGGGTATACTTGGAAGGATGGATACGCGTATGATATATGTGTGGATGTTAGTAAAGGTACGTATAATATGGTAGTAAATATTATATGTAGGTGATAATACAGTGCGTGATGTATTTACCTTATATAACTCGGGTTACAGTTATATGTTGTTAATTAATGAGAAATTAATTAAGTTAATTATTGGTGGAAATAATACAGTGTTTGACGTGTGTACTTTATATAACTTGTGACACGGTTATATGTTATTATTTAAGAGGAATTAATTAAGTTAATTGTGAAATAACTTATAATTCAAGAATCACTATACTCGGGTTAGAGTAGTATGGCAAGGGAAGGTTATACCAAGACTAGTTGGACGGGGTAGCACAACTAGGTGGGGTTAAGGTAACCGGTAGGTATGCACAATAGTGGAGGGGTGAGAATGTCCACAAGGGAGTGCGACACTAACTTAAATATGAGGCGCATTCATGCATTTTAAATTACTGCAGTTAATTCGCTTGCTAAATATTTTCAAAATATTTTGGGTTCTAACCCTTGCTATAAAACTATTTTCAAAACCTTTTAGGTGTCCAGCCACAGGAACGCCAGGATTGATATTCTATTCCAGGGACACGGAGCTGCGGCATATGTGGATGCTAGCAGGAGTTTGGATTAGACGCATCATTCATTCATTCCTAGAGTAGGAAATCTTGTATCAGTTTCAGTTTTATTTAGGGCTTGTTGCCCAGACTTCTCGGTACAGTTTTTAGATGTTGAATATTTGTATTTGAATTATTTCTTTGGTGGCCGGTGATTTATTCGGCATGTTGTGTATTTATGATTCAGTTCTTTTTCATTCAGTTGTGTGAATGGTTTATATATTCCGCATGTATTGTTTTGGTTTTATTAAAAAGTTAAAATTGGCACCAGTTTTTGGAATACTACGTGGTTAGTAAGTTTTAAAAAGTTTTCGACAATGATGCTAAGGATGATCCAATTGGGATTCCTATTTTAATTTGGTATAGGACTGATCACCCGGTATTTTATTAGGCGGGGTGTCACGGATGGTATCAGAGCATCAGGTTCTAGTGTCCTTAGGATCTGTGCGGCTTTTCACGTTTCTGCTTGACAATCTTTGATATAGAGCCCTATTATAGGATTGTTGTATTCTCATACGTATGCGCATATACGTTCTTCCGCGAAATTGATATTTGAGAGTGAACTCATACAAAATTCGATTCTCATTCCAGATGATGCCCAGGAGAGAGAGAGCAGCTAGGGCAGCAGGGGGAGATGAGACGAAGGAGGCTCGTTAGGAGCAAGAGATACCGTAGCAACGGCCAGGGATGAATTTGGCGGCATAAGTCACTGAAATAGTGGCACAGGCAGTTGGAGCAACGGTGGTCACAACGGCAGGGTACTTTCCACGGGATCAACCACAAGTGTTAGTGGCGTCGGATGTTCAGACTCACACAGGGTCGTCGGGGTGGAAACAATAAAGAGAGGTTATTTTAGTGGGAACCCATCAGAATTGTGGGGGGTTCAGATGTAGTTCTAGCGTGTCAAGGAAGAGAGATATCCAGCGTTACCTACGCGTAGGAGATTGCGATGAGGTACGGAAGCAAATGCTAACCACTTTTAGTTTAGTGGGAGAAGCACTACAGTGGTGGGAGTCGATCACCACAGTTGAGGAAAGGGACACACTAGCTACTGCCGAGTTTTGGGGGCGGTTCGACTGCAAGTATTTTTCCTTCAGCGGTTGAGACCGAAAGGAGGAGAAAATTTTGTGAGGTGACTCAAAGGGAGGCCGTTTAGTGGCCGATTACGAGGAAGATTTCACTCGTTGGCAAAATTTTTTACCGGATGATGGTAAGCTAGGAAAAGAGAAAGAAAGCAAAGTTTATGGATGGGTTAGTCTGGAGAATCAGACAACATTTAATTGAAAATTCCGCATTAGTAGATTATACTGATGTCATTAACGCAACACTCCGGCACTGTCGGGAATATCGCTTCCACGAGAAAGAAAGCGGGAAGGGAGTGGGGATTAACCATTCGGATGAGGCAAAAAAGAACAATACCAGTGGGGTATCCCAACAGCAGACTGGTGGAGACCAAGGGCAGGATTTCAGGCAGGGGAATTATGCCACACGATCTAGAACTGGAGGCTACTGGCGGGATGGCCAGGAATTTCAACAAGGTTGGCATGGAAGGGATCAGTGGCAGGGTGAACATATTAGAAAATGTTTCGTTTGGGGAAAAGCGAGACACATGAAGAGATATTGCCTTAAGCAAGGCGGGAGTCAACTACAGGACGAGGTCCTGGATGTACAACCACTAAAGCAAATCACGGGTGCATTCGGGCAGGGAGAAGCTGCTCCGAAAATCGAGAACCAGCCGTTGCAGCTGGAGTATAGAAGTAATTATTTTACCCTAGGGGCATGGGGTATATTGTTGAGTGACAAAGAGGATGTCACAGTATAAGACTTATTTTTACTAGAATTTGCAAGTGAGTCGAACTTAGTGGGTGCGTTGGCGGTAGCAGCCATAGCATGTGGGTAAACTTTTCCGTAAGGTAGCGGAGTTCCTTAGTGTCCTTCATGAGAGAGTGGAGGCGTACACTGAGTGATTGGTTGAATTAGGCAAGGAATTTCTACTTTCGAGAATTATGGGAGTAGGGATGAGAATACTTTTTAAACATCGGTTGGATAGCGATGGAATTTAACTATTGTGGATAGTGGAGTTAAATTTTGGTGTCCGCGACACCAGGGTAGGGTTGGTACTAGGTATCACCGGAGAAGGCGTATAGCCTAGATATATGTGGATGTATAGATGTTGTATTGCGTGGTGCGATAACACATAGTGAAGTTTTGTGTCCTCACATTTTATCCCAGTAAGTGGGGATGTTTAATGAAGTGAATCAGGGTGGTAGAATTGATTTTCGAGCAAAGAGAGAGATAGCTCGGGGTTTATTTTGTGCAAGGACTAGTGGTAGTAAGGGCGTGGTATTATGTTGTCTTTGGTAGCATAAGGGTAAGCGTATATTCTTTTGTGTTGAGAGATAAGTATTTATGGGGAGATAGTTGGACGTAGCATGGGTTGAGTATCCAGGCAGTAATTATATATGTGTATATATATATATATGTATATATGTATATATATATATATGTATATATATATATACATATATATATACATATATGTATATATATATATATATATGTATATATATATATATATATATATATGTAATATGACTACGGGTTCGAAGTTATATTACGGGTTAAGACTAGCACAGTCGGGTAACTTTCGTACGGTAGAGCGCGAGGATAGGGTGTATGGGCACCCGGGTTAATTAGGACAAATTTTGTGCGGTTAAGCACGGGTATAGGGTGTATGGGTGCCCTGACAAGGTTTAAATGCATGCTTGTGTAACGTATGTTTAGAGGCGGATGTGATAGATATAGCGGGCTTGGAGGAACTTGACTAGTGAGTAATATGTGAATACTGGATCACTAGGTTTATCTTAATTTCGAGGACGAAATTCCTTTGTAAGGGGGGAAGTATGTAACACCCCGTATTTTTGTGCATTTAATAATTAATTAATTCAGGATTTTTAATTACTGGTGTGTTGTAATTTTAATTGAATTAATTATGACAATATAATTATTTAAATATTAATCGGGAAGTGAATGGTTAATGTTTGGGAAAATTTATTTACTAAGTGAATAGTAATAATTTAATTACGTCATTTCGGGTATTAATTACGGGGTATGCACTTATCCCAGCCAGGAGTCGGTATAGACTTAATGGGGTGTGAGATAAGGATTTTTATAAATTAATTCGGTTGTCAATTCTGACTGCGCGGTTGAGTCCGGATGGGTCGAGATAGTCTGAAAAGAGTACCCGGGGGTAGTAATTGGGTCTCGGGGTATTTTTGGGCATAGTCGGGCCCACACGGGGTGAGTTGGGCCACTTTAATTAAGCCCATTAGGTGAAAAACGGGATTAAGGGTTTTTAACCTAATGGGGAGATTAGGAAATCAGCAGCCAACACAACTCCAAACCTAGGGTTTGAGAGGGGATTTGGGGGAAAGCAAATCAAGAACAAATTGGGAGCTTTTGGAACCAAATTGAGGGACTCCGCCAACGGGATCAGACACTACGAACACTTTTAGGCAAGTGGTTAACTGTTTTTGATTATTAAAGCATGATGATCAATTTATATTATAGTGATGTGGGTATGAAAATCCGTTTTTGGATGTAAATCCGTTTTGGGTGTAAATGGGTACAAAATGGGTTTTTGTTTTCGAAATACTTGAATGAGATTCAAAGTAAGATTTAGATGGGTGATTGAAATCTGAATATGTATATATGATTTGGACGAAAATTTCAGAACATAAAAGAGTGGAAATTGAATCTGGAATTTGGGATTTAAAACAGATGATTAAATTTTAGTGAGAAAGACCCATTTCGAAAATTAAGAGATAATTAGAGGGGTTGATTAGCTTAATGATCTCTATGATGAGTAGGATGTAGATTGACCATGTATAGAGGATGGGATGATGTGATTGGAGGTAAATTATGGTTTAAAAACCTTGAAATTCGTTAATGGTGGAAAACAGGGGGGAAGAAGAGCTGTAACGAAGGGGTCGATCGATCGATCGGGGGCATCGATCGATCGATGATAAGAAATTCTGGGCAGTTCGGCCAGATTATTATATAAGAGGAAAATTATTAAAAGTTAAGTTTCATACATTAATAAGTGATAGGTAATTGTGAAACAAATATTCCGAGCAATTATGGGAGAAAGTAATTGGGATTAGGATGAATTTATGTGGGACATTAAATGGATGATATTTGAGAAATTTTATTCCAAAATAGTGAGGTACGGATCAAGTGAGTGAATCCGGGTATATTGGTCAAGCGACCCTAAGGTGGTGAATTAAGTTTGGAGATAAACTAAATAATTTTGAGTCGGAATATAGACTCGGGTGAATATTGAATTATGGACCAAGTGGGCGAGTCCGGGTATGTTGGTTATGTGACACCAAAGTATTTAATTAATTATTAAGAGAGAGTAATTAATTTGGAGTCGGAACATAGACTCGGGAAAATATTAAAATAATAAGAGTGTATTAATTAATTTAATTAGAGTCGGTTTGTAGACTCGGGTAGGATTAAATTAATAAGGGTGTTGATTAATTTAATTAGAGTCGGTTTGTAGACTCGGGTAGGATTAAATTAATAAGGGTGTTAATTAATTTGATTAGAGTCGGTTGGTAGACTTGGGTAGGATTAAACTAATGGATGGGATAATTAGTTTTATCAGAATTGTATTGTAGACTAGTGAAGGGGTACTTATTAATTAATGTGATAATTAATTATATTAGAGTCGGACCACAGACTCAGAATTTGGGTTAATTAATTTAAGTGTAAATTAATTGTATTAGAGTCGAACCACAGACTCGGATTGGTATTAAATTAATATGTGTGTTAATTAATTTAATTAGAGTCGGGCGATAGACTCGGGGAAAGTATTATATTAATTGAGGTGTGAATTAATTATATTAGAGTCGGACCATAGACTCGGGAAGAGGATAAATTATTAAGTGAGAAAATTAATTACATTGAGTCGGACCAAGACTCAGGAAATTTACAGGCAGTGTACGGGATTTTGAGTATACGGTAAAGCCGGAATTTATATTATATATATACGGTGTCGTGATAGTATATATGTACGTGTATTTATTTTGCGTGATACTAAATATCAGTGACTAGATATTCATTAAATTTAAATACTCTAATGCTATCAAGGGAGGTTGCGCGATGTGGGTGAATCCCCTAGCTTGAGGAGTAGGGCGAGTATATCCCCAGGTCATAGCGTCCGGTATATATGGGTGAGGGATTTATCTCACTTTCAGGGAAGGAATATGACCGCCTCCATTTCGTTTATATTTTGGTCCAAGTTGGTGAGCGATTCTAACTTGGGGAAAACTAGGTTTTGTGAGCACACCTAGTGAGATAGCATTCTAGAGGGAATCATCCGGTGAGGGTATACTTGGAAGGATGGATACGCGTATGATATATGTGTGGATGTTAGTAAAGGTACGTATAATATGGTAGTAAATATTATATGTAGGTGATAATACAGTGCGTGATGTATTTACCTTATATAACTCGGGTTACAGTTATATGTTGTTAATTAATGAGAAATTAATTAAGTTAATTATTGGTGGAAATAATACAGTGTTTGACGTGTGTACTTTATATAACTTGTGACACGGTTATATGTTATTATTTAAGAGGAATTAATTAAGTTAATTGTGAAATAACTTATAATTCAAGAATCATTATACTCGGGTTAGAGTAGTATGGCAAGGGAAGGTTATACCAAGACTAGTTGGACGGGGTAGCACAACTAGGTGGGGTTAAGGTAACCGGTAGGTATGCACAATAGTGGAGGGGTGAGAATGTCCACAAGGGAGTGCGACACTAACTTAAATATGAGGCGCATTCATGCATTTTAAATTACTGCAGTTAATTCGCTTGCTAAATATTTTCAAAATGTTTTGGGTTCTAACCCTTGCTATAAAACTATTTTCAAAACCTTTTAGGTGTCCAGCCACAGGGACGCCAGGATTGATATTCTATTCCAGGGACACGGAGCTGCGGCATATGTGGATGCTAGCAGGAGTTTGGATTAGACGCATCATTCATTCATTCCTAGAGTAGGAAATCTTGTATCAGTTTTAGTTTTATTTAGGGCTTGTCGCCCAGAGTTCTCGGTACAGTTTTCAGATGTTGAATATTTGTATTTGAATTATTTCTTTGGTGGCCGGTGATTTATTCGGCATGTTGTGTATTTATGATTCAGTTCTTTTTCATTCAGTTGTGTGAATGGTTTATATATTCCGCATGTACTGTTTTGGTTTTATTAAAAAGTTAAAATTGGCACCAGTTTTTGGAATACTAGGTGGTTAGTAAGTTTTAAAAAGTTTTCGACAATGATGCTAAGGATGATCCAATTGGGATTCCTGTTTTAATTTGGTATAGGACTAATCACCCGGTATTTTATTAGGCGGGGTGTCACACCTTGATAGCATTAGAGTATATAAATTTAATAAATATCTACTCACTGATATTTAGTATCACGCAAAATAAATACACCTATATATATATACTATCACGACACCGTATATATATATATAATATAAACCCGGCTTTACCGTGTACTCAAAATCCCGTACACTGCCGGTAATTTCCTGAGTCTGTGGCCAGACTCAATGTAATTAATTCACACCTTAATTAATATAATACTTTCCCCGAGTCTATGGTCCGACTCTCCTTAAATTAATTAACACACATATTAATTTAATTCTACCCGAGTCTACAAACCGACTCTAATTAAATTAATTAACACCCATATTAATTTAATCCTACCCGAGTCTACAAACCGACTCTAATTAAATTAATTAACCCACATATTAATTTAATCCTACCCGAGTCTACCAACCGACTCTAATTAAATTAATTAACCCACATATTAATTTAATCCTACCCGAGTCTACCAACCGACTCTAATTATATTAATTAATACCCATATTAATTTAGTAACTTGGTGTCACCCAACCATTATCCCCGGACTCTCTCACCTGGACCTTACCTCCACATTTCCGAGTCAATTTTCCGACTCCAAACTAATTACTTCCTCTCTATAATTAATTTAACACCTTGATATCACTTAACCGATATACCCGGACTTACTCACTTGGTCCAATTTACATCTCATAATATAATACCCACATTTTTGCCTACAATGTGTCACACCTTTTATTTCTAGAATTTTTCGCAATTATATTTGCTTATAATTAATAACATACCTGGACTCGATTCACTTGGCCCGAAATTAAATATTTTCCGAGTCTATACCCCGACTCTAAATTACTTAGTTTGTCTCCAAACTTAATTACTACCATGGGTTACTTTACCAATATACCCGAATTCACTCACTTGATCCGTACCTCACTATTTTGGAATAAAATCTCTCAAATTCATCCGTTAAATGCCCCACATAAATTCATCCTAGTCCCAATTACTTTCCCCCATAATTGCTAGGAATAATTATTTCATATTTATTTATCACTAAATAAATGCTTGGGAGTTAAATTTAATTACTTTCCCCTTATACTTCACCCAAGGCCGAACTGCCCAGAATTTTCCATCGTCGATCGATCGATGCCCCCGATCTATCGATCGACCCCTTCGTTACAGCTCCTCTTCTCCCTGTTTTCCACCATTAACGAATTTAAAGCTTTTTAAACCATAATTTAAACCTCTGTTTACATCATCCCATCATCTATACATGGTTAATCCACATCCTATTCATCATAGAAATCATTAAGATAATCAACTTCTCTAATTATCTCACAAATTTTCGAAATGGGTCTTTCTCCATAAAACTCAATTATCTGTTTTAAATCCCAAATTCCAGATTCGATTTCCACTCTTTTATGTTCTGAAATTTTCGTTCAAATCATATATACATATTCAGATATCAATCACCCATCTAAATCTTACTTTGAATCTCATTCAAGTGTTTCAAAAACAAAAAACCCCATTTTGTACCCATTTACACCCAAAAATGAATTTTCATACACACATCACTATGATATGAATTGATTATCATGCTTTAAGAATCAAAACAGTTATCCACTTGCCTCAAAGTGTTTGTAGTGTCTGATCCGTTGTTGTTGACCCTCAATTTGGCTCCAAAAAGCTCCAATTGCTCTTGATTTGTTTTCCCCTAATTTCCTTCTCAAGCCCTAGGCTTAGAATTTGATGGCTGCTGATTTTCTAATCTCCCCATTAGGTTAAAAACCCTTAATCCCGTTTTTCACCTAATGGGCTTAATTAAAGTGGCCCAACTCACCCCGTGTGGGCCCGACTATGCCCAAAAATACCCCGAGACCCAATTACTACCCCCGGGTACTCTTTTCTGACTATCTCGACCCATCCGGACTCAACCGCGCAGTCAGAATTGACATCCGAATCAATTTATAAAAATCTTTATCTCACACCCCATTAAGTCTATACCGACTCCCGGCTGGGATAAGTGCATACCCCGTCATTAATACCCGAAATGACGTAATTAAATTATTACTATTCACTTAGTAAATAAATTTTCCTAAACATTAACCATTCACTCCCTGATTAATATTTAAATAAATATATTGTCATAATTAATTCAATTAAAATTACAACACACAAGTAATTTAAAATCCCCGAATTAATTAAATATTAAATGCACAAAAATACGGGGTGTTACATGTTTTCTCTACGATAACATCACTCGAATTAGGAAATGGAGGTAAAATTGGACGAGTTCCAATTGGAATACCTAAATAGAATACATTTAGTAAAATATGTTGTGCGTTATAGTGGAAATTAACATTTAAATAAATTTAAAAGCCAAACATGTAAATATACATGTGATATGCACAAAACCATATGGGGTAATACCCAACTCCACGTACGAGAGATGAAAAATGTGTGTTATCTTCGATCACTAAGTAATTAGGGAACTAGTCACCTGGTTATTGGAGTTAGGAAATCTTCTAAAAACAAATTATCAAACTAAAAAAATTCTATTACTAGTCCCAATTCGGGCGTGTTGGAAAACTTTTCATAAACTCCGGTTGCCCTGTGGTTACTACCTCTCATGGTGAATTAAATATCTTTGGGATGTTTCGTTGGATCAATTATCGTCTCGGGCATGAGGTGTATTATCGTACAACCTTAAAACATTTTGATACACAATGCCACGTCAGGGTGCCAGGGGAGGGTTTTCTTTTGGTTTTGCATTTTTAAAACCAAATTTTCCTTGAATTGAAAACATGGTATAAAATTAAATAAAGAATAAATTTGAAATACAAAATATATTATATGGAAATATTTTTGGGTATTGGGAGATGAAATTGGGGAAAATGTATTTGAAAGATTAAATTGGGAGAAGTTTTTGGAAGAGGAATGGGGAAGAATGTGGTTTATTTTGCAATTTATAAATAATGGGGTTATTTCAAACGGTTATTTTTTTAACGTTCATTGATCATTTAAATGGTAACTGGGTAAAATGGTAGGTAGTTAAGGCAGCCCGACGCTAAAAAGTTTAGCACTGAGGGTGGGTCCCGGCTACTGGATGCTATATTATTTAACGTTTACTGACTTTTTCCATCGTCTCATTGTGTATTACACAATGGGCTTGAGAGTGTAAATGTGTAAAGATCCATCTTTTTCAACCATCACACAATGGGTGGTCTAAGTGCATGATACTTTGTCTTATACATCGAAGTCATATCTCTCTTGTTCATAATGGGATAGTTGTCGATTGCCCATCTCAAATGAGAAACACAATTGCTAGGATTTCATTAAACACCAAATTATAATCTCAAATAATTAAGCTAAGTGATCCATTAGTCCAATTTTAATATAAGCACCAATAAAACATACGTTGTAAAAACTATTAACAATTCTTATTTGTCCTAATCATGTATCTAGGTGAATAGCAAGAATAAAATAAAGATCAACCACAATACCACAGTGTATAAGGAAAATCCACAACATGAAAAAACCTCAGATGTCCTAGTTTGTGCAAATTCACTATGGTATAGGATTTATACAATCATGATAAACATACTTATTTCACTTGACTCGACGCCTTCAAGTCTTAATGCAATTTTCACTGCTTGAACCTTCGTCACAGTAACACTGTAGGAATTTACCCGTGATCTTCACAACACGTGTGCCACATATGTCTCGATGTCCACCGATCTTTGGTTAGCAAACCGTCACCACGACAAACACGGAATCCACAATGAAAAACTAATCTTCGTATAATGAAGAGTAAACTTGATCTTGGTTCTTAGAAACTTGAGATCTCAAACTAGCATATTATGATGATTATTAGAACTCGAAACATGGCTATAAACTGAAAATCTCCTTCTTCTTGTGTTGGTTCAATCTTCAGACAAATAATTTTTTATTTATATGCTCTTGTGTAAGGACATATTTTTAATAAGTACATCGCAATTAATTATGTCGTATACCACTACAAGTCGTCGAAGAATTGAGAAGATTATATCTACAAAAGAGGGATCTGAATTACAACTTGTCTTCAACATTCAAGCCCAACAATATGAAATTTGGTAACATAATGTTTAAAGTTTCATTTATATTTCATATTAAGAGTGTTGGGATATTTTTAAAAGGAGTTTTATAAAGATTTTATATAAAAGTGTTTTTATAAATGTTTTTTGTTTTAATGGTTATTAACTGTCTTAGAAAGATGTGTTTTTGAAGAGTTTGAGAAAAGTTATAAGGCAACAAACAAACCTCAGTTTCGATGCCAAGGTCGTTCAAGAGAGATCACCATATCAGTCGAATGACATTGAGATGTCGTGCATAGTCGTTTGAACGACACACGTATCTCGTTCGAGCGAGATGGGCTTCTCGTTCGAGCGAGTTTACTTTTTGGCTGACAAGCTGACCTCGTGCTTATCCTTTGGCCGACTCAAAATTTATATAAAAGGGGTTCTGCCAGCCTTGGAAAAGGTGGAGAACACTTTCCAACTTTAAAGAGTTTTTAACTTTTGAAACTTTTATTTATCTGCCCAGAATTAATTGGATACCATTGGCAGAAAGTTTTTTTCCAACAATTTTAAGTGTTAAAATATTTTGTTTTTAATTCACAAAATCCCAATTTGTTCTATGTGAATTGTTTTGTGGAACCCAAGAACATATTTTACTTTGGTTTATTTTTTGTTGGGAACACTCTACAACCGACAGCTGCGTGCTTTTGTGGAGTGAGTCCTTATAAAGTTCACACTTAGGGAGAAGTCATTTTCTTCTTCATTGCTGACCACCTGGAGTTCTTGCGGCAGATTCTAGCCGACGTTATTACTAGCCGTTGCTTTAGAGGTTTGACGAAGATCCCGTGCGTTACACTTATGGGTGATTATCAGGTTGTATGTAAATTAATGGTCTTGTAAATTCTTCAAAGTTCTAGAAATAAAAGGTTTTACCCGAAACGGGTTTTTCCTTAAACTTGTGTCGTATGCTTTATTTATTTATGGATTGACACATGCACACACATAGATGCATGTTTAGGGGATGATTTAATTTGGTTTATATTGACTCCAATTAAATAAGGTTTACTTGAAAACTTCCAAATTAATTTAATCAATTATCACACCGTCACGTTTTACAAATTGGTATCAGAGCAGGTTGCGCTAATTTATCGCGTATTCCTATTTTTCGCAAAATTGAGTGCTATTGTTTTTTTTAAATCAGTTTTGTGAAAAATCGCAATTTTTTCGATGGAGAACTTATCCAATCGGATGCCCCCCTTTGATGACACAAATCAAAGTTTTGATGATATAAATCACTTGAATTTGACGTTTGCTAAAGGAATTGATTTTTTGGAAAAAGAAAATTATCGTTTTAAATCCACGATGGATCTTTTGCAAACGGTTCAAAATCAACTAGATTTTTATCGTGAAAAATTTGTTTTCTTGGACCATGACTTTGTTGCTTTTAAATTGTCCAAGAAGGAGAGTGATGATAGGGTCCTATTTTTTGAAAAGGAATTGGAGAACCTTAAAAATTTGATGGTTTGTGTTTCTGCCAAAGATGGCAAAAATATTTTAATCAATGAGTTTGTGGCACGTGAAGAGACTCTTAGGGATAAGTTTGCTTTAATTGAGGGGGAGTGAGATAACCTTTTAGGAATTGTTGAAATTTTGAAAAAGGCGCCCCTTAAATTGGAAGAGTCTAATTCTTTGCTTGAGTAAAAAAATTTGAAGTTAAAAAATGATTTGACAGACACAAGTAGGTTTAATAGTGATGGTAATGGGTCATTTTATTCTCATGGTTCTAATGCTAAAGCCAAAACCATTATTTGTTTTAGAGGGTCAACTGTTCCCATGGACATTAGAAAACGTCAACCCATAGGTGTCGTTCCACCTGTTTACACATGTTCATATTGTGGTAGGAAAGGTCACCTTAGGCGTTTTTGTTTTGATCTTAGAAAATGTCCTGGGAAGTTTATGTCTGGTGTTCCCTTGGTTCCTAAATCCCCCACTCGACGTTTCACATCTATTTGGGTTAGGAAATCACTTTTAGAGGCACTAGATTTTAGACAAGTTAATTCTCGTTTGCTTCACATGATTCTTCTCTTGCTATATTATATTGATTATTGTGTTTTCATGTTTGTCATTCACTAGTTGTGGTTTCATGATATATATTTGCTAGTGTATTGACATGTACTTTTTGTATAAATTTATGTTTTTTAAATTTTTTGAAAAATACAAAAAGATTTTATTTTGGATAAAATCTTTTGAAAAATCCAAAAAGAGTTTTATTTTTTGTTTGCACCTTTTATGGATGGACACTTAGGATGACCAAGTCACATTATCATTCCATTTTTCATGTGACTATTTCATAGTGATTTGAGATAATAGGTCAATTCATCCATGTGCTTTATAATGTTTGGAGTCATTAAGATGTAATTAAGTGTTACTTCCTACATGTTTGACTCATAATTTCCTTTATTTCACACATGCACGGATTTGTTTGATTACTGTGCTTGTCTTATCACATGTTGGTTGAGTTTTTTCACTTCAATCCTGTCCTTAAAATGAACCAAGCGCGATAAAACTTGATAAGAAAGTTATGCATGTAAGAGTCATTTGTGAGTTTGTGTGCTCTATTTTGAAATGGTGAAGGGCAATGAAAGAGTATCATTTATCCTTTGCAATTAAGTCGCCGTTTAAATTAGACCTAAAAAATTGAGGAATTTTATTATCCGAGGTCCAAAGAGGTTTAAAAGAGCCCGAAAAAATTTAAAGGCAATAAAATGAAATTCATGCCAATTATGGGCCATTTAGGTTTTTGCACCAATTCTCCAAAGTTTGAGAATTTAGTTTATACACCTCTAAAAGAAAATATTTTTGAGAGAGTTTGATTGGAGATTTTATAACGGGTTTTCACGTCCTTGAAAATCTTAAAAAATCGCTAAATAGTTTTGGACGTTATTGGTGTGGAAATCACTTTGACTTTGATTTGTTGATTTGTATAAGTCGATGTCATCTAAATTTAACAAATTTTAACACATAAGGATACTTTTAATGTTCATTCATTAGGAGTACACGTATGCATCGTGCACATATGATTGATTTAGTTTATTTTCCTATCGAATGTGTTCACACCAATACATTTCATTTCCATGACTTGGTTGTTTTAGTTTAAATCCATGGTGTGATTTTTTTTGTATCCTATTTTTGTATAAAAAAATTGAAAAATCCAAAAATAGTTTGTGGATATTTTTGGGACATACCTTTGCATGCGTGTAGCTTGATCTTTGTTTGCTATGCATTTTGTCCTGACACTCCACGTTTTTATTGTTTCTTCTTATCTGTCTATTTTGGGACATCATAAAATGGAGGAGAAAGAATTATCATGTTATGGGGGAGTTTTTGCATCATGGGGGAGATTTGATTTATAAATGCTTTATTCTCATATCATTTCAAACTCGATGCGTCACGAATTTTTGTGCTTTATCTCATGTGTGTAGGTACAAATATTAAAGATCACGAACAACACACCCTGATAAGAAAAGCTTTGAGAGTTTTGATGTTGAAGAAAAATTTGACAACTTGCAAATTTTACCTTTTCAGTTTTGGGATTCATGGGAGGATAGATTTGTATAGGTAATTTGGAATTTTATAATTCCAATGTTTTTATATATGTACCGGCATAGACATAGGGGGAGATTTGTAAGGACATATTTTTAATAAGTCCATCACAATTAATTATGTCGTATATCGCTACAAGTTGTCGAAGAATTGAGAAGATTGTATCTACAAAAGACGGATCCGAATTACAAGTTGTCTTCAACATTCAAGCCCAACAATATGAACTTTAGTAAGATAATGTTTAAAGTTTCATTTACATTTCATATTAAGAGTGTTAGGTTATTTTTAAAATGAGTTTTAAAAAGATTTTATATAAAAAAGATTTTTATAAATGTTTTTTGTTTTAAAGGCTGTTAACTGTTTTAAAAAGATGTGTTTTTGAAGAGTTTGAGAATAGTTTTAAGGCAGCAAACAAACCTCGGTTTCGATGTCAAGGTCGTTCAAGAGAGATCACCATCTCGTTCGAACGACATTGAGAAGTCGCGCGTAGTCGTTTGAACGACACGCGTATCTCATTCGAACGACATTGAGATGTCGTGCGTAGTCGTTTGAACGACACGCGTATCTCGTTCGAGCGAGGTTACTTTTCGACTGACAAGCTGACCTCATGCTTATCCTTTGACCGACTCAAAATTTGTGTAAAAAGGGGTTCTCTCAGCCTTGGAAAATGTGGAGAACAATTTTCAACTTTAAAGAGTTTTAACTTTTGAAACTTTTGTTTATCTACCCAAAATTAATTGGATACCTTTGGCAGAAAGTTTTTCTCCAACAATTTTAAGGGTTCAAATATTTTGTCTTTAATTTACAAAATCCCAATTACTTTTATGTGAATTGTTTTGTGGAACCCAAGAACATATTTTACTTTGGTTTATTCTTTGTGGGGAAAACTCTACAATCGACAACTACGTGCTTTTGTGGAGTGAGTCCTTATAAAGTTAACACTTGTGGAGAAGCCATTTTCTTCTTCATTCCTGATCACCTGGAGTTCTTGCGGGAGATTCCAGCCGACGTCATTACTAGCCATTTCTTTGGCGGTTTGACGAAGACACCGTTCGTTACACTTATGGGAGATTATCAGGTTGTATGTAAGTCAATGGTCTTGTAAATTCTTCAAAGTTCTAGAAATAAAAGGTTTTACCCAAAAGGTGTTTTTTCCTTAAACTTGTGTCGCATGCTTTATTTATTTATGGATTGACACATGCATACACATAGATGCATGTTTAGGGGATGATTTAATTTGGTTTATATTGACTCCAATTGAATAAGGTTGACTTGAAAACTTCCGAATTAATTTAATGAATTATCACACAGTCACGTTTTACAAATTGGTATCAGAGCGGGTTGCGCTAATTTATCGCGTATTCCTATTTTCCGCAAAATTGTGTGGTATTGATTTTTTTTAAATAAGTTTTGTGAAAAATCGTATTTTTTTTTATGGAGAACTTATCTAATCGGATGCCCCCCTTTGATGACACAAGTCAAAGTTTGATGATATAAATCATTTGAATTTGATGTTTGCTAAAAGAATTGATTTTTTGGAAAAAGAAAATTCTCGTTTAATTTCGCGATGGATCTTTTACAAACGGTTCAAAATCAACTGGATTTTTATCGTGAAAAAATTGTTTCCTTGGACCATGACTTTGTTGCTTTTAAATTGTCCAAGAAGGAGAGTGATGATAGGGTCCTATTTTTTGAAAAGGAATTGGAGGACCTTAAAATTTTGATGGTTTATGTTTGTGCCAAAGATGAAAAAAATATTTTAATCAATGAGTTTGTGGCACATGATGAGGCTCTTAGGGATAAGTTTGCTTTAATTGAGGGGGAGTGAGATAACCTTTTAGGAATTGTTAAAAATTTGAAAAAGGCGTCCCTTAAATTGGAAGAGTCTAATTCTTTACTTGAGTAAAAAATTTTGAAGTTAAAAAATGATTTGACAAACTCAAGTAGATTTGATAGTGATGGTAATGGCTCATCTTGTTCTCATGGTTCTCATTATCCATTTCTTCAAAAAACTTGCGAAAGAATTCTCACAATAACCTTTTTTCTTCTAGAGAGAAATAGAGAATTCGAGTTTGAGTGGTGAGAAATGACGTTGCCTCACCCTCCTTATAAAGGGGTAAGGGGCTTGCCGTCCAACACCCCACTATGTGTGCCTACCACCAAGTACCCCTTGGGAACTTGCAAAACCCTTTGAATTTATGACCCTTGTCAGTAGGTGCAAGCTGCCCCATGTCGGTAGACTCTCCCCCAATTTTCATTACAAAAATTCAAAAAAATGCTCCCAAAAATCATAAAATTTCAAAATATGCAATAAATACACATTTTCATGAAAAACATCGAAATTCAAGATTGTACAAACATTCAAAAATAGCAAAATCTATTGAAAAATACAAAACTTTTTAGAAATTACTCATATCATCACATAGCCATCATATACTTTTTGGTCTTTAGAATTAAACCTAGGCCCCTTAGAATTAGGTCGTGATCCCCGTATTGGTCGTATACATTCTTTAGGTCCACATAATCATACCTAGGCCTTGTGATCTCCACATTGGTCGCCTACACTCTTTAGGTCCTCAGAAATAGACCCAGGCCCTCAGAATTAGGCTTCAATACCCGTATTGGCTGGATACACTCTTTAGGTCCTCATAATTGGACTTAGGCCCTCAAATTAGTGCACGATCCCCATATTGTTCGTATAAACTCTTTAGATCCTAAAAATCAGACCTAGTCCCTCAGAATTAAGACATGATTCCCATATTGGTCGCATACACTCCTTATGTCCTTATAATCAGACCTAGTCCCTCAGTAATAGGATGTAATTATCACATACCTTCTAAGACCTTAGAATCGGGCTTCATATTTCCTAAACCTTAAGACCTCAGAATCAGTCTAGAACCCTTTCATACAACAACTAGGTCCTCTAAATAAGACCTCCAACTACCAATCCCATCAGGAGTTCCGACCCATAGAAACTCAATACTCATAATTTATGTCACTATGTCTATTTTCAACGAACTTCTATCTTTAGGTCTCTTGTTGAGGGGCTCTACAGACACCCCATTTTAGCTCCCCCAAACTCTCCCTAGGGTTCAAACAAAGTCGCTTCAAAACTTGGACCCCCAGTTCACCTTGAAACACTAACCAAAAAACAATTGCACACTCTGCCAGCCCTGTTTGACATTGATTAACTCTCAAACCCAAAATTCTACTAACATACCTTTATAGAGTTCTAAATACTATTTCCAATGGTCCTGTATGTGTGCAAATCAAACTTATAGTCAGCATTTTACGACCAAAAAATCATTTTACCTACCTATTGGTAGGACACCTCACATGCCTACAGATAGGTTGAAGTTTCCTTAGCTAACAAGTCTAACGACCTTACCTGCCAAAAAGATGGGTGGCATGTTAATCGACATGTCCCTGGGTAGCTTGGTCATTTTGTTCCATTAGGGTTCTCTTATTTAAGGAAAACCTGACCTCATTTGAGAGGGACCTCAAACTCGAAATCAATGCAGAAACTTTCCTCAAATTTATAGCACATCACTTTCACCACTTTATTTTCACATTCCCTTCCATCATCCTTGCCTCACCATTAGTCATCACTCCACCACCACTACCCACACTCAAAAATTAGCCCACAAAAGTTCCAAAGTACATAATTAAAAAATCTTGAATATCTAAATCTATTTCCATTCAACTTTTTCTAGTAGTTCCCATTTCCTATACTTTGACGTTTTTAACATATTTTTAGTTGGTCTTGCTTCATTTTATCACTGAACCCAAAAAGGGAGTTTATACCATCAATTCCCAATTAGATTATCTCATGTTTACCACATTTTGTACACTTTTCATAAAATAAGAGATATACTCTAGATTTTGACTATGGTTTATATCCCACCTTATTTTCCTTACAAACTACATAGACTTTGATGCCATTTTCGGCTTTGTAGGCATCCCAAAGTTATTTTTGGATTCGAGTCCTCCTTTATTCATCCCATATTTATTCATACGCACATGTTAGTATTTCGTTTGTATACTTAGTACGCCTTATTTATATAATTAGACCCTCTACATTTGTTGCTTCTTAGTGGTCCCACATCATATGTACTCACTTTTCTATAGTGATGCTACGGTCTTGAGGAACACTTTTAGTTAGTTCATCTCTTTAAAATGACTCGTTTTCATCTTCTCTATGATGTGGATATGATGATTTCACCTCTATCACACCCCCTCACACTTGTAGATTCATGCACATTTTCAATTTATACACTTTGAACACATGGCACATTCCACATATTATACATATTTTCACATACTTTAAGAGAAGGAGAATATTTTTGCTTCCCATGAGAGACCAAAAGGGTGGAGTGAGTTACTAACATCTTCCTATTTTGTAACATAGTCTATGTGCCCATATCTTGTTTGGGTCTTATGCACTAGTAGTCTTTTATGTCCTCCCTTCAGAAGGTGTTATTTCTTTTTCCTGTTTTCATAAAAATAGGCTGACAACTTTGATATCGATACATTTCACACACACTGATGACAATCGCTTTTATAGTACCCCTTATATCTCAAAAGGGAATCCCACGATGCCTCTACGCATGTGCCAGATAGGTGAAGGGCCGAGATGGCCACAATATGACCTCAAAATACCTATACATCATATCCACCGATCATAAAATCCCATGAGATAGACATAATTCATTGTTTGGCTTTAATGATACAAGAATTTTCAAAATATCAAGGACCCCAAACCTGCATACTTAAATACACACATGTCATACAATGAAACAAGATAATTTAAAAAAAAATGAGTAAATGATAATTATATAAATATTCTTGTCTTTCCCACTCATCTCATAAATACTCCCCCAAATTTTTAAAAATTTCTCCCTTTTGTCTTGAATGGATATAGGGAAGGGCCCGATAATGTCATCAACATAAATAATCAATACTAGTAAAAAAATAAACAATGTAATAATGCATATCCTAGACTGAGATAATTGACAGAAAAAATCATGGAAATAAGGATAAAAAATATAATCAAAGATAAGAATAATGCATACCTAACAAACAAAAATAAATAAACGCAAAATAAATACAAGTGGCACACAAATCTGAGATACCGTTAAATTTAGGAATCCCAGACATGCTTTCTAACCTGAGAGGGAATGAACTCCAACCCGAGAAAAAGATATAAGTACTTATGTAGTGGCATGAACCCCCTACATTCAAATCATAGATGAAAATGATAAAGAGTCAAACATAATGTTCAGTTATTGAGATCACAAAGGTTAACACTGATAAAAACTATAACAAGTATGCTTGTATTATCAATTTGATAAGATAAAAATACAAGTCACATACTTGAAAAAATGTACAAACCTATTGATCTTGAATTAATAGCTCCCTCTAAATATACAACTGTTTGCTATATGATACCAAATTTAAATTTTAATCCAATTAATTTAACGGATTGAGAATTTATTCCAATATTAGATCGAGCACACATTAAACAAACTTTGTGAAAACTTTACCCCAATTTTATCTTGCCCAAACCAATACTACGTGATCATACAAGAATAAAATAAACAATGTAAATAGTAATCACACAACGCCACGATCTATGAGAAAAACTCACAGTGGGATAAACCTTGAACAACCTAGACTACACAGGTCCACTATGATATAAGGTTTATACAAGAACGACAAATGATATACTCATTAACTTGACTCCCTTCAAGCCTGATGCAATCTTCTCTCCTTGATCCTTCTTCACAGTAATCGCAACAATCCACAACGAGTCACAATGTAGTCCTCTAGTGTTTCGATATCCACTAATCTCTGACTAGTCGTCGTCACTCCGCAACACAGAATCCATCGTGCTAAACGAACTCGAACAAATGTTCATTACATACATGAATTTTTTTCCCCTATTGAATAAAGCCACTTATACAAATAATAAATATTCATTATATATATGAAATTTTTTTCCTTACACCCTCAAAATGTATTGGATAGAATGATACCATTTTGTAACTTTAGAGTATGCCTTTTCATTGATTAAAATTTAATTTTCTATCTCATTAGAACATTAAGATAAATTTCTTGCCAATTCCTTTTGATATCTCTTTTAATTTCTCCCCATTCATTTTTTAATATTCTTGAAAAGAAATGGTTCTTTTATGCACATGTCCAAAATGTAAAAAAAAAATGATGACTCAATTGAGTGAGAAACCGAAGGAAAACTTTTATGATCGAAATAAAAAAACTACTCTCTGGTTCAACTCATGTATGCATGTACGATATGATAAATTCCATTTCTTAGTTAACATAAGTTTTTGTGAAAGAACTCCACAAGAATGATTAAGAAAAACATACATGGGTTTACACTACCTCCATAAGTTTCTAACCCAGTAATATGGAAATAGATACTAAGATGTGCTTCATATATTTTAAATCATCTTAACACTAACTATCCACGACAATCACAAAATCAAAATTACTTTTATTTTTAAAAAAAATTCAAAATATAATTTGTGGATTTTCTTAAATGACTGAAAAGCAAGACAAAATATTGTTTTTTTTTCAAGACACATGAAAAAATGATGCACATCTAAACAAGAAAATTAAATCAAAAATAACACGCATACTCTATGGAATGGATAAATCTACTAACCCACAAGACGAAATGTCTCTATCTACTAGAAGTTAGAAACTTAAGTATCCAAATGAAAAGGTGGGAACTATCACACCTACCCAATAGTTAAGAATACGAGTAAAATTTCCTAACCCAAATGTATGTAAAAATTGGAGAACAATGTTTGGAAATCGGACTTGTTCTTGCACTAGTCACATTATTGACTATTCTAGTGGGGTTTGTACTCCCCGACAAATTTTGACTTGAAACTTTAGCTAGTGAACCAATTAGTCCTTATCAACTTATACACTCTCATCATAACAAAAATTTGTAAGATTACATTTTTTAACACAAAACGAGTATATGGAAACATGAGAAAGGTTACCCTTAGGCTGATATCTAAGGATGTTCCTAGTAGGTTCATTAGCATTAGGGGTGCTAGCTAATGCTTTCACAAAAGTAGTTTTGACATCAAAAGAAGGTGGATTAAATTTGTTATAACCTGGACCCATTTTATCATTCTTAACATGAAGTAACACAAATATATTCCCTAATTTCTCACATATCTTCTATAAATCAACCTTCACTTTCTTTAAGTCTTCTAACTCACTTTCTAAGATAAGAACCCTAGCATTAACCTCTTTTTTGGACTCCTATAACTTAGGAAATTATTTTTTCGTCTCTTTGGTATTTTCATGAAGAATATATATTTGAATTTCTATGTTTGGAAAAAAAATTTCTCTTATTTCAAATTAATATATTCATTTTTCAAGCGCTTTCATTAGTTTTTCAAATTCAAACTTCATCTTAATAATTTTCAAAGCGCGATAATGAAGTTCATTTTATTGTAGATGAAACCCACACTCAACATTCGAAAAATCTTCAAAATCGTCCATGTGAGCATTAGAATCAAAACTAAAAAGCATATTAAGGTACATTGACAAAAATATCAAACACAAAGGCAAGGTAAAAAACTTAATAACTTAGAGTAATCCGCTTTGATACCATTTTGAAAAACATAGATATGCATATGCATATGTATAGTTAATTAATTAATTAACAAATTTAATTGAAAAATAAGTCGTAATTAAATTTCATTTGAAGATTAATTTGTTGCGACCAAAATCAGTTCAATTGAATCCAATTTTTAATTTTACAATATAAAATTATTTAGAACTAAATTTTCACCAAAAAATCAAATTATCCAGCAATTAATCCAATATATAATTAAGGCAAATTTTAGTATTTACTAAGTTTATTATATTCAATTATGATATGTGGTGATTGGAAATTAAACGATGGAGAAAATATCGAAAGAACCACACAAAATAACACCAATATATAAGTGGACACCTTTTTTAAAAAAACATTGCGCCTAAACCCTAAGAAGTCACTAATGATAAGAAGTTTAGGTTTTAAAAAACCACAGATACAACTTATGGTATAGACTCGATACCTTTCCAAGAATATTCCCTTTGTGCTTTACATTTCAATTTCTGCCTGTATTAATGCCCAAATATTTTCCATAGTGACCGAGTCATAATCCCCAAGCACGTATCTTAAGGAAGACTTCAACCCATGTGAGTACTCATGTTATGAGCAAACATTGACGTGAATTTCAACTCAAGCCTTCGGATAAACCAATCAATCCTCAATAAAGTATCACCAAGTTGACACTCTGGAGCCTAATAGCGAATCAGAAATTGATACATTAGATCATAGAGATGAGACATAGCCAGCCCAAGGGCACATAGTAGAATCTACTGAACACATAATTTTGGATGATGAAAGATCAGACATGACCACTAAAATTATCTCCACGTTGTCTCCACAACTCAGATAAGAAGTAATTACATTCTTAAGCGAGGGAAACAACATATTTTCTTGGAGTCACGAAGATATGACTAGGAATTATCCCAACTTCCTCTGTCATGAGATCAATATTAACAAAGATGGCAAGCTGATCAAATAGAGGTGCAGGGTGTTCAGTCCTGAGAAAAACCAAGCAATATAGGAAGAGGTAGAAAAACTACAAAAAGCCCAATTCATTGAGGATGCCAAATATCCAGCATGGTTGGCAAATGTCCTGATGGTCAAAAAGAAAAATGATAACTGGCGAATGGTGTAGATTTTAGTGATGTTAATAAGGCTTGACCAAAGGACCATTTTTCTTTACCCATAATTTATCAGTTGGTGTCTCCACATCAGGACATAAGTTGTTGAGTTTCATGGATGCTTATTCTGGGTATAATCAGATAAAAATGAAACTAGAGGATAGGGAAAGCACTTATTTCATTACCAACCGAGGTACTTATTGCTACAACGTAGTGCCCTTTGGGCTTAAAAACATTGAAGCAATGTACTAGAGGTTGGTCAATAAGGTGATTGAAGAACAAATAGTGAAAAATATGGAGGTTTATGTAGATGATATGCTGACTAAAAGCAAGAAAGCATCGGATAATATCAAGGACCTCAATCAGACTTTCGACCAGCTAGAAAAGCATCAAATGAAATTGAATCCGACCAAGTGCGTGTTCAGTGTTCAAGAAGGAATGTTCCTCGACTTTATAGAAAACCAAGGAGGAATCGAAGGTAATCTTGCCAAAATTAAAACTTTGAAAGATATGCAATTGCCGATCTGCAAAAAAGATATTAAAAAGCTTTCTGGTTGAGTGGTTTCCTTAAATCGCTTTGTTTCTCAAGCAATAGATAGGTGTTTACCATTCTTTAAGGTGATTAGAAAGACCTTTGAGTGGAATGCAGAGTGTGAAGAAGCATTTCTAGAGTTGAAGACGTATCTGGGACCTCTATCATTGTTGTCCCGACCAATCTTGGGAGAAAATTTGGACTTGTATTTAGTTATTTCTGAGTCCGCAGTTAGCTTGCCATTAGTTAGGCTCGATAATGGGATTCAAAAACTAGTCTACTATACCAGTAAATCATTTAGGGGAGCAAAAATCAGGTATCCATGCTTAGAAAAACTGGCCTTAGCCCTCATTAAAGCCTCCAGCGAATTAAGCCTTATTTTCAAGCGCATACCATAGTAGTGTACACTGATCTACCTCTTCAAAAAGCACTTCACAAACTTGAAAAGTCTGGTGGGTTGATGTATTAGGTAGTAGAGATGGGAGAATATGACATCATTTACGAGCCTAGATCATCTTTAAAAGGGAAAGCTTTGGTAGATTTCATTACGAAATTCACCTATCCAAAGGTTATCGACCAACCAAATTTGCCTGTCGAGCAAACTTCTTTGAAAGAGAGCTCATCTCAAAAGAAATCCAAAGTCATAGCCGACCAATCGAAATCATCTAGTGCTCAAGAGATGGATCAAATGTATGGAAAAAAAAGTAAGAATATCTTCCGCCATGGAGTTCTGTCCACAGAAATCTTTAGCCATAAAACTATATTATGAAACTTGTATGTGGATGGATCCTCATGCGCCGCTGGTAGTGGAACAAGTATCATACTTAACACTCCTTACAATATTGATATTGAATATTACCTGAGGTTTTAATTCAAAGAATCAAATAATGAAGATGAGTACGAGGCTTTGATCACTGGCCTAGAGTTAGCCCAATCATTAGGTGACGTGCAAGTAGTGGCGCACAGTGATTCCTATTTGGTTATCAACCAAGTGCTTTATTTTTATGGAGTCAATGAGAATTGATGAGTAGATATTTGACTAAGGCAATGGAAGTCATTTCTATATTTGTAGGTGTGAAAATTAATAGGATACCAAGGATAGCTAACACCCGAGATGACGCACTTTCTCGGCTGGTTTCCACATAAGAATAGAACTCAGGAGAAACATTCCAATTGAGATCTTAGAAACTAAGAGCATAAATGAGGATCCAATGATCAATTTTATTGTTGTATATTTGGGACCTTCTTGGATGGATCCAATTAGAGCTTACATCGAAGAAGGAATCCTACCAACTGATGCAAAAGAGGCAAAAAAGCTCCGGTACAAAGCAACCTGATATGTGTTGGAGAAAGGAGTCTTATATAGAATGGGATTTACTATTTTCTTATTATGTTGTGTCCATATATTTGAAGTTCGTGATGTGATCAAGGAAGTGCGTGAAGGTTATTGTGGAGCTCATTCAGTCGGTCGGTCATTAATCCAGAGAATAAACACACAAGGATAATACTGGCCAACTATGAAGGTAGATTATCGGGCCTTCGCAAGAAAATGTGATAAGTGATAGAGGTTTTCTTCAATTCACAAATCACCGAGCGCTGCTTTAGCACCAATTACTTCTCCTTTGTTGTTCACTATTTGGGAAATTGACTTGGTAATGGTAAATTATTTCATGAAGTGGGTGGAAGAAGAGCCATTGATAGAGATTCCTTATGACAAGGTATACCAATTCATCTCGAAGAAGATCATATATAGGTATGCCATTCCTTATGCCTTCATTATTGGCCATGGAACCCAATTCAATAATGATGAATTCGAATATTATCAGTGAACCCTTGGAATGCCGAGTAACTCCTTAAATATTATCAGTGAATAAAGGCATTGAAATTTTGTAATTCTTTTCACTTTATGTTCAACAAAACTTTATTTCAAGTTACATAAAATATCTTGATTTTAGTTTCCAGTTTTTTTTTGTATATTTTCAGAGTACGGCGATATATATCCTTAGAAATTATAAGCAAGCAATGTCTCTTGGTCTTCAACCCTTGTCGATTAACATATGACAGCAACTACATAACTCAGATACTTAATCAGGTTGAACTTATCAAATTCGATATGCACCAAAAACTTAGCAAGTAGTTTGAGATGCACTAACAACTTAACATGTAGTCGTGTCTAGATCGACCATATTGTTACTTCATATATGACTTCGTATTAACAAGTCACGAACCAGAAGTCTTACCTGACCAAGTTAAATACAGGAATGTACATATATATTCCTAACACACACTTGGTTGCCACTAGTAAATTACTTTATGTATGACTTCGTCTTTGATCGGTCAAGAACAAGAAGTCTATAAAACTTCGTATACAACTCAAAAAGTTAAAAACAAGTTTTACCCGACTAGGTTAAATGCATGAAAACACGTGTACATTCCTAAATACAAAAATACACACATACATTCCTCATAAACTTGGTCGTCACTGATAATTGATGCTAAACTTGGATCAACTAAACTATTTATAGTTTCATCTGAGTGCATTGGTAGAATCTAAGTCCCTACAATCACATTTTCATAATTTATCATCAAGCAGATAATTTAGTCGACTAACTGATTTACTAAGCAGAAGTTGACAACAAAAACATATATTTTTATTTAACTACTAAAGATATTATATACATTATCAAGCAAGTACAAAACACTGGAGAATTATTCAGCTGGACGTTTCCCTTATTCTTTGGTTATTTCAGAAGAGGTTTGAGGGATGGGGGAATTTATGTAATTAAAATCCCTTAGCATTTTACTATTGCTACTGCTTGTCCTATTGATCAGATGAGGTGGACGAATTATTTCGTTCACATCATGAAGATTGTAATCTCCAAGGTATTTGGTGATTAAACACTAAGGAAGGCATCACGAGGGATCCATAATATGTCTAACCTAAATGGAGGATTATCACAATCTAGTAAACTGGGTTCATTTCAATATGATAACTCACTATTTTAGTCATATTTCAATAAGGTAAATAGGTTGGTTCATCCCCACCTGTAACCTTCACGATGACTTTGTGCAAGATGGTCATCAACATGGTTGAGGGCCTCATTATAACCTTACATCCAAACCTCCCTGGGTTGCTTGTGAAATTAAAAGGTTAACCTTTGAACCTGATGATGAAGTTTCTTCAGCACATCAGTCTTGACTTTTAACTAGACAGATTGATCAACAATAGCTTTATCCTTAGCTTATAGCTAAATAGACAAATTTATAGTGTCCTGACTCTCTGCTTTCAACTGGGCCGACTGGTCAGCTAGAGTTTTTCTAATTCTTTCTGCATCCATAGTTGGTTGGATAGCCCTCTGTTGGTTGGAAGTTTACCCAGGTTTGGTTTTCTGTAATTCTTCAAGTTCCTCCACCAACCTTGCATTCTCAATCTCCAGGAAATAAGCACCTTAATTAGGACCACTGGTGGATGATTTTTTCAGGCTGTCTAGCTCATCTCTGAGGCGATTATTTTCCTCTTCAAGCAGTTTTCCTACTTCCTGAGTTTCTTCAACTTCTTAGTTCAACAATAATTCCTTTCACATATACATGAAATCATACTCTTCAAGTTTTTTCTTAAGGCCCCATCCTTCACTTAAAGCTTTATACTTAGATTTATAGTCGGCATGTCATAAAGCTTTAGCTTGATCATGATTTTCCTGAAGTTCCTTAATCATTTTGTAATAGGAAACATTGTTAGCTACAGCTCTGTTCATAAGTGATGAAGATAAAGGTATGATTCTTTGAATAAGTCGGATTCATTTAGGTCGAGCAACCCATCCAAATCTTCTTCATACATAGGATTATGCCCAGCTTCCAAAAGGTTTTCACTCTGCAGAAGCAAGTCTGATTCAACATAAATTATAGCCTTTTTCCTAGAATCAAACTGAGAATCATAAGTGTAAGAATGCAAAGAGATCACACCAAAAGTATAACAAAATGAAATTAATCAAAAGAAGATCTTTTCATTAATAAAGAGAGTATTACAAAGATGTGCTAGTATTACAAAATGGGAAAGAAAAACCGAGAAGTTTTTTAATAAGAAAGAAAAATAATAAAGGAGTTAGACCTTCTTCTTGTCCTGGGCATTAACTTCAGAAAGAATCTCGATAGAAAGGGCAGCTTCAGTAAATGGCTTTAAGGAAGTCTTAACAAGCTAAATGGAAGATTCTCTAAATCCTTCATCATCCTTAAATTCTTCCTCCAAGTTTGGAGTAGTGCATGGATCATGCCTTTGGAACAGCTCAGTCTTCAGCAATGCCGACTTCTGTAAGTGCCTTCGACCAGCCTTCCTTGAATGACTTCTTCATAACATACTCAATCTATGCAGATGTAGCCAAGAATGCTTTATCCTAGCCTTTGTTAAAGGAATTTTCCATTATTATTTTTTTTTGGTCTTCTTTGTAGTAATATTAACAGTCAGACTTACTACCTTCTCCTCAGAAGACTTGAGAAGAGTTTGATTTTCTACCAATTTGTCTTCGACCACCTTGGTCCTATCATTGGCAGTTGTCATATTAGTCTCAACAGTCTTCTATTTCTCCTCAGCATCAATGGCGTTATCATTGGCCTTTTTTAGTTCTTCTTCCCAAAACTTTTGCTTAGCCTCAAAAAATTCCTCGGCCAACCCCCAAAGATTTCCTTAGGCCGTTAAAGGCCTCTTCAAGATCATCTGGAGAATAACGTAATTGATCATCCTTCTCCATCAGCTGGTTAAAATTCGTAAGAAACTACATAAAGGAAAAGTATCAGATTAAAAGGAAAGATATAAGACAGTAAGGACATGTAATAAAGGGATAAAGGTTTACCGAAGCCAAGTTCTGGCAAGCATTTTTTGCCAACTTCAACATGGAAAAGAAGCAACGGTTGCCCTATCAATAGGGAAATTACCAACTTTTATCAATTTCCAAGCTAAACGAGGATTAATAGCTATAAAAAATGACCTAGCAATAATCATGTCAACTGCAAAATCTATCGACCATCTCTTGTTGGTCGATAACATTCTTATTAGATAGTTTCTCAGAAAGACCTTTCCTCAATCTCTTATATTGAGGTGCCAAAACATCAACGTCCTCAACATTGATAACTTGAGGCACTTTCTCACAACCACAAATACTTTCTCAGCCACCTTAGATTTCTATGTATCAACAGCTTTAACAGTCTTCTCTACAACCTTCTTGGTGGTAGAGGATAAGGCTCCAAACATCAAGTGAAGAATTTTTCTTTTGCCTATGATAGTAAGTGGGGAGGTGGGAACAATTGAAATGTCAAAAGATTCTACAGACTCCTCAGCTAAAGAAGTTAGAATTGGTTCTTCTTCTAAATTTATGGGGATTAAAGGTGCAGCAACATTTGGCCTAGTAATAAAAGAAGTAACATAACTTCTATATTGTAATAGGTAAGAGGCTGCTCCAGGGTGCTCCTCACCAATTCTTTGATGGATAATCCATAGAAATTTTATCTTTTGAAGATTGATATCCCTTTTTTGGACACTTTTTCTTGCTCTCAACTGTACAAAACAGGACACGAAACATTAATCAACATATCATCAAATAGTTGGTCAACAGGAAAGTAAAATACAGTAATCAAGATTAGCAATCTATGACATGTCCTACTTGAGGACACCTGGGCCCATCATACACTTATCCTCTTTGAAGAGGAGCATATTGCCAGTTCTTCGCAATTACTCCATAGTCAAAGTAGTCTTTATTAAATTCTGGTAAATTAACTACTAAGGCTCTATTTAAAAACCTAGTTTTGAAGTAATAAGTGTTGTCACTAATAACCCATTTGTAGCAAAATATTAGCTCAGGAATACCAATATGGGTTCTCTATATTTGGTTAAGCCTATGAATCTCATTCACTATTCTCCACATATTGGGGGCTACCCTAGCAGGGACAATGTCAAAATATTAATAGAACTCCAAGAAGAAATAATTGGGGGGAAATGTAATACCATATTCAACTATAAATAGCGAAGGGATCCAATGACCCTCTAGTAGTGATAAAACATCTACTGGTGGAATAGGCATTTCTAAGTCTTCCCAATCAGGGATATTTCTTTCCCGCCTAAATTCAATTAAAAAATCCCCATGAACAATGTACACCATGATTACAACAATGAAACAAATCCAAAAGAAAGGGAAGAAGAAACTTACAGAGAAAATGGTGGTAAAAGCAAGAGTGCAATGCAAAAGAAAGCTCAAAGATGAAAATCTTGGAGAAGAAAGAGAGTTCGAGGTTTGAAAAGTTGAGGTACAAAAGCAACAAAATCTCGTCTCTTATAACTTACCTAGAAAGCAACGCATGTAATGATTAATTGTATCGACGATTGACGTTCTGATGACTGCACAACTCTAAAGGTAGGAAATTGCCAATATACCCTTTGGTGGTTCGTTTAATTTCAAATTATTCATAAAACTACCATAACATGATCAAATCATGGAAAATTTTCACAAGTCCTACAAGTCGGCTTCCGTCGAACAACTTTGAAGAAATCATACTCCATAATTTCAATAAAAATATCAGGAATGAAGCATTGGGGGCTTCTATTAATACCAAAAATTATCCATCTACGTGGACCAATTATAAATGGATACTTATCTCCTTATGTGGCAACAACCATAGTCAGTAGTCACTTAATGGACCCAGAAGATAGCTGCTCGGCAGGCCGACCGACCAACATGAAGAATGTACATCATCAAAGTTGATAAATAGTCACCACTTTGGAAATAACCAAGAGCCTTTCCACACACACAGTCAAGACTATCCACCATCATATTCATTATGTACGAGTGTAAAGGCTTGAACATATAAAGGCATTCTAACCCTTAATCTTCGGGTCATTATAAATACATTGTATTCCTTTCACAAAAGGCAAGATATAATAGATTCTAGCTTATTCTTCTTATAACAAGAGTACCTAGATTTCTGTAATCACTCAAATCAATACAATAACAGTGGGCGTAGGCTTTTCTTCACAGCCGAACCACTTTAAAAACTCTTTGTCTCTTATGTGTTTATTTCATCGCATATTATGTGATTAGAAAATTAAATCTAGTCCCTTTTTTAACATCAACAGTTAAAATGTGGTATTAAAGAATATGATATTATGCGTCGTCCGTAGTGTGGACCTTCGTATTTATTGGAAATACTCGAGGTCTGTATCCTACCAAGATCTATATAGTTGTGTTAACTCATGATTGGCACATGGTGTGATGAGAAAATTTTGGTTACCATAGTTGAACGGTCAGTGAGAATTAGGTGAGGCAAGCCTTGAGCTTTACAGGCTGCAGGCGGCATCCTGTATCCTACCATAACCCGTAGTAGAATTTTTTATGTTTTGTACGTAACTTATAGTCACAACCGGTTGGAATAAAGGTAAGATTAGTATCCTAGTGTGTGAGTAGTTCATTGGCACGATGAGGTGCCCATAGGATAAATTGTGTGTGGCATCATTGAGGGTAAATATCGAGTGTTGTGAGGTCTTAAGATATTTGGGAATTAAGGTACACTATGTCTACAAACTCATGGACGAGTGTCTTTGTGAACACCAACTAATATCAATGTGGTTATTGAAAGGATTGGAGAGTGCACCTATGATGATAAAAGTATATATGATGAAACCTTGTCGAGTTTTGGGACTTTACATGAAATACGTTTGGTGTTCTTAGGAGACCAATTAAGTCTGGTAAAAAGAGGCAGTAGAATTCTAGTAATGATTAATTTAAGGGTCGGGTGATTCTCCCAGATTGCTGGTTGTATAGAATGCATACTCGGTATGACCTTCCAATTGGCACAAATGAGTGGTGCGATCCCTAATGTAAGGTGATAGTTGTGTCCTTATAAGAATAGTGCTCGGATGTCATGGAATGACTAATATGGGTGTGGTGATACCCGATTTCAGGATACACCAGAGATGTCTTCACGTCTTAGAGTGATGACACCATGTAGAGACTGGCAAATGACAATTTAGATGGGGTAGCATCGAAACATGATTATTATATCGGGGTGTCGACTGTATATGCTAGAGTAACCTTGGTAATAGAAGGAGTAGTCCTTGGAACGTCTTGCCTAGTTAGTACGGATAAGGAGACGTAGCCTAGTGTGGTACTTACCACCCTTATAATACCAAAGACGACGGGTGTGATCGTCATCTAAATTCTGTGTGGGTAGAAACTGAAGGTGAGTTTGTGTAATACCCCTTATTTTTATGGCTTTTAAAATTGAGGATTTATTAAATTTAATTGAGTTATTAATTTAATATTAATCCTGTATTTTATTTTTTATATTTACTAGCGTGACGAGAGTTAGTAATTATTGAGAATCTGTTGCATATTACTAGAAGAGTAAAATAATATATAAGATTGATTTTTTTTAAATTGTCAGGAATGAATAAAATGGCAATTATTGAAATTTAAGTCGGGACGCGCCTATATCGTGTCAGGACTAAATTATTATTATAAAAGTGAATATTTTATTAGTCACCCATATGGTCATTTAGAGTGCACCAAAGTGTCCGGAAGGGTCGAGATAGTAAAAAAAGTGAACTCGGGGGTTTAGTTTGTGTCTCGGGGTGTTTTTAGGCCTAATTGACATCCCGGGAGGGTATTATTAACATTTTATATTTTTGGGTAATTAAACCCACGAATTTTCTAAGAGTATATGATACAATTGGAGTTGTCTCTTAGGGTTAACAAACACAAAACCTAAGCCCAGCCATTAGAGAAGTAGGTGAAGAGTTTTCAAGTAATATAAGGCCTAGAACTCACCCGATTGCACCGCCACCGCTACCAAAATGTAGATCGCACGATGAGGAACACAACCATATCTTTTTCATCAACAAATCAGATCCTTGAATCCCAGGCAAGTATCTATCTTGCTGATTTCCAAGTTAATATATCTTCCATGTTAGTCTAGGAATGAAAATCATATGTTTTAATTGAAGAATTATATGTTTTGGAAGAGAATAGATATGTGTTGTAGGGATAATCCATGTAGTCTAAAATCTTTATCATATGTAGAGGATTAACCACGAGTTTAGTATGTTATTTGGGAAGAAAATATGGATTTAGATAGAGGTTTGTGATGATTCATGCAAAATTTGGTTTTATAAAGAAATTTGAGATTTATTGATTCTTTGAGGATTTATTGATGTCGTTACCTTAGAACTTGTTTATATACATTGCTTATATGTTTGGATAATTTTGATGGGAGTCCAGGATGAAATTATAGAGGTTTGGAGGGGTTAGAATGATTGAACCGGTAGGTTGAAAATTGTAGAAAACTGGGCAAGAACTGCTTGATCGATCGATCGACAAAGAGCGTCGATCGATCGATGATCGATCGATCGATCCCTCCTAGAAAAGTGCATATTGTTCTCCTTTTTTTTTAATCTGGTTAAGATAAGTAGGGACCCTTGATTATTATTTTGGAGTAAAATGGGTTATGTAGAGGACCAGTAGGGTCTAAGTAGACTTCGTTGAGTGAAATTAATATGAGATGAAATTGTGGGTTAACAGGGCGTTATTCATACATAAGAAACTGTGCGTATGTTTACAAAAAGATTGAGACTCGTAAAGGATTTAGACCAAAAGGTAAGTGAGAGTATACCTATTGAAATTATACTTAGTGAGATAGAATACTTCGAGAGATGAGAAGTAAGTCTGAAATAAATTATAAATGAGAATAAAAGAGACAAATCCGTTATGCGAGATAATTGAGTAATTTATGCTAAGAACGGATAATTATAATTATGGGTCGTGAGCGCACCTAATTTAGAAAATGTGAATATTTATATATATGACTGTGTGACTGTGCATATATTATGTATCTGTCTAAAAATCATACCCAGGCTTCTTTCTATCACGGAGGTTTTCGCGCCGGGATGGTCTTATCTTGATTGGACCTTTATGGGAGATATTGACTCGTACCCTAGAAGATAGTATCTTTGATACAGGCTATCTCAGAATGATAGTCAGATATTCTAAGAGAAGTGAGGGTATGTGCTGACCTCTTAGGACCTGGAACTATGCTTCGCTTCCATTTGTATGTGTATTGTGTTAATACAGTTCGAGAGTGATTCTGAACTAGTATTTCCCTTAGTTTGAGTGATACGGGGACTTGATAGCAGAGTATGCCATCACCATAGATTTATGTGGGGTATATATATATATATATATATATATATATATATATGGAAACTTTCTACTGTGCGTATAAGTAGTTAAGTAATGAATAAATGTTTTAGCTTTATAACAAGTGTTCGTGAATTTGGCAATGGTACTAAGTGATTCTAAGTAACGTAAGAAAATGGAAGAGATTAATTTTCTAAAACTAAATATCATGGCCTTTGTATTTTTTGAGATAAAACTTCATGGGAATGAGTTAGATAGACTTATGAGATCAGTAGAACGGTAGGCGTGCACACTAGATGAGAGGTGAGATTTCTCAAGAGAGTGTCGCATACTTACATGGTGGTTATATTAGCCGATAAGCATTTTAAATACTTGCTAAAGTATTTTCTAAAACTGTTTTACACTCGGGCTCTGACCCGTTTTCTATCATTTCTCTCTCTCTTGTATATATATATATATATGTATATATTACAGGTGCCTACCCACAAGGGCTTCATGCTTAGGATCTTTGGATTGGACGTACTGCAGCTTATGTGGGAGTTGCAGGCCCTTGCTTTAGACGACCTCTTCATGGATTCAATTCCTATTTTAGTTCTTCATAGTAAGGGCATGTGTCACCCGATTTCCTATTTCTTTTGGATTTGTCAGTGATTTATGTTTATTTATATTTCCAGTATTCAGTACTCCTTGGGTGTTAACTATTGTGAGGATGATTTCATTTATGGTTCTTAAACTTGGTTTGGATTATCAAGATGGTTCAATTCTTGTGTGTCAATTGCCATCCTTAGTATGTATGTGATTGTTAACTATTGGGTATTAAAAGGTTTTCATATTGGTATTTAATGGAGGAAAAAAAATGAGACTTTAAATTTTTTTGACACTTAGCTTAATTATTTAGGGTGTTCAAATGGGAAAAAATTATTTTGCGATAGTGATGCTGAGAATGAACCAACCCTTCACCTTGATTTTAATATAATAAAAGACTGATCACTCGATATTTAATTCGGCGGGGTGTTACTGTTTGGTGACAATCTCGTGTGGTCAAGAACATGGCTAGGTGGGTGCCTCTCTTGGACTAAGTAATATCTATGGAAATTTGGGACTTCGGTCACCACGCGATAAAGCAGACAATAACCTAGGTATAGTAGGTTAGTGACATCATCACTAGTGATTTTAAGGGATCAGTGACTAGAGCGTGAGGTGTCCTCTTATCAGAATGATTCATTTACAAAAAGGATGTGAAAGGTAGGGCCTTGCTCCCAAGGAGGGAAGTCGACCATTGACTTCCTAATGGACTACCGATTCATTAATTGCGTTCATATTGTGAGAATGAATGGTTGCGACCCAGGCCATGGTATATGGCCAGAAGTGGTACTCAATGAGATTTTTTAGAATGAGCTGCATGACTCCAAGTATGAAGTATAGGTTCAGTCCCATAAGTCAGAATCGGATGCCTATAGGCAAAATTTCTAGAGACAATTGTTTGTTCCTTTTAACTTTTATGTATTCCTTTCAGTTTCAAAAATTGGAAATCAGTATTCTCACCTGTGTGGTGACTCAGATTAGTGTCATGTCATGGTACGACGCAGTTGGTCCCGGTAGAGCGCAGTGGACCAGGTTTGGCAATGCAGCTCGGTAATTGGGTGTGCCCATCTGGGGTATTCTTTTTATTACATAAAGTTTTACGTGTGGATGGTTATGTTTTCGGCCACTCGGTTTGCTCGTAGTAACAATTATCCCTTTAGACTACTGGAATTTTGACTGGACGACCCGATAGTTAGTGGCTCGGGTTGTGAAGAACGCGATGATGGGTTGAGGATACAGTTTATTGATGGAAATCAAGGAAAACTTAGAGCACAATGTTTCTTTATGGTGAATTAATTGGAGTTACACTCTAGTGAGTACTCAAGGATGAATTGCCTAGGGTAGCGATAGGCTCATCAGAGTGACGCAGAGGAAGGAGTAAATCGAGCGTGCGGTAATGATTTGATGAGATCATTCCTCCTTAGAGTGAGGGAATAAAATAGTATGGTTCTCGACAAGCTCGTGTGAGTTGTGTAGTTAGGATAACATATGGGACACAGGGTGTGCGGTCCTAAGCTAGAAATTGATTTTTGGTGATATATACGACGATTGGTTGTAATGTGTTTTGCTTTGGGGAAGCGTTGACTGCTAGAAAGGGTTTTCCCTAAATGGAAATAGTATACCTTAGGTACAAGCATAAGTATTGCTAGGAATGGTTTGGACCTGATCATAAGGCAGGTGGAGACTTGAAGTTGATGTGACACCCCGCCTAATTAAATATCGGGTGATCAGTCCTTTATTAAATTAAATTAAAGTGTCCGGTTGGTTCATTCTTAGCATCACTGTCGAAAAACAATTTTCGTTATTAATCACCAAATAAATAATTAAGCTAAGTGTCAAAACATTTTACCAATTAATTATACCCAATTAATCCATTAATAAGTCCCATGCTTTAAGATATGAGCCATTCCAATTGCTCAAGAGTAAATACTGAACATGAATCAAATACTAAAATAAATGAGACTGGATAAGCATTCCAGTTCAAAGTCTAAAACCAATAGAATCATAATACTCAATCCACTAGGAAAAAAAAAGATAATAAGAAAATAGAATCTCTGAAATAACTAAGATGAAAATGGGAGACACAAGCCCTAAATGAAATGTCTGAACCAAGAACTAGATGAAAAGATAGAAGCGTCTAATATCAATAACCTATAGCTTCCACAACAGTTGCAGCTCATAGAGTGATCCACGCGTCTAAGTCTGGTGGTGACCCTTTGGCTGGACACCTAGTATAATATATACACATAATATACACATAATAATAATAGACATATAATAATAGGCATTCCCTAAGCCTTATAAAATTCAAGTATTCACCTAACCCATATATATTTCTACACGTAGTCTATTTCTCTTTACAACTTACGCAATTAACTCAATTATTCCCACTCTCAAAATTCCCAAGGTTAATTCACCTATTCAATACTTAAGGTGTTATCCTAGAAATGTTTCCCGGAAAATTCTACACTAAGCTAATATTAGTAAATGGCAGTTTTTCTCACACAACTAACTGTGAAGCTTGATTTGGGAAAAAATGGAAAATTCTGTGGTTTTCTGGGACCTGTCGTTTGAACGAATTACCAGGTCATTTGAACAACTCTGTTTCTTCATTCGAATGAGACTCCACCTCGTTCGAATGAGATGGGGTTTTTATCTTATTTGGTCAGACCTATTACGTTTTACTGTTCATACTTCGTCTTCCTCAAAATTTCAGTCCTAAAACCTCTAAATTTCTCAACCCCAACACCAACTCATCAATCCTAATTAATGTTCTAACATGTGCATATGATTTTCCTTCACTTCGAAACATTAATTCATCATAAATCAGTTATGAAATCCAAAATCCCCAATTTAACAATTCAAAACCCTAGTTCATCAAATTTTCATACAAGAACACCAATTTCAATTTCGTCCATTATCAATAATCATCGATTTGGGATTTCTAAACTATTTACATGAGGGATTCGTCCTACTTTAACTTACAGATTTTAATTAATGTTATTAATCCTCCAATTTCATCAAAACTTATGAATCAAATAGTGAATATAATACACCTACACTAATATGAACATGCTTGTTGCTATAAATTGCAAGAATTAAACACTTGCCTTAATTTGGATGGTATGATCCGCTGTTGATATGGGTATGGGTGTGTTTCTCGTCTTGCAATTTACACTTTGGTATAGTTTTTGGTGTGTGTTCTTGAGTTAGGCACCAATAACACCAATAGTCTCTTCTACCTTTCTTTGTGCCTCTCTCTTTTCTCTCTCGTAGGTTTAAAATTGATATCTCTTATCTAACCTTAGTGCAACCATGTTTTATTTCCCAATTTTCGTCCATATTATTACTCCAAAATTCCAAATGACAAAAATACCCCTACGGGGTGCCGGTTAGGCCTAAAACTACCTCGGAGTCCAAATAAAATACCCGGGTAGAGTTTTCTGACTATCTCGACCCTTCTGGACTCAATGGCGCACTCAAAATTACCATACGGATTACTTAAATATAATTTATCTTTTTACTCTATATAATTAGTTCCAACATGACTCACAAGCGCGTCTTGATTTAAAATACCAAACTGTCGTATGTCGCACTCCGATAATTTATAAAAGTTATATAATTCCATATTACATATACCCACTATAATAATCAATTATTTTCATCAATAAGTATTAAACCTTGGCACGCTAGTTAATAATTATTTTAAATTCGAATTAATTAACAATTAAATTTCCTGACCTTTTTAATTTAATTAATCCAACAATAATCCCATAATTATTTAATATCATAAAAATACAGGGCATTATATACTTCCCCCCTAATAACGGAATTTCGCCCCGAAATTCGAAAAGTAAACCATACCCGGTAGGAATAAGTATGGATATTTCTCTCGCATATCCTCCTCTCGTTCCCATGTAGACTCCTCTACGTTATGATGCTCCCACTGAACACTCACCAGTGGAACTACCTTTGACCTCAATTTCCTCTCGTTACAGTCTAGGATTGCCACAAGACTCTCCTCATATGAACTGTCGGGCTGTAAATCAATCTCCTCAATCGCAATGTGGGTGTGGGCCAACTCATCCCTAAGAAACCTCCCCAATGATGAGATGTGGAACACATCGTGAATACGGTGCAAGTGCTCCAGCAATCCGAGTATGTATGCCACCGGTTCGTTCCTCTCGATAATGAGAAATGGTCCTACATATCTCGGATCCAATTTACCCTTTTTCCCAAACCTCATCACCTCTTTCATAGGAGACACTCGCATCAATACTTGATCCCCCATGTTGAACCCCTGAAGAACCTCTTTGCATTGGCGCAACTTTTTTTGCCTATCCTGGGCTACCTGAATATGGTTCCTGATCATCTCAACCCTGGCTGACATTTTCGGAATTACCTCTGGCCCGAGTAACTTGTTGTCCCCCACCTCTAGCCAATAATTAGGAGAACGACAAGGACTGCCACATAACACCTCAAATGGGTCTATGTCGATCGTAAACTCATAGGAGTTATTATAAGCGAACTCCACCAGTGGAAGATATGGATCCCAGCCCCCTCCAAAGTCAAGGACACAAATGCACAACATGTCCTCCAGCATCTGATTAGTACACTCAATCTGCCCATCTGTCTGTGGGTGGTAAGTCATACTCAACCGTGGTTCAGTACCCAAAAGCGTGATACAAAAGTATTATCTCTGTCACACACGATGTTCAAGGGCACCCCATGCAACCTTACTATCTCGGCAATAAATATCTGGGCATACTGTCTCGTAGTGTAGTCCATTCGCACCGATAAAAAATGAGCTACCTTGGTCAATCGATCCACCACCACCCATATGGAATCGTGACCCCGCTGTGAAGTAGGAAGCCTAGTAATGAAATCCATGGAAATGCTTTTCCATTTCCACATAGGTATCTCCAGCGGCTGGAGTAATCTTGACGGTCTCTGGTGGTCCACCTTTACCAGCTAACATGTGGCACACTTGGACACAAAATCCGCAATGTTATTCTTCATCCCACTCCACTAGTACTGCCACCTCATATCCTGGTACATTTTATCCCCTCCGGGATGTACCATAAATCTGTATCCATAAGACTGTGTCATCACTGCATGACATAAATCCTCTCCTTTCGGGACCACTAATCTCCCATTAAATTGTAATCCCCAATCTGAACGCACTGAGTAGGACTCTGCACCCTCTACTAGAAGCCGTACAATCTGATCGTGGAAAAATAAATCAGCGGCCTAGGATTTAATCACTCTCGTAACAATCTCTGGAGTGACCGTCATAACGGACATAAAGGATCGGGTCACTGCCTCCTGATGTCCCAATTTTTTCCTTTTTGCCTTCCACACTTTTTCCACCTCACCTACTGGTCTACGACTTAACGCATCAGCAACTATATTAGCCTTCTCTGGATGATGCTGTATCTTGAATTAGAAATCTTTCATAAACTCTATCCACCTGTGCTGATGCAAGTTCAACTCTCTCTAAGTGAACAAGTATTGCGGTGACTTGTCATCCGTGAATAGGCGAAATTCTCCCCAAGAAAGTAGTGTCCCCAGATTCACAGGGCAAACATAACTGTTGCTAACTCCATGTCATGGGTGGGGTAATTCCTTTCATGAGGCTTAAGCTTGCTGGAGGCATAAGCTATAGCCTTTCCCTCCTACTGAAGCACTCCACCAAGTCCCTGTAGAGAGACGTTACTATACACCAAGTACTCCACTCCTGGTCTGGGTAAGGCAAGAATGGGTGCTGAAGTCAACTTATCCGTTAGCTCATCGAAAACTAACTGAAAAGCATCATCCCAAATGAACTTCACCCCTTTGCGAGTCAAATTTGTCAATGGGCCTGTAATCTTCGAGAAACCTCTGATGAATCACCTGTAATACCCGGTTAACCCAAAGAATCTACGCACCTCCATCGGTGTCGTGGGCTGTCCCCACTCCCTCACCGCTGACACTTTGCTTGGGACCACAGATATCCCCAATTGTGACACAATGTGCCCTAGAAACTGCACTTCTCGTAACCAGAATCCACACTTTTTTTACTTGGCATATAGTTGATGCTCTCGTAGAGTCTGAAGAACCCGTCTCAAGTTCTCGGCATGATCCTCCTCAGTCTGGGAATAAATCAGGATGTCTTTTATGAAGACAATGACAAACTGATCTAAGAACTCTCTGAACACCCAATTCATTAAGTCCATGAATACGACTGGAGAATTTGTAAGTCAAAACGGCATGACTGAAAACTCGTAGGACCCATACCTCGTAAAGAAAGCAGTTTTTGACACGTCTTGCTCCCTAATTCGTAGCTGATGGCATCCCGACCTCAAATCTATCTTTGGAAAGAAGGCAACTCCTCTCAACCGGTCGAACAAATCATCAATTCGGGGCAACAGATACTTTTTTCGTATTGTGACTTTGTTCAACTCTCGGTAGTCCACACAAAACCTTAACGAACCATCCCTCTTCTTCACAAAAAGAACGGGAGTACCCCAAGGTGAGGTACTCCTACGGATGAAGCCATGTCCTAATATCTGCTCAATCTGATCTCGTAACTCCCTCATCTCAGCTGGAGCCAAATGGTACGGTGCGCAGGCTATCGACCGAGTGCCCGATAACAAATCTGTAACAAACTCTATCTCTCGTCTAGGCGATAGTCCCGATATTTCCTGGAACACAACATAAAACTCTCGAACAACAGGAATCGAGTCAATAGGAATCACCATCTCCTTAGTGGTCTCCTCCTTTATGTAATACAGGTGGGTGGACGATCCTCCCTTAGGACGAGGCATCTCCACCGGAAACATCTCCTGGCTCGGTATTATAAAGATAATAGTCCTATTATAATAGTCTATCATGGCTCTAGAAGCTGCCAGCCAATCCATGCCAACGATGGCGTCATGCTCGTGCATATCTAGGACTAACATATCCGTAGGTAAAATCAAACTCCCGATCTTTATACCTACCCCCGACATATAAAGAAAATCAAAAACCCACTACCTAGTGGTGATTCTACACTAGTCACTATACTTTCTGCTGTGGCAAACAACCCGGTGGCCCATGCAAAACTAGTATCTATAAAACAGTGCGAAGAACCCGTGTCAACTAAAATACACCCCATAGTACCATGGATAGGAAACTTACCTTGAACTGCATGTGGTGCCTACTAGGATGCTCCCTGAGGGATGTTATAAACATGTCCATACTATAAATGTCCCTGCTGAATAGGGGGTGTTGGCAAAGTTGGGACCTGCACTGGTGCTGGTAGGGCGGCAGGAAAAAGGGGTCTCGTGGGCTCCTGCTGGTCACCCTACTGCTAGGGAAACCTTCCCTTATCGGGGAAATCCTGCTTCCTATTACTGGTCTTGCCATAAGGGAAATGTAAGGACATTTTTTTGTCCATTATCAATTTGTTATGTCATACGCCGTTACACCGTTGAAGAAATTCAAAGATTCATACAGTCATTAACGGATCCGAATATCAAAAGAAGAAGAGGAATCAAAGTCTGACAGGCCGGACCGGTCCGTCCTTGAAAAAGAATCGATCCGCCTGGGAACCGGTCCGCCTCAGTCCCGGACCGGTCCACCTGCTGAAAAGCCAGTACACCCCGGACCGCAAGCGGACTGAAGAAGCCAAAAATAAAAAGAACCGGTCCGCCTACCCGGACCGATCCGCCTCAGACCCGGACCGGTCCACCTGGGATAAACTTCAGCAGATCGTGGTTAGATTTTTTAGGCTAAACGTTTCCTTTATAAACCCACTATGGGAAGTGGTTTTCCAAGACTTCTATACATGATTTTCAGAGTACAAAAACTCTAAGTCTTCACCTGTTGAGTCCCAAGACTCTAGGTTTTTTTATTCACACAAATTTCCAAACATTTGTGAATCTGTTTGTAACCCTAGAACACAACCAGTTGATGTTCAACCCTTGTGGAGAAGACCGTTCTTCTTCTTCATTGCTGCCCTCCTGGAAAGGGATATTTCTAGCCGCCGACTACAAAATCCGACACCTGAGGGTAATTCTTAGTCACTTGTATTTTCATTGTAATATGAATTGTACAATTACAATATTATAATGAAAATAAATAGTTTTACCCCTTTGGGGGATTTTTCCTCACACGCATGTGTTTGAATGTTCTTTCTTAGTTCATTATCTTATTCAATCACATATTGTTGCATGTTTAGGGTTTGTTTGGGTGAAAAGGTATTTAATATATAATTTCCTCATTCGAACGCACGCGCATACTCTCTCAAATTGGTATCAGAGCAGGTTACGCTAATCTATCGCGTATTCCTATTTTCCGCAAAATCTTTTCTAAGATATCATTTTTCTAAAAAAAATGATTTTTGAAAAGTGCGTGTTCAAATGGAGAAATCATATAATAAATTACCTATTTTTGACGGGACAAATTATGCTTATTGGAAAGCCCGAATGAGGTTGGCTTTAAAATCCATAGATGAAAGGGTTTGGATTTTAATTGAAAGAGGGTGGACACCTCCCTCCGTCACTATGGAAAACGTGACTAATTTAAAACCTGTCACCTCTTGGACTGAAGATTAATTTAGATGGTCTTCTTTTAACTCTAAAGTTTTGAGTGCTATTTCCAGTTCCATCACTCCCGATGAGTTCCGACATATCATGACGTGCACCACGTCAAAGGAGGCATGGGATGTTTTACAACTCACCCATAAAGGAACAAATGCTGTGAAGGAGTCTAAATTGCAAAATTTTACAACTCAATTTGAAACCATCACCATGCATGAGACTGAATGTTTTGATGATTTCTATGCTAGACTTTCTGACATTGTTAATACTAGCTTTAATCTTGGTGAACATATTTCTAATGCTAGAGTTGTCAAAAAGATTCTTCGTTCTTTGCCTAAGCGTTTTATCCCTAAAGTCACTGTGCTAAATTCTATGTGCAATTTAAATACGCTAAAATTGGAAGAACTTGTAGGAGATTTGCAAACTTATGAAATTGATATGTTCCCTAAAATTGCTAGGTCTAAAGATAAGGGAATAGCACTTAATGCCAAAGAGAAAAAGAGTGAGAGGTCGGCTAGTGTTAACGCAAAAATTCTCCATCTACGAGGACCAATCAGAAAAGGACACATGTCATCCTACGTGGCAATATTCGACACCCAGGAGAGTTGGTCGGCATCCGAGGAGTGTTAGTATGCACCCGAGGAGAGTTGGTCAGTACCCGAGGAGAATTTGTCAGCACCCGAGGAAAGTTGGTCGGCCCCAAGGAGAGTTGGTCAGTACCCGAGGAGAGTTAGTCGGCACCCGAGGAGAGTTGATCGGCATACCAACCAGGAAGATCAAAGGATAACTATGCATTTAATGTGCATTAATGAAGATGACAGCGCATTTAATGAGCCATAATGTACATTTATACTGTATTAATAGATGATAACACATAGCATACCAAGCAATTCAACAATTAGATTCATTGAATGTAGACATAAATGTCTACATACAATGAATCTCTTTATCTCCCATCACTATAAATACATGTATCCCCTTAGCCAAAAAAAGAGATCCAAGAGAACCTAGAAACCCCATACACAAGATACACATCCTTTCTCTCTCTACACCCTATGGTGCTATTGTAAACCCCTGGGAATAAAATAACAGTGGACGTAGGCTTTATTCATAGCTGAACCACTTTAAAAAATTTTGTCTCTCATGTGCTTGATTGGATTTCTTTTATCTATTTATCTGTGATCATAAAAATAGGATTCGGTCCAGTTTTTTGCATCAACGGATTGGCGCCGTCTGTGGGAACGTGTTACAATCATTGTTCTCCATCAAAAGCTAAGTTTTTATTTTCTCTACGTATAATCAATTATACATACATCGGTTGATTCAATCATGATTTTTATGTTTATATACATAAATTAATTGTCCAATTTATCTGCAAAATATTGCATATCATGATTTTAAAATCATAACTGGTAGATTCATTCTTATTTAGAAATCTAAAAAATAGTGGATTTCATAAATCATAACTTTTTGCTTGATTCTCAAGTTTCAATTTTATATCATGGAATAAATATTTTAAATGATTACATATACCAATATATACGACGATGATAAGATTTGATAATTTTCATTGTTGATTTTGAAATAATTTTTGAAAGATCTTTGATTACTATTCAAATTCCCATTATATTTTTAATCAGAGAATGGGAAAAGGTTAATGACAATAAAAAGTTTTCTCATGGAAATCATGACCCAGATCTACTTTCTCTCTCTTCAAGTTTGAGTCTCTTTGCATTCATTTTTATGAACTATATACTTAATTTGGTTCATCTTCCATCTATGTCAAAAAAGTCAAATTGATTGATTTTTGATATAAATTTGGTAATAACTTTGATCATTCAACATATTTTTATCTCTCCAAATAGGGAATAGGATGGGATAAATATAAAAAAAATAATTTTCTCTCACCTGAAAAATCATTACCCACCTCTTGTAAAAAGGGATCAATTAAACAATCATGACCATGACAAGACTCTGGGCACAACTTTGAGAGGTTGGCTCCTCGTTCATCACATCACAAGGTTTCTTTGTCAGAAACACACGATCTAGTGGATTAGAGAATGGATCATTTAATTAGCAATCTTAATGCTTAAATTTTACATCGAATGTTATTTTTCTGATCTACGGATTTGAGATATTCTGGTCAGCCATCTATATTGTTGGTCGGCATCATCTTGGGCCATCTTTTATTAAAGGGAAGCTTAACCAGACCATTTTTGTTTATCGAAGAAAAGATGTGAAGATCCATCAGCAACGTTGAAATAATTTTATCCAACTATGAGGTATCTTATTGTTGGTCAGAGACTCTTATTGTAGCTCGATGGAACCAATTGCAGGTCGACGATCATCTATTTCTTGATCGGCAACATCCCAGTCTTGTTCGGAGGGTTCAATTTACTGGTCGGCAACTATCCAACCATCCACTTTTTGGTCGGTGACATCTAATGTTGTTCGGTTCTGTCAATGCACCATTTTTGTTGATCGGTGAAATCGCTCTGCTGGTCGGGGACCATTTGCTTCTTGGTCGACACCATATATTCTATAACTTGAGATATCCTTAAATGTTGGTCGGCAACATCCATGCCATTTCTCGGCAGCAGTAGAATCTTGGGGTATTAAAAAATGCGAAGCACCCCAGATATTTCTTTAAACACGAGTTCAGCTCGGGAACAAACAGGGGGCTTAAGTCTTTTTTAACTTGTGATCACCCCAAAAATATTTTTAAAACCAAGTGATAAATAATTTTCAAACAGCAACTTATACCTGATTAGTTGTTGGAGATTAAATAACTTTACAAAAAACTCTACGTCTTATTTATGATGCATATGTGATAAAAATTTGTCCATCTCACACACATTTGGCACAAAAATATTATTTCATATTTTGAAATTTTTATTATTTTATGCTGATACACATCACATATTATTTGGCTGAATAATTATTCTCATGATAATAATTATTTTCTCTAGTCTCGACAGGTGCTCGGGAAGCTTATTAAAATTTCATAGGGACGAGATTCAATCCCGATGAAAGCTCTCATAAACCTCTGGAAACTATTATTTCTCGACATCAGGCAGTTTTACCTCGACATATCAGCCAACATATATTATTTCATTTTTTTAAGCATATGCATATCATATATTGATTGTATGAGTAAATTATTCTCATGACTAATCAATTCAGCCTACACAAATGGTAGAGCAAGATATTATTTTTTACAGGTACAAGACTCAACGCCGACGAATGCTCGAAAACAATCTGAAAACTATTATCATTGCTCAGCATTATGAAATTTCACCTCAGCAAGGAACTATACATTTTATTATTGCTTTGATTTGTGCTCAAGCACGAATTATTCTATATATCCGTTCGGATTCATATTCTATTTTCATCTCTTCATGGAGCTCGGCGAAATACTTATTATCATATTCAGCTCCGAGGAAAGGCTACAACAGCTATTATATTTCACCCCCAACGGATAGTTGGTCAGGGCAATTCTTATTTATATTCAGGCCCAGATATCGGCTCAAGCACAAATTATTCTATATATCCCTTGGGATTCCTATTCTATATTCATCTCAACATGGAACTCGACGAGATACTTATTATCATATTCAACTCCGAGGAGAACTATAACATTTATTATATGTCACCCCCAACGGATAGTTGGTCGGGGTAATTCTTATTTATATGCCGGCCCAGCAAAGTTCTCGGCCATATTCTTATGTTCTGGAAAATATTATTCTTATTCGGCATTATGCAATTGTGCCTCGACAAGATACTTATTCATCTTTAAGGAGAATTACAACATTCGTTGTATTTCACCCCCAACGGATAGTTGGTCGGATAATTCTTATTTATATTCAGGCCTGACAACATTCTCGAACATATTCTTATGTTCTGGAAGATCTTATTCTTGTTCGGCATTATATAATTCTACCTCGACAGATCAACGAGGCACTTTATTATTCTTTATATCTATTTGAATGCATATTCTATTCTTATTTCAGCATGGAGCTCGATAAATACTTATAATCATATATTCATCTCCAAGGAGGTCTTCAACATTTATATTATCTTATTCCCAACAATCTGTTGGTCAGCTCCAAGGATGTCTCCAACATTTATTATATTTTATTCCCAACAATCTGTTGGTCAGCGCCGAGGAGGTCTCCAGCATTTATTATATTTTATTCCCAACAATCTATTGGTCAGCGCCGAGGAGGTCTCCAGCATTTATTATATTTTATTCCTAACAATCTGTTGGTCAGCGCCGAGGAGGTCTCCAGCATTTATTATATTTTATTCCCAACAATCTGTTGGTCAGCGCCGAGGAGGTCTCCAATATTTATTATATCTTATTCTATTCCCAACAATCTGTTGGTCAGCGCCGAGGAGGTCTCCAGCATTTATTATATCTTATTCTATTCCCAACAATCTGTTGGTCAGCTCTGAGGAAGTCTCTATCATTTATTATCAAAAATGTATTCCTCCGGGAAGTAAAACTTGTATTCCTCCCGGAAGTAAAGCTAATTGTATTCCTCCGGAAAGTAAAACTTGTATTCCTCCGAGAAGTAAAGCTACTTGTATTCCTCCGGGAAGTAAAGCTACTTGTATTCCTCTGGGAAGTAAAACTTGTATTCCTCCGGGAAGTAAAACTTGTATTCCTCCGAGAAGTAAAGCTACTTATATTCCTCCGGGAAGTAAAGCTACTTGTATTCCTCCGGGAAGTAAAACTTGTATTCCTCCGGGAAGTAAAACTATGTATTCCTCCGGGAAGTAAAACTATGTATTCCTACGAGAAGTAAAACTATTACTAAAAATGTCAACTCAGGTTGGTCGGAAATAAGAAGCTGCCAACTACAGTTGGTCGGAAACATTTTATGAGTATGTGAAAGCGATCAAGCAAAAAGCATTCAAAGTTCACATTCCACACTTGGGGGCTCTATTAAAAATCCAGTTGTTCATTCGGTGGCACATTCTCATAACATCATGCAGTCGAGCATCAGATTCAGCCCCAACTAATTATCATTCAGAAATTATTTTTCTTGCTCAGGAGCTAATTTTGCTATTGAAGTTCAGGAGGCATATTCAAGAGTTATTATGCACATGCTATTGAAGTTCAGGAGGCTATTGAAGTTCAGTACACATACTCAGGAGTTATTATGCACATGCTATTGAAGTTCAGGAGGCATATTGAAGTTCAGGAGGCATAATCAAGAGTTATTATGCACATACTATTGAAGTTCAAAAGTCAAATTCAGCATCTACAACACTGAGATATTTACTACTACTGCCCGAGTAACATTTAAGAAGAAGTTGTATGAAAATGTTTCGAAGTCCACCACTATCTTGGTACTAATCAGATTGAAGAGTTGGGTTCAAAAGCTAGTATGTTACTCGACAAAGTATTCAGAGGAGATAAATCAGAAGAATCAAGCACGTGAAGTTAGCATTCAGTTGCTCGGCACAGGAGGCATTTGGTCGGCTAGCAAACCAATCAACATACTTGAAGATTATGACAAGCTACAAGCTGCATACTATGGCATGGCTGCATCCAAATTCCCAGGGGTGATACATAGCACACGGAGTTCCTCAAAAGAAAGATTAGCAACCATCGATCAGCCTGCATCATATATCGTCCAGGAGATAATGCACTTTATGTTGAACAAATCAAGAAGGTAGATCAAGAATTTCACGAGCACCGAGAAATACTGCAGAATAAATACTCCATCCTTTCAAGTAAACCATCAAGCATAGAGCATTGGGGGCTTCTGTTAACGCAAAAATTCTCCATCTACGAGGACCAATCAGAAAAGGACACATGTCATCCTAAGTGGCAATATTTGACACCCAGGAGAGTTGGTCGGCATCCGAGGAGTGTTAGTCGGCACCCGAGGAGAGTTGGTCAGTACCCGAGGAGAATTGGTCAGCACCCGAGGAGAGTTGGTCGGCCCTGAGGAGAGTTGGTCAGTACCCGAGGAGAATTAGTCACCACCTGAGGAGAGTTGGTCTCCCCACGAGGAGAGTTGTTCGACACCCGAGGAGAGTTAGTCGGCACCCGAGGAGAGTTGGTCGGCACACCAACCAGGAAGATCAAAGGATAATTATGCATTTAATGTGCATTAATGAAGATGACAGCGCATTTAATGAGCCTTAATGTACATTTATACTGTATTAATAGATGATAACACATAGCATACCAAGCAATCCAACAATTAGATTCGTTGAATGTAGACATAAATGTCTACATACAATGAATCTCTTTATCTCCCATCACTATAAATACATGTATCCCCTTAGCCAAAAAAGGAGATCCAAGAGAACCTAGAAACCCCATACACAAGATACACATCCTTTCTCTCTCTACACCCTATGGTGCTATTGTAAACCCCTGGGAATAAAATAACAGTGGACGTAGGCTTTATTCATAGCCGAACCACTTTAAAAATCTTTGTCTCTCATGTGCTTGATTGGATTGTTTTTATCTATTTATCTGTGATCATAAAAATGGGATTCGGTCCAGTTTTTTTGCATCAACAGCTAGAAAGAGGGAAGAGTCATCTAGAAAGAGAGAGACTGACACGTCAGATTCTGAGTGTGATTTTGACTTAGATGATTTGGCTCTTTTTGCAAAAAATTTCAAGAGGATTCTCAAATTTAAGAAAAATAGCAAATTTTAAAGATAAAAAGAAATTTGAGAAAAATAAGTTTGAAATAAAAAATGAAAAAGATTTTAAAGATCCTCCTAAGACAGACATTGAGAGATGCTTTGAATGCGATGGTAGGGGTCATAGAGCCTTTGAGTGTTCCACACGTCTGAACAGAGAGAAAGGGAAAGTTGTCCTAAATGCTACCCTTAGTGACGATAGTGAGGTTGAGTCGGTGGACTGTGGAGATGAGTCACCGCATGAGCATAACATCACCGCGCTCATGGAAAGTCATGTGAATACCTCCAATGCTTCTCACGACGATGAGGATGCTACGTCACAAGGACACCTCGAGAGTGAAAGCGATGAGATTGAGGGGGAGGATGACTCAAGTGAGAGAGAGTGTGATATCCAACACGCATACGCCGAGTTATATTCTGAATCATTTGAAACCAAGAAGCGTAATAAAGCATTAGTTCTCAGGATCACCGCTTTAGAGAAAGATTTAAGAGTGTTTGGAAAAAGAGAGAGTTGTGGTGAGAGTGGAAAAGAAAGAAAGAAAGAACTTGAGAAGATAAGATGTTTTGAGTGCGATGGGATAGGGCACGAGAAATTTTAGTGTCCCACTAAACTTAGGAGAGAGCGTAAGAAAGATGTCATTCCCACTTCTCTAAGTGATAGTGAGGATGAGGATGGTGATGAAAGTGTGATCCGAAAAGCATTTAGAAAGTTGTTTATCGAGACCATGGAAATAAAAAGGTCAAATAGGATCCTAGGTCTTCGAATTCGTGAGTTGAAGGGATAGAATGATGAGCTAAAAAGGTAAAAAGGTGACTTGACCAACACGGTGTCTAGTCTGACGACATGTGTATCCCATCTCAAGGATGATCTCAAACAACCACGAGAGGTCCAAGTCACATTAGAGAATGCATCTGAGAAGATTGATAAGATGGTTTCCTATCCCGTTTTGACTGATGTTGGAAAAGGTAATGACGGTACATTCACTATTTTTAATGCACCCGAGCCTATATCCACCTTGGTGAGTGAGTCCCATGGGAGCCCGTCTAGGAATGTTCTTCCCAAAATTGTTGACAAATTATTTCCTAGACCGGTTTATGTTTGCCCCCACTGCAAGAAGCGAGGACATCTTAGGGAGTTTTGTTCCAAGTTGGGTTTTGCACCATATCATGCCACTTCACACATTCATGCACATACACCCACTCATGACATTTTGCCTGCACATTATGATAGAGAGTTTGCACATATTCGCGAGCAAGTGAAGTTTTTTATCAAGACAACACATGATCTAGTGGAGTGTGTTCAAAAGATGTCACGATCTTTGGAAAACTCTATCGTTACTCCCGGTTGAAATCTTGTCTTGATTGCTAGCATAGGTTAATTTTCATCCTGTTTCTTCTGCCTATTGATAGCATGTGCCATTAGTTTGTTTTATTTTTGTTCATTTTTTATTTCGTTAAAACAAAAAAATTCCAAAAAGATTTTCCTTTAAGAAAAATTTTAAGAAAAGCACAAAAAGATTTTATTTTGATAAAAGTTTTGAAAAATCCAAAAAGATTTCTGTTTTTGCTCCTTTTATGGATGAGCATTTAAGATAGCCAAGTCACAACTTCATTCCATATATCCATGTGAATGTTTGATAGATATTTGAGAGGCTACATCATTTCATCCATGTGCTTTACATTGTTTGGAGTCTTTGAGATGTAATTAGTGATATCTTCCTACATGTTTGACTCCTATATCCTTTATTGCACACATGCACGACTATATTTGATTGTTTCACTTGTCTATCACATATTGGCTTGAGTGTTTCCATCTCAATTCTGTCTATACAACTTTCAATATGCGATAAAACTTGACAAGATTGGAATGCATGTAAAAACCGTTTTGGTGAGACTATGTGTTTTTGTATAACGGGGAGGGGCTGCGAAAGGTAATCATCTATCCTTTGCCCAAAATCCACCGTTAAAAAGGACCTAAAAATGGAGGAATTTTAATATCCGAGGTCCAAAGAAGTTAAAAGAGCCCGAAAATTTTTAAAGGCAATAACAAGCAATTCATGCCAAATATGGGCCACTTAGGTTTCACCATCAATTCTCCAAAGTTTGAGAATTTAGAAATCCTCTATTCAAAATTATATCTGAGGGAGTTTGGTTGGAGAATATAAACGGGTTTGCACTTCCTTGAAACTCCTGAAAAAGCATAAAAAGTTTTGGACGTTATTGGTGTAGAAATCATTTTTCGCTTAGATTTGTTGATTTGATTGAGTCCATATCTTATATTTCCATTTTTTTTACACCAAAGGAAGACTTTGAGTTCATTCGTTAGTAGTATCTGATATTCATCGTGCACATATGTCTTGTTTATATGCATTGATCTTCCTATCGAATTATGTTCACACCCATTCATTAACGCTATCATCAACTTGGTTGCTTTGTGTTCATTCATGGTGTGATTTTGTTTGAAAAAAAATTTAAAAATTAAAAAAATAGTTGTGTATTTCCTTGTGACACCCCGTCATTGCTTGTTTGCATTATTTCTCTCATTTGTCTTTTTGCGGACATCATAAAAAGGGGGAGAAAGAATTATCACATTAAGGGGGAGTGAGTTTTGTAGTGTTAAGTTGTTAGCATATCTGTTTATATCATTTCAAACTCGATACGTCACTTGGTATTTTTTTTTTCTCATGTGTGTAGGTACTACAGGGATTATCAGTGGATTGCACACCCTGATGAGAAAAGTGTTGAGATTCCTCAAGATTTGAAGAACAAACGTTGAAGTCTTATTCAATTGTATCTTTCCAGTTTTGGGTTCATGGAAGGCTAGATTTGTATAGGCTTTTTTAGTTGGTTGATAATTAGGATGTTTGTTTTTATGTATGTACCGGCATAGACATAGGGGGAGATTTGTAAGGACATTTTTTTGTCCATTATCCATTTGTTATGTCATACGCCGTTACACCATTAAAGAAATTCAAAGATTCATACAGTCATCAACAAATCCGAATATCAAAAGAAGAAGAGGAATCAAAGTCTGACAGGCCGGACCGATCCGCCCTTGAAAAAGAACCGATCCACCTGCGAACCGGTCCGCCTCAGACCCATACCGGTCTGCCTGCTAAAAAGCCCGTACACCCTGGACCGCAAGCGAACCGAAGAATCCAAAAATAAAAAGAACCGGTCCGCCTACCTGGACCGATCCGCCTCAGACCCGGACCGGTCCGCCTGGGATAAACTTCAGCAGATCGTGATCAGATTTTTTAGGCTAAACGTTTCCTTTATAAACACACTATGGGAAGTGGTTTTCCAAGACTTCTATACATGATTTTCAGAGTAAAAAAACTCTAAGTCTTCACCTGTTGAGTCCCAAGACTCTAGGTTTTTTTATTCACACAAATTTCCAAACATTTGTGAATCTGTTTGTAACCCTAGAACACAACCAGTTGCTGTTCAACCCTTGTGGAGAAGACCGGTCTTCTTCTTCATTGCTGCCCTCCTGGAAAGGGATATTTCCAGTCGCCGACTACAGAATTCGACACCTGAGGGTAATTCTTAGTCACTTGTATTTTCATTGTAATCCGAATTATACAGTTACAATATTATAATGAAAATAAATGGTTTTGCCCCTTTGGGGGATTTTTCCTCACAAGCATGTGTTTGAATGTTCTTGCTTAGTTCATTATCTTATTCAATCATATATTGTTGCATGTTTAGGGCTTGTTTTGGTTAAAAGGTGTTTAATATATAATTTCCTCATTTGAACGCACGCGCATACTCTCTTAGGAAACACCTTCCACTGAAGCTACCTCCCCTCTGTCCCTGTTTTCCTCGACCCTACTGGCCATTGCCACCCCTCAACTGGCCCTGGTGGCTCTGCATATGTCGTTGTTGGCCCTACTACTAGCCCCGTTGGCCCTGCTGATAATGATGTTGGCCCTGCTGGCCATGCTGACTAGACTGGCCCTATTGGCCGTGTCTATAACCCCATATCCCTATCTCAAGTCACCAGATCAAAACCTCTTAGCAGGTTCCCCCTGATGGGAACTCTACTCACCCTGACGGACCTGCCCCTGAGCTGATAGGGCCCCACTGTCACTCCTACCTCTAGTCCGACCCTGCTTGTTAGACTCCCCTGCTCGTTTTCTCCCCTGTTGATGGAATCGATGGTCCTGGAAATGCAACAGCGAGGCATTGAGTACGTCAGTGAAAGTACCCAACGACAGATTACGTATGAGGTGCTGACGAATCCTCTAGGTCAATCCATCCATAAACAACAGAATCTTCTTCTCTTTAGTAGGTGCCTCATCTGGCACCCTAGTAAGTAGCCTCGTGAATTCGTCCTCATATTCTGCCACTGTTATACCCTCCAACTTTAGATTTAATACTCTCCACTCATCTTTGTCTTCACGACGGAGGGAAAATACTTACTGTCAAAACGCACCCAGAAGCTCTGAATCGACATGCGGGCTCCTACAAAGTAGAAGTGGACTCCCACCACTGCAAAGAGGCCCCCACTAGCTTGTAGGAAGCCAGTAACTACCTTTGAATGTTGGTACACTCATACATGCGAAGATGACTTCGTATATCTTTCTTCCATTGGCTCGCTGTGATGATGTCAAAACCACCCGAGAACTCTAGAGGATGTGACCTCTAGAAAGTATCCCTGAACCTCTCCCATGCAGTGGGAAACTGAGTCGGAACTGGCCCCACATCCAGTACCTGGGGTGGGGCCTGCTGCACTAATGCTAAAGCTGCAATTATCGCCTGAGCAACAATGGCGGCAACGTCAGCTGCGTTAATCATCCCCTGGGCCTGAGCTGCTGGCTGCTCTGACTGGGCATTCCTGTTTCTCGAGGCTCGTCTCGGAGGCAACTGAAATGAGAAGGTATTTATTAGTCCACAATTATTATTAAATATTATATAGCTGAAGACGTAAGTGCATAAATAAGAGTACAATAGTCCTAAAGATAGGACTCTATATCAAAGAACGCTAAGCAAAAAACATGTTAAGTCATACAGATCTTAAAGGAAACTAGAACCTGATGCTCTGATACCATCTGTGACACCCCGCCTAATTAAATACCGGGAGATCAGTCCTTTATTAAATTAAATCAATGTGTCCGGTCGGTTCATTCTTAGCATCACTGTCGAAAAATAATTTTCATTATTAATCACGTAATAAATAATTAAGCTAAGTGTCAAAATATTTTCCCAAATAATTATACCCAGTTAATCCATTCGTAAGTTCCATGCTCTAAGATATCAGCCACTCCCATTCCACAAGACTAAACACTGAACACGAATCAAATACTGAAATAAATGAGAGTTGATAAACATTTCAGGTCAAAGTCTAAAACCAATAGAAATCATAATACTCAATCCAATAGGAAAAAAAAGCTAATAAGAAAATACAATATGTGAAGTAACTAAGCTGAAAACGGGCGACAGATGCCCTAACTGAAATGTTTGAACTAATAACTGGATGAAAATATAGAAGCATCTAATATCAATAACCCTCAACTTCCACAACACCTTCATCTCATCGAGTGATCCACGCATCTAAGTCTGGTGGTGAACCTGTGGCTGGACACCTGGTATAATATATATATATATATATATATATATATATATATATATATATATATATATATATAGCAAAAGAGAAGATAAATAGCAAGAAACGGGTTAGAGCCCGATTTGTAAAAATATTTTCTTTAGCAAGTATTTAAAACTGCATTTAAGCAATTAATATGTGCATATTAGTTCCGAACTCTCACATGAGATCCTCACCCCTCCACTAATGTTCACACCTAGCGTACGTCTACCCTAACCTAGTTACCCCAAATTATTCCCAACTAGGTCATAGACATATACTATCAATTATAGCTCGTAAGAGAAACCTATATCGCCCATACAATACGTCATTTAATACCTCACTCCCATTATCTGCATTTGATATTCTCTGTTCTAGCAGTAAATACTTTATCCCCTTAAGTTATTTTGTTTACCCACATCTACATATTTGCTAATTTCACAAATTAGGATTATTCAAAAATATAACTATATATATATATATATATATATATATATATATATATATATATATATATATATATATATATATATATATAGTCAAATCATTCCTATACATATATATACAAATCATGCGCCCCTTGGTTAGGACCACTTGGCGCAATGCATACTCTGTTATCGTGTCTCGATGCATCGCTCGGTGCATAAAGGACAACTGGTTCGGCATCTCTCGTGAACCATAAATCTCATAACAAAAATATTGGAGGCGAGCATACTCACCAGCTAAATGGGTCACGCACATACCTACGCTCCCATTCAACCGTCGAAACTATCCTACGTAATAAATTGCACGTATCCAAGTTCATATGCTACGGGTACAAGTCAAATATCTCCCCATTAGGTATCCCTGGATAAGACTGTCCACTGCACAAAACCTCCTCCCGATAGCAAGCAGTGTAGTTATGCTATAGACACAATAATAATAATAAACATATAATAATAGGCATTCCCTAAGCCTTATAAAATTCAAGTATTCACCCAACCCATATATATTTCTACACGTAGTATATTTCTCTTTACTACTTACATAATTAACTCGATTATTCCCATTCTCGAAATTCCCAAGGTTAATTCACCTATTCTATACTTAAGGTGTTATCTTAGAAATGTTTCCCGAATAATTCTACACTAAGCTAATATCAGTAAATGGATGTTTTCCTCAGACAACTAACTATGAAACATGATTTGGGGAAAAATGGAAGATTCTGGGGTTTTCTAGGACCTATTATTTGAACGAATCAGCAGGTCATTTGAACAACTCTGTTTCTTCATTCGAATGAGACTCCATCTCGTTTGAACGAGATGGGGTTTTTATTTTGTTTGGTCAGACCTGTTACGTCTAACTGTTCATACTTTGTCTTCCTCAAAATTTCAGTCCTAGAACCTCTAAATTTCTCAACCCCAACACCAACTCATCAATCCTAATTAATGTTCTAACATGTGCAAATGATTTTCCTTCACTTTGAAACATTAATTCATCATAAATTAGTTATGAAATCCAAAATCCCCAATTTAACAATTCAAAACCCTAGTTCATCAAATTTTCATACAAGAACACCAATTTCAATTTCGTCCATCATCAATAATCATCGATTTGGGATTTCTAAACTATTTACATGAGGGATTCACCCTACTTTAACTTCTGGATTTTAATAAATGCCATTAATCCTCCAATTTCATCAAAACTTATGAATCAAATGGTGAATATAATACACCTACACTAATATGAACATGCTTGTTGCTATAAATTGCAATAATTAAACAGTTGCCTAAATTTCGACGGTCTGATCTGCTGTTGATATGTGTATAGGTGCATTCCTCGTCTCGTGATCTACACTTTTGTATAGTTTTTGGTGTGTGTTCTTGAGTTAGGCACCAAGAACACAAATAGTCTCTTCTACCTTTCTTAGTGCCTCTCTCTTTTCTCTCTCGTAGGTTTAAAAGTGATAAATCTTATCTAACCTTAGTGCATCCATGTTTTATTTCACAATTTTCGTCCATATTATTACTCCAAAATTCCAAATGACAAAATACCCCTACGAGGTGCCGATTAGGCCTAAAACTACACTGGAGTCCAAATAAGATACCCGAGTAGAGTTTTCTGACTATTTCGACCCGTCCGAACTCAATGGCACACTCAAAATTACCATACGGGCACTACACCAAAATGACAAAATTATCACCTTTCAGTCGGCCACCCTTGTCAAGGTCATTGATCGTGATAAAAAACACGCATTTTGTGTCACGGTCATTGACCTTGACACGATCGTGACAAAGAATTATCACGGTCAATGACCGTGATAAGGCCGTGACAAATGTAGTTGTCACGGTCGTGTCACAGTCAATGACCGTGACAAAAAACACGCGTTTTGTGTCACGGTCATTGACCTTGACACGATCGTGACAAATAATTATCACGGTCAATGACCGTGACAAGGTCGTGACAAATGTAGTTGTCACGATCGTGTCACGGTCAATGACCATGATAATTCTTTAAATAATTATCACGGTCAATGACCTTGACACGACCGTGACAACTTCTGCAGTAAAAAAAGACCTAGGCTTCTTTTTCCCACCCTTTTTTGGTTTTCCCCCTCTCTTTCTCTAAGCGATTTCTGCTCTCTCTCTCTAAGGTATGTTTTTTTCCTCTCTTTCTCTTTCATTTCTATATGTGTGTGTATGTTTATGTGTGTATATATGTGTGTGTATATGTATGTGTATCTGTGTGTGTATGTGTGCGTATATGTGTGTGGTGGTGTGTGGTGGGGGAGGGGGGAAGGGGGTAGTGGGGGTGGGGTGGTGCAAGTGTGGTGGGGGTGGGGTGGGGGTGGTGGGGCAAGGGGTGGGGTGTGTGTGTGTGTGCGTATGTGTGTGCGTGTGTGTGTGGCGGGGGGAGGGGGCAAGGGGTGTGGTGGTGGGGGTGGGGGAGGGGGTGGGTTTTTTTTAACAATTGTATAGCTTTAATTAATAAATTGTATAGCTTTGATTGTAATTTTAATTGTATAGTTTTAGATGAAAGTAAATTAATAATTAGTGCCAATTTCATATGAAAGTAGGATTGCCCCTCATTGTAAATTAGTAAATTAATAATTGTATACTTTAATTGTTAGTTTAATTGATGAAATGAATTAATTGAGTAGATGAATTAGAAGGAGTACGGGTTACACATTTGTTGTTGAAATTGCTGTTGGATTATTTTGTTTAGTAAATGTTGGGTTGGTTAGTTTTAAAAGTGGCATGACCACTAGATTATTGTCCATATGGGGGTGGGATTTTTCAACTTTTTTTGAAAATTACTTTGTATATCGAACAATATATACAAAGTATGATAATTAAATGAAACATACTTGAAATTAAATATGTGTATATGTGTGTGTATGTATGTGTATATATGTGTGTGGTGGTGTGTGGTGGGGGAGGGGGGTAGGGGGTGTGGTGGGGGGAGGGGGTGGGGTGGTGGGTCTTTTTTAACAATTGTATAGATTTAATTAATAAATTGTATAGCTTTAATTATAATTTTAATTGTATAGTTTTAGATGAAAGTAAATTAAAAATTAGTGCCAATTTCATATGAAAGTAGGATTGCCCCTCATTGTAAATTAGTAAATTAATAATTGTATACTTTAATTGTTAGTTTAATTGATGAAATGAATTAATTGAGTAGATGAATTAGAAGGAGTAAGGGTTACACATTTGTTGTTGAAATTGCTGTTGGATTATTTTGTTTAGTAAATGTTGGGTTGGTTAGTTTTAAAAGTGGCATGACCACTGGATTATTGTCCATATGGGGGTGGAATTTTCAACTTTTTTTGAAAATACTTTGTATATCGAACAATATATACAAAGTATGATAATTAAATGAAACATACTATGACACCCCGACTAATTAAATACCGGGTAGCTACTCCTTTATTAAATCAATACAAAATGCCAAGTTGGTCCAGTTAATAGCATCACTGTCGAAAATATTTTTAATGATTACTAACCACCTAGTATTTAAAAAGTGAGTTGTCAAATTTTAAATTAAATCTGATTAACATGCAATAAATGAAATATAGAAATGTAGCACAACCATTCACGATAAAGTCCAACTATAATGAATCAACAATAAAAGATGAGTCTAGAGGAAATACTCCTCACAACAATCCTAATATGAAAGGAAATAAAACAAGTCTGCATCCTGAATTAATTACAAACCAAAGTCCGAATAACTGAAATATAAAATGAAATGTCTCTAAAAGAAATGGGCGACATGCCCTACAACTGATGAAATCTGAATATAGAGTCAAGGCAAATGAAGCGTCTAATAGCAAGGCCCTGTAACTTCCACAACAACTACAACTCGTCACCTGACTGGAAATACTATGCATGGTGTCCTTGTGGCTGGGCACCTAAAAATGGTTTTTACAAAAAGATAGATTTGAAAGCAAACGGGTCAGAGCCCGAATGTGGAGAGTATTTTAAAAACAGCAAGTGCTTTAATAACAATTAAAACAATGAATGCAAGATACATGTTAGGACGTGCTCTCACATGAAATACTCACCTCTCGTCTAACAGTGCACTCCTAACGTTCCTGTACCCATACATGTGTTATTTATCTAACTAAACCATCATAAGTTCTAACCCAACTACTCGATTCACAATATGAATTCCCAATGTTATTACTTAAATAGATAGCTTTACTTGAACTAGGATTCTCAATTGTTAGAATTACCGTTTACCGGAGGTTATCCCCTTATTTATCTTCTCAAGGAGTTACTATAAATGATTCTCATAAATAAACATCACAATTCCTTTTCATTCAACCGTATATTATTCACTTCATAAATATACAATATAAGCACCCCGAGGCTAAGCTGCGGTGCACACATACTCTGCTATTCATCCCGGTACATCGCGTACATAAGGATTACAAATTCCGAGTATCTCAGGAATTGTTAGAATAAGCACAACACACAAAACTGGAGGCGAACATAATTCAACATATCCATGGTCACGTACATACCTACGCTCCATAGTCAGTTGGCTTAATAACTCACAATTAAGTCATTCCCTTCAACTATGTCCTCTAGGTACCAAACTAAATTCGGGCACACAAGGATTAGAAGGCCCTAAGCGAACGTAAACCTCCCGTGGTAGCAAGTATGGTAGGTATGCCATACACATAAGATCATATACTAAGCATGCACACATCTTAGATATCTCAATATTAATAAAGGTATTTTCTACATCCTTATACCATTATTCTAATTGTATACATTTTTAGTCTTCCGATAATATATAATGTAGACTGTCGACACATCTCACGTCATAGATTCTTATACTTAAAACCTATCTCAAAGGGGTTATTAAGTTTCCTATTATTCCCACATATTACATCATTATTCTTAAGGTCCTTACTTCTGCCCCAAACCTTAATTCATCAACTTATTCAAAATTACTCTATTAATCCTAATATTATCTCACTCATCGAGCTTCATTAGCTTTTAGCATAATTCCTCAAATTAAATTCTAATTAAGGTCCAAACTTTATAACCATACCTACTGGTCTTCCTTAAGTCTAAGGATATTCATAAGGTCTCCAATAATATTTTCCAAGGGTTAACATCATTAAAATTTAACTAGGGAAATTTTACTCTTTCTAGGAAGGTCGATCGATCGACCTTGACCTTCGATCGATCGATAGTGGTTGATCGATCGACTGATGAATGTCGATCGATCGAACGCACCAGGTAGGTTGCGGACTGCTTCGTTTTGCAGTTTAAAAATCATCTCAAAACACCATTAACAAGCATGAAGCTCCAAGATAACGTTATAATATCATCCTACAACAGTGTTAACGTTCTAAAACCAATAATTCATCATTCAAGGGCTTTGTTTGGATCAAAACTTCATCAAGAATTTCCAGTTTTCTATTTCTTTCAAGAACATTAATAAACTTCTTCTAAATTCCGTTTTTAGATCATCAATGGTTATGTTTTGAATACATAATTCGTCCAGAAAGTTTCTACATGCAATTCCTAACATAGTTCATAGTTTTAATCCTCAAATTCATGGGTCTAATCAATCTTCCAAGATAAATTTGATGATTATCCTAAACATGGAAAAGCATAGCATTGAATCAATTATAATTAAACCACTTGCATCTAATCTTTCTCTGAATTTGATGTTGAATCTTGAAGGCTGAGTTGTTCTCCCTCTCTCTTTCTGCAGAATTCTCTTCTCTCTCTCTCTCTACAAGTTCTTCTCTAAGGATGATGACAATGGAGGTGGGGTTGGTTTTTGGCAAGTTGGAACTATTTCTTAACTTCTCTCGTAGCCCATTAAGTCCCTTAGTGTAGTTAGTGGGTTTAGTGGATAAAGAATAAGTCAGATTTTTGTTTTTAATTTTCGTGGGTTTTAATTCCCAAATTTCCGAAATTACCAAAATGCCCTTTTAAATTACCGGTATGGCCCAATAATGCCTCGGGACCCAAACTTAACCCCCGGCTAGTGTTTTCTGACTATTGCGACCCTTCCGGACACGTTGGCGAACTCAAAATGACCATACGGTTAATAGAAATAAAATTCACTTTTTAATTAAATAATTACTTTCCGGACGCGACTATCACACGCGTCTCAACAAAATTTCCCAAATTGCCGTATTTTAATCTCGCGACAATTTCAATAGTTACAATATTCGTATATTGCCATATATACACATTATAATCAAATATTAACTCACATCTCGTTAATATTTTATCCGGATTAATTCTCAATTAATTCACATTTAATTCAATTAATCCCATAAATAAATATCGATAAAAAAATGCGGGGTATTACATACTCCCACCTAATAACAGAATTCGTCCCGAAATTCGGAACTAAAAAGTACTTGGTAAAAATAACTCTGGATAACGTTCGCGCATCTCATCCTCGCGCTCCCATGTGGACTCCTCGACATTATGATGTCGCCACTGAACACGCACTATCGGGACTATCTTTGACCGCAGTTTCCGCTCACTTCGGTCCAAAATAGCAATCGGTCCCTCCTCGTAGGAGGTATCAGGCTGGAGATCGATGTCCTCCAAATCAATGTGAGAATGAGCCAAATCGCCTCTAAGATACTTCCTTAGCGAGGAAATATGAAACACATCGTGAATCCGATGCAAATGCTCTGGTAACCCAAGTCTATACGTAACCGGCCCAATCCGCTCAATAATAGGAAATGGTCCCACATATTTCGGTGCCAACTTCCCTTTCTTCCCGAAATGCATAATCCCCTTCATAGGAGATACTCTGAGCAAAACCTGGTCCCCCACTTCAAATTCCCTGAAGAATCTCTTCGCATCAGCATAGCTCTTCTGCCTGTCCTGAGCTACCCGAATGCGACTTCGTATCAGCTCTATCCTTGCCGAAGTATCCTGAATCACTTTCGGCCCAAGTAGTTTGTTGTCCCCCAACTCCAACCAACATGCTGGGGAACGACAAGGTCTACCGTACAGCGCCTCAAATGGAGCCATACCAATGGTGAACTGGTAGGAGTTGTTGTAAGCAAACTCCACCAGTGGAAGATACTGCTCCCATCCACCCCCGAAGTCAATGATGCACATCCGCAACATGTCTTCCAACATCTGATTTGTACGCTTGGTTTTGCCCATCGGTCTGCGGATGATAAGCCATACTCAACCGTAATTCCGTGCCCATGGCCTCCTGAAAACTTTCCCAAAACCGTGAAACAAATATCTTGTCTCGGTCAGACACGATATTTAGGGGCACACCGTGAAGTCTCACTATCTCTACAATAAAGAGCTGGGCATACTGTCCTGTAGCGTAGTCTGTCCTTACGGGTAGAAAATGAGCGACTTTGGTCAACCTGTCCAGAATTACCCAAATGGAGTCGTGACCTCTCTGTGACGTAGGCAACCCCATGATAAAGTCCATGGAGATGCTCTCCCACATCCACATCAGGACCTCTAATGGCTGTAGAAGTCCTGCCGGTCTCTGATGGTCCACTTTTACCAGCTGACAAGTGGCGCATTTAGAAACAAACACGACAATATCTCTCTTCATCCCGCTCCACCAATATTGACGTCTCATGTCCTGGTACATTTTGTCCCCACCGGGATGTACCGCGAACCGTGAGTCGTGCGACTCTGCCAACACCTCGTGTTGCAATTCCTCCCCTTCCGGAACTACCAGTCTCCTATTGAAGTGTAATCCCTCGTCTGAGCTAACGGTATAGGACTCGGCTCCCTCTCTTAATAATCGAACTATCTGCTCCTGACAGAACAAGTCGTCTGCTTATGCCTTTACTACTTTCGTGACAATCTGCGGTGTAACAGTCATCACTGACATGAATGATCGGGCCACTGCATCCTGGTGTCCCAACTCCTTCCACTTTTCCTTCCACACCCCTGCCACCTCATCTACTGGCCTACGGCTCAACGCGTCTGCTACCACGTTAGCCTTCCCCGGGTGATATTGGATATCAAACTGATAGTCCTTCACAAACTCAAGCCACCTTCGCTGCCTCATATTCAGCTCCTTCTGCGTGAATAGGTACTGTAGGGACTTGTGGTCTGTGAACAATTGAAACTTCTCCCCCAAAAGATAATGTCTCCAAATCCGAAGGGCAAATACCACTTCCACTAACTCCAAGTCATAAGTAGGGTAATTCTTCTCGTGAGGCTTAAGCTTACGGGAAGCATAAGCTATGGCCTGACTCCCCTGCTGTAGTACACCTCCAAGTCCTTGTAAGGACGCATCGGTGTAAACAAGGTACTCAACTCCTGGTCTCGGCAATGCTAACACAGGTGCTGAGGTTAACTTGTCCTTCAACTCATCGAATGCTAACTGACAGGCATCACTCCAAATGAATGGCACACCTTTACGAGTCAGATGTGTCATGGGACCCGCTATCTTGGAGAAACCCCGAATAAACCTCCTGTAGTATCCTGCTAAGCCCAAGAAACTACGGATCTCAGTCGGTGTCGTGGGCTGTCCCCACTCCCTCTCTGCGGATACCTTCCCCGGATCAACAGATATCCCCCGGTCGGAAATAATATGCCCCCAAAACTTAACCTCTTTCAGCCAAAACCCGCACTTCTCATACTTTGCATACAGCTCGTTTTGACGTAGCGTCTGCAAAACCTGTCTCAAATGCTCGGCGTGCTCCTCCTCTGTCTGGGAGTAAACCAGAATATCATCAATGAAGACAATGACGAATTGATCTAGGAACTCTCTGAACACCCTATTCATCAAGTCCATAAACACGGCTGGAGCGTTGGTCAAACCAAAAGGCATAACCTGAAACTCGTAGGAACCATATCTCGTTAAGAAAGTAGTCTTCGAGACGTCCTCCTCCCTGATATGCAACTGATGGTAACCAGATCGCAAATCAATCTTCGAGAAGAAAGAAGCTCCTCTCAACTGGTCGAATAAGTCATCGATTCGGGGCAACGGATACTTATTCCGTATCGTGACCTTATTCAACTCCCGGTAATCCACACACAACCTCAACGATCCATCCCTCTTCTTAACGAACAACACAGGGGCACCCCACGGCGAAGTACTCCTTCGGATGAACCCCTGACCCAACAACTGTTCAATCTGATCCCGTAACTCTCTCATCTCAGTTGGAGCCATTCGGTAAGGTGCGCGGGTAATAGGCCGAGTGCCCGGCGTCAAATCAATCATGAAATCTATCTCTCTACTTGGAGGTAATCCAGGTATATCCTGAAATACATCGGCAAACTCTCGAACAACCGGAATCGAATCAAGTGGTATCACCACTTCCTTAGAGGTCTCCTCCTCTATGTAGTACAAATGAGTGGACGATCCTCCCTCAGGATGAGGCATCGCCACTAAAAACATCTCCTGCCCGGGAATGGCAAAGATAATACTCCTACTAAAACAGTCAATCATGGCTCGGTACGCTACTAGCCAATCCATACCAGTAATGGCATCATACTCGGTCATCTCTAACACTAACATATCGGTGGGTAAAGTAAACCTCCCGATCTCTATACCCACACCTCTACACATAAGCGAAATCATGGAACCCCTACTCAACGGTGAGTCAACATAAGTAGCGGTGTTCTCTGCGGTGTCTAATAACCCAATGGTGCGTGCAAATCTCATAGTAATAAAACAGTGTGTAGCACCCGTGTCAAATAAAATGCGCCCAGAGTCCCCTAAATAGAGAACATACCCTCAATAGCTGGCGGATTCTGTGGGGCTGTGGCCTGCTGAAGCTAATACACTCTCCCATACTGAAGTTGTCCCTGCTGAACTGGGACCGCTGGAATGGGTGGTAATGCTGCCATCTGCGGTGGTGCTGGGAGGGCGGCGAGAAACATAGGCCTCTTTGGCTCGTGTCGAGCACCCTGCTGCTGCTGTTGTGGGGCCCTTCCCTTATCAGGAAAATCCTGACGTTTGTGGCCAATCTTACCACAAATGAAACACTTCCCCAGGAAGTTTCCCCCTCACTGTCCCTGCTGCCCTCGGTCCTGGTGGCCGTTACCATTTCTGTCCTGGCCTTGCTGGCCCTGGTGAAACTGCTGTTGTTGACCATTTTGACCCTGCTGGCCCTGATGGCCGTTATGACCCTGCTGGCCATTCCGGAATCCTCCCTGACCGTTCCTGAAACCCCCTGATCGGAATCTCTTATGATCCCCCTGCTGGGAACCCTGATCACTCTGCCTATACTGACCCTGAGCTGATTGTGCCCCGCTGGCACCATTTCCCCCTGTCCTGCCCTGATGGCTGGACTCTCCTGATCGCTTCCCCTCTGTCAAGTGAAAGCAGTGGTCCTGGCAATGGAGAAATGCAGCGTTAACCACGTCAGAATAAGTGGCTAATGAGAGGTTCCCCAATAAATGCTGACGGATCCTCCAAGTCAATCCATCTATGAATTTCTGAATCTTCTTCTCTTCCGTCGGTATCTCATCCGGTACAATGTTCAGCAAATATGTGAATTCGGCCTCATACTCGGCCACAGTCTTACCCTCCTGTCTAAGGCTCATCAACTTCCTCCTCATTTCCGTGTGAACAGCTGACGGAAAATATTTGCGGTTGAACCGCACCCAGAACTCCTGTATAGTGAGAGTATCTCTCTCCTCTGCGGTGGTAATAGACTCCCACCACTGCAATGCAGCTCCCACTAGCTTGAAAGTAGCTAGTATCTGTCTCTGAACATCGGTGCACTCATACATCCTCAAGTGCCTCTGAATATTCTTCCTCCACAGACTAGATACCACAACATCGGAGCTACCTGCGAACTCCGAAGGGTGTGCTTTCTGAAAAGCATCTCGAACTCGTTCCCAAGCAGACGGGAATGCATATGCCTGAACTGGCGCGGCTACCGGCGCCTGGGGTGGTGCCTGCTGTACAACGGTGAGAGCGGCATTTACCGCTTGGGCTACAATGGCTGCAACCTCGGCGGCATTCATGGTGCCCTGTACTAGAGCTGGCTGTGGCTCGGGCTGTGCATCCCTAGGAACTCGCTGCGCACATCGTGGAGGCATCTGAAATGAGAAATAAGTATAAGTTCGCAGTTATAAACTTAAAATAGCTGAAGAGCGAAGCATACATAAAAGAATACAACAGTCCTAAAATATAGGGCTCTATATCAAAGAAAGCTCAGCGGAAACATAATAAGCCGTACAGATCCTAAAGGACACTAGAACCTGATGCTCTGATACCACCTATGACACCCCGACTAATTAAATACCGGGTAGCTACTCCTTTATTAAATCAATACAAAATGTCAAGTTGGTCCAGTTAATAGCATCACAGTAGAAAACATTTTCAATGATTACTAACCACCTAGTATTTAAAAAGTGAGTTGTCAAATTTTAAATTAAATCTGATTAACATGCAATAAATGAAATATAGAAATGTAGCACAACCATTCACGATAAAGTCCAACTATAATGATTCAACAATAAAAGATGAGTCTAGAGGAAATACTCCTCACAACAATCCTAATATGAAAGGAAATAAAACAAGTCTGCATCCTGAATTAATTACAAACCAAAGTCCGAATAACTGAAATATAAAATGAAATGTCTCTAAAAGAAATGGGCGACATGCCCTACAACTGATGAAATCTGAATATAGAGTCAAGGCAAATGAAGCGTCTAATAGCAAGGCCCTGTAACTTCCACAACAACTACAGCTCGTCACCTGACTGGAAATACTATGCATGGTGTCCTTGTGGCTGGGCACCTAAAAATGGTTTTTACAAAAAGATAGATTTGAAAGCAAACGGGTCAGAGCCCGAATGTGGAGAGTATTTTAAAAACAGCAAGTGCTTTAATAACAATTAAAACAATGAATGCAAGATACATGTTAGGACGTGCTCTCACATGAAATACTCACCTCTCGTCTAACAGTGCACTCCTAACGTTCCTGTACCCATACATGTGTTATTTATCTAACTAAACCATCATAAGTTCTAACCCAACTACTCGATTCACAATATGAATTCCCAATGATATTACTTAAATAGATAGCTTTACTTGAACTCGGATTCTCAATTGTTAGCATTACCGTTTACTAGAGGTTATCCCCTTATTTATCTTCTCAAGGAGTTACTATAAATGATTCTCGTAAATAAACATCACAATTCTTTTTCATTCAACCATATATTATTCACATCATAAATATACAATATAAGCACCCCGAGGCTAAGCTGCGGTGCACACATACTCTGCTATCCATCCCGGTACATCACGTACATAAGGATTACAAATTCCGAGTCTCTCAGGAATTGTTAGAATAAGCACAACACACAAAACTGGAGGTGAACACAATTCAACATATCCATGGTCACGTACATACCTACGCTCCATAGTCAGCTGGCTTAATAACTCATAATTAAGTCATTCCCTTCAACTATGTCCTCTAGGTACCAAACTAAATTCCGGCACACAAGGATTAGAAGGCCCTAAGCGAACGTAAACCTCCCGTGATAGCAAGTATGGTAGGTATGCCATACACATAAGATCATATACTAAGCATGCACACATCTTAGATATCTCAATATTAATAAAGGTATTTTCTACATCCTTATACCATTATTCTAATTGTATACATTTTTAGTCTTCCGATAATATATAATGTAGACTGTCGACACATCTCACGTCATAGATTCTTATACTTAAAACCTATCTCAAAGGGGTTATTAAGTTTCCTATTATTCCCACATATTACATCATTATTCTTAAGGTCCTTACTTCTGCCCCAAACCTTAATTCATCAACTTATTCAAAATTACTCTATTAATCCTAATATTATCTCACTCATCGAGCTTCATTAGCTTTTAGCATAATTCCTCAAATTAAATTCTAATTAAGGTCCAAACTTTATAACCATACCTACTGGTCTTCCTTAAGTCTAAGGATATTCATAAGGTCTCCAATAATATTTTCCAAGGGTTAACATCATTAAAATTTAACTAGGGAAATTTTACTCTTTCTGGGAAGGTCGATCGATCGACCTTGACCTTCAATCGATCGATAGTGGTCGATCGATCGACTGATGAATGTCGATCGATCGAACGCACCAGGTAGGCTGCGGACTGCTTCGTTTTGCAGTTTTAAAATCATCTCAAAACACCATTAACAAGCATGAAGCTCCAAGATAATGTTATAATATCATCATACAATCATCCTACAACAGTGTTAACGTTCTAAAACCAATAATTCATCATTCAAGGGCTTTGTTTGGATCAAAACTTCATCAAGAATTTCCAGTTTTCTATTTCTTTCAAGAACATTAATAAACTTCTTCTAAATTCCGTTTTTAGATCATCAATGGTTATGTTTTGAATACATAATTCATCTAGAAAGTTTCTACATGCAATTCCTAACATAGTTCATAGTTTTAATCCTCAAATTCATGGGTCTAATCAATCTTCCAAGATAAATTTGATGATTATCCTAAACATGGAAAAGCATAGCATTGAATCAATTATAATTAAACCACTTGCCTCTAATCTTTCTCTAAATTTGATGTTGAATCTTGAAGGCTGAGTTGTTCTCCCTCTCTCTTTCTGCAGAATTCTCTTCTCTCTCTCTCTCTCTCTCTACAAGTTCTTCTCTAAGGATGATGACAATGGAGGTGGGGTTGGTTTTTGGCAAGTTGGAACTATTTCTTAACTTCTCCCGTAACCCATTAAGTCCCTTAGTGTAGTTAGTGGGTTTAGTGGATAAAGAATAAGTCAGATTTTTGTTTCTAATTTTCGTGGGTTTTAATTCCCAAATTTCTGAAATTACCAAAATGCCCTTTTAAATTACCGGTATGGCCCAATAATGCCCCGGGACCCAAACTTAACCCCCGGCTAGTGTTTTCTGACTATTGCGACCCTTCCGGACACGTCGACGCACTCAAAATGACCATACGGTTAATAGAAATAAAATTCACTTTTTAATTAAATAATTATTTTCCGGACGCGACTATCACACGCGTGTCAACAAAATTTCCCAAATTGCCATATTTCAATCTCGCGACAATTTCAATAGTTACAATATTCGTATATTGACATATATACACATTATAATCAAATACTAACTCACATCTCGTTAATATTTTATCCGGATTAATTCTCAATTAATTCACATTTAATTCAATTAATCCCATAAATAAATATCGATAAAAAATGTGGGGTATTACACATACTTGAAATTAAATATGTGTATATGTGTGTGTGGTGGTGTGTGGTGGGGGAGGGGGGCAGGGGGTGGGGTGGGGTGGGGTGGTGGTGGTGGGGTTTTAACAATTGTATAGCTTTAATTAATAAATTGTATAGCTTTAATTGTATAGTTTTAGATGAAAGTAAATTAATAATTAGTGCCAATTTCATATGAAAGTAGGATTACCCCTCATTGTAAATTAGTAAATTAATAATTGTATACTTTAATTGTTAGTTTAATTGATGAAATGAATTAATTGAGTAGATGAATGAGAAGGAGTACGGGTTACACATTTGTTGTTGAAATTGCTGTTGGATTATTTTGTTTAGTAAATGTTGGGTTGGTTAGTTTTCAAAGTGGCATGACCACTGGATTATTGTCCATATGGGGGTGAGATTTTTCAACTTTTTTTGAAAATTACTTTGTATATCGAACAATATATACAAGGTATGATAATTAAATGAAACATACTTGAAATTAAATATGTGTATTTGTGTGTGTATATATGTGTGTGGTGGTGTGTGGTGGGGGAGGGGCCAGGGGGTGTGGTGGGGGGAAGGTGGTGGGTGGTGGTGGGGTGGTTTGTGTACTAATAATTCCATGCTTTACATCTATTCTGGCATATATAATATATATAATAATAATTCCATGCTTTACATCTATTCCACATTAGATGTTTTCAACTAATTTAGACATATTTATGTACGTGTACGTGTGCGTGTGTGTGGTGGGGGTGGGTTAGGGGTGTGTGTCTATGTGTACTAATAACATTTTTTTTATCATTACTAATAATATTTTTTTACAGCAAATGTCTCCTTCAGGTATTAAGGCGAAGATGATGATGTTTTTTATCATGATGTCGTCTGGGCTCGGTGGTAGCGGAGGCGACGAGGGCTCCTCCGCCCCTAGGATCCCCAAATATGAAAAATTTGGGATTACCGTTGAGAACAAATCGGAGCTATTAGCGAGATCCCTCGAGCTGCTAAAGATGGTCATCAGCCCGGGGTTTATGAGTTGGAAGGAGGTGCCATATGAGCTCAAGTTAACTATTTGGACGACACTACAGGTAATATATTTATATTTATATGAATATTTCAATTTTAATTTCAATTTCAATTTCGATTTAATTTTATATTTATATTTATATTTATTCGCAACTAACATTGAATTTGTTGGACAGGAACAATTCAACTTGGATCTAAAGCTACGCGATTCCATCTTGGAGCAGTTGAGGGAGCAACACAAGATGTGGAAGAAAAATATGCGGACACGGTACTTTGGGAAAATACGAGAGTCCATTATACAATAGCGTGGATCCGTCCCGCCTAAGGAGCCGATCTCATTGGTACAATGTCAAATGTTCAATGACAATGAGATCGAAGATCGACAATTGGCATCTCGCCAATCAGGGAGGGAAAATTGAGCAAAAAAGACGGACGTGCACTACACCGGTCGGACCTCTTACATCGAGGTGGAGCATAGGATGAAGGTAAGATTTAATTTTTCTATAACAATAGACATATATTATTCTTCATTATTTTACTTTGCGGGGCCGATACTAATTTTACTTTATTTTATTTCAAGGGGTAGGGAGTGGGCCAGGGGGTAAGCCACATAGGCTTGACACTTATGTGGCTCTTCGGACGAAAAAGGGGAAGGACAAGGAGGTGTCCCCGAGCATCACGACCACGATTGTAAGTAATCTGAAAGTTTATTTTTGTTAATTACGTTATAATTTTTTAGTTTACTTATTTTACTAATCAGGTGCTTTTTGTCGTTTCAGGCAAAGCTTTAGGAAGTGCATGAGTCGCAGTCTGATGCCGACAAGGCGTCTTTGTCCACAGACGCACTCAGCCAAGTGCTTGGCTCTTATCGTAAAAGGAGGACAAGGGGGTGAGCTCACGGGTGGCCAAATCTAGGATCATCGGATTGGAGACGAGCGACACCGGGTTGGCTCGAACGGTGGATTCACACGACGCGAAGCTGTCCCCGTTTGGAGGCAACAGTCCAAGATATGTACGCATTCATGAAGCGTATGTTGGGCGGAGACCGTAAGGGGAAGGGAAAAGGGAAGGAGAAGGCGGTGGAGGAGGAGGAGGTACGGGAGAACCAGGCGCAGGAGGACGAGGCGCTAGAGGATGAGGATGTGGACCTCGCTTCTACTTCACCGTCACGTGCATATTTCGATGATCGACTTCCTTATTTGGCTCTCTTCCCCAGACCATTGTCGACACTTGGTTGGCCGAGCGTGTTCATATTGGATGTATTTGATGGCCAGCAGATAGGGCTGGGGTTAAGGGACCCGAATATCGTCGAGGGTGGAATAGTTCATGGATGTGCGCTTCAAGGGATCGAGTCCAAAGTGCTCGTCACGCATGTGATACCTGAGAAGGAGAACTCCCTATTGTGGTTGCGCGAACAATGCGGCACGATGTATATTAGTGGGTGTGTCAATTCGTATATCGTGTGGCCAACTCACCTCCTCACATTTACCCAAGACATGTAGTAACATTATTTTTAAGTTTGTCCATTTTAATTATATTTGGATTATATCGTCATGTATATTATTTCTATTTTGAATATTTGGATTATATCGTCATTAATATATATTTGCACTATCTTTAGTTTATTTGGATATATGATGTTTGAATAGGTACAACCAACGTTGTTATAACAGGTACGAATATACTGCTGGGCAGTGGTAGTGGGCATACTGCCCAGCAGAATTTTTTAAAATTCTGCCCAGAATTATCACGGTCATTGACCGTGATAATTTTTTTAAATATTGTCACGGGTTTGTCACGGTTATTAATCGTGACTAAAATTGTCACGGTCCATGACCTTGACACGACCGTGACAATTCTAACGAACTTATCAAGGTCAATGACCGTGACAAAAAAAATTGTCTCACCCCGAATTGTCACAGTCATTGACCTTGACAAGTCCAACTTGTCAAGGTCAATGACCGTGACAATAGTGCAGATTTGGTGTAGTGGGGTTACTTAAAAATAATATGTCTCTTTACTCTATACAATTAGTCTCGACACGACTCACCCACGCGTCTTGACTTAAAATACCAAACTGTCGTATTTCGTACTCCGACAATTATAAAACTTATAGAATTCCATATTACATATACCCACAGTAATAATCAATGATTTTCATCAATAAGTATTAACCCTTGGCACGCTAGTTAATAATTATTTTAAATTCGGATTAATTAATAATTAAATTTCCCGACCTTTTTAATTTAATTAATCAAATAATAATCCCATTATTATTTAATATCATAAAAATACGGGATATTATAGTCGATTATGTAGTGTCATGGTTGAAGAAATGGTGAGCATTAGATCATGTTGCATGCTAAATATTTGGTGACCTTAGTGTTATGAGTTTGATGAATTGTCTTGGAGGATTTATAGGACTTATAATGAATGTTGGTGGCCCCCATGAGTTTGAGGATCGATGGATCAAGAATTTTGGGGATGAAATTCCCCAAGGAGGGAAGTATGTAATATCCTGCCCCGGGTGAATTAATTAAATTAGATAGGGATTATATATGAGGAGGGATTAATTATAATTATAGAAGAATTAGGGATGACAATTTAGAGAAATAAAAAAAAGAAACAGGGTCGTTGAAACGACATGGGACAGTCCTTCGAACGACAATGTGAAGGTCGCGAGAAGGTACTCGAGTAGCAGGACATCTAAAGACGTGCTATTGACTTACAGTAGCAGGTCGTACGATCTATAGTTCGAATGGCATAGGCTAAGTCATTATAACGACATAGGGGATGTCTGTAATACCCCGTATTTTTGTGATATTTATTTATGGGATTAATTGAATTAAATGTGTATTAATTGGAAATTAATCCGGATTAAAAATACTAGCGAAATGTGAGTTGGTATTTGATTATAATGTGCGTATATGATTATATATGAATATTGAATTATGAAATTTGTTGTGAGATTGAAATACGGCAATTTGGGAATTTAGTGAGACGCATGTGATAGTCGCGTCAGGAATATTATTATTCAAATTAAAAAGTGAATTTTATTTCTATTAACCGTATGGTCATTTTGAGTGCGTCAACGCGTCCGGAAGGGTCGAGATAGTCAGAAAACACTAGCCGGGGGTTGAGTTTGGGTCCCGGGGCATTTTAGGCCATACCGGCAACGTATAAGGGTAGTTTGGTAATTTTGAATTTTTGGGAATTAAAACCCACGAAAATTGGGAATTAAAAAGCTGAATTGGTAATTGTCCACTAAACCCACTAACCACATCTTAGGACTTAATGGGCTACGGGTGTTATTAGAATTGTTCCAAAATTTTCTAAGGCAAACCCTAGCCATCATTAGCACCTTGGAGAAGAAGGCTTGTGGAGAGAGAAGATAGGAGAATTCTGCAGAGAGAGAGAGAGATAAACTCATCAATTCGTCATAAAATCCAGAGATACAAATAAGGCAAGTGGTTTAATTACATATTTTGCAAAGAATGCTTCTTCCATGCATAGGAAATTTTAGGAAATTTACAGAATTTCATTGTTCTTGGAGAATGATAAAAACCCGTTGAATTGGATGTAGAGATTTATAATTTTATTAGGAAATTGCATGTATAACAATGTTAGGATGATTAGTCAGGGAAAAATACATCTTGTATACCAAAAACGGATTTATTATTGCCTATGGATGAATTTAATTTCTAGGGTTCATGTTCTTGAGATTGGGGAAGAAGATGTGGAGATTTAATATTTGGATGAGATTTAGGATGAATTAATCCCACTAAATACGTTAATATATGACCTAAGTATATTTAGGATTGATTAGAACCCAAGTACAATTGTTGGTTTGATGTTTAGAGGAGATTAGAGGTGTAGAAAAATTAGAAAAAACGAGTTAAGGAATTTCTGGGCTCGAATCTGGTCACTCGTTAGAAGACCTGCCCAGGTCGTTCGAACGAGCTCGTTCGAACGAGCTTCTAACGAGTTGACAGTTTGACTTCTAACGAGAGGGATGTTCGTTCGATGACTTTCGTTCGAACGAGATCTCGTTAGAAGGCCTAGTTCGTTCGAACGAACTTTGGTTCGAACAGCCTCGTTCGAAAAAAGACTTCTAACGAGTTGACAGTTTAGGCTTTTTAGCCTGTTTTGATTTTGCGTGTCCCGTAACCTTATTTAATGGTAGAGATAACCTTCCCTTGATGATAAATTGAGATAGTATGGATATTTGAGATATATAGAGGAGTAAAACCTAGAAGTGTGATTCGAACCAAATGGAAATTATGGATTAGGGCGTAAGTGTCTATTACAACGTGAGAACGATTAATGGCTTGTATAATTGTACCATTCGGGAATATGTAAATTGTGTAACATTATACGTAGGTACGAGAATGAGAATTATACTACAAATAAAATATGGTGATTACTAAGATGTGTGCATACTTAGTATATGTATTGATTTTATGTGTATGACATACCTACCATACTTGCTATCACGGGAGGTTTACGTTCGCTTAGGGCCCTCTAATCCTTGTGTTGCCCGGATTTAGACTGGTACCTCGATGAACATAGGTCAGAGAAGGACTTATTGGGATGTTAATAAGTCTGCTGATCGTGGGAGCGCAGGTATGTGCGTGACCCATGTGATGTGACTGTGTACGCCTCCATTGTTTGTGATTGTTGTTATCTGAGAACGATTCCTGAGAGATTCGGAATGCGTGATCCTTATGTACGTGATGTACCGGGATGGATAGTAGAGTATGTGTGCACCACAGCTTAGTCTCGGGGTGCTTGTATCATATATTTATGACGTGAATAATATACACTTTATTAATGGGAACTTTAATGTTGGTATTATGAATATACTTATGGTAATGTTTTGAGAAAGCATAACGGGTTAACCGATAGTGAACTGTATTACAAATTGAGAATCTGAGTTTAAGTAAAGCCCTCTATTATATTGATAAAGCTAGAATGTAATATGGGAATCGTGTAGTAAGCGGTAGAACTTATTACGGTTTGGTTAGATATGTATGTCATTTAGATGGGTATGGTTCGTTAGGAGTGCACATGTAGTCGAGAGGTGAGAATTTCATGTGAGTGCACGTCCTAACATGTATTTTGCATTTAATATTTTAATGTTATTAAAACACTTGCTGCTTTTAAAATGATTTCCACTTTCGGGCTCTGACCCATTTGCTTTCAAATCTATTTTTGTAAAAACCATTTTAGGTGCCCAGCCACAAGGACACCATGCTTAGGATCCTCATTCAGGTGACGAGCTGTAATTGTTTGTGGAAGTTACAGGACTTTGCTTGTAGACGCTTCATCTATCTTGATTCTATATTTAGCATTTATCAGTTGTAGGGCATGTTGCCCATTTCTTTTAGAGACTTTTCATTTATTTCAGTTATTCAGACTTCGGGTATGTAATTAATTCAGGATTCAGACTTATGTTATTATTTCAATCGTGGGATTGTTGTGAGGAGTTTTTCCTCCGGACTTAATACTATTTGTTGGTTATTTCATTACTTCGTTATGGTGAATGGATTATGTTGTTCTTCCATTATTCTTGTATTACATGTTAATCAGACTTAATTTAAAATTTGGCAACTTACTTTTTGAATACTAGGTGGTTAGTAATCTTTAAAAAATGTTTTCGACAGTGATGCTATTAACTGAATCAACTTGGCAGTTTGTATTGATTTAATAAAGGAGTAGCTACCCAGTATTTAATTAGTCGGGGTGTCATAGGTGGTATCAGAGCATCAGGTTCTAGTGTCCTTTAGGATCTGTACGGCTTATTATGTTTCCGCTGAGCTTTCTTTGATGTAGAGCCCTATATTTTAGGAATGTTGTATTCTTTTGTATATGCTACGTTCTTCAGCTATTTTGAGTTTATAACTGCGAACTTATAGACTTTATTCTTGTTTCAGAATGCCTCCACGACGTTCACAAAGGATTCCCAGGGATGCAACGCCAGAACCACAGCCCGCACCAGTTCAGGGCACGATGAATGCCGCCGAGGTTGCAGCCATTGTGGCCCAGGCGGTAAATGCCGCACTAGCAGTAGTTCAGCAGGCACCACCTCAGGCGCCAGTATCCGTGCCAGTTCAGGCACATGCATTCCCGTCTGCTTGGGAACGTGTACGTGATTCTTTTCAGAAAGCACACCCTCCGGAGTTCGCAGGTAGCTCCGATGTTGTGACTTCTAGTCAGTGTAGGAAGGACATTCAGCGGCACTTGAGGATGTACGAGTGCACAGAGGTTCAGAAGCAGATACTAGCTACCTTTAAGCTAGTAGGGTCTGCACTGCAGTGGTGGGAGTCTATTACCACCGTGGAGGAGAGATATACTCTCACTATCCAGGAGTTTTGGGTGCGGTTCGACCGCAAATATTTTCCGTCAGCTGTTCACACGGAGATGAGGAGGAAGTTGATGAGCCTCAAGCAGGAGGGTAAGACTGTGGCCGAATATGAGGCCGAATTCACTGATCTTCTGAACATTGTTCCGGATGAGATACCGACAGAGGAGAAGAAGATACAGAAATTTACAGACGGGTCGACTTGGAGGATCCGTCAGCATTTATTGGGAAACCTATCGTTGGCCACTTACTCTGATGTGGTTAACGCTGCACTGTTACACTGCCAGGACCATCGCTTTCACATGACTGAAGGCAAGAGGTCAGGAGAGTCCAGCCATCAGGGCAGGACTGGAGGAAATGGTGCCAGCGGGGCACAATCTGTTCAGGGGCAGAGACAGGGCGACCAGGGTCCCTAACAGGGGGATCACAAGAGGTTCAGGTCGGGAAATTTCAGGCACGGTCAGGGAGGTTTCCGGCAGGGCCATCAGGGTCCGAACGGCCATCAGAACCAGCAGGGTCAGAATGGTCAACAGCAGTTTCAGCAGGGCCAGTGGAGGAACGGTAACGGCCACCAGGGCCGGGGGCAGCAGGGACAGAGAGGGGGAAACTTCCCGGGGAAGTGTTTCGTTTGTGGCAAGACTGGCCATAAACGTCAGGACTGTCCTGATAGGGGCAGGGCCCCGCATCAGCAGCAGGGTGCTCGATATGAGCCACAGAGGCCGCTTTTTCCACCTGCCCTCCCAGCTCCAGCCCAGGTGCTAGCACTACCAGCTATTCCAGCAGTTCCTGTGCAGCAGGGGCAGTTACAGTATGGACGTGTCTATAACGTCCACCAGGCAGCAGCTCCACAGGCACCACCCGCGATTGAGGGTATATTTCCTATCCATGGTACTATGGGTCGGGTTTTGTTTGATACGGGGGAAACACACTGTTTTATAGCTACACATTTTGCGAAAGGCTTAGGGCTGTTAGCCACAGCAGAGAGCACAGTGACGTGTGTAGACTCACCATTGGGGAGTGGGTCGCTTATTTTCTTTATATGCCGGGGAGTGGGGGTAGAGATTGGTAGTCTGGTATTACCTGCAGACATGTTGGTATTAGATATGCATGTGCACGATGTGATTATCGGTATGGATTGGCTCGCTGATTATAGAGCCATGATTGATTGCTTCGGTGGGAGCATTATTTTTGCCATTCCGGGGCAAGAGATGTTTGTAGTGGTGATGCCTCGCCCAGAGGGAGGTTCGACCGCTCATTTGTATTACATAGAGGAGGATACCTCTAAGGAGGTTGCGATTCCTTTAGATTCGATCCCAGTTGTCAGGGAGTATTCTGATGTGTTTCAGGAGATACCAGGCCTACCCCCCAGTCGAGAGATAGACTTTTTCATAGACTTATTACCAGATACGAGACCTATAGCATGCGCACCGTACCGTATGGCTCCGGCAGAGTTGCGAGAGCTACGAGATCAGATTGAGCAGTTGTTGGGTCAGGGGTTTATACGGAGGAGTACTTTGCCATGGGGTGCCTCTGTGTTGTTCGTGAAGAAGAGTGATGGTTCACTGAGACTATGTGTGGACTACTGGGAGTTGAACAAAGTCACGATACGGAATAAGTATCCGTTGCCTCGAATCGATGACTTATTCGACCAGTTGAGAGGAGCTTCTTTCTTCTCGAAGATTGATTTGCGATCAGGATACCATCAGTTACGTATCAGGGAGGAGTACCTCTCGAAGACTGCGTTCTTATCGAGATATAGTTCTTACGAGTTTCGGGTTATGCCTTTTGGTTTGACCAACCCTCCAGCAGTGTTTATGGACTTGATGAATAGGGTGTTCCGGGATTTCCTAGATCAGTTTGTCATTGTCTTCATCGATGATATTCTGGTTTTCTCCCAGACAGAGGAGGAGCATGCCGAGCATTTGAGGCAGGTTTTGCAGACGCTACGTCAGAACGAGTTGTATGCAAAATATGAGAAGTGCGGATTTTGGCTGAAGGAGGTTCAGTTTTTGGGACATATTATTTCCGACCGGGGGATATCTGTTGATCCGGGGAAGGTATCCGCGGTGAGGGAGTGGGGACAGCCCACGACACCGACAGAGATCCGTAGTTTCTTGGGCCTAACAGGATACTACAGGAGGTTCATTCGGGGATTTTCAAAGATAGCGGGTCCTTTGACACATCTGACTCGTAAGGGTGTGCCATTCATCTGGAGTGATGCCTGTCAGTTGGCATTTGATGAGTTGAAGGATAAGTTGACCTCAGCACCTGTGTTAGCATTGCCGAGACCGGGAGTTGAGTATCTAGTCTACACCGATGCGTCCTTGCAAGGACTTGGAGGTGTATTACAGCAGGAGAGTCAAACCATAGCTTATGCTTCCCATAAGCTTAAGCCTCACGAGAAGAATTACCCCACTCATGACTTGGAGTTGGAGGCAGTTGTATTTGCCCTTCGGATATGGAGACATTATCTTTTGGGGGAGAAGTTTCGACTCTTCACGGACCACAAGTCCCTACAGTACCTATTCACGCAGAAAGAGTTGAATATGCGGCAGCGAAGGTGGCTTGAGTTTATAAATGACTATCAGTTTGATATCCAGTATCACCCGGGGAAGGCTAACGTGGTAGCAGACGCATTGAGCCGTAGGCCAGTAGATGAGGTGGCAGGGGTGTGGAAGGCCAAGTGGAAAGAATTGGGACACCAGGATGCAGTGGCCCGATCATTCATGTGAGTAATGACTATTACGCCGCAGATTGTCACGAGAGTGATAAAGGCACAAGCAGATGACTCGTTCTATCAGGAGCTGATAGTTCGATTACTAGCAGAGGGAGCCGAATCCTATACCGTTAGCTCAGACGGGGGATTACGCTTCAATGGGAGATTGGTAGTTCCGTAAGGGGAGGAATTGCGGCACGATGTGATGGCAGAGTCACACGGCTCACGATTCGCGGTACATCCCGGTGGGGACAAAATGTACCAAGACATGAGACGACAGTATTGGTGGAGCGGGATGAAGAGAGATATTGTTGTGTTTGTTTCTAAATGCGCCACTTGTCAGCTAGTAAAAGTGGATAATCAGAGACCGGCAGGACTTCTACAGCCATTGGAGGTCCCGATGTGGATATGGGAGAGCATATCCATGGATTTTATCACGGGGTTACCTATGTCACAGAGAGGTCATGACTCCGTATGGGTGATTGTGGACAGGTTGACCAAAGTCGCTCATTTTCTACCCGTAAGGACAGACTACACTACGGGACAGTATGCCCAGCTCTTTATTGCAGAGATAGTGAGACTTCACGGTGTGCCCCTAAATATCGTGTCTGACAGAGATAAGATATTTGTTTCACGGTTTTGGGAAAGTTTTTAGGAGGCCATGGGCACGGAATTGCGGTTGAGTACGGCGTATCACCCGCATACCGATGGGCAGACCGAGCGTACAAACCAGATGTTGGAGGACATGCTACGTATGTGCATCATTGATTTCGGGGGTGGATCGGAGCAGTATCTTCCACTAGTGGAGTTTTCTTACAATAACTCCTACCAGTTCACCATTAGCATGGCTCCATTTGAGGCATTGTACGGTAGACCTTGTCGTTCCCCAGCATGTTGGTTGGAAGTGGGGGACAACACACTACTTGGGCCGGAAGTGATTCAGGATACTTTGGCGAGAATAGAATTGATTCGGAGTCGCATTCGGGTAGCTCAGGATCGGCAGAAGAGCTATGCTGATGCGAAGAGGTCCTTCAGGGAATTTGAAGTGGGGGACCAAGTTTTTCTCAGAGTATCTCCTATGAAGGGGATTATGCGTTTCGGGAAGAAAGGGAAGTTGGCACCGAGATATGTGGGACCATTCCCTATTATTGAGCGGATTGGACCGGTTGCGTATAGGCTTGGATTACCGGAGCATTTGCATCGGATTCACGATGTGTTTCATATTTCCTCGCTAAGGAAATATCTTAGAGACGATTTGGCTCATTCTCATATTGCTTTGGAGGACATCGATCTCCAGCCTGATAGCTCCTACGAGGAGGGGCCGATTGCTATTTTGGACCGAAGTGAGCGAAAACTGCGGTCAAAGATAGTTCCGTTAGTACGTGTTCAGTGGCGACATCATAATGTCGAGGAGTCCACATGGGAGCGCGAGGATGAGATGCGCGAACGTTATCCAGAGTTGTTCTTACCAGGTACTTTCTAGTTCCGAATTTCGGGACGAAATTCAGTTATTAGGGGAAGTATGTAATACCCCGTATTTTTGTGATATTTATTTATGGGATTAATTGAATTAAATGTGTATTAATTGGAAATTAATCCGGATTAAAAATACTAGCGAAATGCGAGTTGGTATTTGATTATAATGTGCATATATGATTATATATGAATATTGAATTATGAAATTTGTCGTGAGATTGAAATACGGCAATTTGGGAATTTTGTGAGACACATGTGATAGTCGCGTTAGGAATATTATTATTCAAATTAAAAAGTGAATTTTATTTCTATTAACCGTATGGTTATTTTGAGTGCGCCAACGCATCCGGAAGGGACGAGATAGTCAGAAAACACTAGCCGGGGGTTGAGTTTAGGTCCCGGGGCATTTTAGGCCATACCGGCAACGTATAAGGGTAGTTTGGTAATTTTGAATTTTTGGGAATTAAAACCCACGAAAATTGGGAATTAAAAAGCTGACTTGGTAATTGTCCACTAAACCCACTAACCACATCTTAGGACTTAATGGGCTACGGGGGTTATTAGAATTGTTCCAATATTTTCTAAGGCAAACCCTAGCCACCATTAGCACCTTGGAGAAGAAGGCTTGTGGAGAGATAAGATAGGAGAATTCTGCAGAGAGAGAGAGAGATAAACTCATCAATTCGTCATCAAATCCAGAGATACACATAAGGCAAGTGGTTTAATTACATATTTTGCAAAGAATGCTTCTTCCATGCGTAGGAAATTTTAGGAAATTTACAGAATTTCATTGTTCTTGGAGAATGATAAAAACCCATTGAATTGGATGTAGAGATTTATAATTTTATTAGGAAATTGCATGTAGAACAATGCTAGGATGATTGGTCAGGGAAAAATACATCTTTTATACCAAAAACGGATTTATTATTGCCTATGGATGAATTTAATTTCTAGGGTTCATGTTCTTGAGATTGGGGAAGAAGATGTGGAGATTTATTATTTGGATGAGATTTAGGATGAATTAATCCCACTAAATACGTTAATATATGACCTAAGTATATTTGGGATTGATTAGAACCCAAGTAAAATTGTTGGTTTGATGTTTAGAGGAGATTAGAGGTGTAGAAAAATTGGAAAAAACGAGTTAATGGATTTCTGGGCTCGAATCTGGTCACTCGTTAGAAGACCTGCCCAGGTCGTTCGAACGAGCTCGTTCGAACGAGCTTCTAATCAGTTGACAGTTTGACTTCTAACGAGAGGGATGTTCGTTCGATGACTTTCGTTCGAACGAGATCTCGTTAGAAGGCCCAGTTCGTTCGAATGAACTTTCGTTCGAACAGCCTCGTTCGAACGAGACTTCTAACGAGTTGACAGTTTAGGATTTTTAGCCGGTTTTGATTTTGCGTGTCCCGTAACCTTATTTAATGGTAGAGATAAACTTCCCTTGATGATAAATTGAGATAGTAGGGATATTTGAGATATATAGAGGAGTAAAACCTAGAAGTGTTATTCGAACCAAATGGAAATTATGGATTAGGACGTGAGTGTCTATTACAACGTGAGAACGATTAATGGCTTGTATAATTGTACCATCCGAGAATATGTAAATTGTGTAACATTATACGTAGGTACGAGAATGAGAATTGTACTACAAATAAAATATGGTGATTACTAAGATGTGTGCATACTTAGTATATGTATTGATTTTATGTGTATGACATACCTACCATACTTGCTATCACGGGAGGTTTACGTTCGCTTAGGGCCCTCTAATCCTTGTGTTGCCCGGATTTAGACTGGTACCTCGATGAACATAGATCAGAGAAGGACTTATTGGGATGTTAATAAGTCTGCTGATCGTGGGAGCGCAGGTATGTGCGTGACCCATGTGATGTGACTGTGTTCGCCTCCATTGTTTGTGATTGTTGTTATCTGAGAACGATTCCTGAGAGATTCGGAATGCGTGATCCTTATGTACGTGATGTACCGGGATGGATAGCAGAGTATGTGTGCACCGCAGCTTAGTCTCGGGGTGCTTGTATTGTATATTTATGACGTGAATAATATACACTTTATTAATGGGAACTTTAATGTTGGTATTATGAATATACTTATGGTAATGTTTTGAGAAAGCATAACGGGTTAACCGATAGTGAACTGTATTACAAATTGAGAATCTGAGTTTAAGTAAAGCCCTCTATTATATTGATAAAGCTAGAATGTAATATGGGAATCGTGTAGTAAGGGGTATAACTTATTACGGTTTGGTTAGATATGTATGTCATTTAGATGGGTATGGTTCGTTAGGAGTGCACATGTAGTCGAGAGGTGAGAATTTCATGTGAGTGCACGTCCTAGCATGTATTTTGCATTTAATGTTTTAATGTTATTAAAACACTTGCTGTTTTTAAAATGATTTCCACTTTCGGGCTCTGACCCATTTGCTTTCAAATCTATTTTTGTAAAAACCATTTTAGGTGCCCTGCCACAAGGACACCATGCTTAGGATCCTCATTCAGGTGACGAGCTGTAGCTGTTTGTGGAAGTTACAGGACTTTGCTTGTAGATGCTTCATCTATCTTGATTCTATATTTAGCATTTATCAGTTGTAGGGAATGTTGCCCATTTCTTTTAGAGACTTTTCATTTATTTCAGTTATTCAGACTTCGGGTATGTAATTAATTCAGGATTCAGACTTATGTTATTATTTCATTCGTGGGATTGTTGTGAGGAGTTTTTCCTCCGGACTTATTACTATTTATTGGTTATTTCATTACTTCGTTATGGTGAATGGATTATGTTGTTCTTCCATTATTCTTGTATTACATGTTAATCAGACTTAATTTAAAATTTAGCAACTTACTTTTTGAATACTAGGTGGTTAGTAATCTTTAAAAAATGTTTTCGACAGTGATGCTATTAACTGAATCAACTTGGCATTTTGTATTGATTTAATAAAGGAGTAGCTACCCGGTATTTAATTAGTCGGGGTGTCATAGGTGGTATCAGAGCATCAGGTTCTAGTGTCCTTTAGGATCTGTACGGCTTATTATGTTTCCGCTGAGCTTTCTTTGATGTAGAGCCCTATATTTTAGGACTGTTGTATTCTTTTGTATATGCTACGTTCTTCAGCTATTTTGAGTTTATAACTGCGAACTTATAGACTTTATTCTTGTTTCAGAATGCCTCCACGACGTTCACAAAGGATTCCCAGGAATGCAACGCCAGAACCACAACCCGCACCAGTTCAGGGCACGATGAATGCCGCCGAGGTTGCAGCCATTGTGGCCCAGGCGGTAAATGCCGCACTAGCAGTAGTTCAGCAGGCACCACCTCAGGCGCCAGTAGCCGTGCCAGTTCAGGCACATGCATTCCCGTCTGCTTGGGAACGTGTACGTGATTCTTTTCAGAAAGCACACCCTCCGGAGTTCGCAGGTAGCTCCGATGTTGTGACTTCTAGTCAGTGGAGGAAGGACATTCAGCGGCACTTGAGGATGTACGAGTGCACAGAGGTTCAGAAGCAGATACTAGCTACCTTTAAGCTAGTGGGGTTTGCACTGCAAGGGTGGGAGTCTATTACCACCGTGGAGGAGAGAAGATACTCTCACTATCCAGGAGTTTTGGGTGCGGTTCAACCGCAAATATTTTCCGTCAGCTGTTCACACGGAGATGAGGAGGAAGTTGATGAGCCTCAAGCAGGAGGGTAAGACTGTGGCCAAATATGAGGCCGAATTCATTGATCTTCTGAAAATTGTTCCGGATGAGATACCGACAGAGGAGAAGAAGATACAGAAATTTACAGACGGGTTGACTTAGAGGATCCGTCAGCATTTGTTGGGAAACCTATCGTTGGCCACTTACTCTGATGTGGTTAACGCTGCACTGTTACACTGCCAGGACCATCGCTTTCACATGACTGAAGGCAAAAGGTCAGGAGAGTCCAGCCATCAGGGCAGGACTGGAGGAAATGGTGCCAGCGGGGCACAATCTGTTCAGGGGCAGAGACAGGGCGACCAGGGTCCCTAACAGGGGGATCACAAGAGGTTCAGGTCGGGAAATTTCAGGCACGGTCAGGGAGGTTTTCGGCAGGGCCATCAGGGTCCGAACGGCCATCAGAACCAGCAGGGTCAGAATGGTCAACAGCAGTTTCAGCAGGGCCAGTGGAGGAACGGTAACGGCCACCAGGGCCGGGGGCAGCAGGGACTGAGAGGGGGAAACTTCTCGGGGAAGTGTTTCGTTTGTGGCAAGACTAGCCATAAACGCCAGGACTGTCCTGATAGGGGCAGGGCCCCACAGCAGCAGCAGGGTGCTCGACATGAGCCACAGAGGCCGCTTTTTCCACCTGCCCTCCCAGCTCCAACCCAGGTGCTAGCACTACCAACTATTCCAGCAGTTCCTGTGCAGCAGGGGCAGTTACAGTATGGACGTGTCTATAACATCCACCAGGCAGCAACTCCACAGGAACCACCCGCGATTGAGGGTATATTTCCTATCCATGGTACTATGGGTCGGGTTTTGTTTGATACGGGGGCAACACACTATTTTATAGCTACACATTTTGCAAAATCCTTAGGGCTGTTAGCCACAGCAGAGAGCATAGTGACATGTGTAGACTCACCATTGGGGAGTGGGTCGCTTATTTTCTTTATATGCCGGGGAGTGGGGGTAGAGATTGGTAGTCTGGTATTACCTGCAGACATGTTGGTATTAGATATGCATGTGCACGATGTGATTATCGGTATGGATTGGCTCGCAGATTATAGAGCCATGATTGATTGCTTCGGTGGGAGCATTATTTTTGCCATTTCGGGGCAAGAGATGTTTGTAATGGCGATGCCTCGCCCAGAGGGAGGTTCGACCGCTCATTTGTATTACATAGAGGAGGATACCTCTAAGGAGGTTGCGATTCCTTTAGATTTGATCCCAATTGTCAGGGAGTATTCTGATGTGTTTCAGGAGATACCAGGCCTACCCCCCAGTCGAGAGATAGACTTTGTCATAGACTTATTACCAGATACGAGACCTATAGCATGCGCACCGTACCGTATGGCTCCGGCAGAGATGCGAGAGCTACGAGATCAGATTGAGCAGTTGTTGGGTCAGGGGTTTATACGGAGGAGTACTTCGCCGTGGGGTGCCCCTGTGTTGTTCGTGAAGAAGAGTGATGGGTCACTGAGACTGTGTGTGGACTACCGGGAGTTGAACAAAGTCACGATACGGAATAAGTATCCGTTGCCTCGAATCGATGACTTATTCGACCAGTTGAGGGGAGCTTCTTTCTTCTCGAAGATTGATTTGCGATCGGGATACCATCAGTTGCGTATCAGGGAGGAGGACGTCTTGAAGACTGCGTTCTTATCAAGATATGGTTCTTACGAGTTTCGAGTTATGCCTTTCGGTTTGACCAACGCTCCAGCAGTGTTTATGGACTTGATGAATAGGGTGTTCAGGGATTTCCTAGATCAGTTTGTCATTGTCTTCATCGATGATATTCTGGTTTTCTCCCAGACAGAGGAGGAGCACGCCGAGAATTTGAGGCAGGTTTTGCAGACGCTACGTCAGAACGAGTTGTATGCAAAATATGAGAAGTGCGGATTTTGCCTGAAGGAGGTTCAGTTTTTGGGACATATTATTTTCGACCGGGGGATATCTGTTGATCCGGGGAAGGTATCCGCGGTGAGGGAGTGGGGACAGCCCACGACACCGATTGAGATCCGTAGTTTCTTGGGCCTAGCAGGATACTACAGAAGGTTCATTCGGGGATTTTCAAAGATAGCGGGTCCTTTGACACATCTGACTCGTAAGGGTGTGCCATTCATCTGGAGTGATGCCTGTCAGTTGGCATTTGATGAGTTGAAGGATAAGTTGACCTCAGCACGTGTGTTAGCATTGTCGAGACCGGGAGTTGAGTATCTAGTCTACTCCGATGCGTCCTTGCAAGGACTTGGAGGTGTATTACAGCAGGAGAGTCAAGTCATAGCTTATGCTTCCCGTAAGCTTAAGCCTCACGAGAAGAATTACCCCACTCATGACTTGGAGTTGGCGGCAGTTGTATTTGCCCTTCGGATATGGAGACATTATCTTTTGGGGGAGAAGTTTCGACTGTTCACGGACCACAAGTCCCTACAGTACCTATTCATGCAGAAAGAGTTGAATATGCGGCAGCGAAGGTGGCTTGAGTTTGTAAAGGACTATCAGTTTGATATCCAGTATCACCCGGGGAAGGCTAACGTGGTAGCAGACGCATTGAGCCGTAGGCCAGTAGATGAGGTGGCAGGGGTGTGGAAGGCCAAGTGGAAAGAATTGGGACACCAGGATACAGTGGCCCGATCATTCATGTCAGTAATGACTATTACGCCGCAGATTGTCACGAGAGTGATAAAGGCACAAGCAGATGACTCGTTCTGTTAGGAGCTGATAGTTCGATTACTAGCAGAGGGAGCCGAATCCTATACCGTTAGCTCAGACGGGGGATTACGCTTCAATGGGAGATTGGTAGTTCCGTAAGGGGAGGAATTGCGGCACGAGGTGATGGTAGAGTCACACGGCTCACGATTCACGGTACATCCCGGTGGGGATAAAATGTACCAAGACATGAGACGACAGTATTGGTGGAGCGGGATGAAGAGAGATATTGCTGTGTTTGTTTCTAAATACGCCACTTGTCAGCTAGTAAAAGTGGATCATCAGAGACCGGCAGGACTTCTACAGCCATTGGAGGTCCCGATGTGGATGTGGGAGAGCATATCCATGGATTTTATCACGGGGTTACCTACGTCACAGAGAGGTCATGACTCCGTATGGGTGATTGTGGACAGGTTGGCCAAAGTCGCTCATTTTCTACCCATAAGGACAGACTACACTACGGGACAGTATGCCCAGCTCTTTATTGCAGAGATAGTGAGACTTCACGGTGTGCCCCTAAATATCGTGTCTGACAGAGACAAGATATTTGTTTCACGGTTTTTGGAAAGTTTTCAGGAAGCCATGGGCACGGAATTGCGGTTGAGTACGGCATATCACCCGCAGACCGATGGGCAGACCGAGCGTACAAACCAGATGTTGGAGGACATGCTACGTATGTGCATCATTGATTTCGGGGGTGGATGGGAGCAGTATCTTCCACTGGTGGAGTTTGCTTACAATAACTCCTACCAGTTCACCATTGGCATGGCTCCATTTGAGGCAGTGTACGGTAGACCTTGTCATTCCCCAGCATGTTGGTTGGAAGTGGGGGACCAAGTTTTGCTCAGAGTATCTCCTATGAAGGGGATAATGCGTTTCGGGAAGAAAGGGAAGTTGGCACCGAGATATGTGGGACCATTCCCTATTATTGAGCGGATTGGACCGGTTGCGTATAGGCTTGGATTACCGGAGCATTTGCATCGGATTCACGATGTGTTTCATATTTCCTCGGTAAGAAATATCTTAGAGACGATTTGTCTCATTCTCATATTGCTTTGGAGGACATCGATCTCCAGCCTGATAGCTCCTACGAGGAGGGGCCGATTGCTATTTTGGACCGAAGTGAGCGGAAACTGCGGTCAAAGATAGTTCCGTTAGTACGTGTTCAGTGGCGACATCATAATGTCGAGGAGTCCACATGGGAGCGCGAGGATGAGATGCGCGAACGTTATCCAGAGTTGTTCTTACCAGGTACTTTCTAGTTCCGAATTTCGGGACGAAATTCAGTTATTAGGGGAAGTATGTAATACTCCGTATTTTTGTGATATTTATTTATGGGATTAATTGAATTAAATGTGTATTAATTGGAAATTAATCCGAATTAAAAATACTAGCGAAATGCGAGTTGGTATTTGATTATAATGTGCATATATGATTATATATGAATATTGAATTATGAAATTTGTCGTGAGATTGAAATACGGCAATTTGGGAATTTTGTGAGACGCATGTGATAGTCGCGTTAGGAATATTATTATTCAAATTAAAAAATGAATTTTATTTCTATTAACCGTATGGTTATTTTGAGTGCGCCAACGCATCCGGAAGGGTCGAGATAGTCAGAAAACACTAGCCGGGGGTTGAGTTTAGGTCCCGGGGCATTTTAGGCCATACCGGCAACGTATAAGGGTAGTTTGGTAATTTTGAATTTTTGGGAATTAAAACCCACAAAAATTGGGAATTAAAAAGCTGACTTGGTAATTGTCTACTAACCACATCTTAGGACTTAATGGGCTACGGGGGTTATTAGAATTGTTCCAAAATTTTCTAAGGCAAACCCTAGCCACCATTAGCACCTTGGAGAAGAAGGCTTGTGGAGAGATAAGATAGGAGAATTCTGCAGAGAGAGAGAGAGATAAACTCATCCATTCGTCATCAAATCCAGAGATACACATAAGGCAAGTGGTTTAATTACATATTTTGCAAAGAATGCTTCTTCCATGCGTAGGAAATTTTAGGAAATTTACAGAATTTCATTGTTCTTGGAGAATGATAAAAACCCATTGAATTGGATGTAGAGATTTATAATTTTATGAGGAAATTGCATGTAGAACAATGCTGGGATGATTAGTCAGGGAAAAATACATCTTTTATACCAAAAACGGATTTATTATTGCCTATGGATGAATTTAATTTCTAGGGTTCATGTTCTTGAGATTGGGGAAGAAGATGTGGAGATTTAATATTTGGATGAGATTTAGGATGAATTAATCCCACTAAATACGTTAATATATGACCTAAGTATATTTGGGATTGATTAGAACCCAAGTACAATTGTTGGTTTGATGTTTAGAGGAGATTAGAGGTGTAGAAAAATTGGAAAAAACGAGTTAAGGAATTTCTGGGCTCGAATCTGGTCACTCGTTAGAAGACCTACCCAGGTCGTTCGAACGAGCTCGTTCGAACGAGCTTCTAACGAGTTGACAGTTTGACTTCTAACGAGAGGGATGTTCGTTCGATGACTTTCGTTCGAACGAGATCTCGTTAGAAGGCCCAGTTCTTTGAACGAACTTTCGTTCGAACAGCCTCGTTCGAACAAGACTTCTAACGAGTTGATAGTTTAGGATTTTTAGCCTGTTTTGATTTTGCGTGTCCCGTAACCTTATTTAATGGTAGAGATAACCTTCCCTTGATGATAAATTGAGATAGTAGGGATATTTGAGATATATAGAGGAGTAAAACCTAGAAGTGTGATTCGAACCAAATGGAAATTATGGATTAGGACGTGAGTATCTATTACAACGTGAGAACGATTAATGGCTTATATAATTGTACCATCCGGGAATATGTAAATTGTGTAGCATTATACGTAGGTACGAGAATGAGAATTGTACTACAAATAAAATATGGTGATTACTAAGATGTGTGCATACTTAGTATATGTATTGATTTTATGTGTATGACATACCTACCATACTTGCTATCACGGGAGGTTTATGTTCGCTTAGGGCCCTCTAATCCTTGTGTTGCCCGGATTTAGACTGGTACCTCGATGAACATAGGTCAGAGAAGGACTTATTGGGATGTTAATAAGTCTGCTGATCGTGGGAGCGCAGGTATGTGCGTGACCCATGTGATGTGACTGTGTTCGCCTCCATTGTTTGTGATTGTTGTTATCTGAGAACGATTCCTGAGAGATTCGGAATGCGTGATCCTTATCTACATGATGTACCGGGACGGATAGCAGAGTATGTGTGCACCACAGCTTAGTCTCGGGGTGCTTGTATCGTATATTTATGACGTGAATAATATACACTTTATTAATGGGAACTTTAATGTTGGTATTATGAATATACTTATGGTAATGTTTTGAGAAAGCATAACGGGTTAACCGATAGTGAACTGTATTACAAATTGAGAATCTGAGTTTAAGTAAAGCCCTCTATTATATTGATAAAGCTAGAATATAATATGGGAATCGTGTAGTAAGGGGTATAACTTATTACGGTTTGGTTAGATATGTATGTCATTTAGATGGGTATGGTTCGTTAGGAGTGCACATGTAGTCGAGAGGTGAGAATTTCATGTGAGTGCACGTCCTAGCATGTATTTTGCATTTAATGTTTTAATGTTATTAAAACACTTGCTGTTTTTAAAATGATTTCCACTTTCGGGCTCTGACCCATTTGCTTTCAAATCTATTTTTGTAAAAACCATTTTAGGTGCCCAGCCACAAGGACACCATGCTTAGGATCCTCATTCAGGTGACGAGCTGTAGCTGTTTGTGGAAGTTACAGTACTTTGCTTGTAGACGCTTCATATATCTTGATTCTATATTTAGCATTTATCAGTTGTAGGGCATGTTGCCCATTTCTTTTAGAGACTTTCATTTATTTCAGTTATTCAGACTTCGGGTATGTAATTAATTCAGGATTCAGACTTATGTTATTTCATTCGTGGGATTGTTGTGAGGAGTTTTTCCTCCGGACTTATTACTATTTATTGGTTATTTCATTACTTCGTTATGGTGAATGGATTATGTTGTTCTTCCATTATTCTTGTATTACATGTTAATCAGACTTAATTTAAAATTTGGCAACTTACTTTTTGAATACTAGGTGGTTAGTAATCTTTAAAAAATATTTTCGACAGTGATGCTATTAACTGAATCAACTTGGCATTTTGTATTGATTTAATAAAGGAGTAGCTACCCGGTATTTAATTAGTCGGGGTGTCATAGGTGGTATCAGAGCATCAGGTTCTAGTGTCCTTTAGGATCTGTACGGCTTATTATGTTTCCGCTGAGCTTTCTTTGATGTAGAGCCCTATATTTTAGGACTGTTGTATTCTTTTGTATATGCTACGTTCTTCAGCTATTTTGAGTTTATAACTGCGAACTTATAGACTTTATTCTTTTTTCAAAATGCCTCCACGACGTTCACAAAGGATTCCCAGGGATGCAACGCCAGAACCACAGCCCGCACCAGTTCAGGGCACGATGAATGCCGCCGAGGTTGCAGCCATTGTGGCCCAGGCGGTAAATGCCGCACTAGCAGTAGTTCAGCAGGCACCACCTCAGGCGCCAGTAGCCGTGCCAGTTCAGGTACATGCATTCCCGTCTTCTTGGGAACGTTTATGTGATGCTTTTTAGAAAGCACACCCTCCGGAGTTCGTAGGTAGCTCCGATGTTGTGACTTCTAGTCAGTGGAGGAAGGACATTCAGCGGCACTTGAGGATGTACGAGTGCACAGAGGTTCAGAAGCAGATACTAGCTACCTTTAAGCTAGTGGGGTCTGCACTGCAGTGGTGGGAGTATATTACCACCGTGGAGGAGAGAAGATACTCTCACTATCCAGGAGTTTTGGGTGCGGTTCGATTGCAAATATTTTCCGTCAGCTGTTCACACGGAGATGAGGAGGAAGTTGATGAGCCTCAAGCAGGAGGGTAAGACTGTGGCCGAATTTGAGGACGAATTCACTGATCTTCTGAACATTGTTCCGGATGAGATACCGACAGAGGAGAAGAAGATGCAGAAATTTACAGACGGGTTGACTTGGAGGATCCGTCAGCATTTGTTGGGAAACCTATCGTTGGCCACTTACTCTGATGTGGTTAACGCTGCACTGTTACACTGCCAGGACCATCGCTTTCACATAACTGAAGGCAAGAGGTCAGGAGAGTCCAGCCATTAGGGCAGGACTGGAGGAAATGGTGCCAGCGGGGCACAATCTGTTCAGGGGCAGAGACAGGGCGACCAGGGTTCCCAACAGGGGGATCACAAGAGGTTCAGGTTGGGAAATTTCAGGCACGGTCAGGGAGGTTTTTGGCAGGGCCATCAGGGTCCGAACGGCCATCAGAACCAGCAGGGTCAGAATGGTCAACAGCAGTTTCAGCAGGGCCAATGGAGGAACGGTAACGGCCACCAGGGCCGGGGGCAGCAGGGACAGAGAGGGGGAAACTTCCCGGGGAAGTGTTTCGTTTGTGGCAAGACTGGCCATAAACGCCAGGACTGTCCTAATTAGGGGCAGGGACCCGCAGCAGCAGCAGGGTGCTCGACATGAGCCACAGAGGCCGCTTTTTCCACCTGCCCTCCCAGCTCCAGCCCAGGTGCTAGCACTACCAGCTATTCCAGCAGTTCCTGTGCAGCAGGGGCAGTTACAGTATGGACGTGTCTATAACGTCCACCAGGAAGCAGCTCCACAGGCACCACCCGCGATTGAGGGTATGTTTCCTATCCATGGTACTATGGGTCGGGTTTTGTTTGATACGGGGGCAACACACTGTTTTATAGCTACACATTTTGCAAAAGCCTTAGGGCTGTTAGCCACAGCAGAGAGCACAGTGACGTGTGTAGACTCACCATTGGGGAGTGGGTCGCTTATTTTCTTTATATTTCGGGGAGTGGGGGTAGAGATTGGTAGTCTGGTATTACCTGCAGACATGTTGGTATTAGTTATGCATGTGCACGATGTGATTATTGGTATGGATTGGCTCGCTGATTATAAAGCCATGATTGATTGCTTGGGTGGGAGCATTGTTTTTGCCATTCCGGGGCAAGAGATGTTTGTAGTGGCGATGCCTCGCCCAGAGGGAGGTTCGACCGCTCATTTGTATTACATAGAGGAGGATACCTCTAAGGAGGTTGCGATTCCTTTAGATTCGATCCCAGTTTTCAGGGAGTATTCTGATGTGTTTCAGGAGATACCAGGCCTACCCCCCAGTCGAGAGATAGACTTTGTCATAGACATATTACCAGATACGAGACCTATAGCACGCGCACCGTACCGTATGGCTCCGGCAGAGATGCGAGAGCTACGAGATCAGATTGAGCAGTTGTTGGGTCAGGGGTTTATACGGAGGAGTACTTCACCGTGGGGTGACCCTGTGTTGTTCGTGAAGAAGAGAGATGGTTCACTGAGACTGTGTGTGGACTACCGGGAGTTGAACAAAGTCACGATACGGAATAAGTATCCGTTGCCTCGAATCGATGACTTATTCGACCAGTTGAGAGGAGCTTCTTTCTTCTCGAAGATTAATTTGCGATCGGGATACCATCAGTTGCGTATCAGGGAGGAGGACGTCTCGAAGACTGCGTTCTTATCGAGATATGGTTCTTACGAGTTTTGGGTTATGCCTTTTGGTTTGACCAACGCTCCAGCAGTGTTTATGGATTTGATGAATAGGGTGTTCAGGGATTTCCTAGATCAGTTTTTCATTGTCTTCATCGATGATATTCTGGTTTACTCCCAGTCAGAGGAGGAGCACGCCGAGCATTTGAGGCAGGTTTTGCAGACGCTACGTCAGAACGAGCTGTATGCAAAATATGAGAAGTGCGGATTTTGGCTGAAGGAGGTTCAGTTTTTGGGACATATTATTTCCGACCGGGGGATATCTGTTGATCCGGGGATGGTATCCGCGGTGAGGGAGTGGGGACAGCCCACGACACCGACAGAGATCCGTAGTTTCTTGGGCCTAGCAGGATACTACAGGAGGTTCATTCGGGGATTTTCAAAGATAGCGGGTCCTTTGACACATCTGACTCGTAAGGGTGTGCCATTCATCTGGAGTGATGCCTGTCAGTTGGCATTTGATGAGTTGAAGGATAAGTTGACCTCAGCACCTGTGTTAGCATTGCCGAGACCGGGAGTTGAGTATCTAGTCTACACCGATGCGTCCTTGCAAGGACTTGGAGGTGTATTACAGCAGGAGAGTCAAGCCATAGCTTATGCTTCCCGTAAGCTTAAGCCTCACGAGAAGAATTACCCCACTCATGACTTGGAGTTGGCGGCAGTTGTATTTGCCCTTCGGATATGGAGACATTATCTTTTGGGGGAGAAGTTTCGACTGTTCACGGACCACAAGTCCCTACAGTACCTATTCACGCAGAAAGAGTTGAATATGCGGCAGCGAAGGTGGCTTGAGTTTGTAAAGGACTATCAGTTTGATATCCAGTATCACCCGGGGAAGGCTAACGTGGTAGCAGACGCATTGAGCCGTAGGCCAGTAGATGAGGTGGCAGGGGTGTGGAAGGCCAAGTGGAAAGAATTGGGACACCAGGATGCAGTGGCCCGATCATTCATGTCAGTAATGACTATTACGCCGCAGATTGTCATGAGAGTGATAAAGGCACAAGCAGATGACTCGTTCTGTCAGGAGCTGATAGTTCGATTACTAGCAGAGGGAGCCGAATCCTATACCGTTAGCTCAGACGGGGGATTACGCTTCAATGGGAGATTGGTAGTTCCGTAAGGGGAGGAATTGCGGCACGAGGTGATGGCAGAGTCACACGGCTCACGATTCGCGGTACATCCCGATGGGGACAAAATGTACCAAGACATGAGACGACAGTATTGGTGGAGCGGGATGAAGAGAGATATTGCTGTGTTTGTTTCTAAATGCGCCACTTGTCAGCTAGTAAAAAAGGATCATCAGAGACCGGCAGGACTTCTACAGCCATTGGAGGTCCCGATGTGGATGTGGGAGAGCATATCCATGGATTTTATCACGGGGTTACCTACGTCACAGAGAGGTCATGACTCCGTATGGGTGATTATGGACAGGTTGGCCAAAGTCGCTCACTTTTTACCCGTAAGGACAGACTACACTACGGGACAGTATGCCCAGCTCTTTATTGCAGAGATAGTGAGACTTCACGGTGTGCCCCTAAATATTGTGTCTGACAGAGACAAGATATTTGTTTCACAGTTTTGGGAAAGTTTTCAGGAGGCCATGGGCACGGAATTGTGGTTGAGTACGGTGTATCACCCGCAGACCGATGGGCAGACCGAGCGTACAAACCAGATGTTGGAGGACATGCTACGTATGTGCATCATTGATTTCGGGGGTGGATGGGAGCAGTATCTTCCATTGGTGGAGTTTGCTTACAATAACTCCTACCAGTTCACCATTGGCATGGCTCCATTTGAGGCATTGTACGGTAGACCTTGTCGTTCCCCAGCATGTTGGTTGGAAGTGGGGGACAACAAACTACTTGGGCCGGAAGTGATTCAGGATACTTCAGCGAGAATAGAATTGATTCGGAGTCGCATTCGGGTGGCTCAGGATCGGCAGAAGAGATATGCTAATGCGAAGAGGTCCTTCAGGGAATTTGAAGTGGGGCACCAAGTTTTGCTCAGTGTATCTCCTATGAAGAGGATTATGCGTTTCGGGAAGAAAGGGAAGTTGGCACCGAGATATGTGGGACCATTCCCTATTATTGAGCGGATTGGACCGGTTGCGTATAGGCTTGGATTACCGGAGCATTTGCATCGGATTCACGATGGGTTTCATATTTCCTCGCTAAGGAAATATCTTAGAGACGATTTGGCTCATTCTCATATTGCTTTGGAGGACATCGATCTCCAGCCTGATAGCTCCTACGAGGAGGGGCCGATTGCTATTTTGGACCGAAGTGAGCGGAAACTGCGGTCAAAGATAGTTCCGTTAGTACGTGTTCAGTGGCGACATCATAATGTCGAGGAGTCCACATGGGAGCGCGAGGATGAGATGCGCGAACGTTAATCAGAGTTGTTCTTACCAGGTACTTTCTAGTTCCGAATTTCGGGACGAAATTCAGTTATTAGGGGAAGTATGTAATACCCCGTATTTTTGTGATATTTATTTATGGGATTAATTGAATTAAATGTGTATTAATTGGAAATTAATTCGGATTAAAAATACTAGCGAAATGCGAGTTGGTATTTGATTATAATGTGCATATATGATTATATATGAATATTGAATTATGAAATTTGTCGTGAGATTGAAATACGGTAATTTGGGAATTTTTTGAGATGCATGTGATAGTCGCGTCAGGAATATTATTATTCAAATTAAAAAGTGAATTTTATTTCTATTAATCGTATGGTCATTTTGAGTGTGCCAATGCGTCCGTAAGGGTCGAGATAGTCAGAAAACACTAGCCGGGGGTTGAGTTTGGGTCCCGGGGCATTTTAGGCCATACCGGCAACGTATAAGGGTAGTTTGGTAATTTTGAATTTTTGGGAATTCAAACCCACGAAAATTGGGAATTAAAAAGCTAACTTGGTAATTGTCCACTAAACCCACTAACCACATCTTAGGACTTAATGGGCTACGGGGGTTATTAAAATTGTTCCAAAATTTTCTAAGGCAAACCCTAGCCACCATTAGCACCTTGGAGAAGAAGGCTTGTGGAGAGAGAAGATAGGAGAATTCTGCAGAGAGAGAGAGAGAGAGAGATAAACTCATCAATTCGTCATCAAATCCAGAGATACACATAAGGCAAGCGGTTTAATTACATATTTTGCAAAGAATGCTTCTTCCATGCGTAGGAAATTTTAGGAAATTTACAGAATTTCATTGTTCTTGGAGAATGAAAAAAACCCATTGAATTGGATGTAGAGATTTATAATTTTATGAGGAAATTGCATGTAGAACAATGTTAGGATGATTAGTCAGGGAAAAATACATCTTGTATACCAAAAACGGATTTATTATTGCCTATGGATGAATTTAATTTCTAGGGTTCATGTTCTTGAGATTGGGGAAGCAGATGTGGAGATTTAATATTTGGATGAGATTTAATGTTGGTATTATGAATATACTTATGGTAATGTTTTGAGAAAGCATAACGGGTTAACCGATAGTGAACTGTATTACAAATTGAGAATCTGAGTTTAAGTAAAGCCCTCTATTATATTGATAAAGCTAGAATGTAATATGGGAATCGTGTAGTAAGGGGTAGAACTTATTACGGTTTGGTTAGATATGTATGTCATTTAGATGGGTTTGGTTTGTTAGGAGTGCACATGTAGTCGAGAGGTGAGAATTTCACGTGAGTGCACGTCCTAACATGTATTTTGCATTTAATGTTTTAATGTTATTAAAACACTTGCTGTTTTTAAAATGATTTCCACTTTCGGGCTCTGTCCCATTTGCTTTCAAATCTATTTTTGTAAAAACCAATTTAGGTGCCCAGCCACAAGGACACCATGCTTAGGATCCTCATTCAGGTGACGAGCTGTAGCTGTTTGTGGAAGTTATAGGACTTTGCTTGTAGACGCTTCATCTATCTTGATTCTATATTTAGCATTTATCAGTTGTAGGGCATGTTGCCCATTTCTTTTAGAGACTTTTCATTTATTTCAGTTATTCAGACTTCGGGTATGTAATTAATTCAGGATTCAGACTTATGTTATTATTTCATTCGTGGGATTGTTGTGAGGAGTTTTTCCTCCGAACTTATTACTATTTGTTGGTTATTTCATTACTTCGTTATGGTGAATGGATTATGTTGTTCTTCCATTATTCTTGTATTACATGTTTATCAGACTTAATTTAAAATTTGGCAACTTACTTTTTGAATACTAGGTGGTTAGTAATCTTTAAAAAATGTTTTCGACAGTGATGCTATTAACTGAATCAACTTGGCATTTTGTATTGATTTAATAAAGGAGTAGCTACCCGGTATTTAATTAGTCGGGGTGTCTCAATGTCGTTAGAACGACATTGGTCGAGTTTTTAGATCTCATTATCCTTATGTGCTGTCATAATTTGGAGCGTTGGATCTTTGAGTTGTTGAGCCCAGATCATCCCATAAAGGGAAAAACAGAATTTTGGTAATAAAAAGAGGTTTTATAAGGGTTTGTTTGGGGTATTTGCATTATTTTTGTTAGGATAATTGAAAGAAGGAGAGAGAGAGAGAGAGAGAGAGAGAGAGAGAGAGAGAGAGAGAGAGAGAGAGAGAGAGAGAGAGAGAGGTAGGTGGTCTTCCACCTCCACCCACCATTCCACCACCATTTCAGATGATATCCCACCATGTTCAAGCCTATAATACCTATTTCCACCATTAACAAAGAAGAGCTAAGAATTTTGGGAGTTATATTTGGGGGATGTTTGAAGAAAATGAAGGTGGGTTTTCATGGAGTTGAAGTGAGTGTTGAAGTGGGTCTTGCTTGGAAGCTTGGAAGAAGAGTATATATGGAGATTTTGGAGGATGCATTTGGTAACCCCTTGAGGCCACCTTTAGAGGTGGGGGTTGCTCCTACTACACCAACATTCCTACCACTATTAGAACTATTAGAGGTGGGAAACCTTACTCTTAGTGTAATAGTTATTTTTGCATAGGGTAGTCTTGTATCTAGACCGAGTAGTGTGCATTTAATTAAATGGTATAATTATTGTGTAGAAAGCAATAAACATTTTTATGAAATAAAAATATTGGAAAATGATATTTTATTAAAAAAAGAATAAGTTAATATTTATAGGTTTTAGAAAATTGAAAGATGGTGTTTTATGAAAATGGGTATTTTCTAGAAATATTGGTGTTAAACATTTTATGAAATAAAATGTTTGGAAATAATTATTTACTTTGGTAAATATTTTGTGAAATAAAAATATTTCAAAGCTCTTGCAAAAATGAAGGTTTTATGAAAAATAGACATTTGTTGAAGTTAAAGAAATAAAAATGTCTTTTGTACCCAAAGAACTGTATTTTTGAAAGTATAATGATTTCTCATGATGAAATGTATGTTTAAACCATGTAGTAGGATTTTTGGGTTTAAAATTCACCTTCTCAGACATATAAACTTGTAGTATTTTGATAATAAATGTATAAACAAGTTTAGAGAATGTTTTGTTCTGTTTAAACATAAAATAAGAAAAGTTAGAAATTTGTCTTCAAAGTATGTGAAATTGGGACTAAAAGTTATAATGAACATGAGATTATAAGACTACACATGTTGATAAAAAGAAATGGTATTTTCTTATAAAAGTAGTCTTAAGTGTAAATGAATTTATTGAATGAATAAGTGAAGAAATATGTGTTTGGAAAAGGGTTGATAAAAGTATTCATTAAGTGTTAATGGGTAAATATGGAAAAGTTAGTGTGCAACTTAGTAATGTTATAAAGAATTAACACTCATGGAATTAAAAAGGGATTAAAGGTGTAAAAGTGTTTTCAATTAAGAAAGATATTACTCCAAGGTTAAAAAGGGTGTTAAGGTGTTAAAACACTTAAGGAGTTAAGATAAATAACTTATTGGTGTTTTGGGGAATTAACACTTACCAAATGGAGTCAAAGGTGATTTTGAAAATAAATGGGTAAAATGGTAAATTTACTTAAAGTGGAACAATTTTATGAAATAAAAACGTTGGAAGGGGGTTACACAAGAAGGTCCTAAATGAATATGATTTTTGGGATAAAAATCAAGGTTAAAGTGTAAAGGACATGAAATGTCGATTTTTAAAGTGCAACACAAGTTAAGATGGTGAAGTCCCAGGTTTTGGCTTCGGTCGGGCAAGTAGGAAAAGTGGAATAATGTGTACAATTGTAAAATGTTAAAACACATAAAGGGAACTTGAATGACACTGGGATAAAAGAAAGAAGGGCCTGGAGCCCTTGGGTGAAAAGCCCTAAAACACTGGCCAGGGCATATGGTGCACATAGCTGGCAGTGTGGAGACAATGGAAGTATGCGGTATTGGAAGATTCCGAGAAAAGATAATATAAATATGGAATATGCCAAGAAATGGGTTATGTGGTAAAATATGTTAATACAACCTAACTTGAATGAATGTAATAAATGTTCCGATAAAGGTGAAATGGATAAGTAAATGCGTAAATATATTAATGTCCATAAGATAAGGTAAAAAGGGTACTATAAGTGGGTAAATGGATGATTAAGTAACCTACGCTGTTAAAACCATAATTAACATAAGAATGTGTTGTAAAAGGTTTTCAAAGATTAAATGAGTATTTCTAACACGGTGTTCGCATGTGTAGAAAGGGTGAGTTTCAAGAAAAATACAAAAGTATATTGAAATACATAAAAAGGATAATTTTGATAAAGGAATGAGTTTGGATAAAGTGAAAGTAATGGTTTCAAATGTTGAACCCATTGTGTTAAATAAAGTGAGGAAATGTCAAGGGTGAATGGAGGAAATCTCGATAAGGTTAAGGTAAATTAATCTGGATAAGTAAGGTTTTTGGAAGTAAAACTGTTAATGAATTAGAACATGTATTTTTGAAATGTATAGATATATATACTAGGGTATACCCGTGACTGAAGGCACGTCGAAAATTTTCAAAGATTGTAATCGCAAAATAGCAAAAAAATTCAAAATACGTAATTTAAAAATGAAAAAAAATTCATTCCCCGACAAAACAAAGTGTAATTTCAAAAATTACAAAATCGTACATAATGTAATTAATAATTTTTTTATATGCTATAAGTTTAAATAAATTTGAAAATTTATGCTTAGTTTCTTCTATTAGTAGGACCATCCATCGTGTAAAAGAAAAAATATACACCAACACTAATAATCCTTTTGGGACCTCGAAAAAAATATTTGGGGTTTAAACACTTATGAAAAAAACCAACTACGATTGAGTGAAAATACATAGATCTTAGGCCTATTCAATCACCTAATTGTTGGTGCCTAAAATAAAAGCCAAGAGATGTGACCCTATTATAGACACCCCATTCTGTTACCCCCTAAAACTCTCCTTAGGTACTTAGCACCTCCCTTCATCACTACCAACCTGGGTCATACCCCAGGTACTGACCTATAAGACATCGGGCACTCCCAGACTCCGTTTGACCAAAATTCAAAGTCTTCATCTCGATTGAGGTTGAATGAATCTCCAAAAGGCACTGAAACCCATTTCCAACAGTTTTTCCCGTGCGTGATTTCGACTTACCATGCGGACGAATGACCAATTTCCCCCGAGACTCAATCAAGAGGCCACCAGGCGCTCCTGAGCTCTATTTGACCTAGATCAACTCTTTAGATCGACCAAGACTAAATGAATCTTTGAAGGTAACTAAATCCCCTTTCCAACGGTTCGCTCCGTGCGCGATTCTGACTTACGGTACGGACGAACGATCCATTTTACTCCGAGAGGTCACCGAATGCTTCCAGGGCCCGGTTGACCAAAGTCAACCCCTCGAACTAGATAAAACTCTTTGGAATGTCGAAGTACATCTCCTAACCTTTCCAACGGTCCGCCCCATGCATGATTCGGATATACCATGCGGACGAACGATCCGTTTGCGTCCGACAGTTCCCCGTCCAATGGACTGACGAATGCTTCCGAGCCATATTTGACCCAAATTCAGCGCCTGAACCTGGGACCTTTACAACGGTCCACCCCGTGCACGATTCTGATCAACGGTTTGCGCTCTGTGGCCGATTTACCAAAAAGGCCCAAAAAATACTACCAAACGGCAGGTCTCAGACCCTGCCTATCGGCAGTGTGCCTAAACACACCTGTCGAATCGTAGGAACAGGGCTATGCCGATCGACAATGCCCTGGGCCTATAAAAAGGAGTCCCTGACCTCACTTGCAAGAGGATCCCAGATCAGATAGAAATCACTCTCAGCAAATCCGGAAAACCTCTTTCGAAGTCAGCGTGATTTCTACACCCAAATTCCTTTCCAACCTTCACTTTTCATCATCCTTTTCATCAAAATTGATGAATTCCCTACCCTCCATCATCATCCAAGTTTAAGGGTTGCTCTTCAACATTCAAGGTCAAGCTCAAGATCTTCAAGAAGGTCTAATTTTCTCAACTCTCTCCTTAAATTCTCATAAAATTGCAATAACTTGTTTTATTACTTAGTACCTTTATTATCTCATCTCACACATCCTAATATAATTTTTATCTAGTAGTATTGCACATCTCTTATTTTCATATAAATAAAAACCCAAAAAACAAGGAAAAGAGGGTTTGCTCATAAATTCCAAACGGGAATTCTCATACTTTTCTTACACTTTCCTCGTAACTAAAATACTTTTTCTACACACACACAGACACACAAATAAAAGAATCCATGGTTGGATTTATGGGATAAACCCCACCCCTCGTTTTATATGCAAACTACGTGGACTTTGATGCCTCTATAGTCTACGTAGGCATTTCGGGGTAAAACTCGAGACTCGAGTCCTAGTCTTTACTTTTTCTCTTATTTTTCATTTTCTCTAACCTCCATTCTCTTACACTATATATATACATATATTTTTTGTTCTCAGGGGCGTATCGTTCCGTGTGCATTATCGTTCCCTCATAACGATTAACGTGAGGATGATCGCGTAAATCTTATTTAATTAGTCGGGGTGTCACAATGTCGTTAGAACGACATTGGTCGAGTTTTTAGATCTCATTATCCTTATGTGCTGTCATAATTTGGAGCGTTGGATCTTTGAGTTGTTGAGCCCAGATCATCCCATAAAGGGAAAAACGGAATTTTGGTAATAAAAAGAGGTTTTATAAGGGTTTGTTTGGGATATTTGCATTATTTTTGTTAGGATAATTGAGAGAAGGAGAGAGAGAGAGAGAGAGAGAGAGAGAGAGAGAGAGAGGTGGGTGGTCTTCCACCTCCACCCACCATTCCACCACCATTTCAGATGATATCCCACCATGTTCAAGCCTATAATACCTATTTCCACCATTAACAAAGAAGAGCTAAGAATTTTGGGAGTTATATTTGGGGGATGTTTGAAGAAAATGAAGGTGGGTTTTCATGGAGTTGAAGTGAGTGTTGAAGTGGGTCTTGCTTGGAAGCTTGGAAGAAGAGTATATATGGAGATTTTGGAGGATGCATTTGGTAACCCCTTGAGGCCACCTTTAGAGGTGGGGGTTGCTCCTACTACACCAACATTCCTACCACTATTAGAACTATTAGAGGTGGGAAACCTTACTCTTAGTGTAATAGTTATTTTTGCATATGGTAGTCTTGTATCTAGACCGAGTAGTGTGCATTTAATTAAATGGTATAATTATTGTGTAGAAAGCAATAAACATTTTTATGAAATAAAAATATTGGAAAATGATATTTTATTAAAAAAAGAATAAGTTAATATTTATAGGTTTTAGAAAATTGAAAGATGGTGTTTTATGAAAATGGGTATTTTCTAGAAATATTGGTGTTAAACATTTTATGAAATAAAATGTTTGGAAATAATTATTTACTTTGGTAAATATTTTGTGAAATAAAAATATTTCAAAGCTCTTGCAAAAATGAAGGTTTTATGAAAAATAGACATTTGTTGAAGTTAAAGAAATAAAAATGTCTTTTGTACCCAAAGAACTGTATTTTTGAAAGTATAATGATTTCTCATGATGAAATGTATGTTTAAACCATGTAGTAGGATTTTTGGGTTTAAAATTCACCTTCTCAGACATATAAACTTGTAGTATTTTGATAATAAATGTATAAACAAGTTTAGAGAATGTTTTGTTCTGTTTAAACATAAAATAAGAAAAGTTAGAAATTTGTCTTCAAAGTATGTGAAATTGGGACTAAAAGTTATAATGAACATGAGATTATAAGACTACACATGTTGATAAAAAGAAATGGTATTTTCTTATAAAAGTAGTCTTAAGTGTAAATGAATTTATTGAATGAATAAGTGAAGAAATATGTGTTTGGAAAAGGGTTGATAAAAGTATTCATTAAGTGTTAATGGGTAAATATGGAAAAGTTAGTGTGCAACTTAGTAATGTTATAAAGAATTAACACTCATGGAATTAAAAAGGGATTAAAGGTGTAAAAGTGTTTTCAATTAAGAAAGATATTACTCCAAGGTTAAAAAGGGTGTTAAGGTGTTAAAACACTTAAGGAGTTAAGATAAATAACTTATTGGTGTTTTGGGGAATTAACACTTACCAAATGGAGTCAAAGGTGATTTTGAAAATAAATGGGTAAAATGGTAAATTTACTTAAAGTGGAACAATTTTATGAAATAAAAACGTTGGAAGGGGGTTACACAAGAAGGTCCTAAATGAATATGATTTTTGGGATAAAAATCAAGGTTAAAGTGTAAAGGACATGAAATGTCGATTTTTAAAGTGCAACACAAGTTAAGATGGTGAAGTCCCAGGTTTTGGCTTCGGTCGGGCAAGTAGGAAAAGTGGAATAATGTGTACAATTGTAAAATGTTAAAACACATAAAGGGAACTTGAATGACACTGGGATAAAAGAAAGAAGGGCCTGGAGCCCTTGGGTGAAAAGCCCTAAAACACTGGCCAGGGCATATGGTGCACATAGCTGGCAGTGTGGAGACAATGGAAGTATGCGGTATTGGAAGATTCCGAGAAAAGATAATATAAATATGGAATATGCCAAGAAATGGGTTATGTGGTAAAATATGTTAATACAACCTAACTTGAATGAATGTAATAAATGTTCCGATAAAGGTGAAATGGATAAGTAAATGCGTAAATATATTAATGTCCATAAGATAAGGTAAAAAGGGTACTATAAGTGGGTAAATGGATGATTAAGTAACCTACGCTGTTAAAACCATAATTAACATAAGAATGTGTTGTAAAAGGTTTTCAAAGATTAAATGAGTATTTCTAACACGGTGTTCGCATGTGTAGAAAGGGTGAGTTTCAAGAAAAATACAAAAGTATATTGAAATACATAAAAAGGATAATTTTGATAAAGGAATGAGTTTGGATAAAGTGAAAGTAATGGTTTCAAATGTTGAACCCATTGTGTTAAATAAAGTGAGGAAATGTCAAGGGTGAATGGAGGAAATCTCGATAAGGTTAAGGTAAATTAATCTGGATAAGTAAGGTTTTTGGAAGTAAAACTGTTAATGAATTAGAACATGTATTTTTGAAATGTATAGATATATATACTAGGGTATACCCGTGACTGAAGGCACGTCGAAAATTTTCAAAGATTGTAATCGCAAAATAGCAAAAAAATTCAAAATACGTAATTTAAAAATGAAAAAAAATTCATTCCCCGACAAAACAAAGTGTAATTTCAAAAATTACAAAATCGTACATAATGTAATTAATAATTTTTTTATATGCTATAAGTTTAAATAAATTTGAAAATTTATGCTTAGTTTCTTCTATTAGTAGGACCATCCATCGTGTAAAAGAAAAAATATACACCAACACTAATAATCCTTTTGGGACCTCGAAAAAAATATTTGGGGTTTAAAAACTTATGAAAAAAACCAACTACGATTGAGTGAAAATACATAGATCTTAGGCCTATTCAATCACCTAATTGTTGGTGCCTAAAATAAAAGCCAAGAGATGTGACCCTATTATAGACACCCCATTCTGTTACCCCCTAAAACTCTCCTTAGGTACTTAGCACCTCCCTTCATCACTACCAACCTGGGTCATACCCCAGGTACTGACCTATAAGACATCGGGCACTCCCAGACTCCGTTTGACCAAAATTCAAAGTCTTCATCTCGATTGAGGTTGAATGAATCTCCAAAAGGCACTGAAACCCATTTCCAACAGTTTTTCCCGTGCGTGATTTCGACTTACCATGCGGACGAATGACCAATTTCCCCCGAGACTCAATCAAGAGGCCACCAGGCGCTCCTGAGCTCTATTTGACCTAGATCAACTCTTTAGATCGACCAAGACTAAATGAATCTTTGAAGGTAACTAAATCCCCTTTCCAACGGTTCGCTCCGTGCGCGATTCTGACTTACGGTACGGACGAACGATCCATTTTACTCCGAGAGGTCACCGAATGCTTCCAGGGCCCGGTTGACCAAAGTCAACCCCTCGAACTAGATAAAACTCTTTGGAATGTCGAAGTACATCTCCTAACCTTTCCAACGGTCCGCCCCATGCATGATTCGGATATACCATGCGGACGAACGATCCGTTTGCGTCCGACAGTTCCCCGTCCAATGGACTGACGAATGCTTCCGAGCCATATTTGACCCAAAGTCAGCGCCTGAACCTGGGACCTTTACAACGGTCCACCCCGTGCACGATTCTGATCAACGGTTTGCGCTCTGTGGCCGATTTACCAAAAAGGCCCAAAAAATACTACCAAACGGCAGGTCTCAGACCCTGCCTATCGGCAGTGTGCCTAAACACACCTGTCGAATCGTAGGAACAGGGCTATGCCGATCGACAATGCCCTGGGCCTATAAAAAGGAGTCCCTGACCTCACTTGCAAGAGGATCCCAGATCAGATAGAAATCACTCTCAGCAAATCCGGAAAACCTCTTTCGAAGTCAGCGTGATTTCTACACCCAAATTCCTTTCCAACCTTCACTTTTCATCATCCTTTTCATCAAAATTGATGAATTCCCTACCCTCCATCATCATCCAAGTTTAAGGGTTGCTCTTCAACATTCAAGGTCAAGCTCAAGATCTTCAAGAAGGTCTAATTTTCTCAACTCTCTCCTTAAATTCTCATAAAATTGCAATAACTTGTTTTATTACTTAGTACCTTTATTATCTCATCTCACACATCCTAATATAATTTTTATCTAGTAGTATTGCACATCTCTTATTTTCATATAAATAAAAACCCAAAAAACAAGGAAAAGAGGGTTTGCTCATAAATTCCAAACGGGAATTCTCATACTTTTCTTACACTTTCCTCGTAACTAAAATACTTTTTCTACACACACACAGACACACAAATAAAAGAATCCATGGTTGGATTTATGGGATAAACCCCACCCCTCGTTTTATATGCAAACTACGTGGACTTTGATGCCTCTATAGTCTACGTAGGCATTTCGGGGTAAAACTCGAGACTCGAGTCCTAGTCTTTACTTTTTCTCTTATTTTTCATTTTCTCTAACCTCCATTCTCTTACACTATATATATACATATATTTTTTGTTCTCAGGGGCGTATCGTTCCGTGTGCATTATCGTTCCCTCATAACGATTAACGTGAGGATGATCGCGTAAATCTTATTTAATTAGTCGGGGTGTCACAATGTCGTTAGAACGACATTGGTCGAGTTTTTAGATCTCATTATCCTTATGTGCTGTCATAATTTGGAGCGTTGGATCTTTGAGTTGTTGAGCCCAGATCATCCCATAAAGGGAAAAACGGAATTTTGGTAATAAAAAGAGGTTTTATAAGGGTTTGTTTGGGATATTTGCATTATTTTTGTTAGGATAATTGAGAGAAGGAGAGAGAGAGAGAGAGAGAGAGAGAGAGAGAGAGGTGGGTGGTCTTCCACCTCCACCCACCATTCCACCACCATTTCAGATGATATCCCACCATGTTCAAGCCTATAATACCTATTTCCACCATTAACAAAGAAGAGCTAAGAATTTTGGGAGTTATATTTGGGGGATGTTTGAAGAAAATGAAGGTGGGTTTTCATGGAGTTGAAGTGAGTGTTGAAGTGGGTCTTGCTTGGAAGCTTGGAAGAAGAGTATATATGGAGATTTTGGAGGATGCATTTGGTAACCCCTTGAGGCCACCTTTAGAGGTGGGGGTTGCTCCTACTACACCAACATTCCTACCACTATTAGAACTATTAGAGGTGGGAAACCTTACTCTTAGTGTAATAGTTATTTTTGCATATGGTAGTCTTGTATCTAGACCGAGTAGTGTGCATTTAATTAAATGGTATAATTATTGTGTAGAAAGAAATAAACATTTTTATGAAATAAAAATATTGGAAAATGATATTTTATTAAAAAAAGAATAAGTTAATATTTATAGGTTTTAGAAAATTGAAAGATGGTGTTTTATGAAAATGGGTATTTTCTAGAAATATTGGTGTTAAACATTTTATGAAATAAAATGTTTGGAAATAATTATTTACTTTGGTAAATATTTTGTGAAATAAAAATATTTCAAAGCTCTTGCAAAAATGAAGGTTTTATGAAAAATAGACATTTGTTGAAGTTAAAGAAATAAAAATGTCTTTTGTACCCAAAGAACTGTATTTTTGAAAGTATAATGATTTCTCATGATGAAATGTATGTTTAAACCATGTAGTAGGATTTTTGGGTTTAAAATTCACCTTCTCAGACATATAAACTTGTAGTATTTTGATAATAAATGTATAAACAAGTTTAGAGAATGTTTTGTTCTGTTTAAACATAAAATAAGAAAAGTTAGAAATTTGTCTTCAAAGTATGTGAAATTGGGACTAAAAGTTATAATGAACATGAGATTATAAGACTACACATGTTGATAAAAAGAAATGGTATTTTCTTATAAAAGTAGTCTTAAGTGTAAATGAATTTATTGAATGAATAAGTGAAGAAATATGTGTTTGGAAAAGGGTTGATAAAAGTATTCATTAAGTGTTAATGGGTAAATATGGAAAAGTTAGTGTGCAACTTAGTAATGTTATAAAGAATTAACACTCATGGAATTAAAAAGGGATTAAAGGTGTAAAAGTGTTTTCAATTAAGAAAGATATTACTCCAAGGTTAAAAAGGGTGTTAAGGTGTTAAAACACTTAAGGAGTTAAGATAAATAACTTATTGGTGTTTTGGGGAATTAACACTTACCAAATGGAGTCAAAGGTGATTTTGAAAATAAATGGGTAAAATGGTAAATTTACTTAAAGTGGAACAATTTTATGAAATAAAAACGTTGGAAGGGGGTTACACAAGAAGGTCCTAAATGAATATGATTTTTGGGATAAAAATCAAGGTTAAAGTGTAAAGGACATGAAATGTCGATTTTTAAAGTGCAACACAAGTTAAGATGGTGAAGTCCCAGGTTTTGGCTTCGGTCGGGCAAGTAGGAAAAGTGGAATAATGTGTACAATTGTAAAATGTTAAAACACATAAAGGGAACTTGAATGACACTGGGATAAAAGAAAGAAGGGCCTGGAGCCCTTGGGTGAAAAGCCCTAAAACACTGGCCAGGGCATATGGTGCACATAGCTGGCAGTGTGGAGACAATGGAAGTATGCGGTATTGGAAGATTCCGAGAAAAGATAATATAAATATGGAATATGCCAAGAAATGGGTTATGTTGTAAAATATGTTAATACAACCTAACTTGAATGAATGTAATAAATGTTCCGATAAAGGTGAAATGGATAAGTAAATGCGTAAATATATTAATGTCCATAAGATAAGGTAAAAAGGGTACTATAAGTGGGTAAATGGATGATTAAGTAACCTACGCTGTTAAAACCATAATTAACATAAGAATGTGTTGTAAAAGGTTTTCAAAGATTAAATGAGTATTTCTAACACGGTGTTCGCATGTGTTGAAAGGGTGAGTTTCAAGAAAAATACTAAAGTATATTGAAATACATAAAAAGGATAATTTTGATAAAGGAATGAGTTTGGATAAAGTGAAAGTAATGGTTTCAAATGTTGAACCCATTGTGTTAAATAAAGTGAGGAAATGTCAAGGGTGAATGGAGGAAATCTCGATAAGGTTAAGGTAAATTAATCTGGATAAGTAAGGTTTTTGGAAGTAAAACTGTTAATGAATTAGAACATGTATTTTTGAAATGTATAGATATATATACTAGGGTATACCCGTGACTGAAGGCACGTCGAAAATTTTCAAAGATTGTAATCGCAAAATAGCAAAAAAATTCAAAATACGTAATTTAAAAATGAAAAAAAATTCATTCCCCAACAAAACAAAGTGTAATTTTAAAAATTACAAAATCGTACATAATGTAATTAATAATTTTTTTATATGCTATAAGTTTAAATAAATTTGAAAATTTATGCTTAGTTTCTTCTATTAGTAGGACCATCCATCGTGTAAAAGAAAAAATATACACCAACACTAATAATCCTTTTGGGACCTCAAAAAAAATATTTGGGGTTTAAACACTTATGAAAAAGACCAACTACGATTGAGTGAAAATACATAGATCTTAGGCCTATTCAATCACCTAATTGTTGGTGCCTAAAATAAAAGCCAATAGATGTGACCCTATTATAGACACCCCATTCTGTTACCCCCTAAAACTCTCCTTAGGTACTTAGCACCTCCCTTCATCACTACCAACCTGGGTCATACCCCAGGTACTGACCTATAAGACATCGGGCACTCCCAGACTCCGTTTGACCAAAATTCAAAGTCTTCATCTCGATTGAGGTTGAATGAATCTCCAAAAGGCACTGAAACCCATTTCCAACAGTTTTTCCCGTGCGTGATTTCGACTTACCATGCGGACGAATGACCAATTTCCCCCGAGACTCAATCAAGAGGCCACCAGGCGCTCTCGAGCTCTATTTGACCTAGGTCAACTCTTTAGATCGACCAAGACTAAATGAATCTTTGAAGGTAACTAAATCCCCTTTCCAACGGTTCGCTCCGTGCGCGATTCTGACTTACGGTACGGACGAACGATCCATTTTACTCCGAGAGGTCACCGAATGCTTCCAGGGCCCGGTTGACCAAAGTCAACCCCTCGAACTAGATAAAACTCTTTGGAATGTCGAAGTACATCTCCTAACCTTTCCAACGGTCCGCCCCATGCATGATTCGGATATACCATGCGGACGAACGAACCGTTTGCGTCCGACAGTTCCCCGTCCAATGGACTGACGAATGCTTCCGAGCCATATTTGACCCAAAGTCAGCGCCTGAACCTGGGACCTTTACAACGGTCCACCCCGTGCACGATTCTGATCAACGGTTTGCGCTCTGTGGCCGATTTACCAAAAAGGCCCAAAAAATACTACCAAACGGCAGGTCTCAGACCCTGCCTATCGGTAGTGTGCCTAAACACACCTGTCGAATCATAGGAACAGGGCTATGCCAATCGGCAATGCCCTGGGCCTATAAAAAGGAGTCCCTGACCTCACTTACAAGAGGATCCCAGATCAGATAGAAATCACTCTCAGCAAATCCGGAAAACCTCTTTCGAAGTCAGCGTGATTTCTACACCCAAATTCCTTTCCAACCTTCACTTTTCATCATCCTTTTCATCAAAATTGATGAATTCCCTACCCTCCATCATCATCCAAGTTTAAGGGTTGCTCTTCAACATTCAAGGTCAAGCTCAAGATCTTCAAGAAGGTCCAATTTTCTCAACTCTCTCCTTAAATTCTCATAAAATTGCAATAACTTGTTTGATTACTTAGTACCTTTATTATCTCATCTCACACATCCTAATATAATTTTTATCTAGTAGTATTGCACATCTCTTATTTTCATATAAATAAAAACCCAAAAAACAAGGAAAAGAGGGTTTGCTCATAAATTCCAAACGGGAATTCTCATACTTTTCTTACACTTTCCTCGTAACTAAAACACTTTTTCTACACACACACAGACACACAAATAAAAGAATCCCTGGTTGGATTTATGGGATAAACCCCACCCCTCGTTTTATATGCAAACTACGTGGACTTTGATGCCTCTATAGTCTACGTAGGCATTTCGGGGTAAAACTCGAGACTCGAGTCCTAGTCTTTACTTTTTCTCTTATTTTTCATTTTCTCTAACCTCCATTCTCTTACACTATATATATACATATATTTTTTGTTCTCAAGGGCGTATCGTTTCGTGTGCATTATCGTTCCCTCATAACGATTAACGTGAGGATGATCGCGTAAATCTTATTTAATTAGTCGGGGTGTCACAATGTCGTTAGAACGACATTGGTCGAGTTTTTAGATCTCATTATCCTTATGTGCTGTCATAATTTGGAGCGTTGGATCTTTGAGTTGTTGAGCCCAGATCATCCCATAAAGGGAAAAACGGAATTTTGGTAATAAAAAGAGGTTTTATAAGGGTTTGTTTGGGGTATTTGCATTATTTTTGTTAGGATAATTGAGAGAAGGAGAGAGAGAGAGAGAGAGAGAGAGAGAGAGAGGTGGGTGGTCTTCCACCTCCACCCACCATTCCACCACCATTTCAGATGATATCCCACCATGTTCAAGCCTATAATACCTATTTCCACCATTAACAAAGAAGAGCTACGAATTTTGGGAGTTATATTTGGGGGATGTTTGAAGAAAATGAAGGTGGGTTTTCATGGAGTTGAAGTGAGTGTTGAAGTGGGTCTTGCTTGGAAGCTTGGAAGAAGAGTATATATGGAGATTTTGGAGGATGCATTATGTAACCCCTTGAGGCCACCTTTAGAGGTGGGGGTTGCTCCTACTACACCAACATTCCTACCACTATTAGAACTATTAGAGGTGGGAAACCTTACTCTTAGTGTAATAGTTATTTTTGCATATGGTAGTCTTGTATTTAGACCGAGTAGTGTGCATTTAATTAAATGGTATAATTATTGTGTAGAAAGCAATAAACATTTTTATGAAATAAAAATATTGGAAAATGATATTTTATTAAAAAAAGAATAAGTTAATATTTATAGGTTTTAGAAAATTGAAAGATGGTGTTTTATGAAAATGGGTATTTTCTAGAAATATTGGTGTTAAACATTTTATGAAATAAAATGTTTGGAAATAATTATTTACTTTGGTAAATATTTTGTGAAATAAAAATATTTCAAAGCTCTTGCAAAAATGAAGGTTTTATGAAAAATAGACATTTGTTGAAGTTAAAGAAATAAAAATGTCTTTTGTACCCAAAGAACTGTATTTTTGAAAGTATAATGATTTCTCATGATGAAATGTATGTTTAAACCATGTAGTAGGATTTTTGGGTTTAAAATTCACCTTCTCAGACATATAAACTTGTAGTATTTTGATAATAAATGTATAAACAAGTTTAGAGAATGTTTTGTTCTGTTTAAACATAAAATAAGAAAAGTTAGAAATTTGTCTTCAAAGTATGTGAAATTGGGACTAAAAGATATAATGAACATGAGATTATAAGACTACACATGTTGATAAAAAGAAATGGTATTTTCTTATAAAAGTAGTCTTAAGTGTAAATGAATTTATTGAATGAATAAGTGAAGAAATATGTGTTTGGAAAAGGGTTGATAAAAGTATTCATTAAGTGTTAATGGGTAAATATGGAAAAGTTAGTGTGCAACTTAGTAATGTTATAAAGAATTAACACTCATGGAATTAAAAAGGGATTAAAGGTGTAAAAGTGTTTTCAATTAAGAAAGATATTACTCCAAGGTTAAAAAGGGTGTTAAGGTGTTAAAACACTTAAGGAGTTAAGATAAATAACTTATTGGTGTTTTGGGGAATTAACACTTACCAAATGGAGTCAAAGGTGATTTTGAAAATAAATGGGTAAAATGGTAAATTTACTTAAAGTGGAACAATTTTATGAAATAAAAACGTTGGAAGGGGGTTACACAAGAAGGTCCTAAATGAATATGATTTTTGGGATAAAAATCAAGGTTAAAGTGTAAAGGACATGAAATGTCGATTTTTAAAGTGCAACACAAGTTAAGATGGTGAAGTCCCAGGTTTTGGCTTCGGTCGGGCAAGTAGGAAAAGTGGAATAATGTGTACAATTGTAAAATGTTAAAACACATAAAGGGAACTTGAATGACACTGGGATAAAAGAAAGAAGGGCCTGGAGCCCTTGGGTGAAAAGCCCTAAAACACTGGCCAGGGCATATGGTGCACATAGCTGGCAGTGTGGAGACAATGGAAGTATGCGGTATTGGAAGATTCCGAGAAAAGATAATATAAATATGGAATATGCCAAGAAATGGGTTATGTGGTAAAATATGTTAATACAACCTAACTTGAATGAATGTAATAAATGTTCCGATAAAGGTGAAATGGATAAGTAAATGCGTAAATATATTAATGTCCATAAGATAAGGTAAAAAGGGTACTATAAGTGGGTAAATGGATGATTAAGTAACCTACGCTGTTAAAACCATAATTAACATAAGAATGTGTTGTAAAAGGTTTTCAAAGATTAAATGAGTATTTCTAACACGGTGTTCGCATGTGTAGAAAGGGTGAGTTTCAAGAAAAATACAAAAGTATATTGAAATACATAAAAAGGATAATTTTGATAAAGGAATGAGTTTGGATAAAGTGAAAGTAATGGTTTCAAATGTTGAACCCATTGTGTTAAATAAAGTGAGGAAATGTCAAGGGTGAATGGAGGAAATCTCGATAAGGTTAAGGTAAATTAATCTGGATAAGTAAGGTTTTTGGAAGTAAAACTGTTAATGAATTAGAACATGTATTTTTGAAATGTATAGATATATATACTAGGGTATACCCGTGACTGAAGGCACGTCGAAAATTTTCAAAGATTGTAATCGCAAAATAGCAAAAAAATTCAAAATACGTAATTTAAAAATGAAAAAAAAATTCATTCCCCAACAAAACAAAGTGTAATTTTAAAAATTACAAAATCGTACATAATGTAATTAATAATTTTTTTATATGCTACAAGTTTAAATAAATTAGAAAATTTATGCTTAGTTTCTTCTATTAGTAGAACCATCCATCGTGTAAAAGAAAAAATATACACCAACACTAATAATCCTTTTGGGACCTAGAAAAAAATATTTGGGGTTTAAACACTTATGAAAAAAACCAACTACGATTGAGTGAAAATACATAGATCTTAGGCCTATTCAATCACCTAATTGTTGGTGCCTAAAAGAAAAGCCAATAGATGTGACCCTATTATAGACACCCCATTCTGTTACCCCCTAAAACTCTCCTTAGGTATTTAGCACCTCCCTTCATCACTACCAACCTGGGTCATACCCCAGGTACTGACCTATAAGACATCGGGCACTCCCAGACTCCGTTTGACCAAAATTCAAAGTCTTCATCTCGATTGAGGTTGAATGAATCTCCAAAAGGCACTGAAACCCATTTCCAACAGTTTTTCCCGTGCGTGATTTCGACTTACCATGCGGACGAATGACCAATTTCCCCCGAGACTCAATCAAGAGGCCACCAGGCGCTCCCGGGCTCTATTTGACCTAGGTCAACTCTTTAGATCGACCAAGAATAAATGAATCTTTGAAGGTAACTAAATCCCCTTTCCAACGGTTCGCTCCGTGCGCGATTCTGACTTACGGTACGGACGAACGATCCATTTTACTCCGAGAGGTCACCGAATGCTTCTAGGGCCTGGTTGACCAAAGTCAACCCCTCGAACTAGATAAAACTCTTTGGAATGTCGAAGTACATCTCCTAACCTTTCCAACGGTCTGCCCCATGCATGATTCGGATATACCATGCGGACGAACGATCCGTTTGCGTCCGACAGTTCCCCGTCCAATGGACTGACGAATGCTTCCGAGCCATATTTGACCCAAAGTTAGCGCCTGAACCTGGGACCTTTACAACGGTCCACCCCGTGCACGATTCTGATCAACGGTTTGCGCTCTGTGGCCGATTTACCAAAAAGGCCCAAAAAATACTACCAAACGGCAGGTCTCAGACCCTGCCTATCGGCAGTGTGCCTAAACACACCTGTCGAATCGTAGGAACAGGGCTATGCCGATCGGCAATGCCCTGGGCCTATAAAAAGGAGTCCCTGACCTCACTTGCAAGAGGATCCCAGATCAGATAGAAATCACTCTCAGCAAATCCGGAAAACCTCTTTCGAAGTCAGCGTGATTTCTACACCCAAATTCCTTTCCAACCTTCACTTTTCATCATCCTTTTCATCAAAATTGATGAATTCCCTACCCTCCATCATCATCCAAGTTTAAGGGTTGCTCTTCAACATTCAAGGTCAAGCTCAAGATCTTCAAGAAGGTCCAATTTTCTCAACTCTCTCCTTAAATTCTCATAAAATTGCAATAACTTGTTTTATTACTTAGTACCTTTATTATCTCATCTCACACATCCTAATATAATTTTTATCTAGTAGTATTGCACATCTCTTATTTTCATATAAATAAAAACCCAAAAAACAAGGAAAAGAGGGTTTGCTCATAAATTCCAAACGGGAATTCTCATACTTTTCTTACACTTTCCTCGTAACTAAAACACTTTTTCTACACACACACAGACACACAAATAAAAGAATCCCTGGTTGGATTTATGGGATAAACCCCACCCCTCGTTTTATATGCAAACTACGTGGACTTTGATGCCTCTATAGTCTACGTAGGCATTTCGGGGTAAAACTCGAGACTCGAGTCCTAGTCTTTACTTTTTCTCTTATTTTTCATTTTCTCTAACCTCCATTCTCTTACACTATATATATACATATATTTTTTGTTCTCAAGGGCGTATCGTTTCGTGTGCATTATCGTTCCCTCATAACGATTAACGTGAGGATGATCGCGTAAATCTTATTTAATTAGTCGGGGTGTCACAATGTCGTTAGAACGACATTGGTCGAGTTTTTAGATCTCATTATCCTTATGTGCTGTCATAATTTGGAGCGTTGGATCTTTGAGTTGTTGAGCCCAGATCATCCCATAAAGGGAAAAACGGAATTTTGGTAATAAAAAGAGGTTTTATAAGGGTTTGTTTGGGGTATTTGCATTATTTTTGTTAGGATAATTGAGAGAAGGAGAGAGAGAGAGAGAGAGAGAGAGAGAGAGAGAGAGGTGGGTGGTCTTCCACCTCCACCCACCATTCCACCACCATTTCAGATGATATCCCACCATGTTCAAGCCTATAATACCTATTTCCACCATTAACAAAGAAGAGCTACGAATTTTGGGAGTTATATTTGGGGGATGTTTGAAGAAAATGAAGGTGGGTTTTCATGGAGTTGAAGTGAGTGTTGAAGTGGGTCTTGCTTGGAAGCTTGGAAGAAGAGTATATATGGAGATTTTGGAGGATGCATTATGTAACCCCTTGAGGCCACCTTTAGAGGTGGGGGTTGCTCCTACTACACCAACATTCCTACCACTATTAGAACTATTAGAGGTGGGAAACCTTACTCTTAGTGTAATAGTTATTTTTGCATATGGTAGTCTTGTATTTAGACCGAGTAGTGTGCATTTAATTAAATGGTATAATTATTGTGTAGAAAGCAATAAACATTTTTATGAAATAAAAATATTGGAAAATGATATTTTATTAAAAAAAGAATAAGTTAATATTTATAGGTTTTAGAAAATTGAAAGATGGTGTTTTATGAAAATGGGTATTTTCTAGAAATATTGGTGTTAAACATTTTATGAAATAAAATGTTTGGAAATAATTATTTACTTTGGTAAATATTTTGTGAAATAAAAATATTTCAAAGCTCTTGCAAAAATGAAGGTTTTATGAAAAATAGACATTTGTTGAAGTTAAAGAAATAAAAATGTCTTTTGTACCCAAAGAACTGTATTTTTGAAAGTATAATGATTTCTCATGATGAAATGTATGTTTAAACCATGTAGTAGGATTTTTGGGTTTAAAATTCACCTTCTCAGACATATAAACTTGTAGTATTTTGATAATAAATGTATAAACAAGTTTAGAGAATGTTTTGTTCTGTTTAAACATAAAATAAGAAAAGTTAGAAATTTGTCTTCAAAGTATGTGAAATTGGGACTAAAAGATATAATGAACATGAGATTCTAAGACTACACATGTTGATAAAAAGAAATGGTATTTTCTTATAAAAGTAGTCTTAAGTGTAAATGAATTTATTGAATGAATAAGTGAAGAAATATGTGTTTGGAAAAGGGTTGATAAAAGTATTCATTAAGTGTTAATGGGTAAATATGGAAAAGTTAGTGTGCAACTTAGTAATGTTATAAAGAATTAACACTCATGGAATTAAAAAGGGATTAAAGGTGTAAAAGTGTTTTCAATTAAGAAAGATATTACTCCAAGGTTAAAAAGGGTGTTAAGGTGTTAAAACACTTAAGGAGTTAAGATAAATAACTTATTGGTGTTTTGGGGAATTAACACTTACCAAATGGAGTCAAAGGTGATTTTGAAAATAAATGGGTAAAATGGTAAATTTACTTAAAGTGGAACAATTTTATGAAATAAAAACGTTGGAAGGGGGTTACACAAGAAGGTCCTAAATGAATATGATTTTTGGGATAAAAATCAAGGTTAAAGTGTAAAGGACATGAAATGTCGATTTTTAAAGTGCAACACAAGTTAAGATGGTGAAGTCCCAGGTTTTGGCTTCGGTCGGGCAAGTAGGAAAAGTGGAATAATGTGTACAATTGTAAAATGTTAAAACACATAAAGGGAACTTGAATGACACTGGGATAAAAGAAAGAAGGGCCTGGAGCCCTTGGGTGAAAAGCCCTAAAACACTGGCCAGGGCATATGGTGCACATAGCTGGCAGTGTGGAGACAATGGAAGTATGCGGTATTGGAAGATTCCGAGAAAAGATAATATAAATATGGAATATGCCAAGAAATGGGTTATGTGGTAAAATATGTTAATACAACCTAACTTGAATGAATGTAATAAATGTTCCGATAAAGGTGAAATGGATAAGTAAATGCGTAAATATATTAATGTCCATAAGATAAGGTAAAAAGGGTACTATAAGTGGGTAAATGGATGATTAAGTAACCTACGCTGTTAAAACCATAATTAACATAAGAATGTGTTGTAAAAGGTTTTCAAAGATTAAATGAGTATTTCTAACACGGTGTTCGCATGTGTAGAAAGGGTGAGTTTCAAGAAAAATACAAAAGTATATTGAAATACATAAAAAGGATAATTTTGATAAAGGAATGAGTTTGGATAAAGTGAAAGTAATGGTTTCAAATGTTGAACCCATTGTGTTAAATAAAGTGAGGAAATGTCAAGGGTGAATGGAGGAAATCTCGATAAGGTTAAGGTAAATTAATCTGGATAAGTAAGGTTTTTGGAAGTAAAACTGTTAATGAATTAGAACATGTATTTTTGAAATGTATAGATATATATACTAGGGTATACCCGTGACTGAAGGCACGTCGAAAATTTTCAAAGATTGTAATCGCAAAATAGCAAAAAAATTCAAAATACGTAATTTAAAAATGAAAAAAAAATTCATTCCCCAACAAAACAAAGTGTAATTTTAAAAATTACAAAATCGTACATAATGTAATTAATAATTTTTTTATATGCTACAAGTTTAAATAAATTAGAAAATTTATGCTTAGTTTCTTCTATTAGTAGGACCATCCATCGTGTAAAAGAAAAAATATACACCAACACTAATAATCCTTTTGGGACCTAGAAAAAAATATTTGGGGTTTAAACACTTATGAAAAAAACCAACTACGATTGAGTGAAAATACATAGATCTTAGGCCTATTCAATCACCTAATTGTTGGTGCCTAAAAGAAAAGCCAATAGATGTGACCCTATTATAGACACCCCATTCTGTTACCCCCTAAAACTCTCCTTAGGTATTTAGCACCTCCCTTCATCACTACCAACCTGGGTCATACCCCAGGTACTGACCTATAAGACATCGGGCACTCCCAGACTCCGTTTGACCAAAATTCAAAGTCTTCATCTCGATTGAGGTTGAATGAATCTCCAAAAGGCACTGAAACCCATTTCCAACAGTTTTTCCCGTGCGTGATTTCGACTTACCATGCGGACGAATGACCAATTTCCCCCGAGACTCAATCAAGAGGCCACCAGGCGCTCCCAGGCTCTATTTGACCTAGGTCAACTCTTTAGATCGACCAAGACTAAATGAATCTTTGAAGGTAACTAAATCCCCTTTCCAACGGTTCGCTCCGTGCGCGATTCTGACTTACGGTACGGACGAACGATCCATTTTACTCCGAGAGGTCACCGAATGCTTCTAGGGCCTGGTTGACCAAAGTCAACCCCTCGAACTAGATAAAACTCTTTGGAATGTCGAAGTACATCTCCTAACCTTTCCAACGGTCTGCCCCATGCATGATTCGGATATACCATGCGGACGAACGATCCGTTTGCGTCCGACAGTTCCCCGTCCAATGGACTGACGAATGCTTCCGAGCCATATTTGACCCAAAGTTAGCGCCTGAACCTGGGACCTTTACAACGGTCCACCCCGTGCACGATTCTGATCAACGGTTTGCGCTCTGTGGCCGATTTACCAAAAAGGCCCAAAAAATACTACCAAACGGCAGGTCTCAGACCCTGCCTATCGGCAGTGTGCCTAAACACACCTGTCGAATCGTAGGAACAGGGCTATGCCGATCGGCAATGCCCTGGGCCTATAAAAAGGAGTCCCTGACCTCACTTGCAAGAGGATCCCAGATCAGATAGAAATCACTCTCAGCAAATCCGGAAAACCTCTTTCGAAGTCAGCGTGATTTCTACACCCAAATTCCTTTCCAACCTTCACTTTTCATCATCCTTTTCATCAAAATTGATGAATTCCCTACCCTCCATCATCATCCAAGTTTAAGGGTTGCTCTTCAACATTCAAGGTCAAGCTCAAGATCTTCAAGAAGGTCCAATTTTCTCAACTCTCTCCTTAAATTCTCATAAAATTGCAATAACTTGTTTTATTACTTAGTACCTTTATTATCTCATCTCACACATCCTAATATAATTTTTATCTAGTAGTATTGCACATCTCTTATTTTCATATAAATAAAAACCCAAAAAACAAGGAAAAGAGGGTTTGCTCATAAATTCCAAACGGGAATTCTCATACTTTTCTTACACTTTCCTCGTAACTAAAACACTTTTTCTACACACACACAGACACACAAATAAAAGAATCCCTGGTTGGATTTATGGGATAAACCCCACCCCTCGTTTTATATGCAAACTACGTGGACTTTGATGCCTCTATAGTCTACGTAGGCATTTCGGGGTAAAACTCGAGACTCGAGTCCTAGTCTTTACTTTTTCTCTTATTTTTCATTTTCTCTAACCTCCATTCTCTTACACTATATATATACATATATTTTTTGTTCTCAAGGGCGTATCGTTTCGTGTGCATTATCGTTCCCTCATAACGATTAACGTGAGGATGATCGCGTAAATCTTATTTAATTAGTCGGGGTGTCACAATGTCGTTAGAACGACATTGGTCGAGTTTTTAGATCTCATTATCCTTATGTGCTGTCATAATTTGGAGCGTTGGATCTTTGAGTTGTTGAGCCCAGATCATCCCATAAAGGGAAAAACGGAATTTTGGTAATAAAAAGAGGTTTTATAAGGGTTTGTTTGGGGTATTTGCATTATTTTTGTTAGGATAATTGAGAGAAGGAGAGAGAGAGAGAGAGAGAGAGAGAGAGAGAGAGAGGTGGGTGGTCTTCCACCTCCACCCACCATTCCACCACCATTTCAGATGATATCCCACCATGTTCAAGCCTATAATACCTATTTCCACCATTAACAAAGAAGAGCTACGAATTTTGGGAGTTATATTTGGGGGATGTTTGAAGAAAATGAAGGTGGGTTTTCATGGAGTTGAAGTGAGTGTTGAAGTGGGTCTTGCTTGGAAGCTTGGAAGAAGAGTATATATGGAGATTTTGGAGGATGCATTATGTAACCCCTTGAGGCCACCTTTAGAGGTGGGGGTTGCTCCTACTACACCAACATTCCTACCACTATTAGAACTATTAGAGGTGGGAAACCTTACTCTTAGTGTAATAGTTATTTTTGCATATGGTAGTCTTGTATTTAGACCGAGTAGTGTGCATTTAATTAAATGGTATAATTATTGTGTAGAAAGCAATAAACATTTTTATGAAATAAAAATATTGGAAAATGATATTTTATTAAAAAAAGAATAAGTTAATATTTATAGGTTTTAGAAAATTGAAAGATGGTGTTTTATGAAAATGGGTATTTTCTAGAAATATTGGTGTTAAACATTTTATGAAATAAAATGTTTGGAAATAATTATTTACTTTGGTAAATATTTTGTGAAATAAAAATATTTCAAAGCTCTTGCAAAAATGAAGGTTTTATGAAAAATAGACATTTGTTGAAGTTAAAGAAATAAAAATGTCTTTTGTACCCAAAGAACTGTATTTTTGAAAGTATAATGATTTCTCATGATGAAATGTATGTTTAAACCATGTAGTAGGATTTTTGGGTTTAAAATTCACCTTCTCAGACATATAAACTTGTAGTATTTTGATAATAAATGTATAAACAAGTTTAGAGAATGTTTTGTTCTGTTTAAACATAAAATAAGAAAAGTTAGAAATTTGTCTTCAAAGTATGTGAAATTGGGACTAAAAGATATAATGAACATGAGATTCTAAGACTACACATGTTGATAAAAAGAAATGGTATTTTCTTATAAAAGTAGTCTTAAGTGTAAATGAATTTATTGAATGAATAAGTGAAGAAATATGTGTTTGGAAAAGGGTTGATAAAAGTATTCATTAAGTGTTAATGGGTAAATATGGAAAAGTTAGTGTGCAACTTAGTAATGTTATAAAGAATTAACACTCATGGAATTAAAAAGGGATTAAAGGTGTAAAAGTGTTTTCAATTAAGAAAGATATTACTCCAACGTTAAAAAGGGTGTTAAGGTGTTAAAACACTTAAGGAGTTAAGATAAATAACTTATTGGTGTTTTGGGGAATTAACACTTACCAAATGGAGTCAAAGGTGATTTTGAAAATAAATGGGTAAAATGGTAAATTTACTTAAAGTGGAACAATTTTATGAAATAAAAACGTTGGAAGGGGGTTACACAAGAAGGTCCTAAATGAATATGATTTTTGGGATAAAAATCAAGGTTAAAGTGTAAAGGACATGAAATGTCGATTTTTAAAGTGCAACACAAGTTAAGATGGTGAAGTCCCAGGTTTTGGCTTCGGTCGGGCAAGTAGGAAAAGTGGAATAATGTGTACAATTGTAAAATGTTAAAATACATAAAGGGAACTTGAATGACACTGGGATAAAAGAAAGAAGGGCCTGGAGCCCTTGGGTGAAAAGCCCTAAAACACTGGCCAGGGCATATGGTGCACATAGCTGGCAGTGTGGAGACAATGGAAGTATGCGGTATTGGAAGATTCCGAGAAAAGATAATATAAATATGGAATATGCCAAGAAATGGGTTATGTTGTAAAATATGTTAATACAACCTAACTTGAATGAATGTAATAAATGTTCCGATAAAGGTGAAATGGATAAGTAAATGCGTAAATATATTAATGTCCATAAGATAAGGTAAAAAGGGTACTATAAGTGGGTAAATGGATGATTAAGTAACCTACGCTGTTAAAACCATAATTAACATAAGAATGTGTTGTAAAAGGTTTTCAAAGATTAAATGAGTATTTCTAACACGGTGTTCACATGTGTTGAAAGGGTGAGTTTCAAGAAAAATACTAAAGTATATTGAAATACATAAAAAGGATAATTTTGATAAAGGAATGAGTTTGGATAAAGTGAAAGTAATGGTTTCAAATGTTGAACCCATTGTGTTAAATAAAGTGAGGAAATGTCAAGGGTGGATGGAGGAAATCTCGATAAGGTTAAGGTAAATTAATCTGGATAAGTAAGGTTTTTGGAAGTAAAACTGTTAATGAATTAGAACATGTATTTTTGAAATGTATAGATATATATACTAGGGTATACCCGTGACTGAAGGCACGTCGAAAATTTTCAAAGATTGTAATCGCAAAATAGCAAAAAAATTCAAAATACGTAATTTAAAAATGAAAAAAAAATCATTCCCCAACAAAACAAAGTGTAATTTTAAAAATTACAAAATCGTACATAATGTAATTAATAATTTTTTTATATGCTATAAGTTTAAATAAATTTGAAAATTTATGCTTAGTTTCTTCTATTAGTAGGACCATCCATCGTGTAAAAGAAAAAATATACACCAACACTAATAATCCTTTTGGGACCTCGAAAAAAATATTTGGGGTTTAAACACTTATGAAAAAAACCAACTACGATTGAGTGAAAATACATAGATCTTAGGCCTATTCAATCACCTAATTGTTAGTGCCTAAAAGAAAAGCCAATAGATGTGACCCTATTATAGACACCCCATTCTGTTACCCCCTAAAACTCACCTTAGGTACTTAGCACCTCCCTTCATCACTACCAACCTGGGTCATACCCCAGGTACTAACCTATAAGCCATCGGGCACTCCCAGACTCCGTTTGACCAAAATTCAAAGTCTTCATCTCGATTGAGGTTGAATGAATCTCCAAAAGGCACTGAAACCCATTTCCAACAGTTTTTCCCGTGCGTGATTTCGACTTACCATGCGGACGAATGACCAATTTCCCCTGAGACTCAATCAAGAGGCCACCGGGCTCTCCCGGGCTCTATTTGACCTAGGTCAACTCTTTAGATCGACCAAGACTAAATGAATCTTTGAAGGTAACTAAATCCCCTTTCCAACGGTTCGCTCCGTGCGCGATTCGGACTTACGGTACGGACGAACGATCCATTTTACTCCGAGAGGTCACCGAATGCTTCCAGGGCCCGGTTGACCAAAGTCAACTCCTCGAACTAGATAAAACTCTTTGGAATGTCGAAGTACATCTCCTAACCTTTCCGACGGTCCACCCCATGCATTATTCGGATATACCATGCGAACGAACGATCCGTTTGTGTCCGACAGTTCCCCGTCCAATGGACTGACGAATGCTTCCGAGCCATATTTGACCCAAAGTCAGCGCCTGAACCTGGGACCTTTACAATGGTCCACCCTTTGCACGATTCTGATCAACGGTTTGCGCTCTGTGGCCGATTTACCAAAAAGGCCCAAAAAATACTACCAAACGGCAGGTCTCAGACCCTGCCTATCGGCAGTGTGCCTAAACACACCTATCGAATCGTAGGAACAGGGCTATGCCAATCGGCAATGCCCTGGGCCTATAAAAAGGAGGCCCTGACCTCACTTGCAAGAGGATCCCAGATCAGATAGAAATCACTCTCAGCAAATCCGAAAAACCTCTTTCGAAGTCAGCGTGATTTCTACACCCAAATTCCTTTACAACCTTCACTTTTCATCATCCTTTTCATCAAAATTGATGAATTCCCTACCCTCCATCATCATCCAAGTCTAAGGATTGCTCTTCAACATTCAAGGTCAAGCTCAAGATCTTCAAGAAGGTCCAATTTTCTCAACTCTCTCCTTAAATTCTCATAAAATTGCAATAACTTGTTTTATTACTTAGTACCTTTATTATCTCATCTCACACATCCTAATATAATTTTTATCTAGTAGTATTTCACATCTCTTATTTTCATATAAATAAAAACCCAAAAAACAAGGAAAAGAGGGTTTGCTCATAAATTCCAAACGGGAATTCTCATACTTTTCTTACACTTTCCTCGTAACTAAAACACTTTTTCTACACACACACAGACACACAAATAAAAGAATCCCTGGTTGGATTTATGGGATAAACCCCACCCCTCGTTTTATATGCGAACTACGTGGACTTTGATGCCTCTATAGTCTACGTAGGCATTTCGGGGTAAAACTCGAGACTCGAGTCCTAGTCTTTACTTTTTCTCTCATTTTTCATTTTCTCTAACCTCCATTCTCTTACACTATATATATACATATATTTTTTGTTCTCAGGGGCGTATCGTTCCGTGTGCATTATCGTTCCCTCATAACGATTAACGTGAGGATGATCGCGTAAATCTTATTTTCTAATATTATTTTTAAACCTTCCTACGGATGACTCGCTTTATCTCTTTCATGGTACAAGTCGATGATTCCTATGTCCACTATATATACACATGCACACAAATCACAGGGAAAATAAAAAGGAAATTAAAAAAAATCCATGAGAGACCGAAAGGGCGGAATAGGTGCCTAACACCTTCCCATTTCGTAACTTAGCCTCCGGACCCTTCTCGAATCATTTTGGTTTCGCATGCACCAGTATGTCTTTGGATGCTATCCTTTGGGATGACTTCCTCTTTTCTTTTGTTTGTTTTGAGTAAAATAGACTGGCGACTCTAATCTCTCTACATTCTTTCACCTAACCTCAAAATGACGTCGGCCAAAGCGCTCCCGAGAGGGATGTGCGGGACCTAAGGATCCTCCATCGCACGATGAGGATCGGGGATGGTCACAGTGGAGACTCTGCTGGGGATTTTCTATTATATGTTTACTTTTGAGTGCTAGACTCTTTTTACATGGATGTTATGTTTGCTTATATTTTCCCCCTATTTTCATTTTCCCCCTTTATTACTCATGTGTACCCCATGCTTATGCTTCTATTCACACACTTGTAGAAAATTCTCCATGTACACTTCGCACCACGTGCACCTAGGGTCACATATATCCACATGTTGCACGCCCCATCCATACTTAGTGTACCATTGGTACTTGCACTTTGCTCCCTGTTTGGCATAATCAAGAAAGGCATTCTCATAAGATACTAATAAGAGGATCATGCATGATTCAGACGACATCACCAAAGAGCATTGCTATTGACTGTCACACCCCGCCTAATTCTGGCGTCGGCCGCCACCAAAACTAAGTCGGGTGTGAGTAAATAAAATACCATTCTTAGCATGAGACATATATGAGACATAAATAAATCAGTCAATAAGATAAACAATTGAGTCAATCTCAAATGATCACAAATAACTAAGCGATAAAAGATCCATCACATGCTAACTCCAAAAATCCAATATCCAATAATGATTAAATAAAAACTAAATAATCCCAACAGAAATCGTCTAAACAACTTTGGGACCGAATGGCCCAATAAAACTCCAATGAAGTCTCATAATACGACTGGAAAAAAAAGTCTAACTAAACTATGCCATAAAGTAAATAACTCCAGCTTCACCTCTTATAATAACTCCGATAAATTTATGCAGCTTCTCCAAATTAAATCCTGAAAAATATTGGTCAACGCGTGGGTCAGAGCCAAAGCCCTGCGCAAGAATACACACTACTCCCCTCAAATAGGATCCTTGAATCCAGACAGTAGCATTATACGCAATAAATATCACAATAGAATATTTTAAATTAAACGGGATAATTTAAACGCGATAAATATAAACCACTAACTACCCGCAAAAATTCCCATTTATAAAGGCATACCAATATGATTTTAAATCCCCAAGTCCCACGATATTAATTTAATTAAATTAACCAACTTTTATTATTGTTCTCACTTTTTATTAAAGTGTCACACTTTCCCTTGTCAATCGTCCTTTGACCCGTTTAAACTACCAGCCCCGACACATGACAAGGTTCCACACACGACACGACATAAATCATCCTCTAACCCGTTTAAACTGTCGGCCCTGACACATTATGTCACCACAAATTTTAATACCCGTTTTTATCTTAGGCATTAATTCTCAATTTCTCAATTTATAATCACCCCACCCTTTTTATCGATGTGAGATCCTCAAAATACCCCTTAGTCCCATACCTAAGGGTCCCCAAGTTATCAATACGTCCTAACCTATGTATAGGAGGATTTTCTAACATAAATCTTAACTTAGTCTCGTACTTATACTACCGTAACGACGATAAAGTAATAAAAATCAGCTCACCCTCAAGATGATAAAAACGCAATAATTTACCCTCACTAGTCCCAACCCTAGAAGGCATCATAAATTATAGGGAGAGAAAAATTACCCAACAACCCGTCGTCACAAAGGCAATATAATAATACCAAAAAAATCACACAAACAAGCATAATTAATCAACCTATAAAACTATGCATGATAGTCCAATTCAATTTAAACCTTTAATTAAATTATCACAACGTCATAAATACCCAACTAATCTCATTTAATTATTCTTAAATTAAATATGCCAAGTTTTCATCATATATCCATCAAAACCAAATTTTATTATCTTTACATGTAATACATGAGTTATACGCACCCAAAAATCATTTATTTTAAAATTATGGTTTTCTACATGCAACCTACACCATTAAAACGCAAAATTACTCACGAATCCTACGTACCCAAAGGGTTATGAATATTATTCAGATTAAAAGATTTTATAAAAACAACCCCATAATTAGTGTTCACCTTTTCTAATTAAGTTACTAATTATTTTTAAGAAAACATGTAATTAAGTGTTTAGGCGACACTTAAAACGCATAATACTAAAGGAAAAGAATAGAGTATTCATGCCTGTGAATATTGTGTTGAAAATATGATTAGAAATCTGGATTCCTCTCAAAAAATTAGCAAAAGAGTGTTCTTGAACGATCTTGATTAAACCCCAATTAAGCCTTCAAAAACTTGTGTCAAAACTTGTGACAAAAACTTGATTTTGTTGAAGGTTGATGATTATGAGTGAGAGGAAAAATATTTGGAAGTGTTCTCTGGTGAAAAACTTGAGAAAAAGTGATTATGAGAAGTCCCCCCACGAATTAGAGTCATTATATAGTCATTAGGAAACCTAATCCTAATAGAACTCTAATAAGATACAAACACTAAAAATTTTATTTCGGACGATCGGACCGTTGGAATTAGATGAAATTTTACAGAGAATTAGCTGAAGACGAGAGGAAGCTACAAAAAATAATTCATCTCGATCGGACAGTTCAATATTTTTAAATATTTTTTTTCTAGAGAGTTTTATGCTCCGAGGACTCTTAGAGAGTTTTATGTTTTGAGGACTCTTCTATATAATAAAAATTCAATTAAAACTCCATTTTAAATCCGATTTCAATTTCGCTTCAAGTTCTATTCTTATAAAATCATAACCAACATATTTAGCCAATAAAAATTATTAAATTCAAAATTTTATTTTTCTCGAAAATTCCAATTAATTAATAAAAATAGTTAATAAAAAAAACACGGGGTGTTACATTGACCAAATTTTACCCAGTAACTGGAGGGTCACTTCGTGATGGGCGCTGGTCCGGCAGGTCGCAGTTAGCCTAAGAAATATGACTCTCACCTTCCATTGGCCAAGTACCTTCGACGTATATCGAACGGTTCCCCCGCATCATACCACTTGACCGAAGTCATGACGGGAGGTATATCGCAGGGAACTCATTCACGTACGACGAGTATATCGAATTCTCTTTCACACGTACCATCCCCATGAGGTATATGGTGAGGCAATTCATGTACACTCAGGTATATCAAATGGCTTGTCCACACGTACCGATTGGCCGCAAGAGCAAGACGTATATCGTGGAAGTCACGCCAAAGGGGGAACCCATTTCAATTCAACCAACCAACTGCATACCCGCATATAGGTATCAAACCTAGGACACACATGTTAGATTGCCGATTTCAACCCGAAACTCTGCCGAATTTCCGGGACAGCCTGTGGCCCGAATTTTTTGCGCATTTTTTAAAACGGGACCCTGTCCGTGAGCCTGGTCACAAGTCCAGCCATAGCTTTGAATATATTACAACCCCAATTTTTCTAGGCTCGGGTCCCATTCGGAATTTCATTTTGCATTCAGGAGAATTAATACAATTGAAAACATAATAATTATAATAAGCATGCTGAGACCGTCCCCAAAGGGGGAAATTCCTTTATTTTCTTTATCAAAAATCCAAAAACATTTCTTTCCTTATGAAAAATCTAAAAACATTTCTCCTCTCTTTATCAAAAATCCAAAAATATTTTGTCTTTCAATCTCGAGAAAAAAATGTCAATTTTTTTTCATCCCTCTTTCACAAAAATAAATCCCATTTTGCGCCTTCTCAGGTTGATCGCAAACCCTTGGCCTGGCTCCCTATTGGCTTAGGTCTTCAGTCAAGTCACCCCGGAGTTCTGTCCGTTCCCCTATTACTCCTTCTAAGTTCGGAATCCATTCGCTTTCCATGGAGAACACAGATCAAGTACCCATTGCGTACCCGGATCTGACGGCGGTTCTAGCTCATCTTGTGTCCAAGATTGACAACCTCCAAACCGAGGTTCGAGAGATGCAATGAAATCAGGTTCCCATTCCTCAAGAGCCCGAGGCCTTAATTCCTCGCACTATGTATCCACCCGCTCGAAGAGTATCAACACGCTCCACGTGCCCCTCCTGTCAATGGGCCGCCTCCTGCCCAGCTTCCTATGCCAAATCTTACTCAGCATGGGGTTAACTTGCCTATGATCATTGATCCGAAAGAAGAAGAGCTGAACAAAGTCAAAGAAGACCTCAAGATGCTCACCAAGAAGTTCGACCAAGTCAGAATCTCAGGAAATTACATGGACTACACCCATATGTCGCCTTATCCTAAAGCAAGGTTACCCGAAAAGTTCAAGATGCCAAATATCAAGAAATTCGGAGGAAGTGGACCCCCGATTGTTCATCTTCGAAGTTATCACTGTTCCATGACTTTAATAGGGGCTTCTGAAGAAGTTATGGCCCAATTATTTCATCAAATCTGAAGGATAGTGCCCTCCGATGGTTTCTGTCTCTCGAAGAATCCAGAATTCGTAGCTGGGAAGATGTGGCTCGAGAATTCATATCGCAGTACAAATACAATGAAGAGCTTGAGGTCACCCGTCTTGATTTGGAGTTGCTCAAATAGTTTCTTGTTGAATCAGTCAGTAACTTCATCGCCCGATGGAGGGAAAAAGTAGCAACCATGACCAATCGGCCTTCCGAGGAAGAACAAGTCAGCATAGTGAAGAAGAACTTCTTACCCCATGTCCGAGCAATGATGGGAGGACAATACTATCCCCATTTTCGAGCTCTCAGAGAAGCAGGAGTAAAAATCAAGGAAGGTCTTGCCAAAACAGAAGTTAACCCAGAGAACGTGTTTAGACAGTTCACCCCTAGAAAATATGACAGGCCTACTAGTGCTACAGTCTCAACCATCAACAACATCTCTTAACCAACCACATCATGGGCACCAGAAAGTCTCCCTGTCCCGATTCGAAAGGAATACACCGAGCTCCATGCTCCCCTCTCCAAAGTCTATCAAGCCCTACCAAGCCGAAACCTTATCAAATCGTTGGATCCTCATCCATTGCCAAATCCACTCCCAAGAAACTTCAAGGCAGATGCCCATTGCGCCTATCACCAAACAGCTGGCCACACCACTGACCAATGATTTCACCTCCGAAACATGATCCAAGGTCTCATTGACCGGGGTACCATCGCCCCACCAGCCAATCCTAAGCCAAACACTACTCACAACCCACTTCCAAATCATACTAATGCCATCTTCTTAGAAGAGAACCCAGAATTTGATCCCTCAACTCAAATCACACCCATATACTCTCCTAAACCTCTCCAAATTTGACCATATTTCCTCCTACACCGTACTAGCCTCTTTGATCAGGCACTGTCACTCCTTACCAGAGCATGCATCGCTGTATGTACCCATTCTAAAAATAGAAGTATGGAATTTCTAGAAGTGTTAAACCAACTCCTAAAGTTCGGGCTGAAATTGCCCTCAAAGATGGTCATTGATTGCCAAAGGTTCAGTACGATGTTCTTAGAAGCACGAAAATGGGCTCGAGAGTCAGATAGATGGGTAGTACCAATCGATGAAGTCATCTTGGATGATGTCGTCCAGATTATGGCAGAATTATTCAGGAAAACCAATAAAATTTGTAGTATCACCAAGTTGTTCGATGTTTTGAAGCTAAAAGGATGCCTGGTCCCTTAACCCTTACACATCCCCGCAGATTGAGAAGACCTATATGAAGAAGCCGTTGAAGTTATGGAATGCATTGACTTTACACAAAAAGACAGAATTATTTCCACCGGATGGGGGGAAGAATTCAGAGATTCGAATAAAGAGCAAGCTTCAGAGAGAACTGGCCTAGTAGCCGAGATGTGTGGAATGATATCATTTGAAAAACTCCTCGGAGAAATAAACAAGGTAGCAGAACAACCTGAGATCGACGAGGAAATAGGATTCATATTTTTCCCTTCTTTAGTAAATCACATGACCAAATCAGGGAGGCATTACTAGATCCCAAACTCACTACTAGCCAATGACAAGGGGGAGGGCGTTGAAAACCTTCCTATGCCAGAGATGACCCTCGAGGAGAGAAAGATCCTCGATTAATTGAAGAAAACTCAAGCTAACATCACTTTATGGGGGATTTTCATGTCTTCTCAGCTACACATAAATGCTTTAATCAAGTTTCTCACTGGACCCACAGTTCATCCTTCTACCACACTAGAAGAAGTGGTAAATTTTGTCGGATCCTTGACCTCTACCCGAATGCTATCCTTTTCCAAGAAGGAAATCCCCAAGATTGGGCCAAACCACAATCATGAACTCAACATCTCCGTCGAAGTTATGGGGAAGGTTGTGCCACTCTCTATTGTCAATAATGGATCCGTCCTAAATGTTTGCCCACTGAGAACCTTCAAATGTTTAGGACTGAAAGAAAGCAACCTCGCTCCAACCTCTGTTGTTGTGCGTGCCTACGATAACACCCGTCGGGAGGTGATGGGATCCATAAAGCTTGTAATAGGAGTTGGCCCTATAAACCCTGTCGTTGAATTCCAAATTATTGACATCCTAGCATGTTTCAACCTATTGCTAGGATAACCTTGGCTCCACAGTATCAAGGGCGTGTCTTCCTCACTCCATCAAAAATTAAAGTTCTTCGTCGGTGAACGGGTCATTACCATATTGGGCGATGACGACAATATCGATGGTTCAAGTACCAGCAGTCCAATCCTTGAGATACAACACGGGTTAAATGATATGCTCCTATCAGGATTCCGAGTTGAACCACTTCTACTCCCGATAGGGAATAACTTCATAGAAAGGTTTTGTCCAGAATACGACCCTCATGGAAATGTCAATGTGATTCAGATGTTCAGAAATATGCACTTCATTCTCGGACTGGGGTTAGGACAGAGACAGCAAGGGATATTTGAGCCGATTGAACTGAAAAAGGCTTTCCCTCGCTGTGGTTTGGGGTATCAACCATCAGAACAATATCTTAGAATGATCTTCCAGTCTTGATCAAAGAGGAGACTAGTCTGCGTCCAGACTATCCCAGGTGATTCCTTGAATGGAAAATTCATCAAAGAGGGTGAGGACTTCCCCTTTTGCGGCTTTCCTGAACCATGGTATGACCATGCAGATAAGAAGATGAAGCCTGGAATGGAGATCTTCTTCCAAGACAGCTACCCATGGGCCGAGAGTTCCCAACACCATATACAACTGCTCATTAAAGATATCGAAGAGACTGAGGAAAGTGACTCTGAAGATTCCTTCAACTTACAAACACTGGGTTGGCACTCTACATGGTTCACTCAGGCTCTACATGACTAGATCCATCCCACCTGATTAAGGCTGCTGATACACCTCTCCTCAACTAGCATGATGTACCAGTTCTACCTGATGAAATCTCCTATAATCCTAATGTTTACCCTATTTCTCCTTCTGTTGTCTATCCTTGTTCAAATGTAATCGAGTCCTCTTTTGACGAGGTTCTCAGTGTTGTTTTCCTATCAATGAAATAAATGAAGATTTTGAGTATCTTCCTGTGCCTTACATTAACTGTTTGGATTCTTATCAAACTTTTGATGATGATGACTTTGCAAATGAACAATTCTTAACTGATCTAAATAAGGTTAATAATAAACAACATAACCGCGTTCAAGTTAATGAAGAAGAGACTGTTGTTATTAACCTCGATTCTAGTAGTTAACTGCGCGAGATTAGGATAGGGGCTACCCTCGACGAGCATGAGCGTGCACAACTCGAAGAATTGCTAAAGGAGTTTATAGATGTCTTTGCATGGTCTTACGATGATATAGCTCAGCACGAGATTCCTGAAATAGCTCAGCACGAGATTCCTACTCTTTCAAATTACAAGCCAGTCAAATAAAAGTTCAAAAAGCTCTGCACCGAATGGTCGCTCAAAGTCAAAGAAGAGGTGGTTAAACAGTTGAAAGTAGGCTTCATTCATGTGATCGAATATCCTACATGGCTATCCAATATAGTGCTCGTGCCAAAATCAGGAGGAAAAGTTTGGATGTGTGTTGACTATCGGGATTTGAACAAAGCCTCTCCAAAGTATGATTATCCATTACCCAATGTCGACATGATCATGGACAACATAGCCAATCATGCTCTCAAGTCCTTCGTTGACAGGTTTGTCGGATACAACCAAATAAAAATTCACCCAGACCACTAAGAAAAAATTGCATTCATCACCCCATGGGGAACCTTTTTGTACACCGTTATGCCATTTGGTCTTAAGAATACTGGGGCTACCTACCAGAGGGCTGCCACAACCATCCTGCACGATCTGATTCACAAAGAAGTTTAAGTCTATGTGGATGATATGATTATCAATTCCAAGTCTAGAGAGGGTCATGTTCCTACTCTCAGAAACTTCTTCGAGCTAATGCGACAGTATCAGATGAGACTCAATCCGCAAAAATGGGTCTTTGGCATTACAAAGGGAAAACTCTTAGGATTCATGGTCAGTGAGAAAGGGTTAGAAGCAGATCCCGCCAAGATCAAGGCCATACTTGAGATGACATCTCCCCGAACAGATAAAGAAGTCCGATGTTTCCTTGGGAAATTATAATACATCAGCCGGTTCATCATCCAATTAACCTCCATCTACGAACCTATCTTCAAGCTCCTCCGAAAGGATTCAACTAAGGTTTGGAACAAGTCCTGCCAAGAATCTTTTGACCGAATCAAACAATATCTGAACCAACCCCCGGTACTCATGCCACCACAGCTTGGTCTCCCCTTTGCTCGTATACCTAACCATAACTGACACTTTAGCTGGGGCTTTGCTAGCCCAGTACGTTGAAGATTCCAGCAAAGAAAGAGCCATCTACTATTCCAGTAAAAAATTGGTCGGGTATGAGGTTAACTACATCGCTTTGGAAAAGGCGTGTGACGCACTTGTCTGGGTCACCCAAAAGTTACGGCACTACATGATCGCCTTCCCCATTAAACCAATATCCCGAATGGACCCCATCAAATACCTTCTCGAGAAACCCGCTTTATCCAGCCGAATGGCCCGATGGTTAATGCTCTTAGTCGAGTTTCATATCGTGTACATCACGTAGAAAGCCATGAAAGGAAGAGCCATCTCTGACTACCTTGTTGATCATCTCGTAGAGGAAGCCGATGTTTGGATCTCCGAATTCCAGATGAAAACATCCTTTGCACTGCTCAAGACAACCTCTAATGGCAAATGTTCTTTGACGGTGCTGCCAACAAAAAGGTACATGGCATTGGGATACTCCTGATTGCCCCAGATGACTCCCATCGCCATCAAGTTGGATCTCCCTTGCACCGACAACATGACTAAATACGAGGCATGCACGGTAGGCTTCAATGTTGCTCTCGACAAAGGTATTCAATGCCTAGATGTCTATGGGGATTTCGCCCTCATCATCGGTCAAGTGCTCAGAAAATGGAAAGTCAAGGACGAAAAAATCCAACCCTTCCATGCCCACTTAGAAGAACTAGCCTCCCAATTCTAAGATATCACCTTCCATTACCTACCTCGAGCAAAGAATAAACTAGTCGATGCCCTTGCTACCCTGGCCTCCATGGCCTCCATGCCTGAAGGAATAATAATAACCCCATTCCTTGTTCAAAAGCAAGACAAACCAACCCACTGCTACCACATTGAGCTCGTCACTACAGAAGATCCCGAGCTAACGAATTGTTGGTACAATGATATTTGGCACCTTCTCAAGCATGGTAGGTATCCTGAGGGTTCCAACAAGAACGATCGAGCAACCCTCCGAAGACTTTCCGCCCAGTACATCATCTGTCACAAAGCACTGCTCAAACAGAACTTCGATGGAACCCATCTACACTACATCGCAAGGAATGACATTGAAAAGATAATGCAAAAAATCCACAACGGGGAATGTGGTCCCCACATGAACGATCACATTCTTGCCAAGAAGATCATCCGACAAGGATACTACTGGACCACTATGACCCAGGATTGCTCAACCTATGTTCAAAGATGCCCCAAATGCCAACAATTGTCCAACCTTCAGCATCTGCCTCCTCACGAATTATACAACATGACCTCTCTCTGGCCGTTCTCCACCTGGGGCATCGACATTATAGGGAAGGTTACAATGAAAGCTTTCAATGGGCATGAGTTCATCCTAGTTGCCATCGATTACTTCACCAAATGGGTCAAAGTGGAGTCATACGCAGTACTGAACGCTAAGAAAGTGGCCAAATTCATCAAGAAAAACATCATCTACTGGTATGGGGTCCCGCACGAGTTAGTATCAGATAACGGGTTACATTTCAAGGCAGAAGTTATAGAAGTGGTCAATGAGTATGGGATTCAGAGACACAAATCTTACCCTTACCGACCTCAGACCAATGATGCAGTTGAAGCCGCCAACAAGAACCTCAAAGCCATCATCAGCAAGATGACTGAAAGCTTTCGAGATTGGGCCGATTGGATCCCGTACGCCCTCTGGGGCTACCGAACCTCTATTGGGGCTACCCCTTACTCTCTGGTCTACGGCATGGAAGCAGTCCTACCCGTGGAAATACCATCACTATGCATCAAGCTTGAAAGCAAGGTCAGTGAGGAGGACTCGCATCAAAGCCGTCTTGGCGAACTGACCCTCCTAGACGAAAGGAGACTAAAATCACTATACCACATACAAGGTTACAATCGTCGAATAGCGCGTTGATTCAATAAGAGAGTCAAGGAACGCAATGTCCGAGAAGGGGACCTAGCCCTCAAAGAAATCATAGAACCTATCTGGGACCCCAGAGGGAAATTCAAGCCCAATTGGAGCGGCCCCTACATTATCAAGAAGATCTTGTCTGACGATGCCTCCCTGCTTACCGACTTGGATGGGGAAGAGATGGCCCATCAAGTCAACCTGGACCGTCTCAAGAAGTTCTACCCCTAGTCTGAAATCTCGGCTCGCTACGACTCTTCTCATCCCCCTTCTATTCTAAAGAAAAAGGGCTCTTCATTTCCCCCTTACCCAGAACTGCTGGGCCTGATCCTCTGCAAAAACCGTTTTCAAACAAATTAAGACCTTTTAAAAAAACCAGAGGTACGTAGGCAGCTCATACCCCTTACATAAGCACGACCCGTTATTTTTCATAACATACTATTCTTTTCTTACCTTCGAGAATGACAGTCAATTCCAACATATATTTGAACAAAAGGATTATGTATGCCTTAGCGATCGGTATAGATAATTCAAAAAACACAAACTCATCAAAGGCACAGCTGGATCAGAAACTTGTTTATTTCCTTAATAAGAAATTACGGTACAGATTACATAAGAAAAGGAACGGATAACTCCCTTCCACCCACCTTCCTCAAAATCCATAATAAAATCCCCACATTTATTCCCCATTACAAAATAAACCGTCCTACCCACAGCTACCAGAGGAGCCTGCTCCATCATCATCATCTGCATTGATAAGAAGCTCTTTGCGTATGTATCGTTATAGTGCAAAAGTCACTCTCAAAATTCCCTTGAGTACCTACAAAACTTGTCTAAAAATAACTCGTATTGCGGTAAGTATGGGTATCAATCAAACTTCCAAGGAGAAACAATTAATGTGAAAATGTGCAATTCCAATTTTTTTATGAAAATCTTTTTTTTTTATTTCTTAAAACAATTTTAAGGGAAAATTTAACTAACAAATCCTAAAATTATAAAATGACTAAATAATGAAAAAATTGTGCTACCGAGTGTGCAATATGTGAGAAAGTCAAGAGATGGGATTACACTGCATTTTCAATTATTTTAATTTCTTAATTTAATAATTTGAAATATTTCGAGATAATATTAAATCGACAATCTGACTCTCATTAAAATTATAAATTTAATAAAATCTTTTTCAGAAAATTAATTTAAAAATGTCACACGATGAAAAATTAGGACTCATACTATTTTCAGAAAATTACCCGCTAGGATCAATTTAACGAAAACAATAGCAATCTTCAATTTTCAACACCGAATTAATATTCAAATTTCGAAAAAAAAACTATCTCTAGTTCGATTCCTAAATTCAAAAATTAATTCGTTCAATTAATTTACAAACTCTTGTTACATAACTTCATCGGTGATAGTTAAAAATTAATTTACCTAGAAATATAAAATTAATGAAACCAATTAATTAAATTAACATCATTCTCAGTGCATCCCACCCCTCGAACAGGGTGTTTAGACAAACATTCTCATGTGTGCATAAACAACAATAAATAATATGTCAAGAATGAAATAAATTGAAAAGAGAATGTAGAAATACAATACGTAATTTTTTCCACAAATTTGTCTTGAAACGCGCCTTGACATGCGTCCAACTTCTTCACAATTTTCAGCACTTGATTACAAAAAGAAGAGTAGAAACTAAACCTAAAAATTATTCTAAAGCTAAACTATTTTTTTTGTATTTTTCGGGAAATTTTCTATGACCCTAAACTGTACATAATATACAGTCTCTTTTTTCTCTCTCCGCGTCTCCCTGTTTTTCTTGTACGTGAGAGTCCTTTTTTATAACCCACGAAATGGTTCCTGGAGAGATTTGAGGGATTTCAAAAAAATCAAGTCAAAGTATGAGTTAATTGGAGGGATATGCACGTGTATTTCTTTGGGTAAAAGGATAAGGGTTTGTTCCTATTTTAAAGGGATTTGGCAGGTGACAAAAACGTTTTGACTTTGGAGGTTTGGGAAATGGGTTCGTAAGGCGGATCGAGGTCAGGCGACGGGCTCGGGTATGGACTGGTGCCTCACTTTGGGTGCGGGTTAAGCAAGGTCGGGTAGTCCGACGGGTTTAAGGTGGATCGGGGTGAGGGCTTTTGCAGTAGGTCATCGGTGGCAGTGGTTTTGCGCTTGGTTCGTGGGATCGGGTAAGAGGTCGGGTCCGATTTTCGGTCGGAGATGGCCGGCGGTAGGGGGTGGAGCGGTTTGGCAGACCCACTTGGGTCATGGGAGGTGGCCGGTGGGTAAGGATATGGGGGTTGGCTCCGATGCCTGAGATAGGACTGTAGGTGGGTTGGTTTTTGGATTTAGATTGGTCAGGTGTTTGTATGGGTTAAGGGGCATGAGGTAGCAAGTATGAGGGGTAGTGGGTTTATTTGGGTTTTGGTTATGGAGGGAGGTGAGAGAGTGAGTGAGTGAGTGAGTGCGTTGATGGAGAAGATGATGGGGGTGTAGGTTTGTGTGTGGTAGGTTGTAAAAAGTTAGGGTGAGGGTGAGTTGAGGGTTGTTTATGTGTGAGTGAGTTGTATGGGTGTTATGTGTGTGTGTGTTTAAGTTTGAGGTTATTTAGTTTGTGTGTGTAATTTGTACCCCTAAAAAATGACACAATAATATATATATATATATATATATATATATATATATATATAACTAACAAAACTAAAAATCTAAAAATAAAATACTATTCTAAAAATAAAATAAAATAAAGGCTCAAATAAAAAAATGAAATTAAAAAGAAATAAAAATAAAAATCTATTAAACGAAAAACTAAAATCCTAAAAATGTAAAATCTAAAAATAAATGAAATCCTAAAAACTAATCCTAATAAAATAAAATAAAGATTAAAAATTAAAAACTAATAAAAATCAAAATCAAAATAAAGAAATAGAAAAATAGGAAATAAATCCTAGAAATTTCTAGATAAATCTAAAATAAATCCTAAAAATAAAAATGACTCAAACTAAAAATCTATAAAATAATAAAAAGGCACAAACTAACACACACCGGATCGGGGAACGGTCAGGGCTCGGTGTAGGCTCGGGATTGTTTCGGGACAAGGTTCGGGACATTGGATCATATCGGGGCAAGCTCAGAATGGACTTCTCACTTCACGGTCTCTTTGGATTTCTTAGATGCACGCTTTTGACCGCTTCTGTGTCACAATTGCACTGATTTAGCATTATTTGTACCATAACTGCGTGTTGACCTGAAAAATAAATAGATATGAACATAAGGTCATTTTTATAAAAAACGAACGACTAAAATGCATCTATTCGGGGTATAAATTATACACTTTTGGGTGCTTATCAAACCACCCCCAAATAGAACATTGCTAGTCCTCGAGCAAAATTAGAGAGAAAACAGATATAAGTAACCAAAAATGTGCCACTTTCGCAGGCATTGGCGATTGCACTTAGCATGTGCAACAAGTCGTTAAACCTGTAGGTTGCCCTACAGGACGAGTGGTGTCTCGTGAGGGTTTGCAGTGAATGTACCCACAAAATTCAAAAACTTATTTAAATGCAGTATCTGAGTAGATGATGAAATGTTATACGACCCAACATTAAAAGGATATCAAGGAACACCGTATTCAACTATCAAAATAAGATATGAAATTGTTTAATACCAAAAGCCTAATCCTTCCTAAACTTCAAAATGTGTTGTGTGACACAATTTTAAGTATCATTAGAGTAATTCTTAGATCACCTATATAGGATCAATGCTTTGACTTCAATTCTCACTGGATATAACTCTCTGAATCGAACTCTCTGAGAATTGGATAAGTGTATCTCTCTAGTGTGTGAGGACGTGAGTAAATGTAAACAAGTTCAAATGTCTCACACACTTTATAAGAAAGGACGGATACATGAAAAAATTTGATCTCATGAAGGGATGCTAACCACTATTTCGAGAATGTCGAGTTATTCACCATATAGTCTTCCCGTTTTCCCGAACACTTTACCAAGGGTGAAAAATGTGATTTATGAATGGTATGAGGGGGTAATGAAATGAAGAAGATGAATGATAGGGTTTTTGAGAGGAGTGTGACACACTTTGAATAACCAATATCTTCATCTTTTGAATTTATGATCGCATGCCTTTTTTTTTCTTTTCTATTTTTTTTCTTTCTTTGCTTTTTTCTCGTTTTTTTTTATTGCAATACATTTTTCTTTTCATAGCACAAATGAAGACAATTGACATGGAAAATTTCAAACACCCTTTTTCTAGGAGATGATGGCAATGATGGATGGTATTTGGGACATATGGATAAGGGTAATGTAAGGACACAAATTTCCAATTGAGTCCATATATAGTTTTGGCTCAATTCCGGACAAAAACATTTATTCATAGGATAGTATTTAATTGTAATATTCTCAAGCCTATGAAGTGTTTGTTGAAGACGTAGCGGCAAAGAGTATAAAGCCTCATCAAATGTGCCGGTTTGCGTGCCTCGTTTCTACGTCATTAATCATAGTTACATGCTCCAAAGGTATGAATGCAATTATATATATATAGGAGCTTGGAACAAGTTTATTGGGTGTTAAGTTTTTTTTTTTTTTTTTTTAAAAAAAAACTGCATTTTGTTTTAAGAAAGAATTAATTAAAACTTTAAATAAATGTTTATAAAGTTTTCTGGGCTAAAAATGAATTTTTCAAACTTTCTGGCGGTTCGTTAGATATGTCGTTCGAACGAGTTTTTTCGTTCGAACCATATGTCGTTCGAACGAGTTTTGCCAACGAGTTCCCACTAAGACATACTGGTCCGTCGTTAGATATGTCGTTCTAACGAGATATCCAACAACATTCTAACGAGTTCAATCTGGAACGTCGTTAGAAGTCTCGTTCGAATGAGATTTCGTTCGAACGAAATGTCGTTCGAACGAGATGCCAGGCGGGAACAGTTATTGGCAGTTTTTTGGCAGTTTTGCACCCACTTCCCCACTTGGTTTTTAACCAACTTTTACAGACTTTAATATGTGCGGGAATGACATTTTCCAACTTAACATTTCCATAACTTTTCCATCCTAGTTTATCTCTTAGAGAGAGTTTGAGAGCAAAAATTGTTTAGGAAAATGTTCATGTTTTGAGTGAGATTTTTAGAGAAAAATTTCCATCACTCTAGTGTTTACACCCAAATGAGTTTTTTCCAAGTTCTTATATACTTATCAATTGCTTGGAGTTTGGCACCGGTTTTCTCTACACCGAATTGAAGAGAAGTTTTGGGTTTTGATTCCACCACCCACAAAGAAAGAAGAAGTGTTTCTATGTTAATTTACCCACACGGAGAAAGGCTCCATGCTCGGGTGACAGTGACCATATAAATTCCTATCGGTGGATTCCGAGACCGCGGTGGTGTTCCAAGGTTATTCGCTAGGAAGAGGTTTCTACAAGAAGAAGCGTCGAGGCTTGAGAGGGATCGAGTCGTGCGTTGTAAGTTTATCTGTCTTGTAATTGTAATTCCGTATCTAGTGGATTTGTGGCTAGGGCCGTCCGAGGTTGTTTCCCGTCTTAGGTTTTTCCTCGTACATCGCGGCGTAGTGTGATTGGTTTATTTTATCTTGCATAATAACGTAGAACGCATGCTTAGTATAATTCAAGATAAAATTCGGTTTAAATCATCACACTCAATTTAATTGGGACTTATATTAAATATTGGGTAAAGTTTATTTAATTCAAGTCATTTGCTAAAATTTGGTTTCGCCTAATTTGCTAATATTGATAAATATGACTTAGGCAAATTCTAGGACTTGGATTGAATTAATCGGTTTAAGTGATTACATAAATTGTTTAATTTTATTGAACCATCATCTTCCTAACGCTTCCGCATTTATATAAAAAGGGAAATTACATCTTCTACAGGTAATATGGAAAATGATAATGGATGAATGATAATGTGATAGGGAAAATGGTATGTGTATGGAATAATCGGTTTAGTGCTCGGGACAACTACAAGACACATGTTTCTTACAACTCGAAAGTAATGTCATTCTCAGTGATTAAGACAAATTTGAAAAAATTATGAGATCATACAACGACTAAATATGGTACCCAAAGAAAGTTGAGTCAACTAGTGACTCGGAGATACGTAAAAACCCTCAAAAATGTGAAAAGTTCAAATCTCACGGGTTAAGTCGCCACTAGTGATCTTTAAGGATTTCTTGAGAATATAATTACTCTTCAACTTTTGATTATAGACGTGATAGTGTAAAATTGCCGAGTTTAGGAATTCATGGTGCAAGTACACTTTAAGAGGTATTAATTAATTTATTGTAAAAAGCGTAATTTTTGGGTCAAACACATATATTCCGAGATTTCTAAAAGAGGGATGATAGACAATTCAAGTCATAAATTTTATTTTTAACTGCACAAAAAGTTTAAAATCACTTGTTTCTGAAATTTTTTAAAAGAGGTACGATTTTGGATAAATTTCTCACCCCAAACAAAAGAGAACAACGTCCTCGATGTTTAAAACCATATATAAAAATGAAAAGCACAAGGGAGGAAAGATATTACCATAATGAACCGCTTATGAAATTGTACCGCACTCTGGAGCATAGATGAAACCTGAAGAGCAAATGTGATACAAAAAAGACGTACAAGCCTATAAAGCATGTGGAAATCATTGGGTGGTGTGAAACACCACCCCCCAAGCAGGATAAGACTCATACTCAGAAACGATGAATAATGGGCTGCCTCCCGGTAGCGCTAAGTTTAACGTCTTCAGCCAGACCGAATTAGTCTCACCCTAAGGATAGGAACTAGGAAAGTATAGGTGGCAGAAAAAATTGGGTGATGAGAATCACCCCCAAACAAGACCGAAGCGTCAGTCTTATTGGAGAAAGGCTAAAGAAGAGGTCAATGCACTTGTATAGCGAAGTGCATCACTCGATGCAAAGCATCAGTGGACCATGGGTGGGTGGGTATTAGGGTAAGGAGAAGGGTAAGGGTGAGGGTGTATAGGCAACGATCACGGGCCTTATTGAGCGTTAAGGTGAGGGCAACAAGGGCCCTATAAGAATGGTGCTCAAGTTGGTGGGGGAGGCAAAATGGTTTGGCAATAGTGAAGGGGTGGGCCTCATAGAAGGTGCACGACCATTCTATAAATGGACGATGATAATGGTCGCACCATGACACACCAGGGAGCTGTCGATGGAAAACATCAACACCACAAGGTAGTGGTGTGCATAAAAGAATAAGCTCGGTGTCACGAAAGATTAGAGTAGCACAAATACTCTCATAGAAAGTAGTGTCAATGAAAAATGCACAAATCTGATCATGGAGTTCTAGGGTGGAGGATGGATGTAGGTGAGGACCTAAATACGTAGATGGGAATAGGTGAGGTGCAATAACAAGGTCCAACCCAAGTGGTGGGGTGGAAGGGATAGTGGGTGGATCGGGTGGGACAAAGGATGGGGGAAGATGATCCAACTCACGAGTAGGAGAAACACACTCCTCATAAGGCTCAGAGTGAGCCTCAAAGGTACGCAAAGGAGGACATGTGAAAGTGAACGAGGGAGTGATCAACTTATCCACTAATGAGGCACCATCCGAAGTGGTGGAAAAATATAACGAGGCTTCCAAATCCGAGATAGATGAATTAACATTAATATCGGACTCAACGGGAGTCAAGCATGGTGGGTCAGTATCCATATCCAAAGCGATAGAAACCATATCAGATTCAATATCAAGAAAATGGTGAGAAATCGTATCCGGAGCTAACCTAGGATGAAGTGGTTCCTTAGGAACACACGCGGTGGGCTCAGTAGGTGTAGGCTCGAACATAAGTAAGGATTCTATGGAAGGGGAAAGACAAACCACAATGGTGGGTTCGAGGGGATAGGGCGGGGTGGGCTCAGTCTCACAATCAATGGATACATCAACACAATTGTCAACTTGGGGCCCGGACCACGGGGTGGTCTCAATGTCGAGATTCTCAGGATGATAGGGTTAGTCACACTCAGAATTAGTGGCACAAGACGACACATCATCTTCCCACGCCAGGGCAATAATGGGTTGACTTGGGGTGAAATCCGACTCGTTCGCACACTCAAATGCAGTAAACCTGTGTTCAAGCCGTTGAAGGGCTTCATTTTGAGATTGAAGAGTGTGCGCAAACTTATGTAAGAGTCTCTCGAGTGCGGATGTGCAAGGTGGTGGGAAGATGGCGGTGGGTGGAGGCGGTGGGTGAGGCGGACACAACTCGCTAGAAATACTAGGATGTGGAGAATACTCATATGAAGTGTGTGAAGTAGGGTCGAGTGTAGCATTCACGGGAGAACCATCTCCGTGAGGGACAAAAGTGTGATTAGCATGAGGAGCATATGAATGGGAATGATAGGTATGATGTGCACGAGGTGGCGATGACAACTATTGGAAATCATAAGGATCCACAACATGGCGTTGGGATTCATATTGCATGGAAGGATAATCATGCCTCCATGAATAGCTCAGGTACTCATACCCCTCGACATTAGATATGTCGTGACAATACGTCGAGGGTGGGTCCAAAACAGTGTCATAGGGATACAGATGTTCGAAGGTGGATTAAGATGGAGAGAATATAAATGGACACTCATGGGACAAGTGATTGCTAAGAAAGTAGTGTGTGCACGACGAAACATATGATGGGTTGACACTCGTCACCGGAGGCGGTGGAAGATGAGATGTGTGCATGGATGACATAGGAGTATCAACGGTGTGCGTTTGAGAGTTAAAGCCCTGAATTAATGAATCAAGGGTCGATTCGGGATTATCATCAAGCAAACTTCGAGAGAATGTGAAATGGCCAAAGTATTCCCATAAAGGACGTTATTCAACCATGACAAGAGGAATATTTTTCGATTTTTAAATATTTTTCAAAAGAAAAGAATTTTTTTGTGATTTTTGAAAATAAGAAAAGAAAAATCTTTTTGGTATTTTAAATATGGGAAAAAAATCTTTTTGGGATTTTTAAAAATATTTAAAAAAGAAAAGAAAATATTTTTGGTATTTTTCGGAAAATGGGAAAAATTGGACTCTTGATTTAGTCGAACTAACTAAAATCGACTACCTAAAGAATGGAATTGGACACAGACGAGTCAAGAAAAAATCCTAACGAGCACGTAGCCAATTATTATCTTCAAAATTAGTGAGAGGTGTAGTCAAATTTTAATTAAGTCCGCGGGCGACGAAAATCACGGAATTTATCTTTGTGATCTCCTCGTGCAAAAATGTGTTCCTACGGGGCTAGCTAGTTGATTGGTTTTAAATTTAATGACAGCTAGTGTAGCACACAATGGATAAGCGTGTGAGTCGGGTGATGAAATCCCTTCTCGTTTTAATGATCGGGTTCAGGTCTTATGTAAATTAATTCATCAAAACATTCAATTTAAGTGCGATGCATAAATTAAAAGCACACAGGAGCAATTAATCACACAAAAAATGAACTCGCTGGCAGGAGAGTCGCGAGGGGTAAAAAATTGTACCTCCCACGGTTTTTACACACATGGGGTGAAGGCCGAGCTGAGTCGACCAGGGGGAGATTTCGCCTATCTCAGTCGTCCCTGGGAGTCCTACCGACCCAAAGTAGAGAGGCTTCAAAATTCTCGCCTTGGACGCCCTCTCTCTACCTTGTTCAATTTTCCTTTTCGCTTTTTTTTAAAGGAATAATTATTACAAGAATAATATGGTGTCAAAATGCACCAAAATAAATACACAATCTTCAAAAATCCTATACAACCAGTCTAAGGAGGAGGGAGGAGGAATAATAATTAAAACTAAAAAATAAAAATTAGAAGTCTTCAATTGCTTCCAGGCCAAGAAAATGGCAACGACGCCATTTGATAAGAAGCTTTTTGCGTATGTAACATTGTAGTGCAAAAGTCACTCTCAAAATTCCCTTAAGTACCTACAAAACTTGACTAAAAATAACTCGTATTGCGTTAAGTACGGGTATCAATCCAACTTCTAAGGTGAAACAATTAATGTGAAAACGTGCAATTCCAATTTTTTTATATAAATATTTTTTTTATTTTTTTATTTTTTAAAATAATTTCAAGGGAAAAATTAACTAACAAATGTTAAATTATAAAATGACTAAATAATGAAAAAATTATGCAACCAAGTGTGAAATATGTGAGAAAGTCAAGAGATGGGATTACACTGTATTTTCAATTATTTTAATTTCTCAATTTATTAATTTGAAATATTTCGAGATAATATTAAATCGATAATCTAACTCTCGTTAAAATTATAAATTTAATAAAATCTTTTTCAGAAAATTAATTTAAAAATGTCACACGATGGAAAATTAGGACTCATACTATTTTCAGAAAATTACTCGCTAGGATCAATTTAACGAAAACAATAGCAATCTTCAATTTTCAACACCGAATTAACATTCAAATTTAGAAAAAAAAACCTATCTCTAGTTCGATTCCTAAATTCAAACATTAATTCGTTTAATTAATTTACTAACTCTCGTTACATAACTTAATAGGTGACAGTTAAAAATTAATTTACCTAGAAATATAAAATTAATGAAACCAATTAATTAAATTAACATCATTCGCAGTGCATCCCACCCCTCGAACAGGGTGTTTAGACAAACATTCTCATGTGTGCATAAACAACAATAAATAATATGTCAAGAAGGAAATAAATTGAAAAGAGAATGTAGAAATACAATACGCAATTTTTTCCACAAATTTGTCTTGAAATGCGCTTTGACATGCGTCCAACTTCTTCACAATTTTCAGCACTTGATTACAAAAAGAAGAGTAGAAACTAAACCTAAAAATTATTCTAAATCTAAACTAATTTTTTTGTATTTTTCTGAAAATTTTTTATGACCCTAAACTGTACATAATATACAATCTCTTTTTCTCTCTCCGCGTCTCCCTGTTTTTCTGTATCTGAGAGTCTTTTTTTATAACCTACGAAATGGTTCCTGGAGAGATTTGAGGGATTTCAAAAAAATCAAGTCAAAGTATGAGTTAATTGGAGGGATATGCACGTGTATTTCTTTGGGTAAAAGGATAAGGGTTTGTTTCTATTTTAAAGGGATTTGGCAGGTGACATAAACATTTTGGCTTTGGAGGTTTGGGAAATGGGTTCGTAAGGTGGATCGGGTTCAAGCGACGGGCTTGGGTATGGACTGGTGCCGAATTTTGGGCGCGGGTTAAGCAAGGTCGGGTCCAACAGGTTTAAGGTGGATTGGGGTGAAGGATTTTGCAGTAGGTCGCCGGTGGCAGCGGTTCTGGCGCTTGGTTCGTGGGATCGGGTAAGAGGTCGGGTCCGGGTTTTGGCCGGAGATGGCCGGCGGTAGGGGGTGGAGCGGTTTGGCAGACCCACTTGGGTGAGGGGAGGTCGTCGGCTGGTAAGGGTATGGGGGTTGGCTCCGGAGCCTGAGATAGGACTGCAGGTGGGTTGGTTTTTGGATTTAGATGGGTCAGGTGTTTGTATGGGTTAAGGGGAGTGAGGTAGCAGGTGTAAGGTGTAGTGGGTTTATTTGGGTTTTGGTTATGAAGGGAGGTGAGAGAGTGAGTGGGTTGATGGAGAAGATGATGGGGTTGTAGGTTTGTGTGTGGTAGGTTGTAAAAAGTTAGGGTGAGGGTGAGGGTGAGGGTGAGTTGAGGGTTGTCTATGTGTGAGTGAGTTGTATGGGTGTTATGTGTGTGTGTGTGTGTGTGTGTTTAAGTTTGGGGTTATTTAGTGTGTGTGTAATTTGTACCCCTAAAAATGACACAATAAATATATATATATATATAAAAATGACACAATAAATATATATATATATAAAACTAACAAAACTAACAAAACTAAAAAACTAAAAATAAAATACTATTCTAAAAATAAAATAAAATAAAGACTCAAATAAAAAAATGAAATTAAAAAGAAATAAAAATAAAAATCTATTAAACGAAAAATTAAAATCCTAAAAATGTAAAATCTAAAAATAAATGAAATCCTAAAAACTAATCCTAATAAAATAAATTAAAGATTAAGAATTAAAAACTAATAAAAATCAAAATCAAAATAAAGAAATAGAAAAATTGGAAATAAATCCTAGAAATTTCTAAATAAATCCTAAAAGGAAAAATGACTCAAACTAAAAATCTAAAAATAATAAAAGGCACAAACTAACACACACCGGCTCGGGGAATGGTCTGGGCTCGGTGTAGGCTCGAGTTTGGTTCGGGACATTGGATCATATCAGGGCAAGCTCAGAATGGACTTCTCACTTCACGGTCTCTTTGGATTTCTTCGATGCACGCTTTTGACCGCTTATGTGTCGCAATTGCACTGATTTAGCATTATTTGTACCGTAACTGCGTATTGACCTGAAAAATAAATAAATACAAACATAAGGTCATTTTTATTAAAAACGAGCGACTAAAATGCATATATTCGGGTATCAATTATATACTTTTGGGTGCTTATCATGCCTCCTGGGGTCCCCAAGTTTCCCTTGCCTCTACAGAGTGTCGCAGACACTCCATGGACCGATAGGCTCAAACCAGCTTCGAAAAGATCACAACACCACCTTCCATGGTGTCAAAAGAAATAAGCCAGTTATGTCCAGTCTCCACTGCCAACATCTTGCTAACTACTTTCCTCCACAACCACTTCATACAATCCCCGGGGATATGCCAAACTCTCCCAACAGACTGAGAGGGACGGACGCCGATGCTCCCACAGAGAGACAAGCAGCAGACGCAGGCGCTCGGTCAAATCTTCTACCAGAAAGAAATTTAGTGTCCAAAGTGGCACGACATGTGCCAAACCAAATTGGCATAGAAGCCGCCAAGGGAAATAGAAAGAGGTCTATCTGAGACCAACCAGCCGCACATATGAGTATTCTCCCAGCTCTAGAACAAGCAGCAGCTGTCCCCTCCAAGGCACTGACCAGTATAAATTTCGAGCCCCATGCTCCACAAACTAATTCTCCTAGCTCGTAATATCCAGTCTAACATAGAAAAAGTGACGCGAAAAGAAGTTGGGTACAACCGACAAAGGATATTCTGGAGGAGTCACTAGGCGGAGTCTTTCAGACAACCACATGAAAAGCATCACGGGGCTACCCCATAGGAAGTCAGAACGACCTTCTCGCCATGCATCCAGACCATTCAGGGTCTCCGCCAGTATCACTGCTGCAGGATTATAACGGTATGAAATCCATGAAGTAATGGATGCAAGTTGGGGATCCACCAGCAGTTCCCCAGTCACCAGCAGTAATTTTGAAACCAAGCCCAGAGCAACGGCTCCAGCATATCCAGCATCGCCATATTCCTGCAAATGCACGGACTGCAACACTGCCGGGAGGGAAATCATTCCTTCAGCAACCAGTGATCTAAACGCCGAAGGCGAAATGCGAAGAAGCCCAGCCAGAAAATCCCTGGGAGAACGGAAAAATTCTGGTAAAGCTGCAAACAACACTGGGATTTACCCCCAGCATGACAGAAAATTCCTCATAGATAGGACAAACTTCATCCAACCCAAAGCGGAATACATGGTCTTCGGGTTACCAGAATTGTACCGCCACCATCAACATGTTCCACTCAATGGGCTGATTGTGCCATAAAGAAACTCGACGCATGTTAAAAGCATCATAGTCGACATTATAAGAGCACATCACTTCCAAGGCTTCGAGGTAGTTTGCAAACTCAATGCTACCAGGGAGAGCCATCTTGCAAGGCTAAGAGATAGTAGGCAAGTAAGTAAGAATGTGAAGGTGTGGGGGAGACACCCCACCCCTACTCTTTTTATACATGAGAACCCTCATAAGAGACACAATCCCTGCAAAAATCAGAGGGAATCCTACCCCACAAAGTACCAAAGGATGAATAGGGCACTAATCAAAGATTTGAATTGATGGGACTGGACTTGACTACCGATAGGAAGGACAAGGTGCTTGCCGATCGGCAACCCCCTACTCTTGGAAATTTTCCTTTTTCCACTTTTGTCAAAAATCCGAAAAACCCAATAAAAATAAATTAATATTCTCAACAGAATTTCAAAAATCCTCTTACATCCCTATATGATTTCCCATTTTTTACTTTCCTTCAAAATCGCAAAAACACCACTTTTTACAGTCTCAGCAGCAAAGTAAAAAGTGCATGTGCATACATTCACTCATTCATCATTAACAAAAGATAATAAAAACTCCATTGCATTGCATATATATTTGTTCTTCTGTGTTACATCAAATTTTGCATGAAATAAAAGAAAAGCAAAAAACAAAGGAACTCAGCCCAAACCCACATCATCTCTCTCTCCCTTCACCCCTATCTCTAAGAGCTTCCACCCTTGCGACTGGCTCTCTTTCCCCTATGGCGAGACGATGCATCATCGCTAACCGAGCCCGAGTCCTCCCCGAACGAAGTAGACGACACCAAGTAAGAAGGAACCGGGACCGCATCCCGAATATGGGCAGTCGCCGAAAATATCAAGTCTCTAATGTCCCTCAGGCAAGTGGTCGACACCCGAACTTGCTGCAAGTAAAAAGCAAAATCAGTATCAAAAGAGGAATCAAAACAGAAAAGGAACCAAAAAGAGCAAGAAGATATACCACAGGACGAAGAACCTCCTCGATCAAACCCAACTCCTCCGGATCCATCGCATGAGGAAGGTACAACATAGGCACCATCCCTCCATCAGCTCGCCGAATGTTGTACGAAGGAGTGTGCAATCCCCCGAAAGGAACCTCTGAAGTCGTCGCCGCCGCCGTCGTCGCCGGACCACCGCCGTTGCGAGAGGACTCCACCGCCCGACTCAAACCCGTAGGAAGGAAAGGCAAGGCATCATATATGTTGGGCACCATCAACCAGCTTGTCACAAAGTCCATATAGTCATACGGCGCAACAATATCAGTGTACAACAAGTAGGACTCGCCGATCATCGTCGCGATCCTCGCATCCTCCGGCATCAACCGCTCCCGCCTCATGGACATAGGAGGCTGCGCGGGTGGCACCACCACCTCCTCCTCATCAATCTTCCGAACCACCCACTCCCCGAGATACCAAGAATGGCCAAACACATGCGCCAGTAAGCACTGCATCAGTGCGTTCACCCCGATCACCCTCGTGTCCTGAATGGCTGTCCCCCATGGATAAAAGTTCACTTGAAAATCCCCGAGCAAGCATAAGTCAATACAGAATTAGAACATGCCAAAACCAAGACTAAAAAGGAAAGAGTCTTACCCTACCACTGGTCAGGCCATTCAAGACCTGACGCACTACCTTTAGAACGAAAGATCCCTTCGACTACCAATTGGCCTTCCGCCATCTATACAATCGGTAAAAGTTCCCAACAGTCTCGTCCTTCAGAGCGATCAGCTGGGTATTGCACCCAATCACCTCATAGAACCAAGTCTACCAAAGACAGAAATTCATAATAAAAAAAGAGACGCATAAGGAAATTGCGAATGCATGAAAGGAAAATGCGCAAAATTAAAGGATACCTCGAGGAGATACGTGGCTCCAATAAAAGTTTGCCGGAAGCACCGGCAGAATGCATCCAAAGAAAAATATAGGGTCTCCAAAGTCAGGCTCCCCCAATCATAGATAGGGATGTTCGAAAACGTTCTCAAGTACGGCAAGAACCACAAGTGGACGACGTCACCGCTCGATGCCACCATAAAGCCTCCCAGCACTAACAAAATGAATAACCGGGCCATTTGCCTCACTTGCAGCCCATCCTACACATCGGCCACCCTACCCAGCAGGACATCCTTCAGCAAGGAGAGACAGATGGAATCCCCAGAGACTATCCTACCTACGTCACCAAGTGTCGCACGCACTGCCTCCGGCCTCACCCGCAAAGAGCGATCCACCTCTATCTGATCTCCATCACAATCCAGCCCCAACAGCTGCTGCACATCTATAGGAGTAACCGTCATCTCCCCGAAGCCAAAATGGAAAGTGTGGGTAGTATCCCACCATCTCTCCCCCAAAGCGCACAAGACCGCTGTCGATCGAGGTGTCTCATCTAACGTAGACGCCAACCTCCTAAAATCTGCTGATGATACCACCCAATGCACCACGAGTGGAAGATGCTCCCATACATCCTTAAGCCTCGTCGTCCCACGGGCAAGCATGTTCTTCAAAGAGATATCAGACTGTCAAAAGGAGAAACCTTGTCAAAATTCAAGAAAGGAAAAATTAGCAAAAAGAGAGAGGAATTCCAAAAGTCAGGTTACTTACATAACCGCCAGGGCTCACCACCTTAGAAGACAGATGACGTGACGGATTCCCGTAGCTAAGTTCACTCATCCGCAACCGGCTCGAATGCATCAAAGGAGTTCTCACTCCCCAAAGCAAGAGGTGCCCTAGCCCTCCACTCCACGTTCTCCTAGTCATCGATAATTAACCATTCCCTATGCCCTGCAGTGCTCACAAAGACGGCCATTTCTTAAAGATCGAAATGCTAGAATGATTTGCAGAGGAAAATCACAGAAAGAAAGAAATCAAAGAGCTATGAAAAATGAAGGGAATTCACCCCCTTTATATAAGATGCTAAGCGTTACGCCGATCGACATTGACCCCTCACCTACCGATCGACACTGTCTCCTTACCTTCCCGAGGCAGTCCAAAAGTTCGTACCACTGCCAAATGGCACCCCCTGCACCATGCCGACCGGCACCCTCTTGAAATTTCGTAAAAAATACCAGAAAGCCCTGAAAAATCCTTAGAAAATTCCTAAAAATCCCAGGAAGGATTTAGAACATTTTCACCAAGAAAATTTTGCATTCCCTCAAGCGAAACCCCCATTTCCCCAGCGGAACTCCAGAAAGTCATTTTCAAAGTCTCCAAAGGACACACTATGTTTTCCCCACCTCATTCCTCGACGGAACCCAAAATCCAATCCTTATCCTCTCTTAGGTTAGAATTAACCTCGGTCTTTGATCTTCACCTTAGTTAGGTCAGAATTGACCTCGATCCTCGGTCGTCACCTCTCTTAGGTAAGAATTGACCTCGGTCGATGGTCGTCACCACTCTTAGGTCATAACTGACCTCGGTCCTAGATCTTCACCTCCACTTAAGCCCACAGAATTGGTTTCGACCCGCAGAATTGGTCATCTCAAATTAAGCCCTCAGAATCGGCCTCGACCCTCTGAATTGGTCATCCTCCTTCAAAAAATCATGCGGTATCTATTCGACGGCTATCATTTATTCCAAACTCACCCGTCGAGAGGCTCTATATACACCCCATTATGTTACCCCCTAAAACTCTCCTTAGGTCCCTAGCACTCCCTTCATCACTACCAACCTGGGTCATACCTCGGGTACTGACTTATAAGCCATCGGGCACTCCCAGGCTCCATTTGACCAAAAGTCAAAGTCTTCAACTCAATCGAGGCTGAATGAATCTCTGAAGGGCACTAAAACCCCATTCCAATGGTCCATCCCGTGCGTTATTCTGACTTACCATGCGGACAAATGACGCATTTCCCCTGAGACTTAATCAGGAGGCCACCGGGCGCTCTCGGGCTCTGTTTGACCTAGGTCAACTCTTCATCTTGACCGAGACTAAATGAATATTTTAAGGGAACTGAATCCCCTTTCCAATGGTTCACTCCATGTGCGATTCTGACTTACGGTATGAACGAACGATCCGTTTTACTCCGAGATGTCACCGAATGTTTCTAGGGCCCGATTGACCAAAGTCAACTCCTCGAACCAGATCAAACTCTTTGTAATGTCTAAGTACATCTCCTAACCTTTCCAACGGTCCCCCCCCCCCCCCCCCCGTGTGAAATTCGAACTTACCATACGAACGGACGATTCATTTGTGTCCGATAATTCCCCGTCCAATGGACTGATAAATGCTTCCGAGCCATATTTGTCCCAAAGTCAACTCCCAAACCAGGGACCGGTCCAAGGGACTTTCAAAGCTCTCTGAATTACCTTTTCAACGGTCTACCCCATGCACGATTCTTATCAACGGTTTACGTTCTGCGGCTGATTTACCAAAAAGGCCAGAAAAATACCGCCAAAGGGCAGGTCTCAGACCCTGCCTATCGACAGTGCGCCTAAACTCACCTGCCGAATGACAGGAACATGTCTATGCTGATCGGAAATGCCCTGGGCTTATAAAAAGGAGGCCCTGACCTCACTTGCAAGAGGAGCCCAGATCAGATAGAAATCACTCTCAACAAATCTTGAAAACCTCTTTCGAAGTCAGCGTGATTTCTATACCCAAATCCCTTTCCAACCTTCACTTTTCATCATCCTTTTCATAAAACTTGATGAATTCACTACCCTCCATCATCATCCAAGTCTAAGGGATGCTCTCCGACATTCAAGGCAAGCTCAAGATCTTCAAGAAGGTCCAATTTTCTCAACTCTCTCGTTAAATTCTCATAAAATTGCAATAGCTTATTTTATTACTTAGTACCTTTATTATCTCATCTCACACATCCTAAAAAACTTTTTAGTTTCTAGTATTGCAAATCTCTTATTTTCATATAAATAAAAACCCAAAAAATAAGGAAAATAGGGTTTGCTCATAAATTCCAAATGGGAATTCTCATACTTCTTACACTTCCCTCGCAACTAAAACACTTTTTCCACACGTGCACACACACACACACACACACACACACACACACACACACACAAATAAGATAATATCCGGTTGGATTTATGGGATAACCCCCACCCCTCGTTTTGTATGCGAACTACGTGGACTTTGATGCCTCTATAGGCTACGTAGGCATTTCAGGGTAAAACCCGAGACTCGAGTCCTAGTCTTTACTTTTTCTATCATTTTCCATTTTCCATTTTCTCTAACCTCCATTCTCTTACACTATATATATACATCTATTTTTTGTTCTTAGGGGCGTATCATTCCGTGTGCATTATCGTTCCATCATAATGATTAACGTGAGGATGATCGCGTAAATCTTATTTTCTAATATTATTTTTAAACCTCCCTACGGATGACTCGCTTTACCTCTTCCATGGTACAAGTAAATGATTCCTATCTCCACTATATATACACATAGACACATATCATGGGGAAAATAAAAAGGAAAATAACAAAAATCCATGAGAGACCGAAGGGCGGAATGGGTGCCTAACACCTTCCCATTTCGTAAGTTAGCCTCCGGACGCTTCTCGAATCATTTTGGTTTCGCATGCACCAGTCTGTCTTTGGATGTTGTCCTTTGGGATGGTTTCCCCTTTTCTTTTGTCTGTTTTGAGTAAAATAGACCGGCGACTCTAATCTCTCTACATTCTTTCACCTCACCTCAAAATGACGTATGCTGAAGCGCTCCCGAGAGGGACGCGCGGGACCTGAGGATCCTCCGTCGTGCGGCGAGGATCGGGGATGGCCACACCTATAGCTAAGACACAAAACCTATAACCTATTAGTCGACCAACCACCCTCCTGAGTTATTCGATGATATGTCCACAAAATCTTCTTAGGCTAGGAATCCTTGCGTAGGACCTAGAGTTTTCATGTGACACAATCTTAATATGTTCTGTATTCATATCTATATGTACATATACGTATTATATAATATAATATATATATAAGTTTCATCCCATTGTAATTTATGATAATTTTTTTAAAAACATTGTTTTAATTAGTTTTTTTGTTTATATACTTTGCACACACACCTAGTTCATTGAGCAGTAAGAAAAAAATATTATTTTATTTAAACGTTCTAGATCTGTTAGACCGGAAACCAACAATAAATAAACCTTTGAGGTTTGAGACATGCAAAAAATCTTTAAAATAAGGACAAGAATTAGAGTTTGCTTAAATTGGGAGAACCACGAAAAACCTTAGCTTCCTCAAATCATGGAAGGAAAATAGAGCAACTCATAAATGAGCCCACCGCCCAGGACCACAAAAAACTGAAGAAAAACCACACTTTTGATGTCCATCAGTAGAAAAAACCGAATAGATCTAAAAAAAACAAAATATTAAAGAAAAAAATGAGAGGAATGAGAGAGGTAAGTTACTTGAAAATGCGACATATGGTGATACATATGGTAAGTTACTTGAAACAAACCCAAATCAAACTGTACACAACCTAAGAACGTAAAACCCAAATCAAACCCCAATCAGATACGCAACCTAAGAACGTAAAACCCAAATCAAAATGTACAAACCAAAGTGCCCAAAACAGAACAAAAACCCAAAAAAAACCTCCTGTGTAATGGGTTCCTAGAAATATCTATTGCAAGTTGCTAAAACTGTTAAACATGAACATAAAATTTGAATCAGTTAATAAAAATAAAAATGAATAAATAATTATAGAGTATTCTCAAAATCAAGAGGCAAATATTAGAAATCTCATCATTTTTTACCTCTGGAAGAACTGGTTTCGTGGGAAGTGTTGGTTTGGGTATCACCATGTATTACCAACGTACTTCGAACCGAATTTGAGAAATTTTAAAAACGAAATGTTGGGAAATGTTGGTTTAGGAAAGTAAGTGCTTCTTAAGAGAGAGAGAGAGACTTTTGGGAAATGGAGTCTTCTGGATTTCATATTCGCTTTATTTTTCTTGGAGGTTCTTCTCTTCTTCATCTTAGTCTTCACTCCACTGGGTGATTCCCTGGCAGTATCCGGACACCAATCTTTTCTCCGGTCAAGCTCCAATCCCAAACAACGCCAGCGATCAGTTGAGCTAGTGGAGAGCGGCATGGGTCGAGCTTCGATCACCCTATTGTACCCAGTTGGGTAGGGAGATGAATTTTTATAAAGAGAGGCATGGGTAAAGATTGATTAAGCCGGGTGGAAATGGGAGAAATGGTGGTGGATCGTTGTAGAGAGAGAGAGAGAGAGAGAGAGGTGTAAGAGAAAGGGGTTAGAAAAAGCTTTGAGGGAGAGAAAAAGGGGTAAATCGATATGTGAAAATTGTAAAATACTATTGTACCCATGATTTTGAATTTTAAAGAGAATGGAAAAAAATGAGAGGGTATCAAAAGAGGGGGAACCCAAATTTTTTAAGGGCAAAATAGGCATTGCAAGAAAAAATCCATCTGATGACATCATCAATCAATCTTATGACATACATAAGTTTTCTACTTTATTATATATATATATATATGTGTGTGTGTGTGTGTGTGTGTGTGTGTGTGTGTGTGTGTTTGCATGCATGTGGTTGTAGGGTGTGAGTATCTTTCATTCCGTCCGTTTCTATATTGCTTGCATATTCAAACTAGGCATAGGCTCACACCCTCATGTTATTATGACTGGTTGGGTGTGATTTCGTATTTTAAGGGCGTTATACACGTGAGTACTTCATTCATTTTTATTTTAGTAGCTCTCTTTACATGGGCTTTGGGGTGCTCCCCATGGGTCCCCCATGTAGTTTATTTTTAAGCTGGAATCGTTTGCAAACAAGTGAAATGTTAACTAAAATAAAACTAGACCAGGAATATTATGTAGTATGTTTCATTTCACTTCACACCTAACGCTCGAGTCGGACCGGGTTGACTCGTGGGTAATCCATAAATTTGGATTGGGGCGTTACATCTATTAATGAGCCCAAATTTTGGGCCCTTAAAAATCCCATAATGCTACTCGGAATAGCCCAAAATATTTCCTAAGTGAATACCTTACCCTAGGACCAATTTAAAGTGATAAAAACTCTTAAACGGACACCTGTATCAATTGGAATCAGTTAAACCTCGAGAACAATGTCTCATACAAGACTAGACCAATGGCAATAGCGGACCCCAAGATGAAGATGCTGCGTAAAAAGATGATTCCCCTCATCAAGGTTGTTTGGGATAATAATGCGTTGAGGGAGCTACTTGGAAATTAGAATCGACGATGAGATGAATGTTTGTAATGTCCGAATTTTTATAAATAAATAAAATCCATTTTATGAGAATTTATGAGATTAATTGTGTTAGAATAATCTTATAATTAAAATTAAGAAGGAAAAATGTTTTGTACCTCGTTACGCGTGTTAAATAAGTTTTATATTTTAATGGGGATTACATAAATTAATTGAAATATTTATAATTATTTATGTATTACAATATCATAAGGATACAAGAAGGAAATTCGAAGAAAAATAGTGATGATAATAATAATAATAATAATAATAATTAAATAAATAAATTGATTAGTTTTTTGTTCAAAAAATAAAACTTCTTTCAAATTATTTAAAAATACCAACAAGGGTAAAATTAAATTCTGACAATATTCCCTTCTTTGACAACATCAAAAAAATCGTTTAGACCCCCTTATGGGTATGTTTCTGTCCAAAATTGTCACCTACTTTTGCTTCTTTTGAGTTATTAACTTTTTGCATAATTAAGGGGGCAAAGAAACAAACCCTCATCAGATTTTTTGGCTTTGTTATCTAGCCTCCTACCCTATTATACTTAGTGGAACCATTATTGATTAATGGGATGGTCATTAGGATGGGTTTGGAGACTTTAAAAAGGGGGAGAATGTGAGAGGTTGTCCTCACAAATCCTCCTCAAATCCTTTTGAGTTTGGACAACCCTTAGTAATAATTTTAAATCTTCTCTCCTTGCTCAAAATTAGTAACCAAAGTTCTCGATACTCTCTCCATATATCAAGTTTGTAAGATAACTATTATACCTTTCAATTAGTAAGGTTTAAGGAGGGTATTAAGGGTATTTATTTGAAGAAGAAAGCTTCGGAGTAACTTGGATGTAGGAAGTTTATTTGGGTTTTCTTTCAACCTCTTCATCAAAGGAATTTATTTCTTCAAGCGGTAGGGGTTCAATACTGTTTTCAAGTTTAAAATCAAGCATGCTAGTTATATGTATACATTATGTACGATATACATGACTGTTTATCTTATTACTACTATATATGAATATAAGTTGATAAAGATAGGATAAAATGGTTAAAATTTGAAGTTGGAATTGAGTTAAAATTTCAGAATGTTTAAGGAAGTTATTTCTTATGAAAACCATATTTAAACTAGTTATTTCATGTCCAATATTAAGTTGAACTTGGTTAATAAATTACAGGATGCATATATGGATTTTATGGGTATAGAGCCTTACATTCATGAACATAAAATAATGTGGATGGGATAAATGGATATAGTATGCTGAAAATACATTTAAATAAGCCTGGAATATGAAATAATAATCTTGGAAAAATCCTTATATTAGTCACATAAAATGACACTACTTTGTGTGGCAAAAGTTTAAGAAGTTTAAGAATTAATGGACTAAAAGTGAAAATAGTAAAGTGTTGAGGTTTAAATAGTAAATATAATAATATTTACACATAAAATGACAATGATAAATTCCAAAAATGATAAGTTTTCAATTTGTTAGAGTAATCTTGAAATGTCAAAAGAATAATCTTGAAATAACAACAATAAAGGGGTTGGATTTTATGTGGTTAAAATTCATATTTACTAAAGTAAAACTGCAAAGAAGCAATTTTTTGGTAAAAGGTATAAAAAGAAAGTTTACGACTATGCATGAATAGTGAAAAGTATAATATAATGTGAAACTTAGAAATAAAATGTGTCGGGATTTGTCTTATTCAGGGTATTTGCCCTCATCGATCGATAAAAAGGAAATAAAAGAAAAAATGTTTAAAAGTGAATAAGAAAGAGAGAAAGGAAAAAGTGATACAAAGATGTAACAAGTAAAATACCCACTGAGGGAAACGGAAAATTTAAGAAGGCCCCGATCTCTAGGACACGTCTTAATGCTACGACCCTAAACAATTGATCAATAGCATATTCTGACACGGCGAGAGCAGGTGAAAGACTGTATAACCCTCATGGATTGGTACCCCAATTAATAAAGTGATAAAGATGATTTTGAGAACGATGCTCATTAATCTAAATGCATGTTTATGAAACAACTTGGAACAATGTGTAATTATGTTAATGATTAAATTAAAGAGATATAGGTATAGTTAACAAGAATAATTAAGTGTGAGTGGACTTATCACCCGGGTTAAATGGTCAAAACGTCAATTGCATGTCACGTTATATTTTGCATGAGAACACTTAATCAAATGATTGATGACTTAATAATTGATAAAAACATACTTTATATGTATAAATATTCTTTGTACATATAACTCTACTAGTATTTCTCCTACTAGGCGCACGCTCATACCCCACCATTTGCTAGACCCCCCAGGTACTTCGGGAAAAGATAAAGGCAAGGAAACCTTAAGAGACAAGGTAAAATTTACGCGCCAGTAGAGTTCTGTTTACAATTTACTTTAAATGTGTATCTTTAGTGGAAGTTTTGTTTGATTGGATTTATTTGGAACTATTTGGAAGTATTTTAAATTTGGCTTGTAATATGACAGGATGACCTAGACTTTCTTAAATTGTTATTTATCCTATGAAGTAGGCAAAACTCTTTTATTTTAAGTGTCCTTATAAATTTAATAAAGCATGGCATCATTTCATTAAATAGATTTACTGAATTTTTTGGAAAAAATGTGAAAGAAAGATTTTATTTCAAAAGGAGGATTTTCTTAATAGAAATTAAAGTATAGAAAAGTTTTTCGCATTGACCCCCAGAATTGGAGCGTCATAACTTGGTATCAGGGAATAGGTTACGTGTATGTCGGATAGTACACTTACAATTTATTGTCCTTTAAATAGTAGTTCTCTATATTCTATCATATTGTAAACTACCGTTCCCTTTTTACAATGACTACACGTAGAGGTGGCAGACCTACTGGTGGAAACTCCAACGAGTTCCGCCAAATGATTCAAGTAGTCGGGAAACTAGATGACTCTATCCCAATAGCACCAGGTTAACGGTAGATCGACACATATCAATAAGGCCACCACAATACTTAAGGGGTTCAGGAAACTCAACCCCCTTCATTAAGTAGTGCTGCAGGGCCTAAAAAGGTCGACGAGTGGTTACAATGTGTCACTCCTATATCGGGCCATGTGGCTACATTTTCATTTACAAACCAGACCCAAAAATGATGGACGTCCAATCAAGTCAATATGAATGGATTAGTCCTTTGGGATGACTTTAAGGCGGTCTTTCAGGACCGATACTTCCCAAAAGCTTATCATGATGGGAATGGGGATGAATTTCAAAACTTGTTCCAAGGAAAGATGACCGTTAGAGAGTATGAGGTCAAGTTTGAAATCCTGTCAGACTATGATAAATTTATAATAGGAGATGAGAGGGAGAAGACTCGCCTTTTCATCAAGGGTCTCAACCCTTCCATCTGGAGTCTTATCATTGGCCAGGATGTTCACAATTTTTGGGAGACATTATACAAGGCCATCAGAATCGAGTTGGAGTATGAAGATGAGAGACTGATTAAAGAGAAGAAGAGAAAGTCTGGTGTTGAGAAAAGAAATAGTAGAACAAACTTTTAATGAGCATCTAACGAAGTGGTCTTTGTTTGACAGAACAACTCTCATTGGAGGTTTATTGGAAGGTTGATCGAACGAAATAAGCCTTTCGTTCGAATGAGATTCGACCTTATTAGAATGAAACCTTATTTTCATTCAACCGAAGTCCTATTTTCATTTAAATGACATTGCCGCCTCAAAAAATGTGTTTTCTTATAAAAAAAAAGGATGCTTTTGCACTATTTAGACAATTATTTTGGAAAAAAATCAACTTCTATACTTGCACAAAAAGTTTTCTACCTTTTATTTCAAACAAACACATTTGTTTTCCAAATCATACATCCTTGAATATGATTTATTGAGTTTTTTCAAACCCAATTTCTATACACAACATCAAACCCTTCTAGAGATTTTTCTAAGGCTGACTTTTGAGGATTTTCCACTCTATGGTTGAAGACAAAAGGATTACGTAATCCCGAGGTTAATTGGTGGATACTGAGGGAAGAGATGCTTTTATGGACGGTACTAAACTATGCCATATATGTTGATTCTTTGAAGACCTATGCATTATATTTAGTGGAGATCTAAATAGTCTGTAAGTCATTGAGTCTATTAAACTCTTTAATAGTGCTAAAATCTACGTTTAGCCCGAAAGGGATTTTTTCTCATATTCTTCTTCTGTTTATTTGGTTTGATTGTGTGATTGGATATAATTCTTTTTTACTATACATTGCATGCACATCTAATTATAATCAAGATAAAATTTGGTTGAAAATTGGACCTTTGTCTGTGTAACCTAAGATACAAGTGATTCCATATATCCCCTGTTGTGTTTGCATTTTCAAATTGGTATCAGAGCAAGTTACACTAAGTTTTAGTGCAACCTCATTCAATCTTTCGATGGGTCTGATTATTCTTATTATAAAGATTGAATGAGGTTGGCTTTGAAAGCCATTGACGAGCATGTCTGGCTTGTTTGTGAAAGAGGGTGGACACCACTCACGGTGACTAATGGCGACATCATAAGTCCTAAACGTGTCACCACTTGGACAGAGGAAGAAATAAAATGGAGTAGTTTTAACACACGGTTTAAATGCAATTTTGGGAGCCATCACCCCTAACGAGTTCTGCTGCATCATGACGTAAACCATATCTGAGGAAGCGTGGAATATCCTCCAACTCACTCATGAGGATACCAACACTATGAAAGATTTTAAGCTTCAAAATCTCACCACACAGTTTGAGACCATTACTATTCTAGAGGTTGAGTCATTTAATGAATTTTATGCACAATTGTCTGATATCCTTGTGGAAACGATTTAGAGATCTCTCCCATCCTAATTTATGTTCCATCCCAATTTATTCCATACGTCACTATACTTAATTGGTTGGGAATTTTAGATACAGTTAGGTTAGAAGAACACATAGTATACCTGTAAACTATTGAGATTCATATGCTTTCCCAAATTTTTAAGCCAAAGGAAAAGGCATTTTCTTTAAAAGTTCAATCTAAAAAGAAAGACGAGATTTTGTTTGAATTCGAGTATTTTTTTTATCTAGATGATCTTGCCCTTTTTGAAAAAAAATTCAAACAATTTCTCAAGCTAATAAAAGAAAATACTTCCAAAGAAAACAAAAGTTTTGTGAAAGGTAAAAAATCTAAATCGTGTAAGAAAAGTTTTGAAAAAATAAGAGGAGAATAACCTAAGAAAGATGAGGAGATATGTTATAAGTGCGAGGATAAGGGTCACAAAACTCATGAGTGTGCTACGAGGTTCAAAAGACAGGGCAAGGGTAAAGTTTCCTTCAATGACACCCTTAGTGATAGCCATGTCGAGCCAGAGGATTCAGGGGACGAATCACCGCATGGACATAACTTCACCACGTGCATGGATAGTCATGTTGGTACATAGAGCATGTCTAACGCCAATGAGGATGTTTCTAAAGCTGATAACCTCGATAGTGATTCTAGTCATTCTAGGAAGAGTGAAGGAGATGACGATTTGAGTGAGTGAGAAAGTGACCTTTAATGAGCTTACATCGAGATCTATGACGAGTCCTTTAAAATGAAAAATAAAAATAAAATTTTGGCACTTAGGGTGTTAGCTTTACAGAAGGATTTTAGAGAGTTGAGAAAGAGCGAGTCCTCGGTAAGAGTCTCTTTTGGAGAGAGAGTCATTTTTATGGAAAGGAAAAATGGTGACTTGAACAACAAAGTGGCTAGTCTTACGAGCTGTCTTCAATCTTAATTAGAGACTCATAAGAAACTTAAATCCCTTATTCCCTAAGTCGAGAAAGATCTTGAATGTTTCCGAGAGGTCAAGGTTACTGTAGAGGAGACATTGAAGAAGGTTGGAAACATGTTCCTCGGTCCCGCTTTAGATTTTATGGATATGCATGGAATAGGTTAAGATGGTGCATCCACTTCCTATGCCGCATCGAAACTGGTTCCAAAATATGTGATAGATCATTATGAGCCTTGACCAAAACCATAAAAGAAAGTTCAACCAAAATAATTGAACCATGGTAGACTCAAACAAGCCTACCCTTGCACCTATTGTAAAAGTAGAGGTCACCTTAGATAATTTTGCTACAAGTTAGGGAGAATTAAATGTACACATTATGTTGTGCACCGCTATAGCAACATTGCTAGTCTTAAAGAGAAAGTTGAGTTCCTAGTGGCGACTTCTCAAAGATTAATAGAAGAATTTTATATGATATCTATGCCTCTTAAGAACTCTTCAAATACTACGACTAGAGACGGCAACCATAAGGGAAAATAAAAGGTTACCTCCACTTGGGTACCTAATCAAGACAAGAAAGTCCTTATTGCTCATATTTCTTTGAAGGTTCAAAATACTTCCTAATGAATTTCGATTGTGGCTTCTTTGGGTACATCACAAATGACAATTCATATTTAACTGACCTTATAGATTACTGGGAAGGCAAAGTCACATTTGGATATAGGAGTAGGTCTAGTGTTTTAGGTCGTGGTTGTATTGAGAAACCCATATTTCTTAAAATCGATAGTGTGTTGTACTTTGCCATGAAAACTTTATGATAAAGTTTGACCCGGTCCTAGTATAACGTATATGATCAATTCAATGAAATATTACTACAAGGAGTGAGGACCGAAAATAATTACTATGGGATTATTCCCAAGTATTTCTTTGTGTGCAATAATTCCTCGACCTCCTCTATAGACTGTAACACCCTGCGCAATTCGGACAACGAGGTGGCTAACCACCGCGGCCAGACTACGTCAAGCACTACTAAATAAATACCATTCTGAGCATGTGACATATATGAGACATATAAAATCAATCCACAAGATGGATAATAACCAATCCTAAAGAATAATAGTTCTTTAAAAACAATCACATGCTAAACTCCAATTAAATCCAATCCCCAAAATATGAATTAATTTTAAAATTTGAAAAATCAGCTGATTGTAAATACTCTACCTGAAATCCTTAAACAACTATGGAACCGAATGGCCCAACAAAATCGAAATGAAGTCTCATAATGAAATACGACGGAAAGAAAAGTCTAAACTAAATAAGGAGTAAATAAAAGCAACTCAAGTTGCATTTCCAATCGATATACGATAAATCCTAAGCAGCTACTCTAGCACTAATACCTAAAAATGTTAGTCAACGCACGAGGTCAGAGCCCCGAGCATGAATACACACTACTCCCCTCAAATAGGGTTCGTGAACCCAGACAATAGCATTATATGAAATAAATATCATAATAGAGTATTTTAATTAATACGAGATAATTAAACACAAGAAAGGTAAATTACCAACCACCCCCAAGGAGTCTTATAAAATCACACCAATATCATTTTAAATATCCCACAGTCCCCGAATTGTTAATTTAATTAAATCAACCTAAATTATCATTATTCTCACTTTTTATTATGATGGTCCTCCCACCCCGGGTGGTAATTTCCATCAAAGTTTAACACTTCCCCTTGTCAAAACGATCGATAATTCATTTAAACTTTTGATCCCGTAATTTGACAAGGTTTCACGTATAATACGACATAAAATGTTGGCTGGCCCATTTAAACTATCGTCCCTCGCTATTTACGTCGCCCATATTTTAATACCCGTCTTATTATCTTATGTATTAATTCTCAATTCTCAATTTCACATTTATCAAATCACCCCACCATTTTTATCGACGTGAGATCCTCAAAATACCCCTTAGTCCCATACCTAAGGGTCCCCAAGTATACATACGTCCTATCCTACATATAGGATGAATCACTAAGAGAAACCCCGTCCTAGTCTCATGCCTAGGCTAGCGAAATATCGAAATAACATAAAAATTTGTCTCACCTCGAAATATAAAATCCACATGAATTTAGACTAACTAGTCTCATACCTAGTAAGCATCCTAAAATTGGGTTGAGCAATATACTATCCAAAAGCCCCTCATCCCCGTGATGGCAAATGTGAATAAAATAAATCACACAAAACACAATTCATAAGAATAACATAACAATTAATCATAAAGGTCCCAATTCAATTTAATTCAATGAATAACACCGTTGTCGTTTTCAACATAATTATTTACGTTCAAGAATGTTAAATTAATTAACATGCGACAATATTCAATACGTCATAATCGTTCTCTTTTATAAGCCATCCAATTTTTGTAAGTGTGAGCGCGTACCAATAACGACATAAAGAATCCCATAAAAATTCTACATGAGAACCTACACCCAAAGCCATAAAAACCCCAAAATCTAACTTACGCACACAAGGGTTTCAAAGATTTAATCATATTCTAAATTTTCATAAAAATAGTCCCAAAATTTGGTGTCCACTTTCTCTAATTAAGTTGCTAATTGATTGTAATAAAAACATATGATTAAGGGTTTAGTCGACACTTAAAACGCATAATACTAAAGGAAATGAATAGAGTAGTCATGCCTGAATGATGATTGATTTAAAAATCTGATTAGAAATCTGGATTCCTCTCAAAAAATTAGCAAAGAGTTGTTCTTGGAAAAACTTGATTAAACTCCAGTTAAGCCTACAAAACTTATGATAAAAACTTGATTAAGTTGGAGGTTGAAGATTGTGGTGGAGAGGAAAATATTTTGGAAGATCTCTGTGGTGAAAAACTTGGGAAAAAGTGATTATGAGAAGTCCCCCCACGAATTAGAATGGTTATATACCAATTAAGAATTCTAAACCAGCTTAAACTCTAAAAATTAAGAAGCCAAACGATGCCAAAAACTGACAGGTCGATCGATCGACTTCCTGGGTCAATCCATCGATCGAGCAGGTTTGGCGACAGTTCCCCCATGAAAGAATATGTAAGGCAAAAATTAAAAACTTAATAAAAACTCCATTTTAATTTCTCTTGAAAATCTATTCCTCATATATTACGCACCGAGACACTCTACTAGCCACGTTGTAGCTCCTGAGACGCCTGCTCATCCCGATGCTGAAGTAAGTAGCACATCCCATACCCGGTACTGGTTGGTGCTGCGGCCACTCCCTGGCCCTCTGACGCTACAAGTGTTGCTGGTGCTCCCTCAACACCTGTTGTTACGAGAATTGGAGGCCTCAGTCCTTGTTGTCCCCATACTCCTTGACCTTGTTTCCCTTGTGCGCCTTGGCCTTATTGTCCCTGTGCCACTTGGCCATGTTGGACATGTCTCTTGTAACACTGAGCCACCCAATGTCCCATATTTCCACAAACGAAATATCCACCCCTAATAGCTCCAAAATTCATACCCCAGTTCTCTGATTCTTCCACGCTTGGTCATTATGACCTTTATTCTCACTTCCTTGTCCATTTGACTCTTGTCTCTTTTCCAACTTCTTTTGATAATTAACTTTATCTTGTCAAAGAGGCATTGCGACATCCACCACCTGAGCATAGGTAGTGTATGTCAGATTCCCCAACACCATCGGCCTAATCTACCAAGATAATTCCTTAATGAAGCACTATATATTCCTTGCTTCAGTATCGGCTTCCTCTGGTACAAACATTGATAAATTAGTGAATGTTCATATTTGGCAATCAACTTTGATCTTTGCTCCAAGTCTATAAGTTCCCTATTTTTCGCACACCTAATAACATATGGAAAATATTTTTTATTGAACCTTATCTGAAAATCCGCATAACTCAACCGATATCTCTCCTACGACACAGTGGCACTCTCCCACCATTGTAACGCATCCCTTGTCAGCTTAAACGTCGCTAACATCTGATTCTTCACATCTCTATAGTCTACCATCCTAAAGTGCCTCTCCATATCTCTCCTCCACTGGTGAGCAACCGTTGGGTCAGATCCCCCTGCAAAAGTTAGAGGATTGCCATTAAGGAAACTAGTTCTCACCCTAACCAAAGCTGAAACGGGTGTACCCTACTCCTGCCCCTGTAAAGTCAACCACCTCTGTCTCCCCATCTCCAAACCGGCCATCGTGGCCTCTCAAATGATAGCCACTAACTCCTCGACACCCTAAACAACCTCCTGCTGCCTCTCCTGAGCTGCGCGACTAGAAACATAATCCTCTCTCCGGCTCCCAAATCTCCTTGTGTTCGCCATCTGAAAAGATAGGAACAAAACAACATCAGACTCGAAATAACTAAGAGTACAAATAATCAAAAGGAATCAAAGATAAGCAAAATGGAAACTAAGACGGACTCATAACCTACGAGACCTAAGACCATGCTCTGATACCATCTGTAACACCCCGCACAATCTGGACAACGGGGTGGCCAACCACCGCCACTAGACTACGCCAGGCGCTACTAAACAAATACCATTCTCAGGATGTGACAGATACGAGATATATAAAATCTATCCACAAAATTAATAATAATCAATCCTAAAGAATAATAGTACTTTAAAAACCATCACATGCTAAACTCCAATTAAATTCAATCTCCAAAATATGAATTAATTTAAAATATGAATAATCAATTGACCGTAAATACTCTAGCTGAAATCCTTAAACAATTTTGGAGCTGAAGGGCCCAACAAAACCCAAATGAAGTTTCATAATGAAATACGATGGAAAGTAAAATTTAAACTAAATAAAGCAATAAATAAAAACAACTCCAGCTGCACCTCCAATCGATATCCGATAAATCCTATGCAACTACTCCAACACTAATACCTGAAAATTTTAGTTAACGCACAAGATCAGAGCCCCGATCATGAATACACACTATTTGTAACACCCCGCGCAATCCGGACAATGGGGTGGCCAGCCACCGCCGCCAGACTACTTCGAGTGCTACTAAATAAATACCATTCTTAGCATGTGACAGATATAAGACATATAAAATCAATCCACAAGATGAATAATAATCAATCATAAAGAACAATAGTACTTTAAAAACCATCACGTGCTAATCTCCAAGTAAATTCAATCTCCAAAATATGAATTAATTTAAAATCTGAATAATCAACTGACTATAAATACTCTAGCTGAAATCCTTAAACAACTTTGGAACCGAATCGACCAATAAAATCGAAATGAAGTCTCATAAAGAAAAATGATGGAAAGGGATGTCTAAACTAAATAAAGAAGTAAATAAAAGATACTCTAGTTACACCTCCAATCGATATCTGATAAATCCTATTCAGCTACTCCAGGACTAATACCTGAAAATATTAGTCAAAGTACGAGGTCAGAGCCCCGAGCATGAATACACACTACTCCCCTGAAATAGGGTCCGTGAACCCAAACAATAGCATTATATGCAATAAATATCACAATAGAGTATTTTAATTAATACGAGATAATTAAATACAAGAAAGGTAAATTACCAACCACCCCCAAGGATTCTTATAAAATCACACCAATATTTAAATATCCCACAATCCCTAAATTGTCAATTTAATTAAATTAACCCAAATTATCATTATTCTTACTTTTTATTATGACGGTCCTCCCACCCCGGGTGGTAATTTCCGTCAAAGTTTAACACTTCCCCTTGTCAAAACGATCAATGATCCATTAAAACTGTTGATCCCGCAATTTGACAAGGTTCCACACACAATACGACATAAAACGTCGACTGACCCGTTTAAACTGTTGTTCCTCGCTATTTATGTCACCCATATTTTAATACCCGACTTATTATCTTAGGTATTAATTCTCAATTCTCAATTTAACATTTATCAAGTCACCCCACCCTTTTTATCGATGTGAGATCCTCAAAATACCTTTACTCCCATATGTAAGGGTCCCCAAGTATACATACGTCCTATCCTACATATAGGATGAATCACCAAGTGAAAACCCGTCCTAGTCTCATGCCTAGGCTAGCGAAATGTCGAAATAATGTAAAAATATGCACCACCCCGAAACATAAAATCCCCACGAATTTACACTAACTTGCCCCATAACTAGCAAGTATAAATTTTAACCAAGACCTACCCATTAGTCCCATACCTAGTAAGCATCCTAAAATAGGGTTGGGCAATATACTATCCAAAATCCCCTCATCCCCGCGATGGCAAGCGTGAATAAAAAAGATCACACAAAACACAATTCATAAGAATAACATAACAATTAATCATAAAGGTCCCAATTCAATTTAATCCAATGAATAACACCGTCATCGTTTTCAACATAATTATTTACGTTCAATAATGTTAAATTAATTAACATGCGACAATATTCAATACATTATAATCGTACTCTTTTATATGTCATCTAATTTTTATAAGTATGAACACGTCCCAATAACCACACAAAGAATCCCATAAAAATTCTTCATGAGAACCTAAACCTAAAAGCATAAAAACCCAAACATCTAACTTATGAACCCAATGGTTTCAAATATTTAATCAAATTCAAAATTTTTATTAAAACAGTCCCAAAATTTAATGTCCACTTTCTATAATTAAGTTGCTAATTGATTGTAATAAAAAAACATATGATTAAGGATTTAGGCGACACTTAAAACGGATAATACTAAAGGAAAGGAATAGAGTATTCCTGCCTGGGTGATGATCGATTTTAAAATCTGATTAGGAATTTGGATTCCTGTCGAAAAATTAGCAAAGAGTTGTTCTTGGACAAACTTGATTAAACCCCAATTAAGCCTTCAAAACATGTGATAAAAACTTGATTAAGTGGAGAGGAAAATCTTTTAAAAGAGCTCTCTGGTGAAAAACTTGGGAAAAACTAATTATAAGATGTCCCCCCCACAAATTAGAATGGTTATATACCAATTAAGAATCCTAAACCAACTTAAACTCTAAAAATTAATAAGCCAAACTGAGCCAAAAACTGACAGGTCGATCGATCGACTGCCTGGGTCTATCGATCGATCGAGCAGGTCTAGCAACAGTTCCCCCGTGAGAAAATATATAAGGAAAACAATTAAAAACTTAATCAAAACTCCATTTTAAATCCAATTTTAATTTCTCTTGAAATTCTATTCCTCAAATATTAAAACCAACGTATTTACTTTATAAAAGTCATTAAATTCAAAATTTTATTTTTCTCAAAAGTTCCAATTAATTAATTAAAATAATTATTAAAACACGGGGTGTTACATACTTCCCCACTAGTAAATTAATTTCATCCTCGAAATTTGACAAAATATAAATGCGCAAAACAAAATAAGTCTCACATATGCTTACCCGTAGAGTGTTACAATCAGGCGTCCATACACCCAATCCTACATGCACGTAATCCCTCCATAAAAAATACAATATATATATATATATATATATATATATATATATATATATATATATATAAGAAAAAATTATGCACCGAAACACTCAACTAGCCACGTCGTGGCTCCTGCGACTCTTACTCATCCCAAGGTTGAAGTAAGTAGCACCTCCCATACCCGGTAGTGGTTAGTGCTGCAGCCACTCCTTGACCCTCTGACGCTGCCGGTGCTACTGGTTCTCCATGAACACCTGTTGCTGCGAGAACTAGTGGCCTCAGTCTTTGTTGTCCCTATACTCCTTGACCTTGCTACCCTTGTGGACCTTGGCCTTGTTGGCCCTACGCCACTAGGCCTTTTTGGCCATCTCTCTTGTAACATTGAGCCGCCCGTTGTCCCATCTTTCCACAAACGAAACTTGCACCATTAATAGCTCCAAAATTCACACCATAATTTTGCTCACCCTGTTGTCCTTGATTTTTTCTCTGTTTCTTCCGTGCTTGGTCATTACGACCCTCGTTCTCACCTCCTTGTCCATTTGACTCTTGTCTTTTTCCCAACTTCTTTTGATAATTAACTTTCTCTTGCAAAAGTAGAATTGTGACATCCTCCACCTGCATAGGTAGTGTATGTCAGATTCCCCAACACCATCTGCCTAATCGACCAAGATAATCCCTTAATGAAGCACTCCATCTTCCTTGCTTCAGTATCGACGTCCTTCGGTACAAACATAGATAAAAACCAACATATTTAATTCCCCTTTAAAAACATTAAATCAAATTTTAACACCAACATATTTACTTTAAAACCAACATATTTACTTTATAAACTTAATAAAAACTCCATTTTAAATATGATTTTAATTCCGCTTGAAATTCTATTCCTCAAATATTAAAACCAACATATTTACTTTATAATAATCATTCAATCCAAGAATTTATTTTTCTCAAAAATTCTAATTAATTAATTAGAATAATTATTAAAACACGAGGTGTTACATAGATCTATGGCATTAATGACTAGGTCATGTGTACTTTAGAGACATTTAGAGATTAGTTAGGAAAGATATAGTTCATGTCCTACCATCACTTGGGAAACAAACTCCCTTGATTTATTGTACTTGACAATAAGGAAAATAAATTTGAAGTCCTCATCGAAAGTTGAATACAATTACCACTTCTCGTGTGTTAGAATTGATACATATGGATCTTATGGGTCTTAGTCATGATGAATTTAGAGGTGGTAAGAGATACATTCTTGTGATGGTTGATGAATTTTTGAGATAATCTATCATGGGGTTTCTTATTGAACAGTCTGATGCAATTGAGATCATAACTACAAAGTGTCTTGTCCTATAAAACCAACACGGTGTCACTATTAATTGGATGCATAGTGACAACGACATTGAATTTAAAGAAGACATGGTGGATGTATATTGTGATGGAGTGGGAATCACACACGACTTTTTGTCCATTCATGCTCCTCATCAAAATGGGATTGTTAAGAGGAAGAACCGAGCCATCCAAGAAATGGAGAGATCCATGCTTCTTATGAGAAACGTGCATAGACATTTTTAGGCAAAGGAGATTGATATTGCATGCCATACAGTGAATTGGGTATATCTTCATCCACACACGTTACATGGGCTATATGAGTTATGGACATGGAAGAAACCCAACCTACCGTATTTCTGTGTCTTTGGGAGTATTTGATATATATTGAGAGATAGAGAGCACTAAGGAAAGTTTAACTCCTGATGATATGGGGGATATTTTTAGTATATTCATCATCGAGCAGGGCTTATAGGGTGTTTAACCTTGCAAGCTATAAGGTTATGGAGTCAATAAATGTCACGATTAGAGACGACGAGATGTCAACGTCTATTGACCCTAACCCCTAGTTTGAGGATGATGCACCCCCGATGATGATCCCATCATTCCTCATACTATCTCGATGGACCCTAGTCTTGATTATAGGACACACCCTCTTGGGTTTAAATAAGTTATGACCTTTCTGCGGTACTTGGTGATCCCACTCTAGGTGTTAGGACTCACGCTCAATTTAAGAATGTGGTAGAAACTTTTGCTACAACTCCTTAATCGAGCCCAAGAATGTGAAAGAAGCACTCAAGGACGAGCATTGAATATCCACTAAGAAAGATGAATTGCTTCAGTTTCTCAAGAACGATGTCTAGGAGTTAGTCCCCCGACCTTGTGAGATTAATGTGAATAGTACTTAGTAGATTTACAAGAATAATATGGATGAGAATGGTACCATAGTTAGAAATAAGGCTAGGATGTTTGCTATATGCTACAGACAAATTGAGGGTGTAAACTTTGACAAGACGTTATCTCTTGTTTCTAGTCTTGACTCTATCCACTTACTACTCACTATAGCATGTCATCTACGCTTCAAGTTATATCAAATCGATATTAAGAGTGCCTTCCTTAATGGCATTCTATAGGAGGAAGTGTATGTGGAATAACCAAAATGTTTCAATGACCCAAAGCATCAGGACACGTCTATTATCTTAATAAGGACTTATATGGTTTGAATCAAGCACCCCGTGCTTGGTACAAGACGCTCATTTTTTTTCTCTCTTAGCTCATGTCTTCAAGAAAGGGGGAGTGGATAAGACATTATTTGTGAGGAGAGAGAGTGGTGTTATATTGGTTCCCCAAGTCGATATGGATGACACAGTCTTTGGGTCCACATGTTCCAACCATGCTCACATGTTTAAGGGGTAAATGAAGAGTGAGTTTGAGATGAGAATGGTTAATGAGCGTACGTTCTTTTTTGTTATTGTAGGGGGCTTGAAGGTAATCTGGAGATTATAGATAATGACCTCATTAACAACAGTGTTTAGGATTAAGGCAGCGATGCAACTCAGTAAGGAAGCGATTAGCCCAAGGCGATGCAGCTCAACAAGGCAACTCAAGCGATGTAGTTCAGCGTGGCAGCCCAGAGGGATCTTCCGGAGAAGAAGCTGACCAATAGAGCTCACCCTCTAGTCCTATGGCTTTAACTTAGTCTTGTTGTATCTCTTTATTTATATTGACCATGAGTTGTAATGATTATAATGATTTTTAGTGTGAGATCTTGCGAGAGACCAGGCTTGGCAGGGCCTGGGATAACTTTCATGCTGTATCAAATGACTTGGTTGTGGGAACTTTAGAGGGACTTGGTTTGGAGGATTGAGAAGTGAGTCACTATTGGAGCTTGTCCTGACCATCTTAGATACACCTGGTAAAACACCAAAAAACACTGATCGTGGAACCTCGGGCTGAGTAGCCTTGAGTTCCATTGGGCGTTGATTTGTGAACTAAATAACCCTCTACTTAATGTCACACCTACTTTATGTGATGTCACTAACCAGCTAGGCAATGTCAAATCTTCACTTGAGTAAACCACTATGGTATTTGGGGCTGTTAGATGGTTGGTAAGCCACCTCTGTGATGACAGCCCCCCTGACATATAGTGGTTAGGCAAACGGCATGCCTTGGCATTTAATGTTTATGACGTGGAGCTAACAAGTGCATCAAACATTTAATGTTTGTGACATAAAGTTTGAGGGATGTCTTTCATAGTTATTAATGACTGATTTACCTCAAGAGTGGTGTGGGGGCTATTTAAGAGCCCCAACCACCTCTGAGGAAGGGATATTCCTTTTGAGATATCAGAAGTTATTACTAGAGATAATATACATCAGAGAGAGACTTATTACAAACCAGGGAGTTTACTCACCCACCATTGTCATTTATTACAAAGCTTCAATACTTGACAGAGAGCTTTGGGGGTGGTTGGGGTGTTTGGCTACATGCCAAGGTGTATCTAGGGTGCTTATTTCTCTCTCCCTTTAAGTGAGTTGCTTCTGAGTTCATTATTATCTTCTGAGTTGTACACGAGAGATTTGTGAGTTCAAACTGAGTTTATCTTCACTAAGTTGTGTTTACGTGTCTTGTAGTTAATCAATAGCGTGATTAGTTAACTTATCATTACTGTACTTAAAAGAGGTTATGCCTCCATTTAATCTAAACTACCCTCTTACATTTGGCGACTCTGTTGGGGAGGCATTCCTCTAAGCAAGGAGTATTGTGCAAGATAACGTTAATCGAAGACTTAACTTTGATGACATTCAACACAATAAAGATCAGGCGACGAGAGAGTTGGAGGCTTCAAGGGACGGAGCCCCTCGATTGTAGGTGCCTCCAGTTCAAACGACGACAGGCCTTCCTGGGTGACACAAGCTTCCGTGAGCGCTGGGTTGGGACCAGCCCAAGTGGCACTCCTCATGAATAAATTTTATGAGTTTTTACAAACTCCCATAGCATCAACGGTGTTGGGGGATTTGAAGCCAACTCCTTTGTAACACCCGGGGTAGCCTAACGGCCTCACCAAGCGTAGTTTTAACAAGAACAGCCCTAACAAGCATACCCCCTTTTGTGAACCCAACAGTGGGACCTCCAGGAGTACCAACCGTTCCAACTGTGATGATTGCTCCAGGTGCAATGGGCGCTCCGCCTATGGTCCCTATAGTCGTTACTTCAATGGCATCAGATATGGAAGAGATAAGGAAAGAGATGCAGAAAGAGATGATGAAATTCATACAAGATTCCTCATAATCTGCTGGTGAGGTAGCTTCAGTCTATGATGACTTTTGGACGCCTTATCCTCAAGAGTATAGCGATTAGCCCTACCCAAAGGATTATATTCCTCCTATCTTTGAAAAATATACAGGAAAAGGTGGGAACCCGAAGGAGCACATTAAATTCTTCGTTGAACATTTGGGGGCTCACTACAAAAACAAAAAACTCAAGTTAAGGGAGTTTTCCAAATCCTTAACCGGTAAAGAGTATACTTGGTATTCTCACTTAGCTCCTAAGACTGTTTCCACGTGGGAGGAGATGCACCTTGACCTAACTAGGAAGAGAGAAGGAACGACCAGGGGAAGAGGTGGTGACATACATTTGAAAGTTTAGGGAAAGGTCCCTCGATGTGAGGGAGGAGGCCAAAGAATCCAAACTACTGCAGATCTTTACGGAAGGACTGCTTACTGAGTACATCTGTCATCTTATTAATAGAACTTTTGTAGCATTACTGAAAGAAGCAAGGAATATCGCGTTGGTAGTACGAACAAACCCGGTGGTGGTTCCCATGATGTTTAGGCAGTCGATACAACTTGTAGGAGGGAGGTCTCAGCTCCCACGGGTGGGATACATCGAAGGAGCAGACGGGGGCAAACTAACTAGGATGGACAATAAGAGAAAGTTTGGGAGAGATGGGGAGGATCCACAACCGTTGCCTTGTATAGTAGAGGAGGAAGTTAGCTATTACAATGCCATGGTTCAAGGAGGAAAGGTGTACGAACCAAAGGGCATTCCTACGGGGGAACCAGACGCAGTAACTAGAGCGGATCCCAAATATTTCCAGATCCATCGAAAGATCCAACATCCATCGGAGAGTTGTTTCACTCTAAGAAGAATCATTGACAAACATGTGAAGGAAGGAATGTTGAAAATACCTTCACAAAATGTTAACAATAACCCACTCCCAGCACATGGGGCCAATCTAGTGGAGGCCTACGGCGATGAGGCAGAAAGAGAATCAAGGGAGCTAACGATGAAGTAGGAGGAGTTTGAAGAGTCTTTGGAAGACTACACTAAGGGAATGGCTAAAGTAGTGTTAGCTTATGATGAAGCAAGTGCTAAAGATATGGAGGACGTATACAACGTTGAAGGAGAGGAAGTAAATCAAGCTATGGAATACTATGCAGTTTTGAAGTCTCCAAAGTTTGTTTGGTTCTTCGACCATGTGGGGATGCCAAAGGAAAGTTGGTTGTAGATTACCCAGGCAATCATTGACATTGCGAGGAAGAACGTAGTCCCTTCGCTGAGATGGAAGTGACCAATGGCCAGGTTGGTAAAGTGGTTTCTGTCAGAGATAACTTTTAGCGATGTAAATAGGTCCATGAGATTCCCTCATAATAGGTCGTTGTATGTGACTGCCAACATCAACGGAGTTAGCTTTGCAAGGTCTCTTATGGATTGGGGAGCCTCCATCAACATCATGTCAATCAATTCTTTCCACGCAGCTAATATTCCAGAGGAAAGGTTAGTCCCCATGCCTTTGGTAATTTCAGGTTATGATAACCAGTCTTTGCAGTCCATTGGTTATGTGAACATTGGGATCGTGATGGGAAATCTGAGTTCTCACATCAAATTCCATGTAATAGAGAGTTCAACTTCCTACCATCTTTTGATAGGAAGAGTGTGGATGCACAACCAAGGGTTAGTTCCTTCGACATATCACCAATGCGCCAAGTCCAACATCAAAGAAACGGAGATCACCATTAGAGCTACGAAGAGGCCCTTCCCTGTCAAAGAAGCTCACCTGATAGATGTAGCATTTTACACATAATTAGAGGATGACGTCAGAGTCCTAAGGAGAATAATGGAGGGAGCGTGGGTTCCCTCGATCAGGGAAAGGATGGAAGGGCCTATAAATGGGCAGAATAACGAAGTTGCAAGAAGTAAAGGAGTGATGTCCCTCTTCCCCAAAACATCTCGAAGAAACTCAAAGACATAATGGGCCCAGAATGGATCCGACAAAGCCTTAGGTCCAATAAGAAACTGTGCTAAGTCAATTCTATGGAGAAAGAGTCGCTAGGGCTTCTAGAGAAAAGAAGAGTAAGGCAGTTGCAACTGCCAGCAGACAGTGCAAGAAGCTGTTACCAAAGAGGGAAATGTGTTGTATCGGTTATAATGGTGTGAACGGGCAGCCGAAGAAGCTGATAATGAGGCTGACCCGATATATACATGTTTTCTAGTGGATCAATGAGGGCAATGTATGGTGATAGACAACTCCAACATACAGGAGTTCGTGGAAGATGTCATCGAAGAATTGGACTACAGGGCAGATGAACCGAAGACACAAGCACAAGAGTTGGAGTAGTTGAATTTGGTAAAAGACGGGTAGGATCCAAGGCCCATCTTCATCTCGAAGGATCTCAGTAAGGAGAAACAAGAGGCCTTGGTTGAGTTGATTCGGGAGTTCATAGATATTTTTACCTGGAAGTACACAGAGATGGAAGGGATGGACGAGGAAATGAGTTGTTACAAGTTAAACGTGATGCCTTCAGCCATTTCGGTGAAGCAAGCAACGAGAACTTACAAGTCTGAGCTGGACTTGAAGATTAAGGAAGAGGTAAAATGCTTGTTGATAGGAGGGTTCATCAAGATGATACATCACCCACTCTGGAAATTTAGCATTGTCCAAGTGAGAAAGAAAGATAAAAATCAAATAAGGATCTGTGTGGATTTCAAAGACTTGAATAGGGCTTGCCCCAAGGATGAGTTCCCTCTACCCTCCATTAATAGCTTAACGGCTGGTCATGAGATGTACAACTTCATGGATGGGTATGTAGGGTACAACCAGATCAAGATGGACACCACAGACGCAGAGAAGACAGCGTTTAAAACCCCATTGGGCAACTTCATGTACAAAGTAATGACGTTTGGACTCAAGAATGCTAGGGCTACTTATCAAAGAACAGTGATAGCCATTTTCCATGAGTTCTTTCACAAATTTGTAGAATTTTATGTGGATAATTTGGTCATCAAATCGAGGAAGGAGGAGTCTCATCTAAGCGATTTGAGGAAGGTGTTTTCTCGATGAAGGAAGTATAAGCTAAAGATGAACCCACTGAAGTGCGTCTTCGGACTAACTAGTGGAAAGTTTCTAGGTTTTGTGGTTGATCGACAGGGGGTGTAGATGGACCAGGACAAACATCGAGCGATCTTAGAGATGCCAAGTCCTAAAATAGCGAAGGAGCTGAAGAGTTTCCTCGATAAAGTTTCCTACCTTAGGAGATTTATGCCTAGATTGGCCAAAATAATTTACTCGTTGATGACACTTTTGCGAAAGAACACAAAATTCAAGTGGGATGAGGTTCACTAGGAGTCACTCATTGGGCTGAAGAAGCTGCACATTTCTCCGCAGACCATGGTTCCCCCGAGGGTAGGAATACCGTTACAACTATACCTCACATCCACCATGAGGTCCATTAGAGATCTGCTAGCATAGGAGATTGACGGGAAAGAACGTCTAGTATACTACCTCAGTAGAATCATACATGGGACAGAGGTCAGGAATAGTAGCTTAGAGAGGCACTATTTAGCCTTAGTCTTTGTAGCACAAAAACTTAGACATTACATATTGTCTTTTACAATTCATATTATCACAAGATGTGGTCATATTAAGTTTTTCCTGGTAATAACTATATTGATTTTTAGGGCATCTAGGTGGTTCCTCATCCTCTCATAATATGATTTAAAGTGCATGGTCCCTCGTGCAATCAAGATCCAGGCGTACACAGATCTCTTGGCAATCTTCCTCTTGGGGACGTTTGAACCACCTAGAGAAATTATTACAAGAGACGACTTACACGCCAATCACTTAAATGCAAGTGATAAAGAATGGACCATGCAGTTCAGTAGAAAGAAGAGGAGGAGAATGGGTTATTCTTTAAAAAGGAATGGAGGATATTTATCTTTCCTACAAGTTAGATTTCCCTTGTTCCAATAATGAAGCAGACTATGAAGCATTGGTACTGGGGTTGCTGGAGGCCCTTCGAAGGGGAATTCGTTCACTTTGCATCAAGGGTGATACGAATTTGGTGATTCAGTAAGTGAGTGGAGAATATGCGTTAAAACAACTAAGTCTGACACCTTATAGAACAATCATTCAGAGGCTTCTCAACCAGTTCCATCGGACCAAGATCAAGAGATATCCCCGAATGATGAACCGCCATCTAGATGCCTATGCCACTATTGCCCAAAAAATCGTCATGAGGAATGATATAACTACAGTCGTGATTTAACAAAGAATAGCTCGTTTGTTGGTACAACTAATTCTGTCGATGGAGGATAACTATGACTGGAGGGGAAAGATTAGAAAAGAACTGGAGTCTGGGGAAGGAGCGATGGAGCTGAGAGAATCAGCCCAATACTTTATAAATCAGGGAAAACTTCATTTCAAAGATGCAGGAGGATGGTTATCAAGATGCATCGACCCAGAATAAGCAGAGCGAAGGTTAAAGAAAACACATGAGGAGCACTACGAAACAACCGAGATACCTCTTTACAAGAGAATTAAAAGGGAGGGATATTTCTGGCCTAGAATGAAATAGGACGCAACAGAGCTATAACGGAAATGCGAAAAACTGTCAACTATTCTTCGATGCAGCTGAATGCCATTTCTTTGAAGCTTAATCAGACTAAAGGCAGCCCTATATTGACTTCATTAAAGATGGAGTTATACCAATAGAGAAAATTGATGCGATGGGACTCAAGCGAAGGGCCTCGAGGTTCTATATTCCGGAGGGACAGTTTTATCAAAGGGGCTACTTCAATTGGCCATTGCGTTGCATCATAAAGGAAGAAGTAACCGAAGTCCTCAAACAAGCGCACAATCCATCTCACATATGAGGTACTAAGTTGTATGACCAATTGATGACGTTGGGGTATTATTGGCCAACGATGGAGAAGGTCTCCGCTGAGTTCGTTCAAAAATGTAAGGTTAGTCAACTATATGGAAATATGATCCATGCCCCATCGATAGATCTACACTCCCTGGCAACGCCTTATCCTTTTCACACCTAGGCATTTGACCTGGTGGGAGCGATACATCTTTCTTCGAGGGGGAAGATCTGGATACTAGTTACAACGAAGTGCTTTACAAAGTGGGCTGAAGCAATACCACTAAAAAGGGCAACATCAGGGGTAGTGAGAAACTTCATTAGAGAATAAATCATTTATCATTTTGGGATTCCAAAGGTTATTCTCTATGATAATGGAACCCCCTTCGTCAATTCATAGGTAATAATGCTCACATACAAGTACTCCATTATTCAGCAAACCTCAATGGTGGCATACCCAAATGAAAATGGTAAAGCCGAAGCAACTAACAAAATATTAGTTAACATTTTAGACAAGACGATGGAGGATATCCCTAGATCGTGGGATGATAATATACCAGCTATATTGTGGTCCTATTAAATGACTAACAGGAAGCCCACAGGATATACTTCATTTCCCCTTGTTTATGGAGCTGAAGCTATTTTCCCGGTAGAGTTGGAAGTTCCCTCTGCCCGATACGCCTTACGAAGTAGCATACTCCCTCAAAATAAATATGTGTAGTTGGAAGCGTTGGACGAACATAGGGATAATGTGATGCATCACTTCTAAATGTACACGAAGCATCTCTCCAAGGCATATGATAACTTGGTGAGACTAAGGAAGTTCGTGGAGGGAGACCTCGTTTTGAAGGTCACGATGAAGCACATCAGAGGGCTTCCTCTACCTAAGTTTGCAGCGAATTGGGAGGGACCCTTCATTGTAAAAGAAGATCATGATTCAGGTTATTTCTTAATTTCTAAGATGGAAGAAGACAAGCCATTCAAGATTAATAATAAATGATTGAAAGTCTATCATTTATAAGCAATTAAGTGTTAGACCATCGTTGTATCTAGTTGTTGTTGTTATGAATATACAAGTTGTTTTTTATGTCTATTATTGCAACTTGAGTGGAGATGAAAGAACTATAGAATATTGTAATATACGTAAGCAGTTACAACATAAAGAAGTGGTATAGGAAAACATACATGTTTTTATTTCATTCACAAACTTTGGGTCATTACGACATTGGGAGATATTTACCAATAATTACATCAGAAAAAAAATAATGTATACAAAAGCGAAAGAGTCCATTGGCCTAAGAGGAACCATAAGTCCGGAGCAGAGAAAAAATCTCCAAGCAGGCCCGAAGAAGCTGTTAGGCAAGATTGTTGAGCATTAATAGAAACCTCCAACCTCGTTTGAGCTTGTGTATGCACGATAAGGAGTTTCTCTCATTTTAGCTTCTCCATACACAGTGCTTCTTCGATCTCCTCTACCTCCTTGTTGGTAGCTTCAAGCAGAGGTGCTAGCTGGGCCAGCCTAGCTTCCTTAGCCCGCTGATCCTCTCGATGTTTTTGTAGCAGTTCCCTTTGTCTCTCTAATCATTGGCTCTTTAAAGTCTTTAAGTTCCCAATCATCCAGTCAAAATGGAAGCCATCTCGGCCTAACTCCCTTAGATAACCCAAGAATTGGTTTAGGAGATGACTGGTAATGCTCATGGTAGGAGTACTGATGATATCAGTAATAATGATCGCCATGCCTTGAAGTCTGTGGATCATCACAAGAATATTGGAACGCAGACAATCCTCAGTAAAAGTCACAGGATGGTGGATTGCAAGCTGATTAATTACCAAGCGATGGTTGGCAGGCATTTGAGGAGAACACTGAAGGACTATAAGGCAAAAGTCGTGAGGAGCTAGGTTGGGTTGAGGAAGTTCACAACCATCAGTAGCACCAATAGTGGAACTTTGGTCATCGTGACTAGAATCTTCTGAAATAGCTAGTTCCCGATGGGACTAAGCGATAGGCAAAAAGAACCGGTGGAGATTTCTCTCCCGCCGAAAAGGATTCATGAGCAACCTAAGAACAGGTAGAAGAAATAATGAGTTAAGTGAAAAATTTTAAACAAGTGTTTTCATTGTTAAGTCACCGTTATAGGTGGAGTTTGGAAAAAGAATCTTAACAAGTGTTTTCATTGTTAAGTCACCGTTATAGGTGGCGTTTGCGAAAAATCTTAACAAGCATTTTCATTTTTAAGTCACCGTTGTAGGTGGAGTTTGCAAAAATCTTAACAAATGTTTTCTTTATTAAGTCACCGTTATAGGTGGAGTTTGGAAAAATAATCTTAACAAGTGTTTTCATTATTAAGTCACCGTTACTGGTGGGGTTTGACGAAAAATCTTAACAAGTGTTCTCATTAGTTAAGTCAGCGTTACCAGTGGAGTTTAAAAGTTTTTTAAATGAGACTCTTATAGATTTTATGCATTGTCAAGAATAAAGGACAAACAATGAGAAACGAAGGGACGCTAGCGAAGTACCTCAGAAAGGGCTTGAGAAAGAATGGGAGTCGCCAAAGAGGCCACAACGGCAGGAAGTGTTGGGGGCAGGTTTATCTCCTCAGAAGCCTCAATGACACCCTCCAGTAAAGGAGCCCCAAGGTCTGGTAATGCTCCTTCGCCAATAAAAGGTACCAAGGCCAACATGGGGGTCCCACTGGTGGAGGACGTTTGACCTCCAAGGGATGCCCCAATGTTGATGGATGTAGAAGAATTACCACGCAGGGCAGAAAAATTAACGATGGCCTTAGGAATAAGCAGACCACCAAGAGAAGTTGGTGGGACAAGATCTGGAGAAAACTGCAAAAATGAAACTAAGTGTTAAATATGGGGAATAAGTACAAAAGAAAGGAGAAATATCTTTAAGTTTTACTATCTCAGTTATCGTACTGAAGAGGGGAACTGCAGTTACTGATCTCGTTAACACAGCGGTAAGAAGAATGTTAGCTAATAATGATGCCATTTCGACCTAAGGCATCCCAACAGATTAATGTTCAGCATGGTAAACAGGAAAAAAGGGGTAGAAGAGAGAAAAGACGTCACACCTAGCAGTGATTGAGAATGTATTAACTTGGGGGAACTTTCTACAGATGGAACAATGGGCAGAAGAACCTCGGGCTGGGCTGATAATTCAGAAGAAGGTAGGGGAGTTGTCTCTGGTTGAGAAGAGATTCCCACAGACTCAATGAAATCACCCCCCACAATAGCATCCTTCTCACGTTGTGAGTCCAAACGGCGAGAGTAAATAAGCCCAATCATGGGGGAACGGGGAGGAGTTACATCGGTCTGAGAGGAACCGAAATTTCCCCCCACGAAAGGACTCACAGGGGGGGCTAGGCCTTTCTTCTTCAACCTCCTGCACCAATGTTATTAAGAGCTAGACATATGTAGTTTGTTTTAGAAAAATGGGAGTAATAACAAAAACACACATGCATACCTCAGACCCAGAGGGAGAATGGGAGGATATCACCATTGGCGAACAAGGAGGGGAGGAAACGACAGAGGAAGCGGGGACGAGATGTATATCTGGAGCACGTTTCTTCTGGGACTTAGTACCTAAAGTCTTTTTCCTCTCACCCGCAGCACCAGTACTTTGAGGAACCCTTGAGTTTTTCTTCCTCTTGGACCCTGGTTCCGTTGGGTCAACTAAGATAGTAGGGAAGCAAGTTGCAGAGGAACTACGGGAGCATGTCATCGAAACTCAACATTTATTCACTCCTTCTCAGCTTGAATTTTCCTTCTCACTTACTTATGCAGGCATGGGAGGAGGAACGGAGGCGATGGGGAATGCTTCCAAAGGAGTTTGAGACTGAGTTTGGGACTTAGTCTATGAGGAAGTCCCAGATTTGGACCTCCTAGTTTTTTTGGCTGACGGTTGGGAAGGTCCTTCGCCAGAGGCTGCTTTGGTTAAAACCCCTTCACTATAAATACCTCCAGAAGGGGCAGGCTGTTTGGGTGTTGGGGCATTTTTGGATTTTGGGGTAGTAACGGGAATCATGGAGCAATGTGGAGGAAGCTCAGTGGGAGTATCCTTGGTGATTTTTCTTAGAGGGAACTCGATCCTAAGAACAGAATTACCTTTCAGCCCTAGCTCAAGGGCAGAAAATGAAAGAACTAGGGGATACACGGGAGACCCTGAACGACCTCAAAAATTTGGGCCAGCTATCTCGGCCAGTACTTCATTACAAATAGAGGGGTCACATCCCCTTGCATGGTGATGTTTGGAAGTGTGACTCACCCATCCATTATAGAACTTACTCCCCATGCAGCAGTAGATGAGAATAAGGAACATGCCTCGCTAAAAGAGATTTTAGGGTGAGATAACTGGAAAACTAGGTGAGGATCCCCCTGATCGAAACCTAATTGACGACTGCATCGATTGGGATTGTAATGTTCACTAGTGTATCCCCACTCGACGTAGGAACGTAGGTACCCCTGTGAGAATATAAGGACCATGGCTAGCGAAGGGTCTTCAACGATGAGGTTCAAAGTAGTTGAATGGACCACCCTTGATTCATGCTTAAAAAAATCCCAAGTATGGAGGAAGAACTCCTCTCCGTAAGGCCTCATCATAAAACTCCCAGGTTGATCAATAACAGGAATTAACTCCTTGCGGCTCTGTCTCTTATGGAAAATATAGGAGCGAGGGGGAAGAACGGTTTCCCCAGAGGCAGGATGAATAGTCTTGGCCACTATCGTAGGGAAATGAACATAGAGGAAGCTTGTCAAAATTATGGTATTCGCAAAATTAGCTAAGTTATAACGGCTAAGGGATTGTTTCATGTCCCAATGGGTTCTGTCAAGCCAGGTATAGAGAGATCCCAAGGCTATTGCCGCTAGGGGAAGCCTGACACCCCGGGCCAAACGGATTGATATGTTGATAAGATCCCTCTAGGGTTAGTTGTTTGGTTTACCAGGCAAAACAAAGCGAGAAAGGACTACAAGAATATAAGCAGCCAATTACAGGGATGTACCTTGGCCTGGGGAATCTTTAGAATAAACACCTTTAGAAGTATCTCGAAAGAAGTATTTTATGAGGGGAGTGAAAGTGTCTTTGTTGGAAGTACCTACGCACCTTTGGCATATACAATCCAACTCCAAATGGCTAGCAGCCTTTTCGGCATCTAGTGCTTCATCGGTATAAGACATGTCCCCTGTAGGATCAAGACCTAGAAGTTCACAAACATCTTCTAGTGTCATGGTAAACTCGCCCCACGTAGCTATAAAGGTATGAGTCATAATGTTCTAGCAAGAAACCAGGACTGAAAGACCAGCATTTTTGACAAGGTGAACTCTCCAAACCATTTATCTCGATGTAACCCTACCTTGATGAGAGTCATGGCGTGGGAGCTCTGCATATGCGCATTCCAAGCAGCGAAATTAGCAGGGGAGCCTCCAGGCCCCTCGAAGTCAATATGGGACTAAAGGAGGTCACCTCGTTCAAGACAAAAATGCAGAGTTCCCTCTGAGGGTGGGAAGCCCCATTTAGTTGAATCCTCATCCTTATCCCCAAGAAGGAAAGAATCATACTTAGCACTGAAAGTGCAGGTTTGGCAGAAACCATAGAAGTCATCACCTTTACCAAAGATGGGAGACCGACGATAAAAATTTAGTTTCTATTGATGAGTAACATCCAATGTAATGGCACTAGGAGTGGAAACGGCAGCAGAGGTGGAGCTTGGCTGAGCAGTGGCGATGGTAGCCTTAGAGAAACTTGAAGAAGATACAATAAGTGTCGATGAAAGAAACGGCTTGGTAAGGAAGGGATATGGACAAAAATGGAGGAGTACAGCCACAGGTGGTGGTGTAAGAGACGATGGGAAGAAGGAAACCAGGTAAAAGCTTAGCAACAATGGCGCTCTGAGGGTTTTCTCTCTCTAAGAATGCTGGGAGTTGAAGACGATGAAGGCAAAGTAAGGGAAAAATGGTTAAGTGTTTAAATAATAGCCGTTTGAAATTTCTGGGTTCGCCTTTTGAGTTTCCCGCCACCACACGTGCAAAGCCGCCTATAAACATTTCAAATAGACACGTGGCACTTAGGGAAGTGTCTTGATAGTTGAAAAGATAGCACCATGTCATTAATGAAGTGACGCATGGAGAATAGAAAAGGGTTTTCTTCCTAGGAAAGTTTGAGTTTTGGCGCCAGAATTTTTGTCACACATATCCAATAACTCCCAACAACGAAACTGTCCTAACGGTTCAAAAAAGCTACGATGCCCCCTCGCTACAAGTCTAAACATTATCTAATTATGACTGACCTATATTGGGGAGAATTTTTCTGCTTTTTCAAACATGACAAAATAATGACGTAACAGAGCCCAAGCGAAGTAGTACCTTCAAATAGGGAGAATTTACTACGAAGAAATTTACACGAGAGAATTTCACTTCCTAAGAGTCAAAACTGGTATCTGAGAAACTCAGCAGGTCTATCGAGATAATTTCAAGTAGTCAATCCAGAATGGTTGAAACTCAGTAACAGGAAAAAGTTGCAATGTACCTTCGACAAAGAGTCAATAATCCTCAGCGCTTCGACTCAAGCACATCGGGGAAAATTTTACTTTTTCCTGGAGGCGTTAACCGTAGTAGTTGTAATGAAGGAAAAGATGCCAAAAAATTTTCACACAGAGAAGGTTCATTGGATTGAGAAGTTTTCGTGCAAACATTTCTTATTTCCACAATAAATCTTTACACGAAGGGGCAAATGTAGGGGGCTTGAAGGTAATCTTAAGATTAGAGATAATCCCCTCATCAACAACAGTGTTTGGATTAAGGCAGCAATGCAGCCCAATAAGAAAGCGATGTAGCCCAAAGCGATGCAACTCAGCAAGGAAGGTCAAGTGAGGTAGTTCAGCGTGGTAGCCTAGAGGGGTCTTATGGAGAAGAAGTTGACCGAGAGAGCTCACCCTTTAGTCCTATGGCTTTAACTTAGTCTTGTTTCATCTCTTTATTTATATTGGCCATGAGTTGTAATGGTTATAATGATTTTTAGTGTGAGTTCGAATGGTACTCGCCAGAGACCAGGCTTGGCAGGGCCTGGGAGAGCTTTCATACTCTATCGAATGACCTCACCATTGGAACTTTAGAGGGACTTGGTTTGGAGGATTGAGAAGTGAGGCACTGTTGGGGCTTGTCCTGATCATCTTAGATACAATTGGTAAAACACCAAAAGACCCTGACCGTGGAACCTTGGGCGGAGCAGCCTTGAGTTCCATCGGGCGTTGAGTTGTGAACCAAGCAACCCTCTACTACTTAATGTCACACCTACTTTATGTGATGTCACTAACCAGCTAGGCAATGTCAAATATGCACTTGAGTAAACCACTGTGGTATTTGGGGCTGTCAGATGGTTGGTAAGCCACGTCTGTAACGACAACCCCCTGACAAACAATGGTTAGGCAAACGACAAGCCTTGGATTTTAATGTTTATGACGTGGAGCTAACTAGTGCATCATACATTTAATGTTTATGACATAAAGTTTGAGGTATGTCTTTCACAGTTATTAATGACTCATTTACCTCGAGTGGTGTGGGGGCTTATTAAGAGACCCAACCACCTCTGAGGAAGGGGTGTTCCTTTTGAGAGTTCAGAAGTTATTACTACAGAGAATATACATCAGAGAGATTTATTACAAACCAGAGAGTTTACTCACCCACCATTGTCAATTATTACAAAGCTTCAATACTTGACAGAGAGATTTGAGGGAGGTTGGGGTGTTTAGTTGCCTGCCAAGGAGTATCTAGGGTGCTTATTTCTCTCTCCCTCTAAGTGATTTACTTCTGAGTTCATTATTATCTTCTGAGTTATACACGAGAGATTTGTGAGTTCGAACTGAGTTTATCTGCACTAAGTTATGTTTGCGTGTCTTGTACTTAATCAATAGCATGATTTGTTAACTTATCATTACTGTACTCAAAAGGGGTTACACCTCTATCTAAACTAAACTCTCATGGGTCTATAGGTGTGTTAATTAGAGGATAGGATATTCATATCTCACTCCAATTATGCTAAGGATAAAATGAAGAAGTTTGGTTTAGACTCCACTAGCACTCACGCACTCCTGTGAGTGCATCGACTAAGCTTATCAAAGACACTTTAGGCAAGGACATAGAGCAAACCCTTTATAGGAGCATGCTAGGTAGTCTTCTTAACTTGCTTGCTTGTCGTCTCGATATTGAGTTTAGTGTTTGAGTTGTGCGAGTTACCAATCATCACCAAAAGAGTCTCACTTGCTCACACTTAAACGTATCATCAAATACGTTAGTGGAAATTTTTCCTATGGTATTTGGTATTCCTTTGATATCAATGACCGTTTTTTCACCTTTTCGAATGCCAATATGCCTGGGGATATCGATGGTTGTAGGAGTACCTCGGGTGGATGCCTTTACTTTAGGAGTGATCTTGTTTCTTGGTAGAGCAAGAAGAAAAATACCATAACTTTTTCCATGGAAGAGACCAAGTATATAGCCACCGGGAGTTATTTCACACAACATTTATGGAAGAAGTAAAAGTTGGAAGATTATGGGATTTTTCAAGGCACAATGACTATGTCGTGTGATAATACGAGTGCAATTTATACATCCCATAATCCAGTCCAACACTCTCACACGAAGCACATTAGGATATATGAGCATTTTATTGAAAAGAATGTCGTGTCCTAGATATTTATGATCACCAAACGTCAATTAAATGGAATTTTTACAAAACCTTTACATGCACTTAGATTCGAGAATCTTAGGAATTTTTGGGGTAATTTCTCTGTTGACTGAGGTCGGGTACTTTATCTAGTGTAGGGTGATTATCATGTTCATATCTTTTGTCCGTATTGCTAGAATTTATTTCTACTGTATTATTATTTTTATACATGCTTTTTTGTTTTTGATATATTTTTAAAAAACCAAGGTTCTAAAAAATGCGGGGCGTGATCGAGGCGTAGAGGCCAAGCCTTAAGCCTTAGAAGCCTAGGCGGACCTTAGGCGTAAAAAGGCGTGAAAAGGAGTTTAGGACTTTTTAATATATTTTAATAATAACAAGGCTATTAAAATACTAAAATTGTATATATCATAAAAATATGTCTGAATATTTGCAAATTAAAATACTAATTGATTATTTTGGATGAGGTAATGGTCCGGTTAGTAAAAAAATTCATTAAAAGGCGATATCGTTTCGCTAAAGCATTAATATTTTTAGAAAAAAGTGCGCCTTAAGGGTTTTACCAAGAATAAGGCATAAAAAACTTAAGGCGAGGCGTTTCTCCGAAGCCTCAAGCCTAGGCATGCCTAGGCGGGTTTTTAGAACACTGGAAAAAAAAAAAATTGGTTTCTAAGAAAAAGTTTAGAAAATTCCAAAAAGATTTTAGTTTTGATTAAATTTTTTGAAAAAGACAATAAGATTTTTATATATTTGTCTTTCACCATATATGGATGTGCATTTAAGATGTTCAAATCACCCTTACATTCCATCCATTCATGTCATTTTTTCATGGTGTTTTGAGATAGCTTCATTTCTTTAGTGTGCTTAATAATGCGTGGATAGCATTTGTTGATCATTGATTATTAATTTCTTCATGCTAGACTCTTTATCATTGTGTCCATCCACGATCCTCGCGGTGGGAGATAATCCTTTTGGTCCCGCGGGTCCCTCTCGGGAGAGCTTCGACTGACGTCGTTCATGAGGTAAAAAAATGTAGAGAGATGGAGTCGCCGGTCTATTTTACCTAAAATAGACAAAATAAAAGGGACCTGTCTCGAAGACATCATCCAAAGACATACCGATACATACAAAACCAAAATGATTCGAAAAGGGGAACATAGGCTAAGTTACGAAATGGGAAGGTGTTAGGCACCTATTCCGCCCTTACGGTCTCTCATGGGTTATTGCTATTTTCCTTTATTTCCCTGTGGTGTGTGTTCATGTGTATACGTAGCGGAGATAGGAATCATCGACTTGTATCATGAAAGAGATAAAGCGAGTCATCCATAGAAATGTTCCTAAAAAATAATATTAGAAAATATGATTTATGCGATTATCCTAGCGTTGATCATTATAAGGGAATGATAACGCATGTGGAATAATACACAACTAAGAACAAATATATGTATATGTAAATATGTAGAATTTAAGAGAATTGAATTTAAAGAATATAGAGAAAATAGAAAATGAGAGAAAAGTAGGAATAGGACTCGAGTCACGGGTTTTATCCCGAGATGCCTACGTAGCCTATAAAGGCATCAAAGTACACGTAGTTCGCATGCAAAATGAGGGGTAGGATTTATCCCATAAATCCAATCGGGGACTTCTCTTATATGTGTGTGTGAAAAAGTGTTTTATTTGTGAGAAAAGTGTGAGAATTCCCGTTTGGAATTTATGAACAAATACTCTTTTTCATGTTTCTTGAGTTTTATTCAGAGATGTGCAATAATACTAGATAAAAAGTATATTAAGATATGTGAGATGAGAGATGAGAGAATAAAAGTGCTAAGTAATAAACCGAATTGATGCGAATATAGGGGAATTTAAAGAGAGAGTTGAGAAAGTTAGACGTCTTTGAAGATCTTGATCTTGATCGAAGATGTTGGAGAGAAGACCTTGCACTTGGGTGATGATGGAGGATACTTAATTCATCAAGTTTGATGAAAAATGTGATGGTTGGAAAGGGATTTGGATGTGGAAATCACGCTAACTTCGAGAGGGGTTTTCTGAGCTTGCTGAGAGTGATGGATCTATGATTTTTCCTCTCTTGGAATGAGGTTAGGCCCTACTTTTTATAGGCCCAGGACATTGTCGATCGGCATAGCCCTGGTCCTGCCAATCGACAAGTGTGTTTAGGCACACTGCCGATAGACAGGGTTTGGAACCTACCGTTTAGCAGTGTCTTTCAGGTTCCTTCGGAAAATTAGTCGTAGAGCGCAAACCATTAATCCAAATTGTGAACGGGGTGAAATGTTGGAAAGGTATTTCAAAGGTCTTCAAAAGTCCTTGGGACTTCTCCTGGGTCCGGGAGTTGACTTTGGGTCAAATGTGGCTTGCAAGCGTTCATCGATCTTTTGGACGAAGAAACTTTGAACGTAAACGGATCGTTCGTCTGCATGGTAAGTCAGAATCATGCATGTGGAAAACCGTTAGAAAGGTTAATAGATGTACTTTGGCATTCCAAAGAGTTTGACCTGGTTCGGGGAGTTGACTTTGGTCAATCAGGGCGTGGAAGTGTTCGGTGACCTTCCGGAGTAAAACGGATTGTTCGTCCATACCTTAAGTCATAATTGTGCACGGGATGGACCGTTGGAATGGGGATTCAGTTACCTTCGAAGATTCATTCAGTCTTGGTCGAGCTAAAGAGTTAAATTCAGTCAAACGAAGCATGGGAGCGTCTCCTAACCTCCTGATCGAGTTTCGGGGGAAAACGAGTTGTTCGTCCGCACCGTAAGTCAAAATTGTGCACAGGATGGACCGTTGGAAAGGGAATTCAATTCCCTTTGAAGATTCATTCAGTCTCATTCGATCTGAAGAGTTTGAGTTTTGGTCAAACGGAGCCTGGGAGTGCCTGGTGGCCTTTTAGGTCAGTACTCGAGGTATGACTTGGGTTTGCAATGGTGAAAGGAGGTGATAGGGACCTAAGGAGAGGTTAGGGGGTATTAGAATGGGGTTTCTACAATCATATTTATTGCACATGCGCACGAACTTTATTAACATTGTACTTCCTTGTCACTTGTCGAATACGGTGTTCTCATCTCAATCGTGCTTAATAACGAACCAACTGTACCAGTGATAAATTGTTCTTGCAAGAACAATTGCCCAGATTTAGTTTTCCTAAAAAATTTATTATATGTAAAGCAATGGAAAGGGGCTACGAAAGAGCAAAATTCTCTTTGCTCTAAATTCCACCGTTTTCGAAAAGAGCTTAAAGATTAACAACACACAAAAATAGAAGTTCCAAGGCCAATTTTATTTTTTTTAATTGATGCTTCGCTATATATAAGCATTATGAGATCTTCAAAATTTGAGAATGAATTCTTATATATGTGAGATTTTGAGGGTGTTATAAAGTAGAAGAACAATGGGTTTGCACAACGGACTCTCTTGAAAAGAATTAAATAGTTTGGCATTATTGATTTCAAAAGCATTTAAATTCATGGCACGTTGCATAAGTCGAGTTAATTTTAAGTTCAATATTCTTACACTAAGGTTGAAATTGAGTTCTTTATTTAGAGATGTTTCATTGACTTCGTGTACCTATGTTATTAATACCTATGTTGATTTTCCTATGGAAAATTTTCACACAATTACATTTACTTTCATGATTCGGATATTTTTGTGCTATTCCATGGTGTTATGTATTTTGTACCTATGTAAAATTTTTATACTTATACTTGTTACACTTGAAAATTTCAAAAAATTTCAAAAATAGATGTCCAAAAGCCTTTAGAAAATTCATCGCACTTTCTTAATTGATTATCTTTGTGATGTTATTTCTTTTGGATTCATCTGATGCTTATTATTCATACTTAATTTCTTACCCATTGTCTATTAAAGACAAAAATGGGTAGAAAAAATTAAGGGGGAGTTTTATTTTTTTAAAAATAAAATGCGTACACGTCATGTTATTCTTTTATTTCATGTGTGTAGGTCTCTTTCGCTTTGATGATGATCTCATGGACTACACGAGATAAATAATTTCAGTTAAAGACAATGTCTCGAATGTCATCCCGTTTTAAGGTTAGGAAGACATTAGGATACATTGTCTTAGGAATTTGATTGTAATTTGGGATTTGGTTTTTATTTTGTATAGAAATAGCCAACGGGCGAGATTTGTAAAAATAAGATTTATAATTTCCCATAACCTAGTTATTTTGGCATATCCAATTACAAACTAGAGTTAAAAATCAAACGACACATTTGGATTTGCTTCCATGATCATTTGAAGGCATGTTTGTTATCGAGCATCATTTCCAAATATCAAGCCGTTTATATCATCACGAACACTTTATGAAGGTATTCAAACTCCGTGGTTTTGATATTTCTGAGTCAATCATGTTCTCGGAAGAATTATTACTGAGGCACTTTTTCATAAAGAATTTTGAAAATATTTTATTTTCATTTTTTAATTCGTTAAAACGAGATTCTAATCTCGTTAGAACGAACCTCGTTATCATTCGAATGAGGATAAATTTCATTGGAATAAAGTGTTAATTTCGTTAGAACGAACTTCTAACGAGAATCAAACAAAATGGTCTCTTTTTGACATAACAACTCTTGTTGGAATATCGTTGGAAGGTCCATCGAATGAAATAAGCCTTTCGTTCAAACGAGATTGGACCTCATTAGAATGAAACCTTGTTTTCGTTCGAAAGAAGTCATACTTTATTTTGAATGACTTCGCCATCTAAAAAACATGTTTTACTATATAAAAGGATTCTTTTGGATTGTTTTATTCAATTCTTTCGGTGAAAAATAACTGTTATACTTGCACTAAAAGTTTTCTACCTTTTGTTTCATAGAAACACTTTTGTTTTTAAATCATTCACCTGTTAATATGATTTGTTGAGTTTTGTCACACCAAATGTCCATACACGACATCAAAACCTTGTATAGGTTTATCTACGACTGAATTTTGTGGAGTTACAACTCTACGATTGAAGAAGAAAGGATTTCGTAATCTTGAGGTTGATCGTTGGATACCAAAGGAAGAGATGCTTCCTATGGGCAATGCCGGGTTGTTATGTATATGTTGAAGATTTGAAGACCTGTGAATTATACTTAGTGGATCTATAAGTAATCTGTGAGTCATTGCGCATGTCACACTCTTTAACAGTGTTGAATCTAGGTTTTATTTGAAAAGGATTTTTCCTCATATCCTTCCTCTTTTTGTTTGTTTTGAATTTGTGATTGGATATAATTAATTTATACTCTACCTTGCACGCAAACCTAATTATAATCAAGATATTGGTTAAAAAGTATATCTTTGTGTGTGTAACCTAAGATACAAGTGATTCCATATAGCCCCTGCAGCGTTTGCATTTTTACGCACATCCAACTCCAAGTATTTTTGAAAATATTCCTCCTTATTGAACATTATACTAGAGATATCAATGGGAAAATAAAAGTATCAAGTATTTATAGGTTGATTTGATAAAATGACTCCAAAATGTTTCGATTAAAGTGAAGAAAGATGCTCTCAGATCTGAAAATACATGCCAGAATTCTAGTTGAAAAATGGATCTAAGAAGGATTTATATAGTAAACGTTATTTTTCCTTTTCCCAGTAGACCATGCGCACGGTCCCAAACTATGATCGTGTGTAAACCCTTTAAAATGAGCTCAAAAATACAAGTTTGGCTTTTGGCCAGACTAGTTTCATGGACACAGTCACGTGCACATACCTGACAAATTCCAAATTCACCAAAAAAAATGTTTTTATATTAAAATTTCAATGCGAATGATTGAAGAGGGATCCTTTCGCATATGTATGAAAAATATGAAATTTTTTGTAACACCCCATGACTTTAAAATGTAAAATCTTTTATAAATAAATATTTGGAGAAAAATATTTTTTTGGAATTTATTAATTTCTATACATAATAATGTTGGTTTTGATTTATGTAAAGAGAGATTTTAAATTGTAAATTGAAATCGGTATTTAAAATTAGAATATTAGTTTTTTATATAAAAATAGGGGATCTCGATTCGATAGGGTATCCGAAGCGGTTCGTCCCTGGGGGCAAACCGGTTCACTCGAGTGGTAGGGCGAAAATTGGTATTTTCTTATTGTGTTTGTGTTGGAGTCAAACTCTATTCTCTTAAAATATAAAGGCATTGGTTTAGGGTTTTTAAAACACATTTTAACCTTCTAAAAAATAGTTGCCTCCCATATTTTTATCTCCTCTCATCTACAAAATCTAAACCCCATTTAAATCAACCTTCAACCCAAGTTTTGAATATCTAAACCAAGTTTTCTCAAGAACCTCCAAGAATATGTCTTCACTATTTTCGCGAGAGCAACGTAATCGTATAATATGATTTTCAAGAAGACTTCTTCATAGGAATGAATAATTCTATTGTTCCCCTTTAGTATTATTCATTTTAAATGTTTCCTAAACACACATAATCATTATTTTCTTAAAATAAATTTGAGAGACTAATTAGGAAACGTGAAACTAAATTTGGGATTGTATTCATTCAAATCTCTAATACGAATTAAGACTCAAAACATTTGCATGCCTAGATTAGATGCTGGGATTCCGGTAGAATAGGTGGACATTCCCATTTTAAGATAAATTGTTTGAACTTTATGTAACACCCCGCCCGCCCGGGGAGAGCGAACGGAGCGCTAATGCGATAAAATAAATCCAAATCCACAAGTGACAAGGCATATAGCATCTAAATAAACCCACAATAATATAAATCCACTAATCTCAATTCGTCAAATGCAACAAGTCTCTCGAATTAAAATTGCAACTATCTAACTCGAATAAAATACAAATCTCCAAAGTTCTATACATCAAAACAATACAAACCTTTCCCAAAAAATCCTTGCTAAAATAATCTCCATAGTGCCCCAAAATCCGCGCTAACCTGCCACTAAAAGAAAATACGGGGAAGTACACAATACGACAGGAAAGATGCTCAACAAATATATGTTAGCGATGAATAAAACGTAACAACACGAGTACGAATATTCAAATCAAAATGAAAATCTCAATAGCATTTCATCATTATAATTTCTCAACAACACTTTAACCAGGTCACCAGGCCTCACCACATCCGTATATGCTTTATCAAGCCATAGCCCGGGAAATAGGAATTTTGGCGGGTGCCCAACATCCGTGCCATCTTAAAATCTCATGACAACGTACTCATCAACAATATAATGATACCACATGAATCAAAATAATTTCAACAATTATTTTCCAGATTTCAATGAATTTATCAATTCAAATATGAGTTCAATTAAACAAGAATTCAAAGAGAATGACACTCGCGAGATTTAAGGAGCATATTGTGTAAAACCCCATACCTCAAACCATGATGAGAAACCAATGATCACATCCTCTAGATCAACTCAAAAGATCTACAAAAGCTCCTCCAAGAACCTCCAATAAAATAGCCCCAAGAACACCTCTAATCTAAGGTTGGAACTCACAAATCTCAAGGGCCAATGTGTATATAAAAAGAAGAGGAATATAAAATTTATTTGCTGCCAAAATTTGTGCCAAAAGTAGGTTAAAAGGGTTGCCCACGACTTCCTTTTATAATGAAAAGAAATGAAGAGTTGGAATCCAAAAGACTCCTTTAAATAAGGCAAAGAAATGAAGAGTTGGAAGTCAAAACAACTCTTGAAAATTACTTAATGTTCACCGACTTAGAATTCCAAGAGTTAAAAACATTTTAAAATCCGTTTTAACTTCGATTTCGAAACCGTTTGAAATTATCGCCTTTAAAAAATAATATCAAACATAATTGAACAATAAAAATAATTTTATCTAAAACTTTATTTTCCTCCATTTTCCAAAAATTAATTAAAATGGCCCAAAATTATGCGGGTTATTACACTTCCCCACTAACAATGGAATTTCGCCCTCGAAATTTGCCGAATGCCTAACTCTCAAAAATCAGGCTAACAATCTCCAAAAATAATTTTGTCTCCAAAAATAAATTCTTCACATCTAATCTCGAAACTTATCACAAATATCACCTAAAATGTTCTATCTCCAAAAATTGCTAACCACGCAATGAACCCAAAACCCAAGCCCCGAGGGTTGCCGTATACCTAAGCTCTGATACCATTTGTAACACCCCGCCCGAGGAGAGCTAACGAAGCGCTAATGCGATAAAATAAATCCAAATCCACAAGTGACAAGGCATAGAGCATCTAAATAAACCCAGAATAATATATATCCACTAATCTCAATTCTTCAAATACAACAAGTCTCTCGAATTAAAATTGCAACTATCTAACTCGAATAAAATACAAATCTCCAAAGTTCTATACATCAAAACAATAAAAATCTTTCCCAAACAATCCTCGCTAAAATCAATCTCCATAGCGCCCCAAAATCCGCGCTAATCTGCCACTAAAAGAAAATATGGGGAAGTACACAATACGACTGGAAAGGTGCTCAACAAATATATGTTAGCGATGAATAAAACGTAACAACACGAGTACGAATATTCAAATCAAAATGAAAATCTTAATAGCATTTCATCATTATAATTTCTCAACAACACTTTAACCAAGTCACCAGGCCTCACCACATCCGTATATGCTTTATCAAGCCATAGTCCGGGAAACAGGAATTTTGGCGGGTGCCCAACATCTGTGCCATCTTAAAATCTCATGACAACGTGCTCATCAACAATATAATGATACCACATGAATCAAAATAATTTCAACAATTATTTTCCAGATTTCAATGAATTTATCAATTCAAATATGAGTTCAATTAAACAAGAATTCAAAGAGAATGACACTCGCGAGATTTAAGGAGCATATTGTGTAAAACCCCATACCTCAAACCATGATGAGAAACCAATGATCACATCCTCTAGATCAACTCAAAAGATCTACAAAAGCTCCTCCAAGAACCTCCAATAAAATAGCCCCAAGAACACCTCTAATCTAAGGTTGGAACTCACAAATCTCAAGGGCCAATGTGTATATAAAAAGAAGAGGAATATAAAATTTATTTGCTGCCAAAATTTGTGCCAAAAGTAGGTTAAAAGGGTTGCCCACGACTTCCTTTTATAATGAAAAGAAATGAAGAGTTGGAATCCAAAAGACTCCTTTAAATAAGGCAAAGAAATGAAGATTTGGAAGTCAAAACAACTCTTGAAAATTACTTAATGTTCGCCGACTTAGAATTCCAAGAGTTAAAAACATTTAAAAATCATTTTAAAATCCGTTTTAACTCCGATTTCGAAACCGTTTGAAATTATTGCCTTTAAAAAATAATATCCAACATATTTGAGCAATAAAAATAATTTTATCTAAAACTTTATTTTCCTCCATTTTCCAAAAATTAATTAAAATAGCCCAAAATTACGCGGGTTATTACACTTTATAATTTGAATTCGACTCTTAAAATCATGTGATTTATGTGTAGTTTATAGAATTGAAATTTATTGTTGTATTCCCCCCGAAATATGCATGTGAAGGGAAATTATATAAGTTGTTAAAAAATGTACTGTTTAATTAATATTGTAATTTAAACGGACCTAATTTGGATAAATAACAATATTGGGATTAATTGAAAGAATTGTTGTGATAGGTTAAAAATATGCCTTATGCGATCGTTAATTATGTTAATATTCGACGCCATGGGGACATTGGGATTGTTGGGATAGCTAGGCTTTCACCTTATTTTACATTGCTTACTAGGTATGAAACTATTAGGTAGGCCTTTGTTGCTGTAACACTTTCTAGGTATGGGACTAGTGAGTGTAGATTTTTACGGATGGGTATTTTCAGCGTGGGGCTATGTAGTAATTTTTTTTCGTTGTTCTGTTAGCCTAGGTGCGAGACTAGATAGAAATTGTTGGTAGGTATTCTTCCTAAGTGATAGGCTAGGGTATAGTTGTGGTTTGGAGATCTCTAGGTATGGTACTAGGGATGGTTTGAGGATCTAACACTCGAAGAAAGGGTGGGGATAATGAAAAATAATGAACTCATAAAATGGGGAATTAATGCCTAAGATAATAAAAGACTATTAAAATGAATTTGCGTCTCCAATAAGTGCAGGGCTCATGAAAATTGGAATGGATGGCAATAGTGACGTAGGTGTTTGTTGGCATCACCAATAATTGCAGGGCTAACGAAAATTGGGTTGGATGTCTATTGTGACATGTCGTGTGTGGAACATTGTCAATAAGTACAGGGGTAACGAAATTGGGTCAGCTAGCTATAGCAAGGGGAATGTGTGTGGTGTAAAACTTCAGGCAAACCCGAATAAGTGCAGGACCAATAAAAAAGGTCGACTAACTATGGTGGTTTCACTATAATAATAAAATTGGTTAATTGAATTAAATCGATTTGAATATATTTTACATAACTAAATGACCGTAATATCATAACTGGACTTAATCATTAGGATGGCTCAGTTACGTGGGTAGCTAGTGGTGCTTTATCTTTACTTGCACGTTAATATATATCTAGTTTAATTTAAAATACTCTATTATGATATTTATCATTTATAATACTTATGCCTGGGTTTGTGAGCCCTAATTTAGAGAAGTAGCTAGTATTTATGCAGTGGGCTCTAGGATGGATTGGAGATCTTTGGAATGCAGCAGGAGATTTATTTTATTCACTTTGGCAGTTTTGCTTATCTTTCCATTCCGTCGTTTTATTATGAGACTTTCATATATTGATCTGGTGGGCCACTCGGTTCCACAATTATTTATGGTTCCAGCTAGGATTTATAGTTGGATTATTTATTTCGAGTTTTATTCTATCATTTGGAGTTAGACTTTATTTTGGAGTTAGCATGGTGATGGATTTTATTTGCGTGGAAGTTATGTTCGTTGGATTTATTCAAATTATATCTTGTAAGAAAAGGTTTTTATCGTCTCGTATTTCTGTCACATGCTGACAATGGTATTTTATTTAGTGACGTCCAGCGTAGTTTGGTGGTGGCCGATGCGAGAATGTGAGGCGTGTTACATTCTGGGTGTAAAAACAAATTCATATAATTTTGGAAAAAGAGAGGGAAATCTAATGTGTCTCAAGGTTATATACAACATCTGAAAAGGTCCAAATGTCCACCCAAAGTATCTGAATCTCTAATAAAGAGTGGTAATGCAAACTGACTCAAACACAAATGGAGGCACGTAAGGAAATCAAACATATAGACACACTAGGTTTGTCAAGGATATGTTCCTGAATGACAAATAAAACACTATAACACATATAAGCTAAGAAACACATATATACATATAAATTCTCCCACTTTGGCAATTTCTGGGGAAAATCCCAAAATATCCCACCAAAAAGAAATAGAGTCTCAACATCAATATAAATAATCCACGACCTAGAATGGAAAACATTGACTAATATAGGACAATACTATGACTCAAGGAAAATAAAAATACAAACTCTATGAATGATATCAACTAAGAAGGTTGAGAGTTTAAACCAATGATAAGAAACCTAAAAAAATAACCAAAACATAACCATCAAGCATCTAACCTCCCTAAAGTCAATGATCCACTGCATAGGAACTCCCCCTAAATAAATTTTCTCCACTTATTATAGATGATATTTTCTTCAAATTTTTCCATGGAGAGCTAAATGTTGAAAAAATAATATTAGGATAATGAGGACATAAAGGAAAAAATATGCGAAAGTTATATAGATTTATCATAAACAAGAATAAGAGAATTAATCACTTGTATGATAGCCACAAAAACCAATCATAAGATTTCATGAGGAAAGAGATATATGCAATAATAAAGCAGTAGGACTATAGGATATCAAGCTATAAACAACACAAATAATACATGATGTCATTGAAGGATATATATCATGAATACTAATTGTGTAGCATAGAAAAATTAATAGAAAATCAGAATAAGATGTGGAGCATGTGTAATATGATAGGAGTAGGCAATATTACAATGAGATAAAAAGAAAATATGTGGGAATGGACATGGCATAGATGATGAAGCTTGGGAATATATGACAAGAAACATATATGGCGAAAATGATGACATAAAAATAAAAAATATCCACCCACACCAAAAATGGATTAAGAATAACCAGAGGCATAAGAAACACATTCAATATTGGAAAATGGATAATATAAAATAAATAACCGTGAACTATCCCAATAAAAAATGAGACCGAATGCCCAAAAAACATTGTATAAGATGCATATGCATGCATATACATTATTAAGAGTAATGTCTATACCAAAAATAACACATATTCTCACAAAAATTGTTTCCAGAGTTAAACGTATAAAATATAGTCAGCCAAATAAAGCTTCCAATACCAACCAATATAAAGACAAAATATCATAAAGGATAGAAAAATCCAAGGAGTTAAAGTGTGTCTATGTATAAACTAGAAAAACATTAACATGATAAGCATAACCACCACTGACTATTCAGAAAGGATCACAAATATATCTAAGCAAAACTTTGAAGATAGTCGAAATGTCTAAATATAAATCCAAGTGCACTAAAAGATGATAAATATACTCAAACAAAGTGATCATCTTAAAATCAAACTTTCGAGGGAATAGAGATAATTGAAAATGGTAGTTGACAAGAACATAGACTCATTTCTAAAGCTATAATATATCATAACTCATCAAAGAATCAAAGGACAAAGATAAGTACATAAGATGTAGGGCATGGAAGAAAATGATACCAACATTGAGAGAATAATGGGATAATACCGATGAACATGACAAAGTGGAACCAACCTAGACAAAGCTATGAAGCAATGGCATAAGGATTGATAATGACAAAGATCAATCCCAAAGAACCATCAAAATATCCAAAATCAGGTGGGAAATCTAAATTCAAGACTAAATAATTAAACTAACTCAATAACATGAGACCACTAAGATAAGTTATATTGAATACCAAAAAGTAAAAAAGCACGACAATCTAGAAACCTAGGGATCATAAATTGATCTTTGTAAACAAAAATTATAGGAGGGTAGTGAAACTGGGGTCTATGAATATATGGAAAGGGTGAGGTGTGACCCACTCCAATGGACACTACCTGCAAGGTCTTCAAGGTCTTCTGGTGCAACTTCTTTAGAAACCTTCTCTTTCTGGTAACAATGGAACTCAAGCTTCAACCCACTCCCTGCAAGAAGATGAACTTTCACAGTAAAAATAGTAACTTTTATCAAGAGGGACTCTTGAGAGTGATGGTTGTCAGTGGGGAGTGAAAGAACTAGGCACTCAGCACTTAGAGAAGGAGGAGGGAGGGCTATGATTTTTTTCTATCTGTCCCTTGACCTTGACAAGGGTCCTATTTATACTTGGGCACTAGGGCTGGGTTGGCACTTTTGGCGCAAAAATTGAGAGTGTTGGTGGGGACAATATCTTAAATGTACCATTTGTCCCTACCTGCAGGCAGCTCTGCCTGTCCCCTCCTGCAGGCGCCATTTGGCGCCAATCAAAGTCAAAAAGCAAATATGTCTTCCAATGAAAACAAAATATCTAATTTGGTAAATATCCCTTGAAACGGTAACTTGTGGTGCAATCTTTGTAAATCTTGAGGGAGGAGGCCTCAAGTAACCCTCTCCTCTAAAATCATTGTTTTTCTTGAGACGGACCTCGAGGACCCCCTCTTCTGAAAAAAAGTCATTTGTTGTAAAGAGTTTATTCCTTTTGAGTAGCGAGCTCTTTGGCTGCCAACTTCACTTGTGACCAAGTGTGCTGTGTGTGTAGTCTTGACTAACTTCTGGGTCTTCCTACTAATATTCTCTCAATCCAATAGTGCAAAGTGGTTGAGCTTGCTCAACATACCTTGTCCCTCAGCTTCCAAGCCAAAACTCCCAAGAGATCCCAACTGGCCTACTTGAGCCCTGCTTGCTCAACCAGGTAACCTGTATAAGAAAATAAGTGTTAGTACTTTTGTTCTTTTTCATTATGAGGGGTTGCTTATGATAGACACCCCATCATCTTAACTTGGTTTTCTAGGAGTTGAGGGGGGAGGACCTTGCGGGTCCCTCCTCCCATGTAAGTTTCTGCTATTGAGGAACCCTAGTGGGGGGTTCCTTCTCAAACATCATTTTTACTGTTGAAGAAGCCTTGGGGGGTTCCTTCTCAAATGTCATTTCTGCAGGGACCCTGGGTGGAGTCCTTCTCAACCCGGGCTTCTACCGCTATCTAAGTGAAGTTCCTTCTCAATATGAGTTTTTGCTAAGACCTTGGGGGAAGTCCCTCCCAACAGAGGTTCCTTCTTAACTTGAGTTTCTACAGGGACCCTTGCGGGGGCCCCTCTAAATGTAGGCTTTTACTGCCACCTTGGTGGGGTTCCTTCTCAATGTGAGTTTCTACGGAGACCTTGGTGGAAGTCCCTCTCAACAGCAGTTCCTTCTCAACTTGAGTTTCTATAGTGACCCTTGTGGTGGTCCCTCTCAACCTAGGATTCTGCCGCCATCTAAGTGAAGCTCCTTCTCAACATGAGTTTCTGCAGATACCTTGGGGGAAGTACCTATCAGTAGAGGTTCCTTCTCAACTTGAGTTTCTGCAGGTACCCTTGCAGTGGTCCCTCTCAAACTGGGCTTCTGCTGCCATCTAAGTGAGTTTCCCTCTCAATACCTATAAAACGTATTTTGGGGAAGACACCCTTCTATATTTTCCCCTCATGCAATATCTTTTGTGTTGGGTAGACCAAAAGGCTTTGTGTGAATTAATTCAGTTTTTTTATTCTGAGGGACCCTATGGTTCCTTCATCATTCCCCTTAGGTTTATTAAATGTTCTATCACTTCATCCCATGTTTTGTTGATGAGGCCACTTATGGTGGACCTCCTTATCTGCGTATCAACTTGAGTGGAGGGGTTACTCACGGTGAACCCCTCGTTCTTGGCCTTCTTCTATGGCCATATACTTTATTTAGAGGGGTTGATCATGGTGAGCTTCTCATCCTTGGCCATTTTCTGTGGCCTTATATCTTGGGTAGAGGGGTTGCTCGCTGTAAGCCCCTCTCCCTTGGCCTTTTTCTATGTCCTTCTTCCTTGGGTATAGTTGTTGGTCACGGCGAGCCCCTCGCCCTTGTCCTTTTTCTGCCTTTCATTTTGGGTAAAGGGATTGCTCTCGGTGAGCCCCTCGCCCTTGGCCTTCGTCTGTGGACTTCTTTATTGGGTAGAGGGTTTTCTAAAAATGAGCCCCTCGCCCTTGGGCTTCTTCTGTGGCCTTCCACCTTGGCTAGAAGGGTTGCTCGCGGTGAGCCCTTCGCCCTTGTCCTTCTTCTGTGGGCTTCTAGATTGGCTAGAGGGGTTACTTGTGATGATCCCTCGCCTTTGGCCTTCTTCTATGGCCTTATTTCTTGGGTAGAGGGATTTCTTGCGGTGAGCCCCTCGCCTTTGGCCTTCTTTTTTGGACTTATTTCTTGGGTAGAGAGGGCTCCTCGCCCTTGGCCTTCTTCTGTGGCCTTCTTTCTTAGGTAGAGGGGTTGCTTGCGGTGAGCCCCTCGCCTTTGTCCTTCTTCTTTGGCCTTGTTTCTTGGGTAGAGGGGGCCCCTCGCCCTTGGCCTTCTTTCTTGGGTAGAGGGGTTGCTCGCGGTGAGCCCCTCTCCCTTGGCCTTCTCTTGTGGCCTTCTAGCTTGGGTAGAGGGGTTTCTCGTGGTGATATCCTCACCCTTTGCCTTATTTTGTGGCCTTCTATTTTGGGTAGAGTGGTTGCTTGCAGTGCTCCCCTTACCCTTGACCTTATTCTATGGCCTCAAGTTTGGGAAGAGGGGTCGCACGAGTTTAATCCCCTCGCCCTAGGCTATTTTCTGTCAAACTTGCTCGATATGATGAGCACTTCGTTTCCCTTGGAGCCTGGGGTACTAAACTATCGTACCTTATACTTATACTTAGCAGTTGCTCAATATGATGAGAGCTTCGTTGTCCTTGGAGCCTGAGGTACTAAACTATCGTACCTTATATTTATACTTGGCAATTTCTCAATACTGTGAGCGCTCTGGTTCCCTTGGAGCCTTAGGTACTAAACTGTCGTACCTTATATTTATACTTGGCAATTGCTCAATACTGTGAGTGCTCCGGTGCCCTTGGAGCCTTAGGTACTAAATTGTCATACCTTATATGTATACTTGTACTTGCTCAATACTCTGAGTTGCTCTATTTTATGTGAGAACTTCAAGATTGAACTTCCCCCTTCTAACTGTAGGGTACTTGCATATGAGATGAGCAAGTTAAAATTTGGAAGTTGCTCTTCTAGTCATGGGGTACTTGCTTATAGTCGAGCAAGTGATTATTTCTGAAGCTACCCCTATAACTGGGAGGGTACTTGCATATGAGCTGAACAAGTTATCATTTTCGAAGCTTCCCCTCTAATTGCGGGGTACTTGCATATAATTGAGCAAGTTAAAGTCTGTAAGTTGTCCCTCTAGCTGTGGGGTACTTGCATATAACTGAGCAAGTTAAAATTTTGAAGTTGACCCTCTAATTGCGGGGGTTTTGCATACATTTAAGCAAGTTAAGATTTGGAAGCTACCCCTCTAACTGCGGGGTACTTGCATATAGGCTGAGCAAATTAATATTTTGAAACTTCCCCTCTAACGGTGGGTTACTTTCATATAATTTGAGCAAGTTAAAATTTGGAAGTTTCCCCTCTAGTTGTGGGGTACTTACATATAACAGAGCAAGTTAAGATTTGGAAACTACCCCTCTAACTGCGGGGTACTTCCATATAGGCTGAGCAAGTTAATATTTTGAAACTTCCCCTCTAACTGCGGTGTACTTGCATATAAGCTGAGAAAGTTATGACTTTTTAGCACAGCCCCACGTGCCTGTGGGGTACCTTCTAGCACAACCCCGTGTGACTTTGGGGTATTTTTTTTAGAGCTACCCCATGTGACTGTGGGGTATTTTGTTATGCACATTCATTTCTTAAGGAGTAACTAGGAGATGGGGTTAGCCCTTCTCTTTCCTACAAACTTTGAATAAAATTTTATATATATCATAAGTAAAGAAATAATTATTTCTTTATACTGGAAATTTCCTTTGGTCTGCAGGGTCCTTGTTCCAAACTTTTCTTACGAACCTTTTTGTCTTGGAAAAGTAACAGGTTTAGATAGGGGGTAGACTCGCTACTCCTTATTTTCTGAAAACTGGTCGAGTAATTTTTTTTTAGAACAGAGGTTAGGACTTGTTCTCTAGGCTATAAATCTGTGTGGAATAATAATTAAAAAAATGTAGTGAATTTTTTTTTATAATTATTATTATTACTAAAAGGATGACCTCCTTCTGGTCTTGTCGTGTCTGCAGGGGCTTTACTCACTATACTTTTACTTTTGGGTTGGATATATCCCCAACTATAATGAGGAAAGTTCCTTATATCATAAGCCCTCTTCTAATCTAATAGAGGTTCTACTATACTATTAAGAAAGAGAAAGCATTAGTCTTGTGTACGTTTTGTTGAGCGATTATATGCCCTTCAATCTATATTTCATCCGCATCTATTTTTTTTTAGTTTAAATGCTTCAGGGGGTTCCTCGTGCGAGGTATCAGTCATGGGAAGTTCTCTGTCTAGGATTTCGTCCATCCAGGGTTCCTCGTTTGGGATTTATACCCCTGGGGGTTCCTCGTCAGAAGCATCATAGAATTTGGGTTCCTCGCCTATAGTAGCTGCTGGTAAAAAAATATATTTGTGGTAGGAGGTTCCCCCGCTTGGAGTCCCCAAGCCCCATCTTCACTGGGTTCCTCGTTAGAACATAGGTTTGATCCGCACTCGATTAGAGCCTCTGTTGATAGCGGATTGAAATTTGGGGCTAAAAACGATAAAGTTCCTTATCACTGCCCATGAGTAGGAATGGTTCCTCATTAGCGGTCTATATGGGTGGCAGTTCCTCACCATTTGTTCTAACTAGCGAGGGTTCCTTGCGACCCATAAATTCTTCTAGTGATGTCGAAGCACTTCATTTTGAGCTAGGTTCCTTGTGTTATGTCCGAGATCTCTTGGGTTCCTTGCATCCCATCTCAGGTCTCATGGGTTCATCATCGAAAATGACACCAGAGCCTTATTTCATCTCGGGTTCCTCATCGGTAGTGTCATAGGTTGCTGGTGTGGGTTTCGCCACTAACGAGGGTTCCTCATCTGTTGGTTCATATTTTGAGAGTTCCTCGACTACTACAAATAATTTACTGGGTCTTGTATGGGCCCTCTCAACGCCTAAGGGGTCCTCGCCTGCAGTTCCATTAGCAGCGACTTTTGGTTTGCCATCTGGGAGTAATATGGTTAAGGGTTCCTTGCGGTCATCAGTTCTTAGGGTGGGTTCTTCACCATTCCCTGATTTGGGTAACTTGTCTAGCGAGGGTTCCTCACCACTTGTAAGTGCATCATTCCCTCAAATAGCAAGAGGTCCCTCCCCAGTTATTATTTCTGCTGGATGTTCTTCTGCCATGAATTTTTCTATGATGATGGATGCTACCCAGAGTCCCTCTCGAGTTGGGTCTTTATCAGAGGCTTCCTCGACCACTACCTCACAGCTGACCCTTTCGGGTTGGGTCTAATTTCTGAATTGGATCCTTCTATGAGCGAGGCTTCCTCACGAGCCGGTCTTACCCCCATGGGTTCCTCGCTAAATATGTTATTTGCTAAGGGTTCCTCGTGGGTGGACTCTATACCCTGGGGTTCCTCGCAGATGCCATTTCTCGTAGTGGATTAAAACCTCTTTATGGCTGCGGGTTCCTCATCAAGTGCCACTTCTCTGGAAATGGGTTCCTCACGTGCCAACTTCTCATCCGAGGGTGTCTCGAACTCCTGCCTCATCGAGGGTTCCTCGCCTGGTGGTACCGTGTTTGGTGAAACGAGAAATTTTCAACTTGCTTCAAGTGGGGGCATCTCAACCTCATGCTTCGTCGAGCGTTACTCACCTGGTGGTATTAGGTTTTAGAGTCCCTTACGGTTGGGCTTATTTATTGGCGATGAGGGACAACCAAGGTTCCTCACCTATGGGTTTCTCACGAGTTGGTGTTTCTATAGGGAATGCTACCACAACTTCTTTATTAGAAGTGAAGGACACCTAGGGCTCCTCGCCCATGGGTTCCTCACGAGTCGGTGTTTCTCTAGTCGAGGCCTTAGAACCTATGGGTTCCTCGCCGAAAAATATTTTTCACGAGGGGTCCTCGCGCGCCACTGTTGGTAGGGAAGTACACTTTGGAAGTATGGTCCTTTGCAATTATGGGTGTCTCTCCCTCTGAGAAGAGGAGAGTTTCTCATTTTCGTCCCTCTGCGACTGTGGGTTCTTTACTGTAACCAATGGTCGTTGGCATTTCTCCGACCACCTTATCTTCTCCTCAATCTTGGGAAGACTATATGCGTACTTGTGGGTAGGGGGACTCATCATACCGATGAGAACCCTCCCTCTGAGAAGAGGAGAGAGACTTCCTAGCCCCCTCCATAGTAACAATTTTGTAGGGTGATTCCTCTAAACCCATACCCTTGGCTGCTGGTGAACTTGACAGCACCACTACTTGCTCTGGCACCACTTTCTGTGGCGAAGCTACTTCCGCCGAAATCATTATAGAAGTGGTTGCCCACCAAAGGGGGCAACTATTAGTATTACACGGCCTTGACCCAAATTTTGCATGTCTACGTTATTTTGTTTCAAAAACTCAAAACACATGCACAAAAGGTTGATACATGTCACCGAAGCCATTATCGGTGAACTGGTTTGCCCTCCCTGAGGAGCAGGTACTCTAGCTCTGGTCACCACCACATCATCCTGAGTGGTCTGGTCTCTTTGAGCTCCATTCCCAGATGGAATATCTTCAAACACTAGCTACTTAAAAACATTAAAACCTTCTTTGTCAATGGAAGTGAGGATACCTCCCCAGCAGAGTTGCCAAATGTAGGAGGAGAGACATTAAGGACCCCCTCTTCTAAAAAAGTGATTTTTTGTAAAGAGTTTATTCCTTGTGAGCATCCAGCTCTTTGGTTGCCCACTTCACTTGTGACCAAGTGAGCGGTGTCTGTAGTCTTGAGTGACTTCTGGGTCTTCATACTAGTATTCTCTCAATCCTATAGTCCTATGTGGTTGAGCTTGCTCAACATACCTTGTCCCTCAGCTGCCAATCCAAAACTCCCAAGAGATCCGAGCTGGCCTACTTGAGCCCTGCTTGCTCAACCAGGCAACTTGTACAAGAAAATAAGTGTTAGTACTTTTTTTCTTTTTTCATGATAAGGGGTTTCTTATGGTAGACACCCCATCATCCTAACTTGGTTTTCTAAGAGCTGAGGGGGGAGGACCTTGCGGGTCCCTCCTCCCATGTGAGTTTCTACTGTTGAGGAACCCTAGTGGGGGGTTCATACTCAAACATCATTTTTTTTGTTGAAGAAGCCTTGGGGGGTTCCTTCTCAAATGTCATTTCTGCAGGGACCCTGGGGGGAGTCCTTCTCAACCTGGGCTTCTTCCGCCATCTAAGTGAAGTTCCTTCTCAACGTGAGTTTCTGTGAAGACATTGGGGGAAGTCCCTCTCAACAGAGGTTCCTTATCAACTTGAGTTTCTACAGGGACCCTTACGGGGGGCCCTCTCAATGTAGGCTTCTGCCTGACACCTTGGTGTGGTTCCTTCTCAATGTGAGTTTCTACGGAGACCTTGGGGGAAGTCCCTCTCAACAGCGGTTCCTTCTCAACTTGAGTTTTTACAGGGACCCTTGCAGTGGTCCCTCTCAACCTGGGCTTCTGACGCCATGTAAGTGAAGTTCCTTCTCAACGTGAGTTTCTGTGGAGACCTTGGGGGAAGTCCATCTCAACAGAGGTTCCTTCTCAACATGAGTTTCTAAAGGGACCGTTGTGGGGGGCCCTCTCAATGTAGGCTTATGCTGCCACCTTGGTGGGTTTCCTTCTCAACGTGAGTTTCTGCGGAGACCTTGGGGGAAGTCCCTCTCAGCAGCGGTTCCTTCTCAACTTGAGTTTCTGCAGGGACCCTTGCGGTGGTCCCTCTCAACCTGGGCTTCTGCAGCCATCTAAGGGAAGTTCCTTCTCAACATGAGTTTCTGCGAAGACCTTGGGGGAAGTCCCTCTCAACAAAGGTTCTTTCTTAACTTTAGTTTCTACAGGGACCCTTGCGGTGGTCCCTCTCAACCTGGGCTTCTGCCGCCATCTAAGTGAGGTTCCCTCTCGATATCTATAAAAAGTATTTTAGGGAATACACCCTTCTACAAAAATTATCATCCATAATGCCATAAAAAGGAGTACACAAATAAAAGAATTAAAGAGAGACTATGAAAACATGACAACCATAAAGTGTTATAATATCAAAAGTAATAAGTACCAACACAATATGAATACATGAATCATAAGGGGACCAAAGAAAATTGCACTGGAAATTGCAAATGTCGTGCAAACGATGAAAAATCAAATTCATATGCATGATATGTAACTAGTAACAAAAAATATGAATAAGACTGTGCATTCGGGGTGGCTAATAAATCATGAGCATAGGAAAACAAAAAATAGAACCATGAATCCAATTCACTTATGTTCATGCATACAAGAGATGATATATAGTGAGTGGGAATAATTTGTTCCATTTTCTAGCCATGAGTATGTTAGACAGAGACTGTAATTTCCAAAACTTAGCCAAAATTTCACACTCTCACCTCACACAAAATGCATATACAATATACCTAAACTCTCAAAACAAAAAAAAAACAATCATAACTCAAGTGGCGAGGCACACTCAAAACTTCTAAACCAACTTCATACCCCATAATACAAAAAACTCTTAAACGCATGACACACAAGATTGAACGAAACAAGATATAGAAATGAAATCAAATAATCCAACCAAACCTGTAAAAATACTAGGAATGAACAAAGATATACCATTCTAGGTAAAGAGTAAAACATATAGGCTATATGAAAAGAAATAAAAGATTTTTTCTAATAAAAAATCAAATATCAACTTTTAACTTTCATTTAGCATTATGAACCTTCAAGTTGATTAAACATGTAGAATATCTCAATGAACATATGATAAACATCTCAATTCACATAAATCTAAACATAGCATGAGATGTTAGACATATTATCATGTATGTTCATAAAAAACAAAATGAATCACAAGTTTTTCAAATAGAATTGGTTCAAATCATATGAGAGCTAGCCATAAAAAACATAAAATCATATTATAGACTAAGCAAGAAGTTTCCATCCACTTCAAATTATCCATCACTAAATTTTTTTGAAATATTTTATGCCAAACTAAAATAACAATTTATTTTTAAAGGATATAAACCTATCTAATTTGTATTTCCTTAGATTTTGTAGGAGTTTGGATATTGGTTTTTTCTCAAAGTACGCTTTTGTCAACAATTGGCTTTCCTCACTCACTTTTGAAGACACCTTTCCTAATAATAATTAAATTCAAACTAGATGTAATCTATCAAATGGTATCACGTATAATTGCTTAAATTAAACCACCATTTTAAACGTCGTTAACATGTATAACTCCCACTCACAAAAGTGGACCATAGAGGCTTAAAAAGCTATCAAAACGATGATAATAGTAAATAATTTCAGATCAATCATCATAATAAGTATCAATAAACTACCTAAACCAGTGTGATAGTGCCATGTAAGTGATACACAAGCTAACAATTCATAGTACACTTGAATGTTTTTTATTTTGATTATATTTTTAAGCTAATTATTTACGTGACGAACTTAACATGTGATCAAGCAAACAAAAATATTTTTGATCATTCATATAAACAAAAAAATTTCTTAACAAAATTTAGTGCCAGTCTCTTTTCTTAACAAAATTTATCCATTCACAATAAGTATGGTTAAACTCAAATTAAAAATCAAGCAAACAAAAAGATTTTTGTTATTTCATATAAACACAAATAAAATTAATATCTTTTTGGATTTTTCTAAAACAAAGAGATAAAATAAAAATAAGAGATGCAACATGCGATGACACATCAAACGAATGAAACCTCTCACACGTAATCAAATTACAAAATTAATGATGAAATAACTATCCCACCTAGTAACAATGAGAAGTAATCAAAATGCACCAATAATTCAAGGCAAAACCTCACAAGTTATAAAAAATCACATAAATATAGCTTCGAACAAGATATGAAGCATGCGATAAAAAAATGCTACCTATAACAAGCACGTAACATGTTAAATGAATGGAAGAACCTATATGATATCCACAAAAGTTTGATTAACACTTAAGGATGAATCACACTTAAAGGTGTGAACACACTTACCATCGATCGAATCCCTTTTCGTCTTCCATAGATTCCTTAAATTGAGTTGCTTGGATTTATTGAGAACCATTGACACAATTTAAGGATTAAAGTTCACATTACCTCTGTTTTGAAAACTTGAAATTTCCCAAAAGTCCATAACCCTCACAAAAATTCCGTTATCATGTTTTTAAGGAAAACATAATGGATATTTTACCCAAGACCATTTTCGTGTGGTCTAAAATTCATATTTCTCCTAAATGTGTTTTTCCTTGTAATATCCCCACAATTTCTTATAGTGAACTCGTTTACTTTGGTCACAAGAACATTTAATTCATGGTGTAAGTATCAAGAGAATAAATATCACATGTTAATTAGCAATGTGAGAATTCAAAAGCATTAAGCAAAAATCTATAAGATGTCAACTTAGTGACAATAAGTACGCACCTAAGGTTCATAATGAACCACTTTAGGATGACTTTTATGAAAAATTCTCGTCTATTGTTAGTAATAAGAAACTTGAAGCAAAATTTTCTCAAATGACCCTTTTGTGACAATGTGTTCAAGTTTATGGTTGGTACGTGTATTACCTCGTATTTTCATGGCTTTTGTGATAGTATTGTCACGTGTGAATAAAATGATAATTATGGAAATTTAAGTCGTGACGCGCCTGTGTCGCGTCGGGAATAAATGTTGATTAATAAAAGTGAAATATTTTTAGTTATCCGTATGGTCGTTTTGAGTGCACCAACGTGTCCAGAAGGGTCGAGATAGTCAGAAAAGTGTACCCGGGGGTTTAGTTTGAGTCTCGTGGCAAGTTTAGGCTTAATTAGTACCCCCGAAGGGCATTTTGGTCATTTTACATTTTTGGGTAATTAAACCCACGAAATTTCAAGGGTTATATTAGATGTCTAAGGTTGTCTTCTAGGGTTAAAACAACCAAAGACAAGTGACGGCCATAGGAGAGGGAAGGAGAGAGCTTCCAAAGCAATCCAAGGCCCGAAATCCATCCGTTTGCACCGCCTCCACCACCAACGCATAGATCGCGAGACGGGGAACACAACCACACCAAATTTGGCACCAAACCAGAACGTCGAAAATCCCAGGCAAGTGTCTATCTTGCTTATTTTCGTTGATGCATCACTCATATTAGTTTAGGAATGATTAGGATGAGTTGTATGGAAGAAAAACCCCATTTGAGATAGGAAATTGCATGTAGGGATGATTTAAATGATATTCTGGAAACCCTTTTGCCATGTAGAGGATTAAACCACAAATTTATAATGTTTTATAAGAAGGAAATTCTGAAAAAGATGTGTTAGAACCATGTTTAAGAGATTTCTAGGGTTCTTGATATTTACATGAATTTTGGGTTGTTAATCCATGTTTAGTGACGGAAACTTACATGCTTTACGTAGAAAATACATAATATGATGATATAATGTTAGTAGTATAAATTCTGGGACGATTGGGAATGAAAAATATGGAATTGGTTGAGGTTAGAGGATGAAACCCGTAACTGCAAAACTGCAGGATTCGCCATACCTGCTTGATCAAGCCTTGAACTTCGATCGATCGAAGGCTGGATCGATCGAGTCCCTAACCTCAATCGATCGACCCCTCCTGGCAGACTTAAGTTTCCCCTTTTAAAATTGCTGAATTGATTCGAAATGAAGAAAACTCCTTAGACATCCTTGCTAAAATAATTTGGGAGTTAATGATGACCGATAGGATTCATTAATGAATAAGAGACCTTTGATGTAAGGCGATTGTTGAGCGAAAAGATTTGACTCAGTATTATGTTTAGCACTCCGGACTTAGTGATAGGAAAAGTGAATTGTTATATTTATCCTTTAGAGATGTGGGAGTTAATATTTATACCCCTATTATTAGGGAAAGGAATTTCGAGAATTCCGATTGTATGTATTCGAGGTTTATGGAATGATATTACCACCAACCTATACTGAACAATAGTGAAATTAGTGAAACGTTCTTTGTTAAGCATAATTACGGGAGAAATTGTAACTTTTCTGTCAAGGGACGGAATAAAGGGGTATATGCTCTGGACGGAGGACCTAACGGATTTTGATAACCGACAATGCTAGGTAGTAGTGTATCGGGGGGGTTCCTTGTTTGGATTTCGCTTTGCGAGACATCCCACGCATGAAACTTAGCGTAAGGTTGGAAATAGGGAGACATTTGGTCACTATTCCATGAGTTCGGTACCCTGGTCGAAATGGGATCAAGTAATTATGTATGTAAGTTGGAAGTTGAAGTTTGTCTTAAAGCTATTGAAAGCCGAATCTTGTGGTAAGAAAGCATTGAAAGTTACCCCACGAGTTGAGGGGTGGAACGATGATAAGGAGAATTTAAGAATTTTGATTTCTAGGGTGATTGAGAGTACCCAAATGTCGTAACCGCGTTCAAAACACGAGGCGAATAAAGAGTTGGAATGATTTTTAGCATGGATTATCTGGAAAGAACTTTATTATACAAAAGAGATGACTTGAAATTATTTTGATGAATAGAGCGTTACTGATTTATTTTGGTTGTTGTACCTATTTGGGAAAATTGTTATACTTATCTAAAGAAGGTTGAGAATTATTATTCCTCTTTTATCGTCATGGAATTTGAATGCCCTATTCCTTCTATTTTCGTTGAATTTAGTTCGTTCTACGGATGAGTAGCACGCCGTTCGCTCTTCTAGGGCGGTCGGGGTGTTGCAAGAATGTGGGCATCTCGGTTAAATTACAGTTAAAATCGTCCGAGTCGAAGGGACGTGGTCATGGACGTGTGTCATATATGTTTGTGGGACTAGTTAAATGAAGCGGAAGTGATAGAGTGGATTAAACGTCACATGAGGGGAGATAATCCATACATTGGTGTGTAATTAGAATAGCACACCCAAATTTGAATTTGAAGACTGTGGGAAGTCATTTAAGAAGAGTATTCCTTGAATGGAGCATAATTAAATGATTATGAAGAACACTCGGAGCGGAGTTATTAGTAGGCAAGTATGAGAGCGACTTTCACATACAAAGGGTGATGATGTCGGTATGGTATAAGAGATCTAGAAGTGCGCTTTGTGGAGAGAAGAGCACGGGTGGAACTTTCGACATACTACAAGGAAGGAAGGGGAGTATTACGTGTCACTTAATGTGAGACATTTCAAGGAAGAATCGATGTTTAGCGGGACGTAGTGATAGTCTCTACATGCACCGCCCATTGGTAAGGTTGGGTTGAAAGAGGAGAATCAACCAAAGAATTTCGTGTTTAGCTACAATTCCTGAATTTGGAAGAGGTCGGTAAAGTCGGTAAAGTTCTTGGATGGGTTGCTATCCTCAAAACAAGATCAAAGGTTAATCCCGAACATGTGAATAAAGTCACCGAGAAGGAGGTGATTGATACTCTTTTAAGCTGACTTACAATATTAACTAGTATGCCCCAGACTTCCTTTGAAAGGAAGGATCGCGCCAGTGCATGATCCGGCGCAGTATAAATTTCTAAATCAGGATGAGATTGGTGAATCCCACCTTTGATATGGGATTTCAGAAACCAGCGGAGATAAGGTTTCATTTCGAGTAGGATGTATTACCCGTAGCCAGGGAATGGGCGCACGGTGATTAAAGATTTGTGGAGCCACGTGAAGGATATTTTGGAATATTGGTACGATGATTTCAGGAATGCTCGGTAGAAGCACTCGTACCCGTTTGTCGCGTACAAGGTGCTTATTAAGGTTTTGTTATGGAAGAACCTCGACTATTCTCCTTCCGTATGTTTAGAGGAGAGTAGATAATCAGAATTTTTGGATCGGTCAAGAAAATATCCGATAACTATGGTAAAATTCCACGACTGTTTTAGGCAAACAAGAGTGGTCAAATGTTAGTATGGTCTTCTCCGAGTGGGAATCCTCCTAATGATAGTGAGATAATGGATAATTATAACGTATAGGCGTGACCTATGCGAATGTTGTCAATTAGGGGCACTATGTGAAGTGTCTCCAATGAGAATGTAAAACAGAGCTGCTATGAGAAAATGACTATAGTGATTGAGCGCCTTACGATGTAAATAGTTTGTGTACGGAAAAGGATATCCAGAACTGTGCTACCTAATAAACCGTATTTTTTGAATTTTGGAAAGAAATTCCGTTATTAGGGGGGAAGTATGTAATACCCCGTATTTTCATGGCTTTTAAATTTAGGGATTAATTAAATTTAATTGAGATAATTAAATTAATTTTAATCCGGAATGTTGTTTTAAATATTTACTAGCATGACGAGAGTTAGTAATTATTGAAAATTTGTTATTTGTTGAATGTTACTGGATGAGTATAGAAATATATGAGATTTATTTTCATAGTATTGTCACGTGTGAATAAAATGATAATTATGAAAATTTAAGTCGGGACGCGCCTGTGTCGCGTCGGGAATAAATGTTGATTAATAAAAGTGAAATATTTTTAGTTATCCGTATGGCCATTTTGAGTGCGCCAACGTGTCCGGAAGGGTCGAGATAGTCAGAAAAGTGTACCCAGGGGTTTAGTTTGAGTCTCGGGGCAAGTTTAGGCTTAATTAGTACCCCGGGAGGGCATTTTGGTCATTTTACATTTTTGGGTAATTAAACCCACGAAATTTCAAGGGTTATATCAGATGTCTAAGGTTGTCTTCTAGGGTTAGAACAACCAAAGACAAGTGACGGTCATAGGAGAGGGAAGGAGAGAGCTTCCAAAGCAATTCAAGGCCCGAAATCCATCCGTTTGCACCGCCTCCACCACCAACGCATAGATCGCGAGACGGGGAACGCAACCACACCAAATTCGGCACCAAACCAGAATGTCGAAAATCCTAGGCAAGTGTTTATCTTGCTTATTTTCATTGATGCATCACTCATATTAGTTTAGGAATGATTAGGATGAGTTGTATGGAAGAAAAACCCCATTTGAGATAGGAAATTGCATGTAGGGATGATTTAAATGATATTCTGGAAACCCTTTTTGCCATGTAGAGGATTAAACCACGAATTTATGATGTTTTATAAGAAGGAAATTCTGGAAAAGATGTGTTAGAACCATGTTTAAGAGATTTCTAGGGTTCTTGATATTTACATGAATTTTGGGTTGTTAATCCATGTTTAGTGACGGAAACTTACATGCTTTACGTAGAAAATACATAATGTGATGATATAATGTTAGTAGTATAAATTCTGGGAAGATTGGGAATGAAAAATATGGAATTGGTTGAGGTTAGAGGATGAAACCCGTAACTGCAAAACTGCAGGATTCGCCATACCTGCTTGATCGGGCCTTGAACTTCGATCGATCGAAGGCTCGATCGATCGAGTCCCTAACCTCGATCGATCGACCCCTCCTGGAAGACTTAAGTTTCCCCTTTTAAAATTGCTGAATTGATTCGAAATGAAGAAAACTCCTTAGACATCCTTGCTAAAATAATTTGGGAGTTAATGATGACCGGTAGGATTCATTAATGAATAAGAGACCTTTGATGTAAGGCGAAATCTATATTTTTGGGATATTTTACATAAGGGACAATGTAAATATATGTTAAAGGGGAGAGACACGTAAGAGGGTTACGTTGGAACATAAATGAATACCTACTGAATTGTACCTTTGGAAGGATAGAGTCCATGAGGGCTACGTAGTAAGTTGGAGAAACCGTTCGAATTAAAGTGAGAAACGAACCATTATACGTGATAACTAATAATGGGAAAATAAGAATAAATGTTGTGAATATGGGTTATGGGATAAACCTAAATTGATATGATAAAAGTAGTATATTTATATGATTGTGTATGCATATATTATATACTTGTGAAAATCATGCCCGCGCTACTTGCTATCCCTGAGGTTACCGCGCTGGGACAGTCTTATCTCGAATGGGCCTTCATGGGGGATATTGACTCGTACCCTAGAAGATAGAAATCCTAGGTACACGCTATCGAATCGGTAGTCACGGTCCTAAGAGACGTGAGGGTATGTACTGACCTCTTGGACTTGGAAACTATGCTTCGCCTCAATATTGTTTGTGTATGTATTTATACAGTTCGAGAGTGATTCCGAACTTGTATTACCTTTAGTACGATTGATACGTGTATTGGATAGCAGAGTATGCCCGCACCATAATTTTTATGTGGGGTGCTGTTAGAATTTATATATTATACGAGTATTTAATATATATATGAACTTCTGAAATTTGGGAAATTGCCTACTGTGTTATGGTAAGTATGACATGTATAATGACTCAAATTGGAAATACTTTTTTTGAAAAGTATAATATGATATTGAAAAACTTTATGAATCAATAAAGTTAAAATGAGCGTTTTGTACTAAATGAAATTATCCTTTTAAACCATGATGTTGTTAAATCTTAAATCTTGACAGTCACCTAAGATAAGTTAAATCCTTGGGGAAAAATAGTCTGATATATGATGAGATAAGCCATTGGGAAGGTTAGTGCGATAGGAGTGCACATTAGAAGAGAGGTGAGAATTTCTCAAGAGAGTGTCGCACTAATATGTTGTTGCATTGGCCTGTAATCAATTTAAATACTTGTTAAATGAATTTTTAAATCATATACACTATCAAGATCTGATCCGTTTCTATTCCTCTTTCTCTCTTGTATATATATGTATATATTATAGGTGCCCATCCACAGGGGCGTCTTGTTTAGGATCCTTTGGAAGGAACGTGCAGCAGTTTAGGTGGGAGTTGCAGGCCACTTGCTTAGACGATTTCATTTACTTGATTCCACTTCTATCATTCTCCTTATTGGGCATGTGTCGCCCTTTCCACTATTTATCTGTTTTATTGGGACATTTGTATTTCAGTTATTTCTAGTACTGTTACTTTGGGATTTATTCAGCATGTATGTTTTACTTTAAGTGTTAAATGCTGGTATTTAGTTGTTGAATGTTTAAATTAATTGGATTATATCTTCCAGGATTATTGTGGTGTGATTCTTTAAATATTAAATTGTTGTAGATAATTAAATCTTTATTTTCAAAATAAAATTTGGAAAGTAATGTTTAAAAATGGTTTTGACACTTAGCTTAATTAAATAGGGTGGTAGATTTGGAAAAGTTATTTTTACGACAGTGATGCTAAGAATGAACCAACTGTTCACCTTGATTTTAATTTAATAAAGGAGTGATCGCCCGATATTTAATTAGGCGGGGTGTCACAGTACGATCTTTTACAATTTTCTTAATCTTTTTCAAAATAATGACACGTCAAACAAATTTGGGCATTTTCCTTTTTATTTAAAACTCATTGGGCAACAAGTAAATTTTTCCTCAAATATTAATTTTCACATCCACATTCAAATAGTCTTGAACCATTCTTATTAGATCATTTCTTGAAAATCCTTTTTATAAATTGTCTATAGATTTATAATAACATGAACAAATTCGTCAAAGCCTAGACCACACTTATCATTTTTAATTTGAGCAGTTTTTGAAGAATTTTTATCAATTTTATTTGACAATATTCAAGATTAATTTTAACTTCCTTTGACAATTATAATTCATTTTCAAGTGAAGATTTTTTTTCTCAAAATAATATATGGAAATTACATACATTTGGAGTTCCTTCTTGACATTTTCTAGTTTAAAAAATAAATCGTTATCTCTTTCTTAGCCAACTCAAACTTTAACAAAACACACTTTCACTTTGAAAGTTTAATTTTTTTCAAAGATTCATTTTACTCTTTCAAAGTGTTCACTTATTTCTTCAAACCACATGTCAAGTTCCAAAGTTCACCTCTATCATTATTAATCACCTTGAAATTTTTTCACAAAGTTTTTATTTGACACTAAAATTGACTAGTCAAATCAAGTTCCCTTTTCATCTTCAAGCAAATGGATTTTAGTAGACAACTTAGCATTTCAATTTTGCAATTTGAGAAACTAAATCTTGAGTTTTGATATTTATGACTCGAATAATTTGCATTAGAACTATAGTCATTATCAACATGAGAATTTCAAACATTAGCATTTGAGTTCTCTTAAGAAGAAGAAATAAAATTCTCATCAACTTTTGAATCGGTACACCTTGTTATCCTTCATCATGAATATCATGTATTGAGAGTGTCTAGTCATAATAAGAAGAAATCAACTTAGAATATAGTCAAACATGTTAGGATCCATTGCTTTGTATGATCTTGGGGGTAGTGATTGCCCAATCACGATGTATACTTCATATATGCTGACATAGCTTCGCATAGCCAATGTAGCACCCCGTGATTTTAAATCTAAAATAACTCGTTGAAATTAAAAAGTCGAAAAGGTATTTTTGGTGAAATTAAATTTTTGACAATGAAAGGGTGGACGATTTAAATTAAAAGATTTCTTTTGGTCGGAATTTGATTAAATATAAAATATTTCTATGGGGACTCGAAAATTTTTACAATTGAATAAACATTAATAAATTCTTAATTTTATAAATTTTGTAAAACCAAACATTTGATTTTTGTCATGATAAAAAGATGCCTCTATGTAAAAAAAAATAGTATTATATGAATTATTTTTTTTTCCTTTAAACCCATGCTTGAGATGAGAGAGTAAAAGGCGATGGGCACCCCCCTTTGTTTTCATTCTGCGTGCATGGCTCCCTAATGTGTGTGGGGGGTGGGGGGGTGGGGGGGGGGGGGGAGTTCTTTTCATTAAGATAATTTTTCTTTATTCCTTTGTATTGTTCCATGTGTGGTGATGTCATGAGAAGTTGGCTTCCTCCAACTTTGTTGGGACGCATGGAGTAAATGTGAGTTGACTTTGGTTGGGACGCACATAGATATATGGGATGGTTAATATATATATATATATATATATATATATATATATATATATACTCTTTTATCTCACATTATAAAAAGAGCATTGACTCATTTTTAAAAGGTCACGCGCATTTTTCAAACCCTCTTTTCCCTACACAAAGCAGAATACTCATACCCTTATATTAAAACTTCAAACCTCCATTAAACAAAACTTCAATCATATTTTGTGAGGTCTGAACTACATATTTTCAAGAAAGTCCAACAACGAAACTTGCTTATTTTCATGAGACGAATTCAACCGGGTATTTAGAATTTTCAAGAAATAATTTTCCAGGCATGAATTCTTCTATTCTCTCTTTTTAGTATTATGCTTTTTAAGTATCGTCTAAACTTTAATTCATGTATTTTCCTTAAAAAAATTAGCAAAATAATTAAGAAAAGTGAAAACTAATTCGGGACTGATTGTCTTAAAAATATTAATCTGAATGAATACTTGTAACCCTTGTGTGCGTAGGGTAGAGTTTGGACTTTGGGTAATATGAGTGTAGGTTTGCATGTAGAAACCATAGAAATTGTTTTTTATAAACGAAACTTGGGAAATCACATAGAATTGTTTAGGTTTGATAAAAGTGAATATTGTTGGGTGAGCCTTACACACACATGTTGATTGAAAATTATAATTGTCAAATAAAATAAATGTAGTTGATTATGACGGTGACTTGAATGAATTAAATTAAAATTAATTGTGACCGCATGTGAAATTTGTGTGATTACGGATATATTGGAATATGTGAATTATTGTGTTGTTTAAATTTTTATCATCACGGGGACGACGGGATTTTGGGTATTATGCTCTCACCTAAGTTTTAGGAATACTTGCTAGGTATGGAACTAGTTTAGTGTAGATTTTTACGGATGGGATGGTCGGGGTGGGGCTGATTTTTTTTTTGTGTCGTTTCGTTGTTTTGGATAACCTAAGTGCGAGATTAGGAAGAAATTAATTATAGAAAGTCATCCTAAGAAATAGGATAGGACGCGATTGTGTTTTGGAGACCTCTAGGTATGGGACTACAAGTAGGTTTGAAGCTTAGGCTCTATAATAGGCTAGGGTTATAATAAAATCAAGAGAAATTAAAAAGATGAGAAAATAAGAAATTGAGAAGTAATGCCTAGATAAATGGGTATTAAAATATATTGGCGCCATTAATAAGTGCAGGACTGACAGTTAAATAGGTTAGGTGGCCATTGCATCCTGTGGGTGTGTGACGGCATAATAAGTGTAGGGCTGATAGTTAAACGGGCTGGCTGGATATTATGATGTGTCATGTGTGGAACCTCATCGATACGTGCAGGGTTGACAGAATATACACTGGATGGCTATTACGAGTGGAATAGGCGTGGTGTAAAACTTTTAGTGGGAGTCCCACGAATAAAATAGAGTAAAACTTTAAGTGAGAGTCCCGCAACTGATATTAATGATGAAAATAAATAATCGGATGAATTGAATTAAATTAGATGGATTGCTTTCGATAAATTAGATAATTGGAATTAAACTTGGGGTATCGTAAGTACGTGATTAGGTGGTCGCGATTTATTTTACTTGCATGTTAATAATTATTGCGTTTATTTAAAATATTATATTGTTATATTTATCATGCATAATACTACTGTCTGGGTCCACAAGCCCTAATTGGGGGCAGCAGCTTGGATTCATACAGTGGGCTCTGACCCATTACGTTGACTAACATTTCAGGTTTACTACTAGAGTAGTTGCATAGGAGTTATTGGAGATATTTTGGAAGTGCAGCAAGAATTTATTTATTTTGATGCTTAGTAGTCTAGATTTTCTTTTCAGTCACATTTTATTATGAGACTTTACATTATGGATTTGGTGGCCCATTCGGTTCCACAGTTGTTTACAGTTTTTATTCAGTTATTCATGGTTGGATCTTTTATTTGGATTTATATTATTGGAAATTGGATTTATTTACTGGAGATTAGCATGGTGATGGATTTTTTTATTGCATGAATGATTATTCATATTGGGATTGATTTAATTATTCTTTTTTGGAATGAACTTTATATGTCTCACATCTGTCAAATGCTAAGAATGGTATTTTATTTAATGACTCCCTCCATAATTTGGCGGTAGCGGCTGGCCACCCCATCTGTCAGATTGCGCAGGGTATTACAGATGGTATCAGAGTATGGTCTTAGGTCTCGTAGGCTGTGAGTCCGTTTTAGTTTCCACATTGCTATCTTTGATTACTTTTGATGATTTTTACTCTTAGTTATTGTGACAACCCGCCTATTAAAATAAGAGGTGGCCAACCCGATACTACAATAATCACAGGAATCATGGATGACCCATTCTTAGCATCACTGCCGTAAAATAATAATACGAGGTAACCAACAATTATTTTAGAAAACGGACTGTCAAATTAAATTTTATCAGTTAAAAGAAAAGCATTTAGACAATCCAATTTGCAAAGAAGGTGGATATCAAAAATCAACTGGTAAAAGAATAACAAAAATGCTTAAAGTAATAACCGAATAAGCTGTCGGTTAACAGACTAATACAAACAGGTTACACCGAGTATTACAATTAAATATCACATTAAAATAAATGAGTACAAAGCATAGGCAACACGCCCGAATAAGTAAACTGAACCTAGCTAAAGTACAAAAGATAGAAGCGTCTATAACGAATATCCTACAACATCCGCAAAATGTTATAGCTCCAAGACAATTGGAATGGAGAGGTCAATACGGGCGTCCTTACGGAGGAGCACCTGGACAAACAAGGAATTCATGCAAAATAAAGAGATAAAGACGGTCAGGTCCCGGTTTGATATGATCACCATGTGAATAAAATCCATGACAGTTATGAATATCTAAACATAATCATGAACATAACTTTCTCTTGCAATTCATCATAAACTTTCTCACCTCTCATTCTAAAAGCACAACCTAGCGCAATATCAAATATAATGCTCAATGTTCGTATAATCATGGGAGAACTCACTTACTTTCACTCAATGATATTTCATTTCAGTTTTACACAACTTAAATGCACATTTCCTTTTTCTCTTCAGGAAAACTATATATATATATGAATTTACTTCACAAAATGTTTTACCAATTCAATTTCATCTCATAACTTCCCATTTCCCTTCTTACCTCCAGGAAATGTATTTAAATAAAATTTATGTCTTAAATTGCTTTAGCATCAATAATGTCCCACATTATTATGAATAGTTGTATTTTATATCATATAACGATTCTAAGACCGTCCTTTCGAGTTTCCCCACTGGACGCGCCCGTAAATGGCTATCATCTTCCAAGGCCTATCGAACAAGGCAACCTGGGCATCCTACATCACGAGACGTCGGGAAGCAGCCATATACCTACGACATTGAGTCATAATCACACCCGGAATTACCTCACTTCGCAAAATAATCACATAATATATAATAACCGATCCTATGGCCGAGGACTATATTCGCCCTGCATTCACTAGCCAAGGGACTTCACCTCATGCGCGTAACTTCCCTTATGATAGCGATTTAGAGAGGTGTGTATATGCAAATTATCATTTACAAAAATTATTTTCCAATTTGAAAACATTCACTTGTTAGATTCTCAAAACCATTTATACTTAACCATTAAGTACCAAATTTTAGAATATGCATTTCTTATTCTCGAAGTCATATTTTTATTAATGACCTAGGACCCGAAGTGCAATTATCCTCACACTAGTCTCCAAGAGTCCAAAGTAATACCATAATTCATCAAAAGTAATTTCCCTCAATATTAGTCTCCCAAAAGTCACAAACCTTACCCCTCTACTTTCCATTAGTTCTAGGTTAACTTCTTATATCCAACGAATTATTAACCCCTATGACTAACCCTTGGGATAAGCCCAAATAACCCCATACTAACCTAAGATATTTATCTACTCAATACGAACCTCTAAAACTCTTTATTACTTCCCAATATAAGGTTCATAAGCCTTGAACCTAAAAGAAAAGGACTAAAAATAAAGCTAGAAAAATCTCACAAAAATAGGGTTTCCGAATCGATTCGCCCTTGACTGCGAATCGATTTGCCCAAAAATGAATCGATTCGGCTAAGGAAACCAACATACTGTCTCAGCCCGAATCGATTCATCCCTAACCCAAATCGATTCAGTCTCCCAGACCTGTAGACACCCCTACTAGCGAATAGATTAGCTGGGAGGGCGAATCGATTCTCCCAGTTCGAATTTCCCAGAAAGGGCTACGGGTTGTATGAACCCTAAAATCCCCAAAACCTAATTCTTCCATCTCCTTCAACTCCAACAACTAATAATCCCACCAAATCATCCCTACATTACTACTAACTAATATTCCCAACTCAAATCATATTTAAACTATAAGATTAAGGGTTTAAACACCAAAATCATCAAAAACCCATTTATGGTTAAAACTCCAAATCATAACTATAAATGCAATTTATCCACATTAAATCATACTCTAGCAAGTAAGAAACTTGCCTCAAGTTTGTAGTCTCGAATTCCCTTCCCGTAGCAACGATTTCCAGCTCCAAATCTTCAATTCTCTCTCTTTTCTCCATTTTCTCCCAAGTTCTCTCTTCTCTCTCTCTCTCTCTCTCTCTCTCTCTCTCTCTAAGTTTATAACATGAAATGAGAAATAAAAGGGGTTTGGGAGACTTAAACAGGCACTAAACATTAATTCCCCTCTTTTAAAGGTTGACACCCCATTAAAATGACTCGTAACTACATAATTGAGTCATAACCTGTCAAAAGTGCCCGAAAGTCAAAAATACAACTTGGCACTGATTTTGACTATCTCGACTATTTCAAAACTAATCGTACCCTCTAAATTGACATCCGGAGTAATGTATAATATTTCATGTTCCAATGTCATTTTAATTCATTAAAAATGCTCAATTTTGATCGTCGCTTAAAGCACAACGACGCAATAAAGTACAACATAATGCTATTTACATCCACATAACAGTAAATAGGCAAAACTTGGTAAATATTATCTCTTAACTCACTTAAAATAATATTTACTCTAACTTTCTCCATTTTATATTTTTAACCCATCAACTAATTTAATATAAAATAATCAGTAAAAAGTCTGGGTTGTTACAGTTATTCCTAGTCTGATGTTGTTTTTGTTCCTATCTTTTCAGATGGCAAACACTAAGAGGACTGGAGATAGGAGAGAGGGTTCGGTTTTCGATTTCACAATTCAGGCGAGGTAGAGGCAGTTTGTGTTGGATGTTGAGGAGTTAGCAGAGATTGTGCGTGAGTACATGGTGAATGATATTGAAATTTATAGGCAAAGATGGTTGACTTTAGAGGCGCGGTAGCAGGGTACGCTTGATTTGACTTGGGATAGGGTGAGGGCCAGCTTCCACAAGGTTAATACTCCCACCTTCGTAGGGGGATATGACCCAATGGTTGCTCACTAGTGGAGGATAGATATAGAGGGGCACTTGAGGATGGTGGACTGCACTGATGTGCAGAAGAAGATCTTGGTGATGTTCAAGCTAACTGGTGATGCATTATAGTGGTAGGAGAGTGTCACCACATCGGAGGACAAGGATAGTTTGAATTATGGGGACTTCATGATAAAATTTAATAATAATTATTTCTCGTACGCAATTAGGTGCACAAAGAAGAGAGAATTTTTGGACTTAGAGTAGGGATCAAAATTAGTGCTTGAACACGAACAAAAGTTTACGAATTTATCGATTTTTATACCAGAGGAGGTAAATACTAAGGCAAAGAAGATGGAGTATTTTATCAAAGGTTTATCTTGGTCCATCAAGCAGATAGTGTTGGGAACCTGGCGTACACTACGTGCACTCAGGTGGTAGATGCTGCGATGTTGTTGTAGCAAGAAAATGTAAATTACCAAAAAAAAGTTGGGAAAGAAGCAGGAGTAAAATGGTTAGGTAGGACGAAATAAGGATCGCAATGACCAGGCATGGAAGAAACAGAGGACATGACAAAAGCAGTAGGGTAATAGTGTCTAGTAGAGCTCTCAGGGCAGGGACAACAGGGTGAGCAAAACCTGAGAAGGAATTCCAGACCTTTTAGGGGTGCGCGCTTTGTTTGTTGAGAGATAGGACACCGAGATTTTAGGTGTCCTAAGAGGGAGGGCCAGCAGGGCCAATGGATTCTGGGTCAGCAGGAGCAAAGGCCTCCAGCACTTTTAGTGATAGGTGCCCAAGGAGTTCCAGCAGCACCAGCACCGATCGATGTGGGTAGGTGCTATTTATTTCAACCGCGGGCAGAGAAGACTCAGCAGGAGACGAGATATGGCTAGTGGAGTAGCATGGTACGTGCTATTTTCTTATGTACTTATATTTATAGGCGATATATATATAGATATTGTATTTTATTCATGGGGTAACAGCATGTAGAATTGGGTGTATGGGCGCCCAATTATAGTATCCTATGGGTAGGCCTATATGAGGCTTATTTTATTTTGCACGGCTACACTTTGTTGAATTTCGAGGACAAAATTCCAGTGCTATTGGGGAAGTAGTATGTAACACCCCGTGATTTTAAATCTTAAATAACACATTTTAAATTAAAAAGTCGAAAAGGTATTTTCGGTGGAATTAAATTTTTGACAATAAAAAGGTGGACTATTTAAATTAAAAGGTATTTTTGGTCGAAATTTGATTAAATATAAAACATTTTTATGGGGATTTGGAAATTTTTATAATTTATTAAACATTAATAAATTCTTAATTTTAGAAATTTTGTAAAACCAAACATTTGATTTTTGGCATGATAAAGAGATGCCTCTATGTACCAAAAATTTAGTATTATTTTTTCCTTTTGAGAAACCGAATAGGTTCGGTATGTGATAATGATTTAAATTAAAATAAATTAAATTCGCAAGATTCCAAGTAACCCTTATTTAATTAGAGTCTACTTTTAAATCAAATAAATTCAGCCCCTAATCATGCATCTACGGTGCGTGTGTCAATCCCATAAACAAATATGCGAAACAAGTTTAAGGAAAAATCCCCGCAGGGCAAAACCTTTTATTTCACTATAATAAGTAAATCGCAACTTACACGGATTACAATGAAATACAGTGACACACGAATACCCGCAGGTGTCGGTCGGTGTCGGCAGCAATGAATTCACACGCAGCGAACCCACATGAACCTCAGTCCAACAAAGGAAGAACCGCAGCACTCCTCAATGACACGCAGCCATAAAACTTTGTAGAGACTCCCTCAGCAATGACACGTAGCCCTCGGTTGCAAAGATCTCTCCACAAAGGTTTGAACAAACACAAGGTTGTGTTCTTGGGTTACCAAAAAGATTCACAAAGGATTGGAAATTGTGTGAATCAAAACATGAGTCATGGGACTCAAAAATATGAAGACTAGAGTAATTTGGACTCTCAAAAACATCTTCTAAAGTCTTGCAAAACTGCTCCCCCGAAGGTGGTTTAAATAGCAAAACATATGAAGAGTTTTGCAAAATAAAAACACTGAAATTCTATCCAGCGTACAGGTACCCCGAACCGGTTTGGGGTACCTTATGCGGTTTGGGGTACATCGGTTTGGGGTACCTTTCTAGTTTGGGGTTAAAAAAAAACAGCATTCTTCAAGGAATTTTCTCTAACTTCAAAAGGTCATAACTCCTTCACCATAGCTCGGATTGAGGTACCGTTTCTTCCAGTATCTTCGTTGCGCCGAGCTCTTCAACTTTCCAGTTGACCAGACCTTCGGACTATGGATGTGAAATTACGAAAATGCCCTTGAACTCTCCTATCGTGCCTTTTTTCGCTGTTTTGACTTCCCTTGCGTACCACTTGCATTAAGTCCCTAAAATCTTGGAACGTGAAGTCGTTGAGGCAGATGTGGGACACATTAATGGAGATGTTGAATGCTTGATTTCCAGAATTCGGATAGAGGCCGTCATGTGAGATCGTGAGGTGACGTGCCAAATGTAGCGGCGTATGACATACACAAATGTAACATGTTGGACATGAGAAAAATGTCCTTACAAATCTCCCCCTATGTCTATGCCGGTACATACATAAAAAATCCGAATTATCAAATATGAAATTGCCTATACAAATCTACCCTCCCATGAACCCAAAACTGGAAAAGGTACAAATGAATAGTCTTCATCGTTTGTTCTTCAAATCTTCAGGAATCTCAAATCTTTTCTCATCAAGGTGTGCAACATATAGATCTTCAATCTTCATACCTACACACATGAGACAAAGCAAATACCACGTGACATATCGAGTTTGAAATGAGATAACATGGATATCAATATATGATAAAAATATAAGCAACATCTCAAAAACTCCCCCAAAATTCAAACTCCCCCATAATATGATAATTCTTTCTCCCCCTTTTTATGATGTCCCCAAATAGACAGATGAGAAGAATGAATCAAATAAGCAAAATCGGGGTGTCACGGTATTCAAAAAATACACAAACTATTTTTGATTTTTCAATTTTTCGGCAAAGGTAGGATACCAATATGAACAAATATGATACAAAAATCACACCATGGATTTAGACTCAAAAAACCAAGTCATGGAAACGGAATGAATGGGTGTGAACACATTCGATAGGTAAATCAACTCAATCAATCATATGTGCACGATGCATACGTGTACTCCTAACGAATGAACATCAAAAGTATCCTTAGGTGTAAAAAATTTGTAGAATTTAGATGACATTGTCTTATGCAAATCAACAAATCAAAGTCAAAGTGATTTCCACACCAATAACGTCCAAAACTATGTAGCGCATTTTCAAGCAATTCAAGGACGTGCAAACCCGTTTTAAATTCTCTAACCAAACTCCCTCAAATATATTATCTTTTAGAGGTAATCTAAATTCTCAAACTTTGGAGAATTGGTGCAAAAACCTAAATGGCCCATAATTGACATGAATTTCTTTTTATTGCCTTTCAATTTTTTCGGGCTCTTTTAAACCTCTTTAGACCCCGGATAATAAAATTCCTCCATTTTTTAGGTCCAATTTAACGGTGGCTTAGTATTCGCAAAGGCAAAATGAACCTTTCGGAGCCCTTCCCCATTTTTCACAATATGAAGACTAGAGTAATTTGGACTCTCAAAAACGTCTTCTAAAGTCTTTCCAAACTGCTCCCCCGAAGGTGGTTTAAATAGCAAAACATATGAACAGTTTTGCAAAATAAAAACACTGAAATTCTATCCAGCGTACAGGTACCCCGAACCGGTTTGGGGTACCTTATGCGGTTTGGGGTACATCGGTTTGGGGTACCTTTCTGGTTTGGGGTTAAAAAAAAACAGCATTCTTCAAGGAATTTTCTCCAACTTCAAAAGGTCATAACTCCTTCACCGTAGCTCGGATTGAGGTGTCGTTTCTTCCATTATATTCGTTGCGGCGAGATCTTCAACTTTCCAGTTGACCAGACCTCCGGACTATGGATGTGAAATTATGAAAATATGAATGAACTCTCATATCGTGCCTTTTTTCACTATTTTGACTTCCCTTGCGTACCACTTGCATTAAGTCCCTAAAATGTTGGAACGTGAAGTTGTTGAGGCAGATGTGGGACACATTAATGGAGATATTGAATGCTTGATTCCCGGAATTCAGATAGAGGCCGTCATGTGAGATCGTGAGGTGACGTGCCAAATGTAGCGGCGTACGACATACACAAATGTAACATGTTGGACATGAGAAAAATTTCCTTACACCTTTAAACCCATGCTTGAGGTGAGAGAGTGAGAGGCGATGGGCACCCCCCCTTGTTTTCATTCCGCACGCATGTCTCCCAAGAGGGGGGGCTGAGTTCTTTTTATTAAGATAATTGTTTCTTTAAATCTTTGTATTGTTCATGTGTGGTGATGTCATGAGAAGTTATCTACCTCCAATTTTTGGTTGGGATGCACATGGCTATATGGGATGGTTAATATATAATTTTTTTTTTATCTTTTAAGAGTTGGAAATTGTTGGGACTCTTTTATCTCACCTTATAAAAACAGCATTGACTCACTTTTAAAAGGTCACGCATCTTTTTCAAAGTCTCTTCAACTACATAAAGCAGATTACTCATACCCTTATATTTCAACTTCAAACATCCATTAAACAAAACTTCAATCATATTCTGGGAGGTCTAAACTACATATTTTCAAGAAGGCCCGGGAACGAAACTTGCTTATTTTTGCGAGACAAATGCAACTGGTTATTTAGAATTTTCAAGAAATAATTTTCCAGACATGAATTCTTCAATTCTCTCTCTTTAGTATTATGCGTTTTAAGTGTCGCCTAAACTTTAATTCATATATTTTTCTTAAAATAAATTACCAACCTAATTAGAAAAAGTGAAAACTAATTCGGTATTATTTTTCTTAACAATATTAATTTGATTTAATACTTGTAACCCTTGTGTATGTAGGGTAGAGTTTGGACTTTGGGTAATATGAGTGTACATTTGCATGTAGAAACCATCGAAATTATTTTTTTATAAACAAAACTTGAGAAATCACATAGAATTGTGCAGGTTTGATAAAAGTGAATATTGTTGTGTGCGCCATACACACGCATGTTGATTTAAAATTGTAATTGTCAAATAAATTAAATGTTGTTGATTATGACGACGACTTGAACGAATTAAATTCAAATTAATTGTGACCTCATGTGAATTTTGCGTGATTATGGATATATTGGAATATTTGAATTATTGTGCTGTTTAAATTTTTATCATCGCGGGGACGATGGGATTTTGGGTATCATGCTCTCACCTAAGTCTTAGGAATACTTGCTAGGTATGGGACTAGTTTAGTGTACATTTTTACGGATGGGATGGTCTGGGGTGCGGCTGATTTTTTTGTGTCATTCCTTTATTTTGGATAACCTAAGTGCGAGATTAGGAAGAAAATAATTATATAAATTCATTCTACGAAATAGGATAGGACGCGGTTGTGTTTTCGAGACTTTTAGGTATGTGACGGGGTAGGTTTGACTCTTATGCTCTATAATAGGGTGGGGCTAAAATAAAATCAAGAGAAATTAAAAAAAGGAGAAAATAAGAAATTGAGAAGTAATGCCTAAGATAAAAACACGGGTATTAAAATATATTGGTGTCGTTAATAAGTGCAAGACTGATAGTTAAACGGGTTGGCTAGCTATTGCGACGTGTGGGTGTGGGACGGTGTAATAAGTTCAGGGCTGATAGTTAAACGGTTTGGAGCTATTATAACGTGTCGTGTGTGGAACCTCGTCAATAAGTGCATGGTTAACAGAATACAGACTGGTTGGCTATTATGAGGGGAATGGGCATGGTGTAAAACTTTTAGTGGGAGTCCCATGAATAAAATGGAGTAAAACTTTTAGCGAGAGTCTCGCAATTGATATTAATGATGAAAATAAATAATCGGATGAATTGAATTAAATTAGATGGATTGATTTCGGAAAATTAGATAATTGAAATTAAACTTGGGGTAGCATAAGTACGTGATTAGGTCATCGTGATTTATTTTACTTGCACGTTAATAATTATTGCATTAATTTAAAATATTCTATTGTGATATTTATCTTGTATCATGCTACTGTCTTGGCCCACGGGACCTAATTAGGGAGAGTATCTTGGATTCATGCGGTGGGATCTAACCCATTGCATTGACTAACACTCCAGGTTTAGCGCTGGAGTAGCTGCATAGGAGTTATTGAAGATCTTTTGGAGGTGCAGCTAGAGTTTATTTATTTTGATGCTTAGTAGCCTAGATATTATTTTCCGTTACATTTTATTACGGGACTTTACATTATGGATTTGGTGGGCCATTCGATTCCGCAGGTATTTACAGTTTTTATTCAGTTATTCATAGTTGGATCTTTTATTCGGATTTATATTATTGGAGATTGGATTAATTTACTAGAGATTGACATAGTGATGGATTTTATTATTTCATGAATGATTATTCATATTGGGATTGATTTAATTATTATCTTGTGGAATGAACTTTATATGTCTCATATCTGTCACATGTAAGAATTGTATTTTATTTAATGACTCCCGACGTAATTTGGTGGCGGCGACTGCCCATCCCATTTGTCAGATTATATGTGGTGTTACAGTCTTTATCTTTTAAAGCTTGTTCAAACCTCTCGTGGGTCGTACTGTGAATATCGAGGTAGATGTCGTCCTATATATTCATTACTGTAAAATAGTATGAGTTCCATAATGTAACAATGGAAATTTTTATGATAATAATCTTATAAGTCGTAGACTGAAGATTCTTGTGCTCGGTCCTGTATAGGCATAAAACCTAGCGACGCTCTGATACCCTATTGTCGCATCCGCGATTCTATGCTTTTAATGGTAACCAAGACGTAATAATAAATACAATAGATAATTAAAGGAAACAAAATTTAAATGGTTTTTATTATAAGGGATGCTCAGCATCTTATTACATACATGCATCTAAAATAAGAGGAAATACATATTTATCCATACAAGCCACACATAACATGAAAACTTGTAGAAACACTAGGGAATCAGAGGAGCTGAAAAGCCGCTGCATAAATATTCCAGCGGGGGATACCATCTTTGTCTGCTACCGCCCACACGTATGTCACTGAAAATATTTTTCGAGGTAAAACTGAGTAAAAGTCCATAAGTGCAGGTGGTATTTCACCTTATTCGATCTCATTGTACATCTGGAAGGAAAAAAAATTAAGTGCCAAGTAGATAATTTTATTTCAGTACATGGTATGAGAAAATGTGTTGTTAGAAAGTGACTAGAATTAATACAACAATTATCAAAATCTAGAACAAAATGAAATATCATAGTACTGTCAAGGGTATACTGGAGTCTAATGATATGTAAAAGGATAATATGGTCAGACGTAAATGGATATGTTGTATATCGAGTTACCATGATCAAGGTTCAAATTTTAACTAGATAACCTATAAATTATCAGTTATAGGGCTTCATTAGTGTAGCAATACCATTATAATATCATCCAAAACCTTTGGACAAGTCATCCCAAATAATTGGGGAAATAACAAAATGGCTAAGCACACTTTACTAGAATGGCACTGATATGTATATAGCAGATAAAAAAGCTAGGCACTCACCATCTGAGTCCTATAAGCCAATTAGAACTATCGTGGTATATCTATTCCCTGAATCGTAAAGTATGCTACTAGGGTTTCACTGATAAGGGCATAAATTGCAGGGTAAAGTGAAATAAATTTAATAAGATGTGGGGTTATACATCAACTTAAGGTTAAAAGGAATTCAATTCTCTTTACTGAATTCATACTTTGTAATGGTTTATCGAGTTTCACGATTAATTGAGGTATTGAGAGATTCAATATTCGTGGTAAATATGAACTACACAAAAGAGTTCAAAATTGGAACATGAGTTCAAAATTATCACAGAGTTATATAACAATACAACAATTTGAAAATACATAGGCTCAATTATTTAATACTAAAAATAGAAACACCTACTTTGTAAATACAGGTTGGAGTTTCGTGCTTCTAACTCACGGTGGATGATTGGATAGTCTGAAACCATGGATAATTTAAATAGGTAGTATAGGTATACAAACAATGTTTATAAGATGCTTGGGGGAGTTAATGAGGCTGAAATTTACATAAACATACACTTTAAAAATATTGGTAGGGTATTAATGTATAATTTCAAAAGTTTAAAGTGAATTATTTTTCCTAGTTTCCATTTGGTTTAAATTTTAGTGGAAATAGACAAAATGGCTCTATTTAAAATAAGGAGTTTATGAAAAAAAGTTTGGGGCTATTTTGAAATACTTGGAATATTGGTCAGGGGGTTATGTTTTCTCAAGATTATGCTTCCTAGACATCCAAACAGGGTGATGTAAAATACCATTTTGTTTAGAATTTAAAAATAAAAATTTGGAAAAAAATAGATTTTTCTGATTGGGGACGTGCCCTCACACGTTGGGTCAAACTTCATACGTGTCTGGCTTAATCCCCACTCGCTCGTGTGTAAGATACTTCATCTTTCTAAAACTTTGAACCTATATTTGAAACATTTTAGGATACAATTAGAGTTGGTTCCTGAATGAAAGTTATGTAATTTTTTAAGACGAATCCAGCCATATAAGTTTCAAAGATTTTGGTGGGCTGGTTTGAGTTATTGGTTTTATGTAGAAATAGAGAAATTTTGACCTAGATGTAGGTGATTAAAAGTTGTGATTTGGATTCCAACATATTGATGGTTTTGTTCTATACGTTGAAAATTCCATCAAACAGGTTTGGTTTGAAGGATTTTGGTTGAGCATGACCTCTAAATTTCCGTTCTGAAAATCCGAGGGTTAAAAATTTTGAAACTTTAATTTGGCGCATCAAAACTATATTTTTTTTCAATGAAACACAACACCTTGGTTCTTTAGGTCCGGGGCTTAAATTCCCTCACTTTGAAACTAGTTCAAAGTCAAGGGTACTAAATCCACCCTTGAAGCTCAAGCTTCCATGGAGTTTTCTAGTTTTTAATCTTATTCGGTGTATTCACATGTTAGAACTTGCAAGTAAATACATATATCTACTCTATATAAGTGGAGAAACATAACCAAACGAAGAAAAACAACATTCATACATAAAACGTAAAGGATGCACAAAAACTCAAAAATTTGCATTGAAAGTACTCTGAGCTGGGGTAAGTTTTCTCAAGGGTAACTTGTGTCTTTTATAGGGTTAATGGAGGAGGATTCATTGGTTGAAAAGGAATTGGTTTTTAAAAAGAGTTTGTGCAAGTTTCAACCAAGTTTCACATAAGGTTAAATGGGTACCATTGGTACTCTGTGTGGTATAGTCCATGTGGGCAGTCAAGTGGTTCCACATCAGCAGGGTGGAAAGTAAAATTAAGTTAGGTCTTATGTTCTAGTCCTTCGGTGGTTTTAGTTTATGTTTTTGGGATTTTATGTTACTTTTTAAAAGTTTAAGGGGCTTAAGTGTAATTTCTTAAACCTAGGGGATTTGTTCCTAATTTTTTATACTAAATATAAGTCATTTGTCAAACTTTTAGTTCAAATTTAGATTTAATTGGTAGTGTAAAGCATGTATTAGCATGATATTTTACTTAGAGGCATTTTGGTAATTTTGGAAAATCTTAGGGTTCCTTAGGAATTTTAGGAATTTGAAGGAACTAAATTCTTAATTTAGGTGATTTTTTACACATTTCCACCCTTTTATCTTAACTCATGCAAGAGAAGAGGTCCTGAGGTCTAGCACATACCTCTGCTAAACCACATCTAAGATCCTAAGAAAACAACTTCCTTAGAGAAGGGACCACAATAGCATTATAGGCCTTGGCCTCTTCACTCCTCTTCCAAACTACATATTCATTCCATAACATCTCAATAACCTAGCTCAGAGACCTCATCACCAATGTCTATCAATCTCTAATGTGTACATCGGATCTCGATTTGAATAGAAATGGACTGTAGAGTTCCCATAACCCATCTTCGAGAAAGATATTGTTGCAACATATATTGAGACCGCCTAAAGAGGAACCTCTACCAATTTTAAACCCCTTAGACCTCTGGCTAAGCCTATATGCCTTGTTTGGTATTCACGTAGAAAGGACAACCATTGTTATACCTACCACCACCACTCATTTCCACTAGCGTTGATCACTGCCATCCGCATTAAATGAACCCAACAACTACCTTACACCACTTTTAAGCCTTTTACCCACACTCCACCTTACCACTGTAGCCGTCAAACCTCAAAAGAGGCCCCGACCATACTACTTCAGTCCACTCATTCTACCTATAAGGGAATGCATATTTAAGAGAGGCTTACTAATGGTTGAAGACATTTTCAAATCATCATAAACAAGCAGAATAAATAGCAAAAAGATCAAGAAAGTATCTACTCATCGTAATACACTTTATCAACCCACTGTTGTTAGCAAATAATTATTTTGTGGATCCTTTCTAACTATTTCACACATTGTACACCCTCTTTATTCCTAAACTAAGACATAGGAACCCTTAGATAAATCCATTAGTTATTTCCTAAGGTCCTTTGTGTTTGTGACAAAGATCACAATGACCTCAGACTCTCTTGAGCTCAAAAGGTCTCCCGAATTTTAATACTCTTTTTATGATCTAATGTACAGTGAAAAACCCTTTGACAATGGGTGTAGGATTTTCATCTGGGGTATGAATCATTTTATATAATTTTCAATTTCTTTGACACACCTCCCCACTAACCCGTCTGAGGTATCAGGGGTACTCGTTGGGTCTAAGGTCTTACACAATTTTAACACCCACCAATTTCGCACCCTCTATGGGAACGGTAGATTTCATTCATTTTATATACAAACTTTGCCTTCATTCGGATGGCAATTAACACCAATTTGGCCCGCTCTCTCAAAGATATGGAAGTTCGACAAAATGAGATTCAATAAAAACTCAATAATGTTTTGAGAAGGCTTCCTTCACCACCTATGGGGGAGGAATCAGTCGGATTAGAGCATAAAGGAACAAGAGAAACCCTTGAGCCCCGATTGGAAGGAGAAAATTATCTGCAGGATGTAGCTAGAGATCCTCGATAATTAGTGACTTGTATCCAAATCAGGGATAGGTTATCACTCCTAGGAAATCAATCCCATGGTGGTTCTAGGGTGTCTAGGAACTGGGGTAACGAGTACAAGACACAAACTCCCAATACCATTAAGCTAGCCCTACATAAGATGTTATCTCCATTCTCTGATGAGGTTCTTCATTACGCTCTTCCCCCTAAGTGCAAGATGCCTAATATTAAACCATTTGATGTGTCCAAAGATCCCATAGGCCATCTAGAGACTTATATGTTCCTCTTGGTCTTTCAAGACACCCCAAATGAGGTCTTATGCATAGTATTTCCCACTACTTTGAGGGGCATGGCTAGGCACTTGTTTTCCAAGATCAAACCAGGGACCATTGGAAGCTTCACTGAATAGGCGAGGTCCTTTGTCAAACATTTCGTAGGGGCCCAAAATATAAGGAATACTATAACTTCTCTCTCAGATGAAGTTTGGAGAAGCTCTGAGAGAGTATGCCAAAAGATTAAACTAAGAGGACTTATAAATTGATGATCTGAATAAAATTATTTATGTGGAAGACTTCATCTCAGGACTCACATCGAAGTATTTACTAAGATCTTTCAGTAAAAGAACCCCTAGATCTATGACTGGGTTGCTTGAGAGAGCTGAAAAATACATAAATCTTAGGATGAAGTCACAGTGAGGAGTTCCATAGCCTCCCCAAGAAAGGAAACATGAAGGATATATTTTCACGCCTTGTAGAATTCCCAGTGGCATATAAGGCCAAGAAGAAGAGGAATGGAGGTAAGAGGAATCGACCTTTGGAACCAAACACTTAACCCCACTTATCGCCACTATAGAGGAGGTCTTTGTGGCAGGAAAAGCTCATGATATCCTACCTTTTACCAAGACCAAGAGGGAAAAAAATAATTATTTAAGGTTTCACATTGATCATGAAAATAGTAATACCATGTGTAATTAAACATTTAGGTTAATAAAGTGTTGATATAAAATTATACGAAATATTTAAAACAATTAAATATCATTCTCTACATGGGGAGATAAAATGAAATAATATTTTAAATAATTTGGAAGAGATAAGAAGGTCCTCAATGTAAACCCATAATAAATTAGCTATAGTCCATGAAAGGTCTACATAAATGTCTCAGCGATAGCATCTCAATATAAATCCAAGAGAGCCTCTAAATCATAAGAACCAAACAAGTCTCAACATACAAAATAGGTAGTATCCAAAATAAACCTTGATTGAAAATTAAAAGAAAAGGAGAACTAAATGAAGTAGAGACCCATAATGTCTTTGAAGCTAATATCCTAGTGAGAGAGATGAATAGTAATGACTGCTGGAACAAAGAATCTATACAGGAGGTCTTGCCCTAGTACTTGAGATCCATGTTAAAAGATGGGTCAAAACTCTAGAAGTAACTTAGCTACGCAACTCAAAATAGGTTATATGAGTAGATGATAAAGGTAAGATTTTTAATTTCAATGAACGGACCAACCTATAAACGTAACCTCACAGAATATTAAGATTATTTACTTCACTTATTTAATTACTCGATCTCATTATTTAAATAACACATAACCGAGATGCATCCCTTCCTCTCAGCCATCTCAAAAACAGGTTGTATGTAAATTTTAAAGAATAACATAAATTCCAGTCACCCGTCACACGGTGCCAAAATAAAACATCACATAAAACCATAACATCACATTTTATGCCTTAACACCAACTGGTATTCGCATGGCCGGGAATATACATAAATCATAACAAGCGGGGTGACCTTCCACTGTTCCCACCCATTCACGTTCATTTCAAATGTTTATTTACCAATGACATTTTATCACAACTTTATTCACTCTGAGCATTCTACTCAAAACCCAATTACCCCACCCCCGAGTCTTACTATTTAGGATTGTATACATTTAATCAATTTCATAAGGAGTTAAGGGATCAGTATCATGATGTATAACCGTTCGTAAAATAAAACATTTAAGTAAGGGTATATTTTTCACTTAAATTTTTGATTCGTCACAACTATCCTTTTCTAAACTCCATGCGTGGTGTGTCTCACCGAAGTGAAATCCAGACAAGGAACTTCCTCGATACACGTACGCTGATATATGGTAATTATTATAACACGTTTAGTTAGGGATTATTATGAGAAAGTATACGAGAGTTTGAAAGTTTATATGTACTTCCAATCTAACCTTTCCAACATCTTTATCCAAAACCTCAACTCAACAAAGCCATTTCCAAATTAATTGGGTTGGTCTACATGAATTTAATTTTTCCATTCCATTCAATGCAGCTTAATATCTTTCGTTAAACCACTTGATATCATTTCCCTTTTTATAATATCCCACCAAGTCAATTTAGGTCTACCTCTACTCCTTGAGTTACCATAAACACTAACTAAATCACTCTTCCTTACGGGAGAATCCATTGGTCTACGCTTGATGTTTCCAAACCATCTAAGTCAATTGTCTCTCAATTTATCTTCTATAGGAGTGACGTTACTGTTTCACTAATTTGTTAATTCTAATTTTATCATTTCGAGTTTTACCACAAATCCATCTTAGAGTTCGTATCTCTGCCACACTCAATTTTTACACATTTTATCTCTTGGTTTCCCAACATTCTGTCCCATATAACATAACAGGTCTAATGACTGTCCTATAAAATTTTCCTTTTAAATTCAAAGGTATAAACTCACTGGATACGCTGGTCGCACTTCTCTACTTGGCCCAGCCTACTTTAATCCTATTACTAACATCATCACTAATATATCCATCTCTTTGTACAATCAAGATTAAATAACAAAAATGATAGTTTCTAGGTATCTCTTGACCCTATAATTTCACCACATCCCCATTTGTCCTCATATTACTACTAAAATTACACTCTACATATTATATTTTAGTCCTGCTTATTTTAAATCCTCTTATTTCTAGAGTTTCTCTTCATAATTTCAATCTAGAATTAATCCCCTTCTTAGTCTTATCCACTAAAAGTCGATTTTATGTAAATAATTAGATACACACAAATAGAAATATAAGGACAAAAATTTCACTTTTCATCATGACCTAAAACTCTCCTTCATGTACAAGCCTTGAAGAGTAAGCAACCCACTCTAAGTAGACTTCTTTATGTACAAGAATAATTCTTGAAGTAAACCTCTTTGAATCTTGGAGTTCTTCATGTAGTAAAACTCTATAATTAATCCTCCCTGGTATGGTAAGAAGAAGGGAGAAGAACCACCTTGCACAACTAGCAAAAACCGCCTCAGAAGGAACATCTACCCCTTACTGCCTTCTCTGAATCGATCCAACCTAGCCATCAGATTGATTCGATGGGCCAATCTTACTCTGAATAAATCTTGCCTAGACTTAGGGTTGATTTGTGCTGGACTTCGGATCGATTTGGCCTTGTAGCACAACAACTTCATCTTCCTTACAAGAATCACATGGCAAAATGGCCATAACTTCCCCAAATCTTTATAAAACTTAACGAAACATTGTCCAACAGACAAACAAATGAAAGAATACAATTCTAACAGTAAATAAACATTACAACACTCTCTAAACACCTCCAAATACATTGATAAATCAATAATTAACAAAAACTAATTATTATAACCATATCAAATCTATGAGCGAAAAATATTTATTGATAAATCACTGTAGAATCCATTCATACAAAATAAACACATGTGACCATTACGGAAGGGATTTAAACATTGAATCTCTGTAAACCATGTTAGTACGATGTCATACACAAGATTGTACAATCATACAACATGCAAAAACTAGGGTTTCATAGTTGAAAACATGGACCTTTCCAAAATATGATTAATATCAATAGGGGCTTTAATACCAATTATTGGGGAAAACAACTTAGGATTGATATTTAAAGGCGGAAAAATTTCATCCGTAATGATCTTTGGTTAATCATGCATTGAAAAGAAAATCAAGAATTATGTTTAGTTAAACCTAGGGTTCAATAATATAATACCATTGCGAATCATGTTGCGATTCGTATGAGGAGACAAAAACTGAAGAAGATGAAATTTTTGTTTCCCTCCATGGTCTGTAAAAACCTTGATAGAAAGCTCCAAATGCCTCAAATCTTCAAGCATATGATCCACCCAAAGTCAGTCTTGTGTGTGGGCACTCTTATAGATGACACCATGGTTAAATATGAGAAAATTGACTTTCTCTACCACTATTCTTTCACAAAAATTTGAATAATGATTTGCTTCTCACTCTATAATGAACCATTAGCCTAAAACCCTAGATTATGAAAAAAAAAACTTAAGTCGTTTAATTCAAAATTAAACTATCTAAATGACTCCGAATAGTTTATTGAAGAAACTCTTTTCTTAAAAAAATTTTTAAACACAAGATGTCTAAAACAGTATGAACGAGTAATTTCAGTTATAGGTTTACCAGTTTTGAAAAACAAAACTTCAAGAAAATTAAATCGACGCAACCTTAAGAAAGGGATGAGAGGAAGAGGAATTATACACACGCAATTTTAATGTGGTAGAACCCCACCCAATTGGGGAAACATCCACGGTGACCTCTAGGTCACAAAAACAAAAATCCACCAAATAAGAATAACAAGTTACAAGTTATATAACAATCAAGACACACAATTAAACCTAAACTAAGTTCATAATTTGTACCAACTCCTCTGGGGTTTTCTGACTTCTCCCAAGGTTCTGACATTCCTGATGTTCGCCCATCTTCATAACTCTATTCCTTTTAGCTTTACGTCGATCCAAAAGTCAAATATTTCAATACCAACACTTTTCAGTGTAGTAGTGTGAAGGTGTAAGTGGTGATGTGCTCCAAATCTCATGCATGCAACTCACACACACTTAATTACAGACAGTATAGTAACAAATTACAAACACATCACTCAATATGCAACATTTACAAAATCAATCTAGTCAAAGTAATCAGACTTTGGATCTTTAAGGTATCCGCAGATCAAGAGGGAATCTTGCTATAAAAACTAGCCAAGATCCTATGCACTTTCCATATTTGAAAATATGTACTTATTTCACAAAATGTGAAATATTTGAAAGTGAAATCCCCAATCAAGATCTCAACTAGATATAAGTCTGAATATTTGAGTAAACTAAAATTAGAAAAGATTTTGCTGCTTTAGGGTTTGAAATCAACATAACAGTTTTGAAAATAACTAACAAAAACTAGATTTCTCAAAATAAGAATCGTAGACGAAGATCTATCTAAGTGAACTGTATCAGAGAGGATTAATCTCAAGATTATATGAAAAGAAACAAATATTTAACCAACGTGATTAAGTTGGGAAAGAGATAAAGAACTATAGAGGATAAACTTCTCAAATCTCAAACTAATTTACTCTCAGAATAGGGTTTTCTGGTGAGATTTGGGTTGTTTAGGGTTTCATTTCTCTCTCTCTCTCTCTCTCTCTCTCTCTCTCTCTCTCTCTCTCTCTCTCTCTCTCTCTATCTCCATCTCTCTCTTATTTTCTCTCTGGTTTGGACGAAGGGCAAAAGTCTCAAATGGCTGAGGCTTAGGTTGCATTTATAGGTGCGAGGAAGGATCCAGAATCTCAGAGGCAATCCAATGGTTGGGATTAATTTTTACCGTTTGACTATCAATCTAATGGTTAAATAAAGGGTGCAAATAGCGTCTGTTGATTGGAAAAAAATGATTCACTTGGTTTAAGTCTAAACACATGCAGATCGTTGATAACATTGATCCAAGGGTTCTCAAAGAAACACAAGTCTGTGAGAGGGAAGAAACACAAAATCCACCAATAATATACCAACACGTGTTGGAACAATACACACTGTAAAATGCATATGAAATTAATTAAATTTTACATCCTGAAGTCCATAGAGCTTTTGGTTTCTACCCAAGCCAACTTTAAGCCATAAAAAGAAATTTTACAACAACCCCTAAGGTTTATATACAACCAAATTTAATTTCTAAAAATCATTTGAAAATCTTAGAAATTATTTAACACATCCCAAAAATAGTAGAAAATTAATTTTAAGGGATTTAACTCACACACAACAAAATATTGCATGATATAATATATGTATGCATTCCTAGTGTGTGGTGTTGGTATACTACCTTTAGGAACTTATAGAGGAATCAAGTGTAGAGTCTGAGGTTCTTTAGAAAACAATTAAGAGACTTAAATTTTATCACTATTTCCAAACTAGATGAGCACTTATATAATATAGTCTCAAGTAAGTCAAAGATATATGGTGATTCAATCTCCCCCTTTGGGAATATGAGATAAAATCTCCTTTGAGTCAACGAGGACTCGTAGGGATACAAAAGAAATAAGAAAATCCTATTCCTATACAAAAAATTCTATCTACCCAATATCCTAGAAAGAAAAAATTACATAACTCAACTAGATACAAACCAATACCCTAAAAAAATTATGTTGCAACTGACGGTACTGATTCCTAAAAATAAGATAACTAAGATCAAGATTTTTAGTTGAGAATACACCAAAATGTCCAAGAGGACTCAAATTTCTCCCCCATTTTGTCTCAAATGGACAAATGGAAAAGAAAACTAGAAGAAATAATAATTCAATGTTCTACCATGGCCATACCAATAGAATTGCATAAAGATTCAAATCGAAGAAAGTCTAAAGGTTTGGTAAATAGATCATCTAATTTCAATTAAGTATGAAGGTAATTTATTTCTAACTCATTATAGTCAACTAACTCGCGTATGAAATGAAATCTGATTTTAATATGTTTGGTACGAGAGTGTTGAACAGGATTTTTAGAAATACTAATCGCGCTTTGATTATCACAATAGAGATGTAACTTATCTTCACTTATACCGTATTCTTTTAGCATTTGTTTTAGACAAAGTAATTAAGAACAACAGCTTTTTGCTGCAATATATTCGAATTCGGCAGTAGACAAGGAAGTGCAGTTTTGTTTCTTACTACTCCATCCTACCGAGTTGTTACCAATGTAGTAACACGCTCCTAAATTACTCTTACTATCATTGATACAACTGTCCCAATCAGTATCGGTGTAACCTACTATAGTACTAGAAGTGTCTTTATTGTACCAAAGTCCTAAATTTAGAGTGTCTTTGATGTATTTGATAATTCTTTTAACGCACAATAGGTCTCTCTTTAGGATTATTTTGATATAGGGCACACACGCAGATAAAGTACATGATGTCAGGATGGGAGTCAGTAAGATAAAGTAAGCTTCCCTTCATACTACGGTACAAGGTAGTATCAATAGATTTCCCATTCTCGTCTTTGGAGAGTTTGACAGAGGTACTCATAGGAGTTCTAGCTTTTTTAGCAATTCTAGGCCAAACTTCTTAATAATCTCTAAAGCGTATTTAGATTGCGATAGAAATAATCCTTCTTAATTCTGTTTAACATCGAGTCCTAAGAAGAATTATAACTCCCCCATAAGTGACATTTGAAATTCTTTGTGCATAATGTCCGAGGAGGTCTTAACTTCTAAAGGGGAGATGGATCCAAAAATGACATCGTCAACATAAACTTGAGCAATAGTAACGTTGTTGTCAAAATGTTTGACAAATAAAGTTTAGTCATTCCCTCCTCTCCTAAATCCATTGTCTAAAATAAAGGTGGATAGATGCTCATACCAAGCTCTAGGAGCTTGTTTTAACCCATAAATAGCTTTTTTAAGACAATAAACATAATTTGGGTGATGAGGGTCAATAAACCCTTTGGTTTGTTCTACATAGGTCTCCTAAGTTAAAATTATGTTAAGGAAGGTTGACTTAACATCCATTTGATATAGTGTGAAATGAAAATGACAGGCTATGGCAAAAAGTAAGCAAACAGATTCGAGGCAAATGACAGGAGCAAAATTTTCCTCGAAATCTATTCCTCCAATCTGAGAGTAGCCTTAGGCAACTAATCTAGCTTTATTCCGAATAATCATCCCAGATTCATCCTTCTTATTTTTTAAAATCCAACGTGTGTCAATAACCCTTTTATTTTTAGGCCTGTGTACAATATACCAAACATTATGAATGACAAATTAAAGAAGTTCCTCATGTATAACACTTATCCACAAGGTGTCATTCAAGGCTTCATTTAGAGTTTTTGTCTCAATAAGAGACACAAAACATGCAAAATGAGTAATGTTATGAAGTTGAGATCTTGTACGAACATGCTCAGTAGGATTACCAACTATATTATCTAAAGGATAATATTTGGAAACCCAGTTAGGTACTTCAGGGGTCCCAGTTGGTAAAGATTTAACTAAATCTGGAGAGTCATAATTTAAAATATTTTTGGACTCATCCACAATAATTGGTTCTTTGGTTTAACTTTCTACATAAGTGTCATTTACAAACACATTAATGGATTCCCTCATGGTTTTAGTATGAAGATTGTAGACATGATAGGCTCAACTATTTGGAGAATATCCTAAAAAGATGGCTTTATATCCTCTGGTTTCAAATTTAGACAGATGTTCTCTGTCCTTAGAGACATAACAGATACTACCAAAGGTGTTAAAGTATTTTAGGTTAGTTTTTTTCCCATACCAAGTTCATAGGATGTTTGTTTGTTATTCTTCCTTAAGTATACTCGATTGATTATATGACAAGCAGTACAAATGGATTCTACCCAAAAATATTTTGGAAGGTTTTTTGCATGAATCATCACACGGGATATTTCTTCAAGGGTACAATTTTTACGCTCAGCAATACCATTTTGTTGAGGTGTCTTAGGAGCACTAAATTCATGTTTGTAACCATTATAGTCACAATATTCTATGATGCCTGAATCTATGAATTCTCCTTTTCAATCACTACGAATTCTATCTACTTGGGTGTCCTTTTTCGTTTTCTATACGAACTAAGATTTTCAAAAACTTATGAAAGGTTTCTGATTTATGTTTTAAGAAGGCAACCCATGTAAATCGAGTGAAATCATCAACCATAACAAGGATGTAACTATTTCCATAAAGACTAACAGTGTGAGAAGGACACATTAGGTCCATATGGATAAGTTCTAGAGGTTTAGTGGATAGAACTTTTTTAACTTTCTATGGGGAGCCTTAACAATTTTCCCTTCTTGACATGGACCACAAATAATTTTTGAAATTGGTTTGATCTTGGGAAGACCTTTAACTATCTCTTGGGAGCACAATTTTCCAAGATTATCATAGTTAATGTGACCCAACCTATTATGACATATCTCATTGTCATTCCTTCTGGCAATGTTACAAACCTTTGTACTTGGATTGACTATCTAATAGTTATCTGGAGTACGTAATCCTGTAATAATGAAATCACCTTTTTCATTTAAAATTTTGCAATTGTTCTTTGAAAAAAGGACAATATGGTTTGAGTCACAAAACTATGATATACTTAGTAAAATGGCTTTAAGTCCTTTTATCAAGAGAACATCCTCAAGAATGGGTACTTGATAATACGCAAATATTGTGTATTTCATCCGTTAATATACGCGTTATTAGCCCCCTCGGGTATCTTATTCCATATTTATGCTCGTTAACCGAACAACCTCGGATTTCTATGTTAATGTAACACCCCGCCTAATTAAATACCGGGTGGCCAGTCCCATACCAAATTAAAACAGAATATACAGTTGGCTCATTCTTAGCATCACTGTCGAAAACGTTTACAACTCACCCAATATCCAATTAAGCTGGTGTTAAAAACTTTCCAAATTTAAATTTCAACAAAACCATTTTTAGTTTAAGAATAACACTACACATTTTATTCTACAAAACTGGTAACACAATAAATAACACAAAAGAATTTAAATGCAATTGGAATAAACATTCCCAAATAATATAAATCCTTTACAATAATCCCAACAATGTCAAATGTATTAAAAAGACAAGAATACAATAGTATTTAACCCCGATAGAAAAGATAACTGAATCCTTTGGGCGACATGCCCTAAATAAGAATACTGTGAATCAAAAAGATGATAAGCGTCTAAGAAAAACTTCCATAGCTCCATAGCTCGTCATAATCAACTATGGTTGGCGTCCCTGTTGCTGGACACCTGATATAGAGATACAATAGAAGAGAAAATATGCAAGGAAACGGGTCAAAGCCCGAATGTGTAGATGATTTTTAAAACAGCAAGTATTTAACAAGTGCAATAAAGCATTTATTATGTACATGTTAGATCCAACTCTCACTTGCTATTCTCACCTCTCAACTAGAGTGCACACTTAACGTTTCCTATTAACCTCCTAGTTAATGGTTCATCTTTTCTAGTCTCCATATTATAAATTCCATTCCCATATCATAATCCCCGTATGTCCCATACCATACGTCACATAATTATTCATTTACATTTCTCCTTTATATGATTAGTTTCTCATTAACATGAATCATTTCTCATTAATATGAATTAAGCTTTTCATTCATTAACTTAATTCCATTATCTTTCTCTATTCACTGTTATCTACAATTATCACTGTAGATAGATTTAACCACAATATATATCCATTCAATCATTTAATCCATTATATATATATTCATATATAATACGGCACCCCGAGTCACAGCTGCGGTGCAATGCATTACTCTGCTATTATGTCCCATCATCGCAGGTCGTCGAATAGGGGACTAAAGGTTCGGTAAGATTCCACGAACCACAAACAACAACAAACAAATTGGAGGCGAACATAGTTCTCGTATCCATGGGTCACGCACATACCTACGTACCCATAGTCATCGGACTTATCAACTCCCCGATAAGTCTTTCATAAACCTATGTTCTCGAGCGACAAATCAAAGATCCCATGGATTCATCAGGATATGACGGCCCTCACGCGCAAACCTTCCACCGATAGCAAGTAAGCTAGGTATGTCATACACATAAATCATCAATCAATCAAATAGGTATTATCATACCTATAATATAATATCAATAAGGTAATTATCACTACCCTAAGACATTTCCCATGCGTAGCATTATATCTCTTTTAAATTCCACGTATTAACATATCATATCTTTACTTCATAATTTAATTATCCTCGCATCCTATAACATCTCTCCACTCCCGACGTCGTTAAGGTTCATACGCAGAGCGTCTCTCAAAGCAAAATCAAAACAAGGAACCCCTCCAATACACTACTACTTAACTTTGTCGATCGAGGAGGTCCGATAACTTCAACTATGCGATCGGGATAACCTCATACCCTCTTTCTACCAAATGTGTTCTAAACTCCCATCTCACAAGATTCAAATAGGATTTCCCTCATCTTATATTCAGTAAGAAGTCACTAATATCCTACTGGTCCATAACATTATTTCTCCCGAACTACTACGAGTTTAGTTCTCCTTTAAATTAAGGTTAAAACCGATAGTCTCAAATCTCTTATAAACACATCTTCTTTCACTTAGGATTAAACCCTCTTGTAAACTTAAGGATACCCAGGTGTTATATTAAATCACCCCTACTGGTCCTATCTTAAATCCTCATACATCCCCATTTGGAATTTAACAAATGATTTTAGCAACCGAAATTCCATTCAATATAATTTTCATCATTTTAATCACTTGAATCCAAAACAAATTAATTCAAATCTTATCAAGGGTTTACTGTTATTTTTCTAAGTCCCATAATATCCAAATAATAATCACCAAAGATCCACAAAAGGTTTGGGATAAGAATCAACATTTAAAAAGAAACAACTTTACATATTTTGGGGAGGTCGATCGATCGAAGGCAGGGGTCGATCGATCGATCCCTCAGGTCACAACCTGGTTTTTCTGCATTTCAGCAACTACGGGTTTCACCATTTTTACTCATTCAAACCTTCATATTAACCTCCAAAATGAGTTATAATTATTACTACATGATATGTCAACATATATGAACGATTTTCAGTACTCTAAACATCTTAGGATCATCAAGGGATTGGATTAAAAATCATGTTTATCTCCTTATTTCCAGAAAATTATCAACATATCATCTTCAAGAACACATCAATGGTTTTCATAATTTCTTCAATAGATTCATGACTATTTCGTGGATTATTATCATCCTAAAACATGAGTTAAATTCCTATATCATTTCAGTTTTCCAGAAATCCATTTAATACTCCATTATTTCTTCCAAACATGAATAATCTTCTCTTTTCATACTATTCTAACATGGACAATATACAAACTTAAATTTCCATTATCAAACACTTGCCTTTTCTGAAGGTCTGATCCTTTGGTGTAGTATATCTCAGTTGGTTGTCCCTTCTCCGGTCAAACTCCGGTGGTGGTTGGTGGTGGTGAACCTTGGTTCTTGTTCTTCTCCTTCCCAAGTAGGCTTTACCCTTCCCAAGCACTCTTGCACTCTCTCTAGGAAGATGGCTTCTATAATTTGTGAAGAGGAGATGAATAACCCCCATACACTTAATCTACCAATACTTATAATAGTACCAAATCCGAAATCACTATTCATCCCCCCTAGAAAAATGACCAAAATGCCCTTTCGGGTTGTCTATTCATTTCCAAATGACCCGAGACTCAAAATTAACATCCAAATAGACTTTTCTGACTATTTCGAACCTTCCGGACGTAACGACGCAGTCGAAATGACTATTAGATCGATAGAAAATAAATTTCTTTTTTAATTTAATAAACTAGTCCCGACACGTCCCATACCGCGTCTGACTAAAAATATAAATTACCGAATTTATATCATACAGTCATATCAATGACATCACATTCATATATTACCTAAATTGATTTAAGTAATATTCAGAATCATACATTTTAATATCCACAGTCCGAATAAAACCTAAATGAATTAATTAATAATAAAATCCAATTAATCCATTAATTTAAAATATAACCCATTTTAAAAGTCATTTAAAATTACGGGGTATTACATACTCCCCCCCTTATAACAGAATTTCATCCCGAAATTCAGGAATATAAGTCATACCGGTAAGGTCAACTCCGAGTATAAATCTCACATCGCAAGAAATCCAAGATGTACCGTCCATACAGTACATTAACAAAATCCCTATCGATGTTATACGCCAAGCCACACCATATAGTTTCAACTGAATCAAATTTAAACTTTACCCAGTCTTCCCTATACCGTCCTCGTGACAAACTTTGGGAAAACTGATCCTCTCGTAGTGAACAAATAAATCCTGAAGTCACAATTACTTACCTTTTTCACAATTATGAAAAATACGACAATTCAATCATCCAGGGCGCCCATACACCCTCTCGTACCTCTTTCAAAATTAAAATTTTCGCAAAGGTTATAAACTCGTTTCCCAAAGACCTAACTTATTTCGACTTCCAACAGTTATTAGTTTCATGCGTGGGGTGTCTCGCAAGCGAAATCCAAACAAGGAACCACCCCGATACACTACTTCCTAAAGTAGTCGGTCATCGAAACTCCTAAGGTCCTTAGTCAATAATATATAAAAATTTGGTTTAAAAAAAATATAAGGTTTATCGATTTAAAACAAAAATTAGGTTTTATCAATTTCAAATAGAGTCTACGCATCTACTCTCTTATAGAAGACAAGATGCAGGATAGTAGTAGTACATATGCTCTCATATACCACAAATCAATGCACGTCGATAGTTAAATCACGCTCGGACATGCCCAAGGTAAGTAATCCCATGATAAAAATCAAACCCACGTGATAACATGTAATATAAAGGTGTCCCACACCCCTTAGTGAGTCTACGTTAATAAAGATGCTATAGGCTAAGTTTAGCAACCCTTTTGCCCACACAACATTAATCGTAACAAAATCAATATACGATTCATAATCCTTAGATAGAAAACATACCCTCATTCACGGGTGGTGGTTGTTGATTCACTACCTGATCGACATTATATACACGCCCGTGCTGACCCTCCTGCGCGGGTGCTGCTGGAATGGGAGGTAGTGCTAGCACCGGAGCTGGAGCTGGAAGCGCAGCTGGTGGAAACACTGGTACCTGTGGATCCTGTCGAGCATGTTGTTGCTGAGGAAATTTGTCTTTCTCAGGAAAATCTTGATGTTTATGGCCATACTTTCCACACACGAAACATTTTCCCGCAAACTTTCCACCACCTTGCCCCTGTTGACCCCGCACCTGCTAGCCATTACCTCCCTTCCCTTGACCCTGATGAGCCTGTCTCTAGCCCTGATGGCCTTGTTGTCCTTGCCCAATTTCTCTATCCTCAAATTGAGAATCTCCAGATCGCAAACTCTTAGCATAGTCCCCTGTCTGGGAACCCTGCTCACTCTGACACTGATGACTCTGCCCTGGCTGAGTCCCAGTAGAACTGCCCCCAGTAGTCTTGCCTTGCAGGCCTGACCCAAACCCCCGCTTGACACCCTGATTATGAAAGCGGTTATCCTGGCAGTGGAGCATTGCAGCATTAAGAACATCTGCATACGTACGCAGTGAAAGATTCCCCAATAAATGTTGGCGAATCTTATAGTTCAACCCATCAGTGAACATTAGAACTCTCCTCTCCTCAGTAGGTACTTCAGCTGGTACCAAATTAGTTAATCTCGTAAACTCTTCCTCATATTCAGCCACAGTTTTCTCTCCCTGCTTTAAATCAAGTAGTTTCCGCCTCATCTCTGTCTGGATGGCGGAAGGAAAATACTTCCCATCAAACCGTATCCAAAAGTCTTGGATAGTCATTGTGTCCCTCTCCTCCATAGTGGTCGTAGCTTCCCACCATTGCAAAGCTACCCCTAATAGCTTGAACGTGGCTAGTATTTGACGTTGAACCTCAGTGCATTCAATCATTCTCAAGTGCCGTTGGATATCTTTCTTCCATTGGCTAGCAGTCATAACATTTGATCCTCCCTGAAACGCAGGTGGGTGCGCTTTCTGAAAGGCATCCTTCGCTCATTCCCATGCAGTAGGAAACACTTGCCCTTGCGCGGGTGGCACAACCGATGCCGGTGCAGGAGCCTGCTGAATAGCAGCTACAGTAACATTGACTGCCTGAGCGATAATTGCAGCAACTTCGGCCGCGGTCATCGTACCCTGAGCTGGGGCGGGATGAGGCGCACGTCGAGGAGGCATCTGAAACGAGAGAACACTATTAGTATTTGATATCTCAAAATAGCTGAAGATCGTAAGCATAAATAGAAAAAGAAATAATCCTACTCATAGGGCTCTACATCAAAGAACGCTAAGCTGAAAACACAATAAGCCGTACAGATCCTAAAGGACACTAGAACCTGATGCTCTGATACCACCTGTAACACCCCGCCTAATTAAATACCGGGTGGCCAGTCCCATACCAAATTAAAACAGAATATACAGTTGGCTCATTCTTAGCATCACTGTCAAAAATGTTTACAACTCACCCAATACCCAATTAAGCTGGTGTTAAAAACTTTCCAAATTTAAATTTCAACAAAACCATTTTTAGTTTAAGAATAACACTACACATTTTATTCTACAAAACTGGTAACACAATAAATAACACAAAAGAATTTAAATACAATTGGAATAAACATTCCCAAATAATATAAATCCTTTACAATAATCCCAACAATGTCAAATGTATTAAAAAGACAAGAATACAATAGTATTTAACCCCGATAGAAAAGATAACTGAATCCTTTGGGCGACATGCCCTAAATAAGAATACTGGGAATCAAAAAGATGATAAGCGTCTAAGAAAAACTTCCATAGCTCATCACAATCAACTATGGTTGGCGTCCCTGTTGCTGGACACCTGATATAGAGATACAATAGAAGAGAAAATATGCAAGGAAACGGGTCAGAGCCTGAATGTGTAGATGATTTTTAAAACAGCAAGTATTTAACAAGTGCAATAAAGCATTTATTATGTACATGTTAGATCCAACTCTCACTTGCTATTCTCACCTCTCAACTAGAGTGCACACTTAACGTTTCCTATTAACCTCCTAGTTAATGGTTCATCTTTTCTAGTCTCCATATTATAAATTCCATTCCCATATCATAATCCCCGTATGTCCCATACCATACGTCACATAATTATTCATTTACATTTCTCCTTTATATGATTAGTTTCTCATTAACATGAATCATTTCTCATTAATATGAATTAAGCTTTTCATTCATTAACTTAATTCCATTATCTTTCTCTATTCACCGTTATCTACAATTATCATTGTAGATAGATTTAACCACAATATATATCCATTCAATCATTTAATCCATTATATATATATTCATATATAATACGGCACCCCGAGTCACAGCTGCGGTGCAATGCATTACTCTGCTATCATGTCCCATCATCGCAGGTCGTCGAATAGGGGACTAAAGGTTCGGTAAGATTTCACGAACCACAAATAACAACAAACAAATTGGAGGCGAACATAGTTCTCGTATCCATGGGTCACGCACATACCTACGTACCCATAGTCAGCGGACTTATCAACTCCCCGATAAGTCTTTCATAGACCTATGTTCTCGAGCGACAAATCAAAGATCCCATGGATTCATCAGGATATGACTGCCCTCACGCGCAAACCTCCCACCGATAGCAAGTAAGCTAGGTATGTCATACACATAAATCATCAATCAATCAAATAGGTATTATCATACCTATAATATAATATCAATAAGGTAATTATCACTACCCTAAGCCATTTCCCATACGTAGCATTATATCTCTTTTAAATTCCACGTATTAACATATTGTAAGGACACAAATTTTCAATTGAGTCCATATATAGTTTTGGCTCAATTCCGGACAAAAACATTTATTCATAGGATAGTATTTATTGTAATATTCTCAAGCCTATGAAGGGTATGTTGAAGACGTAGCGGCAAAGAATTTAAAGCTTCATCAAAATGCCGGTTTGTGTGCCTCGTTTCTACGTCATCAACTAAGGTTCCATGCTCCCAAGGTATGAATGTAATTATATTTATATAGGAGCTTGGAACAATATGTATTGGGTGTTAGGTGTAATAACAAACTGCATTTTATTTTCAGAAAGAATCAAATAGAACTTTAATATAAGTATATAAAAGTTTCTGGGCCAAAATCGAATTTTTTAATCTTTCTGGTCGTTCGTTAGAAATGTCGTTCGAACGAGTTTTTTCGTTCGAACGAGTTTTGTCGTTCGAACCAGTTTCGATCGAACGAGTTTTGCCAACGACCCTAACTGGTATGTCGTTCGATATGTCGTTCGATATGTCGTTCGAACGAATGTTCGTTCTAACGAGGTATCTAACGAACTTCTAACGAGCCCAGGCTGGTCACTCGTTAGAAGTCTCGTTCGAACGAGAATCAAGTTCGTTCGAACGAGATTCCAGCGGGAACAGTTATTTGGCAGTTTTTTGCAGTTTTTCCCCACTCCTCCACTTGGTTTTCAACCAACTTTTTTCATACATTATTATGTGCGGGAAACACATTTTCCAAGACAACTTTTCCATCCTAATACATCTCCTAGAGAGAGTTTGAGAGATCATTTTAAAAAAGGAAAATGTTCATGTTTGAGTGTTCTTCAACTTAAAGAAAAATCTTTAAACACTTAGTTTACACCCATTGTTGTTCATTCCAAGTTCTATATATACATATCTTTACTTGGAGTTTTTGGCACCGGTTTTCTCTACCGAATTCATGAGACGTTTCGGGTTTGCTTCTACACCCCATCACAAAGAAGACTTTTGTTAAGATTCTACCCACACGGAGAAAGGCTCCATGCTTGGGTGACGGTGACCATATAAAGTCCCATCGGTGGATTCCGAGACCGCGGTGGTGTTCCGACGTTGTCCGCTAGGAAGAGGTTTCTACGAGAAGGAGCGTCGAGGCTTGAGAGGGATCGAGTCAGTCGTTGTAAGTCTACCTGTCTTGTAATTGTAATTCCATATCTAGTGGACTTGTGGCTAGGGCCGTCCGAGGTTGTTTCCCGTCTTGGGTTTTTCCTCGTACATCTCGGCGTAGTGTGATATTGTTTATTTTATCTTGCACAAAATTTAGAACGCATGCTTTAGGATAATTTCAAGATAAAATTTGGCTTAATTATCACACTCATTTAATTTGGGACTTAAATTAAATATTGGGTAAATTTGGTTTATTCAAGTCATTTGCTAAAATTGATTTCGCCTAACTTTGGATAATTGTTAATTATGACTTAGGCAAATTCTAGGACTTGAATTATGTTTTAATTTGTTTTGAGAAATTAAAACTTGTTGTTATTTTTGAAAGTTGAACCATCACCTGTTTTACAACGCTTCCGCATCTCTATTAAGTTTTATACGAAAAGGAAATTAAAGTTTTTAATTGGGACAATTTCCACCCTTTCACATATCATATCTTTACTTCATAATTTAATTATCCTCGCATACTATAACATCTCTCCACTCCCGACGTCGTTAAGGGTCATGCGCGGAGCGTCTCGCAAAGTGAAATCCAAACAAGGAACCCCTCTAATACACTACTACTTAACTTTGTCGATCGAGGAGGTCCGACAACTTCAACTATGCGATCGGGATAACCTCATACCCTCTTTCAACCAAATCTGTTCTAAACTCCCATCTCACAAGATTCAAATAGGATTTCCCTCATCTTATATTCAGTAAGAAGTCATTAATATCCTACTGGTCCATAACATTATTTCTCCCGAACTACTACGAATTTAGTTCTCCTTTTAATTAAGGTTAAAACCGATAGTCTCAAATCTCTTATAAACACATCTTCTTTCACTTAGGATTAAACCCTCTTGTAAACTTAAGGATACCCAGGTGTTATATTAAATCACCCCTACTGGTCCTATCTTAAATCCTCATACATCCCCATTTGGAATTTAACAAATGATTTTAGCAACCGAAATTCCATTCAATATAATTTTCATCATTTTAATCACTTGAATCCAAAACAAATTAATTCAAATCTTATCAAGGGTTTACTGTTATTTTTCTAAGTCCCATAATATCCAAATAATAATCACCAAAGATCCACTAAAGGTTTGGTATAAGAATCAACATTTAAAAAGAAACAACTTGACATATTCTGGGGAGGTCGATCGATCGAAGGCAGGGGTCGATCGATCGATCCCTCAGGTCACAGCCTGGTTTTTCTGCATTTCAGCAACTACGGGTTTCACCATTTTTACTCATTCAAACCTTCATATTAACCTCCAAAATGAGTTATAATTATTACTACATGATATGTCAACATATATGAACGATTTCCAGTACTCTAAACATCTTAGGATCATCAAGGGATTGGATTAAAAATCATGTTTATCTCCTTATTTCCAGAAAATTATCAACATATCATCTTCAAGAACACATCAATGCTTTTCATAATTTCTTCAACAGATTCATGACTATTTCTGACACACCCCAACCCAGTTACTTATAATTAAGTTTGAAAGTCAAAGTGAGTCAAACCATCTTTAATCTAACCAAACCATAATCACGAGTTTTGATTTCAGAGTCATCATTGTAAATCCATATAACTGAAAACCTTTTTACAACATCAGAGTAATTATGTCCATAAAAACTTTCTTGATGGATAAGTTAACTTAATTACATCATTTACATTTACACAAAATCATAGTTTCTCCCATTCCTGGCTAACCCAACCCGACCTCCTAGATTTGGCAGTGACATCGCGTTACCTGAAAAATGTGAACATAGGAACCATGAGCAAAATAGCCCAGTGAATGCATCACTACTATACTACTGCATAAATTTACATGCAATATATCATATCCATATAATTATGAATTAACTTATCCGGCTCATTCATAATGAATGACCAACTTTTCCGAATCATGATTCACATATCCTGTCTAAATAGACAATTCTCCCCCATTCCTGGTCGAGGAGTAACCCCTTGTCATTAATAGACAAATCTCCCCCATTCCTGGTCGAGGAGTAACCCCTCATTTCGATAAACCGAAATGAACAATTTCATATTAATTTTATTATGATCATACCAACAACACGATACAAATATCTCTTTCCAGTGAGTACACTCACCTTGGTTGACAACTACGTATTCAGGTTTCCTTCTGGTGGAGCTGAACTGGGTTGATTAGGCCTTACACCTGTCAATCTAACTAAATCAGTACTGAACCTCAATCATAAATATTATCCAAACATAATTATGTAACTTTCCATGGCTATACATCAACAATATAATTCCAATTAAGTCACATTCCATAAAACATAGGTAAAGGCAAACAATGATGTACATATTGATAAAGTTACGCACATTCAGCCGTAGGAAATACCTTATGAGGAATTTATAACCAAAGTCAAGTAAACATGAAATTATACTCCTCAATTTATATACACATGAAACATGTACTCAAAGTACCCTTTGTAAGGACGAAATACAAACATTCATTCAAGGGGTACCCAGTATGGCCTGAAATTATGGTCTTACATACTTACCCATCCTATTTTCCTAAATTGTACAAATACAGGGGTACAACCTAATCAATATGAAAACATATATGAATATACTATCCAGTAAAAGTGACGATGTAATTTTTCAAGTTTCCTAGGGCAAGTTATGACCATTTTTCTACAACACAAGAAATCTTCCCTACAAGCTCCTCTATTGTTCCTTCAACTTCCAAGAATTTTCATAATTTTTCTCCAGCATAACTTTCCATGATTTTCAACCCATTTTCAGTACACATACTGAATCGTACAGAATTAAAGTTTCATAATTGTTTGACTTCATTTGCTATCTCCAAATCTTGACCAAACTCAGGGCATACCGAAATCAAGTATACAAACAGCAACTATGTACCAACTTGAAATCATCATTACGGACTAACCACAAGGAGATAAATTCTAATTTTCAGATATTATATGAATATATGAGTCTACTTTCATGTAAAATTGGAATTTCTCAATTCCAGTAATCACACAAAGAGATATGCAGATTTGAATACAAGGGGTTTCAACACAAAGCAATTTTAAGGGTTTCTACACTCAACTTAACATAAGCTTGCATCTAACCATACATATATATAAAGGGCTGAAACTTTCGTAAACTTATGATGATTTATATCATATAAATCAGTAATATAATATAAATAACAAGAATTACAATTAGGATTACCTTCAGGGCTTTTTACGTAATTTCTACGGATTTTTCTACACTTTTTCTCCTTACTTTTCTTCCTTAACTTCTACTTTCTCTTTCCCTAAGCTTAAAACCCTTTCATGGCTGGTTTTGGTTGAAGGATAAGGATATTTCAAGGGTATAAGGTCGGACAAGGCTGCCTCCCAAGCCAACCAATCAAATTAAACCATTTGGTTTAATAAAAGACAATTTACCACTTAAGGGAATTGACATATTTACCCCTTCTCGTAATTTCGACCTAACTTCTTCCTCGAGCATCCGTTTGATGCACCATTTGTTGTGTTACGACCCTAACTCACATGTATACAACTATTTAGTTTTTACCTCAAGTCAATTATAATGTTACAATGGTCAAAACTAGTCTTAAACAGGAACATTTCTATCGAAAATAACCAAATCTTGTGTTCGTACATAACTCGACATTTCATGATTTATGAAAGTAGGATTAGACTAAACATAAGCACTTAATATTAGATATACTAATAATACATTATTCATATCACATAATATAAACATGATTTAAATATAATTTATCAAAATTATATTCGGGTTGTCACAACTTCGTGGATTATTATCATCCTAAAACATGAGTTAAATTCCTATATCATTTCAGTTTTCCAGAAATCCATTTAATACTCCATTATTTCTTCCAAACATGAATAATCTTCTCTTTTCATACTATTCTAACATGGACAATATACAAACTTAAATTGCCATTATCAAACACTTGCCTTTTCTGAAGGTCTGATCCTTTGGTGTAGTATATCTCAGTTGGTTGTCCCTTCTCCGGTCAAACTCCGGTGGTGGTTGGTGGTGGTGAACCTTGGTTCTTGTTCTTCTCCTTCCCAAGTAGGCTTTTCCCTTCCCAAGCACTCTTACACTCTCTCTAGGAAGATGGCTTCTCTAATTTATGAAAAGGAGATGAATAACCCCCATACACTTAATCTACCAATACTTATAATAGTACCAAATCCGAAATCACTATTCATCCCCCCTAGAAAAATGACCAAAATGCCCTTTCGGGTTGTCTATTCATTTCCAAATGACCCGAGACTCAAAATTAACATCCAAATAGACTTTTCTGACTATTTGAACCTTTCGAATGCAACGACGCAGTCGAAATGACTATTAGATCGATAGAAAATAAATTTCCTTTTTAATTTAATAAACTAGTCCCGACACGTCCCATACCGCGTCTGACTAAAAATATAAATTACCGAATTTATATCATACAGTCATATCAATGACATCACATTCATATATTACCTAAATTAATTTAAGTAATATTCAGAATCATCCATTTTAATATCCACCGTCCGGATAAAACCTAAATGAATTAATTAATAATAAAATCCAATTAATCCATTAATTTAAAATATAACCCATTTTAAAAGTCATTTAAAATTACGGGGTATTACACTTAACATGCTTTGCAGGGGTTAATGAGATTTTATAGGTATTTGGATGCTAAGTATGAAGTTTGAATGCATTCCGGTGAAGTTTCGTACATTTCTAATGTTCAATGGAAATTTAGTCATTTCACAGTTTGGGCACCTGGCCCAACATCACATGGAAGTTGTATCCCTCCTTGCAAGCTTCTAGTGGTCGTGAACGGTGTGCGATTCCGAGTCCGAACTAAGAAGTTACAGAATTTTTAGCGGAAGGGAACTATAATGAAACCAAAGTAGGGCAGCTTGGCTCACACCTGACTGATCGATCGATCAACCAAAAGGATCGATGGATCGATCCCTCTTTGTTTCTAAAATCGTGGGAAGTAGTGGGCTAATTTTTTTTCGATCGATTGATCGACCCTAGGGTTCGATCGATCGATCCCCTATTTTCTGAGATATCTTCCTTTTCTTTTCTTTTCTCCCAACTTAATATATAAGGGATTTTTGTTGTAATAAAAGAAATATTCAGTTTTAATTCGTTTTAGGGTTAGAAAAGCTTAGGGTTTTGGGTTTTGAGAGCTTTGCTTCATTTCTCTTTGGGATGATAACCATTTGGGGTTTGTAAGTTGAACTTTTCGTTTCCTTTACAATTAATATAGTTGTTCTTGTTTATTTTTTACTTTGTAGATTAGTTTCATGCTTTGTTAATTAGTTTAATTATGTTGTTTCTTGTTTTCTTAATTTAATTGGTTTAATTTAGTTTAATTCATGTGTTACCCTTAGGTAAATAGGGTCAAAATTTCGTTCCGCCATTTACGAGCCTCGAGTTCCTAAAATTAGGTTTTGTACAGAATTGCGTTTAATTGAACCAACGCGTATTAAATTCAGATTATTACGCATTTAATTTTTTGTGTTATGCAACTTTAGTATTTATAGCGATAATCCGAATTTAATCCGCGTGCGACCAATTTTCGATTAAATGTTTATTCACGCAACTTTGGCTTAAATTCCCTATTGCGTGAAGTTTATGATTAATTGATAATGCTCGATTAAATTGCTCTCGAGCCGGAATTCTAATTAATAGTTATTTCGATCTGTATGGTTGGATGTTATCCCGATCCTCGCTTTTACTTTATTTAGACTTAACTTCTCTCTTTTCTTTTATTTACAAGCACACGTCACCTTTTTCACTTTTATTCCTGAATTAATAAACCAATTAAAATTTGACGAACACTCCCCGTGGATTCGATACCCGACTTACCACTATACTTGTATCGCAAGTGTAGTCATAATTTAGATTTATGTATTAACATGATGAAACAAACACAACGATCGGCGTGCTGACGATGCGCTGCATTTCACGCGCTTGATCAAAATGGCGTCGTTGCCGGGGACTGTTTTGTTATAAATTGTAATTGTCTTATTAGTTCGTAGCACTTTTCTTTTGTATTTGTATTTTTTGTTTTAACTTTTTTTGCAGACTTTGCACATTTCAGCGCTAAGAAACGCTTGAATTATTTTCGTCCGCACATCATCTTTGTGGAATTCTCTATCTCGAGCTTTATTTTAGGGTAAGCATGTCTTATTCTAATTTTTCTAGTAATCTTAATGATAATTCCCAAAATTCCAGTAAACCTATGACTTTTGGTCAATACTTACAAGCCGAAAAAATTATAACATCTAAAATGATATTGGGTGAGTATTACGAAAGTCAAAGTTTGGATTACATCAATTTTGGGAATGATCATCTTAATTTTGGGTCACAAGATCCTTATGATAAGAATTTTGAAACAAATTGTAATCATTTTCAAAATTCTTATGTTAATGATTTTGATTGTAGTCCCAAGAACAATTTTCAAACTTCTCATTTCCAAGAATCCACTCCTCGCCCTATGATTTTCGGTGAGGGATTACGCATGCTTGAAAATGAGAGGACTGAAAACCGTTATCGGGAAGAAAATCGTTGTTGGGAACATGAGTTTGATCTATCATTTGAATCCGATGATGACTTTCCTTCTGAAACTTTCTAAGTCGAGGACTACTTTGAACCAAATGTGGACTTTGTGCCTACTTTGGAACAAATCATTCTTGACCTGACCCACGGTATAGTAGAAAATAAAAATGAGGAAGAAATGGGTGTAGTATCCATTTACAATGAACTCGTTTCTTCTTTGATTCTCAAAGAAGAAAGTTTCATTGCAAATTATCCTATTTCCTTTGAAATTCAACCTTCAGGCGATGATAACTCATCTCTTGAGATTGAATTTCTTTCGTCCCCATCTTTATTCTATACTGTCACACCAATTTTAGTACCCGATGAATCGGTTCAAAACTTTATAGTTCCAACCTTTTCACCGATGAGGAGTACTCGCTCAGGTCACCTTCTATGAAGGAATCTTTGCCTCCATGTGCGCCACCTCCCATTCCAACTGCAAAGTACTTGGGAGATGATTCATTTTTTCTTGGCCCACATATGTGTATTTGTCACCCGTCCTATCCAAATCCCCCATCCTCCCTCCCAAATTTTTAATTGGGGATGATTCACTTCTACCGCCTTACACATGCCTTCCGTTGTTCGAACGGAATTCCTATATTTTGGGAAGCATGCATGCTCGTGAGGGTCCACCGTTGATCCGTCAAACTCAAATTTTGTTTTGGATGGATCCTCAATTGTTTAAACTTTTAGTATATAGATAATTCGAAGTCCTATATGTAGGTTGTATATAGTTAACTTTTTAATTTTTATTTCTTCTTAATTTAGTCTAGTATAATTAGTTAATCTCTTTTTATTTATTTTTGTATGCTTGGTTCTAACTCTTTTGTAGGTTCACCGGGTTTGAATTTGCGAAGACTATGTGCCGCGAAATACGTTTGTGTAGAAAAACTGAAAAAGTGACAAAAATATTTTTCTTTATTTTACACACACTCATTCTCACTCATTTGCATTTGTTTGTTATTTTTATTTTATTTTATTTCTCATTTTCATTTGTGAATGTGCGTGTGTGTCGCTCGTTGTATATAGTTTCCGCTTTTTGGTTAGTGTAGTATATGTGTATGTATGTACATATTCATTTATATATATATATATATATATATATATATAGTGTAGTATATGTGTATGTATGTACATATTCATTTATATATATATATATATATATATATATACACACACTCACACACACTTAATTCTACATATCCCCCCTTATACCCCTATTTTTCCATTCCCCCCCCCCCCCCAGTGAAACAGCATGTAGTGGGCAAATAAATGTGTCAACGATCGATCGACCAGTTATAGGCCGAGACTGCCTTGTTTTTTCCCTTTCTCCTTCTATTCTCTAATCTCTCCTCTCTCCATATTTTGTGCCCTAATATTTCCCTACCCCTTTTCACTCAATCCAACCAAATCCCTACTCAAATAAAGTATAAACTCTTTCTACATTCTTGTATTTGTGTAGATTTATTGGCTTTATGTCATTTTCTTTAATGTTTATCCATTTTTTATATTTGTTGAGTTTTTCTCCCTTTTTGTTATTCCAATAATTTTTGTGCACCAATATTGTTAGAAATCCATTCATGAACACTTTGTGTTGAATGCTAATTGTTTTTGTTCATGAATGGGCCTATATTGTTGGTTCCTATGGCATTTTTTCACCCTCATTTCACATTGCGCACACCAAGTGCTCGCTAAAATGCTCAAACCATTTTTTTCAATCCGGTTTTAGCGCACACTTGGGTATTTTTCATTCGTTGTCGCATGTCGACACATTTTGCATCAATGTGAACTTTTTTGCCCGGATTCACGCACTTTAACACACCATTTCAACTAGTACACTACTAACTTTAATTGCGCTTACATTTCTATTTTGTCTTGCCTAATTATGGTTTTGTAAGTTGAAATGGCCTAGACAAAGAAATATGATTCTACACAGTGTGTGCCCACCCGAGGCTTTGAGGGGTTCCGTTGCGAACAAGAACGGGATTGGTTCCAGGCCTACTTTGAGCCTGCTAGTAGGTCATTGGCATACTACTACACCTGGAAGCTTGAGGACTTGCCGGAGTTTGCCCATACTTTTCGGCGCTGGCACGGTTGGGAACCTTTTTTTGCTACAAATGGGGGCATTAATGAGGAACTCGCTCGAATGTTTTATGACACTTTTGTAATTACGAAAGGGAGGCCGTCTACATATGAGTCCTTGGTTAGGGGGTGTCTAATTCAGCTTACGTGCTCAGATTTAGCGTGACATATGGGTGTTCCAGACCCTAAGCGATCATTCAGCTTTTCCGATGGGGAAGTTTTTGGTCTTACGACGTTGATTGAGGCTCTTGCGCTGGGGGAAGTGTGGAAGAAAAAGGCTTTTCATTCCGTCGCAATGGAGGATTTACCACGATTATTATGCTACATCAACACGCACTCTTTTATGGTGATGAGCAACCGATCTGAGGTGCGTCACAAACACGCGGCATTTGTCTACACACTAATTAACAACTTGGGTGAAATTAGTTTGCCCAATATCTTTCTGGATAGGATGTATGCGGCGTCTAAGGAGCAAGCCTAGAGATTTTCCCTACCTTTTCCTACCCACATCATGAAGATTTGCTTAGTGCGCGGTTACCCCTAGTATGATGCGGACCGCAAGCATGAGCCACTGGGGATTCTCACTAAAGATAACATCTCGAAGATGTTGACTCACGCATGGGGGGCCTAGTACAAAGAGGCATAGGGAAGAGGCAGTTGACCAAGCTGAGGAGGAGGCCGAGATTCGGCACATGGATCAGGGTGAGAGTTCGCACGTGCCACAGATAGATTCAGATGCCCACTTTGAGGCATATCAGGCAGGGCGGGACTAGCGCTAGGAAGAGACGCAGCTTAGGTGGGCTGCTTGGGAGTCCCGCCTAGATCAGTAGTCGGACGATCTGCGGCATGATAGAGCTGAGCAGAGGCAGAAGAGAGCACAGTGGTGGCATGAGTTTCGGATGATGCAAGCTATGATGCGACACATATATTTGTAGCGACATGATTCGGATGCGATGCCCCCTCCTTATTTTCAGGATCCTTTTGATCCTAGTGGTTCCGGCCACTAGGCTTCTACTGTTGTAGGGTCATTTTTTCCTTTTTCGGATCGGATAGTATTTTATATTTTCATTTTATTTGTATTTCTTTCTTTTTAATTGTTGTAATGCATTAAGTTGTTTTGTACTAAAATTATGAAATGAGAAATAGTGATGTAGTTTGTGGTTGTATATTGGATTTTGATGTGTGTGACTTTCCATATTTATAAAATCAAATGTTCCCTATCAAGTTATCAAGTATTTGCTGTAATACCCCGTATTTTTATGCTATATTTAATTTGGGGATTTATTAAATTTAATGTGATGATTTATTTAATAAAAAAATCCGAAAATTAATTATGTTATAATTATTAACGTGACTAGAGTTAGTAATTATGGAAAACTTGTTGAATATTACTAATGAGCATAGTAATATATTATATTGGTTATATTGAATGTCATAAGTAAATTAAATGACTATTTCGGAAATTTAAGTCGGGACGTGCCCGTGTCACGTCGGGACTAATTATGTTAATTAAAAAGTGAATATTTTATAAGTTGTCCGTATGGTCGTTTTGAGTGCGCCAACGCGGCCGAAAGGGTCGAGATAGTCAGAAAAGTGTACCCGGGGGTTTAGTTCGGGTCTCGGGGTGTTTTTAGGCCTAATTAGTGACCCGGGAGGGCATTTTGGTCATTTTACAAAATAGGGTAATTAAACCCACGAATTTCAGCCATCCTTAGCAGCCATTTAAGTCAGCCTTTTAGGGTTAGAGCATTCAGAACCCTAGAACGGCCATTGGAGAAGAGAGGAGAGAGCTCTCAAGGTGATTCAAGGCCCAAAACACCACCGATTACACCGCCGTCACCACCAACGCGTAGATCGCGAGGAGGAGAACGCAACCACTTCAATATCAGCAGGAAACCAGACCTCTGAAATCCCAGGCAAGTGTTTAACTTGCGTATTTTCGTTGATGCAATATTCATATTAGTGTAGGAATGATTAGGAGTATAATCAATGGAAGAAAACCCCAATTTTGATAGGGATTTGCATGTAGAAATCATTATAGCCATATTCTGGAAATATTATGTGAAGTAGATGATTAACCCACGAATTTGTGATGATTTGTTAGAAGGAAATTCTGGAGAAAACTGATTAGAACAAAAGTTAAGAAAACTTTAGGGTTCTTGATGATTAGATGAGATTTTAGGTTGTTTAACCATGTTTAATGATGTATACACGCATGCTGAACGTTAAAGATATCTGGAATTATGTTAGTAAGTTAGTAGTAGACTTTTTGGGTCGATTAGTGTTGGAAAATATGAGTTTTGATGTAGAACTTTAATCAATCCCGTCACTGCAATTTCTGCAGAATTTTTGTCCAGACCTGCTTGATCGATCGATCGAGCATAGAGCTTCGATCGATCGAAGGTTCGATCGATCGAGCCCCAAGCTTCGATCGATCGACCCCTCCTGGCAGACTCCTATTTCTCTTGTTTAATTAGTTGAATTAATTTATCATGGAAGAACCTTTGGGCATTCTAAATAAAATGATTTGGGAGATATTGAGGACCAGTAGGATATATGGATAAATGTTAGAACCTTTAATCTTCAACGAAAATGGTATTTATGGGATATGTACTTTAGGTTGGTAGATTTATGAAATTTAAGGGTGAGGTGCGTAAGAGAGTTACGTTGGAATCAAATAAAGTCACTTACTGAATTTCAGATTTGCGAGGATATAATCCATGAGGGTTAGGTAATCAGTGAGAAAACCCTTCGAGTTAAGGTTAGGAATAAAACCTTATACGTAATTCTATAATTGTGAAATTAAGGATAAACGGTATAATTACGGGTGATGGGAAGAACCTATATTAATATGACATTGGTATATTTATATGATTGTGTGTACATATATTATATACATGTGAAAATCATACCCACGCTACTTGCTATCCTTGAGGTTTCCGCGCTAGGACAAGTCTTATCTCGATGGGACCTTTATGGGGGATATTGACTTGTACCCTAGAAGATAGATGTCCTTGGTACAGGCTATCGATGTGATAGTTCAGACGGTCCTAAGAGACGCCGGTATGTGCTACCCTCTTAGAGACTTGGAATCTATGCTTCGCCTCAATATTGTTTGTGTATTTATGTTAATACAATTCGAGAGTGATTCCGAATGTATTCCCCTTTATGTGAGTGATATGGGGCTTTGGATAGTGGAAGTATGCACACACCATAGTTTTATTCGGGGTGCTGTTATATATATATATTATACGAGTAGTTAATATATATATATATATATATATATATATATATATATATATATATATATATATATATGAGATTATGTCACTTGTAACTGTCTACTGAATTTGATAAGTAGAACATAGTGTGGACTCTTACTATTAAATACTTGTTTTGAAAAAGTATAACATGTCAAGGTAAAACCTTAGGGTTTTTATAAAATTAAAATGAAGGTCCTTGGTTACTGTTTGGAATATTCTTTTAAAATAAGGTCGTAAATTTGTAAATCTTGCGGGTAAGATAAGTTAAGTTAAAGCTTTTGGAAAGACGAGTATGTTAGATGTTAAAACAAACCGTGGGGAAGGCTAGTGCGATAGGTGGGCACATTAGAAGAGAGGTGAGTATTTCTCAAGAGAGAGACGAACTAATATGTTGTTGCATTGGCCTGTATCAATTTAAATACTTGCTTAACGTATTTTAAAAATCAAACACACTTTCGGGCCCTGACCCGTTTCTTTCTCTCTCTCTCTCCCTTGTGTATATATATGTATATTTTCAGGTGCCCAGCCACAGGGGCGTCTTGCTTAGGATCCTTTGAGAAGAACGAGCTGCAGCTTAGGTGGAAGTTGCAGGTCACTTGAGTAGACGGCTTCTGTTATTGACTCCACTCTTATTACTCTCATTTATTGGGCACGTGTCGCCCCTTTCATCATTTCATTTACTTGTTGGGATTTTTATATTTTCAGTTATTCCAGTATTGTTTTATGGGATTTATTCAGGATAGTTTATGATGTTCGGTTTTATTATGTTGACATTCGATTGACGAATGTATGGTTTTATTTTAGTTCTTCGTGGTGTGATTCTATATTGTAGAAATGTTGTTTTGTATAAGTAAATCTTTTCTTTAATTAAAATTTGGAAGTTTGTATGAAAAATGTTTTTGACACTTAGCTTAATTATTTAGGGTGTTAAATTGGAAAAATTATTTTTATCGACGGTGATGCTGAGAATGAACCAACTGTTTACCTTGATTTAATTTAATAAAGGAGTGATCGCCCGGTATTTAATTAGGCGGGGTGTCACAGGTGGTATCAGAGCATCAGATTCTAGTGTCCATAGGATCTGTACGGCTTATTTCGCTTTCAGCTTAACGTTATTTCTATAGAGACCTATTTTTAGGATTGTTGTATTCTTGCTTTTACGTTTAAGTCTTCAGCTATTCGAGATTTGTTGGTAACTGTAGACTAATAAACTTGTTCACGTTTCAGATGCCTCCGAGACGTGCTCCGAAAGATAGGCGTGCCCAAGCCGAGCAGCCAGCAGCTCCGGCACCAGGCACAATGAATGCGAATGAAGTAGCCGCCATAGTTGCCCAGGCGGTGAATGCCGCGATAGCGGTGATTCAGCAGGCTCCACCCCAGGGCCAGGCAGTGGCGCCAGTACCAGCACAACTTCCATCTGCATGGGAGAGGGTTCGGGATGCTTTTCAGAAAGCACATCCCCCTGAGTTCTCCGGTAGCTCCGACATTGTCACGGTTAGCCAATGGAAGAAAGACATCCAGCGGCATCTTCGCATGTATGAGTGCACCGAAGTACAAAAGCAGTTATTGGCTTCTTTTAAGCTGGTGGGAGCCGCATTACAGTGGTGGGAGTCCACTACTACTTTGGAGGAGAGGGACATGATCCCTATTCAGTTGTTCTGGGAGCGGTTTGACCGCAAGTATTTTCCACCCGCAGTGCAGACTGAGATGAGGCGGAGATTACTAAATCTGAAGCAGGAGAACCTTACGGTAGCTGAGTATGAGGAGGAGTTCATGAGACTTCTCATTATTGTGCCGGATGAGGAACCCACTGAAGGCAAGAAGATTTTGCTGTTCGTCGACGGGTTAGCTTGGAGGATCCGTCAGCACCTTATTGGAAATCTATCCCTGAGTACTTTCACTGACGTACTCAATGCAGCGTTACTACATTGCCAGGATCACCGCTTCCATCTTCAGGGAAGCAAGAGAGCAGGAGAGTCCAGCCAACAGGGCAGGACCGGGGGTAATAGTGCCGGTGGGGCACCAACTCATGGACAGACTCGTCAGCACGAGCAGAGTTCCCATCAGGGGGACCCTGCTAAGCGATTCTGTTCAGGTGATTCTAGGCAGGGATTCGGAGGATTCAGGCAGGGCCATCAGGGTCAGCCTAATCAGCAGGGCCAACAGGGCCAACACCGACCGCAGGGACAGCAGCAGGGCCAGCAAGGCCAACAGCGTGCACATCAGGGCCAACAGGGCCAGTGGCGTGGAGGTAACGGCCAGCAGGGCCGTGGACAGAAGGGTCAGAGGGGCGGTAATTTCAAAGGCAGATGCTTTGGGTGCGGCAAACATGGCCATAGGCGCCAGGATTGCCTAGAGGGCGATAGGGCCCCACAGCAGCAGGGAGCCCGTAATGAGCCGCAGAGACCACTTTTTCCACCTGCCCTTCCAGCTCCAGCCCAGGTGCCAGCCCTACCATCCATTCCAGCAGCTCTAGTGCAGCAGGGGCAATTGCAGTATGGACGTGTCTATAACGTCCACCAGGCAGCAGCTCCAGAGGCACCACCCGCGATTGAGGGTATGTTTCCTATCCATGGTACTATGGGTAAAGTTTTGTTTGATACGGGGGCAACGCATTGTTTTATAGCTACGCATTTTGCGAAATCCTTAGGGTTGTTAGCCACAGCAGAGAGCACCGTGACGTGTGTCGACTCACCACTGGGGAGTGGGTCACTTATATTCTTTATATGCTGGGGAGTAGGGGTAGAGATTGGTAGCTTGGTATTGCCTGCAGACATGCTAGTCTTAGACATGCACGAGCATGATGTGATCATTGGTATGGATTGGCTCGCATCTTATAGAGCCATGATTGATTGCTTCGGTGGGAGCATTGTTTTTGCCATTCCGGGGCAAGAGATGTTTGTAGTGGCGATGCCTCGCCCAGAGGGAGGTTCGACCGCTCATTTATATTACATTGAGGAGGATACCTCTAAGGAGGTTGTGATTCCTTTGGATTCGATCCCAGTTGTTAGGGAGTATTCCGATGTGTTTCAGGAGATACCAGGCCTACCGCCCAGTCGTGAGATAGACTTCGTTATAGATTTATTGCCGGATACGAGACCTATAGCACGCGCACCGTACCGTATGGCTCCGGCAGAGATGCGAGAGCTACGAGATCAGATTGAGCAGCTATTAGGTCAGGGCTTCATTCGTAGGAGTACCTCACCTTGGGGCACTCCAGTCTTATTTGTAAAGAAGAGAGATGGTTCACTGAGATTGTGCGTGGACTACCGGGAGTTGAACAAGGTCACGATACGGAATAAGTATCCGTTGCCTCGAATCGATGATCTATTCGACCAGTTGAGGGGAGCAACTTTCTTTTCGAAGATAGATCTGAGGTCGGGGTACCATCAGTTACGAATTAGAGAGCAGGATGTTTCAAAGACTGCCTTCTTGTCGAGATATGGGTCCTATGAATTTAGAGTGATGCCGTTCGGACTCACAAATGCCCCAGCCGTTTTCATGGACTTGATTAACCGAGTATTCAGAGAGTTCTTGGATCAGTTCGTCATCGTCTTCATAGATGATATTTTGATATATTCACACTCCGAGGAGGAGCATGCCGAACACTTGAGGCAGGTTCTTCAGACTCTACGAGAGCATCAGTTGTATGCTAAGTACGAGAAGTGTGGATTCTGGTTGCGAGAGGTACAATTCTTGGGCCATGTTGTTTCTGAGCAAGGGATAGCAGTTAACCCGAGCAAAGTGTCAGCGGTGAGGGAGTGGGGGCAGCCCACGACACCGACGGAAGTGCGTAGTTTCTTGGGGTTAGCCGGATACTACAGGAGGTTCATTCGGGGATTCTCCAAAATAGCGGGTCCATTGACGAATCTGACTCGCAAAGGGGTACCATATGTCTGGGATGACGCTTGTCAGTTGGCTTTCGACGAGCTGAAGGACAAGCTTACTTCGGCACCAGTCCTTGCTTTACCGAAGCCGGGTGTAGAGTACCTGGTTTACACAGATGCGTCCTTACGAGGACTTGGGGGAGTACTTCAGCAGGAGGAGAAGGCTATAGCTTTTGCTTCCCGCAAGCTTAAGCCGCATGAGAAGAATTACCCCACCCACGACCTGGAGTTAGCTGCGGTCGTCTTTGCATTGAGAATTTGGAGGCACTATTTATTGGGCGAGAAATTCCGTTTGTTCACAGACCATAAGTCACTGCAGTACCTGTTCACTCAGCGAGAGCTGAATATGCATCAGCGCAGATGGTTAGAGTTTGTGAAAGATTACCAGTTCGATATACAGTATCATCCGGGGAAAGCCAACGTAGTTGCTGATGCGTTGAGCCATAGACCGGTTGACGATGTAGCGGACATCTGGAAAGCAAAGTGGAAGGAGTTGGGTCACCAGGACGCAGTAGCACGTTCTTTCATATCCGTGATGACAGTCACACCCGAGATTGTTACGAGGGTGATATAGGCACAGACCACAGACCCGTTTTGTCAGGAACAGATTGTACGACTTCTAGCCGAGGGTGCTGAGTCCTATTCTGTTAGTTCAGATGGAGGGTTGTGGTTTAATGGGAGATTAGTGGTTCCAGAAGGAGCGGAGCTACGTCATGAAGTGATGACTCATTCTCATGGGTCCCGATTTGCAGTACATCCGGGAGGCGATAAGATGTACCAGGACATGAGACGACAGTACTGGTGGAGTGGGATGAAGAAGGACATCGCTGAATTTGTGTCCAAGTGTTCTACTTGCCAGCTAGTGAAGGTGGACCACCAAAAACCGTCAGGATTACTTCAGCCGTTGGAAGTACCCGCGTGGAAGTGGGAAAGTATTTCCATGGATTTCATTACCGGGTTGCCTACATCACAGCGGGGCCACGATTCTATCTGGGTGATTGTAGACCGTTTGACGAAGGAGGCTCATTTTCTGCCAGTGAGGACAGATTATACCACGGATCAGTATGCCCAGTTGTTCATCGCTGAGATTGTCAGATTGCATGGGGTGCCCCTGAATATTGTGTTAGATAGAGACAAGATTTTTGTGTCACATTTCTGGAAAAGTTTTCAGGAGGCTATGGGTACAGAGTTGAGACTGAGTTCAGCTTACCACCCACAGACAGATGGACAGACAGAGCGTACTAATCAGATGTTGGAAGATATGCTACGCATGTGTGTTCTCGATTTCGGAGGAGGTTGGGAGCCACACCTTCCACTGGTAGAGTTTGCTTATAATAACTCCTATCAGTTTACGATTGGCATGGCTCCATTTGAGGCTTTGTACGGCAGGCCTTGTCGTTCTCCAACTTGTTGGCTCGAGGTGGGGGACAACAAGTTATTAGGACCAAAAGTGATTCAGGAGACCTCCGTAAGGATTGAGATAATCAGGAGTCGTATTCGGGTAGCCCAAGACAGGTAGAAGAGCTACGCCGATGCGAAATGGTTTTTCCGGGAGTTTAATGTGGGAGATCAAGTGTTGTTGCGTGTATCTCCTATGAAAGGAGTGATGAGGTTCGGGAAGAAGGGGAAGTTGGCTCCGAGGTACGTAGGACCATTTCCCATCATCGAGAGGATTAGGCCGGTAGCATACAGGTTGGGATTGCCAGAACATTTACATCGCATCCACGATGTATTCCACATCTCGTCACTGAGACGATATCTTCGGGATGATATGACCCATACGCACATTACGATAGATGAGATAGACTTACAGTCGGATAGCTCTTACGAAGAGAGATCAGTGGCTATTCTAGACTATAGTGAGAGGAGATTGAGGTCGAAAGTAGTTCCACTTGTGCGAGTCCAGTGGGAGCATCATAATGTGGAGGAATCCACTTGGGAGCGTGAGGCAGATATGCGCGAGAGATATCCAGAGTTGTTTTTACCAGGTATGCCTTATTTTCCGAATTTCGGGATGAAATTCCGTTATTAGGGGGGAAGTATGTAATACCCCGTATTTTTATGCCATATTTAATTTGGGGATTTATTAAATTTAATGTGATGATTTATTTAATAAAAAAATCCGGAAATTAATTATGTTATAATTATTAACGTGACTAGAGTTAGTAATTATGGGAAACTTGTTGAATATTACTAATGAGCATAGTAATATATTATATTGGTTATATTGAATGTCATAAGTAAATTAAATGACTATTTCGGAAATTTAAGTCGGGACGTGCCCGTGTCACGTCGGGACTAATTATGTTAATTAAAAAGTGAATATTTTATAAGTTGTCCGTATGGTCGTTTTGAGTGCGCCAATGCGTTCGGAAGGGTCGAGATAGTCAGAAAAGTGTACCCGGGGGTTTAGTTCGGTCCTCGGGGTGTTTTTAGGCCTAATTAGTGACCCGGGAGGGCATTTTGGTCATTTTACAAAATAGGGTAATTAAACCCACGAATTTCAGCCATCCTTAGCAGCCATTTAAGTCAGCCTTTTAGGGTTAGAGCATTCAGAACCCTAGAACGGCCATTGGAGAAGAGAGGAGAGAGCTCTCAAGGTGATTCAAGGCCCAAAACACCACCGATTACACCGCCGTCACCACCAACGCGTAGATCGCGAGGAGGAGAACGCAACCACTTCAATATCAGCAGGAAACCAGACCTCTGAAATCCCAGGCAAGTGTTTAACTTGCGTATTTTCATTGATGCAATATTCATATTAGTGTAGGAATGATTAGGAGTATAATCAATGGAAGAAAACCCCAATTTTGATAGGGATTTGCATGTAGAAATCATTATAACCATATTCTGGAAATATTATGTGAAGTAGATGATTAACCCACGAATTTGTGATGATTTGTTAGAAGGAAATTCTGGAGAAAACTGATTAGAACAAAAGTTAAGAAAACTTTAGGGTTCTTGATGATTAGATGAGATTTTAGGTTGTTTAACCATGTTTAATGATGTATACACGCATGCTGAACGTTAAAGATATCTGGAATTATGTTAGTATGTTAGCAGTAGACTTTTTGGGTCGATTAGTGTTGGAAAATATGAGTTTTGATGTAGAACTTTAATCAATCCCGTCACTGCAATTTCTGCAGAATTTTTGCCCAGACCTGCTTGATCGATCGATCGAGCATAGAGCTTCGATCGATCGAAGGTTCGATCGATCGAGCCCCAAGCTTCGATCGATCGACCCCTCCTGGCAGACTCCTATTTCTCTTGTTTAATTAGTTGAATTAATTTATCATGGAAGAACCTTTGGGCATTCTAAATAAAATGATTTGGGAGATATTGAGGACCAGTAGGATATATGGATAAATGTTAGAACCTTTAATCTTCAACGAGAATGGTATTTATGGGATATGTACTTTAGGTTGGTAGATTTATGAAATTTAAGGGTGAGGTGCGTAAGAGAGTTACGTTGGAATCAAATAAAGTCACTTACTGAATTTCAGATTTGCGAGGATATAATCCATGAGGGTTAGGTAATCAGTGAGAAAACCCTTCGAGTTAAGGTTAGGAATAAAACCTTATACGTAATTCTATAATTGTGAAATTAAGGATAAACGGTATAATTACGGGTGATGGGAAGAACCTATATTAATATGACATTGGTATATTTATATGATTGTGTGTACATATATTATATACATGTGAAAATCATACCCACGCTACTTGCTATCCCTGAGGTTTCCGCGCTGGGACAAGTCTTATCTCGATGGGACCTTTATGGGGGATATTGACTTGTACCCTAGAAGATAGATGTCCTTGGTACAGGCTATCGATGTGATAGTTCAGACGGTCCTAAGAGACGCCGGTATGTGCTACCCTCTTAGAGACTTGGAATCTATGCTTCGCCTCAATATTGTTTGTGTATTTATGTTAATACAATTCGAGAGTGATTCCGAATGTATTCCCCTTTATGTGAGTGATATGGGGCTTTGGATAGTGGAAGTATGCACGCACCATAGTTTTATTCGGGGTGCTGTTATATATATATTATACGAGTAGTTAATATATATATATATATATATATATATATATATATATATATATATATATATATATATATATATATATATATATATATATATATATATGAGATTATGTCACTTGTAACTGTCTACTGAATTTGATAAGTAGAACATAGTGTGGACTCTTACTATTAAATACTTGTTTTGAAAAAGTATAACATGTCAAGGTAAAACCTTAGGGTTTTTATAAAATTAAAATGAAGGTCCTTGGTTACTGTTTGGAATATTCTTTTAAAATAAGGTCGTAAATTTGTAAATCTTGCGGGTAAGCTAAGTTAAGTTAAAGCTTTTGGAAAGACGAGTATGTTAGATGTTAAAACAAACCGTGGGGAAGGCTAGTGCGATAGGTGTGCACATTAGAAGAGAGGTGAGTATTTCTCAAGAGAGAGACGAACTAATATGTTGTTGCATTGGCCTGTATCAATTTAAATACTTGCTTAACGTATTTTAAAAATCAAACACACTTTCGGGCCCTGACCCGTTTCTTTCTCTCTCTCTCTCCCTTGTGTATATATATGTATATTTTCAGGTGCCCAGCCACAGGGGCGTCTTGCTTAGGATCCTTTGAGAAGAACGAGTTGCAGCTTAGGTGGAAGTTGCAGGTCACTTGAGTAGACGACTTCTGTTATTGACTCCACTCTTATTACTCTCATTTATTGGGCACGTGTCGCCCCTTTCATCATTTCATTTACTTGTTGGGATTTTTATATTTTCAGTTATTCCAGTATTATTTTATGGGATTTATTCAGGATAGTTTATGATGTTTGGTTTTATTATGTTGACATTCGATTGACGAATGTATGGTTTTATTTTAGTTCTTCGTGGTGTGATTCTATATTGTAGAAATGTTGTTTTGTATAAGTAAATCTTTTCTTTAATTAAAATTTGGAAGTTTGTATGAAAAATGTTTTTGACACTTAGCTTAATTATTTAGGGTGTTAAATTGGAAAAATTATTTTTATCGACAGTGATGCTGAGAATGAACCAACTGCTTACCTTGATTTAATTTAATAAAGGAGTGATCGTCCGGTATTTAATTAGGCGGGGTGTCACATTTGCACTTCAGCTCCTCTATATTGTTGTGACTTATGACATAAATTCTATTAACTTGATATATCGATACATATTCTTGTGTTGCTTTGTACTAACTTGTTTTGCAATTTCATTTGGACTTTTACTTATGGAGATCGCTCCAAATTTGGGTAATATCATTCTTTTCCTATCTTTGTGTTGTGTTCTTTAATGGACGCATTGGGGACAATGCAACATTTAAGTTAGGGGGTGTGGGTATTCTATCCATTTCGTTGTTTAGTCCTTGAATTTGACTACAATTTAGTTACAAAGCATGTTTTTATTAAAAATTTAAAAAAAATCAAAAATATTTTCTTTCCTTTTTCTCCTTTGTTGGACATTTTGCCTTTGTTTCTGATGATAAATTTAATAATTGCCCGATCCATTAGATAATTCAACGATGCATGTTCTCGATTTTAGAAGTTATTAGACTTTAGTCCTCAAATCATTGATATTATGAATAACTTCATGAATTAAACTTTACCCCATGAGCACATGCACTTTTCTTGTTATATTGATTAGGTTTAATATTTTTATAACTAGGTAATCTTTTGTTGTTGTGTATATACTTACACCGAGTGAGTTTAGAGAATTATATTCATTTGTGAGTGTATACGCTACTCTTTCCTCTTGGAAAACGTTACAGTCGTTGGTAATCTCACTATTATTTAATTTTATCGTTCATTAATTGAGTTTATATCTTGAAATGTGTTAATTGATCATGATTTTCATATATTGTTTTGACTCGAGAATTGCGTAAACGTTATGAAATGATCATAGGCCATATTTGTATATCACCCATATGACCTTGACCTCACCTTTTATATGTTCCCTTATCAACCCATTTGAGCCTAAATACTAGCCTTTCGTTTCATTACCCAAAATCTTATAACCTACTCCAAATTGGAGTTATATACCATACATATTACCTTCCTTACCTTTGTTTGGAATGTTGCTTGGGATTGAATGATGTTGTGTATTGTGGTTGCAATTTGGGCATGTGAGAGTGAGAAAAGTAAAGAAAATAAAGAAGTGAAAAGGAGAAGAAAAAGAGAAGTGAAAACCAAAAGAAAAGAAAAGAAAACATGAGAAAAAAGAAGAAAAGAAAAAAAAAACTGCAAATGTTGTATTTAGTTCAATAAGCTTTGATTACTCTCTCGATTGATATATGTAATGCTTGTTTGGATGTTATTTGTCCAATTTTAAAATTACCCATTATTTCCCATTATTCCAAGTATTTCATTCAAAACACATTGAATCCGTACATACATCACTTTCATTTCGTACCCTAGCCTAGCCTACATTACACCCCTATTAAAGTACTATGTGATCTTAAGTAAATGTAATTCAAAGGTTTAAATAGTTTTGATAATCTGTGAAAATGCATTTCGAATTTTTTATATGTGTGATATCTTTCATTGAGATTACAATTTTTATTTCCTATATAGCGTTCTTCATTTGCGACATATGCGCGGCCTAGTTTCCCTTTACATATACTCCTTATGCATGCATGTCCTGTGTATTACCTCCCTACTTCAAGTGAATTCATTTAATGAGTGTAATGCCCGTGAGGATTGAATATATGCTTGCTTTAATGTTTATCCGATTTATATAAGTTTTTTCCAAATCATATTTTGCGTGTGCTCACTCCCCTCCCACATTTTAAGGTTTTAATTCAATGAGGTGCATTCTATAATGTTAATAACTACGGACTTTTCATGTGAATTCGTTTTCTTTGCTAATAACATGTGGAAATCTTGCTCGTATTGTTGAATTTGTCGCATGCTTGATTGGGCATATATTGAGAAAACTATATGATGTTTGTGGGTTTCATCCCTGAAATCCCTCACGAGATGACAATCATCCACTAGGGTAACCTAGGGGTTTAACGGCTTATTGCATGCGCTAAATGCAATCGAATCGCCCGCGAAACTGGCCTTTATCTATTTTTCCTATTTTATTCCATCTCTTGTTGTTGGTTTACTTGTAGTTCTCATTGCATCTTATTTCATTACTAGGGACTAGCAATGTGTAAGTTAGGGGGTGTGATAATACGCAAATATTGCATATTTCATCCGTTAACATACGCATTATTAGCCCCCTCTGGTATTTTATTCCCTATATTTATTCTCATTAACTAGACAACCTCGAATTTCTATGTTAACATGCTTTAGAGGGGTTAAGTGAGCTTTTATAGGTATTTGGATGCTAAGTATGAAGTTCGGATGCATTCCGGTGAAGTTTCGTACATTTTCGCTCGTTCAAGGTAAATTTAGTCATTTCACAGCTTGGGCACCTAGCCCAACATCTACATGGAAGTTGTATCCCTCCTTGCGAGCTTCACGTAGCCGTAAACGGTGCACGATTCTGAGTCCGAAAGAAAAAGTTACACGATTTTTAGCGAAAGGGAATTATAATGAAACCAAAGCACGACAGCTTGGCTCACACCTGACTGATCGATGGATCGATCCCTCTTTGTTTCTGAAATCGTGGGAAGCAGTTGGCTCATTTCTGATCTATCAATCGATCGACCCTAGGGTTCGATCGATCGATCCCCTATTTTCTCAGATATTTTCCTTTTCTTTTCTTTCTTCTTTTCTTTTCTCCCAACTTACTATATAAGGGATTTTTGTTGTAATAAAAGAAATATTCAGTTCTAATTCGTTTTAGGGTTAGAAAAGCTTAGGGTTTTGGTTTTTGATAGCTTTACTTCATTTCTCTTTGGGATGATAACCATTTGGGGTTTGTAAGTTGAACTTTTCATTTCCTTTACCAATAATATGGTTGTTCTTGTTTATTTCTTGCTTTGGAGATTAGTTTCATGCTTTGTTAATTAGTTTAATTGTGTTATTTCTTGTTTTCTTAGTTTAATTGGTTTAATTTAGTTTAATTCATGTGTTACCCTTAGATAAATAGGATCGGGATTTCGTTTCTCCATTTACGGGCCTCGAGCTCCGAAAATTAGGTTTTGTGTAGAATTGCGTTTAATTGAACTCGCACGTATTAAAGTCGGTTTATTACGCTTTTAATTTTCTTTGTCATGCAACGTTAGTATTTATAGTGATAATCCAAATTTAATCCGCATGCAACCAATTTTCGATTAAATGGTTATTCACGCAACTTTGGCTTAAATTCCCTATTGCGTGAAGTTTATGATTAATTGATAACGCTGGATTAAATTGCTCTCGAGACAGAATTCTAATTAATAGTTTTTTCGATCCGTATGGTTGGATGCTATCCCGATCCTCACTTTTACTTTATTTATACTTAACTTCTCTCTTTTCTTTTATTTATAAGCACACATCACCTTTTACACTTTTATTCCTGAATTAATAAACCGATTAAAATCTGTCGAACACTCCCTGTGGATTTGATACCCGACTTACCGCTATACTTGTATCGCAAGTGCAGTCGTAATTTAGGTTTTTTTATTAATGCGGTTAAACAAACACAACGATTGTTGTGCTGACGACGTGTCGGATTTCACGCGATTGATCAGTAATCCTTCTTCATGGAGTGTTCCTCTACCAATTATCTTGGTTGATACACCATCTCCAAACAAGACTTTTCCTCCAAAGAAGTTAGTTTTTTTTTTAAAGTTTCAAATCATCCCCGGTTATATGTTTGGAACATCCTGAGTCTAAATACCATCCAGTTGTAGTATGTTCAGCTCTAAAAGCACTGATCACTATGTTGCATTTTAACTGGGGTAATAGATCATCTTTTCTAACCCAAATTTCTCTACTTTTCAATGTGCGCTTATTAGCTCATATTTGATCAAACTTGCGAGCTCATGTCTTTTCTTTAAAATATTTTTGCGCATTTTTATTGTTGTTATAAATAGTTAGAGCAATTGGTCTAGAATAGAATCTAGGATTCCTTCTTGTTGATTGTCTTTTGGTATTAGTCCTTTTCCTTCTATTGTGATATTTAGAATTCTTGTATGGATGTCTAGGAAGGACATAGTTATTTTGGCTTCTCCTAGAATAGTTGAAGTTATGGTAAACGGGAGAGGTATAGACTGGATTATATAGACATTTAGAATAGTAACCATCAAGGGAATGTTCATAGACATCACAATAGGAGCAGTAAAGATGGCATGTTGAACTCATAACCTTAGGAAAGGTATTATTCAAAGGTTTTTCTAAGTTTTGAGCTCTAGTCTTATTCCTAGGTGGCACAGGATGAAACGTCGAATATTGTTGTCGAATAGGGGGCGGACATATTTAGTCTTTTTCTCAATATTATGCTTAGAGTTGCTTGATTCACCAATGTCTAACTTCAGTTGTTTTTTAACAAACTCATTTTTTAGACCTTGAAAATATGGACAAGTTTCAATAGGTCTTTTGCCACCAAACACAAACCTTATAGTTTCGATGTTTTTAGTTTATGTCTTAGAGTTGGGACAAAATCCTATTCAAGTTCTGTCATCATAAATTGTTTTGCTTTCAGCAACATAATCTTAAAAACATTTAGAATTATTTTTAAATTTTGCAAACTTTTTGAATAATGTGGATATCTTTTCTTTTGTTTGTTCCAATTCTAACAACGTTCCTTTGTATTTCTTTTCCAGAATTTCTTTAGAGTTAGACAACTCTTTCAGTTTTTGTTCAAAGTTTTTGGTTTCATTCTCATGAGTTATACATTGAGTAGTATACTCTTTAGTATTTTGTTTGATCATTAGACTTAAGGTTTCTATCTTCTGGGTAAGATCCTTGACTATCTTTTGAAGCCTAGTTCTTTTCTTGGGAGTTTTTGGGTACAGTGTGTGAATGTTAGGAAGGTCATCATTTTCGGAGTCTCCAAGTGTGCAGTGTGCATTATCCCCTAGCGGTTCATTTTTAGGACTCACACACCCATTGACATAAACAATAGAGCGTTCCCTTTGACTCACGCACACGGTGTTTGAATCATTATCAACATTCTCAAGCAATAAGGCAGATAAACCAGTAGGCACAATATCAATCGTAGAATGATCAGTTTCCTTACCATCATTATAGATTATCTTAGCAAAGAATGGCATACAAGGGTTTAAAGAGTTAAATGACTCAGGTTCATCATTTTCAGAGTCACTTGAGTCATCCTAAGTCTTGCTTAGATGAGCCCTATTATGTTTGTGAATTTGTCTAAGTTAACTCTACAATCACTAGCTAAATTCTGGTGTGGTCATTTTAGATGAAAAGACAAGATTAGAGGTAGACTGCCTCTTTTTTTATTGGGTTAATTGTTTCTTAAATTCTAATTCCATTTCCACAGTTCTCAATTTGGAACTGAGGAGTTCAGGTGTAAGATTTTGATCATCCATCTCCTCAATTGCATATCTCTTATTATCAATTTTTTGTAAAAATGATCTTAGTATTTTAGATACATTTTCCTTTCTATCATAAACAATCCCATTAGCATGAAATTTGGTCAAAATATCTGTCAGTCTAATATAGAATTCATCAAATGATTCAGTCTCAATCATGATCAAGGAGTTATACTGCTGAATTAACATTTGTGTTTTAGCAGCTCTAACTCTGGTATCACCCTCATGTGCAGTCACTAGGGTGTCCCATGCTTCTTAAGAGGTAGAACAAAATGATATCCTCTTAAATTCGTGTTCATTAATAGACATGAATATGGCATTTTTTCATTTATTGTTATTAAGTGAAACTTGTTTCTCTTCTTTAGTGAATTCACTCGGTAACTTTCTAATCCTCACAGTATTTCCTTCAGCGGTTGGTTTAGTAGGAAAAGTGTAACCATTTCCAATAACTTCCCAAACATCATCTCCTAATGTCCCTTGGATTAATGCAACCATCCTTACCTTCCAGTAAGGAAAGTTGGTTCCATCAAAGAGAGGGCGCTTGAACAGGTTACCTAGTCTCTCACATTTCTCGTCCATAATTTGTTTTGAGAAAACAATTTTAGAAACTCAAGATCTAAACCAAAGCTCTTATACCAATTAAAAAATACCACTTAAGTCGTTTAATTCAAAATTAAACTATCTAAATGGCTCTGAACAACTTGTTGAAGAAACTCTTTTCTTAAAACAAATTTTAAACACAAGATGTGTAAAATAGTATGAACGAGTAATTTCAGTTATACGTTTACCAGTTTTGAAAAACAAAACTTTAAGAAAATTAAATCAACGCACCCTTAAGAAAGGGATGAGAGGAATAGGAAGTATACACAGGCAATTTTAACGTGGTAAAACCCCACCGAATTGGGGAAACATCCACGGTGACCTCTAGGTCACAAAAACAAAAATCCACCAAATAAGAATCACAAGTTACAAGCTATATAACAATCAAGACACACAATCAAACCTAAACAAAGTTCAGAATTTGCACCAACTCCTCTTGAATTTTCTGACTTCTCTTAAGGTTCTGATGTTGTTGATGTTCTCCCTGCTTCATAACTCTATTACTTTTAGCTTTACGTCGGCTCTAAAGTCAAATATCTCAATACCGACACTTTTCAGTGTAATAGTGTGAAGGTGTATGTGGTGATGTGCTCTAAATCACATGCATGCAACTCACACACACTTAATTACAGACAGTATGAGTAAAAAAATTACAAACAGATCCCTTAATGTACAACATTTTCAAAATCAATCTAGTGAAAGTAATCAGACTTTGGATCTATAAGACATCCACAGATCAAGAGGGAATCTTGCTATAAAAACTAGCCTAGATCCTATCCACTTTCCTTATTTGAAAATATGTACTTATTTCACAAAATGTGAAATATTTGATTGTGAAAACCCCAATCAAGATCTCAACTAGATCTAAGTCTGAATATATGAGTAAACTGAAATGAGAAAAGATTTTGTTGGTTTAGTGTTTGAAATCAACATAACAGTTTTGAAAACAACCAACAAAAATACGATTTCTCAAAATAAGAAATGTAGACGAAGACCTATCTAAGTGAATTGTATCGTAGAGGCTTAATCTCAAGATTCTATGAAAAGAAACACGGATTTAACCAACATGATTAAGTTGGGAAGGAGATAAAGAACTATAGAGGATAAACTTCTCAAATCTCAAACTGATTTACTCTCAGAAAAGGGTTTTCTGGTGAGATTTGGGTTGAGTTAGGTTTAGGGTTTCATTTCTCTCTCTAACACTTTCTCTCTCTCTCTCTCACTCTCTCTCTCTCTCTATTATTTTCTCCCTGGTTTGGACGAAGGACAAAAGTCTCAAATGACTGAGGCTTAGGTCGCTTTTATTATGAGCGAGGAAGGATCCAGAATCACAGAGGCTATCCAATAGCTAGGATTAATTTTGACATTTTGACTATCAATCTTATGGTTAAAATAAAGCGGTGAAAATAGCCAACGTTGATTGGTAAAAAAGGATTCACTTGGATTAAGTCTAAACACATGCAGATCGTTGATAACATTGATCCAAGGGTTCTCAAAGAATCACAAGTCTGTAAGAGGGAAGAAACACAAAATCCACCAATAATATACCAGCACGTGTTGGAACAATACACGCTGTAAAACACGTACCAAATTAATTAAATTTTACATCCTAAAGTCTCTAAAACTTTTGGTTTCTACCCAAGCCAACTTTATGCCATAAAAAGAAATTGCACAACAGACCCTAAGGCTTATATACAACCAAATTTAAATTCTAAAAATCATTTGAAAATCTTAGAAATTATTTAACACATCCCAAAAATAGTAGAAAATTAATTTTAAGGGATTTAACTCACACACAACAAAATATAGCATGAGATAATGTATGTATGCAATCCTAGTGTGTGGTGTTGGTATACTACCTTTAGGAACTTGTAGAGGAATCAAGTGTAGAGTCCGAGGTTCTTTGGAAAACAATGAAGAGACTTAAATTTTGTCACTTTTTCCACACTAGATGAGCACCTATATAATATAGACTCAAGTAAGTCAAAGATATAGGGTGCTTCAGATTATACCAATATAAATAGGTATGGGCCAAGGGATTTAGTCAAACCCGACCTCAAGAGAGTTTTGGGCCTATTACTCAGGTATTGGACTATAATAGGACCTCAGATAAATAATTAAATTGGCCTCTAAATAAATACTCAGAAATTCCAATTAGAATTTTCGCAATTGTTTCCTTTCTTTATTTAATTGTGATTAACTCCAGTAAATAAGCACAACCGCTCTACAAATTAATGATCTCTAAATCTTCGGAATAAATATGTCTTATTTGCAAAGTTGAATATGGTAAATAATATGATTCCCCATGTTAAGTGTCTAATACCCACTTGGTCAAATCAATTTGCCGCTAATCGATTTTAACCAACATCTATTCAATTTTCTTGATTCTCATACTTTTGCCTGTCGGGTTTTACTGGTGGAAACAAAACATATAAGTCTATCGGGGGGTATCACAATCCAAAGTATCCCCTAGATGTGGACTCATCTGAATTTTGATATCATACCTACTCATACAACACTCACCCAATGTGAGGGGATCTTTTGACCCGATTTAATATCAACTCACACACACAGAAATAAAAGTGACATTTGAGTAAGAATTCCAATCCTCATAATTAAAAGAATTAAGAAACTACTCACCCTTTGAAAATGGTTTGACATTTCATGAGTCTAATTAAGACAACCCTTAGACTCAAATCTCAGAGGTGGACTTGTTAAATACATTCGTGGGATGTGCCAATCGCAATCCTCCATTGAACTATCATACAAGTTCTCAAATCACCACATAAGTTCCCGTAGTTCAAGATAAACTACTAGGATTGCATCGCAACCGTTCCGATAGGATTCCAACTCCCTATCTAGGTTGTGAACGTTTTAATAGTGTTGAAATAAGAATTCCCATATCCTTGTGATCAAGACGAACCCCACTCACCGAAATTTCCTACGAAGCTCTATTGACCAACATGTGTACAATATATTTAAACCAAATATAAGGTATTTTCGTAACCATTATTCTTATTTATAAATCAACTGAAACACATTTACCAAAAACTAAACATCATACATGGTTTTAAGAATAAAACTCCAACTACACATGCACATTCATTTTATTGTAAAATGGCTTTTGGACATGTAAGCGAAAATTCAATTATTGGGTTTTGTGTAAACATGAAATTTAGATGATATTTTTTTAAAACCTAAATTGATTTGATTTTTCTTATGTGCACAACTATGCGCATGGTGCCATTTCATAACTATTCCAGTTATGCACTTTTGGACCTTTTGTATTATGGTCAAAATTATGCGCACGTAGTGTTTTCTCCTATGCGCACGATGCGGTCAATATTTAAAAAAAATCATATAAATAGCATTTGGCCCTTTTAAAATGACACTCATATCAGTCAAAATACTCTTTATATTTCGTGAGTTATTTCAAATTTGAGATCTTATTACTTACCTTATTTTCCAATTTCACTTATCCTAATCAAATTGATTGTTTTTCTAGATCTATATTTGATCTTATCTCAAGAGGAATTTTTCATGAGTGCATTTATTTGAAAATCACAATAGACTAGATTTAAACTCATGACTAACCAAAATTTTAGATTTAGAATGGATATCTCATCATCTCGAATCAAAGTCAATGGATTTTTAAAAAAAATCGATTACAGTGTGATGGCTAGGAGGATAATGCAACTTCCTCATTTTCTTAATGGTCGTTTAGTAAGATCTTTCGTTTGTAATTGGGGAAAATTAATATGTTCATAAGTAACTACTTGTTAAGATCAAGTGAGAGGTACTTTCATGCATCGTGTAAAGATAATTTTCAAGTTGAATTATACATATGCATGCATTAATATTTTGAGGGGCTTTTCCTCATAGAACTATTATTTTGTGCTTCATTGTGTTTTGATATAATATATAACACACCAAAAACACTTCATACACTTAGATTTATGGTTGATCTAATTTAACTTAGGAATAATTAGGCTTAAGGGGTTTAAATCTAATTAACTTCACTAATTAACTTTATAGGGGGTCTTGAAGATAATCTCGAGATTAGAGATAATTCTCGTAGCTAATACAACAGACTCAAGGGAATAAGGTAGCGAGGCAGATCAAGCTAGGCAGCTCAGCGTGGCAACTTAAGCGAGGTAGCTCAGCGTGGCAACTCAAGCGAGGTAGCTCAGCGTGGCAGCCCATGGAGATCTTCCAGCGAAGTAACTGGATGAGAGGACTCATCATTAAGCTTTGTTCTCTTACTTAATCATGTTATACCCTTTTATATATTGTTTACAAGCTATAACAATTGTAGTGATGTAACGATTATAGCGCTTTAGTGTGAGGTCAAACGATACTCGCGAGAGATTAGGCCTGGCAGGGACTGGGAGAGCTTTCATACCCTATCGGGAGACCTCGTCGTGGGAACTTCAGAGGGACTTGGTTTGGAGGACTGAGAAGTGAGGCAACATTGGGTCTTGTCCTAACCATCTTAGATATATTGGTAAAACACCGAAAAACCTTTGATCGTGGAACCTTGGAGGAACGGCCTTGAGTTCCATCATACGTTGAGTTATGAACCAAACAACACTCTACTTAATGTCACATCTACATTAGGTGATGTCACTAGACAACTAAGCAATGTAAAATCTGCACTTGAGTAAACCACCGTGGTATTTCGGGCTATCAGATAGTTGGTGAGCCACCTATGTGATGATATCCCCCTGAAGCACAGTGGTCAGGAAAAAGTCGTGTCTTGGAATTTAATGTTTATGACGTGGAGCTGACTAGTCCATCATGAATTTAATGTATGTGACATAAAGTATAAGGGATGTATTTTACAGTTGTAAAAGAAGGAGGCACCTCGGTAGTGGTGTGAGGGGGATATTCATGGGGATCAACCACTTTTGAGGAGATGATGGTTTTTTTAGAGTTCTTTCTTTAGATTTATTAGGAGAGAGAGAATATACCAGGGAGAAGTTATTGCAAACCAGAGCTCTTACTCACCCACCATTGTCACTTATTATGACGCTTTTATAGCTAACTAGAGATCTTTGGGGGGGGGGGTGTTTGTCTGCCTGCTAAGGTGTATCTAGGGTGCTTACTCCTCTCTCACTCTGATTGAGTTATTTTTGAGTTTCCTTTATTATTGTTTGGGTTATACACGAGTGTATCGTGAGTCCAATCTGAGCGTTGATCAAATAGAATATTGTGTGTTTATTTGTGTTTATTAAAGAGTTTTTGGGTCGTCATTTATCACCATACTTATGGGGGTTACACCTCAACTAGTATTATCGTACTCCCATGCTACAATGGGACCACCCTCTTACATTTGGCGACTCTGCTAGGGAGGTATTCTTCTAGAAGTATGGCTTAGGATATTGTTAACTATGCTATAGACTTTGATGCTATTCAATGTCAAGAAGTGCACACTGTGAGAGAGCTTGAGGCAGATAGAGATGGGGGCCCTCGGGTGAATGCACCTCCAGTTCAAACGACGACAGATGTCCAGGGGTAACGCAAGCTTCCACGAGCACTGGGATGGGGCTAACTCAGGTGGACCTCCTTATGACTAAGTTTTATGAGTTTATACAGGTGCCCGTTACTTTGATGGTGTTGGGGGTATTTGATGTCAATTCCTTCGTAACACCAATAGTAGCTCTGATAGCCCCACCAAGTGCAGTTCCAATGGGCATTGCCCCATCAAACACAGCACCCACTCCCGTTCCAATGGTGGGAACCCCAAGTATGGAGGTAATTCCACCTATGGTGGCCACTCTAGTTGCAATGAGTGTTACACCTATGGTCCCTCTAGCAATTCCCCCAGCGATCGAGAAAACACTAGCGTCTGCTTTGGAAGAGATGAGGAAAAAGATGCAAAAAGAAATGTTGAATATGATAACATCTTCCTCGCAATTAGCTGGCAAGGTGGCATCGGTGTATGATGATTTCTGTATGCCTTATCCTCAATAATATAAGGATGAGTTCTACCCGAAGGACTACATTCCTCCCATCTTTGAAAAATACAATAGAAAGGAGGAAAACCCGAAAGAGCATATTAAATGCTTCATCGAACACTTAGCAGCTCATTGTAATAAGAAGAAGCTCAGGTTGAGGGAGTTCTCTAAATCCTTGATCGATAAATCCTATATATGGTACTCCCATTTTACGCCAAAAAGTGTTTCAACGTGGGAAGAGATGCACATGCTATTTGCTTAGAAGTTCTTCCTGGCAGAAGATGAGTTTACGTTGACTCAGTTAGGCAGGGAGAAGCAACGACCAGGGGAAGATGTGGTGGAATATGTGTGAAGATTTATGGAGAGGTCCCTCGATGTGAGAGAGGAGGGCAAAGAGTCAAAACTGTTGCAGCTTTGTGCTGAAGGTTTGCTCCCAAAATATATTTGTCACCTCTTTAATAAAACACACGAAAGGACTTTCGTAGCATTTTTGAAAGAAGCAAAAAATATATCATTGGTGGTTCAGCCAAACCCCGTCATAGTACTGGGGTTCTTTAGGTATCCGGTCCAACCCATTGCAACACATGTTCAGCCCCCATGGGTAGGATACGTCGACGGAGGTGAAGTGGCTAAGCGGCCAAAGAAAGATAATAAGAGAAAGTTTTGAAGAGATATAGAAGACCCGCCACCACTGCCTTGCACAATTAAAGAAACTGTTAGTTGATACAATACTATGGTCTAAGGAGGAACGGGGTACGAACCAAATGGAATTCTGGTCGTGTAGCGAGATGCAGCAACGAGGGTTGATCCCAAGTATTGTCAGATCCATCGAAAGGTGGATCAGCCAACAAAGACTAGTTTCATGTTGAGGAAATCATCAGCAAATAGATGAAGATGGGGACTTTACAGATCCCTCAAGAGAGTGTAAATGTTAACCCCCTCCCACCACATGGGTTAAACTTGATGGTTACCTATGATGAGGAGGTCGAACAAGAAGCGAGGGAACTGGAGTTCCAGCACTAAGACTTCGAAGATGCTTTGGAAGATTACATAAGGGGAATGTCCAATGTGGTCATATCCTACGATGAAGTAAGTGCGTGGGATGCGGAGGAGGTATACAGCCTGGAAGGGGAAGAAGTGGACCCAAATTTAGAGTACCAAGTTATTTCGCAGTCGCCCATGTTCTCGTGGTTCTATGACCAAGTGGGGATACAGAAGGAAGGCTATTTGGAGATAACTCAAGCTATTTTAGATATCGTAAGAAAGAATCCAGTACCCTCATTAAGGGGAAGGGGGCCCATGGCCACGCTAGTGAGAAAGTTCTTGTTCGAAGTAACTTTTAGTGATGCTGAAAGGGCTGTGAGATTCCCACATAATAGGCCCCTGTACGTAACGGTAAGCATCAATGAGGTAAGCTTTACAAGAGCCTTAATGGATGGGAGAGCATCAATCAATATCATGCCTATCAGTTCCTTTCGGATAGCCAACATTTCGGAGGAAATATTAATACCAATGCCTTTGGTGATTTATGTCAATGATAATCAATCGTCCAAATCAATTGGATATATGAATGTGGGGATTGTGATGGGCAACCTTACCTCACATATTAAGTTCCATGTGATTGAAAGTGGCACTTCGTATCACCTGCTGATAGGAAGGGTTTGGATGAAAAACCAGGGTTGAGTCCCCTCGACGTATCACCAACGCGTGAAGGCAAATGATAAAGGGACTGAGATGACTATACATGTTATGAAGAAGCCTTTCACCACTGAAGAAGCTCATTTAGTTAATGCAACTTTCTACATGGAGTTGGAGACAGATTCTAGGGTGCTGACAAGAAGGATGAAAGGTGCAAGAATTCCCTTTATCAGAGAAAGGATATGGCTTGTGAATGGCCAAAGCAGCGAATGGACAAAAGTAAAAATAGTATACAAAGAAGTTCCCTTGGTTGATCCCAAGAGTAAAAATCTCTCGAAGCAGCCCAGGAACCAAATGAGGCCCAGGATGGATTCGATGGAACATCAGGTCCAATGGCAGAGTGTGCTGAGCAGATATTTGGGAGATAGACTAGCGGGGGCTTCGAGGGAAAGGAAGAGAAAAGTGGTTATAATGACGAACAAGCAGTGAAAAAAAAAAGATCATGGAGGATGAGATATTTATTTACCTCCTCTAAGGGTGTGAGCGGGCAGTCGAAGGAGCTGATCTAGGGGTTGATGAAGAGGATGACCTATTATATGAATGTTTCTTGGTGTACTAGTAGGGGTAATGTATGGTCATTGACAACTCAAATATACAAGATATTGTAGAAAACATAGACGAAGAACCAGACTATATGATGGATCGCCCAAGGCCCCAGGTACAAGAGTTGGAATAGCTGAACCCGACTGAAGAAGGAGACGATGCAATGCCCATTTTCATTTCAAAGGACCTAAGCGCGGAGAAAAGAGGGGCCTTGATAGAGTTGATTCGAGAGTTTAGGGATGTCTTCGCATGGAAATACACAGAGATAGATGGGCTAGACGAAGAGGTGAGTTGCCACAAGCTGAACGTTATACCTTCAGCTATAGCAATGAAGCAAGCCACAAGAACCTAAAAGCCGAAGTTGGATTTGAAGATTAAGGAGGAGGTCCAACAATTTCTAGCAGTAGGATTCATTGAGCCGATACAACACCCACTTCGGCTGTCAAGCATCATCCCAGTAGGGAAGAAGGACAAGAACTAGATAAGGATCTGTGTGGACTTTTTAGATCTGAATAGATCCTTCCCAAAAGACGATTTCCCTCTACCCTCCATTGATAGCTTAATTGATGCAACAGCTAGTCATGAAATGTACAGTTTCATGGATGGGTATATAGGATACAACCAGATCAAGATGGATAGAGCTAACGCAGAGAAGACGTCATTCAGGACCCCATTAGATAAATTCATGTACAAGGTGATGCCCTTTGGGTTAAAGAATTTTAGGGCAACATATCAAAGGACAATGATGGACATTTTCCATGATTTCTTTCATAAGCTTTTAGAATTCTACGTGGATGATTTGGTCATCAAGTCAAAAAAGGAAGAGTCCTATCTAGACGACCTGAGAAAGGTGGTCATTGACTGCAGAAAATATAAGTTAAAGATGAACCCACAAAAGTGTGCTTTCGTGGTCACAAGTGAGAAGCTCCTAGGGTTCGTGGTAGATCGACAGGGAGTATAAATGGACCGGGACTAGTAGCGAGCAGTCCTAGAAATTCCATGTCCAAGAACGACTAAGGAGCTCAAAAGTTTCCTCAGAAAAATCTCCTACCTTAGGAGATTTGTGCTAGGACTAGCTGAGATAACTCACCTATTGATGGAGTTTCTGTGAAAGGGCACGAAGTTCAAATGGGATGAAGATCACCAGGACTCTTTGACCAAGATGAAGAAGAAGCTAACCTCTCCACAAATGATGACCCCTATAAAAGCAGGAGTACTGTTGCAGTTCTACCTCACGTCTACCACCAGGTCCGTGAGAGCACTCTTAGCAAAGGAAGTCGATGGGTAAGATATGTTAGTCTACTACCTGAGCAGAATCATACATGGACCAGAGGCAAGGGACATTAGTGTAGAACGACACTGTTTAGCCTTAGTTTTCGTTGCACAAAAACTTAGACATTACATGTTGTCTTTCGTAATCCACATTGTGACAATATGTGATCCAATTAAGTTTTTATTGGCAAGAACTATTTTGATTGGAAGAGCATCTAGGTGGTTCCTCATCCTTTCAGAATATGAATTAAAGTGTGTGGTTCCTCATGCGATCAAGATCCAGACATATGAAGACTTGTGGTCAATCTTTCCATCTGGAGTATTTGAGCCACCCCGAGAGAACAACCTGGGGGATGACTTGTAGGAAAACTTTTTGAAGGCCGATATTGAAGAGTGGATGATGCAATTCGATGGTTCTTCGACAGAAAAGAAAGCAGGGGTAGGGGTTATCTTTTCTAAAGGAAAGGAGGAATTTTGCCTTTCCTATAAGCTGGAATTCCCTTGCTCCAACAACAAAGTAGAGTATGAGTCGTTATTAGTGGGGATGCTAGAGGCCCTTCAAAGGGGCATCCGTTCACTATGCATCAAAGGCGATTCTAACTTGGTGGTTCAACAAGTGAATGGGGAATACGCATTGAAGCACCTCAGTTTAGCACCCCACAGCGATCATACAATGGTTGATTAATCAGTTCCATTAAGTGAAGATAAGAGGGCATCCTAGACCTATGAATAGACATGTTGATTCCGATGCCACCATTGCTCAAAAGATGGCTATGAAGATCGACTCAACTACTGTGGTGATCTAAGGAAGAATAACCCCGTTAGTTGTGCGATCAATCCTACCCATGGAAGGTGATTCGAATTGGAGGGGAAAAATTAGAAAGTAGTTGGACTCTGGAGAAGGAAAGATGGAACTAAAAGAGCTAGTGAAATACTTCATCACTCATGGTAAACTCTCCTTCAGGAACGTGGAAGGATGGTTGTCAAGATGTGTCGGCCCAGAAGAAGCAGAACAAAGATTGAAGAAAACACATGAAGGCCACTGTGAAACAACAGAGATCCCACTGTATAGAAGAATTCAGAGGGAAGCATACTTTTAGCTAATGATGAAACGAGATGCCACTGAGTTACAATGGAAATGTGATAAGTGCCAATGTTTCTTTCAAGCAGCTGAATGCCACTTCATTGGAACTGAAATAGATTGGAGACAGCCCTACATTGACTTCATCAAAGACAGAGTTGTTCCTTTGGAGAAAATAGATGCGATGGGACTCAAATGAAGGGCTCCAGGATTTTACGTCCAGGAGAACCACCTTTCTCGAAGGGGTACTTTAACAGACCATTGTGATGTGATGATACCATAAATGGTATCACCAGGTCACAGGTATATAAAGATCAAAGAGGATTATAATAATGGAAATAATCACACAACAAATCAACATAGAAGGAAATGAGGTGAAGAGGATAACACCTGGATTTAAGTGGTTCGATCGAAGCCTACGTCCACTATATATGTGTGGATGAAATCCACTAGTAAATATAGCTCTAATGGCTTGGTTACAACACAAGCTTTCTTTCTCTCTCTCTCTCTCTCTCTTCTGTATACAAATGAGCTGAGTTTTAGCTACGGTTTGAATTAGTCGATCCTTTATAATTAAGAAGATGAAAGATACATATAGTGATTATGGGGTATAGTGTACCCCTCAAGCATGTTATATGCATGAATGTATTACTTTAGAAAATCCAATGTGGACATCTGGCCTTGTCACATGTAGGTCATGATGACTAAATATTCCCTCACGTGAGAGGATAATGTGGTGATAACGATTTAACCCACGTGTGATATGTGTCCTATGCACGCTAATCCATGCATCCTCAAACCACATGTTATGATGTTATCAACATCGACCAGTATACATGAGCCGAGGCCGAGGCTAGTGATTAAGTAGTTGGCAATATAATGGGTACTGTAAAGTTGGGAGAGGGTCGGCTATAGTCCTGCACTTACTTGAGGACGAGGTTGAGGCTTTGGACAAGGCTGAGGGCCCAATTATTGGGTGGTAGGAGCTTAGCTTGTTATCCAGGCCAAGGTTAATGATAATCTCAGGTACCACACATGTATGTAGTAAGGCGTAGCTTAATGATCTTATCATCGTAAGTCGAGTGTACTGTCGACTGAGACGAGGATATATTCTGACATATCAATCTCCCCCATCCCTCAGTTATTGATCTTATGAGGTGGTTGAGGGGTATTATTGCTTCCTTGGCAGATAAATATATTAGGCTTCAAATTAACACTTATCAATCATCGCGTTGCATCTTCCAACAACGATGGGTGTCAGGTATACTTAGGGCATAGTGACCTAATGATGATATGCATAGGGAACTGTTCGCCGCCTGGGTCATTGTGCCAAATCATTATGTGATACTTAAATTTTGAGAAAATTTTCATTTTATCTTTCTTCTCTAAACACTTCATGCACTTCCCTCTCTCTAACTTCTGCTATTTTCTTTCCTCCTTTTCTGTTTTTAGGCGATGTATTGTGCTCACCCCAAGGTTTTTGCTTCTCTTCCATTTTCCACGTAATTATCCATTGCCATTCTCTGTCATTTTCCACCATTATTGCATAGTATTTTCCTTTTCTCCATTGTTGGCAACTTAGGATTTTTTGACAACCTTTATTTGGTTTAACAATCACCGGTGGTGGCCTTAGTGCTTTCTTTAGGGAGTGTATTGGTGGTTATTTGGTAGTAGATAGCCTTAGTATCCTACTTAGGCTTACATAGAGGCTAAAAACCTCATATTTGTGAACTTCGATGAGTTTCAAGTCATCTTCTCCAGTGAATTTTCTCATGTGTTTTTAGCTGTGTTTCAACAAAAAATGATTTAGTTCCCCAATTTGATCTTGTGGTCAAACCCCCAAGTTGTTTGTACTTTTCAAAGTTTTACTCTCAAAACCCTCTAAGTCTGAACTTTTCCTTTGGATGCTACAAAGGCTTTATACGTTGGGCGAGGAGTTTCCCACATTGAGGGAGAGGTGTTTCCAAGGGATTTGTAGGATAAAAGAAGAGTCTGAGGCAAAACGCAGGGCCAGACCTATTTAGGTACGACCCATCTTTCCCATTCCTTTGGCCACACTACCACCCTCATCTTTAGAGGTCTTCGGGTCGTCTCAACCTCAATTCGAGGGTTCAAATTTTAAGAAGACAGTGGAGGAACCAAAGCCTCGGGATGGGGGAAATATCGTCGAGACATCTGGGCGGGATGACCCATTAATTCCCATTCATCCTGATCAAGTCAACCCAGCACTTCACCCAAATGCTGATCCTGTATCAGTTATGTCCCCTTGTGAGTTTCAGGCAAGGTTCCCAGAAGGTCCCCCTGCTACATGGGAGGTCAAGGCTATTAGTGGGGAGGCTAAGGATGAGGAAGAAGAGACTGATGACGAGGAGCAGGTTGACACTTTATACGCTTCATCTTTTGTCTCTTCCGTCAAAGAGCGCGACCTACTTATTTAGAGGCATCCGTTCCGCATCAAGTCCGATATCACTATGAGGGTCCCAAACAAGGACGAGAAAGTTTTCCAAGGCCGAGAGGGAGAGGTCTCTATTTACGATTAGATGTTCAGGGTCGGTGTCAGACTTCCCTTTCATCCTTCCATTAGGGCCATCCTGTCTTCTCTAGGGGTGGCTCCTACTTAATTACCCCCAACTCCCAGAGAATCATCCTGGGGTATATTTCCCTATGGAAGAACAGTTTCATGAATGAGCCATCAGCTAAAATCTTTTTAGCCTGCTATAATATCTCGTGCTCGTCCAAATAACCAGGTTATTTTCATTTAGGTTCCAAAAAGTCAGATAAGAAGCTCATCCAAGTGACCCAGACCTCAAACAACTATTGTAAAGAGAGGTTTTTCTTTATTTTTGGCGCCTGGGAATTCCTGGTCGGGGTCGACCCTGATGATGATGAGTTAAGGGTTCCATGTATTTGGTCAAATCCTTCAATGAATGTAAGGTCAAACCCTGACCTCAGCCTTGAGGAAAGGGACATGGCTGACTATCTGAGGGAGCAGGGAGTAGAGGGTGCTCTTCCCAAATTTAAAAACCTCATGACCCCTGAATACCTTAAAGAGTCTGGCCTGGGGGTTGAGCCCCTTGAGGAACTTTGTGAGTTATTTTTGCTTATGTCCTCCCTCGTCTTATATATTAATTGTACTAACATGATGTCTTCTCAGGCAGGTCGTCCTACTAACATACCAGACGATATTTGGGAAATGTCGGCACCAAGTTTGTTAGCAGGTTTGGGGAAGAAAAATAATTAACAACCACCCCCTGGAATACCATTACTGAGGGACCTACTACTGAGGCCTTACGCAAGAGGAAGGAGCCTGAGCTTCCTGTCGACACCCAACCCAATCTCGCGACATAAAAAGGGTAGGTGCCACGGAGATAGCATCAGGCTCTGACGTCGGCTCATCATCATCTCATGGGGCATTCTGGTCGTCCAACCTATCCCAGCTTAAGGTCGACCCCACTTCCCTAATTACTAATATCAAGGCTGCAATGGCTACTATGTTTGGGGCTCCTTTAGCTACTGATTATGAGTCTCTGGCCAAGATGCCCCCAAACAAGATTTATAACTTCGGTCTTCATCATAGGGAACATGTATCATCCACGTACCTCTGATTTTTATCATATACTGGTAAATACCTGATCTTTATCTGACTTTATCTTTATTTTATGCAGTCTGTTTGTGCCTTGACTTCATCCACCAAATGGATAGTTGAGAACCACAAAAAAAAAATTGGACATAGATAGGGCGATCCAAGCTAAGGCCGACCTCAAAACTCAGTTAGCTTACCTTCAAGCCAACCACAAAGGGTCATAGACGAGTCAAAACTTCAGCTGAAAACCAAGGATGGCATCATCAAAGAGAGGGATGAAGCTTTGAAGAATCAAGCCATAAATTTTAAGTCCGACCTTACTGCAGCAGTCAAGAAGGCTGAGGTTAATGTTGTTAAAGATTATAAGAACTCGGATGATTTTTAGGGTTTCGGCCTAGAATACCTGGAAAGAGGGATAAAGATGGCCTGCAGATGGGTCATCCTAAAATTCACTAATGCGGTGTCTTCCATCCAATCATCTCTTGAAGCCGCCCACCTTAAAGACCCTCTTTTGGCAGAGGCCTTATCACGTGTCGAGTCTCTGGCCACGATTGAAGGAGAGAGAACGTCGGTCGACCCTACAGGGTTGCCTATTGGAATTATTGGTAATGGGATCGAGGTTGTAGTCCGCACTGAGTCGACTCGGTAGGGTGGTCGTCTATGGTCGATAACCTTTTCCTTGTATTCATTTTTTTTCTTATGTATGTGAACATTATTGTCTTTGTGCTATAAACCTTATGGAATGAAATCTTCTGTTACCCTTTCAATTGCACTATCTCTTGACTTTGAATTTTGCTATTTTGTCCCCAAGTGTTTGAATATTGCATACCATCCATGAGCTATTCTCCTAGCCGAGGGAGCAGTTTCACCAAATCAATGACATCTATAAGTAATAACCATGATTAGTGACTTAAAATTTGAATCCACAAAATTATGGTTTTTTATGCATAAGTCCTCCCTCGTCTTTTTTGGGAGTGTATGGAGGGTCATCCCATCCATGCACTGTCGTATAAGCTGAGGGAGTAAGTCCACCAAATTAATGATGTTTAATAATCAACCACAACTAAGTGATTTTAAAATTTGCATCCACCAAATTATGGTGTTTTAGTCATAAGTCGTCCCTCGTCTTTTTTTTTTGGGAGTGTATGGAGGGTCATACCATCCATGCACAGTCATCACAGCCGAGGGAGTAAGTCCACCAAATTAATGATGCTTAATAATAATAAGTGTCTTTCGATGTTGTTGGAAGCCCACGGATAAGGTTGACCCCGTCTAGACTGTCATATCACCGAGGTCCACTTAAGCATACTTCACCACAAATGATGTTCTGTAGCTTGAGATGAGTTGTTTCATGCAAACAAATATCTGAGTAAATAAATAACATATGACGGAACACTTAAACATCTTGAATTTCATTAAATTTCTTTCATTTGAAGCCTCATACACATGTATTACAATAGAATGCAAATAAGGCAATAAAACTATCATCTTATTGGTAATATTTCTTAAGGTGATCAGCATTCCATGGGTTGGAGAATGGAACCCCCTCTAAGTTTTCCATTCTATATGTCCCCGGCACCACCTTTTCAACTACTTTGTATGGTCCATGCCAATTTAGGTGAAGCTTATTGGGTTTTTTCCACGTCTTCTTCAGTACCAAGTCTCCTACTTTCAGTGGACGCGCTTTCACCCTCTTATTGTAGAATATTGTTGTTCTTTGTTGGTAGGTGGCTTGCCTAACCTCAGCATCTTCTCTTCTTTCTTCTATAAGATCTAAATCCAGCCTCCGTTCATCACTGTTCTTCTCAGGGTCATAGGTATGAGCCCTATGAGTAGGTAGACTTATTTCCTAGGTACTACTACCTCTGATTCGTAAGCAAACATAAATGGGGTTTCCCTAATAGCGGTCTTCTTCATCATTTTGTAGGCTCATAAGACAGTGTACACTTCCTTGATCCATATCGCCTTCGAATCTTCTAACTTCTCTTTAATTCCATCAGGAATCATTTGGTGTGTCACTTCCATCTACCCATTAGCCCGGGGTCGACCGGGAGTGGAGAATAATTGCTTCATGTCGACCCTTCCACAACACTTTTCCAGGGAGACTTTCTTGAATTGTGTTCCATTATCAGAAATTAGGGTGTTGGGTAGGAGATATCTTTAGATGAAATTTTTCCTGATGAACTAGTAGGTCTTCTGCTCCGTGATTGTAATCATCGGCTCAACCTCCAGCCACTTCAAAAATTAATCTATCGCCACAATCAAATAATGATAATTATTCACGGATCTGGGTAAGGGTCCTACCAGATCCATTCCCCACACCACAAATGTCCAAGGAGATGTGGTGGATATCATAGGTTGATGAGGCCAGTGGGTAATGGTAGAGAACCTTTGGCACTTATCGCATTCCTTTACATTTGTTGCAGCATCTTTAACCAAGGATGACCACCAATACCCTTGTGTAATAATCCTTTGAGATACATATATTCCTCCCACGTGACTTGAAAAGGAGACTTCATGTATGTCCTTTAGGATATATGCTACCTCATATGGATGGACACATTTGAGCAGAGGAAGCAGAAACCCTTTCTTGTATAAAGTCTTTCCTATGATGGAGAACTTAGCAGCTTAATACCTAAACTTCCTTTTCTCGGTCTTTGACTCTGGAAACTTCCCATATTTTATATACCTGATGAGGGTATCCATCCAGGAAGCTCCCATATTCAAATTTAGACAAGACTCTGAAGCACTGTCCTCTTCTTCAATGGTCGGCCGATGTAAGATTTCTACCGACACCGTCCTTCTTATCTATGTTCTTATAGTTGAGGCCAGTCTTGCAAGTACATTGACCCAGCCATTGTCGAGGAGAGGTATCCTCTTTAACTTCACTTCTTTAATTTTTTTCAGCACTGACCTCACTCTCTTCAAATATTTGGTCATCGTTTTATCTTTTGCCTCATACGCTCCCAAGATCTGATTCGCCACTAATCTTGAATCACGATGAACTAGGAGCTAGCCGATATTCAGATCCCGAGCTAAGGAGAGGCCTACTTTGAGATCTTCTTATTAGGGTTCATTGTTGGAGGCTTAGAACTAAACCTCAATGCGTATTCAATATCCGTTATGTCTGGTGCCGACAATATCAGTCTTGTACCACTTCCACTCTTACAAGAGGACCCATCGACGAAGTGGCTCCACGCTATTCAATTCTTGGAGAAATTACCTTTTACCAAGGCTCCATTTTTTAAGAGATATCTTTCCTCTCCATTCTCAGATACTTTCCCCCTTGCTGAACTTGTGTCCGGGGGAGAGCTTACACTTTTTCCTTGCTCATGGCCAGTAGATTCAAAATTTTTACTGTCGGCCTTATCCCAGGTGAACTCGACCACGAATTATGATATTTATTGACCCTTGATGTCCACTCTAGGCTGATAGATAATATCAAACTCTCTAAGATCTATTGCCCAAGCCATTACTCTCCCCGTTTTCTCAGGCTTATGAATGACGTGCCGAAGTGGAGAGTTCATTAGGATGATCATTGTATGGGCTAGGAATTATGGCTTCATCTTCATTGAAACATGAATCACAACTTATTCCAATTTTTCCATCCTAGGGTACCTCTGTCCAGCCCCTGGAGCGCCTTACTGTTGAAATATATCGGCTTATGTACTCCATCCTCATCTATTACAATGGCAGTGCTAATAGCTGACTCTGACACTCCTAGATATACATAAAGTTCTTCCCTTTGGACTGGTCGTGACAATAATAAGGGAGATCTAAGGTAGGACTTCAACTCTTGGAAGGCCTTATCACATTCCTCATTCCATTCTAAATCTTTTCTAAGAACTTTAAAACATGGAAGACATTTATTAGTGGCTCTGGATACAAACCTATTAAGTCTCAGGATGTTATTGGGCAATGCGTTCAATGGTAGATCGATCCATCGTAGAGACTGGTGAAGGACCATAAAGTAGAAGTCGGGTGGAGCCATATCTGATGAGGGAACCTCATATTATGACTCACTGTCCGTTGGCAAATATGTAGTTGAACCACGATCATCATGGTTTGAGTTCTCATAGGGGGCTTGATCTTCATGCATGGATTCAACAACTGTCAAAGCACACTGAATTGTGGTTAAAATAATGGCAGGATCCCTCACATCCTGCAAAAGAAAGAAAAACCGACGTCAGTTTTGCGAAAAATCTTAAGAAGTGGGTTTTCATTGTTAAGTCACAGTTATAGGTGGAGTTTGACAAAAAAAACTTAACAAGTAGTTTTCATTGTTAAGTCACCGTTATAGGTGGAGTTTGATGAAAAATATTAACAAGTGGGTTTTCATTGTTAATTCACCGTTATAGGTGGAGTTTTATGAAAAAAATCTTAACAAATGTGTTTTCATTGTTAAGTCACCGTTATAGGTGGAGTTTAATGAAAAAATCTGAACAAGTGGTTTTCATTGTTAAGTCACCGTTATAGGTGGAGTTTAACGGAAAATCTTAACAAGTGTGTTTTCAATGTTAAGTCATTATTATATTGGAGTTTGAGATTGAGATTCTTCTAACAAGAGATTGAACATTGTCAATATATATATATATATATATATATATGCAAAAAATGGAGAAATACCTCAGCAACGGCTAGAGCAAGAATGGGAGATAGAGCAGAAGCTGCAACGACGGGCACCGACGTGGGAAAATTCATGTCCTCAGGAGCCTCCGTATAACCCTCAGTTAGAGGAACCTTCGTAAGAGGAACCTCGACATTTGACAAAGCACCTAATTCAGAATATGGAACTAGGGCCAAAGTTGAGGGAAAACTCAAAGAAACCGTTCGATCCTGCACGAGTACATCAACAGTTGTATAGGCTGAAGAAACCCTAGGGAAATAAGATGAACCAATGGTAGGTTGACTGATGTGGGGAGCCATGAGTGAGGATGGCGGGTTCAAACCAGGGGAAATTCGCACACAATAATGAAGAGTTAGGCATGGGCAATAAAGTTTAGTAAGGAGGAGAAAGCACAAGAGGAGACTTTACCTCTGAAATATGAAAAAAGGGAGACACCACAATAGTAGGGCTCATCAGAGGAATCTGGAGAATTGAGACAACAGCAGACATGGTCAGACCAGGGGCAGTTACAACCTAAAAGATCAGGAAAAAAATGTGAAGACCTAAAGAACAACTTGGGAAGGGAAAATACAGTTGAGTCAAAAATAAAATGTTACCTCTAGGGACAAGAGGAAACTGGGACGATATCCACAGGGACCATTGGAAGAAATATTGGCACAATGGGATACATTCGAGTTTCTTCTAGGGGTAGATTAGCCTCAATGGACTGCTTCGAAGCACCAGCCCTCCTGACGGCCTCTTCTGCACGCTTGGAAGGAGAACGGTGAGAATATACAAGGCCATACATGGGAGAACGGGGAGGAGTTGCATCGACGAAACTACTCCCAAAGCGTCCTCCCACGAAAGGACTCACAGGAGTTCTGGGTCTTTCTTCTTCAACCTCCAATGCCAAGTTTCTAATTGTTAGAAGAAAAAAAATTCCAAAGAGAAAATGAGTAAGTGTAAAAAAATATACATACCTCTGATTCAGGGGGAGAATGGGATGATATCACCATTGGTGAGGAGGGAGTTGAAGCAACTAGTGAGTCCCTCTCAGTGGGATGCCACTCAGCAATGGGATGATATCACCATTGGTGAGGAGGGAGTTGAAGCAACTGGTGAGTCCCTCTCAGTGGGATGCCACTCAGCATCAGGACTATCATCCAATGTAATAACCTTAGTAGCAGGAGTAGCCGGGGTGAGATGTACGTCAGGAGACCATTTCTTCTGGGACTTAGTGCCCAAAGTCTTTTTCCTCCCACCAGGAGCACCAAGACTTAAGGTGATTCTTGAGCTCTTCTTTGTCTTTGATCCCCCCTCAGATGGATCTACCAAAATGGTGGGGAAAGAAGTGACAGGTGGAACGGAAGGAGTGCATCGTTGGAACTTGGATTTTATCCGTTCCACCTTAGCTTGCACTTGATTTTTCAATTCCTCACTTACTTCGATAGACATCGAAGGAGGAACAAAGGCAGTGGGAAATGCATCCAAGGGAACTTGAGAAGAGGGTTGAGGCTTAGATTTTAAAGAATTTCCACTCTTAGAAGCCCTCGCACTCTTGGTCGTAGGCTTAGAAGCTCCTTCCTCCTTCGCTAGAAGCTACATCTATCGGAGAACCCTCGCCAGAAACACCTTCAAAAGAGGCAGTCTGCTTGGGTGTTGGAGCTTTATTGGACTTTGGGGTAGCAACGGGAATTATAGAGAAATAAGGAGGAAGCTCAGAGGGAGGATCTTTAGGAGTTTGGATCCAAGGGAACTCGACCCCAAGAACGGAATTACCTTTAAGCCCCAGCTCCAAGGAAAAAAAAAAAGAAAGAACTGGGGGATATAGTTGAGGCCCCTGTACGAACTCAAAAAACTGGGCCAGTTGATTCTACCACTACTTTATTGCAAATATAGAACTCACATCCCTTGCCTTGTCATACTTGGGATGGTGACTCACCCAACCATCGTAGAACTGACCCCCCACGCAGCAGTAGAAGTTTGGAAGGAGAAAGCCTCGTTAAATGTGACCTTGGGGTGGGTTATCTAAAAAACTAGGTAAGGGGCCCCTTAATCAAAACCGAATTGGTGACTGCACCGATTGGGGCTGTAGTGCTCCCAGATATATCCTCACTCGGTGTAAGAAGGAAGATAACTGGGTGAGAATAGAAGAACCAAAACCAGCGAAGGACCTTCAATGATGAGGTCCAAGGTAGTTGGTTGGACCACCTTTCCTCCATGCTTGAAAAAATCCCAAGTGTGGAGGAAAACCTCCTCTCCGTAAGGCCTCATCACAAAGCAGTCAAGTTTTTTGATAATGGGAATTAACTCTTTATGACTCTGTTTTTTATGGAAAATACATGAGCGAAGAGGCAAGACAGCTTCCCTGAAGGGAGGACAGATAGTTTTGGCTACTAGTGTAGGGAAATGAACGTAGAGGAAGCCCATTAGAATTAAGGCGTTGGCTAACTTATAGTGGCCAAGGGACCATTCCATGTTAAAATGAGTCATATCAAGCCAAGTATAGAGGGATCCCAAGGCCATTGCCACTAGAGGAAGCTTGACACCCCAGGCCAAACGAATTGATATATTGATGAGGTCCCTTTGGGGATGGTCATTTGTTTCCCAGGCAAAACTAAATGAGATAAAATTACAAGAATATAAGCTGGCAATTCCAGGGATGTACCTTGGCCTTGGGCAGCAGCAGAAGAACCATCCTTAGAAGGATCTTTGAAGAAGTAGTTCATGAGAGGACTGAACGTTGCTTTTTTGGATGGACCAATGCACCTTCGGCATATACAATCCAACTCTAAACTATCAGTAGCCCCTTCGGCATCTAGAGCTTCATCGGAGTAAGGAACATCCCCTGTGGGTTCGAGGCCTAAAAGCTCACAAACATCTTCCAGTGTAACGGTAAACTCACCCCACGCAGCTATTAAAGTGTGGGTGGTAACATTCCATCGAGAGACCAGAACTTGGAGGGCAGCATCATTCTTTGAAAGAGTGAACTCTCCAAACCACTTAGCCCGATACAGCCCAACTTTAGCAAGAGTCACAATGTGGGAGCTTTTCATACGAGCATTCCAGGCGGCGAAATGTAATACCCCTTATTTTTGAGTAATTGTTTTAATATTAATTTTCCATGTGGGTTAATTATATATAATAAAGGAAGTTGGAGTAAATGTTACTTTAAGTGATTTAAGAGATATAATTTATTGAGTTTTGCAAATTTACTGTTAAGTGAATGTAAATGGCATCATATTATGTTTTATTGCGTCATTGTGACTTAAGCAACGGTTATGATTTAAAATGATGTTAGAACATGAAATAATTTATGTTATCCTGGATGCCAATTTAGAGGGCGCGGTTAGTCCGAAAATAGTCGAAATAGTCAAAATAAGTACCAAGTTGTATTTTTTTGGGTTCCGGATACTTTTGACCAGTTATGACTAAATTATGTTGTTGCGAGGCATTTTAACTGTGTAGTAGCATTTAAAGTTGGATTTAGAGTTAATGGGCATTTAAGTCTTCCAAGAACATTTATTCTCATTCATGTGTTCTAACCCTAGAGTGAGAGAGAGAGAGAGAATTTGGAAGAAAAAGAAGAGAATTGAAGATTTGAGCTTGGAATTTGTTGCTACCAGAAGATAATTCGAGACTACGATCCTAAGGCAAGTTTCTAACTTGCAAATGTATGATTTAGTGTGGATAAATTGTATTGATAGTTGTGTATTTGGAGAATTGAACATATTGTGGGTTTTGATAAATTGTGGTGTTTAACACATAGATCTTGATGTATATATGTAGTGAGTTGATTATATTGATTTGTTATTGTATAGAAATGTTGTGGTAATGTTATTATATGTTGAGGTTGAGAGAAGTGGAGGAAAATAGGGTTAGGGATTTAGGTTTGGTATGTTAAAAGAGGGGTTAGTCGTGAGATCTGGTGAGGCCGGTCGACCGGGCCTAAAGAGAAAAGCCCACTGCTTCTCTCGATAGGCATAATTTGAAAGCGCAATCGATCGTGGTCTAAGGACCGATCGATCGGGCCTTGGGGGAGGGGCTTACTGCTTATCTTACAAGGAAAATTTAAGAAAGCGCGATCGACCGGGGGTCAGGGGCCGATCGACCGGTAGCCTATTTTTCACCCGAAAATTCTAGTTTTCTTTAGTTCCTTTCTTTTAAGTTTTAGGACTAGGAACATTATTTCATGAAGTAAAACTAGAGTATTAGAGTCTCGTAATAAGGGAATCAATATCCTAAGTTAGTAAGGGGGTGTTCATTCTTATGTTGGGGATTCATTATTAGAAAAAAAATTATAGATGGAAGTAAGTGTCCATTTGATTTAATAAGATAGTATAGGACTAGGGGAAGGTAGGGATATATGGTTTTGGACCTTTACAGACTTGGATGAGGTAAATTTCACTTAGTGGCATATGATGTTGTAGTGGACTCTTGGAAGTTAGTTTGGGGATAATTAAACGATGTGGTTTATGTCATTAAAAGTATATGGCTCCCGATATAATGTAATGCACATTTCTTATTAGCATAACTTGTGAATATTGATTTGCATATACATACCTCTCTAAATTCTATCATAAGGGAAGTTACGCGCATGAGGTGAAATCCCATGGCTAATGAATGCAGGGTGAACATAGTCCTCGACCATAGGACCGGTGGTTATATTGTGATGTTATTTTATTCAAAGTGAGGTAATTATGGGTCTGGTTAAGACTCACCGTCGAAGGTATATGGCCACTTCCCATGCGACGCGATTTAGGTTGCCCGGGTGGTCTTGGTTATAGGCCCTGTAAAATGATATCTATTTAGGGGAGCATGCAGTGGGATGACTCTCGGAAGGATGGTCTTGGAATCATTATGTTGTGATTATAACTATTCTCATGAAAGTGATATTTTATAAATGGCTAAAACATTTTATAAATGAGCTGTTTGGAATAAATTTCCTAATGAGGAATGGACTTGCAAATTTATATTGTGCACAACTGAAATGTAAGCTTATTAAGTTGGAAATGAGTTATTTCTCTTGCATTAATGAATAGTAACATTATAAATGACATTGCGCTAGGTTGTGCCTTTAGATGAGAGGTAAGGATTATTCTTATTGTGAATAGCGAGTTAAGCTTGTTTATGATGTTATCAAATCCATAACTATCATGCATTTTATTCACATAATTATCATATCAAACTGGGCCCTGACCCGTTTATATCTCTTTGTTTTGTATGGATCTCTTTTACGCCTAGGTGCTCCGCCGCAAGGACGCTCGCGTTGACCCTTCCTTCCTAGTGTCGAGGGGCTATGGCATTTTTACGGATGTTATAGGACTTTTTTGATAGACGCATCAATCTTTTGTACACTCTAGTTATGATCAGTCTGAACAATTAGGGCGTGTTGCCCAAGTTTTGTACTTGCTTATATACTGTGATATTTATTTGTAATACGTGGTGTAACCGTTTGTATTGGTCTAGTAACCGATAACTTATTCGGTTATTATTTTGTGAATGATTGTTAAACTGTTATCTGTCTTTTTATGTTTATCCGCAATCTTTTCAAATTGGATTGTCTAAATGGTTTTTATTAAACTTACAAATTAATTTTGACATCCGTTTTCTAAAATAATTGGTGGTTATCTCGTACGATTATTTTTTCATGACAGTGAGGCTAAGAATGGACCATCTATGATTCATGTATTTATTATAGTATCGGGCTGGCAACCTCTTATTTTAATAAGCGGGGTTTCACAAACGGTATCAGAGCATCAGGTTCTAGAGTCCTTAGGATCTATGCAGACTTATCACGTTCTACCGTAGCGTTCTTTAATATAGAGCCCTATTGTTAGGACTATTTTGTTTGTGTATGCTTACGATCTTCTGCAAAGATAAATTGTTTTAAATTGTATTCTGATCCAGTTGTTTCTTCGTCTCAAATGCCGCCTAGAAGAGGTCGCCCAGCAAAGAGAAATTGAGTTGTAGAAGACAATGTAGAACCCCCACCATCGCAACGAACGATTAATGCAGCGGAGGTGGGTGACATCGTCACCCAGGCAGTTAACGCTGCAATGACTGCTATTGCCTACCGGTTTCCTCAAGACCAATAATCATTAGTACCGGAGGTGCACTAGGGTGACCTAGGGGTTTAACGGCTTATTGCATATGCAAAATACAATCGTGCTCCCTACGAAAGTGGCAGTTATATTTCGATGCATATATACATCTTGTACCGCCTTCTGTGGTCTAGTTTTGTTTGTTTCATTACTAGGGACTAGCAATATTTAAGTTAGGGGGTGTGATTTCTATCAAATATTGCATATTTTCTCCCGTTATCTTTATGCATTCTAGCCCTTTTACGGTCCTAATGCCTATATTTATGCTCATTAACCAGACAACCTTGGATTTGGAGATATATGTGTTTTGTAGGGGTTAATTGTGCTTTTGTAGGTATTGGAATGCTAAAAGTGAGGATCCGTTGCATTTCGGAGAAGTTCCGTCGCTGGACGCTACTTCAAGGGAATTTTAGTCAATTCACATTTCTTTTTTGGCTCATGGAAATTCCACGGATACGTAGTTCTTTGATTTAGCATCGCATGGCCGCAAACGGTGCGTCGTTTGGAGTTCGAACGAAGAAGCTATACCCGTTTCCGTTATGGACCTTTTCCCCCTCTTCATGGACCAAAGAATTACAAAAAAAAAAAGTATCGATCGATCGCGCCCAGGGGGCTGGTCGATCATGGTTTCATATTTTGCCGTGGGAAGGAGACAGTGGGCTTTTGCCTAAGGGACCGGTCGACCGAGCCCTGCGACCGGTCGACCGGTGATTGCAGATATTTTGGGCTCTTTCCTCTTTCTTTCCTTTTTCTTTTACTTTTTCCTACTTACTATAAATACCCATTTTTGTTGTAATATGAAGGGATGGACAGTTAGAATAGATTTTAGAGAGAGTAGCTTAGGATTTGAGAGTTTTTGTTTAGTTCTTCTTCATTTCCTCTTGGATTGACACACTTTTGGGTTTGTAAGTGAACTATTCATTCACTCTCTCCATTTAATATAGTTGTACTTCATTATTTCTTGATTTATAGTGCAATTTACATGCTTTGTTAATTAGATTCACATGCTTTCTTTAATCATTTTCTAGTATAGTTTTACCGCATTTTTAACATGCTTTCTAGGTAATTTAAATTAGGTTGTGCTTGAATTGAACTCACTCGAGTTGACGCGTTGCTTAGCTTTGGTGATGGTGTTTACGGGTCTATTTCGGGCGCGTTGTCCTAGTTACTGCGCCTAGGAGATTTGACATGGCATATCATGTATGTCCCGTGCTTACGACCTTTCGTGCGTAATTTTTGGGATATTTGTTGACGCCAAAATCTTATTAGGATTTTATGCTGATTTAGGAGCGTGACAACCCTTGGTTAAATTAACTGTCGAAACGAGACGCATTCTAAATAACTCGTCGACCCATGTATCCATTTTATACAAATTAACTCGGGTGAGGGATATTCGACGCAACATATCATTTTACTCGCTTTGTTAATCTTGTTTTAATTTCCCTTACCTAGAATAATCATTTCCCTTTTATGCATCTTTTCCTTTTTAGTTTGTAATCACCTTTTACACTTTTATTTCGGAATATCAAATCTCATAAATTCTAGCAATTCGTCCCTGTGGATTTACGATACCCGACTTACCATTGTGCTTGCCTCGCAAGTGTAGTAGTAATTTAGGTTTGTTTGTATAGTTGCGGCTAGACAAAAAAACAACGACTGTGCACTTACATGCGCACGCTTCTCATGCGCTATCAAAATGGAACCATTGCCGGGGATGAGTTTGTTCTAGACTTTATTTGATTTAGTATTTCATAGTATTTTCTTTCTGTTTGTATTATTTTCTAATCTTTTGCAGGACTTCCACATTTGAGCACTTAGAAACGCTCAAATCTTTCCCACGCGCACTTATTTTGTGGAATCCGCACTTCAAGCCTTTTGGGGGGTAAGCATGTTTTATTCCAATTCTTTTGGTAATCCTTGTTATAAGTCTCAAAATTCTCGCGAACCTATGGCTTTAGGTGAATACTTAGAATCCCAAAGTATAACAAAGTCAAATAGGACTTTGGGCTAGTATAACGAAAGTCAAAATTTAGGTTATTGGAATTTTGATGATGATGACAATTATTTTGGGCCTTTACCTCCATATAATAGGAATTTTGAAACGAATTCGAATAGTTTTCAAAATTTCTATCATAATGAGGTTTTGTTTAAGTCCGATGGCAACTTTCAAAGTTCCCATTTTCATGCATCCGCACCTCGACCCATGACATTTGGTGAGGGTTTGCGTATGTATGAAAATGAGAAAATTAAAAATCGTTATCGAGAAGAAAATCGATCGTAGGAACATGAGGTGGATTTATTATTTGAGTCCGATGACGATTTTGCTTTCGAGGTCGAGGAATGTTTTGAACCAAATGCGGTACTTGTGCCTACTTTGGAACAAGCCATTCTAGACTTTACCCATTGCGTAATAGATATTGAAAGTGAGGATGATAATGATGTAATATCTATTTGTAATGAAATGATTTCTTCTTTCTCCCCCAAAGAAGAACATTTCATTGAAAATGATATTATTTCATTCGAAACTCAAACTTCATGCGATGATGATTCATCTCATAAGTTTGAATTTCTTCCATCCCCACTTTCATTCTCTATTATGCCATCGAAACAAGTACCCGATGATTCGGTTTCAAACTTTAATGTTTTAAACACTATCGCCGATGAGGAGTACTTGCTCGAGTCGCCCTCCACGATTGCATCTTTGCCTTTGTGTGCGCCGCTTCCCATTCCAACTTCAAAATCAATGGGAGGATATTCGGCTTTTCTCGGTCCCCACTTGTTTTTGTCACTCGTGCAATCCAAACCCCCCATCGTCCCTCCAAAAAATTTAATTGGCGATGGTTCATTTCTTCCGCCTAACACGTGCCTTCCGTTGTTCAAACAGAATTCATATTTTTCGTAAGGCATGCTTGTATGTGAGGGTACACCGGTTATCCTCCAAGGTCAAATTGTTCTTATGGTGGACCCTCAGCTATTTAGACTTCTAGTGTATAGTTAGTGTGAATTCAAAATAGTAGGTTGTATATAGATAGCTTTTTATTCTTTCTTTCTTTTTATTTTAGTCTAATGTAATTAGTTAACTTTTTGTTATTTGTTTTTGCTATGCTCGGTACTAACTTGTTTTGTCGATTCTTTGAACTTGTTCCTATGGGGATCGCTCCAATTTTGGGTAATATCGCTATTTTCCTCTTTTTAACTTGGTTCTTAATTCACATTGAGGACAATGTCAGGTTTTAAGTTAGGGAGTGTGGGATATTCTATCCATTTCTTTATTTAGTCCATGTTTTTGCTCACATGTTAGTTACTTAGTATGCTTTTCTTTAAAAAAAATTAAAAATTTCAAAAAGATTTTCTTTCTTTTTTCTCCTTTTTTTGGCTTTTTGCCATTGTTTTCGATGATAAATTTCAATAATTTCCCGATCCAATAGACAACCCAATGATGCATGTTCTCGATTTTAGAAGTTATTAGACTTTAGTCTCGATTAGTGATATTATGAATAACTTCATGAATTAAACTTTAATCCCATGAGCACATGTACTTTTATTGTTCTATTAATTTGGTTTAAGATTTTTATAACTCGGCAATCTTTTGTTGCATTGTATATACTTACACCGAGTAAGCTTTGTACCTTTCGTCATTTGTGAGTGTATACACTATTCTTTTCTCATTGAAAACGTTGAATTCATTGGTAATCTCACTCTTCTTTCATTTGATCGTTCATTAATTGAGTTTATACTTGAAATGTGTTACTTGATCATGATTTTCATATATTGTTTTGACTCGAGAATTGCGTAAACTTTGTGAAATGATCATAGGCCCTCTTAGTTATATCACCCATATTGACCTCGACCTCACCTTATATGTTGACCCTCGTTAACCCCTTTGACCCTAAATATAGCCTTTTGTTTCATAACCTAAATCCCATAACCAACTCCAAATTGGAGTTATAAACCATACATACACCTTCCACACCTTTGTTTGGAACGTTGTTTGGGATTGAATGTTGTTGGTGTAATTTCGGTTGCGATTTAGGCATATGAGAATTGGAAAAGTAAAGAAAAGAAAAAATGCAAAAGAAAACAAATGAGAAAAATGAGAAAAAGAAGAAAAGAAAAAGAAAGAGAAAGTTGTAAATGTTGTATATAGTGTTCAATAAGCTTTTATTACTCTCCCCGATGTTATAACTAATGCCTTTTTGGAACTTGTTTTCCAATTTTGATATTGCCCGCATTTCCCCATTATCCCGAGTTTTCATCCCGAACACTTTGAATCCGTACATACATTCCTTCATTTCGTACCCTAGCCTAACCTACATTACAACCCTTTACAAGTCCTATGTGATCTTAGGTTGATGTAATTTAAAAGTTGAAATAGTTTTGATAATCTGTGAAAATACATTTCGCCTCTTTTAGTGTGCGGTATCTTTCATTGAGATTACAGTTTTGCATTTTATATATAGTGTTGTTCATTTGTGATATGTGTGCGGCCTAGTTTCCATTTACATTTACTCTTTATGCCCGCTTGTCCCGTGTGTTAACTCCCTATTTCAAGTGAAATCACTTGATGAGTGTAATGATCGAGAGGATTGAATATATTCTTGCTTTAATGTTTATCCGATTTATATAAGTTTTTGCCAAATCACACTTTTCATGTGCTCTCTCCCCCTCCCACATTTTAAAGTTTCAATTCTATGAGGTGCATTCTATAATGTTAATGATTTGGACTTTCGTTTGAATTCATTCAATGTGCTAATAAGGGATATGAAATCCTTTTCGTTATTGTTGGGCTTGTCGCATATTGGTTTGGGCATATTTTGAGGAAACCATGTGTGTTTGTGGGAATCATCCCCGAAAACCCTCACGAGATGACACTCGTCCACTAGGGTGACCTGGAGGTTTAATGGCTTATTGCATATGCTAAATGCAATCATGCTCCCTATAAAAGTGGCAGTTATATTTTGATGCATATATACGTCTTGTACCGCCTTCTGTGGTCTGGTTTTGTTTGTTTCATTACTAGGGACTAGCAATGTTTATGTTAGGGGGTGTGATTCGTATCAAATATTGCATATTTTTGCCCGTTATCTTTATGCATTCTAGCTCTTTTATGGTCCTAATGCCTATATTTATGCTCATTAACCAGGAAACCTTGGATTTGGAGATATACATGTTTTGCAGGGGTTAATTGTGCTTTTGTAGGTATAGGAACGCTAAAAGTGAGGATCCGTTGCATTTCGGAAAAGTTTCATCGTCGGATGCTACTTCAAGGGAATTTTAGTCAATTCACATTTCTTTTTTGGCTCATGGAAATTCCACAGATGCGTAGTTCATTGAGTTAGCATCGCGTGGCCGTAAACGATGCGTCGTTTGGAGTTCGAACGAAGACGCTATGCCTGTTTCCGTTATGGACCTTTTCCCCCTCTTCATGGACCAAATAATTGCAAAAAATAGAGTACCGGTCGACCGCGTCCAGGGGGCCGGTCGACCGTGGTTTCATATTTTTCCGTGGGAAGGACACAATGGGATTTTGCCTAAGGGACCGATCGATCGCGCCCCTGCGATCGGTCGACAGATGATTGCAGATATTTTGGGCTCTTTCCTCTTTCTTTCCTTCTTCTTTTACTTTTTCCTACTTACTATAAATACCCATTTTTGTTGTAATATCAAGGGATGGATAATTAGAATAGATTTTAGAGAGAATAGCTTCGGGTTTGAGGGTTTTTGGTTAGTTCTTCTTCATTTCCTCTTGGATTGACACACTTTTGGGTTTGTAAGTTAACTATTCATTCACTCTCTCCATTTAATATAGTTGTACTTCATTGTTTCTTGCTTTATAGTGAAATTTACATACTTTGTTAATTATATTCACATGCTTTCTTTAATCTCTTTCTAGTATAGTTTTACCGCATTTATTTATCGCGTTTTTAACATGCTTTCTAGGTAATTTAAATTAGGTTGTGCTTGAATTGAACTCACTCGAGTTGACGCGTTGCTTAGCTTTGGTGATGGTGTTTACGGGTCTATTTTGGGTGCGTTGTCCTAGTTATTGCGGCTAGGAGATTTGATGGGGCATAGCATGTATGTCTCGTGCTTACGACCTTTCGTGCGTAATTTTTGGGATATTTGTTGACGCCAAAATCTTATTAGGATTTTATGCGGATTTAGGGGCGTGAAAACCCTTGGTTCAATTAACTGTCGAAATGAGACGCATTCTAAATAACTCGTCGACCCATGTATCCATTTTATACAAATTAACTCGGGTGAGGGATATTCGACGCAACCTATAGTTTTACTCGCTTTGTTAATATAGTTTAAATTTCCATTACCTAGAATAATCATTTCCCTTTTATGCATCTTGTCCTTTTTAGTTTGTAATCACCTTTTACACTTTTATTTCAGAATATCAAATCTCATAAATTCTAGCAACTCGTCCCTGTGGATTTATGATACCCGACTTACCGTTGTGCTTGCCTCGCAAGTGTAGTAGTAATTTAGGTTTGTTTATATAGTCGCAGCGAGAAATAAAACAACGACTGTGCACTTACACGCTCACGCTTCTCGTGCGCTATCACCCAGCAATAGCAGCAATAGATGGCCAGCAAGGCCAAGAGGCCGAGGTAATATTGGGGGTCAAGTCCATCCGGGCCAAGGTATGGGGCAGTTTTGAAATATTAATCAGGGTCGTTATCCGAAGAATATGGTGGGCTACTGCTTTCAGTGTGGGGAACCGGGTCACTTTAGGAAAGCTTTTCCACAGTTGATCCGGGGACAGTTGCCTAGGGGTCCTCATCATCAGCAGGCGCATCTACCGCCACCAGCGCCTATTCCATATGTCCCTCTACAATAGGGGCAACTACAATACGAGCGTGTGTATCATATTCAGGATGCTTTACTTCCTCCGGCCCCACCCACGCCGCCAGCTATTGAGGGTAAGTTTCCCATTCACGGGTATGTGGGTAGTGTGTTATTTGATACGAGCAAAATGCACTCGCTTATTGCTAGACATTTTGCTCAATCGACGGGGTTGATTAAGTCTGACGAGAGTACCTTTACTAGTGTGGAATCTTTCATGGGTGATGGTTCGCTTATATTCTTTGTTTGTAAAAGGGTAGGAATAGACCTTGGTAATTTACGTTTTGAGGACGATTTGCTCATCCTGTATATTGTCAGGTATGATGTTATTCTGGGTGTGGATTGCTTGGTAAAAATACCGAGCCATAGTAAACTGTTATGGGAGGAGTATAGTCTTTGCCATTCCAGGGCAAGAAATGTTTCTAGTGGTTATGCCTCTTTCAGAGGGAGGTTCGAGCACGTACTTATATTGTATTGCGGAGGAGACTTCACGTGATATAATCATTTCCTTTGATTCGATTCCAGCTGTTAGAGAATTTGAGGATGTTTTTTAGGATATTCCGGGTTTACCCCCAAGTTGTGAGATCGAGTTTGTAATTGATTTGTCATAGGGAACTCGGTTCATTGCTATAGCTCCATACCTAATGGCTCCTATAGAAATGATGGAGTTAAGGGATCTAATTCAACAATTGTTAGAGCAAGGGTTTATTCGGCGTAGCACGTCGCCATGGGACGCTCCTGTGTTGTTTGTGAAGAAAAGAGATGGTTCCTGTCGCGCCCTGGCTTAATTTTGTTAATCTCATCCTTTTAATTAGAGATAAATTGGCTTAACAATGCTTTAATTTAAATCTCTAAGGAAAATAGCATAAGAAATTTTTATTTTTTTTCCAAAGGTATGTGTAGATGAAAACATAACTGCCTTTACTTATAACTAATAAGTACTACATAACTTTACATAACCAAGATCCTTAGTTTAATAATTACACAAAAAAATTCCTGATATTCAAACCATACTAACTATCCGTCACTCCCTCGTTTTAAGGTCCTAACTTGGCAGTGAACTCCAAATTATAAGCATACCTGAAACAAAACATTATAGGAGTGTAAGCTATAAAGGCTTAGTGAATGACCACATACCACACATATAACCAATTTGAATAACCATTTTTATTTTGTTCTAATGCTATAACCCAACAGGAATTGTGAAACTCTCGCAAGCCTGGACCCGCCACAGTCCAATTAACCAACACAGTTATTAGGGACCACCACATCCCTTTATTAGGCCCGAGTACACAAACCTTTACGTTGGATTAACAGGACCACCACATCCCGTAGGACCCACCACAGTCCTTAACATTAGATAAAGGACTCACTAGTCCATATCATTATATAACATCGCTTAACATTTTTAATCATATGCATATGTCTCATAAATACAATATCACTCCCATAAACATTTTCACACATGTGTTTAACTACACATTTCCATATGAAATTATAAGCATTTATATTTCATAAGGAAGGTCACTCACCTTGGATTTAGTGCTAAGATTTATACCAACTACTTCCTTGGTATGGTAGTATTAGCTGCTTCCCCACCTAACAAGTCAATGTCGTTAGTATTTGAATACACCGATTAACATCAAACCCAGTAATACATCACATCATTTGGTCAATCAGAAATAAACTAAGGAGGAATTTAATATGACACTTCACATTTATATAACACTCAATTAATTAGGGTTCTAACACAATTTACAGAATTTAATTACGAATTTGCTAGACAAAGTTATGCCCATTTTATTACAGCCTTTTCCAAATCATTTCTCAAGAAAAACAACAACACAACTTCAACTTCATGAAATTCTCATCATTTTTGTACAACTTAGCTTTCCATGATATTCCAACCAATATAAGTAAACACATTGAATAATAAAAATTTAATGTTTCATAACTTTTAGGGCTCAGTTTCTATGTCGAGCAAAACGTCAAACACTTGGTATGCATTCTTGCTCCTTTAGGGCAGATTTTAAACCACGACTTCAAACTATCACCAAGGGTTCATTCCTTGGTATTTTTACACAATTTTCGGATATGTTATATATGTATGAGTATATTTTACTCTCCAACTTGAATCACTCAATTCCAATAAGTATTCCATGATTTATACCATTTTTAGCATAACTAGGTCAAAATACAACATTAAGGCATAACTTAACATTTTTAAGCATACATAACCTTGACCTTGAGTATAATTCGTGGAAACATATAATAAACATGTTTTAGCAGAAATATACATCATAATCATGAATTTTCTAAATCAAAATGCTTTACGAAAAGATGATGTAAATTTAGGACTTTAAAGTATGCATTTACGATCCTAGCTCCAGTTCTAACTTATGTTCTTAACCCATCCTTGTTCCAACACAATTCAGCAATATGGGTATCATTAAAATATATAACCAAATCAAAAATAAAAACATGATAAGTATTGAACTCATCCATGTGACCAACTTTAATAAAGATGTAATTACCTTACGAGGATTCCTTGATTTATGGAAATTTTCCAAAGATTTATTCCTTAACTTTCTTCTCTTTCTCTCTCTTTAGGCAAACTCTTGTTCTTGGCTGCATTTTCTGAACAAAGGGGATGTTTTATGAAGTTTAAGTCGGCCAAACCATCACCCACCCTCTAACCAATCAAAAAATAGCACATGGTGTGCTAATAAGACAATTGTCACTTAAGGAATGGACATAATTGCCCTTGTTTGTACTTTCGTTATAACTTCTTGTACGAGACTCCGTTTAACCCACCGTTTGTTGTGTTATAATATTAATTAATATATCTACAACTTTCATAATTTATATTTTCCCAAAATCATAAAATAATACGCCTAATTTGGGCTTCGAACAGGAAAGTAGCAATTTACCGAAAATCTCAAAACTTTCACATTTGGCAACCAAACATTGCCAATTTCGTATCAACACCCTTATTTACTTTTATAAACATAATCATGCATTAAAAACATAATTTATGATGCATTAATCGCATAACAAATCATATGTTCTAAACATGGTATCCCCGATCATAAGCTCAATTAACACCTAATGTAAACAACACATATGTCACAGGAGCATGCATCCCCTAAACATGATAATTAACATGTTTAACACACATAACCAATCTATAACTTATAACTCCTAAGTTATAATTAATCATGTAATTAACCTTCCTAATCATGTTTTAGGGCCTTACAATTCTACCCCTCTTATAAAAATTTCGTCCTCGAAATTTAACGCATAAGAAACTTACCAAATAGATGAGGATATTGCTTCTTCATGTTATCCTCCTCTTCCCAAGTGTCATAGTCCACATTACGATTTCTCCACATCACTTTAACTAGTGAAATTGATTTACTACGTAACACTTGCTCCTTTCTATCTACAATAGCAATTGGTTCCTCCACATAGGTTAAGTCATCTTGAAGCTCTATCGGTTGTGAGATAAACAAATGTGAAGGATCGGGCACATACTTACGTAACATGGATATATGAAAAACATCGTGTATCCGGGACAATTCTGGTGGTAACGCCAATTTATAAGCTACAGCTCCAACCCGTTTCACTATCTCATAAGGGCCAATGTACCTGGGACTTAACTTTCCCTTCTTCCCGAATCTCATAACCCCTCTCCAAGGAGAAACACGTAGGAATACTCGATCGCCATCCTCAAATTTCAATTCTTTCCTTCGGTTGTCTGCATAACTTTTCTGTCTGCTTTGCGCCACCTTCAAGTGATTATGGATAAGATTTATCTTTTCAGTAGTCTGCTGTACGATTTCTGGCCCAAGTAGTTTTCGTTCTCCTACTTCAGTCCAACACACTGGAGTTCTGCATTTTCTCCCATACAAAGCTTCATAAGGAGCCATCTCAATACTCGAATGATAACTATTATTATAAGCAAACTCTATTAGTGGCAAGTGTTCATCCCAACTCCCCTTGAACTCCAACACACAGATTCGTAACATGTCTTCAAGTGTTTGGATCATTCTTTCTGACTGTCCATCAGTTTGAGGATGAAAAGCTGTACTAAATTTCAATTTAGTCCCCAAAGCTTCTTATAAACTAGGCCAAAAGTGAGAAGTAAACTTAGGATCTCTATCAGAAATAATAGAAACAGGTGCACCATGCAATCTGATAATCTCATCCACATATAATTTAGCATATCTATCCATGGAGTAAGTAGTTTTAACAGGAAGAAAATGTGTAGACTTAGTCAACCTATCAACGACAACCCAAATAGAATCAAACCCTCGTGATGATTTTGGTAAACCAATAACAAAATCTGTAGTAACATGCTCCCATTTCCACTCAGGAATAGGTAAGGGCTGTAGTAAACCACTTGGCTTCTGATGCTCCACCTTCACCTGTTGGCAAACTAGACATCTAGCAACAAAATCTGCAATGTCGTGTTTCATTCCCGACCACCAATAACATTGTTTCAAGTCTCTATACAGTTTCGTGCTCCCTGGATGCATAGCATATAAAGAACAGTGGGCTTCCTCTAAAATCGTTCTTCTTAAATCAGGCACGTTAGGTACACACAAACGGTTTCCGTACATAACAATGTCATCATCCCGAGTAGAAAATTCATTTGCTTTACCCTTTTTCATATTATCTCTAACTTTCTCCAATTCTGCATCTCCTGCCTGTGCTTGTTTAATCCAGTCAATCAACATGGGTCTAACATTTTAATGTGCCACTATTCCATAAGACTCATTCAAAGTTAATTCCACCCCTATTAAAGCTAACTCTCTCAGCAGGTCAACTCGAATACAATAAATACAAGATACTATGCCTAGAGATTTTCTACTCAAAGCATCAGCAACAACATTAGCTTTACCCGGATGGTGATGTATCGTGCAATCATAATCTTTTATAAGTTCCATCCACCTTCTTTGCCTCAAGTTCAAGTCTTTTTGTGTAAACAAGTATTTTAAGCTTTGATGGTCAGTAAAAATTTCATAACTAACACCATATAAGTAGTGTCTCCAGATCTTTAATGCAAAAACTACTGCAGCTAACTCAAGATCACGAGTAGGGTAGTTGCGCTCATGTATCTTTAACTGTCGAGAAGCAAAAGCAATTACCTTTCCATGCTGCATTAATACACATCCAAGTCCTCGATACGAAGCATCACTATAAATAACTAAATCTTCTGTACCTGTTGGAATAGTCAATACTGGAGCTGATGTCAACTTACCCTTTAAATTTTCAAAGCTTTTATCACAATCACCACTCCACACAAACTTGTTCTCCTTTCTGGTAAGCTTAGTCAATGGCAATGCAATAGAAGAAAACTCTGGTATAAACCTCCTGTAATAGCCCGCCAATCCCAAAAAGCTACGCACCTCTGTCACACTAGTTGGTCTTTCCCAATTCATTACTGCTTCAACCTTCTTAGGATCAACACAAATACCATCAGCAGAAATAACATGCCCCAAAAATACTACCCTGTCTAGCCAAAATTCACATTTAGAAAATTTAGCATACAACTGCTTCTCTCGCAAGGTCTGTAAAATAATACGCAGGTGACATTAATGCTCATCCCTACTACGAGAATATATCAAAATATCATCAATGAAGACAATAACAAAAGAATCCACATATGGGTGAAATATACGGTTCATCAAATCCATGAACATGGCCGGTGCATTTGTTAACCCAAATGGCATGACAAGAAATTCATAATGTCCATACCTGGAACGAAAAGCAGTTTTAGAAATGTCACAATCTCTTACTTTCAATTGATGATATCCGGATCTGAGATCGATCTTGGAAAACACTTTGGCTCCTTGCAACTGATCGAACAAGTCATCAATGCGGGGTAGTGGGTATTTGTTACGGATAGTCACCTTATTCAATTGACGATAATCGATGCACAACCTCATGGTTCCATCTTTCTTCTTCACAAACAATACTGGGGCTCCCCAGGGTGATACACTAGGCCTTATAAAACCACGATCTAACAAATCTTGCAACTGTATCTTTAGCTCTTTTAATTCTGCAGGGGCCATACTATATGGTGCAATAGATATTGGGCAGTTCCTGGTACCAACTCAATCGAAAATTCCACCTCACGGTCTGGTGCTAACCCTGGGAGTTCTTCTGGGAAGACATCTACAAACTCATTAACTACTGGTATATCGGATAATTTTCCAGCCTCTTTTCGTATGTCCACCACATGGGCAAGATAACCCTCACATCCTTTCCTTAGCAGTTCATAACATTTTGTAGAAGAAATCAAACAAGTTGGAGAGACATTTCGTTCCCCAATAAATTTAAACTCAGGTTCACCCGGTAACTGAAACACTACCTCCTTTTTAAAGCAATCCAAACATACATGATATGAGGCTAACCAATCCATACCCAGTATCACATCAAAGTCGCGCATATCAAGAGGTAATAAGTCAACTAGTAATTCTTTTTCACCCCCTCTCACCACACACTCCCTATATACCCTCTCAATAAAAACCAACCCCCCTACTGGAGTAACAATAGCTAAACCAAAATCTAATGATGATAATGGTTTATTAAGATGCAACAGATAAAGCAAAGACACAAAAGAATGTGTAGAACCAGGATCTATCAACACATAAGCATCTTTATCACCAATAGGAAGTGTACCTGTCACTACGTTAGGCATAGCTTGTGCATCTTGTTGCGTCGGTGCAAACACTCTGCCTTGGCCTTGGTTTTGAGACATGCCTCCTCTACCTCCCCTGTGTACTTTCGGTGTAGAAATCATATCTCCTACTGCCACACTCCCAACTGATGTTGTAGCTCCCATCGCTGGACAATTCTTTCGTAAGTGCCCCGGTTGATGACAATGGAAACACAAAGGTGTCGTCTCAGCTATTGTACACTCTCGAGACATGTGCCCTTGACCACCACATCTATAACAAAATATGGCCCTCGATCCCATCACAGATGCATTTTCTGACTGATTCATCCCAGTCCTTCCACCTCGAGCTTGAAATCTTCCACGTGCATTTCTATTATTTTTAAACTCTTGGCCCTTAGGCACTCCTCGTGCTACACTCTGAGTTGAGGTTCCCGCCTCCCATCCATATGATCTTATACTATCATGTCTAGCTTTCTTCGAGTGTTCAACTTGCATTTCTTTTATTGACTTTTCTGACACCATGGCCCTATCCACCAAGTCCACATAATCCGTTATCTTCGTATTAGCAACCATGCTTTTTATATCTACACTCAGCCCGGTTTGAAACCGATCACATTTACTTTCTTCCGTCCTCACCAAGTCAGGTGCAAATCTAGATAAGGATATAAATAAAGCTTCATACTCTGCCACTGTTCGATTCCCCTGTTTCAACGTGATAAATTCTTCCTCTTTCTCCTTCCTATAAAGCCTTGGGAAATATTTTTCAAAGAACACTTTCACAAACCTCTCCCATGTAATTCGTGGAGGATTTATTGGCACCACTCCCCCCATTGTAGTAAGTAGCCTTTCTGTTGCATCCCACCATAACTTTGCATCATCCTCTAACCTAAAGGTTGTTAACAAAACCTTTTGTTCATCTCACACTTCCATCACCTTGAATATTGTTTCCATCTTTCTAATCCTCCCCTATGCCACTAACGGATCAGTAGTCCCAGTAAATGCTGGCGAATTTAACTTCATGAACCTCTCATGCAATTTGTCCCTATCCCCACCATGTTCTCCACATCTTGCTTGTTCCATAAGTTGTGCCACAGCACGTAATATTCTTCCCACATCATCAATAGGTTGTTGTTGCACCTCTGGTTCATCCACTTCAATAGGTTTATGTCCTTGCTGACTATTAGGTACATAGGATGCCTCACCCTCTGCTCTATCATGCAGCTCGTGTGGATCCATCACTCACTGCAATATAATTAACTTAAACAAAATATAATAGCAGCAGTTTAATATTAACATTGTTAGTCAAAATCCAGATGCATAACAAACTCACTTTCTAGTGTCCACTGCCAATCTAGACCCTCACACCCCGTCCAGAACCTAAATACCACGCTCTGATACCAAGTTGTCGCGCCCTGACTTAATTTTGTTAATCTCATCCTTTTAATTAGAGATAAATTGGCTTAACAATGCTTTAATTTAAATCTCTAAGGAAAATAGCATAAGAAATTTTTATTTTTTTTCCAAAGGTATGTGTAGATGAAAACATAACTGCCTTTACTTATAACTAATAAGTACTACATAACTTTACATAACCAAGATCCTTAGTTTAATAATTACACAAAAAAATTCCTGATATTCAAACCATACTAACTATCCGTCACTCCCCCGTTTTAAGGTCCTAACTTGGCAGTGAACTCCAAATTATAAGCATACCTGAAACAAAACATTATAGGAGTGTAAGCTATAAAGGCTTAGTGAATGACCACATACCACACATATAACCAATTTGAATAACCATTTTTATTTTGTTCTAATGCTATAACCCAACAGGAATTGTGAAACTCGCGCAATCCTGGACCCGCCACAGTCCAATTAACCAACACAGTTATTAGGGACCACCACATCCCTTTATTAGGCCCGAGTACACAAACCTTTAAGTTGGATTAACAGGACCACCACATCCCGTAGGACCCACCACAGTCCTTAACATTAGATAAAGGACTCACTAGTCCATATCATTATATAACATCGCTTAACATTTTTAATCATATGCATATGTCTCATAAATACAATATCACTCCCATAAACATTTTCACACATGTGTTTAACTACACATTTCCATATGAAATTATAAGCATTTATATTTCATAAGGAAGGTCACTCACCTTGGATTTAGTGCTAAGATTTATACCAACTACTTCCTTGGTATGGTAGTATTAGCTGCTTCCCCACCTAACAAGTCAATGTCGTTAGTATTTGAATACACCGATTAACATCAAACCCAGTAATACATCACATCATTTGGTCAATCAGAAATAAACTAAGGAGGAATTTAATATGACACTTCACATTTATATAACACTCAATTAGTTAGGGTTCTAACACAATTTACAGAATTTAATTACGAATTTGCTAGACAAAGTTATGCCCATTTTATTACAGCCTTTTCCAAATCATTTCTCAAGAAAAACAACAACACAACTTCAACTTCATGAAATTCTCATCATTTTTGTACAACTTAACTTTCCATGATATTCCAACCAATATAAGTAAACACATTGAATAATAAAAATTTAATGTTTCATAACTTTTAGGGCTCAGTTTCTATGTCGAGCAAAACGTCAAACACTTGGTATGCATTCTTGCTCCTTTAGGGCAGATTTTAAACCACGACTTCAAACTATCACCAAGGGTTCATTCCTTGGTATTTTTACACAATTTTCGGATATGTTATACATGTATGAGTATATTTTACTCTCCAACTTGAATCACTCAATTCCAATAAGTATTCCATGATTTATACCATTTTTAGCATAACTAGGTCAAAATACAACATTAAGGCATAACTTAACATTTTTAAGCATACATAACCTTGACCTTGAGTATAATTCGTGGAAACATATAATAAACATGTTTTAGCAGAAATATACATCATAATCATGAATTTTCTAAATCAAAATGCTTTACGAAAAGATGATGTAAATTTAGGACTTTAAAGTATGCATTTACGATCCTAGCTCCAGTTCTAACTTATGTTCTTAACCCATCCTTGTTCCAACACAATTCAGCAATATGGGTATCATTAAAATATATAACCAAATCAAAAATAAAAACATGATAAGTATTGAACTCATCCATGTGACCAACTTTAATAAAGATGTAATTACCTTACGAGGATTCCTTGATTTATGGAAATTTTCCAAAGATTTATTCCTTAACTTTCTTCTCTTTCTCTCTCTTTAGGCAAACTCTTGTTCTTGGCTGCATTTTCTGAACAAAGGGGATGTTTTATGAAGTTTAAGTCGGCCAAACCATCACCCACCCTCTAACCAATCAAAAAATAGCACATGGTGTGCTAATAAGACAATTGTCACTTAAGGAATGGACATAATTGCCCTTGTTTGTACTTTCGTTATAACTTCTTGTACGAGACTCCGTTTAACCCACCGTTTGTTGTGTTATAATATTAATTAATATATCTACAACTTTCATAATTTATATTTTCCCAAAATCATAAAATAATACGCCTAATTTGGGCTTCGAACAGGAAAGTAGCAATTTACCGAAAATCTCAAAACTTTCACATTTGGCAACCAAACATTGCCAATTTCGTATCAACACCCTTATTTACTTTTATAAACATAATCATGCATTAAAAACATAATTTATGATGCATTAATCGCATAACAAATCATATGTTCTAAACATGGTATCCCCGATCATAAGCTCAATTAACACCTAATGTAAACAACACATATATCACAGGAGCATGCATCCCCTAAACATGATAATTAACATGTTTAACACACATAACCAATCTATAACTTATAACTCCTAAGTTATAATTAATCATGTAATTAACCTTCCTAATCATGTTTTAGGGCCTTACAGTTCCCCCCGATTATGCGTTGATTACCGGGAGTTAAATAAGGTTAACATCAGGAACAAATACCCGTTACCTCGGATCGATGATTTATTTGATCAACTAAGGGGAGCGTCGTACTTATCTAAGATAGATTTGAGGACTGGGTATCATCAGCTATGGATTTGAGAGCAGGATGTGTCGAAGACTACATTCTTGACTAGATATAGGTCCTATGAGTTTTTGGTCATGCCTTTTGGGCTAACCAATGCTCCTGCTGTATCTATGGACCTTATTAATTGAGTGTTTTAGTACTTCCTAGACCAGTTTGACATAGTGTTTATTGATGACATCATATTCTTAGACGGAAGTCGATCATGCTAAACATTTGAGATTGGTCCTACAAATGTTAAGGGATCATCAATTGTATGCTAAGTTAGAGAAGTGTGGTTTCGAGTTACAGGAAGTGCAGTTTTTGGGGAACATTATGACAGTTGAGGCCATTTCGGTAAACCCAAGTAAAGTTGACGAATTGAGGGAATGGGGTCAGCCCATGACGCCCACAGAGATTCGTAGTTTTCTGGGTTTGGCAGGTTTTTACCACCATATCATTAAGGGTTTTTCCAAGATTGCTATCCCTTTGATAAATCTTACCCGAAAGGGAGTAAAATTTATTTGGGATGATTCATGTCCGCTAGCTTTCGATGAGTTGAAGGATAAGTTAACTTCTGCCCCAGTACTTGCGTTGCCAAGACCGGGGGTGGACTACTTAGTCTTTACTAACGCGTATCTGCAAGGATTGAGAGGTGTGTTATAATAAGAGAATCGAGCTATTACTTATGTTTATCGCAAGCTAAAGCCCCATGAGAAGAATTATCCTGTGCATGATGTGGAGCTTGCTGCAGTAGTGTTCGCCTTGAAAATATGGAGACATTACCTCCTGGGGGAGAAGTTTAGTCTTTTCACGGACCACAAATCATTGCAATATTTATTCTCACAGAAGGATTTGAATATGCAACAACGTCGGTGGTTGGAGTTCGTGAAGGACTATCAATTTGATATCCATTATTACCCGGGCAAGGCAAACGTGGTAGCGGATGCGTTGAGTCAAAAACCCGAAGGGGAGTTAGCGAAGGTATGGAAGTCTAAATGGAGAGATCATAGCCAGGAGGATGCAGTAGGAAAGGAGTTTATGTCAGTATTGACCGTTACGCCTGCGATTGTGATGAGAGTTGTGGAGGCGCAAGGAAGGGAAAAAGATTGACAAGACCGAATAAGCCAGTTGTTAATCGAGGGAGCAGAGTCCTACTCTATTAGTTATGAGGGTGGGTTACATTTCCACGGGAGACTAATTGTCCTGGATGAGGAAGATTTGAGATGTGTCGTCATGACCGAATCTCATGGGTCCAGATTTGTAGTACATCCAGGTGGAGACAAAATGTACCAAGACATGCGCCGTCAGTATCGGTGGGCGGACATGAAAATGGACATCTCTGAATTTGTATCCCAATGTACTACTTGTCAATTGGTAAAAGTAGACCACCAGCGACCAACGAGATTGTTACAACCGTTAGAAATACTGATATAGAAATGGGAAAGTATCTCGACAGATTTCATCACGGGATTGCCAAAGTCACAAATAGGTCATGATTCCATTTGGGTTATCGTCGATCATCTAACTAAGTCGGCACATTTCTTACCGTTGCGGACGGATTATAATACAGCTCATTACGCCCGTCTCTTAATTACGGAGATTGTGAGACTCCATGGGCTGCCCATCAATATAGACTCCGATCGAGACAAGATTTTTATGTCCCATTTTTTGCGAAGTTTCCAAGAAGAAATGGTGACTGAATTGAAGTTGAGTACCTCCTACCAACTGCAAACAGATGGACAAACGGAAAGAGTCAACCAAATGTTGGAAGACATGCTTAGAATGTGTGTACTTGACTTTAAAGGAGGATGGGAGCAATAGCTTCCCTTGGTCGAATTTTCTTATAATAATTCGTACCAATTCACAATAGGTATGGCACCTTATGAAGCATTATATGGCCGGCCGTGTAGATAACCTACTTATTGGTTGAAAGTATGAGATAATAAGATCCTTGCACCTGAAAATATCCAAGATACCTCTTCAAAGATTGAGCTTATTCAAAATCGCATCTAAATTGCCCAAGACCGTCAGAAAAGCTATGCCAATGCGAATAGAAGGTATGTGAAATTGGAGGTAGGAGACCAAGTTTTGGTACGGGTGTCACTAATAAAGGGTATAATGTGATTTGGGAAGAAAGGCAAGCTTTCACCTCGCTATGTAGGCCCTTTTTCAGTTATTGAGAAGGTAAGGCCCGTGGCATATCAACTAGCCTTGCTGGAACACCTACAATAGATTCACGACGTGTTTCATGTTTCATCCTTGAAGAAGTACAAAAGGTGTGACGGAGCTCATTGGCACATTCCTTTGGATGATATCGAATTGCAACCCGATATTTCATATGAGGAACAATCCGTTGCAATCTTAGATCATAGAGATCGTAGACTAAGGTCGAAGGTGGTGACCTTGGTTCGTGTTCAATGGGGACATCACAATGTCAAGGAATCGACATGGGAGCGTGAGGACGATATTCGAGAGAAGTATCCACACCTCTTTTTATAAGATACGCCTGCATTTTGAGGGAAAAAATCCCTTATAAGGAGGGGAGTATGTAATATCCCTTATTTTTTAGTAATTATTTTTATATTAATTTGCCATGCGGGTTAATTATATATAATAAAGGAAGTTGGAGTAAATGTTACTTTAAGTGATTTAAGAGATAATATTTACTGAGTTTTACAAATTTATTGTTAAGTTAATGTAAATAGCATCATATTATATTTTATTGCGTCGTTGTGCCTTAAGCGATGGTTATGATTTAAAATGATGTTGGAACATGAAATAATTTATGTTATCCCGGATGCCAATTTAGAGGGCACGGTTAGTTCGAAATAGTCAAAATAAGTACCAACTTGTATTTTTGGGGGTTCTGCGTACTTTTGACTGGTTATGACTTAATTATGTTGTTGCGAGTCATTTTAACTGTGTAGTAGCATTTAAAGATGGATTTAGAGTTAATGGGCATTTAAGCCTTCCAAGAACATTTATTCTCATTCATGTGTTCTAAACCTAGAAAGAGAGAGAGAGAGAAAGAGAATTTGGGAGAAAAAAAAAAGAGAAAAGGAAAAGAATTGAAGATTTGAGCTTGGAATTTATTGCTACCGGAAGATAATCCGAGACTACAACCCTAAGGCAAGTTTCTAACTTGCAAATGGATGATTTAGTGTGGACAAATTGTATTGATAGTTGTGTATTTGGAGAATTGAACAAGTTGTGGGTTTTGATGAATTGTGGTGTTTAACCCATAGATCTTGATGTATATATGTTGTGAGTTGATTATATTGGTTTGTTGTTGTATAGAATTGTTAGAGTAACGTTATTAGATGTCGAGGTTGAGAGAAGTGGAGGAAAATAGGGTTAGGGATTTAGGTTTGGTATGCTAAAAGATGGGTTTGCCATGAGATCAGGTGAGGCCGGTCAACCGCGGTCCAGAGCTCAGTCGATCGGGCCTAAAGAGAAAATCCCACTGCTTATATCTATAGGCATAATTTGAAAGCGTGGTCGACCACGGTCTAAGGACCGATCGACCAGGCCTTGGGGGAGGGTCTTACTACTTCTCTTACAAGGCAAAATTCAGAAAGCACGGTCGATTGGGGGTCAGGGGCCGGTCGACCAGTACCCTATTTTTCACCCAAAAATTTTAGTTTTATTTAGTTCCTTTCTTTTAAGGTTTAGACCTAGGAACCTTCTTGCATGAAGTAAAACTAGAGTATTTGAGTCTCGTAATAGGGGAATCAATATCCTAAGTTAGTAAGGGGGTGTTCGGGCTTATGTCGGGGATTCATTATTAGAAAAAAAAATATAGATGGTAGTAAGTGTCCATTTGATTTAATAAGATAGTCTAGGACTAGGGGAAGGGGAAGGTAGGGATATATGGTTTTGGACCTTTAGAGACTTGGATGAGGTAAATTTCACTTAGTGTCATATGATGTTGTAGTGGACTCTTGGGAGTTAATTTGGGGATAATTAAACGTCGTGGTTTATGTCATTAAACGTAAATGGCTTCCGATATAATGTAATGCACATTTCTTATTGGCATATCTTGTGAATGTTGATTTGCATATACATACCTCTCTAAATTCTATCATAAGAGAAGTTACGCACATGATGTGAAATCACGTGGCTAGTGAATGCAGGGTGAATATAGTCCTCGACCATAGGACCGGTGGTTATATTGTGATGTTATTTTATTCGAAGTGAGGTAATTATGGGTATGGTTATGACTCACTGTCGAAGGTAGATGGCTACTTCCCACGCGATGCGATTTAGGATGCCCAGGTGGTCTTGGTTATAGGCCCTGTAAGATGATAGCTATTTGGGGGCACATGCAGTGGGGTGACTCCTGGACGGATGATCTTAGAATTGTTATGTTGTGATTATAACTATTCTCACGAAAGTGGTATTTTATAAATGGCTAAAGAATTTTATAAATCAACGGTTTGGAATAAGTTTCCGAATGAGGAATGGACTTGCGAAGTTATATTGTGCACAACTAAAATGTAAGCTTATTAAGTTGGAAATGAGTTATTTCTCTTGCATTAAAGAATATTTAACATTATAAATGACATTGTGCTAGGTTGTGCATTTAGATGGGGGTGAGGATTATTCTTATTGTGAAGAGCGAGTTAAGCTTGTTTATGATGTTATCAAATCCATAATTGTCATGCATTTTATTCACATAATTATCATATCAAACCGGCGCTGAGCCGTTTATATCTCTTTGTTTTGTATGGATCTCTTTTACGCCCAGGTGCTCCGCTGCAAGGATGCCCGTGTTGACCCTTCCTTCCTATTTTCCGGGGCTATGGAATTTTTACAGATGTTATAGGGCTTTTGTGATAGAAGCATCAATCTTTTATACACTCTATTTATGATCAATCTGAACAATTCAGGCGTGTTGCCCAAGTTTTGTACTTGCTTATATACTATGATATTTATTTGTAATACTTGGTGTAACCGTTTATATTGGTTTGTTATCCGACAGCTTATTCGGTTATTATTTTGTGAATGATTGTTAAACTGTTATCTGTCTTTTTATGTTTATCCACCTTATTTTCAAATTGGATTGTCTAAATGGTTTTTATTAAACTTACAAATTAATTTTGACATTCGTTTTCTAAAATAATTGGTGGTTATCTCGTATTATTTATTTTTCACTACAGTAATGCTAAGAATGGACCTTCTATGATTTCTGTATTTATTGGAGTATCGGGCTGGCCACCTCTTATTTTAATAACGGGGTCTCATAGGAAATGAGCTGGAGAGCCTCCAGGCCCCTCGAAATCAATTTTGGACCAAGTGAAGCAGGCTTGTAAACGGATCGAATTCGAACCGGACTAGGCAAATCGAAATCCATATGTGTTTATTAATCGGATCGAATCAGGTAAATCCAAATCCATATCCGTCTATTTTAAATGGATTCAGATCCGATCTGATTATTCGTTTATGTTAAAACTATTAAAGTTTAACAATTCAAAGCTTTGAAATTTGATTTATGTTAAAGAACTAAAACGCTTGAAAAATTCTTTTAGATCATGGTCAAGTCAATTGTGACAAGTTTGGAAATGGTTTTGTTGATTCAAAAGAGAAGATAAAAGAGAAATCAAAATAAACTTGTGACACTATATATTGTAGTAAGATCTCCATAAAAGAACATACTCCCAAAGAAATCAAGGAGTATGTATTCGTGTATGTACCATGGTCAGGTACCTTAGGTTTATCCTTTTGTGGTAAAGATAATCACTTAGCTCATTTTTCTACAATGTAACAAATCTTAATAACAAGAAAATGTTATTTTTTGAAAAACCAAAATGAGATCATTTTAAAATAAATTGTGCTTTTTTATACTCATCACAAATTGAAATGGCCTTGGGTTGAAAATTGTCATTGGTTGTTGACTAGGGTCCCTATATTTGATGCTAGGAGAAACTTTCTGGAGAGAAGATATCGAAACTTGAGATTTAGCAGTGGAAACTTGATGAGAAATGTTGATAATGTGGTCAATCGAGTTGAAAATGGGGAAAAAAGGTTTCCTATTAATGGTGCTTCATCTCATGGGAAGAGATTAATTCTTAGTTTTTTTTTAGAAAAAATCTAGAGATGAGGCATACATTTGCACCAAGATAGAAAGTTGTGAAAGTTGAAATTTCAAGAGAGAAGAGAGAGGTAATATTTGTGCTTCCTGAATATCCAAGGGAAACAATCCCACCCTACCTAGATCAGTAGATCTCATAGGTTGCATCAGGTTCTTGTATTTTAAGAGATCCCCTCATAGGTATTCCTTTTGCTCAATAGTATCATGTTTTGGGTGGTATCTTGATTTGATACATCTTGGATTGCTTTTTAAACTCTTGTAAATATTTTTTATGCCAATTGCATTTCATGAATAATCAAGATATGACACTTGACATTACTACTCTTCTGAACATATAAGATCTTTATACTCTTTCCATGATTGTTTGACTTAAAATATTATGAATCTCAAGATTGAAAATTAGTGAATTCAAAACTTAAGAGGTCTCTATGGACCATCTGAAAGAATCACTACACCAAAAAGGCCAAATTGGCACCCTTTAGTCGGCTAGCCTTGTCCCGATCATTGATCGTGATAAAAAAACATGCATTTTTTTTTCACGATCATTGACCATGACAAGGTCGTGACAAAGGCTTGTCACGGTCATTGATCGTGATAAGTCTGTGAAAATCTAATAAAGTTGTCACGGTCATTGATCGTGAGAAGTCCGTGATAATCTGATAAAGTTATCACGGTCAAGTACCGTGACATGTCCATGACAATGTTCACAGTAAAAAAAAAACCTCCCCCTCCTTTTGTCCCACCGTTTTGGTTTCCCTCCCTCTTTCTCTCTCTAAGCGACTGCTCTCTCTCTCTCTCTACGATTTTGGTACGATTTCTCTCTCTATTTCTCTTCCATTTGTATATATGTGTGTATATATGTGCGTATATATGTGCGTGTGTATATATGTGCATATAAATGTGTGTATGTGTGTGTGTGTGTGGTGGGGGGAGGGGAGGGGAGGGGGGAGGGCTGGGGGTGGGGTGGGGGAGGGGAGGGGGTGTATGTGCGCGTACGTGTGTGTATAGATGCATGTGTGTGTATATGTGCTTGTGTGTGTGTGTGTGGTGGGCAGTGGCAATGGGGGGGAAGGGGCAGGGTTGGGGTGGGGCTGCGTGTGTGTGTGTGTGTGTATATGTGCATGTGTGTGTTGTGGGGGAGGGGTGGGGCAGGGGAAAATGGGGCGGGGGTGGGGGTGGGGCTTGTTAATTTTTTTATTAAATTTTGATTCGTTTATTAGATATTACCCCTCATATGCAAGTAGTGCCCCTTGTAAAGGAATTGATTGATTAAATATTATTGATTATTAATTTTTTTAGTAAATTAATAATTAGTGCCCCTTTCATATGCAAGTAGGATTGACCCTCATTGTAATTTAGTAAATTAATAATTGTATACTTTAATTGTTAGTTTAATTGATGAAATGAATTAATTGAGTAGATGAATTCGAAGGAGTACAGGATACACATTTATTATTGCTATTGCAGTTGGATTATAGTGGATCGATGTTCGGTTGGTTAATTTTAGAAGTGGCATGACCACTGGATTATTGTCCATATAGGGGTGAGATTTTTCAACTTTTTTTTAAAATTACTTTGTATCATAAACAGTATATATATGGTATGATAATTAAATGAAACATACTTGAAATTACATATAGTGTGCATAGATACTAGCCTTCTAGTTCTTATACGTACGCCTTCAATAGCCCTTAGACCCGTTCGAGAGTCATTAATCCTGTAATGAGATCTCTCGAATTGTCCCGTTTGGACAGTTTGGGACTGCATAATTTATGTATAATAATATTCTTAGTGGCTTAAAGTTGTTACTTTTGGAGGAAGTTATGTAGTCGTATCCTAATGTTCTCTGGATACATACTAGATTCACAAGTGTGAGTGTTATTTCAATTGATCAATTGAAATAACACTCACACTTGCCAATCTACGTCATGTACTTGGAGAACTATGGGGATATGCTGTCGAAATTTTCTCAAATCGTAACAGTGGGCATGAGTTGTTAAGTATATTACAGAAATATGCGGTCTTGAATGGGATAGAACCACTCACCCTTTAGAGGAGATGGAGCAAATAGGAATTTCTATTATAAATTGAATATGAATTTGAAATTTAAAAATCAAATATAAATAAGACATAATTAAATGAAACATACTATAGATCTAAGTTTTGTTTATACTAATCCAGGAATATACGCTTCTTACCTTTAATAGGTGATTAGTTGTAGTAGCTGTGATGGGATATCCTAACTACAAAGAGTGGATGGGTGAGACAAATAGAATGGAGGATGTGTTTCACAGAGGTGCTAATGAATTTGTTAAATACGTAAAGAGATGTCATAATGATGAAGAGTTTCCGTTTCCGTGTTCTAGGTGTAAGAATGGTAAGGTGTTTGAGTGGAAAATAGTTGAACTACATTTGTTAAGATGGGGTATGCAAGATAATTATCGATTTTGGAGTTTTCACGGTGAATTGAAAGTTCATTTTGTCCCCTAACAACCTTCACAACAACCTTCAACAAGTAGGATAGATGTAGAAGGGGATGACGTAGATCATAATATGTTAGAGGATTTCGTTGATGATGCGTACGAAGTTTATGAAGCGAAGGGGAATGAGGTCACTGATGATGTACAAGGTTCAGGTGCTCGTGAAGATATCACGATAAACCTTGACGATGACTACCAAAGTTTAAAATTTAAGGAAACCCAACCGTTATACTCTGGCTGTGAGAAAGATTAAACAACTTTACATGACATGGTTGGTTTGCACAATTTGAAGACACGGTACAGTTTGTCTCACAATAGTGTGACAGAAATTCTAAATTGGGTGAATGGCTTACTACCCAAGGAGAATACGCTTCCAAATAGCTATCATCTTATGAAGAAAAGTTTGAAAGGTTTGGATATGAAGTATAAATCGATTCATGCTTGTGTGTATGACTGTATACTATACCGAAAGGAGTATGAAAATCTCGATCGTTTTCCGGTATGCGATGAACCTAGATATGTCAAATCTACTGGCAAGGAAGGCACAAGCTAAAAAGTGCCTCAAAAAGTGTTAAAATATTTTCTCGTTGGGCCTAGATTAAAGCAATTTTTCACAGTACCATGGACAGCGGAGGCAATGACTTGGCATGCTAGGGAAGAAGTAGCGGTAATATCATGCGTCATCCTATTGATTCTTCATCTTGGAGGAGGATGAATTATGAGTATCCTGATGTTGCTCGAGAACAGCACAACATTCGTTTGGCTATATCAACAGATGGTTTCAATCCATTTGGAAATCTAATCACCAATCATAGTGTATGGCCAGTGATCCTATCCCCACTCAACCTCCCTCCTTCAAAGTGTATGAGACCTAAATTTTTGATGTTGTCTTTGTTGATACCTGGACCAAAGGCACTAAGTGATGACATCGATGTCTACCTGGGTCCTTTGGTAGAAGAATTAAATGAGTTGTGGAAAGAGGGTGTGCAAGCATTTGACTCTTTTAGAAAAGAAGAGATTACGCTGAAAGCTATGCTGATGTGGGAAATTCATGATTTTCCAGCTTAAGGGACATTATTCGGCTATGTGGTACATGGTTATTTTGGGTGTCCTATTTGTGGCAAGGAGACTGAATCTCTTCGTCTCTCCGCTAGCTCAAAAAATGTATACCATTGCCATATGAGGTTTTTACCCCCGGTAGTTTAATATTTGAGAAAGGTTCCAATTTTTTATTGGGCGGGGTTGAACATAGGCTACCGCGGAGAAAACTTTCAGGTTCAAAAATTGAAAGTAAATCTTCTGATTGTGGCCCTAATATGCCAGGTAAGAATCCAAAATTTAATAATGTCAAGCATAAGAAGACCCCAACTGGGAATGAAACTGAGACTGCATGGTCTAGGAGGTTAATTTTATTTGACTTGCCTTATTGGAAGAATAACCCGATGAGACATGTATTGCATGTGATGCATGCAGAGAAGAACCTCACTGAACATATTGTGGGCACTTGCCTTGGGAGGAGTCATTCGAAGGATGAAGAAAATCCAGGAAAAGACCTTAAATCGTTGAAACTTAATCCACAACTGTGGTTGAAAGAAGATAGTAGGGGAAGGATAATAATTCCCCCTGGTGCGTTTACTTTGACGAGTGGGGAAAGGAATGTTCTTTTAGACACAATATATAATTTGAAGGGTTCATCTAATTTTTTGTCCAACTTACAAAGGATGGTGAATTATGCTACTCATGATTTAAATAAATGTAAGTCCCACGATTGGCATGTGATCATGCAACTGGTTCCTCTATTGTTTAAGCACTGTTTCTCCAAGCACAAACTTTTGCGGAGGGTTATTATGTAAATTAGTATCTGCTTCTCACTTTTGTGTGAGAAGTTAGTCAATTGAGAACATATAGTGGCTGCAAAATTGGCGCCAATCGAAGCGATTTGTTTGTTGGAGAAGTACTTTCCCCCAGCATTCTTTGACATAAGTGTTCACTTGTTGGTAAACCTATGAGATGAGGAACTTCTTTGCGGTCCAGTTAGATATCGATGGATGTATTTGTTTGAAAGATTGATGAAAGTTTTTAAAGATTACATCAAGAATACGCTATACATTGCAGGATCAATTGCAGAGGAATACATCACCGTGGAGTCATCATTCTATACTCGGAATATATGCCTGACTCGACCGGCGTTGATGACACTGATGAGTTCATCTATGATGGTGGTCATGTGATGGGAAAATGAGTGAAATTAACGACTTTGAAACATGAAAAAGTAGCTCCTTATCTATTTCACACATGAAGATGTCGAAGAATGGAAAAAGTAAGTTTAAATTATTTTAAGTTTTAGATTATTTTATATATGATTGATTTTGTAATATGCAGAAAATATGAAGCCTGTGAGAACAATAAAAGATGAAAAAATTGGTACAATCAGACAGTGAATTTAGGTTGTGGCTGTCACAAGAGGTAATTATAATGAAAATGGTCATTATATAATGTTACATTACAATAAAAATTTACAACTAACCTAATTAATTTATCTATATTCTCAACTCTTAAAGACGGGTGATGCGACATCAAGGCTTTCTCGTCTAGTCACTGGACCCTAGTTTATGGCACAAGAGTACAAAAAGTATCGATTGAACGATTACGTATTCGGCGTAAGGGTGTACGAGAAAAGTACAGATGTACAGAACTCAGGCATTTCATACAAGGCATTTCATAAAAACCTTGTTGAAGCTGAAATGACTTACTATGGTGTAATTCGAAATATATTTGAATTGGATTATATAAGCTTCAAAGAGGTTGTATTTTACTGTAAATGGGTAAGAGTTGAGGATAAAAATGCTTGTAAAATTAATCATGGCGCCAATTTGAACATGGTTGACGTGTCCAAGTTGAAGAGCAACGACCACGTGAGCGATGAGCCATTTGTTTGTGATTTCAAAAGGTCAACTAAGCGTTTTACTCGGAGTATATCAACAACGAGCCGTGGTCAATTGTCCTACATGCGCCAAAGCATCTAAATAGTAGTGTGGGTGATTTGGCTGCTCCTACCGAATACCAATCCATTTTTTATTATTACCGGAATTTGAAACAATTTTTCAATTTGTAATAAATATTCCAATTTGTATTTTATCAATCCATTTTTAATGCTTTTAATTGATTTTTACTTTATCATTTTCACTCTTCTTATCTTTCTATCTTTCCTTTGTATATGTATGTGGGGGGGGGGGGGGGGTAAGGGGCAGAGGGGGGGAATTGTGTGTGTAGTGTGCGTTTGTGTGGGCAGTAGGGGTGGGGGTGGGGATGTTTCATATTTTTAGTAATTGTACATATTATGAGTTAGATGTTGTTGTTTTGGAATTCAGAATTGAGGTGTTAAACAGTAACAACTCATTTGAATTTGTAGTAAATGTACATATTTGCATGTCTTCTTCTAATTCATTTGGATTTGTACTAATAACAACATTTTTTTTACAGAAAATGTCTCCTTTAGGTATTAAGGTGAGGATGATGATGTTGATTATGATGATGTCGTTTGGGCTCGGTGGTAGCAGAAGCGACGAGGGCTCCTCCGCCCCTAGGCTCCCCAAATGGGGCAAATTGGGGATGGCCGTCGAGAACAAGACGGGGATATTAGCGAGATCCCTCGAGCTAGTAAAGACGATCATCAGCCCGGGGTACACTAGTTGGAGGGAGGTGCCAAATGAGCTCAAGTTAGCTATTTGGGAGACACTATAGGTAATGTATTTATATGTATATTTATATGAATATTTCAATTTCAATTTATATTTATATTTATATTTATTCGCATCTAACATTGTATTTGTTGGACAGAAATAATTCAGCCTGGCCCCAGAACTACGCGATTTCGTCTTAGAGAAGTTGAGGGAGCAACACAAGGCGTGAAAGAAAAATTTGTGGGCCCGGTACTTTCAGAAGACCCGAGACTCCATTTTCCGAATGCATGAGTCCGTCCCGTCGAAGAATCCGAACTCATTGGCACAATGGAAAAAGTTCATTGACAATGAGATCGGGGAGCGACAATTGCATCTCGCCAATCGGGGAGGGAAAATCGGGTGAAAAAGATGGACGCGCACTACTCCGGCCGGACATATTATGCCGAGGGGGAGCATAGGATGATGGCGAGATTTTATTTTTCTATAATTACATAAATATGTTATTCTGCATTATTTTACTTTGCGGGCCCGATACTAATTTTGCATTATTTTATTTCAGGAGACGGGTAGTGGCCTTGGGGATACGCCACATAGGCTCGATGCTTATGTGACTATTCATACGAAGAAGGTGAAGGATAAGGAGGTGTCCCCTATTATTGCATCCACGATTGTAAGTAATCCGATAGTTTACTTTTTGTTAATTACGTTATAATTTTTTTATTTACTTATTTAACTAATCGTATGCTTTTTGTCGTTTTAGGCAAAGCTTAAGAAAGTGAATAAGTCGCAATCTTATGCCGACAAGGCATATTTGTCAACGGACGCACTCAGCCAAGTGATTGGCACTGATCGCAAGGGGAGTACAAGGGGGTGAGCTCACGGGTGGCCAGCCTTGCGATTATATCATGATGCATATTTGAATTTTATTTGGATTATATCATTATGCATATTGTTTTGAATGTATATTTGCATTATCTCTATTTTATTTGGATATATGATGTTTGAACAGGTACAACATTGTTATAACAGGTACAAATATACTACTCGGCAGTGGCAATGGCCATACTGCCCAACAGATTTTTTTCAATTCTACCCAGAATTGTCACGGTTAATGATTGTGACAATTTTTTTAATATCACTGATTTGTCACGGTTATTGACCGTGACAAAGCTTGTCATGGTTATTGACTGTGACATGATCGTGACAAGTCTAATGAACTTGTCACGGTCAATGGCCGTGACAAGTCCGTGAAAACTTCCCCAGACTTGCCATGGTCATTAACCTTGATAAGTTGGACTTGTCACGGTCAATGATCATGACAATCCGGCAGATTTGGTGTAGTGAATGAAGATATATATATATATATGGATTTGAATAATGAGAGGATTTCAAAACCAAATAGGGCTGCCATTAGTGTGATAACATGGATTTAAGTTTAAGTATCATCACTAAGTGTCTATCAAAGTATGTGTGAAAGATACAATTGTAAAAACCAGTAAAATGACAAAAAAATACAAAGTCAATTGCTAGAAAGTTGAAGGCATAAAAAGAAGATAAGGCTTTTTATTCAGAAGAATGAACAAATTCAGATTTGACATTAAAATTTATCATATTTTGAGGGAGTTTTTTTTGTTAGAAAATGCCTTTATGAGATCTTGTGGGATATTTATGAAATGATAAATTCAAACTTGCTATGTGATTCATGTGGAATTATTATGCGTGTTCAATCGATATTGTGATCTTTATTTTTTTTCACATCATACCCTTATTGATATGTAAGTTAGTAAATGATTCGATGAGAATTTGAGCAGTAACATGATAAATTGAAATTTCTCAAGATTTGCTAATTAGTAATGTCTTTAATCCCAATTCCAAATCAATTTATGCAAAGAATGTATGCACTTTAATAGCCTAAGTGATTTACATGTTTTGTGTTATATAATGTTTTTTTATTTTTTTTGTTTCAAAATATTCAAAACTTTGAAAATAAATCATACATGCATGCACTACATGTTTTGAGAGATATTAGGTTATTTTGGGAATTCATTCTTCAACTTAGTTTTAATACGCTTGTGTGTTATATATTGTTTGTCAATCATTTCACTATACTAAAATGCTAGTTGTTAGCACCTCAATACCATTGTACGATGCCCAAGTTACTTCTAGGTTACGAAAGACCCCGAATGTCAGAGTTGTTGGTGGTACTATGGAAACCATACGAGTTTCTTACCACAATGCAAACTCTTATCCACGGGATGCCGTTAAAGGTGGTGAGATTATCTAACGACTATATTTTTTAACAAGTCGTAAATAACATTGTCGACTAAAACTAATAAAGTCGGTTGTCTAGTGGCTACTATAACAACTATCCTTATGCCTAAAATGTGGTACAAATTCGTTGTCTAGTTGTCACCGTTGTCGACCCATAACATTATTAAAAATGTTGCCATTCAGAGGCATTGAAGACTTTGTCTTTCAATGTCGCACTCAATACGATAGGGTGCATTCTAATGCAACTTGAGGACTAGTATATTTGACTTCATGGAATATACAATGTTAAGGACAATAACATCATTAAAAGATTTTGGTAAAAGCAAAAATGGCAGAATGTCGGAGACCTTTTCATTTTTTATACTCACTCAGGAGAGTAATGAACTTATGCTAACGACTATTCATGTTGAAACCATTTGCGACTGATTCATCTTGATGTCCCGTTAAATTATAATTATTCCACAAATAACATATTAACTGACAAATTTACTCCTAACACTTGTTGTGACTTAGGGGTGAGTCATCACTATCCGATAATCCTTTCGAGTAATTAATCATGATATTTATGGGTTGCGGGAAGCAATATTTATATACACTTTTGCTTTTCTTATACTAATGCTATTTGCGCTACTAGATATTTATGTAATGAGGATTTGCAACAAGACACAATCTCATTGCCAAGCTTTTCTTGACCTTGACAGTGACTTGATGCTAAAGGTGGGTTCCTAGTTAGAATGCCATGTGGTCCCCAATAGTGGGGGAACCACTAATCACGCTTTTCAATGAACATATGTCGATCTCCAAGGTGAAATGTCATAACCTTTCAATAACATCTTACTATTAAGCATCACAAGACTTTACCCAACTCCAAGAAATCCCAATCGGTCATTTAATAGTGATACATGCTTCTGAGTCTAACACTTATTAGGATATGATATCAACATGAGGTGCCATTAAGATAAAAATTACATATCATTGTTTCTAATAAAAGAAACCTTCCAATGATGTCTCAATACTTTCCAACATCTTAATTGCACATGCGTACTAATCGAAGTCCCCACTCACCTTATAAGGCTGAGTCTCAAAGTCAAACTTGATAGTCGAAGGATCAAATCCCAATCTAAATATTACATATCAATCCTGAAAGAAACTTGAACATAAATCTTTGATACTAAGTTGTAATTCCCCGACGTGAAATTTGAATTTACCGATAAGAACACATAAGTGTGAAATTTATGGCCCAAATAGATGCGTTTTAGATGCTAGTTCTTGATAAAATTGGCCTTATGCATGTAATTGTTTATCTTATAGGTAAAAACACATTAGCGGATTCTCAACTCAACTCTCAACTTAAAAAAGTCTTTTTCCCAATTATTTGGGGTCGGCTACATGAATCCTATTTTTCCATTCCATTCTGTCCAGTGCAATATCTTCGGTTAAACCACATGATATCATGTCCTTTTTATAATATCCCGCCAAGTTAATTTAGGCCTACCTCTACCTTTTGGGTTACCATCAATACTAACTAAATCACTCTTCCTTACAGGAGCATCCCTTGGTCTATGCTTGACGTGTCCAAACCATCTAAGTCGATTTTCTCTCAATTTATCTTCTATATGAGCTACTTTTATCGTTTCACGAATTTGTTCATTTTTAATTTTATCCTTTCGAGTTTTACCACAAATCCATCTTAGCATTCGCATCTCCGCCACACTCATTTTCTGCACATTTTGTTTCTTGGTTGCCCAACACTCTGTCCCATATAACATGGCGGGTCTAATGGTCGTCCTATAAAATTTTACTTTTAACTTCAAAGGTATACGCCTATCACACAGAACGCCGGTCGCACTTCTCCACTTAACCCAACCTGCTCTAATCCTATGCGTAACATCATCACTAATATCTCCGTCTTTTTGCATAATCGATCCTAAATAACGAAAATGATCATTTCTAGGTATTTCTTGACCCTCTAATTTCACCACATCTCCATTTGTCCTCCTATTACTACTAAAATTACACTCCACATATTCTGTTTTAGTTCTGCTTATTTTAAATCCTCTTGTTTCTAAAGTTTCTCTCCACAATTCCAACCTAGCATTTATCCCCATCTTAGTCTCATCGACTAAAACAATATCATCTGCAAATAGCATACACCATTGCACCTCATCTTGTATTTGTCCAGTCAACTTATCCATAACAAGAGCAAAGAGATAAGGACTTAATGTTGAACCTTGGTGTAGCCCTACCGTAATTGAAAATTCACTACTTTCTCCAGCTGATGTTCTTACTGTAGTCAGCGCACCATCATACATATCCTTGATCACGTCAATATATATGTGAGTCACTCCTCTTTTATGTAGAACCCACCATATTATATCTCTGAGTATCATATCATACGTCTTCTCCAAATCTATAAAAATCATATGAAGATCCTTCTTTTTCTCTCTATACCTCTCCATTAATCTCCTCAATAAATAGATTGCTTCCATTGTTGACCTCCCAGGCATAAACCCAAATTGATTCTCAGATACTGTTGTCTTCAATCTCAATCTATATTCAATCACTCTCTCCCAAAGTTTCATTGTATGACTCATTAACTACCACGATAATTTGAACAACTTTGTATGTCCCCTTTATTTTCATAAATAGGTACTAAAATACTTTTTCTCCATTCATCGGGCATCCTATTAGTCATTAAAATTCTATTAAATAATTTTGTAAGCCATGATACTCCATCTCCCCTAAGAACTTCCAAACCTCAATAGGGATACCATCTGGTCCTAAAGCCTTCCATGTTTTCATCTTTTTTAGAGCAATCCTGACCTCTGTTGTCCTAATTCTACGAAAAAATATATCTTCTCGAGTCTCCCTAAGTTCCTCTATATCTAATCTACTCCCATTATCTCCATTTAATAACCTCTCAAAGTAGTTTTTCCATCTTTCCATAATTTCATCATCTTTGACTATGACTCTCGAATCATCACTTTTTATGCACTTAACGTTATTAAAATCTTTTTTTTCCTATCCCTAAGTTTAGCAAGCTTATAAATACTTTTTTCCCCTTCTTGTGTTCCTAATTTTGTATAAAGATCATCATACGCTTTTAACTTAGCATCTCTTACCACTTTCTTAACTTCCTATTTAGCCCATTTATATTTCTCAAAATTCTCTTCATTTCTATTTGTTTGCCATGTTTTAAAGCACTCCCTTTTAATTTTTATTATATTATGTACTTCTTCATTCCACTACCAAGTTTCTTTAGATTGTGGCCCTTTGCCTTTTGATTCTCCAAGAATTTCTTTTGATATTCTTCTAATGCATGTGGCCATCTTATTCCACATTATGTTAGTTTCAAACACACTATTTCAAGGAAATTTGAGCAAGAAATAGTTGCATATGAACTTTAGGGGGAAATTGGTAATTTCAAACAACTAATTTAGGTCTCAAACAAATCACATAAGTTGTAGACCTCGATTTTAGGAACGTCTGGTTCAAAAAATGTGTCAATATGAGTTCAAATGAAAAAACTATGATTGTCCAAAGTTCAATGCCGAAAGAAAAACAAAGTCAAAGACCTAGGTCATACCTGAAGTCAAACTCCGTGACTTGAGCACTATTGAAATGTTTTCGGCCTCAAAATGAGAATCACATCGATTCTTGAGTCATATGAGAAAATATGAAGTTTTTGATTTATTTGTAATTGAGGAAAACTATGAAAAAAATAAAGATTTTATATTTTTTGCGTAGTATATTAACTGAGCCACAAGCATGGCTTCGTGGTTAAGTTAGTTTTGCACTAAAGAAACAGTGCGAGTTTGAAACTTGGGGCGGTAAAACCCGATTTTGCAAATTAAACTCTCGGTGCCATGTGGCACCATCCTGGTAGACCATGTAGTTGCCCAGTGACCCTTGGATCAAAATCACGTGGATCCAGCCCCACCCTCCACATTCCCATGTGAACAACAAAGGGGCCCTTTTCAGGTGAGATTTATCTTTTGTTTGTTTTACTTTAACCCCATAATTTTTATTTCTTTAATATTTTCTCCATTCCCCCCCCCCCCCCCCCCCCTTCTTTATTTCTTTTTTAAAGGAGCTAAATTTTATGTTTTCTTCCATACTCCCCTAATTATCAGCCCACACATTTAATTAAATAAGCCTTGCCCATTACCCTTGTAAAATTCCAATTTTGTCTTCAAACCCTTTTTTCTACCTATAAAAGGGACCCGTGGTGTTCATCATTGGAATCAAATTTTTAGGGAAGAATACTATAGAGTAGGAAGGCTATTTTGTCAGGTGTAGAAGAGAAAACAAGAATTCAAGTGTATTGAATTAAAATGAGGGTTCGAGATTGTTTAAAAAGTGAAGTTTGTATTAATTCAAGAGACAGGCTTGATCACTTCTTCCCTGTATTCACACATGTTTAAATTATATATGAACTTGAATATCTATTTCATGCCTTGGACTTTCAATATAGTAAGCTAGTTATTCGATTCAAGGGATGAAATTAAGCCGACATGGATTACATTAATTTAGTTTGATAACCTTTTCTGTTAACTTCCTTTGGCTAGTAATTTCTAAATCATACACTTGTTTATGAATTAATAAATTGTAAAGTATCTTTGAGAAAAGAATGAAAGTTAATTTATAATTTTTTCTTAAGATTCAAACTAGAGATAGACTTACCATTTGATTAAAATTATAATCTATCTTTTTACTACTCTTATTGTGTTTTTTGTTAAATTAAAATTAGTTACACGAACTTTCCTAGCGGGTAATTTATTTTATTAATATATTTAGAGTAGAGTTTGAAGGATTTAGAATTTCTTTTGTAAAATAATATTTGTTTTAATTCACTAGTGTGATGAGAATCAATTTTTAAATTAGATTAATATTTTGGAAGTTAATCAGGTTAGAAAATTTAAAACTAGTGTTAATCGTATGAAATGTTGGTGGATTTCATTATTTGTCTCCTTCTCATTCTAGTTACATCTTATTCATTCTTATACTTGATATTATTATTCTCGATTTTATTTACTAGTCTACCATCTTAGATAAATCAAAAACCCTTAAAAAGCAAGTTTTAAACTATGAAAATGATTTTAGTAAACTCATTTGACATCGCTTTAGTTTAAAAGCACGAATTGACCCCTTACTTGACATTATACTCGTTTTTATTGTGTATTGCTTAGGTACCTCTAGGGAAATTGATAGCGAACTATTCCTTCTACAATGACAAAAAGGAAAAGGAAAGAAAATTACGTTTATCATTTACTGTGGGTCAACCCATCTCGATCCGACTGTGTTAACTTTGAAGTGATATGAAATAACCTAAACAATGTTTAGTCCATTTTAATTGATTAGATTTATCGAATAAGCGTGAAATTTCATTTTCTCGACATATGAGCATAATAATGACAAGTGTCAAACCCATTGGGCAATAACCTAGGGTCCAAGTAATTAAATTTACTAACGTAACAAGTAAGAATTACTTATTACCTACAAAAAGAACAGACGTGATAAGATATAATTGTAGTTGACCTGCCATAACAAAAGGAACAGACGTGAGACAATGTCCAGTAGGGGTTCCCTAACAAAATGAAATACAAAAGTGAACGAGATTCCCTTGATTGAAATATATTTTGATTGTAGTCATTATTTTTCAAATAGTGAACCTCATAAGATAAACTGCTTCAAATGAGGGTGTATCTAAAGAAGTAGGGTTCATACAAGGAGCATGATTTTCATCCATGGGACCTTGTAAGATAATAACTTTGTTTGAGAGAACCTCGATTGAAAGTGACCTCGTTCAAAGGAGGGCATCTGGTTCGAATGAGGATCGTACTTTTTTTAATCTTGTTTTAGTAAATTTCTTTTATTTATAAAGTATAAGTAACTTTGTATAAACGTCTTTTAAAGTATGAAGGACAGTTTTTATAAAACCATTCTTTTCGTTTTTAGAGAGTTCGTTAGGAGTGTGAGAATTTGTTAACTTTCATGCTTTTAAGGTGGAAATCATGTTTAAACTCCCCTTCAAGTATATTACATCAACAAAAGAATTGAACTAGAGATCATGTGGGTCATTATCTTATTCGAAACATGTGGATAAATTGTCATCAACCAAATATTGGTCGATACTGAGGCCTTGGAGGTTGTGCTATTGGTTCTCGGACTAGAGCGTGTAAGGATAAATTTTTAATTTAGTCAATTTATTTGTAATGGCTTAATTATGGACAAAATATTTGAGTCACATGTTAGTCTTGTGGTTTCCACCCCATGAGCCTATGATTTGTTTTGATGAAGACATAGCAGCCAAGCTTCAAAGTTGGATACATCCACTACATGAAAAATACCTTTTTATGACAGTTTTTAAAAAGACTATAAGACAAAAAAAAATTAAAGTCATAAAAAATATAATAATATTACTTACATGATATTTTTATAAACTGTCATTATGTATTTATCAGTGTTAATTTATATGACAGTTTAAATATATGAATCATATTTGATTATATATATTATAACTATTTGTAGTAGAAGTGTACCTTATATGACATTTTTTCCTCAAAATGTTTTTGACGCGCATCTTTTTCCCCCGCTCAAATGGTTATTTTCTCCAAAATCTCTCCATTCCCATCGAGCTCTAAAAATTTTCTCCCTCCCCAAAATCATCAAACACTCACCCAAAATAGAGCTCCATTCACATCTTCCTCTTCCTCACCAGGTACTCTTTCACTCTTTATCTCCCTCTCTCTCTCTCTCTTGCACACACACATTTGTATGAAACCCTTTTTCGTGGGTTCCTCTTTATTTTATTAGGTCAAGTATACTATATTTCTTCCCTATAGGTCTAATATACATATGGGGACTTTATCTGTCCAGGTTATGATATTGAAGAGTTTAGAATTATTTGTACAGGTATACTCCATTTCTTCATATTTGTACAGATTATGAAATTAGGATTCATGGGTTTCTCTTATACTTTATCTGTATAAATTATGTAATTAAAATTTTGAAATTTATTTGTGCATGTATTATCCATTTCTTTCATGTCAGTTTAATATACATATTGTGACTTTATGCCTAATAGTTGTGGTTAATTTAAATTAAAAAAATATAAATTATAAACCAAAACCAAGTCCTCAATCGTCATAGTCATTTGTAAGAAATTCTCACTCTTTTAATTGTGAAAATCGAATTGATGGTTATGTGGTGCAATATATATAATATTTTTTATCAATTACTAGGATCTTTACTTGGTTTGCACTAGATTCATTTTTTCAGTTGATTTTCGGATTAAGTGTTATCATTTTGTGGAGGGTTTTATAAATTTCATATGGGATCTTGAGGGTTTTGTTGTGGTGTTACTATTTTTGTTGTGTTGTTAATTTTGGTGGTTGTTTAACTTGATGTAATTGGAGGTATGAATGGTGTTGAATTTGGTGTGATAATTGATTAAGGGTCTTAGTGATGTTTGGTAATTGAAAATTAGTGGTATATTGAATATTAAAGTGACTTTTCTTTTTGGTAATTATTGTTGCTCTTTATGAAATATGAAGGGATTGTAAGTGTATTTGTGAGTGTGTGTGTGTGTGTGTGTGTGTGTGTGTGTTTTCCTCTTTCTTGATTTGATGAGTAGAATTTAGGAGAATAGGTATTTTAAGTGTATATGTGTATGTATTCCTCTTTCTCATTTTTGATGATTAAAGTTTGGGATATCAGGTATTTTAAAGAGCGTGGTTGTCTATCTTGGACAATCTTTGAGATGCCTCTTGAGGATGATACCGATAGTGCAAATCTAATTGACACTCTTCAAGTATATCTTCTTACTAAACATGTACACATGAATACACACTCTTGTATTTGATTTCCATTTGCATACTTAATTTCTGGAGTTTTATTATTTGATTGTATATGTGCACATTTTATTTAACTATGCAATTCAAGCTCTGCATTTTATTTAACTGCAACCATTAGAAAGGTACCAAACTTAAAAGAAAACTAATAATTAAATATAAGTAAAACAAAAACTTAACTCTACGTGAAGGTAAAGATCTTTAATATTGATGTATGTGATTAATTAAATGATATTCACGTGAAATCATATACAAATAAACTATATATTATCTTAACAAACATTTAATTTTTTGTATTCAATGATACATTGTTGAAAGGGGCAGGATACTTTGGTAGTGTCATAATCACAACGCATATAACCTGCGGGGGAGCATGTTAGGTCGTGCTATTAGCAGTGGTGTATGGATTGAATAAATCGGGTTAATGTCATTTAAAAACAAGTTTGTGTCACCCATTCTTTTTGGTGCATTTAACGGCTCAACTCATTCATAACTTGAACTGATTGAGAATAAACTAAAGCTTGATATTAAAAAATTAGTGTCATTTTTGTGTCGTGTTAAAGGGTCTTGTTAAGGCTATATTTGATAGTGTGGTGTTTTAGGAATATCGTTTGCAGTAGACACAATGAACGGGTCAAGAATAGGATCAAGTACTCGGAAAAAAATTATGGTTTGTCTATCTGCTAGTGTACATATATATTCCTTTATAAACCATCCCAAATTAATAGTTCACTTTCCTTTTATGGACATAGTCAATGAACCAAATTTCATGATAGTTTACAAGTTTCAATCTTATTAGTTGATTGAGTGTATCCTTAATTTATATAAAAATAAGATTGGGACTCTTAATTTGGGGCGGAAGGAGTATATTAATCGAACACTTCACAAAATTCTCTTTGATTTTAGGTATCATAAAGAGGTCTAGAGAGAGGATCAATCATGAACCAGTTTTTTCATCATGTATATAACTTGCCCCTGAAAAATGGCATGATAGGGCACTTTCGAATTTCAACCTCTTATTAATTATTCTTATTGTATTGAGGTTGATGGTCCTTCTTTTCCTTTATTCCCTACTATTATCGAGCCATTAAATTTATCGCGAGAATCAGTTGAAAGTCTTGAGGACTTTGACCCGATTCTTGAATGGGAATGTTATTTTGAGATGCTTCATCTCATGGGTTATTCACTTGCACTAGCCCCACCTCCCCTCCCAATTGAAAAACCTTGGGGATGTGATTTCAATTTTCCCGAGATCAATGTGGTCTCATCTCCTTTATCATCCAAATCCCCCATCGTCCCCCAAAAATTGATAATTGGCGATGGTTCATTTCTTATGCCTTACACATGCCTTCCGTTGTTCAAACGAAATTCATATTTTTCGGGAGGCATGCATGCTAGGGAGGGTCGACCGCTTATCCCTCAAAGAGAAATCGTATTTTGGGCGAACCCTCAAAAATTTAGACTTCTAGTGTATAGTTAGTTAGAAGTCCAAATTGTAGGTTGTAAATAGTTAGCTTTTTAATTTTTCTTTCTTTCGTTCTTTCTTTTTACTTATAGTTTAGTGTAATTTGTTAATTTTTTGGTTATTCTTTTTGCTATGCTTTTTACTAACATGTTTTGTAGACTCAATGGACTTGTGTTATTCGGGGATCGCTCCATTTTGGGTAATGTCTTTCTTTTCCTCTCTTTATGTTGTGTTCTTAATGCGCATTGAGGACAATGCAACATTTAAATTAGGGGGTGTGGGATATTCTACCCATTCTTTGTTTTGTCCATGGATTTTATCACATGTTAGTTATTATGCATTTTTTTGGTTAAAAATTGAAAATTTTCAAAAATATTTTCTTTCTTTTTTCTCCTTTCTTGGGCATTTTGCCTTGTTTTTTATGATAAATTTCAATAATCGCCCGATCTAATAGACAACTCAACAATTCATGTTCTTTATTTAAAAAGTTATTAGACTTTAGTCCTCCAATCATTGATATTATGAATAACTTCATGAATTAAACTTTAATTGCATGAGCACATGCGCTTTTCTTGTTATATTTGTTGGAAACGTAGACCCCCAATTTTAAAATCATTCACTTTAATTTCCTTTTAAATGCGGAATAAAAATGGTTCAACACAACAATTTAATTTTCCAAATCTTATTTGATTTTCTTTTCTTAAAAAGATGAAAAATTAAGTTAAACACAAATTTTAATTTCTAAAAGCAAAATTAAAATTAAACCTAAATTAGTGAATTATGGTGAACGCACACACACACACACACACAAAATTCACACAAACCAGTATTAGCATTTTCTCACAAAAAAAACTAACACATGAAGTTAACTATGAGAAATTTACTTTTAGACCAAAATTAATTTAACACAAGTACTAAAATTTTCCAATACAATATTTTCAATATTACCAAATTAGGCCAAACCAAATTTTAGCAAATATAAATTACTGGCTTGAATTAAATCAACTTAAGTTTCACCCAAACTTATTTTGGCACCAAATTGAACTAGAGAAGTGAATTAAATAATATTTTATCTTTTAATCCTAAGCATGCGTTCAAGGTGATTTGCAAGATAAAATAAATTCACAACCATTACGCCGCGATGTACGAGGAAAAACCCACAACGGGAAAATACCTCGGACGGCCCTAGCCTTAAGTCCACTAAGTACGGAATTTTACAAGTACAAGACAAATGACTTACTCAACTTGACTCGACTCCCTTCAATACCCTGACGCGTCTTCTTGTACCAACCTCTGCTTAGTCGACAATCCCGGAATCCACCCGAACCTTGGAATCCACCAATGAAGCTTTTAGACAACCGTTAACCCTCGCACAATGCCTTTCACCGTGTGAGTATGCCGCAGCAAAATAATGAACTTCTTCTTTATGGGATGTAGAAGTAAACCTAATTAAACTCTTCAATTCGGTAGAGTATAACCGGTGCCCAACACTCTCCAAGAAATTATACAACAATAGGAACTTGGATTAAACTTAAACTAATGGGTGTAAGTGTTTTTGTAGAAATTAATTCATGGATACTCAAAAACACTAAACAATGAACTTTTGAACTAAGAAATTTCTCTCTCTTAAATTGTTCTCTCAAAATGTGTTTAGAAAATGTCAAAAGTTGGTTTTCTAATGTTGGTTCCCGCACATATTAATTCTGTCAAAAGTTAGTGGGATAAAAGAAGTGGGCAAATGGAGAAAACTGTCAAAATATTTTCCCGCCGAAAATCTCGTTCAAACGATATTTTCTTTAGAACGAAGTCTCGTTCAAACGACCTTCTAACAAAGTTCCAGTGGCCAAAAGAGAAAAATTCGTTAGCAAACTCATTTGAACGAAATTCTCGTTCTAACGACATTCTCATTTGAACGACAATTTCGAACGAAATGTCAGAATGGTTAAATTACATTTTAATCTCAAAAACTTTTTATCCAAAGTTCTAAATCAACCTTCTAAAAATAAAATTCATTTTAAAATAAAATTACACCCATTAAAAAATGTTCCAAGCTCTTATTTATATATATATATATATATATATATATATATATGTGTGTGTGTGTGTGTGTGTGTGTCTGTGTGTGTGTGTGTCTGTGTGTGTGTGTGTAATGCATTCATACCTTAGGAGAGATTGGAACTAAGATGATGATGTGAAACGAGGCCCATGTAAACCGATAATGATGTTCTCTTGATAAGTAGCCGCAACGTCTTCAACTTTAACATGTCATATGCTTCATGGATGGTAAAAAACTCTATCCTATGACTCAAACGTTTTTGTCCGGAATCGAGCCAACACTACATAAAACTCAATCGGAAACTTGTGTCCTTACAAATCTCCCCCTTTGGCTATTCTGGGACAAAAACCAAAACAAAATCCTAAAGGGCCGTTAAGCTCTACTAAACTCAAAAACATCCCACCCAAAAATAGAAAACTTGACTCAAGACCCAAGGATCAATAGCTTTTTCGATGAAAGGTTGCCGCTAAATATAATTCTTGCACACTTAAGCAAACATTAAACGCATAGGGAATATCAAAGATTTAAATGCAATGAAATTAAATATTCCCCCTAAATTAATTCTCCGTTATCAACTATGATCAACCTAAGAAGATAGTGATCTCCCCCTAAGTTAAATCTCTTAAAACTAAGATATGAGTATAATAGGATTAGATACCATTTCTCCCCTATCATTCTCCCCCTTTTTGTTCAGGAATAGACAAAGGATAAACGAACTAATTAAACAAGATGAAGCATAAGGTGATAAGAGCATGAAAGCATATGGGAAATAAAATCATAACTAATTCATACACATAATAAAGGATACAAAGTAAGATGCAAAAAAATGATACCAATTTGATACATAAGATACTAAGCATGTGATATCAACCGAAATATGCAACAAGAAAGATACCAATTATGAATTATAGGCATAGATGGACTAGCAAGCAAGGCAAAGAAAGAAAAACAAATTACCATATATATGTAGACATACTAAATATCACTAACGCACATGCACATATATATAGGTATAAACACCACACATGACACAAAATACATTAATCTTTTCACACTCCTACGGCAGAAATGTGTCCAAATACATGTGGAAAGCGGAAGTGTAGGGGTGTGAACTAGTAACAATTAAATTACGACCCAATCACTTAAAACATGTTCACAGAGTTCTCATTTGATTGCAAACTTTATCACATTTGATTATAACCTCATGTGATAATATAAATTGAACTTAATGAACAAACATACACAATGCATACAAGCCTAGAATTTTGATGATTCTACAAACCAATAAAGTCATGACAATGAAAGCGCAACTAGGATAAACGGACATTGTGCAAACCATTAATATACCATCCAATCTCCCTCAAAATAAGCATATATTTTGAATGACTATATCAATTAAACAAAATAGGCCTTGGTAAATTATTTTTCTTTTAATGCCATATTTTATTTTTAGGCCTTTGGACCACAATATTTCTTTTAGGTCCATTCCAAACGGTGGCTTACTCACAAAGGATAATAATTCCTTTCGGAGACCTTCCCCGTGCACATTTATATATATAATTTTGTATATCACTCAAATCTCACGTGCAACGGATTCAACATGCACAAGTCCTCCTAGGTTAAAAATATGAAGTTGACTAGATTGGAAGGAAAACACCTCACAAAGCTCAAATATACCTGTGAAGTTGAAATTTCAAGTGAGCTCGTGCATGTGTGAATTGAGGCATATAAAAACATAATCCATTAAGCAACACAAAATCCAACTACTTCATGTAAGCATGGTAAAGAACATTTTAAGAATTGGCAATCTTAATCAAAAGTTCTAGCCACGTGGAAGCGAAAAAAAAAAGGATTCGAATACAAGTATATGCCACATAAAGTGTGTCAAACTAAAATACACACAAAAAAAATTAGTTTTTGAAAATTTTAACCAAACAAACAAAAATATTTACTCAAAAGACAAACAAAAATCATTTGAAGTTTTCATTAAGCCTAAATTACTCCTAAGATAAAATACAAATGATAAATAAAATCGTTTTGTATTTTTCATTTAATACAAACGAAATAAATATAATACAAAAGATAAACACAAATCATAATTCTATCATGTGATAAATCATGAAGTATAAACTAGAACAATGGTAAAGATGCATACTTGTAGCATGATAATATATCATGAAGCACAAATGCTAAAGTATGCAAATAACTAACACATTCAACTTTTAGATTTGGCAAGGGAGGTGTCGTGTGATAGTAAATGAGAATAAAAAATCCTATCTTGTAAAGCTACCAAGCCGGATCTCCTAACCCAAACTAATGAAGAATGACGATCTTGGGATATAAGAATCTTGGCTACCTCGGTTGCCTTACGTATGTATTTTCTAGGACCTCATTTAAGATCAAAAATAAAATTTCCTAAGATGACCATTTTTACCACAATGTGAGCATCTAAAGACACGGCAAAAAGACTTACCTAAGGAATGATCTATAACATTGTTCCTAGATGATTCTCTTAAAACATTTATTTGGGCTTTATGAGTGGATTCATTACAAGTATCTAAGACTAAACCACACGTGTCATTTTTAATTTGGACCGTTCCTAATATTTTATCTAATTTCTCTGAACGACACTCCAAATAAAATTTGACTTTACTAGAGTCTTTTAATTTATTTTCTAATTCTAAGATGAAAGACTCTAATAAAATATTGCGCTCTTCAAACGCGTGAAGCTCCTTTTTCAAGGATTTTATTAAACCTCTAAGTCTATCTCTATCGCCTTCTACATACTCAAACTTCTCATGAAGAGCTCGATCTCGTGTCCTAAGGTCATCAACTAATGGAGTCTCATTGACAACCTTGTCACACTCCTTTAAACTCGCTTCTAACTTCAAATTTTCTCTTTTTAATTTAATAGATTCTTCATATAATTCTTGAAATGCAAATTGAGGTTCACTCACATTAACCTCTTCTTCATTTTCACTCTCTCTTTCTTCTCCACTATCACTACCATCATCTTTTATATATTCACAAATAAAGGCCTTGGAAGTGTCATGTATTTCTATATCTTCATGGGAAGATTCATTATCGGTGCTCACATGACTAGCCATGAACGCGACAAAGTTGCGCTCAATGGGGGAAATGGTTCCCTCTTCTTTATCACTATTACTAAAGGTAACATTATATGAAATTGGTTGTTTACCATCTTTCCTTAGTTTAGTGGGGCATTCAAAAGCCCTATGGTCATAACCCTCACAACCGTAATACCTATTAGACTCATCCGTATTTAAATTTTCATTAAAAGTTTTAGGGATCTTTTCGGTTTTGTCATGCTTAGAATTTTCAAATGTCTTAAAATCATTTTTAAACTTATCTTTATTAAATTTAAGAAATTTATTAAACTTCCTAGCAAACACTGTCATGTCGACCACAACTAGTTTTTCCTCCTTTCGGGCTTTTAAAGAAATGCCCTTATCGATTTTCTTTTCATTTTTGGTGGGGAACATATCTAGTTCATAAGTTTGTAAGTCACCTACTAGTTCCTCAAGTTTGGTAGAGTTTAAGGTGGGTAAAGAATTTAACACGGTCACCTTAGGGATAAATCTATCGGGTAGGGACCTAAGAATTTTCTTTACAACTCAGTCGTCAGGTATTTTCTCTCCTAAATTAAATGAAGAATTTACTATATCAAAGTGTCTAGCATAAAACTCATCGAATCTTTCTTTTTCATACATTTTGATGGTTTAAAATTGAGTGGTGAGGTTTTGGACTTCAAAAGCTTTAATAACACTTGTTAACTCGTGAATGAGTTGTAAAATATACCAAGCTTCTTTAGCGGTTTCACACGTCAGAATTCATCCGGTGTGACCGCGCTAAACAAAGCATTTAAACCTCCGGAATTAAAATTTGCAAGTTTAAATTCATTCTCACTCCATCTATCTACGGGTTTCGAAACATGTTCATTGTCTATCAAATGTTTAGGTGGAGACCACCCGTTAATAACTGACAACCAAACCCTCTCGCCGATAGATTTTAGTGCCAATTTCATACGTGCTTTCCAATACGCGTAATTAGAACCATCGAAAATAGGAAATTTAAAAAATAGGGAAAATTACTTTTTTTAATCAAAAATATATAAAAGGACATTAACGAAATAAATTAGCGCTACGGCTCTGATACCACTTGTTGGAAACGTAGACCCCCAATTTTAAAATCTTTCACTTTAATTTCCTTTTAAATGCGGAATAAAAATGGTTCAACACAACAATTTAATTTTCCAAATCTTATTTGATTTTCTTTTCTTAAAAAGATGAAAAAATAAATTAAACCCAAATTTTAAGTTCTAAAAGTAACTTTAAAAATAAAACCTAAATTAGTGAATTATGGTGAACACACACACATAATTCACACAAACCAATATTAGAAATTTCTCACAAACAAAACTAACACATGAAGTTAACTATGAGAAATTTACTTTTAGCCCAAAATTAATTTAACACAAGTCCTAAAATTTGCCTACACAATACTTTAGTAAATATAAATTACTGACTTGAATTAAATCAACTTAAGTTCCACCCAAAATTATTTTAGCACCAAATTGAACTACAGAAGTGAATTAAATAAAATTTTATCTTTTAATCCTAATCATGCATTCTAGGTGATTTGCAAGATAAAATAAATTCACAGCCACTACACCGCGATGTGATAAGCACCCAAAAGCGTATATTTTAATATTCCGAATAGATGTACTTTAGTTGCTAATTCTCGACAATTTGGGTCTTATGCACTTATTTGTATATTTTGTAGGTCGAATGCACGTTTCGGTGTTCAAATGCATATTTCAAGGCAATTGTGCGAATTATGGAGCTAATTGCCCTTGTGCCGTATCGTAGCCTACCTAAACCAAGCCTAAGCCTACTCCGAACCCCGTGTAGGTTTAGGTTGTGCCCTTTTATATTTTTTTTTAGATTTTTAGTTGAGTCGTTTTATTTTTAGGTTTTATTTTAGATTTATTTAGGTTTATTTTCTATTTCTATATTTTATTTTTATAAAAATATTTTATTTTTATTCTATTAGATTTTAGTTTTATTAGTATTAGTTTTTAGGAGTTTATTTTTATTTTATTAGATTTTATATTTTTTAGGACTTTAGTCTTCATTTATATTTTAAGTTTTTATTTCTTATGTTTTATTTTAGTTTTTATATAGCTTAGGATTTTATTTTTTAAGTTTTAATATTTTTTATTTTGTTTAGTTTGTTTTATTTTTAGTTAGATTTTATTTTTTTTCAATTTTATTAATTTTATGTTTTTAGTTTTACTTATTTAGGATCACAAATTAACACACACACACACACACCACTTATCCTACACCTCCCATAAACTACACTACACACAACACAAACCCTCACCCTCATACTACCACCCTACACCCTCAAACACCCAAACCCCTCACCTCCATCTTCTTCCTTTCACCCAACCACTTTCTCTCTCCTCTCTCCAACCTCCATAATCAAAAACCTCATAAATCCATTAACACACCAACTTCTCTCTCTTCACTCACCCAACCCACATTAACCCACAACCTACCTCCGATCATATCACCATCCCCGGCGCTCAAACTCTGGTGTCCCACTACCCCGGCGAGACCCACCTGCTGATCCGCGACCTCTGGTCAGCCCTCCTCCAACCCGAGTCCGAAACCGGACCTGCTAGTCCCCGACCCATCAACCTCCATACCCCACCTTATGACCAACCCGGAATCACGACCCAATGCTCCGGCCAGTAAAACCGAACCCTCAACCTTTACCCAAACACGTACACCTCCATCTCAATCCAAACCTGCCACCTTCACACACACCCATACCCATTTCCCATTTTCAAACCAAAAACCCATTTCTCCCAAAATCGTGTTCTTTCACCAGCCAAAATGCCAAAACAAGCCAAACCCCAACAATACCCACATATGCTTAAACCCACTTAAAACCATTTTACCTAAATACCCTCAAATCCCTTCTTAATCCCAATGCCCAAAATACCCCTCAAACCAAATCTGATTTTATCCTCACCACCACACTTTCCACATGACCTCACCTCTTACGCATGCACATATGTGCATAATTCCCTAGATACCCTCACTTAAACACCTTCCATATCCCATACACCTTTGTCCTCCCATTTTTACCCCCATGCTCCATGCCTACTATTTAAAGGATGGAAGACCCCATTTGAGAGAGGATATCATGAAATAGAGAAGAGAATTCTAGAGAGAGTTAGAGATAGTTTAGTGTAGAAAATAAATTAGGATAAACACCATTTTATAAATAGTTTTAGTTTTATTTTTTTTAGAAATTTGTGAGGAGAAATTTTGTATGAGATTTAATTGAGTGATTATTTAATTGCAAATCACTTGGATGCTTAATTGGAGGGATGTAAATTTCAAATTGGAGGATTGGAGTCAATTAAATTCAAGAGATTGGTTTGATTGTTCTTCTCTTTTCTCTTTTATATTAAATGCCTATTGATTATTTGATTATCATGCTTTATATTATGTTAGGCTAAATCCCCTTTCTAGGGGTGGGGGGAACCCTTATTTGATGTTATTTTAATTTAATTAGTTTGATTACTTGAAAATTCCCTTTTAATGTTAATTTTGATCCCTCGCCCTTAAATTTACGCCTTGAGAGAGGGTAAATGATTTTCGAGAGAAAAACAAAATTCTAGTTATAATACTCATTTTAGATTCGAACTAGAGATAGGGGTTTCTTAAGTGGGGTATTATTACTTGAATTTCAACTCTAAATTTATTTTCTAAGATTTACATGATTTTTAATTGATCGATCTTAGCGGGTGATTAATTAAAAGGTGTGTAGATCTATTTTCTAGAGTTGTGGGGTGTTAAACTTAATATTCTAAAAGGTTGCTATTAAAATTACATTTGCAACGAGAGTTGATTTGTAATTTTGATATTAATTTGGGAGAATTTGATTAATTAAATTAATTAGTTAGAATAGCTAAAATTTGTGGTGTAATCCCACTCCTTGATTGTTCTCACATTTATTTACCTCACTTTATCTCTTATTTTAGTGTTAGACTTTGTTTTTCACTTTTATTCACTTTCTAGTTAGTTGTTTTCATCTCACATTTTAGTTTAGTGTTATCTCACCTCACCTCACCCAATTGTTTTAATATTTGAAAAGGCTAAAAAAAATAGAAAATGCAAAAGCCCAAAAACAAAATAAAAAGTGAATTACAATTGAATTTGTCTCTAGCTTACACCCTTGATGTGGATTGATACCCTTACTTACCTCTACACTTGAGATTGTTATATTTTGTAGGTAATTTGAGGATTTTGATTAGAGGATCTTTTCAAGCAACGACCTTCTAACGAAGTTCCAGTGGCCAAAAGGGAAAAAGTTATTGGCAAACTCGTTCGAATGAAATTCTCGTTCGAACGACAATTTCAAACGAAATGCCAGAATGGTTAAATTACATTTTAATTCCAAAAACCTTTTATTCAAAGTTCTAAAGTAACCTTCTGAAAATAAAATTCATTTTAAAATAAACTTACACCCCTTAAAAAATGTTCCAAGCTCCTATATATATATATATATATATGTAATGCATTCATACCTTAGGAGAGATTGAAACTAAGATGATGACGTGAAACGAGGCACATGTAAACCAAAAATGATGTTCTCTTGATAACTAGGACGCAATGTCTTCAACTTTAACATGTCATAAGCTTGATGGATGATAAAGAACTCTATCCTATGACTCAAACGTTTTTGTCCGGAATCGAGCCAACACTACATTAAGACTCAATCGGAGACTTATGTCTTTACAATATTGATTTCGTTTAAGATTTTAATAACTCGGTAATCTTTTGTTGCATTGTATATACTTACACCGAGTAATATTTGTACCTTTTTGTCATTTGTGATAGTATACACTATTCTTTCCCCTTTGAAAACGCTGAATTCGTCAGTAATCTCTCTATTCTTTCATTGATCGTTCATTAATTGAGTTTATATCTTGAAATGTTTTACTTGAGCATGATTTTCATATATTGTTTTGACTCGAGAATTGAGTAAACTTTATGAAATGATCATAGGCAATCTTTGTTATATTACCCATATTAGCCTTAACCTCACCTTAAATGTTTCCCCTACTCAACCCCTTTGAGCCTAAATATTAGCCTTTCATTTCATTACCCAAAACCCCATAACCAACTCCACGTTGGAGTTATAAACCATACATATTACTTTCCATACCTTTTTTGGAATCATACTTGGGATTGAATGATGATATTGCCTCGTGGTTACAATTAAGCATGTGAGAGTAAAAAAAGTGAAGAAAATAATGTAGTAGAAAAGAAAATAAAAAGTGAAAAAGCAAAAAAAAAAAAAAACATGAGAAAAAGAAGAAAAGAATAGAAAGAGGACGCTGTATATATTTTGTATAGTGTTCAATAATCCTTGTTACTCTCCTATTTCATACTTAATGCTTGTTATGGAACTTGTTTTCCATTTTTGTTATTGCCCACACTCTTCCCATTATTCTAAGTTTTCATCCCCGAACACTTTGAACACGTACATACATATCCTTCATTTCTTACCCTAGCCTAGCCTATATTATAACCCTATCCAAGTCCTATGTGATCTTTGTAATACCCCGTAATTTTATGCTATATTAATTTGGAGATTTATTAATATTAATGTGAATTAATTATTTAATAAAAATACGAAAATTAATTATGTTATAATTATTAACGTGATGAGAGTTAGTAATTAAGGGAAAATTTGCTGAATATTACTAATGATCAAAGTAATATATAATAGTGGCCATATTAAATGTCACGAGTGAATAAAATGACAATTTTAGAAATTTGAGTCGGGACGCACCCGTGTCGCGTCGGGACTAAATATTGATCAATAAAAGTAAATATTTTATAAGTTGTTCGTATGGTCGCGAGACGGGGAACGTAACCACACCAAATTCAACACCAAACCAGATTTCTGAAAAATCCCAGGCAAGTGTTTATCTTGCTTATTTCGTTGATGCATCATTCATATTAGTTTAGGAGTTATTAGGATGAGATTTATCGAAGAAAAACCCAATTTGAGATGGGAAATTTTCATGTAGTGATGATTTAAATGATATTCTGGAAACCCTTTGTCATGTAAAGGATTAAGAAAAGAGTTCTAATCCGATACAAACACTAAAAAAAAATATTCCGGACGATCGGACCGTTGGAATTGGATGAAATTTTACAGAGAATTAGCTGAAGACGAGAGGAAGCTACAGAAAAAAATTCAGCTCGATCGGACCGTTCAATATTTTTTAATATTTTTTTGCTAGACAGTTTTATGTTTTGAGGACTCTTAGAGATAATAAAAATTCAATTAAAACTCCATTTTAATTCCGATTACGAAACCGTTTGAAATTCTCATCTTTGAAAATAAAATTCAAAATCCTTTAATGTAAGGCGAAATCTATATTTTTGGGATATTTTGCATAAGGGATAATGTAAGTATATATTAAAGGGGAGAGACACGTAAGAGAGAGTTACGTTGGAACATAAATGGATATCTACTGAATTGTACATTTGGAAGAATAGAGTCCATGAGGGTTACGTAGTAAGTTGGAAAAACCCTTCGAATTAAAGTTAGAAACGAATCATTATACTTGATAAATAATAATGGGAAAATAAGGATAAATGTTGTGAATGTGGGTTATTGGATAAACCTAAATTGATATAATAAAAGTGGTATATTTATATGATTGTGTATGCATATATTATATACTTGTGAAAATCATGCCCGCGCTACTTGCTATCCCTGAGGTTTCCGCGCTGGGGCGATCTTATCTCGTGTGCCTTATGGGGGATATTGGCTCGTACCCTAGAAGATAGAAATCCTAGGTACAGGTTATCGAATCGGTAGTCACGGTCCTAAGAGACGTGAGGGTATGTACTGACCTCTTGGACTTGGAAACTATGCTCCGCCTCAATATTGTTTGTGTATGTATTTATACAGTTCGAGAGTGATTCCAAACTTGTATTCCCTTTAGTACGATTGATACGGGGATTGGATAGTAGAGTATCCCCGCACCATAAAATTTTATGTGGGGTGCTGTTAGAATATATATATTATATGAGTATTTAATATATATATGAACTTCTAAAATATGGGAAACTGCCTACTGTGTTATGGTAAGTAAGACTCAAATTGAAAATACTTGTTTTGAAAAGTATAATATGATATTGAAAAAACTTTATGAATCAATAAAGTTAAAATGAGCGTTTTGTACTAAATGAAATTATCATTTTTAAACCATGATGTTGTTAAATCTTAAATTTTGAGAGTCACCTAAGATAAGTTAAATCCTTGGGGAAGGATAGTGTGATATATGATGAGATAAACCATTGGAAAGGTTAGTGCGATAGGAGTGCACATTAGAAGAGAGGCAAGAATTTCTCAAGAGAGTGTCGCACTAATATGTTGTTGCATTGGCCTGTATCAATTTAAATACTTGTTAAACGAATTTTTAAATCATATACACTATCGGGCTCTGACCCGTTTCTATTCCTCTTTCTCTCTTGTATATATATGTATATATTACAGGTGCCCAGCCACAGGGGCGTCTTGTTTAGGATCCCTTGGAAGGAACGTGCTGCAGCTTATGTGGGAGTTGCAGGCCACTTTCTTAGACGATTTCATTTACTTGATTCCACTTCTATCATTCTCCTTATTGGGCATGTGTCGCCCTTTCCACTATTTATCTGTTTTATTGGGACATTTGTATTTCAGTTATTTCTAGTACTGTTACTTTGGGATTTATTCAGCATGTATGTTTTACTTTAAGTTTTAAATGCTGGGATTGGGTTGTTAAATGTTAAATTATTGGATTGATTGTTTAATAAAATAAATAAATAAAATTATAAATTAATGTTTAAAAAATCGTTTTGACACTTAGCTAAATTAAATAGGGTGTTAAATTTGGAAAAGTTATTTTTACGACAGTGATGCTAAGAATGAACCAACTGTTCACCTTGATTTTAATTTAATAAAGGAGTGATCGCCCGGTATTTAATTAGGCGGGGTGTCACAGGTGGTATCAGAGCATCAGGTTCTAGTGTCCATAGGATCTGTACGGCTTATTTTCGCTTTCAGCTTAACGTTTTTGCTATAGAGCCCTATTTTTACGATTGTTGTATTCCTGCTTTTACGTTTACGTCTCCAGCCATTTGGGATTTGATAATGACTGGAGACTAATAAACTTCTTCACGTTTCAGATGCCTCCGAGACGTGCACCGAAGGATAGGCGTGCCCAGGCCGAGCAGCCAGCAGCTCCGGCACAAGGCTATATGAATGCTAATGAAGTAGCCGCCATTGTTGCTCAAGCGGTGAATGCCGCGCTAGCGATGGTTCAGCAGGCTCCACCCCAGATTCAGGCAGTGGTGCCAGTACCAGCACAGCTTCCATCTGCATGGGAGAGGGTTAGGGACGCTTTTCAGAAGGCGCATCCCCCTGAGTTCTCTGGTAGCTCAGATATCGTCACAGTCAGCCAATGGAAGAAAGAGATCCAGCGGCATCTTCGTATGTATGAGTGCACTAACGTGCAAAGGCAGTTATTGGCTTCCTTTAAGCTGGTGGGGGTCGCTTTGCAGTGGTGGGAGTCCACTACCACCTTGGAGGAGAGGGACACGGTCCCTATTCAGTCGTTTTGGGAGCGGTTTGACCGCAAGTACTTTCCACCCGCCGTGCAGACTGAGATGAGGTGGAAATTACTGAATTTGAAACAGGAGAACTCTACCGTTGCTGAGTATGAGGAGGAGTTCACGAGACTTCTCACCATAGTGCCAGATGAGGTACCTACCGATAGTAAGAAGATAATGTTGTTTGTGGACGGGTTAGCTTGGAGGATCCGTCAGCATCTTATAGGGAATCTATCTCTGAGTACTTTCACTGATGTACTCAATGCTGCGTTATTACATTGCCAGGATCACCGCTTCCATCTGCAGGGAAGCAGGAGAGCAGGAGAGTCCAGCCAGCAGGGCAGGACCGGGGGTAGTAGTGCTAGTGGGGCACCATCTCATGGACAGACTCGTCAACACGAGCAGAGTTCCCATCAGGGGGACCCTGCTAAGCGATTCCGTTCAGGTGATTCCAGGCAGGGATTTGGGGGTTATTGGCAGGGCCAGCCTAATCAACAGGGCCAACAGCGTGCTAATCAGGGCATCCGGGGCCAGTGGCGGGGAGGTAACGTCCAGCAGGGACGTGGTCAGCAGGGTCAGAGGGGAGGTAACTTCAGAGTCCGGTGTTTTGTATGCGGCAAGCATGGTCATAAGTGCCAGGATTGCCCAGAGGGTAATAGGGCCCCACAGCAGCAGGGTGCCCGTAATGAGCCATAGAGACCACTTTTTCCAGCTGCCCTCCCAGCTCCAGCCCAGGTGCCAGCCCTACCAGCCATTCCAGCAGCTCCAGTGCAGCAGGGGCAGTTACAGTACGGATGTGTCTATAACGTCCACCAGGCAGCAGCTCCACAGGCACCACCCGCGATTGAGGGTATGTTTCCTATCCATGGTACTATGGGTCGGGTTTTGTTTGCTACTGGGGTGACACATTGTTTTCTAGCTACGCATTTTGCGAAGGCCTTAGGGTTGTTAGCCACAGCAGAGAAAACAATAACGTGTGTAGACTCACCACTGGGGTGTGGGTCACTTATCTTCTTTATATGCCGGGGAGTGGGGGTAGAGATTGGTAGTTTGGTATTACCTGCAGACATGTTAGTCTTAGATATGCATGAGCATGATGTTATTATCGTTATAGATTGGCTCGCAGCTTATAGAGCCATGATTGATTGCTTCGGTGGGAGCATTGTTTTTGCCATTCCGGGACAAGAGATGTTTGTAGTGGCGATGCCTCGCCCAGAGGGAGGTTCGACCGCTCATTTGTATTATATAGAGGAGGATACCTCTAAGGAGGTTGTGATTCCTTTAGACTCGATCCCAGTCATTCGTGAGTATTCCGATGTATTCCAGGAGATACCAGGCCTACCCCCCAGTCGAGAGATAGACTTTGTCATAGATTTATTGCCAGATACGAGATCGATAGCACGCGCTCCATACCGTATGGCTCTGGTGGAGATGCGAGAGTTACGAGATCAGATAGAGAAGCGGTTAGGTCAGGGCTTCATTCGCAGGAGTACCTCACCTTGGGGCGCTCCAGTCTTGTTTGTGAAGAAGAGAGATGGTTCACTGAGGTTATGTGTGGACTACCGGGAGTTGAACAAGGTCACGATACGGAATAAGTATCCGTTGCCTCGAATCGATGATCTGTTCGACCAGCTGAGGGGAGCAACTTCCTTTTCGAAAATAAATTTGAGGTCGGGGTACCATCAGCCACGTATTAGAGAGCAGGATGTTTCAAAGACTGCCTTCTTGACGAGATATGGGTCTTATGAGTTCAGAGTGATGCCATTTGGTCTAACAAATGCTCCAGCCGTGTTCATGGACTTAATGAACCGAGTATTCAGAGAGTTATTGGATCAGTTTGTCATCGTCTTCATAGATGACATTTTGATATATTCACACTCCGAGGAGGAGCATGCCGAGCACTTGAGGCAGGTTCTTCAAATTTTACGAGAGCATCAGTTGTATGCTAAGTACGAGAAGTGTGGATTCTGGTTGCGAGAGGTACAGTTCTTGGGGCATGTTGTTTCTGAACAGGGGATAGCAGTTGACCCGAGTAAAGTGTCAGCGGTGAGGGAGTGGGGACAACCCACGACACCGACGGAAGTGCGTAGTTTCTTGGGGTTAGCCGAATACTACAGGAGATTCATTCGGGGATTCTCCAAAATAGCGGGTCCATTGACGAACCTGACTCGCAAAGGGGTACCATGTGTTTGGGATGATGCTTGTCAATTGGCTTTCGACGAGCTAAAAGACAAGCTTACTTCAGCACCAGTCCTTGCTTTACCGAAGCTGGGTGTGGAGTACCTGGTTTACACCGATGCCTCTTTACGGGGACTTGGGGGAGTACTTCAGCAGGAAGAGAAGGCTATAGCTTTTGCCTCCCGCAAGCTTAAGCTGCATGAGAAGAATTACCCCACCCACGACCTGGAGTTAACAGCGGTCATTTTTGCACTGTGGATATGGAGACACTATTTATTGGGGGAGAAGTTCCGTTTGTTCACAAACCAGAAGTCACTGCAGTATTTGTTCACTCAGCGAGAGCTGAATATGCATCAGCGCAGATGGTTAGAGTCTGTGAAGGACTATCAGTTCGACATACAATATCATCCGGGGAAAGCCAACGTAATTGCTTATGCGTTGAGCCATAGACCGGTAAATGAGGTAGAGGACGTCTGGAAAGTGAAGTGGAAGGAGTTGGGTCACCAGGATGCAGTAGCCCGTTCCTTCATATCTGTTATGACAGTCACACTCGAGATTGTTACGAGGGTAATACAGGACCAAACCACAGACCCGTTTTGCCAGGAACAGATTGTACGACTTTTAGCCGAGGGTGCTGAGTCCTATTATGTTAGTTTTGATGGGGGTTTAAGGTTTAATGGGAGGTTAGTGGTTCCAGAAGGGGCAGAATTGCGTCATGCAGTGATGACCCAATCTCACGGGTTCCGATTTGTGGTACATCCTGGAGGAGATAAGATGTACCAGGATATGAGGAGGCAATACTGGTGGAGTGGGATGTAGAAGGACATTGTTGAGTTCGTTTCCAAGTGTTCTACCTACCAGCTGGTGAAGGTGGACCATCAGAAACCGTTAGGATTGCTTCAGCCATTGGTAGTACCCGCGTGGAAGTGGGAGAGTATTTCCATGGATTTTATTACAGGGTTGCCTACATCACAACGGGTCCACGACTCTATCTGGGTGATTGTAGACCGTTTAACCAAGGTGGATCATTTTCTGCCGGTGTGGACAGATTATACCACAGGTCAGTGTGCTCAGTTGTTCATTATTGAGATTGTCATATTACATGGGGTGCCCCTGAATATTGTTTCAGATAGAGACAAGATTTTCGTATCACGTTTTTGGGAAAGCTTTCAGGAGGCTATGGGTACTGAGTTGAGGTTGAGTTCAGCTTATCACCCACAGACAGATGGACAGACAGAGCGTACTAATCAGATGTTAGAGGATATGCTACGCATGTGTGTTCTTGATTTTGGAGGAGGTTGGGAGCCACATCTTCCACTGGTAGAGTTTGCTTATAATAACTCTTATCAGTTTACGATTGGTATGGCTCCATTTAAGGCTTTGTATGGCCGGCCTTGTCGTTCTTTAACTTGTTGGCTCGAGGTGGGGGATAACAAGTTGCTAGGACCAGAGGTGATTCAGGAAACCTTCGCGAGGATTGAGATGATCAGGAGTCGCATTCGAGTAGCCCAGGAAAGGCAGAAGAGCTACGCCGATGCGAAACGGTTCTTTCGAGAGTTTAATGTGGGGGACCAAGTGTTACTGCGTGTATCTCCTATGAAGGGAGTGATGAGGTTCGGGAAGAAAGGGAAATTGGACCCGAGGTACGTGAGACCATTTCCCATTATCGAGAGGATTGGGCCGGTAGCATACAGATTGGGACTACCAGAGCATTTACATCGCATTCACGATGTATTCCACATCTCGTCGTTGAGACGGTATCTTCGGGATGATATGGCCCATACTCACATCGCGATAGATGAGATAGACATGCAGCTTGACAGCTCTTACGAGGAGAGACCGGTGGGTATCTTAGACTATAGTGAGAGGAGATTGAGGTCGAAGATAGTTCCACTTGTACGGGTCCAGTGGGAGCATCATAATGTGGAGGAATCCACTTGGGAGCGCGAGGCCGATATGCGCGAGAGATATCCAGATTTGTTCTTACCAGGTATGCCTTATTTTCCGAATTTCGGGACGAAATTCCGTTATTAGGGGGGAAGTATGTAATACCCCGTATTTTTATGCTATATTAATTTGGGGATTTATTAATATTAATGTGAATTAATTATTTAATAAAAATTCGGAAATTAATTATGTTATAATTATTAACGTGATGAGAGTTAGTAATTATGGGAAAATTTATTGAATATTACTAATGAGCAAAGTAATATATAATAGTGGCCATATTAAATGTCACGAGTGAATAAAATGACAATTTTAGAAATTTGAGTCGGGACGCGCCCGTGTCGTGTCGGAACTAAATATTGATAAATAAAAGTAAATATTTTATAAGTTGTTCGTATGGTCGTTTTGAGTGCGCCAACGCGTCCGGAAGGGTCGAGATAGTCAGAAAAGTATACCCGGGAGTTTGATTTGGGTCTCGGGGTGTTTTTAGGCCTAATCAGTACCCCGGGAGGGCATTTTAGTCATTTTGTATTTTTGGGTAATTAAACCCTCGAAAATTAAAGGGGTTATATCAGATGTTTAGGTTATCTCCTAGGGTTAGATAACTCAAAACACTAGAACGGCCATTGGAGAGGAGAGGAGAGAGCTCTCAAGGCATTCCAAGGCTCAAAACTCACCCATTTGCACCGCCGCCACCGCCAACGCGTAGATCGCGAGACGGGGAACGTAACCACACCAAATTCAACACCAAACCAGATTTCTGAAAAATCCCAGGCAAGTGTTTATCTTGCTTATTTCGTTGATGCATCATCCATATTAGTTTAGGAGTTATTAGGATGAGATTTATGGAAGAAAAACCCAATTTGAGATGGGAAATTTTTATGTAGTGATGATTTATATGATATTCTGGAAACCCTTTGTCATGTAAAGGATTAAGAGTTTGATTAAGAAAAGAGTTTTAATCCGTTACAAACACTAAAAAAAATATTCCGGATGATCGGACCGTTGGAATTGGATGAAATTTTACAGAGAATTAGCTGAAGACGAGAGGAAGCTACAGAAAAAAATTCAGCTCGATCGGACCGTTCAATGTTTTTTAATATTTTTTTGCTAGACAGTTTTATGTTTTGAGGACTCTTAGAGATAATAAAAATTCAATTAAAACTCCATTTTAATTCCGATTTCGAAACCGTTTGAAATTCTCATCTTTGAAAATAAAATTCAAAATCCTTTAATGTAAGGCGAAATCTATATTTTTGGGATATTTTGCATAAGGGATAATGTAAGTATATATTAAAGGGGAGAGACACGTAGGAGAGAGTTACGTTGGAACATAAATGGATATCTACTAAATTGTACATTTGGAAGAATAGAGTCCATGAGGGTTACGTAGTAAGTTGGAAAAACCCTTCGAATTAAAGTTAGAAACGAACCATTATACTTGATAAATAATAATGGGAAAATAAGGATAAATGTTGTGAATGTGGGTTATTGGATAAACCTAAATTGATATAATAAAAGTGGTATATTTATATGATTGTGTATGCATATATTATATACTTGTGAAAATCATGCCCGCGCTACTTGTTATCCCTGATGTTTCCACGCTGGGACGATCTTATCTCGTGTGCCTTATGGGGGATATTGACTCGTACCCTAGAAGATAGAAATCCTAGGTACAGGCTATCGAATCGGTAGTCACGGTCCTAAGAGACGTGAGGGTATGTACTGACCTCTTGGACTTGGAAACTATGCTTCGCCTCAATATTGTTTGTGTATGTATTTATACAGTTCGAGAGTGATTCCGAACTTGTATTCCCTTTAGTACGATTGATACGGGGATTGCATAGCAGAGTATGCCCGCACCATAAAATTTTATGTGGGGTTCCGTTAGAATATATATATTATACGAGTATTTAATATATATATATGAACTTCTGAAATATGGGAAACTGCCTACTGTGTTATGGTAAGTAAGACATGTGTAATGACTCAAATTGGAAATACTTGTTTTGAAAAGTATAATATGATATTGAAAAAACTTTATGAATCAATAAAGTTAAAATGAGCGTTTTGTACTAAATGAAATTATCCTTTTTAAACCATGATGTTGTTAAATCTTAAATTTTGAGAGTCACCTAAGATAAGTTAAATCCTTGGGGAAGGATAGTGTGATATATGATGAGATAAACCATTGAAAAGGTTAGTGCGATAGGAGTGCACATTAGAAGAGAGGCAAGAATTTCTCAAGAGAGTGTCGCACTAATATGTTGTTGCATTGGCCTGTATCAATTTAAATACTTGCTAAACGAATTTTTAAATCATATACACTATCGGGCTCTGACCCGTTTCTATTCCTCTTTCTCTCTTGTATATATATGTATATATTACAGGTGCCCAGCCACAGGGGCATCTTGTTTAGGATCCCTCGGAAGGAACGTGTTGCAGCTTAGGTGGGAGTTGCAGGCCACTTTCTTAGACGATTTCATTTTCTTGATTCCACTTCTATCATTCTCCTTATTGGGCATGTGTCGCCCTTTCCACTATTTATCTGTTTTATTGGGACATTTGTATTTTAGTTATTTCTAGTACAGTTACTTTGAGATTTATTCAGCATGTATGTTTTACTTTAAGTTTTAAATGTTGGGATTGGGTTGTTAAATGTTAAATTATTGGATTGATTGTTTAATAAAATAAATAAATAAAATTAGAAAGTAATGTTTAAAAAATGGTTTTGACACTTAGCTAAATTAAATAGGGTGTTAAATTTGGAAAAGTTATTTTTACGACAGTGATGCTAAGAATGAACCAACTGTTCACCTTGATTTTAATTTAATAAAGGAGTGATCGCCCGGTATTTAATTAGGCGGGGTGTCACAATCTTATGGTGAATTTAATTTAAAAGTTTAAATCGCTTTGATAATCTATGAAAATACATTTCGTCTCCTTTAATGAGCGGTATGTTTCATTGAGATTACAAATTTTTATTTCCTATATAGCATTGTTCATTTGTGACATGTGTGCAGCCTTTTTTCCATTCACATTTACTCTTGATGCCCGCATGTTCCGTGTGTTACTCTCTTTTTCGAGTGAATTCATTTGATGAGTGCAATGCCCGTGAGGAATGAATATATGCACGCTTTTATGTTTATCCGGTTTATTTATGTTTTTTTCCAAATCATACTATGCACGCTCTCCCCCCCCCCCCCCCCCCCCCACTTTTAAAGTTTCAATTCTATGAGGTGCATTCAACCTGTTAATAACAACGGACTTTTATTTTAATTATTTCATTATGCAAATTACATGTTGAAATCTTGTTCATTGTTATTGAGTTTGCCGCATGTTGGTTTGGGCATATTTTGAGGAAACTATATAATGTTTGTTGGTTTCTTCCCTAAAAACCCTCACGAGACGACACTCGTCCACTGGGATAACCTACGGGTTTAACGGCTTATTGCATAAGCTAAATACAATCGTTCGCCAGTGAAAGTGGCCTTATGCTTTTATACCATTTTTGTACTTACCTCTTGTCTTTGGTTTACTTGTAGTTCTTTTTGTTTTATATTTCATTTCTATGGCCTAGCAATGTGTAAGTTAGGGGGTGTGATACGATGCAAATATTGTGTATTTCACCCATTAACCTATGCCTCATTAGCCCCCTCGGGTATCTTAATCCCTATATTTATGCTCGTTAACCAAACAACCTACGTTTTATATGTTAACATGCTTTGCAGGGGTTAATTGGGCTTTTTTAGGTATTTAGGTACTTAGTATGGAGTTTGGACACATTTCGGAGAATTTTCATATGCACCCGCACGCGCAGGGGCATTTTAGACATTTCGCAGCTTGGGCAACTGGCCCAACATCTTCACGGAAGTTTTAGCCTTCTGAACGAGCTTCGCGTGGGTGCCCAAGGGTTCATATATTGTGTATAATGGAATGGGGTGATAAAAATTGACTTTTTTGGAAACAAGTTAAGAAGGGGGAAATTGGGAGGGATTCAAGGAAGTGGCTTAAGAAGTTAAGAGACAGCTGAAAGCGACGCTGATCAACTGACGATTCTTCCAAAAATCTGGACCAAACTTTTTGAAGTTTATTTTATGTGATGCAGTGTTAGACATTATTTTTTAGGAAAGTAATTCTGACTATTGATAGTTGGAGACAATTTTTTAGGAAGATTAAAGAACATGTATGTATTTATTGTGCAAAACAATACACAAAGGTACAATAAAAGCAATATGACTAAGCATAGTAATCGTACCACATCTGAGACAGATCGAGAGATTCCTTTCAATGGTTCTCAAAATGTATAGAGTTGATAGTTAAAGGTTGTCTATCTGAGCTGCTCTACACTGATTTATGTTTTTCTTTGAAAGAAATTATGTCAGTTTTATCAACCTAGCATTAATGAAAAAAAGTATTATTTACGATAATCTCCAATCATGTATAAAGATTAATTTAACATGGAGTAATCCAATGACATACTCAAACTTGAACTCAAGTGTTCAAAAAATTTCCATCTTCTCCCGAATGCCTCTCAAAAAAATTTGATTTGAGTACGAGAATCTTCTCTTGATCAAATTTAAATGTTAATATAGATATAAACATTGAATAGAAGCATCTCCAACCCTTAAGCTCTGCCTCAAATTTCCATGATAATTAATTTGGGTAAAAGTGTCCTTGGATTTAATATAGGTTTTGTCTAGAGGGTCAAATCCCAATTTTACCGACATTAAAGTTTGATACAAATATTGACTAGGAAGCATAGACACTTTTCTTGAGGTGATGTACCCATTTCGAACATTCCGACGCGCGTATGACACAACTCGGACATGTGTTCGATACTCCACATGGTGTGTCAAACTTATTTGACATTTTAAAGAAGTCGGAAACTCCACAGGCCCAAATGGACGCTAATAATGTCATCGTGTAAAATTAAATATTTTATAGAGTTGCAAGAAAAGTTGAAATAATGAAGCTAGTCACTTGCTCGATATTAACGCTTACTTTTTACTACTGGTTGACTATTATTATGAAATATAACCATGTTAATTTGATAAATTAGTTTGAGGACTAAATTTTCTTTCGAAGAGAGAAATAGATGAAACTATACATTTATAATTAAAAAAATATGTTTATTTATGACTGACTCTCTGTCGTGTAAGTCCTAATTTTTTAAGATTTGTTATGTCGGCGTGTTCATTTCATGTTGGACGCCGACACTGACACCGGCACCCGTATCTGTGCTTCATAGAAATTCAGTTATGCTAAGCATAGATTTTTACATTACACCTATAGGTACAAACGGCAGACTCGTGCACAGGGCACAATCGCCTAATGACACTCCATGAGCACACACGGAAGGAAAATAAGGAAAAATATTACAGAAATATAGATCAACCAGTGCAATGAGGTAATATCCACTAAAGTGTTTGCAGGCGTCACTCCTCCCAACTCCAACCAAGTTCACACTGCCATCTATTGACATCTTCCTACCAAGAGTTTTTAAGATCAACCCACGCTCATCTGGACTGGGCAGAGGGGCATATAGGTGTTTCCCAAACCTTTCAGGCCATTAAAAAGTTGGATATATCACATCTAGTCTGGAAGTATATGTTAGCAAGATTAGGAACCACCAAAATGAGATATACAGGAGATAATAGTCATTTTGATCAGCACATAATTCTAGAAGTTGCACCTATTCGTGGCACGGATTACATAAACACAGTTTCGCAACTCTGAGCCATCTAACTCTATAAGTAGCTACAAAAAGCAAAAAAACAATCATTTTTAAATATGCATCAAAATAGAAAATTTGGAAATAAAGAATATTAATAGCAAAGATAAGAAAGTTCAAACACATGACTTGTTGACCTGGTTCACAAGCCTCTCAACAACTAATCCCCCTTCACGTTGGCGCCTCATTGTCAAGGCTACGCCTCCAAAAATTAAAACAACCAACAAAAACAATGTTAGCATCCACATATATGAGTGATGCATGGCATTGACATGGAAGTAACACAAAATATATTATTGGCAACTAGCATGAATTACTAAATAAAGTTAGTCTTCAAGGAGAAAAATTAGATATCTCTAACCCTTTACAGATTTGTTCACTCCCTTTAAAAGATCAAACAAATTCAATCAATTTTGCTAATTCTCATTTGTACCCATCCCTCCTCAAATGGAATAAAATGCATCTAGGTGTAAGGAAAACTGGGTTAATCAATATCATAATGGAAGGAGAAACAATTACTAAAGCAACAGGCAATGTCCTCACCCTCAATTGGTCTGCACGCTCTTCTATTACAGAATCTCACACAGCAAAAAGGATACATATATTTGTTGCATCTAAAACTATATTATGTAAAGAATAATCCTCTTTTAAAATTTTATCACTCTTAAATTATTCAAGAAAAGATGCATGTGTGATATAAAAAGATATCCATAAGATGTCACACATCGATCCAATTAGATATAAATTGAGAGATAATCAAGAAAATATAACTCACATTAATATGAGCACTAATAGCAATAGCAAATGTGATACATGTTGAGGGCGATTCTAGGGCATAGGGGGAGTGGTAAACCTAATTCCTTTCTATGTATTCCAAGGGAGATGTGTTCTCGTATGACCAACATAGTACATTGTTTCATACATAATGGAATTTTTTGCCATTAAATAAGCATGAACGCATCTGCTAGAACATTCTCATGTTCTAGTTAACATATTATCCACATTTACACATGTGTCTTAAAGAGGATTTGAGTGGAAATATTTCACGGATTGAATTAGACCACAAAGTTTGATAACTTAACCGTACAAGCTTCTTTAATATATAATGCACTTCCACTTATCGCAAAATAAACAAACAAAAAGACATTGTGAATGCCACGTTATTGTATCCTTTTTCCCCATTCAAACCACCCTTCTTTGGGTGAGGAATTAGCACAATTCCCTTGCTTTAAAAAAATAGAAAAGGAACATATATATATACATACATGTATATATATAATGAAATTCTCCAAGTTATTTTTAATTATTTGAATGTGTCTCAACTATATATATTTAAACAAGTGGCTTATTCTGAAGCACAATGCCTGGACTTTCTACTGTTAGTTTTAAACTTGAATCTCTTCATCTTTGTCATGAAATTCTTATAGTTCTGAACACCAATATTGGAGCATGAAAATGTAAGATAAGAGCAAAAATTTATGAAAAGAGGCATAAACACATCACATGGGATCAAAGAAAGTTGTGGAAACAACCCAAGTAGTCATGTGACCCACGGGTTTGAGATTTGATCAAAATTTGGAAATTTTAAGTGTTAAAACTTGAAAATTGGGCTCTGTTGACAAAAATCCAAAATAACAATCAAACATTACGGAAAGAGGAAAACACACCTCATACACGATTAGAGTAACTTGTACGGATAACTCGTGTAGTCATGAGAATCATGGATTTAGATGTCGTTATAAATCTCTAAGTATGAAACTTTAGAGTTGCGGTTGAACATAATGACCCGAAAAGAGGGATGCACACCTCATGAGGGACTAATGTAAGATTATTTTTACGCTGTGCAGGCCATATGAGATTATTATTATTATATTTTTTTAAACTCGGACATGAGTCCATTAAACCTTTATCTTAATGTACTTAATTTTTTATCTTATATATGTTGAATCGGTGGAAGGGATTTATTGGTGGTTTAGTTGTAGCTGTTGTTGTTGTGAAGTTTATTTTAACGTTAAAACAGGTTGAATTTCACGAATATACAAAGGAAATTATGTCGAAATTTTCTGAAATTAGCAAGTGTTCTAAATTGATTTAGTTGAATAGACACGCATTTAAAAATTGGTTTTTGTGGACGAAAAAGTAAAACAACTAATAAACATACCAGAAAGCGAATAGGCACACAATTTCTGCCCAATTGTTTCAAAATTGTTTACAATTATTTGTGTTATATAAAAATATTTTTGACTTAAATTATATAGGACTTGATACTTTGGAAAAATTGGAATTCATATATTGTGTTTTACATTGCACTATATATTTATATATGATATTCAGATAAGTTGATAGTGAATGTAAGCGGGAAGAGGACTTCGACACATTATTGCTTAAACTTATGAAGCGATTATTACTACAGATGAACACTTAATTTTGATAGACAAACTTAATTTGGTTGATGTATGCAATTTGATTTATTGTATTTTTGTTTTATGTGAGACAAAAAATATGTTGGTGGAAGTGTTGTTGTATTTCTTGGCTAAGTGATATAATCTATAATGTAACAATTATATTATTGAATGTGGAATAAATGATTCTATGAATTTTGGTTTGTGTTTAGATTTATTTGCCAACTATGACATTGATATTGGTTATTATTTTTTATTATATGTTTAATTTATGGTCGTTTATATTAAACATTCATGTGATGAAATATCTTATATGACCTTTTTAAATATTTGAAAATTGTTTATCATGACGCTTTTTATACGAAATATGACAGCTTGTAGAGTATATTGAAACTGTTTTTATGACAGATGTGACTGTTTGAAAGAACTTTCATATATGACTGTCAACCTAATACGACGATTTTTATGGGTATCAATCACTGTTCTAAAAAACCCGCCTAGGCTTGAGGCTTGGGAGAAACGCCTCGCCTTAAGATTTTACGCCTTATTCTTGGTAAAACCCTTAAGGCACACTTTTTTTCTAAAACCAAGAATGTTTCAGTGAAACTATATCGCCTTTTAAAGAATTTTTTTACAAATCGGACCATTGTCTCATCCAAAATAATCAAATAGTATTTTAATTTGCAAATATTCAGACATATTTTTATAATATATACAATTTTAGTATTTTAATAGCCTTGTTATGGTTAAAAAATATTAAAATATATTAAGAAGACCTAAACGCCTTTTCACGTTTTTTTACGCCTAAGGCCCGCCTAGGCTTCTAAGGCTTAAGGCTTGGCCTCCACGCCTCGATCACGCCCCGCGTTTCTTAGAACCTTGGTATCAATTATGACACCCAAACTTATGACGGTTTTAACTCGAAAAATAAGCGGCCATATAAGACGTTTTATGACACTAAAAAATTCACAAAAAGGTGTTTTCTGTAGTGATCGTGACATGTTTTTGTGCCAAGTTTTTCTTCATGTTTATCGGGGATCTCGCAGGTATAAATGCGTTTTGAATATAGTCCTAGGATATTTTTAAGTGTGTTTATTTTTTAAAATAATCGTTTGGAACTGTTTTAAAAAAATTTGAAGAAATTTTTTTTATTGTAGTCTCATTAGAACGAAATTAGTGTTGTTAGAACGATATTGGAATCTCGTTGAAATGACCATCTAACTAACATCAAATGAGGGAGTCTCTGTCGAGCAGTGCACATCTTATTAGAAGCTCATTAGAAGGATAAAGATGATGAACTGGATTTTCATTATAACGAAAAGTTGATCTCATTCGAACGACCTTACTGTTTTCATTCGAATGAGTTTGCCTCCTCAAAATTCGTGTTTTACTATTTATAGGCATCTTGGACTCAAATATTTTAAGAATTATTGGCAAAAAACATTTTCTAATATGTTTACTAAAGTTTCAAAACCCTATTTTCACCCATTACATTTAAAGATCCAAGATTAGTATTTCTTATTCTTGTAGATCTTAAGTTTGGGAACCAAGGTTTAATTATCTGCATCTGAAGAGAACACGTTTTGTGCTTTGGATTCCGTACTTGATATTTACACGCAGTGGACTCCGTGTTTGTGGTATGGTGGTGAAGAAGGGGTGGATTATGTCTTCCAAACCATAGATAGTTATTGAGCTTCAGCGATGGATACAAAGATATGCCTGGACTCGTGCGTTATGTCAGTTTACGTGGGTGGACTCTTGTATTGCACTATGGAGGAGCGGTCAAAGATTGAAGAGCATCAAGGCTTATGGGGATCGAGTCATTGAGTAAGTCTACTATCAACTTTTGTAATTTCATATCATAGTAAACTATTTGGCTAGGCCGTCCGAGGTTTTTACCTTTGTGGTTTTCCTCATACATTGGTATGTTTTGTTTGGATTTAATTATTATATCTGCTTATCACCTAAGTGTATGTTTTAAGTTAAAAATATAAAATTGGATAAATCGAGTTTTTCATAACAAAGGTTTAAAATTGGTGCAAAGTTTTTACACCATTAATTTGTTTAAAGTTTTAATCTTTAAAAGTTTGAAAAACACAAAAATATTTTTTGTTTGTTTGGACTATCCTTGCCTACTAGAATGCATTTAGCTTTCTCAGAGCGGCTATCAATAGTATGAGTATAGGTAAAGGATCAGAGCCCAAAGGAGCGACATTTTAGCGGTTATCGTTGTTTTATATGTAAGTAGTGTCTAAGTCCTTCTAAGACCTACAAACATTATTCAATACTAGAGTACTTGCGTAGGTTAGGGCGATAGTGGTTTTCCCGTGAGGGTTTCTACTATAAAATCCTTGTGTGCTATTATGATTGATTAATTTATTTGCTTCTGCTGATAATTACTTGTAAGCAAATTTGACTGAGTTAAATTTATTTGGAAACTAAGATTGGTTAAAATAAATAGGATTTAATTTGTTTTGATACTATAATTAGTTAATTGAGCATGGACTCTTAGACATAGGCCTATTTCGTATATTATGTGGGTTAAGGTAAGTGGTTTTGAATTAATTAGGTCAGACTTTGGTGCATTAAGGCACTAGGACGATTAAGAGCTAGATGATTACTATTTTATAATTGTTAAGAGTTGGTTGATTACTCTTTAAGAACAGTTAAGTTTAGATTTGGTTGATTACTCTCTTATAATAGTTAAGACATGGTGGATTACTATTTTAGGATGCTTAATAGTTGGTTGATTACCCTTTTAGGATGTTTAAGAGTTAATTGGCTATTTTGATAGGATGGTTTAGAGATCTTATTTATTGCTCAGAAATATATTGATTGGGAAGTTAGTTCGATACCCTTTGTTGAGTTCTCGATATTATAGGTTCAAAAGTGAGGCCAGTGCAATATTTTGAATAAATCGACGGACAAGTTAAAACTAAGTCAGGTTATGTTTTGGTTATGAATAGTACTTTAGAAGGTCTCACACCATTAGATATTGACGAACGACTGGCTTAGGTATAAGTGTATTGGGGGTTCCTTATTTGGATTTCTCATCTCATGCATGGAGATTAACTTGTTTCGGAGTTGGGATACGATGGAGAATTAATGTAATTAGGTTTGAGGTTAGGATATCCTTAGACGTTTTGTGGTGTTGTTATATCCTTTTATTTAATTACGTGTATTATAAACTAATATATGGCAATTCCACTACAATAGAGTGGGATTTGTATGGATGACATAATTTAATTATTAAGGTCTGGATTCTCCACTTAATTAATTTAAAATTGGACGATATAATTTTTAAAATTATAAGGATCCTCCGTTTGGATTCATTTAGGAAGTTCTTTCCAGGGCCTAACCCTCTTGCGTTAAAATATTTCCAAGTCACTGAGAACAAGATATTTAGGATTGAGTTATTTGAGTCATCCTCTCTAGTTTTGATTTAGTCATTCATCCATTATCTACGTAGGTTTCGGGCGTTGCATCTCCTATTTATTTCAATTTATGTCTTTATTTTTGAGAGATTATGTATGGGCCTCGTTGGCGCTAGAATTATCTACTTTTAGTTGAGATTTTCTATGATGGTGGATTTAAGACTTATCATTATTTGTATTAGTGATAATTGATGTATAGTATTTATTTGATTACGGCCATTCCATTTATTTATTCATGTATTCATTCATTCTTTTATGCTTATAATGGTGTCTAAATGTTAGATATGTTAGATATCTATGGAATGTACATAGATTGACTACCCTATGTATGGAAATAAGGGGTGTCATAATTTACAAGATATGGAGTAAAGATTACAGTCTTAAGGATGTAAATGGTTGTATTAGTTATAGTGTCTCTTGTGAAAGGTAGTTGTGATTAAGGGGTTACTTTGAGAAAAATGATTATAGGTTATTGATCGAGGTCCATCAACCGTTAGATCTTTATGAGCAACTAATCTAAAAAGAAGTTTATTAAAGGGTTACTTATTTAGATTTTTAGTTTTTAGCATGGAGTCTAGTGTTGGTTGGAGTTGGGAGATGATGTGACATTATGAAGATGAATTCTAAAATGGACCTTAATATTGCTTGATTGATATAGCTTCCTAGAGATGAGTAGATGTTTGGTGGTTAGTGTTTGATTAAAAGGTCGACTTTGGTAGTCCTACTAACTTGTATATGAGAAAAAAATTACATACGATAAAATGTACCTAATAGTTAGTTCTTATCTTGAGGTTGGGAATCAACATTTGATCGAGACTTCATAATTTATTACTATGTTAATTTCCACTTAGGGGATATTGAGATATTATCTACATGTCATTGCTTATTTATTTGGAGATCAGAATTTTGTGTATATGGAGGATCTCGTCCTTTTAATATAATTTATTATTATTTGCATTGGGTTAAGTAGAATATTCCTCCAGTGGGTTTTAACCCTCTTTCATTGACTAACTTCTGCAGGAGCAGAGGATGTACTTAGTAATGTGATTCTTTAATATGTCGTAGATGAGGAAATAAGTAGTTTAGATATATTTATATTATAGTTTCAAAATGATAGTTAATTTGTTTATTATGTTGTATAGTTGCATTTGAATTAAAGGGTCGTATTTATTTTGTCAGTGGATCGACTTTATCCAAAGGAGAGTTTTAACGATAGTTGAATTCTATTCACTTAGTCATATTTTGTAATATCCCGTATTTTTAAACCGAATTTGACTAATTAATTGGGTTAATTAAGTGAAATGATTATTTTAGTTGGAATTTAAATTAATCAAGAAATAATTTAATTGAATTTGGTGAATTTTTCTTAATTAAAAGAACATTTTAAGCATTTTATTAATATTTGGGTAATTGGGGGTTTTGGTAAAACTTAATCGGCATTGAGTATTTTTGTATTTTCTTGGACTCCAAGTTTAACTTCGTAAAATTGAATCACGAGTGTGATTTTTTATTGACTTATAATTGTAAACAATTGATACTTTTTGTAATTAAATACTAAAAGAATTACAAGAGCGAGATAGAGAGTAGGACCTGCGAGGTTGAGCTACGACTGCGGTGGTACTAGCTGCGATCGCAACCTAGGAGTCATGATCGCGAGCTCTTGTTGACACAACTGCGGCCTACCCGCACGTGTGGGTTTCTCCAGGGTTTGGGTCAGTGGTTTTATATATATATATATATATATATATATATATATATAAATCGATATGAGTTTATTCACTTCGCACCTTAAATATAAAACATCAGCTACAACCCTATATTTTTCAACTCTAAACCTCCAATAAAACAAACTTCAACTTTATTTTGGGTGACATTACCTTCATATTTTGAAGATGGTCGTAAAGAAAAGTTGCATATTTTCTAGAGAGGAACGCAGTGGAAAACTGAAATTTTTAGACTACTTCATCATAAGGCAAGAATATCTCTATTTTCCCCTTAAGTACTATTTGATTTAAATGTTGCCTATATATTAAATATCCATGTTTTCTAAATATTACTAACAACTTAAGATGGAAAAGTGATAACCTAATTATAATTATGTTTTTATGAAATTAAAAAATTGAATCTAATATTTGAAATCCCACATGCTTAGGGTATTATACCTTGTTTTTGTAGGGTAATGCGACAAATCACATGCTAACTAAATATGGAATTCGATAATATGTTTTGATTTATGAAATCATGTGGATGATTATTATTGTGTATAATATGATAACATGTGATAAAAACGGTTAAAATACATGTTTAAACCAATTTACGACCTAATTTGAATTATTTTCACATGAGTTGGAATGGTGAATTTGGATAACTTATTGGGATTTATTGTAAAACTTGTACATCACGTATTTATATTGATATTACGCATATTAAATTGGACGTGTATAAATATGAAAATAAAAGGAATTGGATGTTGGACAAAATAATGTAAATATTGTAGAAATTGTATATGTTAATAAAATGACATCGTTAGGAAGTTTAGGTTACGTACTTTATTTGTACTTTAACACTTGTAATTAGTATGATACTTTTTAGGTATGGGATTATCAAGTAGATATATTAATAGTAGTTGATGCTTTCTAGGTATGGAATTAGGGATTATTCACTTTTATGGTTGGGTATTTCCTAGGTTTGGGACTAAGTAATATGTGTTACATTGTTTTATCCCTGGCACGAGACTAGGGGATGGGTATGGTTTGGGAGTATTTTTTTAGGTGAGGGATTATGGGATACTTATGGTTTGGATGATTTCTAGGTATGGGACTACGGATGGATTTAATTGAGATGCCTAGATTATTTTGAGGTCTAATTGTAAATAATGAAAACGTGATTAGAGAAGATAATTAATACCTAAGACAAAAAAATGGGTATTAAAGATGGATTGCGCTAGCATTATGATACATGCAAGGCCTAGTGTTGACTAGCAATTATGGTGTGTGCGGTACTTGGGAACCTACCTAGAGTAACAGTGTTATGTTGGCGTCATAGTATGTGAAGTGTCTAGTGTGGGATGGATATTATGATTTGTGTTGGAGCTAGGCTAACTCGCTATAGTGATGTGTCTTGTGGGGGGAGAATCACGATTGTGAACTAACAATTTAGATCGATGATTTATAGTGATGCATGTGAATATGATGTGATGAGATGATAGGCTCACCATGGTATGTAAAGGGTCATAGGAAAGGCAAATTGGATATAGTGGTGTTGCTTCGATAATACATTAATATTAAGAAAGATAATTTTAATTGAGTAAGATAATGGAAAGATATTTAATTAATGTTGAAATAAAACATAATTGGCTATATAGGTAGTTGAGTTATCCTACCTTGGATGGGTAGTGGTGTTGGATTTACATTACTCATATCGTTATTTATATTTCTTCGTTATTTAAAATAGTCTATTGTGGTATTCATCTCTTATAATGCTTATGATTGGATTCATGGATTGTATTTGGGAGGAGTAGCTGGTATTCTTGTGGTGGGCCTTGGCCCCTTGTCATTGACTAACCTTTCAGGATATGTTGCTAGGTAACTGCATAGTTTTGGATATTAGAGAACTTGCAGGTGGAGTTTATTTGATTGCATTAGTTTAGTTCATTTCTATTCGTTTTACTAATGAGACAATTGTATTGGATTAAGTGGGACATTCGACACATGAGTTGATTTATGCTTTTTAATTGGAGAGATTTTTTTAATGACATCTATATCATTTGAGTTTTATGTTATTAGATTTTCGCATGGTGATATATCTTTTTGTGGTGAATAGTTTACTTTTATTGTATTATTACAAATTGTATCTTGTGAAAAAACTTTTAAATGTCTCATACTAATAATGGTATTTTAATTTTAAATTGACATATCTTGGTATCACAACCTGATCACCCTCAGTGGAAAAATATACCGGGTGTTACATATTTAGTTTTATATTGTACACATATGTATATTCAAGTTTTTATTTGTTGGCTTATTTGTATGGTTTTAGATTATCCATATTATGTTGCACTCTTATCTTATTCTGCATGATTATAATGTTATTAATTGTTTGTCTCTCATAAATTGGTCCTTTAGGACTAATCACCCTAAATATGGAATTCTTGGGATGTCATAGTTTGTATTAGATCATGGTCTAGAGCCTTAGGTTTTGTATTAGTCCTTTCATTTTTCATTGATCCATGTTTGATACGTTTAGATCTTTTTGTTTGATTTCGTGCTCTTATTTCATGATGACATTTAGATGGATGTGGATTATTTCCACTCGGGGATACTGGTGAACATGAGGATAAGTGGAGCATAGAAAGATCGAGATGAGGAAGACCCATTGGAAAATTAAGAACTAATGAGGATTTAAGAGGTTACACGAGGTTGTTCACAATAATTTATGGTGATAACTAACAAGTTTAAGATTGTTGGAAAATAATCATGTTCTAGAATTTTTTTAGGCGTCGGTCGTGAATATTCCTCAAGTCATGCCGAATTCGAGGTAAGGGAGGATCTAAAGTTTCTGAAAGGGAAACCATTAGAGTTTTAGGGTTATATGAGTGTATGTTTACTATGTAATAATAAGGGAGAAAAAAGGATTCTTCATATGATTGATATCACTAAGGTGCGAAAGGAGTGGATTTCTAAATTTTATTAACATAAAGATGAAATAGTAGGGAGGATTAGTGTGACTAGTTCTAGCTAGAGGTTAATTTAGAGTTAATCTCAATGGAAAACTTTTTTGATGACATTTATTTTTCCTATATGATTCTAATAGCTAAGAAAGGATAAAGTTTCTGACCTTGGGGTAGAGTTACCACGGTTGTAAAAATGAGCTCAAGTTTGAAAAATTATCTGTAATTCCAAACTAGATTTTTGTGGTTGGATTAGGTTCAGTTAATAAGCAAGTATTTTTATTCGTCTTGTTCATGCGCTTTAGTCGTACATAGATAAATGCAGCGCTTGTGACATATAAGGGAAGAGAGGGATATAAAAGCCTTAGAGACTGAAACAATTCAACCAATGGTCATATTTACGAGGGGATATCAACAATATCCATATAAAAGTTGTTGGAATAAGTCAAAGAGGAATACAATGAGGCAACAAGAGGATCCATGAAAGAGGAGTTTTCAAATTGACTTTCAAAGATATTGGTATAGTCTAAGGGTGAATGGGCACATGGATAAGAGATATTTGAGAGTAAATCTAAATTAACATAGGCATGATACATTTATGGCTCATCTTTTTTCTTTTACATTATCGCTGGTATCCTACACGTAAGAGTCAGCATAGCAGTTACATGTCGAAACTAGATATTATAGTTATGGCTAGGGTGTGTTGGCTCTTGAAAACACACAAATCGGACGTCAAAAAGTGTTCATGAGTTCCTAATATTATATACATTGAAATACGAGCCTATGTTATATATACTATATGTATGTATAGTTATTGCGTGGCTATGCGATCTAGAGTATGCCTATTTGTGGGTGTCATGAGTCAAGTGAGTACATATGGAGTGTTATGATAACAAGATGGATAAAGATGTAGTCTTTCTTTACGGGTTATAATGAAACTCGTGATCTTTAATATCTCACGATGTTGTGTATGTGATAATAGAGAATGGAGTCCATATTCAGCAAGGGCATGGTTGAGTTGATAGATTTCTTGTTATTTTTTAGCGACATGGTAGATTATATGTGTTATTAGGATTTGGTGGCATGGGTGGTGCTACCATTTTGATTCAATAATTGTTACTATGATATGTGCTAATGTGGTATACATATTATGTGTTAGTCCATGTATAGAGGGATTCACATATGTATAGTTGCCCAATAGTTGTAGGCCTAGGTGTCATTGGGTTATCGGGTTACACGGTTTGTCGTTAGATTACGTTGGGACATTAGAAGGATAAGGGCTTAATGATTATGTGGAAAAAATTCTTTTTCTAGTAGAGAATATAGTGCTTCATGATTTTAAATGATTTATTTAATTGAAGAGAATAATTTAAATAATTAATTTAATTGGGATGTTTTAAAAAATTAGTTAAATTGGGAAATATAAAATAATTAATTTAGTTGGATAACATAAATTGGATATTTTCATGCTAAATTTTAGGGTAAGATGTGCTATGTTATGTTGTTGGGTTGTAATTTTTGGGTTAGATTTATGGGGAAATATTAAAGCCCAAATGGTGATAAAAAGATGGCCAATTTGGCGTATGAGTTGGGTACCCCATTGGGCAAGTTTGGAATCATTTGGGGTATGATTTGGGGTCCCATTAGGTAGAATTAAAATATGGTTTAATGGGAGTGATGAAATTAGAAAGTTAAATATATAAGGTTAGCTTATCATACACCTCTTAGCATATATGTTTAATATAAGCCTGAACCTAATTTGTGAAGCCAAATAGACGGGGAATCTTAGTAGCAAACTTGGATAAGAAGTTTGGCAGATTGTGGAAGCCAAAGTGGAAGAAACAATAATTGAACAATACCTACCTTAAATTGAAGTTTTGCTCTAACCAATCAAGGAAAGAACTCTTATGTTTCTCCCATTTAATTAGAATTACTTATATTATAATTCATGTAATTTACTTAATAAATAGAGAGAAAATATTATGTCATAAATATCAAATTTTGAGTTTAAATTATATACTATAAAATACTGGGAACTCCAATTTGAAGTCAAAATTCTAGAACTTGGATTCATATCTAAAATATGAAAATTGGTTGGATTGGTTTATAATTTATGTTTTAGATCATTAAACTGCTAACTTTATTAGAACCATTACTTATATTTTAATGCCATATTTATTATATTATTTCATTTATATTAGAGAGAAAAAGTCTTTGTTGATAAAATTGGGGTTTTATGCATTATATGGAATTCACTATATTCAATTTGGTATTTTATTAATTTTTGTGGGATTATTTTTTATTTATATTAGAATAATCATATTTATACTTAGGTTAGTAATTGAGCTATTATGTTGAAAACCGAGTAAAAATTGATGATTTTGGAATCTAAGGTTTTATATTAGGGCTGGTTACTATACCTTTGTGAGAATTTGAGTATATATTCATGCGTTAAGGTTTATATATTATTTTTTGAGGAATTAGATAGGTGATTGGAATGGATTGGGGTTGAAACTCAGGATTTTTAAGTGTATAACAAAAAAAAATGTTTGGTTCAAAGTAGTAGAAGGAAGATAGAATTTTTGTCCTAAAATGCTTGTGTACCAAAGAATGGAGTCTTCTGTGTACTTTAAATTAGGATTTTTCATATACGAAATGAAATATTTGTAAGTTGGTTTTCCAATGCAACACATGGTTCGTTAATAGGACTTTTGTAGACGGTGTTATGACCATATTACCAAACTATATATTCGGTCTATCTACACAACCTAAATTTTGACTTTTGAGTAGATTCATGAACTAATAAATATTTTCTCATGCATTAGTTGACTTGGGATGTACCTAGGACTTTTAGAGTCTTATTTAAGTATACTTTGACCAATATGGAGCCTTTAGGTTTCTTGGGATATTTTTGCAAATTAAATTGTCAATTAGGAATTGTAGGATCCCATATGATGTACCTACTTGTAAGTTTTAAAGAATTTAGGTGGTGTGAACCTACTTATGTTCCTTGAGGTCATGTGAGCCTACTTGTATACTTTAATGTTCCTGAACATACCACATGTGTGTGTAGGCTCGTGTGAAATCTACTAAGTTAGGGATTTAATGAGAACACGTGTGAGATTGTTTACTACACACTATCTTGATGACAATGGTTATTTATAAGCCTATTATCTTATTCCTATGTATTGATTATCGTTGATGTCTCCTGAGTTAGGAGAATAGGACTGCTATCATTTCATATAAATTTTTGTATGCGGTTACCCAAATGTGTGATCACGTAGTGATTTCCTCTCGTTGTGCATTTTAGGACTTTAGGAGTTGAGTTATCCTTTAGTTATTCATGATTAGTAGAAGCACGAGTGATCCTCAGAGGTGTATGGGTAGACCTTTATGAGATATTTTCTTCTGAGTCGTGAGGGGTTCCCTAACATTGATGATTGGTGGGACTTGTGATTGCCTTAAATGTTTTGTTATTAATTTATTAGTGGGCCATATGTGTGTGCTCTATGTGTTATAGTCATGGGTCATGTGTACTCATGTTGTTAATATGCTAGTAAATGCATACTTGTAGTATAAAAAATTGTGTTGTAATTGTGGGTGTTGAAATCAAGGTTAGGAGGAGGTGTGTCAAAGTAATAGACACATATAGAAAGTGGTTCGGACCTCAGTTGAGGATCCTACATCCAGTGTCGAAGGGTGTTTCACTATATATTATATCATAAAATGGTTACTACAACCTAATAGACCTCTTTAGATTTCATCAAGAAGGTCTAAGGTCCATGTGGTCTTTGTTACTAATACAGAGAGCCTCTTGACATCTTGACTTCTCTAAGGATTCCTAAGTCCTAGCTTAAGACTCAATAGGGTGTATAATAAAATAGTTGGATACAATTGTCTCATAACTTTGAGACCAAGGGTTACATGTCCCATGGAATATAAGGACCACATTAGGTTGCCCCAGAGGCCCCTCCTTCCTGTGATGGTTCTTTCAATAATGGGATGACTTTTAGGGTTTCCTCAAACAAAGAACCTTCATTTGGATTAGAATTTCACTTATGATCTTCCTCCTGCTTGGTAGGGAGACATGAATGTAAACCATCGAATTGAATTTTAGGCTCTTAGTGGACTCAGACCTCTTTCCTTTGTTCGCAAGAAGAGGGTCTGAGGTTTTCTTGGAGTAAAGTATATCCATCCTCTATTACTCATATTCATAAGATTATATTTAGTTATTGAGGTCTGAAAAAGAAGATAAACATAAAAATAAGGAAGATGTCGTGATACTAGGAGAGAAATCAAAGTCCACCTAGACAACTCCCTCAACAGTGGGTAGAACCTCCTCAATAGTAGGAGGACGCTCAGTTCCTCCCTTAGCCTTGTACTCTTTGACTTCAGAGGCCTCAGGGATGTCAAAGGTACAAGCAACAATAGCATTTTATTTCCTACGAACGAAGGAAAAGATCTCAACCCCCACAGAGACTCCACAACCATAACTCTGGGATTAGGCCAAAGACCATTCTTAAAAAGTCGGTTAAGGGTGACAAAAGCCTCAAAGGGAAGGGGATCTAGCTTAAGGGCCTTAGCCATACGATATTTCTCCTCTTTGTTGAGCTCAATACACAATGAAAATGAAAAAAATCAGTAAATCCATAATCCAATTTCTCTAAATAAGTTCAAATATAGGTTTAGAGGTAAATGATGACTTACCCATGGTTTAAGGGGTACAACTGATGGTTGGAGAACCAATTTTCTCCACTAGAGGGGGGTCAAGTTCCCTAACAAAGAAGAACCACTCTCTCCACTACTTGGGATGTTGTGCTTGTCCTTAGCGATGACCACAAGAGCCTTAGGGGGGGGATAATTTAGCCCTTTATCCTTGGGTTTACTTTTCTCTTGAACCATATAGAGTTTGAAGAATTGGGATAAAGTGATGTCATGCTTCCCCTCGCTAGACAACAAAAGGCCAAGATCGTAGTCATGGGAGACTTCCATGAGTTCACCACCAGTTGATAAGGGAATAGTCCTATTGCCTTCAGAATTTGCACCACTGGTAGAGGTAGTGGAAACCTGACTCTGTACAATAATAAGCACTCATTGAAGCAGACGCACTTGAAGACAAAGAGAATGCTATTTCTTAAGGCTTTGCATCCTTCAAGGTGATGGAGTCAGGTATTTGATATCTTTCCCGAATATCCACCCGATTCTGGTCAGTAATTTGAGAAAACACTTGGGCTACACTAGAGAAGTTTGGATCATTGAGCCCTAGTTAATTGATTACTAAAGATCTAAAAGGAATAGTCCATGTGGAAGTTGGTTTGAAGGACCGACCTCTTGCACTATATTTGGAGGCAGGGAAATGTGAGGTCTCACAGTAGAGAGGGGTGTGGGGTTTAAAACCTTTGATGGGAAAATGTTTTCGAAAGACATTTTTTATAAAGAAAAATAAATAGAATATTTGTTTGCTCAAAAAGCTCAAGAGAAAGAGAATAATGTTGATAACAATGGCGAGGAGTTCCAACCAGCTTAAGGGAATCCTTTATAGCCTCAAAGAATGTCGCATCAGTATTCTGATCCCCTACACACTCAATGAGAGTTTTTTCATTATGTAATCTCATTATCACTAAAATCTCGGTGGTTAGTTATGCTGCTACCCCTAACTTTTTTAAATGGATAAGTGTTACCCCTTATAATTCTTGTTGAGAGCAACAAGGGGATACTGATGATACTATATCTAATTCTTGGTATTCTAGGGCTTCTCAACCCCTTAAGCTTCAATTACACAAGAGAAGAGGTCCTAAGGTCAAGCTCTGACCTCTTCCATACCACAACCAAGCTCTTAGGACCGTATTTGTATTCAATCATGGACCATAATAGTGTCACAAGCCTCAAAAACCTCATAACTCCAATGAAATACGCAATCGTTCCAATATATCTTTGCAACCAAGCTTAGATATCTAAGCATCAGCATCCCACCATCTCTGACATGCATAATGAACCTCAATCGGAAGAGAAACAACCTCCATAGGTCACATAACCCTTCTTCCAATAAGGTATTGTGTCAAGCTATCGCATGACCACTTAATGAGGAACCAATGATAATTCCAGACCTCCCAGACATCAGTCTAGGTACCTAGAATTTGTGTAGATGGCAGGTGAAAAGGACAACATTGTTCCATCTACCTCCACCACTCATGTCCACTTAAATTGAAGACTCCTATCAGTATTAAATGCACCTATCAACTACATTTCACCACTTGCAAGTCTTTCTCCCACACGCAACTTTAGTAATGCAGTAGTTAGACATTAAAGGGAGACCTAGCCATACTGATACAATCCATTCATTCTCTCTCTGAGAGAATATATATATATAGGAGGCTTGTGAATGGTTAAAGGAAAATTAGTTGATCTAATACAATTCAATTCATAGTACTTAAGAAGAAAAAATGTTTACTCATTGTTATATACGTTTTTAACCCATTGTTATGAGCACTTAGTCATAGCTTAGATCATTTTTTCCTATAAGAGATAATATGATGTACCTACTTGGAGCCTTTAGGTTTCTTGGGATATTTTTGCAAATTAAATTGTCAATTAGGAATTGTAGGATCCCATATGATGTACCTACTTGTAAGTTTTAAAGAATTTAGGTGGTGTGAACCTACTTATGTTCCTTGAGGTCATGTGAGCCTACTTGTATACTTTAATGTTCCTGAACATACCACATGTGTGTGTAGGCTCGTGTGAAATCTGCTAAGTTAGGGATTTAATGAGAACACGTGTGAGATTGTTTACTACAAACTATCTTGATGACAATGGTTATTTATAAGCCTATTATCTTATTCCTATGTATTGATTATCGTTGATGTCTCCTGAGTTAGGAGAATAGGACTGCTATCATTTCATATAAATTTTTGTATGCGGTTACCCAAATGTGTGATCACGTAGTGATTTCTTCTCGTTGTGCATTTTAGGACTTTAGGGGTTGAGTTATCCTTTAGTTATTCATGATTAGTAGAAGCACGAGTGATCCTCAGAGGTGTATGGGTAGACCTTTATGAGATATTTTCTTCTGAGTCGTGAGGGGTTCCCTAACATTGATGATTGGTGGGACTTGTGATTGCCTTAAATGTTTTGTTATTGATTTATTAGTGGGCCATATGTGTGTGCTCTATGTGTTATAGTCATGGGTCATGTGTACTCATGTTGTTAATATGCTAGTAAATGCATACTTGTAGTATAAAAAATTGTGTTGTAATTGTGGGTGTTGAAATCAAGGTTAGGAGGAGGTGTGTCAAAGTAATAGACACATATAGAAAGTGGTTCGGACCTCAGTTGAGGATCCTACATCCAGTGTCGAAGGGTGTTTCACTATATATTATATCATAAAATGGTTACTACAACCTAATAGACCTCTTTAGATTTCATCAAGAAGGTCTAAGGTCCATGTGGTCTTTGTTACTAATACAGAGAGCCTCTTGACATCTTGACTTCTCTAAGGATTCCTAAGTCCTAGCTTAAGACTCAATAGGGTGTATAATAAAATAGTTGGAAATGATCTAAGCTATGACTAAGTGCTCATAACAATGGGTTAAAAACGTATATAACAATGAGTAAACATTTTTTCTTCTTATGTACTATGAATTTTTTTTTTTTTGGTTTATACCAGGGTATCCACTAGCGACTTAGTGACTAATCCCTTCGCTGATTGTAGGCACCTCTATGGGTGGGACAGCTGGCCCAGAGATTTAAGGCTGCTCCATACCCAAGGCGGGAATCGAACCCCCGACACTTGGTTAAGGGAGGAAGAGCCCCTACCGCTCTACCACACCCCCTGGGTTTTATGTACTATGAATTGAATTGTATTAGATCAACTAATTTTCCTTTAACCATTCACAAGCCTCATATATATATATATATATATACATATATATATATATATATATATTCTCTCAGAGAGAGAATGAGTGGATTGTATCAGTATGGCTAGGTCTCCCTTTAATGTCTAACTACTGCATTACTAAAGTTGCATGTGGGAGAAAGACTTGCAAGTGGTGAAATGTAGTTGATAGGTGCATTTAATACTGATAGGAGTCTTCAATTTAAGTGGACATGAGTGGTGGAGGTAGATGGAACAATGTTGTCCTTTTCACCTGCCATCTACACAAATTCTAGGTACCTAGACTGATGTCTGGGAGGTCTGGAATTATCATTGGTTCCTCATTAAGTGGTCATGCGATAGCTTGACACAATACCAGTCTAGGTACCTAAAATTCAGACCCTCTTCTTGCGAACAAAGGAAAGAGGTCTGAGTCCACTAAGAGCCTAAAATTCAATTCGATGGTTGACATTCGTGTCTCCCTACCAAGCAGGAGGATGATCATAAGTGAAATTCTAATCCAAATGAAGGTTCTTTGTTAGAGGCAACCCTAAAAGTCATCCCATTATTGAAAGAACCATCACAGGAAGGAGGGGCCTCTGGGGCAACCTAATGTGGTCCTTATATTCCATGGGACATGTAACCCTTGGTCTCAAAGTTATAGGAAAATTTTAATGGTCCCCTGTCAAAAGGGAAGGAAGTGATGGCATCCCTTCAGAAGGAGGTGATAAAGGTAGGTGCCTCTGACCAACCCAAGGGGTCACTTGAATGAGGGATTCTATTCTCTGGTGTTAAAGAGTGTAATATCCCGTATTTTTACGCATATTTATTTTATTATGAAATTTTGAAAATTGGGATTAATTAATTTAAAGGGAAAATTTTTAATTTATAATTAATTCGATATTAAGAGTAATAATTACTAGCGTGACGAGAGTTGGTAGTTATTGAAAATAATTATGTTGAAATTATGTTGAGTAATAACTATGTTGAATATTGCGTAGTGAGTAACGTAATATCATCTCGGATATATAATATGGTCGGGACGAGATACACGACAGTAAAGATATAAGTATTTGGGACGCACATATGAGTCGCGTCACTATTATTTATTAGGGGGTTAAAAAGGTAAATTATTTTTATATGACTCGGATGAAAATTTTGAGTGCGCCAGTGTGTCCGGAAGGGTCGATATAGTCAGAAAACACTACTCGGGTGTTATAATTGGAGTCCGGGGCATTTTAGCCCAAAATGACACCCCACAGGGGTATTTTAGTCTTTTAGGATTTTTGAGTAATTGAATGGACGAAAATTAGGTTTAATTAAAAGCTACGTGGGTTAGAGGTCTGTCAGTTTCAACCCACGTGAGAAAGAGAGAAAGAGAGAGGGGGAGTGCCAAGGAGGAAGAATACTCCATTAGAGAACAAGGGCAAGAACTCAAGGATTTCAACTAAAAGTTGCGCTAAAGTGTAGATCACAATGAGAGGATCAACCACATACCAATTTCAGTCAGAGAATCAAAAATCCACTTTAAGGCAAGTTTTTATCTTGATCCTCTTTTAGCAAATATTGTTCTTGTTTATTTAGACTAGATATAAACTTATTGCAATGAAAACTTAGGTTTAATTAGACTAATTTGTCAAGAAACCTCGTGAATTGGGAATGGATTTTCAGGTAGAGGATCTTCCCTTGTTAGGACTCTAAAATATGGTAATTATATGTTGAAATCACAAAAATTATTGAAGGTTTTGAAGGTTTAAAAATCCTGGGTTTATATTTAAGAGATTTATTAGAAATTGAAGAAATTGTTGAATTCCATTTGAGTGTATAAGGATTTGACCTTTAATTGTATTGGAAAGTATGGTAGGGTGATTTGGAATAGGTTAGGAATATTAAATTGGAGTTGGGTTGAGTTATGGACTGATATTGAGGATTGAAAGTTGGAAAATCGAATTTGGAGAAGAATAGGAGTCTGACCTGACTTCTCGTTCGAAGTCTGCCCAGGTCGTTTGAACGAGACTTTTAATGAGAATTCCAATGACCTTCTAATGAAATGATGGAGTTAATTCAAAGTGAGAACTTTGTTCGAACGAGATTCCTTTACCTTCTAACGAGATTTCAGAATGCCTTATTAGGGTCCGCTCGAGTTAAAAATCGTCCTAGGGTTATCCAAGTGAGAGTAATGACCTACGTGAGTAATGGGTGACTTAAATTATGAATTATTAGGGTGTTTGGATTGTAATAGTTCTCGAGATATAGGAAGTTTAAGAACTTAGGAGGGAATGTAGGTTCGAGAGAGTAAATATATATTCGAATCACGGTGAGTGGAAGAATTAATAATATTACTTATGTACTATGGAAATCAGGTTGCGTGAACGTCTATTAAGTTATATAAGTTGTGTGCATGCTTATTACTTGAGATATTATGTGTATGACATACCTAGCTACTGGCTATCGAACGGAGGTTAGCGCATTGTGGATGACCATATCTTGTTTGCCTTCGGGGGATTTTGAGTCGTATCACTAGAGCATGGAACCTAGGTACGGTATATTTGTGATAACGATAGTGGTGACGGTCGTATAGGTGCAGTGGTATGTGCGTAGCCCATCGGCTTAGAAATATGTTCGCCTCCAATATGTGTATATATTGTACTGGTTCTTGAGATATGAACCTGTTGTCCTTTATGCGTGAGCGTTGCAATGGGACTAGATAGCAGAGTATGCCTCGCACCAGGGGTTTCTTAACCATGGGTGAAGTATTGATATATATATATATATATATATATATATATATATATATATTTGTATGTAAAATAGTGAGATTTTATATATGTATACTGAGTTCCTATTTTGTGTTTCATGTTGGCTACTTTATTAAAGTATATACTTATTGGGTCACTAGTTGAGAATTAAAAATGCTACGAGAATGAGTTAAAGCATCTTAAAATCCTTTCCTAAATAATAGAAATGTATTGGCTTCGGGTTATTAAGATATTTTATTCGGTATAGTGGTTATGCTACATATAGTCAGGCAGAGTATCGAGACTAGTATGGGCAGTTAGGCTCGCTAGGTGTGCACATTAAATGAGAGGTGAGCATCCCAAGTGAGTACGCTAAGTTAACATGAATAATATTTGTTCTAATTAACCAATTTAAACACTTGCGATATTTAAATTGTTTTCTACTCGGGCTCTAACCCGTTTCTTTTGCAAATCTCTTCTCTTGTTACTTTATTTTAGGTGCTCAGCCATAGGGACACCAAGCTTCGGAGAATCTATTCAGTTGCCGAGTAGTAGCTGTTGTGGAAGATACTGGACATTGCTAGTAGACGCTTCATATTCTATTCTTCTTTATCTATCAGTTATTTACTTCAGTTGGACATGTCGTCCCTTCCTATTTTACATTCAGAGATTTAGATGTTTTATTCAGTTAGCAGACTTTTATTTCATGGCTTTAGATTATTGTATGGGATTTTGACTAGATGTGTTTACTTCAGTACTTTATTTTAATTCAGCTAGTTCTTTCCTTATGTTGTTGGGATGAATAGTATTAGTTAATTATTTCCTTACTTCATGTTGATTAATAACAAGATAAAATTTTGACGTCAACCTTTTTAAATATTAGGTGGTTAGTTTCAATTAAATAATATTGCTGATTTTTGATAGTGATCCATTATCTGAACCAACTGGATATTCTGGATTTTATTAATAAAGGAGTGAGCACCCGGTATTTAATTAGGTGGGTGTAATAAAGAGTACTCTCAATCTTCTTCTTTTAAAGAGAGGAACTCGTACGCCTCAATTTTGGAGACTATGACCTCAATGACATAGGCCAATTCTTCTACTATGGTGGAAACGCTGAGGGGTAAGGGACCTCAGTCAACACAGAAGAATTAGTCCATTTTCTTGGTAAGGTATTTTCACACTTGTTTACTTTCTTTATTAACTTCTTTTATTTTAAAAAGCCTCATTCTCATACTTTCTTCGCTTTTGCAGGCTCAATATTTGACAAAGGCCCTTATGGATGATGCCATTGAGGGTCATAGAGGATGGAACAAAGCTCTGAAAATGGCCAATCAAAGGGATTTATCCTAGTTAGAGTTGAACTAGACATTCAGAAACCAACATCTAGAGATGGCTTCCTTGGATATGGAGCAGACAAGCACGAGGTCTCAGATCATCACCCTCGAGGGGAGTCAACTTCTAAATGAGATGACCCTCAGGTATAGTGACTCCCTATTCGTTGTTTCTCTAGAATCTATGGACAAGGTTGCGAAAGCCCATGTCATGGCTTTGATTAACCACGGAGTGGTTGTGGAGGCCCTTAAAGATAAATTTATCAACCTTCGAGGTTCCCAAGATAAGTTTCTCCGCTATGATGAGGATATGGAGCTTATGAATTGATAAATTATAGACCTTAATGCTATGAAGGACATGTTGACGTCTCAAGGACAAGTTTTGTAGAAGGATCACTCTGAGCTTCAAATGAAGAACATTGAGCTTTAGAGGAGGATCCAATCTAGTATGAAGAGCTAACTGGATGCATACCTCTATTCTGAAGTTTATCAAAATTCTTTTTTTAGAAGTATGCTTCAGGCTTTGAGGCTTGCAAATACAAATTTCATATGATCTTTATGGAGTTTGACGTCTCTAATCTTTTCTGTGAAGCCCCCCCACTTTACTGAGGAAAGCTTTAATAGTGAGAGCAGTAGTTGGGGAGAAGTTGTCGAGGCCTATGCTTCTATTTCTAAGGAAAAAGAGGTAAAAAATGAAGCTCCGCTCCTCAGTCCATGTCAACCCATCAAGTGACGGAACCTGAAGCCACTATGAAGGAATCCTAAGATAACCCCAAGACTTATGAAGGATTTTATGAATTTTTGTTTTTGATTTTGGTCCTTTTGATGTGATCCTCTGAAATCTCCAATCTTTGAATGAATGCGAGCATATTTTATTTGAATTTTTGACTTCTTCTTCTTGTTTCTTTTTTTATTTTTCTTTATATATGCATTGCCACGGAATGTTTACCTTCACACATGTTTGTCTGAGGTTTGCTAAGTAGATGTAATCCTCTGTGACACCCTGCCTAATTAAATACCGGGTGATCAGCCCTATATCCAATTAAAATAGGTTTCTCATCTGGTTCATTCTTAGCATCACTGTCGAAAACTTTTTAAAACATTACTAACCACCTAGTATTCAAAAATCCGATGTCAAAATGTTAATCTTTTTATTTAAAAATCAACAACAAAACATTATTACATAAACACATCCCATGCACTAGTAATAAAAATTCATCCAGAATATAAAAGACTAGATAGAAATAATACCGAATAAATCATCGGTTTCAAAATCCAATATAAAGTCCAACCTAAATAAAAGTATGAATACAAGGTCTGACTGTCATAAATGAAATAAATGTGGGAAACATGCCCGAATAAAGTCCTGCCCTGCACTAGGAGTGAAGTAACTGAATCGTCTAAGTCCAAATCCTGTAGGCATCCACAAATGTTGCAGCTACGCATCCCTAGAATAGATCATCCTGCTTGGCGTCCCTGTGGCTAGACACCTAAAAGGTTTTGGAAAAAAGGTTTTGCAAGTATGGGTCAGAGACCAAGTAAAAATCATTTAGAAACATTTAGCAAGTAATTAAATAACAGTTTAAATGACAGTTATTAGATACACATGTTAGGTTGCGAATACTCCCTTGAGTTCCTCATCTCTAATCTATAATGCGCACCTAACGTTTGCAACTCAACCCCACCTAGTCAGTTCTATCCAATCTACATAGTCAGCCATTATCTAATAAACCCAAATCAATATAGCTCCTACGTACAGCCCATACAGTATGCTATCGAATACCCTTAAAAATTAACATCTCTCTTATGTTATTATTAAACCCCATTTACCCTTTCTACGTAGGTTATTGTTCAAACTTTACCATTTAAGTTTCTCTACTTAAACTTTATTTTAGATATTCACTAACTATCTTCCTACTATTCATACATTAGTAGCTTCATCATTATATAGATATACCCTGTCTAAGCTCCCTACTAATTACTCTTTAGTAGATTAATCGTTCTTTAGATACATACTATCTCGTCTCTCTACTAGCACACATAAGTAGATTATTCATGTTGTATATATATTTTACACACCATATATAATATAAGTACACACTCTGCTATTATATCCCTGTACCACATATCAAGGGTTGTTGGTTCGTAATGTTACCCCGACCCCAATAGTTATTCCATATGTATTGGTCCGGAATGTTACCTCGACCCCAATATTCAGATTACTTTTAGTTTAGATACACACAACTAACTAGTTTCAAATCATAAGTCTCCTATCCATAACTCATAGCGTCCGCCCGTATTTCCATGCAAATACATTTATTAAATATATAACCATTTCTCTTTAATATGGGTAAGACATTTCAAATTTTAGCATTAAGTGTTCACATACTTAAATCAAATAAGATTTCACTATCTTTCTCGTCCATTAATTTTACACAGTAGATAACATAACAAGTATATATATATATAACACGGCACCTCCCAGACCCAGCTGCGGTGCATACTATAAAAGATATCAAAGGTATATATATTTATCATCCATTATATCTATACTAGTACGGCACCCCTAGGCAGAGCTACGGTGCGTGCATACTCTGCTATCATGTCCGGGTACATCTCTCACTGTACAAGGGACTATTTGTTCATCTTCTCTCACGAACCATATATATCAAATCACACATATTAGAGGCGAACATAGTTCACATATCCATGGGTCACGCACATACCTATGCTCCCACTGTCAGCAGACTTATCGACTCACAAATACCCTTCACAGTCCTATGTTCTTGAGATACCTAATCTAAAATCCCCTCGAAGGCAACACAGGATAAGATTGTCCTCTTTCGAACGCCAACCTCCCGTGATAGCAAGTATGGTAGGTATGTCATACACATAATAAATAATAATATAGGTACACATTCCACCTATATAAATATAACATCAGCTACGTATTCACACAACCATATAATAACGATAGGTATTCACTCCACCTATTTATATATAATAACAATAGGGCATACACACATCCCATATCACAAGCCTCATACATAGTATATTTATATCCCGAATATTCTACGTATTCCATAATTTATAACTTCGTTTATTACCGTACATTCCCGAGTATTTCTCACCACTAGAAGGGTATCCTTTATTCCACATATAATATCAGAAGGTAAACTCTCAACCCCTTACTGGTCAAAGTCCTCGTTCCTTTCGAATTCTCTTAACTCGAATCATCCTTCAATTTAGATTTTTCCTCTCTAATAATCCAAATTAATTTAGCCCTTAAACTTTCCTCGTATGCCACGCCTAAAACCCAAACTAGGCCTACTGGTGTTTCAATATAATTATCTTATATTAGAAATTAAATCCCACAAATTAATTCCAAACGATTTCCAAAGGTCCTAAACAAAAAAAAAATTATTGGCCAAAACTGGGCAACCGAATCGATTAGAAAATTTTCTGGCACATTAAATACCATGTAGTAAAATATTGATTACTCCCTTTACAGAACTCCGATTGACCTGATTCAAATCTCATTTGAAAGATAAGACAAAGATCTTTTGAAGCATGTATGGATCTCACTCTAATTCTAAGTACAACTTAAATGGAATACGTTTAAAGTTACGTCAAAAATTATGTGAGTTACTATGCTGCAGATCAAACACCCTATAGTAAAACATCGATTTCTCGCTCTACGGAACTCCGATTGACATGATTAAAAGCTAATTAGAAAGCCAAGAAAAATACCTTTCCAAACATGTATGGATCTCACTTTAATTCTAAGAAAGATGAAAATGGAATATGTCTAAAGTTACGTTAATAATTCTGGCAGATTGACATCTTGTGTTCATCAATTAACCCTAAGTCATTCAAGATTCATGTTCTTCAATCAAGAACCCATCAAGATTCAATCTTAATCATCGAATATATTCTAATATCAGTTTATCTTCATGTAGAGATAAATTTCCAATAAAAATTTACACAAAAACATCAAAGATTCAACCCAAGAATCAAATTCTCCTTTAATTAACATAAAACCCTAATTTTCTCATGTTCATCAACTTTATAAATCAAGAACTCAGATTTATCTCTTATTAATCAACCCAAACCCACTAATTTCATATTATCATCATTAAGGAAGATCCCTACATGCATTCCCACTTTAGTTTATGAATTAAACCCTCCCAAATTCATATAAAACTTTCAAAAGCATGAAATCAAACTTGAATCTACATAGGTAGTATAACATGCTTAATATAAATTTCCATTTAAATACTTGCCTCTCAATAGCAAGTATGAATTTCATTAATATGATGGTGTGGTTGTTCTCCCCTCGCTCTGATTTCGATTTCGTTGCGTTTGGGGCGAAAAACTGTGTAGGAAGCTTTGGCCCAAACTGTACACCCGAGTACACTTTTTTGACTATTTTGACCCTTTCGAAACCAACCGTAACCTCAAAATCACCATCCGAGTCACTTTAAAAAATTATTTTAATTCCACCTCAAAATATCGAACGCATGAAATTAAACTTAAATTGAACTGATTTACTCTCAATCACCGAATTAAATAATTTCTCTAAATTAAATAAATTCCAAATCACCGAATCAAATAAATTCTAAATCATCGATTTAATTAAATCCTAGATCACCAATTTAATTTAATTAAATATCCTTAGAAATATGGGGATTACATACTTTCCCCCTTACAAAGGAATTTCGTCCTCGAAATTCGAATAAGTCTAGTACTCCAAGGTTTCGACACTACCTTAAATATAGACTCTAAAGATCTCTATATATATTTCTACCCCTCCCAATTGCGGGTTATATAAACATCTCCACCAACCAGGGCGCCCAAACAACCTATAAATATGCATAACTTCATCGATGCTACCTGGCTCCACTAGCCTCTCATTATCGTATAGTTACTATCCTTTAGATATCACTTTATAAATAAATAATACTCAAGGTACTAAACCCATGTCTTAATGGCTAATCATCTCCCCACTCCCAACATTGTGCTAAGCTTCATGCGTGGGACGTCTCGCAAAGGGAAACCCAAATAAGGAACCCTCCCGATACACTACTACCTAGCATAGTCAGTCATTGAGATCTGTTAAGCCCTCAGTCCATATTACGTACCCTCAAATACCCATCTTTTGAAATAAAAGTATAATCTCCAACTCGCATGCTACATAAGACAACATATATCACGACGCCTTTACTATCAATAGTTTCTTAGCGCTAAAAAGTCACGAGCTATATCTCTCCGTTCGACAATAAGCCTTTTTACCCTGAATCACATCAGTAACCGTCCCTACGCACCGGGATTAATTATGACTGGACAACATACACACAAAAGTCTACTACACAATATATAATATATATATATATATATATATATATATATATATACCCATATATATAGGATCAACCCTCTTTCAGGTGATACCTCACAAAATAAATCATACCCTGGGACAGCGAACACGAGATCTCACTATCACAATCTGTGATCGCTCAACCGATTGCTAACCAGTCAACTCTCGTAAGTAGTCTACCCTATTTTCATAACTCTCAAAAGCAGTAAACTAATACATAATATAAATGTTCTCTTAGCCCAATTCCTCTATCAAAAATCTCGCTCCTTAGACGGTTGTTGTGCCCTACTGACACCATTCCTATATACTTTTATAGTCCAAGTAGTCTCACTTTCTCATTATGGACAAGTTCAATATAGGTGGTCCAACTCTCTATGCATAGGACACATTATTGTATCTTCTCTTTATCTATGGCCCCACTAGCCACGTCGGGGTGTCCTTCTCTCGGGCTAGGTAGTCTTGTTCCCGATTACTACCCTTGTTGTCCCTTTGGCTTGACTGGCCTTATGGAACTCATTGTTGGCCTCGATGGCCCTGATTGAATTCACCATCACTTGGTAGGAGTTCAATTAGTCTGAATCATTTCAATGGGTTACCGACTAGGTATGACCTCTTGTGGTGCTTCACTATCACCGTTTAATCCATTCTTGCTCTTCGGCTAGATTCTCCAACCCCCTTGGCTCCCCTCTCATGGAAGCGTTGATAAATTCATGTAAGCATATGACCCTGACGATGTCGTCACTAATCATTCTAGCTAGATCTCCCATCCAGGCTTATATATTCAACTCACAAGTCTATTATCAACTTAAAGAACCTTTATTTTCTTCGTAGTCCCCTTCGTCGGATATGAAGTTCCCTCAACAAGTCAGCTCATTTCTCATAATCGACCTATAACTCGCCCACTTGTGATAAGTTTCAAAACTCAATTCACATCTATGTTCGAACAACAGATGGAATATCTATTAATAAAATTTCACTCAAATTTCTCGTTTAATCCCATATACTCCTTATATATGGTAACTGACTCTCGTCACTTTATGTGGCCCCTAAGAGCTCAAAAAATTTCGCTCAAAATTTTAATCTCGGGTGTCGCAACACTCCGCCCTACACAACTGCCTTTGGATTTTATCCTTCCATTGGCCTATTACTCTCCTTTTTTTCCTTATAGATGACTCTCCCAAAGAGTCCCTCTATTTTCCCTCCCACCTCTTATCGACAACACTGGGTGAGTCTAAAATTTGCACCAACATTATCTATCAAAGTGCTTGGGAAAACTTCTCCTCCCGAGTGATTTTCCTATTGTCACCATCCTGAACAATAATCATGGTGACTTCCATCTCAATCACCATTCCCAGAATACTATAGGTCTTTCTGCTGAGACTCTCCTCTTATAGTCCTTCTAACGGCCCTCACTGGTCGTCTTATAATGTTCGGTGTATGAAGCCCAACCAAACCCATATACGAATCACATCAACTATATATAATGGCAAGAAAACGTAATCTCATACGTCGAGAAATACAACAATCCTATCATAAGTCTCTATATTAAAGAACGCTATGCTGAACTTGAAAAGTCGCACAGATCCTAAGGACACTCGAACCTGATGCCCTGATACCAACTGTGACACCCTGCCTAATTAAATACCGGGTGATCCATCCTATATCCAATTAAAACAGGTTTCTTACCTGGTTCATTCTTAGCATCATTGTCGAAAACTTTTTAAAACATTACTAACCACCTAGTATTCAAAAAGCCGATGTCAAAATTTTAATCTTTTTATTTAACAATCAACAACAAAACATTATTACATAAACACATCCCACACAATAGTAATATAAATCCATCCACAATATAAAAGACTAGAACGAAATAATACCGAATAAACCATCAGTTTCAAAATCCAATATAAGTCCAACCTAAATAAAAGTTTGAATACAAGGTCTGACTGTCATAAATGAAATAACTGTGGGCAACATGCCCGAATAAAGTCCTGCCCTGCACCCTACACTAGGAGTGAAGTAACTGAATCGTCTAAGTCCAAATCCAAATCCTGTAGGCATCCACAAGTGTTGCAGCTACGCATCCCTAGAATAGATCATCCTGCTTGGCGTCCCTGTGGCTAGACACCTAAAAGGTTTTGGAAAAAAGGTTTTGCAAGTATGGGTCAGAGACCAAGTAAAAATCATTTAGAAACATTTATCAAGTAATTAAATAACAGTTTAAATGACAGTTATTAGATACACATGTTAGGTTGCGAATACTCCCTTGAGTTCCTCATCTCTAATCTATAATGCGCACCTAACGTTTGCAACTCAACCCCACCTAGTCAGTTCTAGCCAATCTAAATAGGAAGCCATTATCTAATAAACCCAAATCAATATAGCTCCTACGTACAGCCCATACAGTATGCTATCGAATACCCTTAAAAATTAACATCTCTCTTATGTTATTATTAAACCCCATTTACCCTTTCTACGTAGGTTATTGTTCAAACTTTACCATTTAAGTTTCTCTACTTAAACTTTATTTTAGATATTCACTAACTATCTTCCTACTATTCATACATTAGTAGCTTCATCATTATATAGATATACCCTATCTAAGCTCCCTACTAATTACTCTTTAGTAGATTAATCGTTCTTTAGATACATACTATCTCGTCTCTCTACTAGCACACATAAGTAGATTATTCATGTTGTATATATATTTTACACACCATATATAATATAAGTACACACTCTGCTATTATATCCCTGTACCACACATCAAGGGCTGTTGGTTCGTAATGTTACCCCGACCCCAATAGTTATTCCATATGTATTGGTCCGGAATGTTACCTCGACCCCAATATTCAGATTACTTTTAGTTTAGATACACACAACTAACTAGTTTCAAATCATAAGTCTCCTATCCATAACTCATAGCGTCCGCCCGTATTTCCATGCAAATACATTTATTAAATATATAACCATTTCTCTTTAATATGGGCAAGGCTTTTCAAATTTTAGCATTAAGTGTTCACATACTTAAATCAAATAAGATTTCACTAACTTTCTCGTCCATTAATTTTACACAGTAGATAACATAACAAGTATATATATATATATTCACACTTTTTAATATTTATATATATATAACACGGCACCTCCCAGACCCAGCTGCGGTGCATACTGTAAAACATATCAAAGGTATATATATTTATCATCCATTATATCTATACTAGTAAGGCACCCCTAGACACAGCTGCGGTGCATGCATACTCTGATATCATGTTCGGGTACATCTCTCGTTGTACAAGGGACTATTGGTTCGTCTTCTCTCACGAACCATATATATCAAATCACACATATTGGAGGCGAACATATTTCACATATCCATGGGTCACGCACATACCTACGCTCCCACAGTCAGCAGACTTATCGACTCACAAATAAGCCCTTCACAGCCCTATGTTCTTGAGGTACTAAATCTAAAATCCCCCCGAAGGCAACACAGGATAAGATTATCCTCTTTCGAACGCCAACCTCCCGTGATAGCAACTATGGTAGGTATGTCATACACATAATAAACAATATTATATGTACACATTCCACCTATATAAAAATAACATCAGCGAGGTCTTCACACAACCATATAATAACAATAGGTATTCACTCCACCTATATATATATATAATAACAATAGGGCATACACACATCCCATATCACAAGCCTCATACATAGTATATTTATATCCCGAATATTCTACGTATTCCAGAATTTATAACTTCGTTTATTACCGTACATTCTCGAGTATTTCGCACCACTCGAAGGGTATCCTTTATTCCTCATATAATATCAGAAGGTAAACTCTCTACCCCCTACTGGTCTACGTCCTCGTTCCTCTCAAATTCTCTTAACTCGAATTATCCTTCAATTAGATTTTTCCTCTCTATTAATCCAAATTAATTTAGCCCTTAAACTTCTCTTGTAGGCCACTCCTAAAACCCAAACTAGGCCTACTGGTGTTTCAATATAACTACCTTATATTAGAAATTAAATCCAATAAATTAATTCCAAACGATTTCCAATGGTCCTAAACAAAAAGGAAATTATTGGCCAAAACTGGGCAACCGAATCGATTAGAAAATTTTCTGGCAGATTAAACACCCTGTAGTAAAATATTGATTACTCCCTCTACAGAACTCAGATTGACCTGATTCAAAGCTTATTTGAAAGATAAGACATATTTATTTCTATGCATGTATGGATCTCACTCTAATTCTATGTAAAATTTAAATGGCATACGTTTAAATTTACGTCAAAAATTCTGGCAGTTACTATGCTGGCAGATCAAACACCCTATAGTAAAACATCGATTTCTCCCTCTACAGAACTCTGATTGACCTGATTAAAAGCTCATTAGAAATCCAAGACAAATACCTTTCCAAAAATGTATGGATATCACTTTAATTCAAAGTAAGATGAAAATGGCATACGTTTAAAGTTACGTTAATAATTCTGGCAGATTGACATCTTGTGTTCATCAATTAAACCCTAAGTCATTCAAGATTCATGTTCTTCAATCAAGAACCCATCAAGATTCAATCTTAATCATCAAATATATTATAATATCAGTTTATCTTCATATAGAGATAAATTTTCAATAAAAATTTACACAAAAACATCAAAGATTCAACCCAAGAATCAAATTCTCCTTTAATAAACATAAAACCCTAATTTTCTCATGTTCATCAACTTTATAAATCAAGAATTCATATTTATCTCTTATTAATCATCCCAAATCCACTAATTTCATATTATCATCATTAAGGAACATCTTTACATGCATTTCCACTTCAGTTTATGAATCAAACCCTCCCAAATTCGTATAAAACTTCCAAAAGCATGAAATTAAACTCGAATCTACATGGGTAGTATAACATGCTTAATATAAATTGGTTATAAGGGTGTATAAACTTGTGTTGTGTAACTGCAAAACCTTTTGAAGTTAAGACTGAGGTTCCTAAGTTGGTTATAAGACCTTAGAACCATAAAATCCTTCAAAATTTTTGAACTTTTTAAGACTGAATTTATCAAAAAAAAAATTACATATAGTCCCCCCAAAATTTTGGGAATGAAAGTTTAAAAAGTAAATTCGTTCAGGGTCTAAAAACCTTAGATTCATAAATAATTTGAGGGTAACTCTTTCTAGGTTATAAAGTTGGTTTCATAAAGGGTCCTAAGACCTTTGAAACATGCTTCACTACAAAGCCTTAGGATAATTTTTTTAAGTCCCACAAAGGGTCCTAAGACCTATGGACTGACTATCTGAGGATGAGGTCCTTAAGAATTTGACATATGAAGTTCATAATGGGCCTTATGGCCTATGAACTTTAGCCTACTAAGATGAAAAAATTGTGGCATGAAATCTAAGGTTCCACAATGCCTCTGAACCATCGACGACTAGGATGAAATCATTGTGGTATAAATCTGAGGTTACACAATGGGTCCTATGATTAATGAACCATTTTTATCAAAGGATAAACGCCTTAGACTTTTGGGACTTTGAACCTTTGCACCTTTTCTTTTAAAACTGGAATTTTGAATATTTTCATATTAACCCTTAGCCCCCCAATTATTATTTTTTTTTGAAAATGGAAGTTTTTTCTTAGTCTCAAACTTATTAGTCGTGATCTTAAAAAATAATTTTGATACTTTACAGATGGACTCCTCCAAAAAATTAGGGATAAAAATATGTTTTGATGAGGTTTTTGCTTTTTTGTATAATTTTGATCTTTTGAAAACAATTTGGGTGCAAAAAGAGGTCTATAACATGAATGTTTTTAGTCTTTAGACCTTAGTCCACTTAGGTGGATTCAATGATGAAAGCCTTGACATTTACTAGCCATTTTGAGGTCTTTAGATCTATGACCGTTAATTTTAGAGAATGATGAATGCCTTCCAATTCTTGCTAGGTTTTTTAAGACCTTAGGGACTTTGGGAGTCAAGAATGGAAGCCTTACAACTCCATGAGTCATTGGTTTGAGGTCTCTTGGACCTCAACCATTTTTATAGCCAAGGATCAAAGCCTTGCAACTTGTTGAAGGTCTTCAGACCTTAGATTAAACCTTAAACCAAGGATTGAAGCCTTATAAGTCATGTTGGGAGTTTAACCTAGAGCCAAGTATTAAAGCCTTGTAACTCATATTCGACACTATATTGAGATGTCATAGGTAGAAAGAATATTTCTTTTCATTTCATTTCAATTGTAGTGTAAATCATTGGAAGTATTTCTTTAGATGCTCTACATTCTAGGGGTATGGGAGTTCATACCCATCCATGTTCTTAAGGTAATAACATCCTAGAGAATGGATTTTTACCCGTTGGACCTATGACCATAGTTATGTACATTCATATGATGCTTGGCAACTCCTCATACCACAAACCTTAGCTTTTTATAACCTTTTCTTCAAACTATAGAAGATGGTTCGGTTGGTCACTTTGATTTGTTCGTTAGCCTAAGGATGGCCTAAAGATGATAGTGGTTACTTATACCGGAGTTTGAGAAAAATTCTTTGAAGTCCGGGTTATTAAAATGTTTCCCATTATCAGAGATGATGGCTCTAGGTAAGCCAAACATATATATGATGTTTTTCCAAATGAAGTTGGCCGTCTTCTTCTCTGTGGTGTTGGACAAGGGTTCAGCCTTAGCCAATTTTGTAAAGTAATCAATTGGCACAATGAAGAATTTATTTTGTCCTTTATTGAGAGGTAGGGAACTTAATAAATCCACCTCATTGAGTAAAGGGAAATGGACTTAGCATTGGAACTATTTTCTCCTCTATCATTTTTGGAACAAAGGAAAGACTTTGCACTTATCTCAGTGCTGAACTATGTTCTTGGGTTCTTTCCCTAAGGTAGGCCATAAGTATCCTTACCTTAAGACCTTATTGACTACGATCTTGGGGCCTATGTGAGCACTATAAACACCCTTTTGGAGGTATCTAAGGATGTAATCGGGTTATGATAGACTGAGGTAATGCTTAGATGCTGAGAAGTAGCCATTCTTGAATACGACCCCATTTTCTAGATAGCATATGAAAGATAAAGAATTTAGTCATCTAGCTTGAAGCTTGTCCATGGGCAGGACTCCATCTTTGAGGTATGCCTTGATGGGTATGGTCCATTCTGCACTTTGATCGACCTTTGCACTGTTGATCTAGAGTTGGATGATGCTTGGCTAATCCAATGTGATAATTAAAACATCTGGATATACCTCATTTTATGAGGCCACTCGTGCAAGGTGATTAATCTCAAAGTTTTCTACTTAGATAAATATTCTAATATTGAACTTAGGGATTCTCTAGATGACGTGATTCATAATTTCCAAGTAACCTTTTGTTTTGTCACCTTTGGCCTCTTAGACCTTAATGACTTGATTCGTCTCTATCTGAGAGTCACTGATAGCCTTGACATGCTCTATTTTTAGATGAATGGCCAAGCCTAGTCCTTACATTAAGGTTTCATACTCTACCTCATTGTTAGAGGATTTGAACTGAAAATGGGGAGTAAGAGAAATTATACCTCCTTCCAAAATTATTAAATGAATCCCGACCTAATTGCCTGAGTTATTGGAGGAACTATCCACATATAGAAACCAGGTTGGAAATTGGGTTTTATCTCTTGGAACAATGGATTCTTAGGCTCCTTGGGAATTTTAGCTTCTATCCCTGAGCACTTGGGCTCTTCCTCCACATACTCCAGGTTGGTAAACTCCACAATAAATTCATATAAGGTTTGACCTTTGGTCGCACGTCGTGGCTGATACCTGATGTAAAATTCCCCCAGCTCCGCGGACCACTTGACATGTCTTCCTCATATATCAGGCTTATGAATGATCTGTCGGATGGGTTGGTCGGTCATGACCACGATGGTGTGTGATTGTAAATAGGGCCTTAGATGCCTAACTAAGGTGATGTGGCAAGCTTTTCTATCCTTTATTACTTTTTTCAGCCCCTTCTAGATCTTGGCTAACATAATACACTAGGTATTAGACCCCAAATTCTTCTTGGATCAAGGTTGAGCTGATACTGGTTAGAAAAGTAGCAAGATATAAATATATTCCTCCCTAATGATTTTCCGATATAGTAGTGGAGAAGACCCTAAGTACTTCTTTCGGCTCTTGAAGGCTTCCTCAACCTCTGGAGTCCATTAGAAGGCCTTCTTCAGTATTTTGAAGAAATTCAAGAACTTATTTGTGGCTTTGGAAATAAATTAGTTGAGGGTAATAATTCTCCTAGTAAGGTTTTGGACCTTTTTTACTATTCTTTGGGATTCCATATCTATCAGAGCTTTCATCTTCTCTAGATTGAACTCTATGCCACGTCTAGTGACCATGAAGACCAAAATCTTATCTAACTACCCTAAAAGAATATTTGTTTAGGTTGAGTCTCTTTTAGTTTCTCCCGAGGATGGATAAGGTCTACATGAGGTTTTCAATATGGTCTTGGGCTTTTAGACTCTTCACCTACATATCATCAACATAAACCTCCATGGATTTTCCAATAAGGTCCCTAAAGATGGATTTCACAACCCTCTGATATGTCACACCTACATTTTTTAGTCCAAAAGGCATAACTTTATAATAGTAGTTACCTTTGTCCATAATAGATAAGGTATTCTCTTCATCAACAGGAGCCATTATGATTTGGTTATAATCGGAGTATGCATCCATAAAGGAGAGGAGTTCATGACTAGTTGTTGAATCTACCAATGTATCAATCCAAGGTAAAGGGTAGAAATCTTTAGAAAACACCTTGTTGAGGTCAGTAAAATCAACACACATTCTCCACTTCTTATTGGATTTAGGCATCCACATTGGAAATCCACTCTACATGCTTCACCTCCTTAATGAAGTTGGATGCCAGGAGTATGTCAACACCCTCAGTAGTAGAGGTGTTCCATTCTAAACAAAGAACTTATTTTTTCTATTGAATATACATGTGGTTTGGATCCATGCTGAGGTGGTGGACCATGACCTCAGGTTTTACTTCGATCATATCTAACTGACTTCAGGCAAACACATCTTTTGTTTTCTCTTAGGAACTGAGTCATCTCCTCTATTAGGGAAGAGCTAAAATTGGCTCCAATCTTTACCTCCTTGGTAGGCTCTTTCGCATCAATGAAAACAGTAACCAAGGCCTCAACCAGATCAATCCTCTATTTTTTTCTTTATCTTATGGATCTAGTGTATCCCCATTCATTATCTCTATTAAAAATCTCTTTAGTGGGAGCTCAAGCATCATAAGAAGAGGAGGAAGGACATATACTAAGGTTGCACCAATTCTTTGAGAACTTTTTGGGACCTCAGGCGAACATTGGGAGATCTCAAGTGACCTCTTCTTCTCTTTTATGGAAGTATTATAACATTCCCTAGCCTTCTTCTGATCCATGAATACTTCTCCCATGCCTATGGGGGTTGGAAACCTCATTACTAGCTTTCGAGTTTATACAAAAACTTCTAAATCATTGATCGAAGGTATGCCAAAGATCACATTATAGGTTCAGGGAAGGTCCATGATGAGGAACTTATTCCAAATGTTAGATAAGTAGTCTTTTGAGCCAACTGTGAGAGGGATAGTGGTGTACCCCGTGTAATAGGTCCATTCCATATGAAACCCAATCAACAGAGTGGAGACTAGATGCATGTGATTTGTGGTGAGTCTTGTGTCCTTAAAAGCATCTAAGAACAAGATATGAGATGAGATCTCAGTGACAATCAAAACCCTCTTCATGAAGGCATTACCCATGATCACTGTGATGACTAAGGAATCATCGTGAGGAAGAAGGACCCTCCTGAGCTTTATGTATTGAAAGACCATATTTGGAACTCCCTTTGCGAATTGGCTCTGGTGATAAACACTATTGACTTGCACCCCTTCATATTGGAAGCTTCTGAGATGGGATTTCCTGGTTATAGAATAGGGGTCCACCACTGGAAAAACCTTCAGAGATGGTATTCACGTCAATTAGTAGGACATCATATTTATTTTTATTGCTGTTGTTGTTGTTGTTGTTATTGTATTGACCTTTGCCTATATTTTTTCCACAAACTCCTTAAGATAACCTCCCTTGATTACCACTTCAATGGCTTCCTTGAGTCTGAAGCGGTTGTTGGTGTTGTGCTTATGGTCTCTGTGAAATCGGTAATGCCTTGACTTATCCCTCTTGTCCTCCGTATCTTTCATGGGCTTTAGCAGAGGTAGGAGATCCTGAGATTCTCTAGCTTGAATACCTCTTTTATAGTGGCTAGGAGCGGGCTAAAATATTTCTCTTTTGAAGGTCAATTATTCTTACCTTAGTTCTTCCTCTTCTTTACCTCAACTTGCTCGTAGGACTCTCCAAGGTGAGAGAAGAGATCCTTCCTCTTTCCTTGGTTGGAGGAGGCTATGGAATGCCTTGATGTGAGTGCAACATTCAAGTATTTTTTAGCTCTCTTTAGCAACTCTGTAACACCCCGACTCAAATTTGGGTGACTATTGAGTCGGCCACCAATGAGTCAAGGAGTTAAAAGGGGAGGGGGAAATTCCATTTTACTTTATTTAAGAAAATCCTTAATTTTCTCCATAATTAAGAAATAAATTTGTCGATTTTAACATAACAAAAGAAGTGATCACTGTAAGTAATTAGTCAATTTTACAAGATTTATTTATAAAAATCCAATTTAGTCCATAATGCTAACTAAATAAGAATTAAACCACATGTGTCCTTGTATTATTACAAGTCATGGCCAAAGGCCCGAATAAAATGTTCAAAAACCCAAACTTATCAAAGTTGCAAACAATGATTTTACTAAAATGAAAGAGCACAAGCGGCGTTGGTTGCTCTCTGGGGCCTTACCGGATCCTTTCCAACGTCCCTACTCGATGTACCTAGGTAAGGGGGGTTTAACATAAAAATAAGGGGTGAGCGAATGCTTAGCTAGGTGGATAATATTAAGCTATGTATTTTATACCAAATACTATACATATAACGTGTATTTTAATCAATTTTCGAAAACGTTTAGCAATTTAGCTAGTATTAATGCAACTACTATACAATGCCCCCGAGCGATGAACTCATACTCACACTTAACCAATTTCATCATCAGGTCTAGGGACTAATTAGTCTTATTTTATTCTTTAGTTTTATTTATCACATATCATTAAGTTGTCTTACTTATACATTTTTAAGCACAACCTTTATCACTCTCCGTTTTACATTATCTTTTCTCGGAATATTCCAATATCCGCATACTTTAACAGGATCCACACCATCGGCTATGCTACCATATGCTCTGGACAGTGATTTTAGGTCTTTTACCCCAGGGCTCTAAGCCCTCCTTAATTATCCCGGTGTCATCCGAGTCCAATCTCATGTGTATTAACATTTTATCTAATGTCCACATTATTCCACCTTTTTACCATTTTCTCGTTCTACTATTTAAGTCATTCATTCATTTCATCAACGTTCCATTTATTCACTTTATCTATTTTTCATCAAAAATCCGATCGATAAGGTCTAAGAGGTAGTCTAAGCATTAGGACTCTCATTTTGCCAAAATCACCATTTTGCCTTTTCATCATAATTTTTGTGAAAAACATATTTAATTTCATTTGGCACTAGAACTTAATCTTTTTTCTTTCAAAACATCCTTTCCATGATTTTATGTCAAAATCATATTATCATTTTATGTTTTGCCACATAAAATACATTTTACTCATTCAAGACCATTTTTAACTCAATTAACTTTGGCATTTTATCATATGTGACCCCAAATATTATTTTTACTCATTCCAATAATATTTAACACATTTTAGGGTTGTTTTTCTATATTTATTCATATATTCATCAAACCTATTATACCATCATTTAATAAGTCTAAAAAATTATCATCTACCTTATTATATGATTCAACATGTGTGAAAGAGGATTTCAAGCCTAGAAATACCTCAACATGCACATAGACAAATAAAAATCATGGGTTTGTATATTTCACTTGCTTTCTTCAATTTTCAAGGTAAAATGTCAAATATATGTAAAAATACCGTTCTAGGGTTTTGTCTTGTTAAAAACTTCATTTTTGCAAGACTAAAATATGTTATCAAATAACATCCTTTTAGGCATTGAAAATCATCTAGCATTCATCCTATATGTTTTTCATAGATAGAAACCTTGAAAACGTTGGAAGAGGAAAACTTTACCTTGGATTAGAAGAGGATAAACACAAAAGGAATGACTTGAAAACTCCTAAAAACTCCTAAGCTCCAAAACTCCAAAAGCTCCTTCAATGGCTCTAAAAGTCTTTGTACAAGCTTTGCTCCACCAACTTTTTCCTTGACACAAGATGGAAGATGGTAGAAAAGGGATTGGAAATTATGTATATTATGGTTTGGAGGTGGTGGCTAGGTTTGGCTGTGGAGAAAATGCTTGGAAATGAAGATGGGTTAATGGAACTATAGAGAGAGAATGCAGGGAATAGTGGGGAAGAAGACTCACCCCCTTCTCTCCTCTTATAACCGAAATAACCCCACTAAAAGCTATTTAAAAACTCATCTAAACGTGACAAAAACATTTTTGCTCATCCAAGCCACCAGACATTGACATGTCGCAGATCAGTGGTCCAAATGGTGACAGCACACAAGGGCATCTCTATTTTAAAAATTTCTGAACAGGTCGTTCAAACGAGATTAAGAACTCATTCGAATGAGATTGGTATCTCGTTCGATCAGCCTTTGAATGAGGTTGACATCTTGAGGAGGATATATCTCGTTAGATCATCATTAGAAGCCTACTTCGAATGAGATGGGCTCTCGTTTGAACCAATAACATTCTCGTTCGAATGAGATGGACTCCTTATTCGAACGATCTTGAGTTTCATTTGAACTACAAATTTTTCCTAAAATCCTAATTTCTCCCAATAACTTCCACAATTAACATCGAGGCCAAAAGACTAATTAGAACAGAGGTAAAAAGACCATATATAATCCAAATCCTAAGTATTTCATGTGATTTCAATTTACATGGGGAAAGAATAAAATATCAGGAGCGGGTATTCCAAGCTTAGTCATGGATATAGGGGGTCTCTTGCAAAAAGGTCTCAAAGCATCCTCTGAGGGGAAGCTTGAGATGAAAGCCACTACAAAATGGTATCATTCAGATAATCAACATGGAGAGAATCTCAGTTAAATCTCATTGTATATACTCTGAAAGACTCATTGATCTTATGTTTAAAGTGGAGGAGAGATCAAATAGGCTTCCTCATCTTCTAAACCCCCTATGAAATAGTTGACAAATGATCATTCCAATTGATAGAAACTTCCAATGGTTTCTAGTTTGAGCTTAGAAAATTAGAGCCTAGAATTTACCCTCAAAATAGTGGGAAATACTCTACATAAGACTTTGTCTGGGGTGTCTTGAAGGAGCATGAGTGATCTATAAGTCTCCAGATGGTCTATGGGATCCTTACACCCATCAAATGGTTAAATATTATGCATCTTCCACTTAGGGGGGAGATCACAATGCTGAACTTCATTGGAGAATAGAGATAGCATCTTTTGGAGAGTTATCTCTATGGTATTAGTTAATTACGTCTTGTACTAGTTGAGGAAATTTCACAATCGATCCTACAACTTCTTGATCTCGTTATTCCAGGGCCTACATACCCTCGAACCATGATGGGATTTATCTTTATTTATCTTTTGGGGGTGATAACCTATCCCTTATGGGGATACAATTCACATATTATTGTAGGGACCCAGGTATATCCTCTAGATCATTTTCTCCTTCTAATCGAGGCTCGCGATTTTCTCTGATTTCGCTATGTTTTTATCCATCCGATTAATCTACCATAGCTGATCAGAATATTAAAACGTTTCTCTTAAATCTCCTTTTGTTGAGCTTCCATGTCTTTGAAAGCGTGGGCTAACTTGGCATTAGTTGTCATCCTAACAAAAGAAAGGTTTGTATATTGGGACGAGGCTAGTTTAGACGAGGTCGACCTTTATTTGGCCGACCCCGCCAAGGACATATGGGGCCACTATAACAACTCGACCATGAGATGTGATGCCATGCGTCCTAAGAGGTGAGGGTACACTTTGGTCATATCAATCACTGCTATCCCTTAGCCTTCTATGTGAATAAGAGGTTGAGGGGTACGAGTTATTGAGGGCGTGATGAGACGTCTCTAACGTGTTGGCTGCATAGGGATTGATACATAAGTGGGTGACAAATGTCACTTACCAGATTGATTGGCGTCTGTCCCAAGTAAGGTTTGGTGGCTGCGCGCTTGGGGTTTCATGTCCTCAATGATGGAAATATTGGGAAATGTGCATAATCAATGGGGAGATTTAAATGCCCCAAAATTTATTATTTCTCTTTCTTCCCCAAACATCCTTCGTGCCTTACTCCTTTTCTGCAAAAACTTCCATAGCTACCCACCTGCAAAAAACTTGCAAGCTTTCTAATCTCAAGTCTCCTCCTGCAATTCCCCCTGCCTCCTCCTTCTGGGTCTCCAAAAATCATGCCCACACCAAATGAAATCATGTTGAGCCTCTTCACTAGGACGTTATCATCTTTTGGTGTGAGGTCTGGATCATCATTATTGTCATCTGAAGGGTCATCTCGCTTGGTTGGAGCGTCCTCTCTGCATCTATCATTTCTCCTCTTCCTGGGGTCGTCTCAGCCTTGATCATCTCGACCTCTACCTAAACCGCTCTTATCAACATATTTTATCAACTTATGAGATTTTATCATTTTGTTTATCTCATCTTTGAGGGAGAAGCATTTATCGGTGATATGCCCATAATCTTGGTGAAATTTTCACCAAAGATTTTTATTTCTCTTGTGAGGAGTTGTCTTCAACTTTTTCGGCCACCTAAGAGATCAGTCATTTTTTATCTCATTCAGAATGTGCTCACAGCTAACTGTTAAAAAGGCGTATAATCCACAAATTTATCGTCTATCGACCTTTTGTTGCTATCCTTCCCCTTGGACTTTTAACCCTTGCCATCGTGGTGGGCTCTTTTTTCTTCATCTTCTTTAACAGCCATCGTCTCTTCTGTATTCATGACTCTCCCAACCATAGCCAGGAGTTCAGCCATGAACATTGAAGGGCCCTCGGCCAGCTTTTAGAGTATCTTTACTTTCTAAAGACTTCCCATAATGGTTGTCATTGCGATACTTTCTTCATAGTTTTTGACTTCCAACTTCTCCTTGTTAAAATGGGCTATATATTCCCTCATAGTCTAGTCCTTCCCCGATTTGATGTACAGTAGGTGGGTCGTCTACTTCCTAGGTTTTACCCTAAAGAAGAAGTTATGGACAAAACTATCGACCAGCTACTTAAAATTCCCTATATAGTTCTTAGGAAGGGAGGGGAACCATATATGGGTTGCCCTTGTCAACGTGCTTGAGAATGCTCGTTATCTCATCTCATCTGATATTGAATAGAAGTTGGAGGTCGACTGATACATATCCACATCATGGACCGAATTCGAGCAACCATCATACTTTGGAGTAACTACTGGTGGTGTGAACTTAGTCGGGGTTGCGTAGTTTAGTATCTTTCCCATAAATGGGGATCCTTCCGCATATCCCCTCTGTAAGGGGTCTCGGATTTTTATAATATCCCCTATTTTGTTCTCTAACCTCTGCATGGAATCATTCCAAGGCTTGTCTGCTGCAACGTCGGCTTTTATAGGGATAGCATTTCCCCAGCCCCTTCTCTATCGTCTATCCGAGATGATCATTCTCTGTTAGCTAGATGGGACGAGGGTACCCTCTCTGCACACCTAGGTCGGATGATGACCTCTCTTTGCTCCTCTCGGTCTTGGGGAGGTTTGTAGTTGTCTCTCCTCTCATTTTTTCTTAAGCCAATAACACTCCTTGATCTAGACAGACGGTTCCTCAGATCTCCTTAAGAGCCGTGCCTATCAAAGGCCGACCCTTTGCTTATCCTGCCTAAGGCTGATTGCCTTGGTCTGCCCTCTCTGCTTTGCCTCTTATTCCCAGTTTGGCTATGGAGGACGGACAATGCCCCTAGAGATCTGATATGGTTCCAAACATTCCCTCTCTTCGTCATCCTCATAGAGGTCATCCCCCACCCTCTCATCACGGGGTTCTTAACTCTGCCTCCCTGGACGTAGACGCCTGGGGTCAGCAACGTCTCTCCATCTCTATTGCGGAGGGAGATCCTTTTTTAGTACCGGGGGTGGTCCCCTGGCTTATTGATCAGGGATGTTTTCTCTGATGGCTAAAGTCACAAACTCTTCTTCAGCATCGCCAGTCCTGGTCGCTAAATTCTGGCTAAACATAGAAAATTGGTTTTGCATTTGTTGTTGGCTAGCTATGAGGGAGCGGAGCGTAATCGCCACTTCATCCATCTCTGATTAGGGCGGGGCTAGATTGGAGCTTGCATCACCTCCATATGGTGGTGCCAGTTTATTTTTAGGAGGAGCAGGTGGATCCATTCCCATTGCTATGAGCTAGGAAAGGAGAGCTTAAATGCTCAACAAGAGCTCCTTCAATGGTGAAACAGCTCCACAACGAGGGAGGTCTGGTTCACCACCAGAGACTCTGATGAGTATAAGCTCAAATAGGAAAAAAATGGCTATCTTCGTTCCCACAGACGGCGCCAAATTGATGATGTTGTAATCAACACCACCAGATTAAGATGAGATTATGAGTAGCTTAAGCTCAATCATAGCACAACAATGGGGATAAATGATGTGGCAACCCAATATGGATGTATATATGTGAGAGTATGAGATGAGTCTAAGAGGATGAACACAATGATATAAAGTGGTTCAACCAATTAGGCCTACATCCACTGTCTGAGTGTGTGAGAAATCCACTAGAAAAAGGCACTAATGGCCATGGATTTAACACTTAAATTTCTCTCTCTTCTGTATACAATTAGATAGAGTTATTTTAGGGTTATGAATTAAGGATCTCTTCTCATGAAGAAGATAAAGTGCATATATAGGGCTTGGGAGGTGTAATGTACCCCCCAAGCATGTAATCAGCATGTGCATGAGGAAACTCCCAATAAGATGTAGACACCTGTCCTTGGCACATGAATACAATAATGATGTAATATTCGCTCACGTGAGGGAATGATCTTGTTATAACAAAATTGTCCATGTGTGGATACCACTTCTATACTTGCATATGCTCGTGCTGCTTGGTAGCGTTCGATGTAACCTCATCCTAGAAGGATAAGAGGTTGCTAATTCCAATAGGATGGTCCCATGCTCGCAGTCATGAGTATGACCTCGGCTGGATAGATTGGGCCATGGTTGGAATTAACTGGATCACTTCGATTATCGGCCATCGCAGAGTACGAAGATGGTGCTTGTTGAATAGGTGATGCTCTTACGATCTCGGCTTTCCATATTGCTGAGGCTAGTTGAGACGAGGTCGACCTTTATCGGAACGACCCCGCCAATGACATGTGGGGCCCCTATAATAACTCGACCATGAGATGTGATGCCACTCATCCTAAGAGGAGAGGATACAGTTTGTCCATATAAAACTAAGTGACCTCACTCGCCACATGTGTAATAATTTCCTCTAAAGTAACCATCAAAATGGAGGCCCTATCATGGGCCCTAGTAGCCTTATCCCCATGGTCAGTTCTGGTAAAACTGGCCTCGTCAACCCTATTCTCATTTGTCGTTGCCTCGTTGACCATAATGACCTTAGTGATAATGGCCATAATAATTCGGAATATCTTCTCCTGGAACCTCTTAGGGTCTGATCCCTTTATATGATTCCTTCTACCTCTACTCGTGAGGTTATTCCCGATTGGGTATAATGTTTTACCATTTCCAGTCTTTCGGACTTAATCCCCCCCCCCCCAATCTACTCAATCTTACGAACGTTATCCTTCATATAGTTATGATTATTCTGGAGATGTAGAAGGGTAATTTCCACCACCTAAGCACAAGTGGTGAAGCGGTTACCAAATAAGGCCCAATTAATCCTTCATGTAAGGTTCATATCCTCTCATATGATTGTAAATAATGCAAATATCCTTATTCGCTTCTGTATCAATATCTCATGCGTAGAAAAGAAAGATAGTTTAAAACCCTCTTATAATGGCTACCAAACGGTCACCCTGTTGAAGTTGCGGGAACCTACTACTCATGTTATAGATAACGAGTAGAAATGTTTCCCCTCAAACCAAACGTTAAACACATACTATACGTCTCACGCCCAAAAGTCCCTAACTCCCGACCGAAGTTGATGTCTCATAAAGGAAATCCATACAAGGAACCCTCCCCTATACACTTCGATCGAATTAAATCATTTATTTGGAACAATGGACTGAACCTCTAAGCAGTCATCGTTGCAGATAATACAAGTCTTAAATGGTATGTAACACCCAGTATTTTTGACGATTTAAATAATTATGTGATTAATTATTATTATTATGGGAATAAATATGCTATTAATTATTGTTGTTGGATTAATTAAATTAAAATGTCAGAAATTAATTTGTTATTAATCTGGATTTAAATAAAAATTAACCAGTGTGCCAAGGGTTAATACTTATTATTGTGAACTATTGAATATTACTGTGTGATAGGTAATATGGAATTATGATATTTGATAAATTTTCGGAAGTGAGAAACACGGCAGTTTGGTAATTTAAGCCTGTCACGCATGTGAGTCGTGTCAGGACTAATTGAATGGAATAAAAAGAGAATTTATTTTTATTAACTCATATGGTCAATTTGAGTGCGCCATTGAGTTCAGGAGGGTCAAGATAGTCAAAATAGTATACCCGGGTGTTTAGTTTGGGTCTCGGGGTGATTTTAGGCCTAACCGGCACCCCGAAAGGGCATTACGATAAATTGTATTTTGGGGCTAAATTAATGGACGAAAATTGGGACTTATTATATCATCCAAGGAAGTACATTATGGTTAAGAAGTGACAGGAAGTTAGAACGGCCAAGGAGGGTGTGAGGGAGAACCAAATTCCAAGAGAGAAGACTCAGTTGGCATCACCTTGCACAACCGTGACCACCAATGCGTAGATCGAGAAGAGAGGAACGCGTATGTACCAACATCACCAATGGATCAGACCGTCATATTCGAGGCAAGTGTTTATTACTTGCTTTCTTTTAGCAATAATCATGCTCATGTTAGTATAGGTGGATTTAATCATGATTTATATGTTAATTGGGTGAAAATTGGAGATTTAAATTATGATTAAGGATTGGTTTAATTAGTGGTTGAAATTCCTTAATGCATGTAGAGGATTAATCACGGAATTTGATTATATATTGATGAACGAATCTGGGTTGATTAGGTTCTTGAATTGGAATTTTGAAAACTAGTGTTCATGTGAATTAATTTGGGGGTTTTATGTAATTATGATGATTAATGACGAATTAAGGATCCTAAGATGATAGAAACGATCTATAACCTATTAGGGGTTGATGGGTATTGATAATGAGTTGTTGGGAATTGAATCTTAGAGGCTTTTAGGTTCAAAAATGGTGAAAAACGTTGAAGTTTGGTGAAGAAGACGAACAGTGCAATCTCGCGCAATCTCGCGTGAAGTGGTTCAAACGAGATGGAGATCTCGCACGAAGTCGTTCGAGCGAGATGGCATCTCGCGCGAAGCCGCTCGAACGACACGTGGAAGTCGTTCAAACGACAACCCTTCTGGTTCGAGCGACAGAGGGAATTTTTGGGGATTTTTCTCCAAGTCTAGTTTTGAGTTTGCCGGTTTATTGGAGTGAGAGAAACTGACAAATAGTAAATTTAAATAAGATGGAATTTTGGGAAAGTATGTGAGAATAAATACTTTTATTATTTCGGTATAGAGAGAGAGTATACCTTGGAGATTACGAGAGATATAGTAATCTAAATATTTATACTATACGTAGAGATGAGATTAAAATACATATGAAAAGTATATATGTAGGTTGGTGAAATACCTATAATTTATAATAGGATGTGTGTATGCCTATTATGTGATATTATTGTAAGAGCACTAATAGGTGATAACCCGGGGGTGCAAGAACCTTATAGTTAAGAGCACTAATGAGTGATAACTCAGGGGTGCAGAAACTCTATTGATAAGTGTACTAATGGGTGATAACCCGGGGGTACAAAGATGATTATTGTTAGGCGCACTAATGGGTGGTAACCCGGGGGTGCTGAATTATTATTGATAGGTGCATTAATGGGTGCTAACCCGGGGATGCAATATTCTATTGTTAGGCGCACTAATGGGTGATAACCCGGGGGTGCTGAATAATTATTGATAGGTGCATTAATGGGTGCTAACCCGGGGATGCATGATTTTCTGGAGATATGCACTAATGGGGCTTAGCCGGGGGTGCAGGATTAGTATATATATATGTATAGGGATGATGGTACTACATATATATATATATGGACTTGTGAATATTGCTACTGTGTGAAATTAGTAGACTTGGTAATAATAATAATCATTTCATTGCACCAAGTGGTCTTAACCTAAGAGTGCAGGATTAGTGTGTATATATAGGGATGATGAGACTATATATATGTATGAGTGTACTTGGGTAACTTTCTACTTTGTGAGACTAGTAGATAAAATGAAAATGAGAAGTAAAATGATCTTAGTGAATAAAAGATTAACCATTCAAACGATGAATAATGAAATTTAGTATGTGAGATAAACTATCTGAATGGCGTATTGTATGGGCGATACGGGAATACTACTTCTGAGCATAGTTAGTATTAGTATGGTTTCTGACTAGTTAGACTGGGAGGTATAACTAGGGAAGATTAGTTATACGTTAGGCGTGCACAATAGACGAGAGGTGAGAAACTCATGTGAGAGTTCGATAACTAACATGCGTATAAGACTTGTTTGAAGAACCAGTTTTAAATACTTGCTAAATCATTTTTACACATCGGGCTCTGACCCGTTTCTTGTACCTCTTCTCTCTTTTGCTATATATATGTATTATATCAGGTGCTCAGCCACAGGAGTATCATATTTAGAGATTTGGATTGCTTGACGTGCTGCAGCTGTTGTGGAAGCTATAGGTCCTTGCAGTAGATGCATCTATCCTTTCCATTCAGTTTTATCTAGACTTCTTGTTTAGGTCATATGTCGCCCACTTCTAGTTCTTTCAGCAGAGTTATTGTATTCAGTTTAGTTGATGGTTTGGAGTTTTGAACTGGGAGTTTGATCCAGTCTTATTTAGTTTAGTATTTGATTATTGTACTGTACTTATTATATTCCTGTGTATGTTGATGGTTTATAATTCATTCTTGGATTGTTATGGAGTTAAATGGTTTATATTTTAAGACGGAAAGAAATGGAAGTTAATTGGTTTTAATAAATTCGAAATGTTTTGACACCTAACTTCATTTTATATTAGGTGATTAATATGTTAAAAAGTTTTTCGACGATGATGCTGAGAATGAACCAACTGAATATCCTGTTTTAAATTGGTAGAGGATGGATCACCCTATATTTAATTGGGTGGGTTGTCACAGGTGGTATCAGAGCATCAGGTTCTAGTGTCCTTAGGATCTGTGCGGCTTATTACATTTCAGCGTATCGTTCTTTGATGTAGAACCTTATGATAAGATTGTTGTGTTCCCTTAAATATGCGACTTACGTTCTCCTGCTACGAATTATAATGGATGTGACTCATTATACGAAATTCAGTGTGATTCGAACACCGAACATTTTAGCACGACCAGTGAGGGCCGTAAGAAGAACTGCGGGAGAAGAGGCTCAACGGAAGACATAGAGTAATCGGGTAAGAGTGATTGGGACAAAAAGCACCATGAGAATTACTTAAGTAAGAGATAGTAAAATTGTCACTCGAGAACTGTGGGTTCCCAGGACACAGTCATAGATAACGGTGGGGTGATCTTAGGACCACCTAACATAGTCGATAAAGGGGAAATCAGAGGGACTCTTTTAAAAACCCATCGGTGAAGATGCAGAAAAGAAAATGAGAGAGTGTAACAGACTAGCGGAGGTAGAAAATCCGAAGGCAATTGTGTAGAGTGGGGCGTGACGACACTCAGAATTTAATTTGGAGTTAAAAGTTACAGCTCTTAGGAGAATCATGTAGTGATTCGAGACAATCACCATACATGAAGAAGTATGTTTGAAATTTAAGGATAAATTCGGGTACGATTTGACCGTGAGGTCTTCCATTCGATGTGGTAACAAAATGTGCGTGAAATTTTGATGTTTAAAATGATGGGTAAGATAGAAACCAATCATAAGAGAGATGTTGAATTGCATAATGAACTTCGTACCTGGTAGAGGGGTATAAATTATCCAAAGGGTTTAGAGTTGATAAAGGACCCATGAGTAAAATACCAGTATGGATGAGAAATCCAGCTAGAATGACTAATGTTGATGTTGTCAAGTTATACGGTTGCTATTGATGGCAGTCCTTCCAAGAGAAGGAAGTAAAGAGGGTTAACGAACCTGCTGAAGAGCAGAAACTGAATTTAACGGTGTTAGTGAAACCCCACATGAGAGTATGCCCAATAGGGAACTCAGTTAGATGATGTTAAGTGATTAACTTTAAGAGGATGATGAAGTCAATCAAGCTATAGAGGCCAACCATAGTTCCGGATAGCTAGCGTAGCCAAAGGGACAATGGAAGAATAATTGTGAGTTGAGACCGTCGGTCCAAGAGAAGGACATTCCCAAAATGGTCAGTGGGACCAGTGACGGGAAATAGTTCATGAAGTTTTCCTTATGTAAAGGAAATAGAAATACAAGTGTTGAATGTGTCCACAATTATGAAGTGAGACTGAAGAGATTAGAAATTGTAAACCGTGCCAATTAGGCATAACGACTGGAGGAGTAAGACTTCCAGTGAAAGAATTTGGGGTCAAGGGAATTAGGCCCAGGAAATTTATAACCCGAGAATAATGGGTTCAGGCTGGACGAGTAGAGTCCTCGTTAATAGTAACATACAGTATGTCAGGGTCTACGGGGCCCGGGATGTAAACGGAGTTCAATAAAACTATAATTGAGGCCTAGAGAGTTTGGGCCAATGTTTCAATAATGGGCGCAAAATCCACATGATGGAATAAATTATCCGTGATGAGAGAGGAAAACTATAGGATGAAATCCTAGGATGTATGACGATTGCAGATGTTCATGGGTCGTGATGACATCCACGTGCTGAGACCCTGTGATTGGGCGAGACTGGTGAGGTTTTGCTTCTTCCTTGTGAGTAAAGGATAGATTCTAGTGACATGGGTGTGCCACAACTTTTATGTAAATTGGAAACCCTAAACTTCACGTGCGGTTTGAGTTTAGTGGGAACGTTAGTTTTAACAGTCTTGTTACAAACGTATTTCTCGTTGTTAGTAGGGCATTTTGATGATTTCATGTAAGTGAACCGGGTGGGCCCTAAGAATGTGTCTTGTTGTTATAATTTACTACTGCATTGAGTCTGCTTTAGTAGAGTTTATTATGGTAATGTGTATTGATTAATTACCGTATGGTTAAACGATAGTAAAAATGTAGTGATATGACTATCGTGTCGGATACTCCAGGAGGAGTGATCTTAGTTTTGTGCGGCGCCACCTGAAATAGGGTTGGGCCCAGATATGAGTATATATATGAAACTTTTAAGGTATTATAGACCTCTGAGAGTATAGTGTCTAATTATATGTGATTCCTGAGCATAGGGATTTATTTGTCTGTTAAGACTTATAATACATTGTGTTCTTATCGAGTGGCGAAATAAAGCTCGTTATATATCTATAGCGCCAAGTACTTGGGATAGTGAGGGCGCCATGCTTCATGTTACATTTTTAGGGACATGAGAGTGGACGAGTAAAATTTTATATCACAATACGTAGATTGTGGGAAAGTACATAGTAGGTATTGAAGTCTTTACGGACCGCAACAACCGGCTAGGTTAGATAGTAGTGTATCGGGGGGGTTCCTTGTTTGGATTTCCCTTTGCGAGACATCCCACGCATGAAACTAGCGAACGTCGGGAGTTGGAGAGAAGTTTGGTCGATAGTACATAAGTTTTGTATGTTGGTTATTGTACCTATAAAGGAATGTAATTAACAATTAATAATTTGTTTATGACTTAAGGCCAATAGAGTAGCCTAGCCATAGTATTTTTCGGAATAGAGCAATGATGCCATTGAAGGATTGATTAAGTTATGATTAGTGGGGCGATTGAGTGCACCCCTACTACATCAGCATACCAGGTATGTGAAATTGAAGTAAGATAATTTTATGTCATTTGTATAATTATGCTAGAAGCATAGGGTGTATGGGTGCCCTGGATGATTGAATCAGGTAGTGGATTATGATTAGCATGTGAATTCGATAACATGTAGTCGGGTAAGCCGAAGCTTACTCATGAAGTTTTGTCAGAGACTTACGTTTCAAGATAAATTGAAACTTATTCAAGAGAGTATAAAATGTATCGGAATACAAACAACAAAGGTGATGGGTTACGAAGTAGGTTAATATTGCAAGGATAGTATTGCAGTGAGTCACCTGACGAATTGAAAAATGGTGGACAATTCGAAAACCAGTATGGGATCCTTCCACTAGAGAATGGAAGAGTATCCCCAAGGATCTTCTCATGTAGCTGAGATGGTGAGATTATAGGTACTAAGATGCGATTGAGTACGGCCTAATACCCACAGAGGGATGGGCAGGATAAGCGGTCTAATCAGATGTGGGAGAGAAAATTTTATGTGGACCCTGAGATCTTAGGGGAGGACGAGAGTAGTACTTTCCACTAGTGGAGTTTGTGTCCAAATAACTCCTATAAATTCACGTTCGGGCAGAGTGCCAGTAGAAGTATGGCACGGTAAACTTGGTTGCTGTCCTACTTAATAGTTAAAGGTGAGGGACCAGTTATGATTACAAAGGTCGGAGAAGAACCGATATTATCGTATATATTGTGTGAGAAATATATATTGCACAGCGAATTTACTTGTATGAATGACACGAGACGAAGTCGTATGCATATGAAAAGAGGATAAATCTACTAAGGTGCAAATAGTAGAAGTCTAGATAGTGAATATCTAAAATAAAGTTGAAGTAGTGAAACTTAAGCAGAAAGGCTTGGGCAAGAGCCAATATGACTGGGTAACCTGGAGTTTAAAGCAAACGCATGTGAAGTGTTCATCATTAAGGGTATTTGATAGCGTACTATATGGGTGGTACGGAATAGCTTACTTGTGAGAATCGGGATGCGATGCGCAATATTTTTACAGCGTTGTCTGTACCTGGTATACTTTTTCTGAATTTCGGGACGAAATTCCGTTGTAAGGGGGGAAGTATGTAACACCCCGTATTTTTGACGATTTAAATAACTATGTGATTAATTATTATTATGGGAATAAATATGTGATTAATTTTTGTTGGTTTAATTAAATTAAAATGTGAGAAATTAATTTGTTATTAATCCGGATTTAAATAATTATTAACTAGTGTGCCAAGGGTTAATACTTATTGTTGTGAACTATTGAATATTACTGTGTGATAGGTAATATGGAATTATGATATTTGATAAATTGTCAGAAGTGAGAAACACGACAGTTTGGTAATTTAAGTCTGTCACGCGTGTGAGTCGTGTCGGGACTAATTGAATGGAATAAAAAGAGAATTTATTTTTATTAACTCGTATGGTCAATTCGAGTGCACCATTGACTCCGAGAGGGTCGAGATAGTCAAAATAGTATACTCGGGTGTTTAGTTTGGGTCCCGGGGTGATTTTAGGCCTAACCGGCACCCCAAGAGGGCATTATGATAAATTGTATTTTTGGGCTAAATTAATGGACGAAAATTGGGACTTATTATATCAGCCAAGGAAGTCCATTAGGGTTAAGAAGTGACAGGAAGTTAGAACGTCCATGGAGGGTGTGAGGGAGAACCAAATTCCAAGAGAGAAGACTCAGTTGGCATCACCTTGCACAATCGTGACCACCAACGCGTAGATCGAGAAGAGAGGAACGCGTATGTACCAACATCACCAATGGATCAGACCATCATATTCGAGGCAAGTGTTTATTACTTGCTTTCTTTTAGCAATAATCATTCTCATGTTAGTATAGGTGGATTTAACATGATTTATATGTTAATTGGGTGAAAATTGGAGATTTAAATTATGATTAAGGATTGGTTTAATTAGTGGTTGAAATTCCTTAATGCATGTAGAGGATTAATCATGGAATTTGATTATATATTGATGAACGAATCTGGGTTGATTAGGTTCTTGAATTGGAATTTTGAAAACTAGGGTTCATGTGAATTAATTTGGGGGTTTTATGTAATTATGATGATTAATGACGAATTAAGGATCCTAAGATGATGAAACGATCTATAACTTATTAGGGGTTGATGGGTATTGATAATGAGTTGTTGGGAATTGAATCTTAGAGGTTTTTAGGTTCAAAAATGGTGAAAAACGTTAAAGTTTGGTGAAGAAGACGAACAGTGCAATCTCGCGCAATCTCGCGTGAACTGGTTCAAACGAGATGGAGATCTCGCACGAAGTCGTTCGAGCGAGATGGCATCTCGCCCGAAGCCGCTCGAACGACACGTGGAATTCGTTCAAACGACAACCCTTCTGGTTCGAGCGACAGAGGGAATTTTTGGGGATTTTTCTCAAAGTCTAGTTTTGAGTTTGTCGGTTTATTGGAGTGAGAGAAACTGACAAATAGTAAATTTAAATAAGATGGAATTTTGGGAAAGTATGTGAGAATAAATACTTTAATTATTTCGGTATAGAGAGAGAGTATACCTTAGAGATTACGAGAGATATAGTAATCTAAATATTTATACTATACGTAGAGATGAGATTAAAATACGTATGAAGAGTATATATGTAGGTTGGTGAAATACCTATAATTTATAATAGGATGTGTGTATGCCTATTATGTGATATTATTGTAAGAGCACTAATGGGTGATAACCCGGGGGTGCAAGAACCTTATAGTTAAGAGCACTAATGAGTGATAACTCAGGGGTGCAGAAACTCTATTGATAAGTGTACTAATGGGTGATAACCCGGGGGTACAAAGATGATTATTGTTAGGCGCACTAATGGGTGGTAACCCGGGGGTGCTGAATTATTATTGATAGGTGCATTAATGGGTGCTAACCCGGGGATGCAATATTCTATTGTTAGGAGCACTAATGGGTGATAACCCGGGGTTGCTGAATAATTATTGATAGGTGCATTAATGGGTGCTAACCCGGGGATGCATGATTTTCTAGAGATATGCACTAATGGGGCTTAGCCGGGGGTGCAAGATTAGTATATATATATGTATAGGGATGATGGTACTACATATATATATATGGACTTGTGAATATTGCTACTGTGTGAAATTAGTAGACTTGGTAATAATAATAATCATTTCATTGCACCAAGTGGTCTTAACCTAAGAGTGCAGGATTAGTTTATATATATAGGGATGATGAGACTATATATATGTATGAGTGTACTTGGGTAACTTTCTACTTTGTTAGACTACTAGATAAAATGAAAATGAGAAGTAAAATGATCTTAGTGAATAAAAGATTAACCATTCAAACGATGAATAATGAAATTTAGTATGTGAGATAAACTATCTGAATGGCGTATTGTATGGGCGATATGGGAATACTACTTGTGAGCATAGTTAGTATTAGTATGGTTTCTGACTAGTTAGACTGGGAGGTATAACTAGGGGAGATCAGATGTACGTTAGGCGTGCACAATAGACGAGAGGTGAGAAACTCATGTGAGAGTTCGATAACTAACATGCGTATAAGACTTGTTTTAAGAACCAGTTTTAAATACTTGCTAAATAATTTTTACACATCGAAATCTGACCCGTTTCTTGTACCTCTTCTCTCTTTTGCTATATATATGTATTATATCAGGTGCTCAGCCACAGGAGTATCATATTTAGATATTTGGATTGCTTGACGTGTTGCAGCTGTTGTGGAAGCTATAGGTCCTTGCAGTAGACGCATTTATCCTTTCCATTCAGTTTTATCTAGACTTCTTGTTTAGGGCATATGTCGCCCACTTCTAGTTCTTTCATCAGAGTTATTCTATTCAATTTAGTTGATGGTTTGGAGTTTTGAACTGGGAGTTTGATCCAGTCATATTTAGTTCAGTATTTGATTCTTGTACTGTACTTATTATATTCCTGTGTATGTTGATGGTTTATAATTCATTCTTGGATTGTTATGGAGTTTAATGGTTTATATTTTAAGACGGAAAGAAATGGAAGTTAATTGGTTTTATTAAATTGGAAATTTTTTGGCACCTAGCTTCATTTTATATTAGGTGATTAATATGTTAAAAAGTTTTTCGACAGTGATGCTGAGAATGAACCAACTGAATATCATGTTTTAAATTGGTAGAGGACGGATCACCCTATATTTAATTGGGTGGGTTGTCACATGGTAAAGTACTAAATTAGTCAAAGAACGCAATGAGAAAAAGCAATGGGTGCACTAGAGACCCTGGGACACTAGAACCGGGAATGCTCTGATACCAAATTAGTCAAAAACTTTCGGTAACATTTTTAGCATAAAAAATAAATAAAATGTAGCAGGTAAAAGCGATACAATAATGAACAACTTACACGAATAAAGTAGAACATCTCTGATACCAATCACTTCCATGAGAAATAAATCCATCTCTGGAATATGATATCTCAAAAATATAACTTCCATAACGGAATATAAGTACAACACGTACAATATCTGACTTAGGATAAGCTGTAACATCTACAACGGCCTGTACTGAAATATAAAATGAATACAGAAAAGTAAATGAGCTGTATTGCTCGACTTATAAATCCTAGAACTGATGAATAGATAGTCACTAAAGTTACTCCTTCAATGAATAACCCAAGTCTACAGTAGCAACAAAGGCCTGAGACGTGTAAAACAGATTCAACAATAACGTTAACAGTAAGTCTATGATGAATAAGAATATAACTAAATTTGGACCACAATAATAATAACACATCTTACTCCCATATTAAGTATATTTTAAGTTATCTACATTACCTAACCCAAACAACCTAAAATTTAGTATACGGTCTTACTCCTAAACCCATATGTTAAAAAAACTGTTTACAAGAATAATAACAAAATGTTATAAGTTGAGTAAACTCCGAATAAACTTTTTGGACAAAACTCTTTTCGATTATCAACACAAGATGTGTTTAAACTTGTTTTCTAAATATGTAGTCTAGATTTGGTAGTTGATTACCTTTGGTTTTAGAAATTAAAAAACCATCTACTAAGTCTAGGATGCAGTACCAATCACAATAGAAATTAAGAACATTCAAATAAATGAACACAGGAATTTAACGTGGTAAAACCCTTAATCAAGGGAAACATCCACGGTGACCTCTACTGCAGAAACCAAAAATCCACTAAAATAAATATTCAAGTTACAACACTTAAGCAAGCACACAAAGATCCTAAATCTAAGTTCAGAGATTCTGACTATAACTGATTTTTTCGTGTTGCTTCTTTGCCTTTAACTTTATCTCCTTTTCCTTAATTTCTGATTCCAGCAGTTCTTTTAATATTAGGTTTCTCAAACAGAACCACTGTGACTAAGTGTTTGTGTGAGAATGTGATTGTGATGCGCACTAAATGCAGATTTATGCAACTCACCCTCTCAAGTTTTTTATACATACAAAGTCCTATAAATCATAAGCATTTATATGACATGCAAATTCTGATTCAAACAATTTCGACAAATAAACTTCTTATCAAGATCAGATCTGAAAAACAACCTTGCTTTTTAAACTAGCCAAGGTCCATTGTGTCTCTGTTTATTTTTATACAACTTTATTTCACAAAATATGGACTATGATCCAAGAAACATAAACGTCTTATGGATATGATTTAACCTTGAAAGAAATGAAGTTTATTTTTCAAAATCTTTTGAAACATAATGGATCTACAAAATAACGATCCAAATGAGAACAAAAAATTAAAAGTGTGATATTCTCTTTTAGAAAAACTCAAGTTTCTACAGAGAAACCTAAGAATTTCTTAGAGATGATTTCTAAGAGAAACAATGGCTTGAAGAGGTCTTCAAACTTCGAGAGAAAAAAAACACCTAATGCACAGAAACCTCAATAGATCTAATTCTCAAGCTTTAGGGGTTTTGATGTACAAAAATTTAAGGTTTTGGTGTTTGGGTTTATGGAGAACTCTCAGAGGATGAGCTTTCAAAGATTAAGGTTTCTTCTCTCTCTCTTCTCTTTTTTCTTGTCCTCTCTCTTCTCCTCTCTCTCTCTCTCTCTCTACTCTCTTATTTTATCTCTATTTGGACGAATACCAAAACTCCCTAAGGTCTGAGACTTCAAAGGTTTATATAGTGGGTTAGGAAGGATCTCGAACGTCTGAGGCAATCGAATGGCTTGGATTGATCCTGACTAGTCGACTCTAAATCTAATTGTGTAACTCAGCGGTAAAAATAATGTTCACTGATTGGTTTAAACTAGTTTCATAAGGACTGATTAGGATCGCATGCAGACCATTGATAAAGATCAATCAAGGGCTGAGATAGCGTCTTGCATATGCGTCTTAGAGAAAACACAAATCTAAGCATCTAGGTGCCAATACGTGTACGACTGATAAGAGGTATAAAACGCGTGTAATAGTAATACAATTTGCACCCCCAGAAATATATGCCGCTTTGAGATTCTACCCAACACAAGTTTTTAAAGATAAAAAACACTTTGCATAATTCAACTTTTAACCCCAATACCTTTAAAAACCACATTTTAATAATTTCAAAAATTATTCAAAATGATTCAAAAATGTTATAATGGAATTAAATTGATTTGTAAATTTTATTTAAGTGATTAAAACAATATATGCACATGTGAACTCAATAATATGCAGTGTAAGTGTCCTAAAGTGGTTAGGTAAAATTAACTTCCCTTTAGGTTGATCTTGATGATTTCTTGGACTGGATTTCTTCATTCTTACTTGAACCTTTGAGAGATAGAGCAACTAATAAAAACTAACCTACTTTGTCTCGATATCCAAACTAGTTAGAACTCCTATATAATATAGACTCGAGTAATTCAATTATATAGTGTGTTCTCAATCTCCCCCTTTGGATAGTAGAGACAAAATTCCCTTGAGTATTCTGAACTTGTTGTCCTATGCAAAAGATCTAATTAACCATTCCCATTCTAGAACCGAAAATAAGATGAAAAAAATACATCACTCAACTACAATACAGACCAATACCTTAATAAATAGGACAAGCTATATAACGGGTCTGAAGAATGCCTGTAAAAGATTAAACATTTAATGGCATATTAGTTGAGTTAGAATAGGAATAAATATAAATCGCAGCAAAGATACTCAAGTTATTCTCCCCAAATTTTTCTCAAACATACAATGGGATAAAAAATAGTAGAGAAATCAGGAAAAAATAAAAAGATTTCAATCACAAAAAATATCATAAGCAATGGTAGAATCAAGGGTCTCCTACATAAACTAGTGTAAGGAGGCGTCTTTTGTCATTTAAGAGACGCCCATGCCCAAAAACTTCATAAACCAATTATTAGCGTGAAACTACCGAGGTTATGATAAATGTGATGGAAATTATGTGAGAACTATCATACCTATCGATGTTCGCAGATACTCAAATCGTATGTTATCCAATGGTTTGGTAAAAAGATCAGCGAGTTATTTTTTAGTATTAAGATATTCAATAATGAGTTCTTTAGATTCTATAAGATCACAAATAAAGTGTTGTCGAATTTGCATATGCTTAGTTCGAGAGTGTTTTATCGAGTTTTCAAAATATTTATGTCACTCTGGTTATCACAAAACATAGTTAATTGATTTTTGGTGATACCATAATCTCTAAGCATCTGTATAATCCATAATAACAACAACTTCCTGCTGCAATGTACTCGGATTTTGTGCTAGAAAGAGAAATAAAATTATGTTTCTTACACGACCAATCTACAAGGTTATTTCCTACGTAGTAACATGCGCAAGACGTGCTCTTTCTATTGTCAGAACACCCTGCCCAATCGGCATCAGTGTATCCTACTATAGAACTAGTTGTGTCCTTGGTGTACCAAATACCAAATTTTAGAGTACCCTTGACATATTTAATAATTCTCCTCACACACAATAAGTGGGATTCCTTAGGGCTACTTTGATATCTAGCACAGACGCAGATTGCGAAAGAAATGTCGAGTCTAGAAGCAGTAAGATATAAGAGACTCCCTATCATACTTCGATATAGAGTAGGATCAACATTTTTCCCATTATCATCCTTAGCTAGTTTTGTTAAGGTACTCATGGGGGTTCTATAAGGTTTAGCATTTTCTAATCCGAATTTTTTGACAAGTTCTGCAGCATATTTGGATTGAGTGATAAATAGGCCATCATTACACTGTTTTACTTTAAGACCTAAAAAGTATTGAAGTTCACCCATAAGTGACATTTGAAATTCAGCATGCATGATATCGGAAAAGTTCTTCACTTGTTTAGAGCAAGTGGATCCAAATATTATATCATCAATGTACACTTGTGTTATTAAAACATATTTATCTTTGTTCCTAATGACTAAAGTTTGATTGTTTCTACCTCGGACAAATCCATGAGAGACTAGAAATATAGATAGTCGCTCATACTAAGTTCTAGGACCTTGTTTCAAACTGTATAAGGATTTCCTAAGCCTAAAGACGTAGTTAGGGTGTGATGGATCTACAAACCCTTTGGGTTGTTCTATGTATACCTCCTCAATCAAAATTCCATTTAAAAATGCAAACTTAACATCCATTTGGAATAAGTTGAATTGCAGGTGACATGATATGGCAAGGAGGAGACGAGCTGACTCAAGACGAGTAACAGGTGAAAAAGTTTCATCGAAGTCAATTACCTCTGTCTGGGAGTAACCTTGTGCTACTAACCTAGCTTTATTTCTAATGAACTCCCCATTTTCGTCTATTTTGTTTTTGAAAATCCATCATGTGCCGATAACCATCAAATCTTTTGGCCTGGGAACAAGATACCACACATCGTGACTCTGAAACTGGACAAGCTCTTCTTGCATAGCATTAATCCAGAATGAGTCAGAAAGTGCATCATTTACATTTTTAGGTTCCTCAAGGGAAACAAAAGATGAAAATTGTGCCACATTTCGGAGTTAGGATCTTATTCTAACGGGTTTAGAAGGATTACCAACTACAATTTCAATTGGATGGTCTTTAAAAACCCAAGTGGTACAGAAGGATTCTCGAGTGGCAGTAAATCAGTGTCTTGTGAAGGTTCGATTGTAAAAAAAATTAGCCTCAACAGGTGGAACTGATTGACAGACACTACTCCCTACACTTGTATCATCTACAATCACATTAAATGATTCCATAATGGTTTTGGTTCTATAATACTAAGAAATATTCCCTTCTTTCCTCGGGTATCAAATTTTGAAAGTTGTTCTCTATCTTTACAAACATAACAAATACTCCCAAATGTTTTAAAATATTTTAAGTTTGGCTTTTTGTTGGACCAAAGTTTATAAGGGGTTTGTTTGGAATTTTTCCTAAGGAATACACGATTAATGATATGACACGCGGTTTGAACGGCATCTTCCCAAAAATATCTAGGAATATTTTTAGCGTGTAGCATAACCCTAGCCATCTCTTGTAAAGTTATATTCTTACATTCAACGATGCCATTTTGCTGGGGTGTTTTGGGGAGCACTAAACTCGTGTTTATAGTTATTGACTACGCAATATTTAGTAACACCAGAGTCTTTAAACTTTCCACCTTTTTCACTCCTAATACGACACATTTAGGTATCCTTCTCATTCTCTATTTTCAAGAGGATTTTTAAGAATTCACTGAAGGTATCTGATTTTTGTTTCATAAATGCAACCCAAGTATATCGCGCATAGTCATCTACTATAACTAGGATATAATTATTTCCATAGAAACTAACAGTCCTTGAGGGACCCATAAGGTCCATATGGATAAGTTCTAAAGGTTTTGTGGTCAAGACGTCCTTAACTTTATTACGTGGGAATTTACTTATATTCCCTTCTTGACATGGTCCACATACTGGATTGAAAGAATTTTTTTATTTTGGGTAAATCTCTAACTATTTTTTGGGAGATTAATCTTCTAAGATTATCAAAATTCATATGTCCCAATCTATTGTGCCAAAGGTCAGAATCCTCTAATCTGGTAACATGGCAAGACTCAAACTTAGTAATTACTGTGTAACAGTTTTCCTGAGTTCTGTTTCCTGTCAATATGCAGTTTCCTTTTTCATCAATAATTTTGCAATCAGTTTTTGAAAAGGTAACGGTGTGATTGGAATCGCAGAACTGAGATATACTTAAGAGATTAGCTTTGAGGCCTTTAACTAGGAGAAAATTATTTAGATCAGGAAGCCCATCCTCACTCAATGTTCCCTTACCTATGATCTGAGATGAAACACCATCTCCAAACATGACACTACCTCCGAGGAAGTTTCTCTTGTTCTTTAATTTGGTATCATCCCCGTCATATGTTTAGAACATCCGAAGTCTAAATACTATCCAGTTGAAGTGTGTTGTGCCTTTAAAGCAGCAATGACAATATTGCACTTGAGCTGGGGTAGTAGATCATCTTTTCTAATCCAAATAGGTCGAGTTTTAATCATTTTGTGTTCTTTTGATTTAGAAAAGGTTTGTTGGGTCTTTCTAAATGGTTTTTTCTTAGTCCTGGACCCTCCCTTTTTCTTTTTATTGCTAGAGTTGTTTGTGGCATGTCTAGGGAGAACATAAGTATTTCTTCCTTTTCTAGAATAGTTAAAGTCAAGATAGGTTGGTATATATATCCTTTTTTGAAAACATTCTTCAAGAGTGTGGCAAAAAACGTTGCAGTAAGAACAGTACTGATGGGTGTAGGTCTTGACTTTATTACTAAAGTCTTTAAAGAGGGGTTTGGCTCTATTTGGGATTGTTGTCCAATTGTCATTGGTCTTGAGTTTTTGTCTTTGGTCTCTAACGGGTGGACAAACATATTTGGCCTAACCATTTGAATTAGACTGTTGATTGTACTGATCATGTTTTGATTGAGAAACATTAATACTAGATTCCCCGTTTTGAACAGTTTGACAAGTTTGGCCTTGTTTAATAAAAGTAACATTTTTAGGAGAAATTTCGGTCTTACTGGTGTGTACTATTTCTCCAAAACATGGCCAGACTTATCTTTAGAGTCAAATTTGCTTCCAACAACAATTTCCTCACAAAATTTAGCATGGGTTTCAAAGTGTTGACATTTTTTAAACACATTTTAGACCTTTTTCTTAGACTCTTCTAGTTCAATAAGGTTTGCCTTATATTTTTGTTCACTCATGATTTTTCTTAGACAAATCTTTTATTTTTAAGGAAATTCTTCAATCTCAGTCTCATGGGTAATACACTGGGCAGTATAATCTTCAGTATTCTTCCTAATAGTCTGGTTAAGTAAATTGATACACTCAGTTAATGATTTTATCATTTTTTTCAAGGCAAGCACTCTTCTTAACCGTTTTCGTGTATAACTCATGCAAATCATCATCAGGCTCGCTAAGTGTGTCGTGTGAAGTGTCCCTTAAAGCATTACTTGGTTCTTTTGGACTCGCGCACACGTTCAATTCGTCGATAATATTAACGCTTTGACTCATGCTTATATTACTTCCGACAATAATAGGAACAGTATTAGCAGTAATATCAACATGCATCACAGATTCATGAGTAGGTAAGCATGCATCATCATCATTATATATAATCTTGGTAAAGAAAGACACGCAATACTCACGATTCTGGGTTGACTCTGTTTCGTCTTTATCAGAATCACTAGAGTCATCCCACGTTTTACACACATCAGCCTTGTTACTGTTGCTAAAATTAGTTGATCATTTGCTGGCATAATGTCCCATTTTACCACATCTATGACATTTCACATCTTTCGGGTCTAACTTAGGTCGGTTATTATCATAGGTCCTTTTATTGTCATGTGAGTATTTGGCATTGTCTCTGTCCTGAGGTCTGCGATTTTGATTTTCTTTATAATTTGACTTGCCATTGTTTAGAGGCTACAGCATTTCTGAATTTGAGAATCTTTTTAAAATGCTTGCTCATAAGAGCTTTTTCATTATCAAGGAGTCAGTGTCAAAGTCCAAAGGACTTATTTTAGGAACATGCATTTTAGATGAAAACGCAACATTAGAACTAGTGGGTTTCTTATTCTGTGTGGTCAGTTGCTTCTTGAAATTTAACTCCAACTCTACAGTTCTCAGTTCACTACTAAGCAATGCAGGAGTTATATTAGGGTCGTCCATTTCTTCAATGGCATATCTCTTATTGGCAAATTTGAAAGGCAGTGACCTAAGAGTCGTTTGAACAATTTCCTTTCTACTGTAGGTTATACCATTTGCATGAAGTTTTGTAAAGATATCAGTTAACCTAATGTATAAATCGTCAAAGGATTCATTATCATCCATTATCAGGTTGTTGTATTGTTGGACAAGCATTTGAGTTTTTCTTGCCTTATCTCTTTCATCACCTTCATGAGAAATGACAAGAGTGTCCCATGCCTTGTTAGAAGTTGAACATATAGATATTCTTTTAAACTCGTGATCATTAATGGACATAAATATAGCACTCTTGACCTTATTATTATCGAGAGACTTCTTTTTCTCTATCGTAGTAAATTCACTAAGAAGTTTCTTAATCCTTGTTGGATCAGTTTCAGGTATAGCCTTAGTAGGATGTTCATACCATGTTTCAATCATGTCCCATACATCATCACCAAGGGTTCCTTGAATGAAAGCAACCATTCGTACTTTCCAGTATGAAAAGTTGTTTCCATCAAAGAGTGGTGGTCTAGAGAGGTTACCTAACCTCAAAAATATTTCTTCCATATTCAGAACTTTTTGAAAGAAATTTTGAAAACAATTTCTAAAGTTTCAAGATCACAAAAGATGGTCCTGCTCTGATACCACTTGAAAAAACTGTTTACAAGAATAATAACAAAATGTTATAAGTTGAGTAAACTCCGAAGAAACTTTTTGGACAAAACTCTTTTCGATTATCAACACAAGATGTGTTTAAACTTGTTTTCTGAATATGTAGTCTAGATTTGGTAGTTGATTACCTTTGGTTTTAGAAATTAAAAAACCATCTAGTAAGTCTATGATGCAGTACCAATCACAACAGAAATTAAGAACATTCAAAGAAATGAACATAGGAATTTAACATGGTAAAACCCTTAATCAAGAGAAAAATCCACGGTGCCCTCTACGGCACAAACTCAAAATCCACTAATAAAGATTCAAGTTACAACACTTAAGAAAGCACACAAAGATCCTAAATCTAAGCTCAAAGATTTACCTATATGAGCTACTCCACTCCAAAGGTTTACTGACTAGAATTGAACTTTTCTTGTTGCTTTTTTCCTTTTCCTTGATCTCCATTTCCTCGATTTCTGATTCCAGTAACTCTTTTAATACCAGGTTTCTCAAACAGAACCACTGTGAATGTGATTTTGATGTGCACTAAATGTAGATTAATGCAACTCACCCTCTCAAGTTATTTATACAGACAAAGTCCAATAAATCATAAGCATCTATATGACATACATATTCTAATTCAAACAATTTCGACAAATAAACTTCTTCAGAAAAATAACCTTGCTTTTAAAACTAGCCAAGGTCCTATGTGTCTATGTTTATTTTTATACAACTTTATTTCACAAAATGTGAAATATGATCCAAAAAACACAAACATCTTAGGGATCTGATTTAACCTTGAAAGAAATGAAGTTTGTTTTTCAAAATCTTTGGAAACATAATGGATCTACAAAATAAAGATCCAAAAGAGAACAAAAAATTAAACGTGTGATATTCTCTTTTAGAAAAACTCAAGTTTTTACAGAGAAACCTAAGAATTTCTTAGAGATGAGTTTTGACATAAACAATGGCTTGAAGAGTTCTTCAAACTTCTAGAGAAAAAACACCAAATGCACAGAAACCTAAATAGATCTAATTCTCAAGGTTTAGGGTTTTTGATGTACGAAAATTGAAGGTTTTGGTGTTTGGATTTATGAAGAACTCTCAGAGAATGAGCTTTTGAAGATTAGGGTTTATTCTCTCCCTTCTCTCTTTACTATCTTATTTTCTCTCTATTTGGACGAATGCCAAAAGTCTCTAAGGTCTGAAACTTCAAAGGTTTATATAGTGGGTTAGGAAGAATCTCGAACGTCCGAGGCAATCAAACAGCTTGGATTGATCTTGACCAGTTGACTCTAAATCTAACGATGTAACTCAGCGGTGAAAATAACGTTCACTAATTGGTTCAAACTATTTTCACAAGGATTGATTAGGATTGCATGCAGACCATTGATAAAGATCAATCTAGGGATGAGATAGCATCTCGCGTACGTGTCTTAGACAAAACACAAATCTAACCGTCTTGGTGCCAACACGAGTACGACTGATAAAAGGTATAAAACGCGTATAAAAGTAATACAATTTGCACCACCAAAATTATATGTCGCTTTGAGATTCTACCCAACACAAGTTTTTAAAGATAAAAAACACTTTGCATAATTCAACTTTTAACCCCAATACTTTTAAAAACCACATTTTAATCATTTCAATTTTTTTTTAAAATGATTCAAAAGTGTTATAATGGAATTAAATTGATTTGTAAACTTTATTAAAGTGATTAAAATAATATATGCACATGCGAACTTAATAATACGCAGTGTAAGTGTCCTAAAGTGGTTAGGTAAGATTAACTTCCCTTTAGGTTGATCTTGATGATTTCTTGGACTAGATTTCTTTAATCTTGCCTTAACCTTTGAGAGATAGAGCAACTAATAAAAACTAACCTACTTTGTCTCGATATACAAACTAGTTGGAACTCCTATATAATATAGACTCGAGTAAGTCAATTATATAGTGTGTTCTCATATGTACCCAATGTTATATATGTTCATCTCTAAATTCAACATTCGATACTTTCTCATTCTTAAATTAAACTTTGTATTAAGAATAATTTATTCTACAATAATCTTTTTACCTTAAAGGCTACTTGTTAATTAATCAGAATAACGATCTCCGGTTATGATTCTAAAAGGGATCTCAAGTCTATTAGCCCCGAACAATATCATGCCACTAATTTAGCATATACGTCTCTAGTATATTTAATAGGCTATTCTCAAATCGTAAGTTTCTAGTTATACATCTCCAATATAATCATATACATCTCAAGTATAAGTCATAAATCTTTATGACCAAATCAAATATCGCAACACTTTTAATCCCGGAGGATATACACAGCACACATCCAATCTCATGGTCTACACTTGAGACCAGAAATAAAAGTATGAGGGCCAATCCCTATTGCCTTTGGGGATGACTCATACGTAATAGGTATAGTTATAATCGACCCAACCCTATAACCTCACAGCATCATCTTCACAGGTGAAATCACTTTACCTTCACACCAAATGTATGAGCCCCATACCTAAGGTTATGTAGAGAGTCATCATATTAGTCCCACTCAGAAGACGGGAACTTTCAGCACGTAGGAATAGGGTAAAAGTACCTTGGAAGATCCCATCACATCATTGGGAATACTATGCACGATCAACATTACACATTCCCTAATCCTACTTGCTAAAAATGCTCGTCTCCCAAGTGGGACTAACAGGAGGACCCTCTTATTAAATCCCTCCTAGTACTCCCCCGCACACATCACTCTGGTATGATTGCATATAACTCAAGCAAGTAAGCATAACCATACGCGATTTGGTAAGACTAACAAGTACAAACCCTACACATTCGGTTCAAACAAAAAGATACAAACCCTATTCAACTGGGTTAAACATAAAGTCTCTTTTATTATTATTTAAAACTCATGTGAACTATAATTGAATATACAAGATATTAGCCCGAATTTCCAAGGCCCGAAAGTCTAATCATATTCTAACACCTATTATATGTAAGAATCATTATAAATAAGTCCTACCTTACTCGGTGGATTGTAATTGATTATAGACAATCATTAGTCATTCTAAAACTATCACGAGTTATATACGCCCTCTAAGGATCGCTCAGTAACATTAATATCTCATTTGTAGACCTAAAATCCAAGGTCTTTAAATTAGGTATCAGTTCATACCGACTCCTCCCGTAATGTTCTAAATCACCTGCTACCCTACTCGATGGGACAAAATCATAATATCGTATATTGAAAGGTTTATTTTAGCTTTTATACGTGTTCAGGATGTAAGACGCGAAGTTCGAATGTTTTTTGAGAAAGTTTCGACATGCGCTTCATCTTCAAGGGAAATTAGGTCATTTCATATTCAACTATTTGGACTGTGTCATAAGACCAACATATATATCATCAAGTTATCTTTGTGTGCCTTCTGATCATGCTTCAATCCGATTCTAAACGAACAAGTTATGGGTATTTCAGTTTTCTAAGTTTCTGATCCCGAATCGATTCTCTCAAGAACTGAATCGATTTGCCCCCTATAACTTCTAACTTCACGCCAACATTTTAATGGCATCCTAAACTCATCCCAAATCAACTAAGAATCCTCTAAACATTAACAATAACCCATATCCTTCATATATAATCATTATAAGACTACTAATAACCAATTTCTACAAGGTTTAGATGATTATAACTCATTTTAATGATCAAACCTCATATTTTATTAATAAAACCCTAGTTTTATGTTCTTAATAAGAATGGGTTAATTAGACAATGATTTCTCATCAATTAATCCAATAACAATAGGGCTTTGATAGGTTTTAACTATTAGAAGGCAATCTGATGTTTTCAAGTTCATCTAACACATATTCATGGATTGATTTAACGATTTCTCATCAAAATAACACTAGTTCATAAACATAAGACTAGGGCTTAATTATGTAGTTAATCTACTCATCAAATTAAGATACAATTTGATTAATATCATAGTCAATGGATTAAACTAAGATTCCAATGAACTCCTACTATTATAACACAAACTTAATTAAATTCATAATCAAAGTAAACTTGCTTATGGATTGATTGAGGAATCAATCCTTAAATCTCCCAAATCTCTTCAGACCTTGCATGCATACTCTCCTTAGCTCTCTAAGACTTCCTCTCAAGCCTCGAATATGATGTAGGTTTAGTCTAATGACATCTTAAGTTGGCTTCCCACAAAATTATCCTTAGGCCCCATATGGGCCTCAACCCAATGATCCTAAATAACACTCCAAATGGTCCAAAACTCTAACCAAGCCATATATTAATCCAATAGACATAAAATCCACTATTTTAAGTCCAAACGAACATTCTATGTGTCCTAATGTGAATCCTAACTATGACATAAACCAACTAATTAATTATCTCAAAAACTAATATATTAGTTGGCACGAGTCCTAACATCAATTATTTATTCATTTAAATATTTAAGTGTGTCACGGAATTATAAGAAAGTACGTCACGGTCGGGGTGGTTCGACACCGAGGGAATAATCCAAACAAGGAAACCCCTGACACCTAGCCTCTGGTCATTCCATAGTCGCTCGTAATACTAAGTCGTTTCCCAATACTTAATTAATGTATTACTGTATATTAAATCTGATTATAGATTTGAATTATACAACACATATGAAATATAATATAGTGACATAACACGTCACAGTAGGAAATTATAATGAATATCATAATTTAAATTATGCACAAAAAATATGGGGTATTACAATTCTCTACCACTCCAAGTCGTCTTCTTCCTTGTCTAATAAAATCTTCTCTCCCTCTTTCACCCTTAACAGAGGCTGGCCAATTTGTCGAACCTCATATATATTTATATTATATGTGTTCTTTATTTATTTCTATACTCATATTTATGGGACAATTTGGTATTTATCATGATAGTGGGATTCAATCCCTTATAATTTGGAATTATCTGTGGGAACTACCTGAATTTCACCATTTGTGAATACCAACGGTCCACCATAATGAGTGCACACCAGTTTTATCGTTCCAATGTTTTGAACAATGTACATTTTGAATTAAAAATTGTAAGGAGTATCCTCTTTCAATTAGTTGCACCAGATCATGTGGGCACACTCCTCATAGATTCGGTCCCAGTTTTTATCGTAACACTCAATATGTGGATCCCCTCATAAGGAATACCACATTGCTTCTTATTAACCTTTTTTAGGAACATTTAAATGAGCGTGACGTGGAAATTGCAAGGTTAAAAAGATAGTTAATAAAATAATCTGAAGGGCGTGGGTCTAGTTCCCATAACATTGTGTAAAGGCAAAATAATGTTCTATGTTAAAAGCGTGAAATGCTCAGTAAGGATGGTCCCAAACAAAAATCTAATTTTTGTGTATTTATCAATTTTATCTTTTTATCCTAAACATGCATCTAGGTGATAGCAGATAAAATAACAAATCATACATGCTTACAAACAGACGATAAATAGGGAAAAAACCCGTTCGGGCAAAACCTCTTTTTCAGCACTTTAGAGAGTATACAAGACTATCGACTTATAGACTACTTGATACTAGTCACAAGTATAACACGCAGTGTCTTTGTAGAATCTTCAAAGAATACCACTTGACTCCAAGTAGTCCACAAGCGGCCTTCCACCCTTGGTTTCCACTTATCTTCCTTTGTCTCAATCAATGATCCCTTCGAGAATCACAATGGTCAAATATAGAGATAATCATTCCACAAGAGTAGTGTATGTAAGGATATAAAAATATCTAGGGTTTAAATTGATTCACACAAATATACTTTGGGGATGTGTTTTATGAATCAAAAGAGTTTTCTAAACTCAAATGGTTGAAAACTTTTGCAAAGTGTATGCAGAAATAGTTTTGACAAAAGTCTTACAAAAATGAATGCAAAATAGGTATTTATAAGGCGTTCAAAAATTTCGAGGCGGCGGCTCATTCGAATGAATTTGAAGCTCGTTTGAACGATAATAGCAATTCGTTTAAATGAAATAGAAACTCATTCGAACGAATGTTCCATCTCGTTTGAACGAAGTTCGAATGACCTTTAAACGATCTAAAACAGTATGCCCTCGTTCGATACACATTCGATCTAAACTTCAAATGAGCCTTCGAACGAAAATGTGATCTTGTTCGAATGGGAACATCATCTCATTTGAACAAGGTGAGCGAACTTTGAATTTTTTTTAAATTAAAAATATGCCTCGATTTTTCAATATAAAAATCTTGTTTCAGTTTAAATAAAATATCCCAAAATAAATTTTATGAATAAATTCAAACACCTAAAAGCTTTATATCTTTTGGGATGTAGGGAAGTATTCAAAGTTACCAAACTAGCCTAAAATATAAAAAGGACTATACTATGAACAATATCAGAAAAATTATTCCTACAAATCTCCCCCTTTTGGTATTCTGGTACAAAATAAACAAACATAACCGAACTTCAAATTAAAATAAAAAATCCCCTATGACATAAATCATACTACCCTCCCAAACCCTAGAAATGGAATGGCATAAGACATTGCCTTTAAATCTCCACTCGTTCTCGTTCTTCTCTTGGTCACTTTGTCTTCATTGAGTGTAATGTGAATATGATCTTCCAAAAGTACCTGCACACATGAAACAAACCAAATACCCGTGATGCATCGAGTTTGACATATAAAATAAAATTCATAAAATTGTCCCCTATCAATTAAACTCATGTAATCTCCCTCGTAATTTGTTCTCCCCCTTTTATTTTGTCTGAAATAGATAAGGAGTAGAAACTAAAGCATGCAAATGGAGAGCATCACAAATAGACATAAGATAACATCACAAAAAAATATGATGACAAACATGCAATGAAAGTCTCAGCAAACTATTTTTGAAATTTTTTATTTTTTCAAAAAGATGTAAATTTTACAAATACAACATGATACCATATATAATATATGTAAAATATACCAAAGAAAATCCGGCACATGCATATAGGTACAAATAACCACAGAACTCGACACAAAATACATAAGCTTACATACTAGTATAGTATCGTTGTGTCTAAACATGTGGGATGGAATGAATGGGCATGAACTAGATACAAATAAATTATGATCCAAACACTCAAATACGTTCAAGAAGTTATAATTGGCCGTAAAACTTTATCAAATCGAGCTTTAGCCTCAAGTGACAAGATAAACTGAACTTAATGAACAAAACAAGCATAATGCACACAAGCCTAGAATATTGATGATTCTACAAATCAAAAGTTTTATGACAACATAAGCATAACAAGGATTCACTATGAAAACTCGTTGATCTTCAACTAAACACCCTCAAAAGATAAACATATATCATATATTTTCTCAATTCTTTTGAAATGATTTCTTTTTAAATGATCGAACATTAAACTAAGTTGGCCCCTTTTTGGTCATTTTTCTATTTTTATTCCCTTTAATATTTTTATTGGGCTCTTGCCAATGGTGGCTTTCACCAAAGACTTTTGTCTTTCGTAGCCCTTTCTCGTGCTCACTCATATTTTTTCAATACTAAAAAAAATCTCTCACGGGCAACGGTTCTTACATGCATAAATGCCCCATAGTCACATAAACATGTAGATGACAAAACTGATGGGAGAACATCTCACAAAACTCATATATGTTAAGCTAACATTCAAAAATATCGTGCATGTATGCGCGAAGGCATATATAAAGTCGGATCCGTAAAGAAAATCAAGTTTGAAACAACTCCATGTAAACATGACTAAGAACAATCTAAGTATCTACAATCATAACCGAATGTCATAGTCACATGGAAAGTACGGAGTGAATTGGATTCGAACACACCAATACGCCATACCATATGTGTAAAACTAAAATGCACAAAAACCAAAAATCTTTTTGTATTTTTCAAAAAATTTATCAAAATAAAATCTTTTTGTATTTTAAAAAATTGACTCAATAAAAGAAAATATAATACAAAAGATACACAAGTCATAACACTAGCAATCATATGTCATGAATCACAACAACAGTTTGGCAAACAAAATCATGCAAGCAACAATTCATAAGAGATAGAATGTGAAAGCATGTGAAAATCAACAAGTCTAACATCTAGTGCCTCTAATAAAGAATTCCTAACTCAAATAGATGTATACTTAATGAGTCGGGATTTGGGAACCAAAGGTACACTACTTCAACTTCCTAGTACTTCTTCCAAGATCATAGAAAAAATGCCTAAGGTGACCTTTCCTACCACAATGCAAACATATGTACACGTGAGAAATGTTACCTATGGGTTGACCTTTTCTAACATCCTTGGATGCGGTGACCTTCTAAAATAAACAATTGTCTTGAATTTGCCACCGAAAGCATTAGAATTAGGCGTCAGTACCATTACTACCAACATTACTAGAGTCTTTTAAATCATCTTTTAACTTCAGAATTTTAAGTTCCAATAAAGAATTAGACTCTTTCAATTTTAGGGACTCCTTCTTCATATTTTCAATCATTCCTAGAAGGTTATCTCGCTCCCCCTCAATACAAGTGAACCTATCCCTACGAGTCTTCTCACGTGCCTTATAATCATTAATTAAATTGTCATTATCCTTAATGGCACATACACTAACCCTCGAAATTTGAAAGTCCTCTAACTCTTTATCTAAAAGTAGAAGTCTATTATCACTCTCTTTCTTAAACAATTCTAAATTTTTAAACTCACGGTTCATGCCCACAAATTTCTCACAAAAAACATCTCTTTGAGTTTGAACAGTTTGCAAAAGTTCCATAGCAGCTTTAAAATGAAAATTTTCTTTTTCAAGAATTTTAATTCTTTTAGCAAACTTCAAATTCAAACGAGATAAACTTTCACTATGACTATCCATCGAGAAAAAAATCAAACCGAAGAGAGGAGGATAAATAACCAACTTAAACAACAGTAAACAATGATCTACATGATAAATTAGTGCAACCCTCTCTGATACCACTTGTAAGGGAGAAATAATACTTTATGTTAAAAGCGTGAAAACGCTCGACAAGGATGGTCACGCATAAAAATCCAATTTTTGTATCTTTGCGGATTTTATCTTTTTATCCTAAATGTGCATCAAGGCGACAACAGATAAAATAGATAAATCAAACATGCATACAAACACACGACAAATAAAAAAAATCCCTTTCGGTAAAAACCACATTTTTCAGCACTTTAAAGAGTTTAATGACTATTAACTTAATGACTACTTGATACCAGCCACAAGTATAACGCACAGTGTCTTCAAAGAATATCCAAAGAATACCACTTGTCTCCAAGTAGTCCACATGCGGACTTCCATCCTCGGTATCAACCGATCAGTCTTTCTCCTCAGCAATGATCCCCTAGAGAATCACAACGGTCAGTAGTAGAGATGATCTCTCCACAAGAGTAGTGTATTATGGATAAAAAACTACCTAGGGTTTAAACTAATTCACATAAATATACTTTGGGGATGTGTTTTGAGAATCAAAAGAGTTTTCTAAACTCAAAAGTTTGAAAACTTTTACAAAGTGTATGTATAAATCGTTCTGGAAAAATTCTTAAAAAAACTGAACACGAAACAGGTATTTATAGGGAGTTCATAAATTTTGAGGCGGTGGCTCGTTCGAACAAAATAGAATCTCGTTCGAATGAATGTGACATCTCCTAAATAATATGCCCACATTCGATGTAAACTTCAAACGAGAATTCGAACGAAAATGTGAACTCGTTCGAACGAGAACCTCGTATAGTTTGAACAAGTTGAGCGAGCTTTGAAATTTTTTAAATAAAAAAATATGCCTCAATTTTTTAATTTAAAAATCCTGTTTTCGTTTAAATAAAACATCCCAAAATAAATTTTATAAATAAATTCAAATGTCTAAAATCTTTATACCTTGTGGGATGTAGAGAAGTCTTCAAACTTGGAGATGCTTGAGTTTGGTTCATCATGACGGTGCGTGACGGTCTGTAACGGGATACGCCAAACTAGCCTAAAAAGGCCTATACTATCAACAATATCAGGAAAATTGTTCTTACACATTGAATATCAAATAAGGAGGATAATCCGATCTCTTAGGACTTATCTTATTAACCACAATAGCCGGGCATCTAGATCCAAAAGTTTGCATATTTCATGCCCTAATCAGCCCCAACTAAGGAATTCTTTTGTTCATAGATCATCCAGTCGACTCGATTCCATCAGTTCGGCTAGTTGTACCCAACTAAAGCAACAACACAACCAAATTTTATCCTCCTAGGAAGAGTGTAGGTCGGGAAGACCTATGGGGTTTCATCAAAAAGGAAGTAAAGGGGCACTTGAACACTAACCTAGCTCGAACACTAAATTATCTTTTCAGAATAGCACTTGGTCCCGGGTTGACCTCCCCCTTTATTACTAAAATGGAAAACTCAAAGCATCCAAAGAACTTTTCCACATAAAAAATCACAACATATGATGGAAAGATTGATCAACCGATCATATCCATCATTATAAGCAATCCATGTCCTTATGGGGCCATCATGAAGCCCTTATTTTCAATGATTCCACATTTACATTAGGTGAGATCAGACTTCGGTGGTTTGAGAAACTGATTAGGCATAAATTTTTCATATTTATCCCCATAATTTAGAGTCTTTTAACATTCTGTGCGGTGTACTTCGAGTTAATTTATCTCATATTATTGCTACTAATATTTTCTAACGAGTACGCCGAGTTTTGTGTATTTTTCATCGATTTTGTAGGTATTTAGTGCACGCAAAGAAATAAAGAAAGAAAGAAGAGAAAAGAAGAAAAGTCAAAGGGTAAAAAGAGTAATTTTACATATTAAATTCGGACAAGAAGCCTAAAGAAAGGTTGAATACCTCGAGTCTACAAGCACATAGGAAGAAACGGCATCCAAATCCGAGTCCTAGATCAAAAGTTTTGAATCTTGAAAGTTGAGAGAAAATCACAACAAAAAAAAAACAAATGCAGGGAACCGAATTGATGGAGATATCACTGGACCGGTCCCCTGAACTGCATAAACCAAACTGAACAGATGAAGAGGAAAAACAAACTAGTCCGGTGTTGGAAAATGTTCTGAATAAGGCAAATCGAATCGATAAAGAACAAAAACGAACAGGTCCGGTGTTGCCGGGACTTCTGTATAAAGCGAACTGAACCAATTCCCCTGGCCCGAATCGATCCGGCTTAAGAATTTTTGAATTATCTTTCTTCTAAATTAGAGTTGTGCATGGACCAAACTCTTGTAAAGATGTATTGTTTTTATTCCAAATTGTTACCAGGCATTAAAGAGTCCCCTTTTGCATAGTTTTAGAGAGAGAAAAACGCCAAGATTAGGAACTCAAGTTTACAATTTTATGTTTTGCAATTTAAGATTTCCGTAATAGAGTCTATTTCTTCTCCTTTATTATCTAAAGCTCATAATTCGTGCATGCTTTGTTTATTTCCAGAAGTTCATAGATTCTCTTGCTTATCTAGGGATAATTTTATTATGGTTTTGAATATAAACACAGTAGAAAACATAGCATTAATAAATTGCACCATGTTAGGCTAGACTTTTAAGGGTTGGGATGCATGAACCCAACCCGATGTGGCTCGTATGACTATAAAATTAGTTCCCTGAATTAAATAGATGATTTAATCGTGTTGTGTAGTAGTCACAACTGTCGTAGGTCTTTTTACCTCATTTGCCCTAGGTAACCGGGGTGTTTAAGAGTACGACGTGCGTGTTAGCTATTTCAACATCACTTTATTCTTACTCTTGATTATGTATGATGCGGTCTAGTACCCTCATATGCTTGAGATTAATAAAGACTGGATTTAATCAATTATCTAATTCACAACTAGTTTTATAACCGGCAAACATACTAGGGTTCAGGGGAGTGTATTCTAACCTATCTTTCTCATTCGTATTTAGTTAATCACAATTAGTTTAACTCTGCATGCATAGTTTAATTCAATAGTTTAACTTAAATTTCACTTAGTTAGTATATCAAATTCAAATCCCATCATCTTTTCATTCTTTTTCTGAGTCAGCTTAGGATTTGTCATCTTGCCTACTGTCGTCATGATAGATCGTCCTATTTTCCTGAGGATTTGACTCCGTCTTACCGGGTTTATTACTTACACGACCAGTTTGCACTTGAACCGATATAAGCACGCACTTGAGACACATTTTCAGTCGCGTTAGAAACTAACCCCTAAGCCAATCTCTTCTTTTAGGGAAATGGTCGAGTAGGTCATTACCCATTCTATCACCAACAATAAAATAATTAAGTATGTGGACTCTCTAATCTCCTTTAAGAGGAGGATATTAGAGTCCCTAAGAAAGTATGCTCAGAGGTATTGGGAGATATTTAATGAAATTGATAATTACAATGAGAAATCGGTAATTTCTTCTTTCAAGTTTGACCTTGATAGATCTGACAATCTTTATTGGGATCTCGATGAGAAGCCAGTGTCTTTGATGGACAACCTTATGTCTTGTATTAAGAAATATGCCAAAGTTTAGAAGGATCCCCTCAACGCTAAGAACCAGGTTGAATAGTATTTTAAGCCATCCAAGATGAATGACATAAAGAAAGGTTCAAAGGGTGGAGCACATCCGTATTCTGTTAAAAAGAGATAGAAAATGGAGAATCCTAAGGGATGAATGAAGAATTCGGCCAGATAAAATTCCTACCAGGTAGTGGATGATTTCTCCAAGGAGCCAATCTATAATCTACTTCCTTAGATAAAGGAAAATCCTGATAACAAAAAGACCTCAAGAATGGTGAGTGATCTGATTAAGACATTAAGTTCATGGCCATAAGACAAAGAATTTCAATATGTTTAAGCGTCACATGGAAGACCTCATCCGGGTAGGCCATCCCAAATAGTATGTTGGCATCGACAAAAGAAAATTCGCAAGCCGAGTTAATACCAATCCATATCAAGTTATAGGAAAGAAACTCCGATAGAGTTAGAATTATAGAAAACGTGTAAGAGGAATTCCAGGTGGAAATCTCCAAGTCGATCCTCAGTAAGACGGAGAATAAGGGGATGGAATTTAATCGAATAATCATGTTCTTCGATAAGGATCTGGTTGGCATTAATCGTCCCCATAAGAGTGCCCTTGTTCTCACTCTTAGAGTAACCAACTTTCATTTAAAAGGATATTGGTCAATTAATGTAGCTCATTATATATTATTTGCATCAACTTAATCTACAAACTTGGATACAACACATAATACCTAAATACTAAATTTGGTCCTTTGATCAATTTTAATGGAAAATGGAAACACCACTGGATAAGATCAAATTTTCAGTTAAAGTCAACCCTGTAAAATGTGAGATTGAGTTTCATGTTATCGAATTAGAGTCTCATTATAATTACATTAATGGTAGAGATGGCTCCATACCATGAGGATTATATCTTCTTCAATGAAACAAAACCAAAAATTCATTACCGATCAATAAATTATCAAAGTCAGAGGCGATCAAGCTGTAACGAGTAGTTTTTCCACTGCCTCCATCAAACAAAATCACACCCAATTTAAGAAGAGTCGAGACAATGATAACTCAGAGGGAGATCAACCCAAATAGAATTAAAATGGAACTCGATCGGGGTGGAAGAGAATAGAATAACCCTCGTCGATCGAGTTATGGAGGAACTCAAACTTGTACCTCTGGACCCATTAAAATAAGATAAAACCTTCCTAATTAGCTCTAAAATACAAAAAAATAAAGCAATATAACTCAAAATCTTCCTTGGGAAGAATGTCAGCGTCTTCGCTTAGAGGCCTTATGATCCTCCATGCATTGATGCAGATATTGTATGCCATCGAATGCATGTGAATCTTGTATATTGTCTTATCAAGTAGAAGCCTAGGAAATTAGCCTAAAAATGTTAAGGAAATTGAAGATAAAGTTGAGAATATACTTCATACCAACTTTATCAAAGAATTTCAGTTCCCAACTTTGATATCCGACAGGGTAGTGGTCAGGTAAAAGAGTGGTAAGTGAAGGGTCTATATCAATAAGGCCTGCCCAAAAGTTAGTTTTCCAGTATCGATCATCTCATCGATTTAATTGTAGGCCATCAGCACAGGAATTTTATGGATGCTTATTTCAGTTATCACTAGATACCACTATTCGGTCCCGACCAGGAAAAACCCTCCTTCGTTATCACCTTAGAACTCAATTGCTATTGAGTTATATCATTCATCCTTAAGAATTTTAGGGCAATATACAAGCATATTATGACAAAGAGGTTTAAGAACCAGATTGGTTCGAACATGGAAGTTTACATTAATGACATGCTCATCAATAACAAAATTTAGCCAATCATATTAAAGATCTGCCCATCACCTTTAAGGTTATGAGAGGATATAAAACTAATTTTAATGCAGCCAATTGTTCCTTTGGGATTAGCTCGAGCAAATTCTTAGGACATCTCGTGACTCAAAGAGGTATCGAAGCCAACAATGATAAGATAAAGGCTCTGTAGGATATAAGAAAAAAGACAACCACAATTAGAGATAACCAAGTTCTAACTAGGATGTTAGAGTCCCTTAACCAGTTCATATTAAAATCATGTGATAAGTGTCGGCCTTTCTTTTGATCTTTGAATAAGGAGAGCATGATAATTTGGACACTAGTAATTCGATGAAGCATTAGAATAACTTGAGATTTATTTAAGGTCTCCCCTCTTATTATCAACGTCGGTTAGTGGTGAAAAGATCCACCTGTACCTAAACATTTCACCACATGAAACAAGATGGACATTGGTCTAATCACAAGATGGAGAGATGCAATTGATTAATTACGCCAGCCACACTCTCCTTGATTCTAAAAAAACATACATGCCCATTGAGAAGTTGGCACTACGAGTAGTGATACCCATTAAAAAGAGATATATACCCATCAAATAATGAATCTGGGTTTGGATCATGATTCTTTTATGGATCTTGTAGGTGATCCAATATAGGAGAAAGATTTATGAAGAGGGTGATGGGGATTCTTTGTTATACCTCAAAAATTATTCCTATAATGTGCTTAAGGCCTTACATCTTCTAACATATGATCCAATTAAAGCAAACCATGTGTGTGGGGACTTCTGGAGGTGAAATCTTAGTGCAATGTGAAAGAAATCACTTTCTCTCTCCTTAATCCTTCACAAAAATATAAATAGTATTTTTCCTCTCCCTTTTTAAACCTTGAGAATGTCTCATGAAGCTTAAACCTCTTACCTTGACCCATTTGTCTTTCTACTTGGTAAACTGACTATACTAGTGACCTAAGACTAACAACTAAACTAGCTTCAAACAAAAATATAAAAATCCCATATTTCATCATATAATATATATTCTCTTGTCTGTTTAATTGTAATTAATCCAATAAATAATTACATTGCACCCCGACTTAATTATCTCATAATTGCTCGAACAATGAGGTCTTGCTTGTAAAGTTAGATAGTGTCTAATGTGATTGCCCGTGTAAGGGATTCAATACCTATTTGGTGAATTTCAATTCGCTGCTAATAGATTTTCACAAGCATCTTATGTATTCCTCGATCACAAGCTAAATTTTTTTATACTTTACCGGATTATAAAATCATCGACCGGGTTTACTTGTAGAATAAAAGGTTCTAAGTTTATCAAGGGGTGTCACAATCCAAGATATCTCCCAAATGCGAATTCCACTAGGATATGATCTCAGACATTTCCACACAATGATTGCCCAATTTGTGAAGATTAGACCTAATAAATTGAATCCCACCCATAACAACTAAATCAATAAGTGTAGGAATATTCCAATCTGCGTGATCCTGGGGATTGAGAATCTATGAATAATTTGCAAAGTATGTGAAATTGTGCAAGTCTAATCTAGTCAGCACTAAGATTCGAATCTCACTTGTGGTCGTGTTCAATACATTCTTGATGTACTCGTGCATTCCTCTTTGAACCATTAAACGAGTTTCTAAATAGGTTCCCACAGTTAAGATAAACTACTAAGACTATGCACGCAGCTTTACCAATAAGTTGTCAACTCCATATCTAGGTTGTGAGCTGTTCAATTGAACTGGAACCAAAATTCTGATTTTTTATATTAAGGCCAAACCTAACTCACCATAACTCCTATTAAGTGGAATTAACCAACATTCATAAAATGCACTTAAGATATATATATATATATATATATATATATATATATATATGTGTGTGTGTGTGTGTGTGTGTGTGTGTGTGTGTGTGTGTGTATAACCTCACGCGCCTTTATTAAAAAAAATAAACGCCATACATGATTTTAAGAATAAAACCCCAACAATATTCCACTTAGTCTTAAGGTCATGTGGTTATGCATCTAACACCTAGCTGATTATTATCTGATGCAATATTGGTAACTGTTTGTAATAGGTAAAAATCCCGAGCTAAAGCTCTGATACCAATTTGAGAATGTGTGATATTGATTATATATTTAATTCGCAAATTTCCAATTTAAAACTTATTTAATTAGATTCAATCTTTTATCCAAAATAATTAAACCCTAATCATGCATATATGTGAGATAAATCAAATGTGCAAAGCAAATAATCACAAATCAAGGGATAAATAATTTCATAAAAGAAAAAAAAACTTTCGAGTAAAACATTTATTTCACTGTATAATACAAATCGCAACTTACAATTACACAATGAAATATGCAATGAACTTCCCGTACCAAATTTAAATAGACCGCAACCTAGCACCAGCAAAGATCCCCTCAAAAACCTCAAATACCACAATCGTCAGCAAGCAGCTCCCGCAAGAACTACCAATCTAGCAGTAGAGATGACACTCCACAAAAACAAACTTCCAAGAAGTATTTGGGCGCCACAAATGATTCTCAAAAGGACTGGGATGTTTTGGTGAATCAGAAACTAGGTTTTTAACAGACTAAAAGCCTGCAGAGATGCAACTTTCGTGTATCAAAAGTCTTAACGAAAAAAGTCTCCAAAATAGGTATTTATAGCAAAACAAACTTTTTGAGGCGGTGGAGGTCGTTCGAGCAACTTCTCAATGTCGTTCGAACGACATTGGATGTCGTTACTAACTACCTTTATAAACACAAAACAGTACGTGGTCGTTTGATGCAACAAAGAAACGACCCTTCAAGCTACCTATCAAATGATATCTGATGTCATTAGAAGCTGTCATTTGAATGACTTATCAATGTCGTTTGAACGACGTAAACGGAATTTTTTTTATTTTAAAAAGCTAGCCTACAGGTCTTTCAAAAATTAATTTGACCTAGAAAAAATGCCTCAGTTTGATAAAAAATAGTTTCAAAAAATATCCCAATACTCAAGTAAAGTATTTACGAAACTTAAACACATTCTATATGAAATTGTACCTCATGTCGCGCATAAGTTGAAGATACTTGAGAATCAGATCCGTCATCTTTAACAATGAACGTGAACTTCTTCGACGGTTGTAATGGTATATGACATACTCTATGTAAATTATGGACTATGGAAATTATGTCCTTACAAATATCCCCCTCTGTCTATAGCGGTACAAAATAAAAACAATCCAAATTATCAATAAAATGCCTATACAAATCTAATACCCTCGCATGCAACCCCAAAGCCGAAAAGATACAAATAATGCAAGTCTTCAAATTCTTCAAAAATCTTCAACTTTGAAATCTTCAAATCTATTTGCTTTCCTTGTGCTTATTTAGTGTGCTATCCAAATAATCATCAAAGTCCTACACATAATAAACAAAATAAATATCTTCATGATGTATCGAGTTTGGAATGAGATATAACATAAATCAAATCAAGTAAATCAATCAATGATCAAATCAAATCAAATCAAGTCAAATCTCAAATCTCCCCCATAATTCATAATTCGATCTCCCGCTTTTTATTTGTCCGAAATAGACAAGGAAAAGAATAAACAAAAAAATATGGAGTGTCAAAAAAAGCATAGTAAATATAAATCAATTACGATCATGCAAGGATACACTCAAAAGGATCCCCAATCTCTTTTTAATTTTTCAAAATTTTTCAAGTAAAGAATATTAAACAAAACAACACACACCATGAATTTACAATAAGATAACCAAATCGTGGAAACAGAATGAATGGGTGTGAACGTATTCAATAGGAAAATCAACTCAAATATACATAACATATGCTCCTAACGAATGAACTCAAAATCGTCCTTAGGTGTAAAAAATTATTGAATTCAAATGACACCGACTCAATCTAATCAACAAATCAAAGTCTAAATGATTTCCAGTCCAATAATGTTTAAGCAAATGTAATGCTTTTTCAAGACTTTGTCAGGTTGTGCAAAACCGTTGATATATTTTCAACCAAACTCCCTCATATATAATAATGATCATATTTTTCTATTTAATTCTTTTCTTTTGAATGATCGTATCAAACTAAACTAGATTGGCCTTGGATACTTTTAATAATGCCACACTTTTTAGCTTTTTTCAAATGGTGGCTTTCACACAAAGGTTAAATGGTCCTTTCGTAGCCCTTTCCCTTATTCACTCGTCATTTTTTCATATTAAACAAATTCCTCTCGGGCAACGGTTCTAATATGCACTACTTTCATTGTCAAGTTTTATTGCATTTAGTTCGTTTTAAAAGATAGGATTTTGATGAAAACACTTCAACCAATATGTGATAGATAAGTACAATAATCAAATAAATCCGTGCACGTGTGCATTAAAGGATCATAAGAGTCAAACATATAGAAAGTAATCTCAAATCTCATCTTAAGGGCTCCAAACATTATAAGGTACATGGATGAAATTATGTATCATCTCAAAACACTATCAAATAGTTACATGGATATGGAATGATGTTGTAACTTGGTCATCCTAAATGTCCATCCATAAATAGTGTCAAACAAAATACAAAATCTTTTTTTCTTTTTCCAAAAAATTTATCAAAATAAAATCTTTTTGGCTTTTCCAATTTTTATCAAAAAAATAGAAAATATTTTTGTATTTTTCCAAAAAATTTCTAAAATAAAAAATCTTTTTGCTTTTTCAAAAATGGAAAAGATAAATACAAAGGTGATACATACTAGCAATAGGCATAAAATGTCATCATGAAAATCATCTTATGCTAGCATACAAGTTTAAACCTCAATCGTTAGGTGCGGTGGAGTTTTCCAAAGGTGGTGACATCCTATGAAAAACATCCATCAAATCATGTGAAGTTTTGACTAAAACTTAACTTGCTCTCAAATATGTGCAAACTTTCTAATGTGATGTGCAAAATCAAGCAAAGTATCATGTGTGGGTGCGTGCATGGGAACACGTGGCAAAAATCTATGTGACACACTACCCAACTTAAAACATAATTCCTTAAGGTGTCCTCTCTTCTTGCAATGGGTGCAAACATACATGGGCCTAGGAACACCTCTCTCAAAACGTCCAGGACGCGCTCTCTTATTGGTGTAATACCCTATATTTTTTAGGGATTTTATTTTAATTATGGAATTAGGATTAATTAATTTAAATGGAGAAAATTTATTTATAATTAAGCCGGATTTAAATGTAATAATTACTAGCGTGACAAGAGTTACTATTTATTGGTGACAATTGTGTTGAATATTACTTAGCGAGTAAAGTAATATATGATTAAGAAAATATTATTATGGTCGGAAGTGAAAAATATTGCAGTTACAATATACTTAGTTGGGACACGCATGTGAGTCGTGTTGGTATTACTTTATTGGGTTAAAAAGATAATTTATTTTTAAGTAACTCGTATTACCATTTCGAGTGCGCCCATGAGCCATAGTCAGAAAACTCTACTCGGGTGTTTTATTTGGGTTTCAGGGCAATTTAGGCCAAATCGACACCCCGGAGGGGTATTTTAGTCTTTTGAGATTTTGGGGAATTAAAATGGACGAAAATAGAAAATTAAAAAGGAATAGTACCTGGGTAATAGTCTATCTGTGAGTTTCTAAACTTACATGAGAGAGAGAGAGAGAACCAAAGAGGAAGAACAAGAACTCCATAGGAGCCCGGGGATAAAGACTCAAGCTCTCACACCAAAAATTACACCAACGCATAGATCGTGAAGAGAGGATCACCCCTATACCAATTTCATCCAGCGAATCAGAAGTTCACAAAAAGGTAAGTGTTTATCTTTAAGAATTTTTAGAGCATTTGTTCATGGAATAACCATGATATTATGAATTTGAGATTGAAAATGGGTATTAATCTTTAATTGGGAGTATAGGTTTGCATGTAGCTGAACAACCAAGTTCTGGGTATGATAAATCTGGGTTTTATATGTTGATTTTAACAAATTAAATCTGGTATTAAATTTTTGTTAATGGAGGTTATGTGAAATTAGGGCTTATTGAAGACTTGAGAAATTAATCGAAACTCATGCTATAATTTTAGGGATTTAATGTTAAAAATGAATGGGAAAGTGTTCTAATACTAGGTGATATGGTTTAGAGTTGTTGAATTTGTATTAGAATGATTTTTGAAGTGATTTTGTAGTTGAGTGATTTGGGAAAATGAATTTTTGAAAGACAGGGAGGCTCTCGGAATTCTCGTTCGAAGACCTGCACAGGTCGTTTGAACGACCTCATTCGAACGAGAATTCCAACGAGATTACTAATGATATTTTAGAGTTCGTTCGAAGTGAGAATATCGTTCAAACGAGAATACCCAGGTTCTAACGAGATTTTAGAAACTCTAATTTTTGCCAAAATGAGTTAAAAATCCTTTTAGGTTCCTTTAAGTGAGAGAATAGGACCTACGATATTCTGGGCTGGCTTCATTTTCATAATTTAGTAGTGAGAGGAATTGTGTAACTACTAAGGGAATGGGTTGGAATGAAAGAACCTTAAAGAGTATATACGATAGAGAGGTAAATCATACGGTTAAAGTATTGTGGGTATTAGAGATAAATATACTACATACGAATTCGAGGACTTAGGTTGTGTGAATACCTAATGAATATAATAAGATGTGTGTATACTTATTGATTGAACTATTATGTGTACGACATGCCTAGGTTGCTTGCTATCGAGCGGAGGTTGCGCGTTGTGGATAATCATGCCTTGAGGAGCCTTCGAGTGGGATTTTGATTTGTGCCTCTAGAGCATAGAACCTAGGTACGGGCTATCTGTGAGAATGGTAGTGATGACGGTCGTAGGTATGTGCGTAGGTATGTGCGTAGTCCGTCGGCTTGGAACTATGTTCACCTCAAATATGTATGTTTGTTTTGATCGTTCGCGAGATATTGAACCTATAATCATTTATGCAATGAGCGATGCACCTAGACATGATAATAGAGTATGCATGCACTGCATCTGTGTCTCGGGGTGCAGTATTGTATATGTAAATAATAAAGCGTATGTATATATATACTTGTGCTACTATCTACTGTGTGAATTAAGTAAACATGAATAATAATGAAATCGGAAATAAATTAAGTTGGTGAACACTTTGTCTATATCAAGTTAAAAAGGCGCTTATCCATTTTAAAGAGGAATTACTAATAGGTACTATGCATATTACGAGGGAAATACATGGGAACAATATTGGGCTATGATTAGATGTTAGATGGGAAAGAACTAGTTAGCATGGGAATAGAACTAGTAGGGTTTGATGGAATGTTAGGCGTGCACATTAGATGAGAGGTGAGCATCTCAAGTGAGTACGATAATCTAACATGATTAATATATGTGCTATAAACTCATTTTAAGCACTTGATGATTTTTAAATTGTTTCAACTCGGCCTCTGACCCGTTTTCTGAAAATCTCTTTTTCTTGTCAAATTATTTTAGGTGCCCAGCCACAGGGACACAAAGCATAGGAGTTCCATTCACTCGACGAGTAGTAGATGTTGTGGAAGTTACAGGACCTGGGTAGTAGACGCCTCTATGTCTATCATTTCTTCCTTTTGAGATATCTCATCAGTTAGGGCATGTTGCCCATCTTCTATTCAGATATTCGAGGATTTTGGATTTAGTGATTTACTTTATTCAGTTATTGAGTTTATTTCTGTTGGATTATTATATTTGGGACTTATACTGGAAATGTTTTCTCCAGTTTCATCTATTATTGCAGTTATTTCCTATCATATGAGATTGATGTGAATGGTGAATGTTTAATTATTCGTAACTTAGTTTCATATAAATTAAAAGATAAAATTTTGACATCAACCTTTTTTAAATATTAGGTGGTTAGTATTTAATGATAAAGTTTTCGACAGTGATGCATAATCTGAACCAACTGGATATTCTAATTTAATTTAATAAAGGACTGATCACCCGGTATTTAATTAAGTGGGGTGTCATAATCGGGTAACGGACGCCTAGGTGGGTTAGGTTGAGTGCCATATGGATCTATCACAAACTCGAGAACTGGCTCAGGTGCAACATGGTAGGTAGATGCACCTTCATAACCTATTTGTAGTATCTCAACATTACCCAAAGCGAGACCGAGTAGCATATTTCCCACCTTTTTGGATGTATTCCTTATAGTAACCTTGACCTCCTGGGCATGTTCGAGATCTCTCTCGAGTTGGGACACACGGGATTCAAGTTCACTCTTTTCCCGACCTACGACGATCAACTGCTCACTTAAAGAAACCTTCACCTTCTCGAGTTGACTCACCGAGGTCTCAAATCCCCTAAAAAATTCTATCTCTCTCTCAAAATCTAACACCATAAGACCTAACTCTCTATTTAACTTCTTCGTCTTCAAGGTCTCGACGTATAAAAATTTAAACGCTTTTTGGAGATTTCTTTCACCCTCACTTTCAATCTCACTCGCACACTCGCTCAAAACACTCAAACCATCATCAGGGCTCTCATGTACACAAGTGTCCTCCTCGTCGTGGGACAAGTTAAGTGTGCTCACGTGACTTTCCATAAAGGCGACACACATACCATGTGATTATTTATCCCCGAAATCACTCACCTCCTCGTCACTATCGGTAAAAGTGGCTAGCATAGAAATTTTCTTGCCATTTCTCTTTATCATAGTGGGACATTCAAATGCTTTGTGCCCTTTGACCTCGCACTCCAAACATCTCGCCTCTTCCTCTTTATCTTTCTCACCGCTCTCATTGGCCTCTTATTTCTTTTTATTTTTCTCAAACATCTTTTTATTGAAAGAATTTTCTTCGAAAAATTTGAGAAACTTTTTAAAAAATTTAGCAAACATGGCGACATCATCAAAATTAAACTCTCCCTCAGACTCGGGCTCACAACCTCTCTCTTTCTTCTTATTCTCTTTCTTCCTAAACACTTCCTCACTCTTTTTAGATTATGCCTTAAGTGTAATCCCTCTATCCTTAAGCTTAATAGTTTTGGGAGACATGTCAATCTCACAAGTTTAAAGGTCTCCTACGAGTTCTTTTAACATAAGTGTATGTAATATTCCCTAAGAATTTAAAATAGTGACGTTAGGAATAAAACGGGATGGGAATGACCTCAAAATCATTGTAACAACTCTCGTCTCGTCAATTTTCTCACCCAAATTAAAACTCGTGTTGACTATGTGCGAAAACCTAGTATAAAACTCGTTAAAGCACTCAGACTCTGACATGGTGATAGTCTCAAACTGGGAGGTCAAATTTTCTAACTTAAACGCCATGAATGCGTTGGTACCCTCATTTGTCAATTGAAGGATATCCCATGCCACTTTAGACATGGTGCACATCATAATAAAGCGGAACTCATCAAGGGTGAAGGCTCCAGAAATAGCACCCAGGCCACGGGAGTTATGGGTACTTACTACCAGGGTTTATTTATCACTTGATAAATGAGACAAAAGAAGGCACATTCAAAGCCTTCATGAGAGCGGCTTAAAATATTACACTGGTCATTAGACCTTGTGACACCCCCCCTAATAAGATACCGGGCGATCACTCCAATATTGAATTAAAACAAGAGTCTCATATGGATCATTCTTAGCATCACTGTCGAAAATCCATTTAATTACTAATAACCTATTAGGCCGGTGTCAAAATTTTAACTTTACTACTCTTTTTAACAACAATAAATAAAACATCCACACAGTTTTGCGAAAATGAAACTGAAATAAAATCAAATAACCGAACACTCGGTCAAAATATACAACCATATCGAATGTTGTACTGAAAGAATAACTAAATGCAATTGGACCATTGGCCCGAATGTTTATACATACCTCCTATCTAGATTACAAGAAAGGAAGCGTCTACTGAAAATCCTGCACGCATCCACAGCTGCTGCAGCTGATGTCTGACTCGAAAGAAGTGCCATCCAGGCATCCCTGTGTCTGGACACCTATGTATATATATAATATAGAAAGAAAGGAAAAGTAGATAAACGGGTCAGAGCCCGAGTTTTGAAAATATTTAGCAAGTGCATAAATGCCTTATTATTTTGAAAAAGGTTTTATCTCATATTTAAATTGGTATCGCACTCCCATGAGATACCCCTCACCTCTCCTCTAACAGTGCACTCCTAGCGCATCCCTCTAAACATCCTAGTCAATCTACCCTGCTAAACTAGTCTATCACCCAACCACTATCTACCCTAGATAGTCCAACAGATGTACTAAGGGCTAAACTTCACTCTAATCTCGACGCTATGCCATATTCGTGCGTGGGGTGTATCGCGAAGCGAAATCCAAATAAGGAACCCCCCTGATACACTACTATGCGGCAAGGTCGATCGTCGAGATCCGCCAGTCCCTCAGTACAGAAAGATATATAGATTAAGGGTTATATTCTAAAAACCCTTACTTTGTCCTCCTAAATTGCCTTAATTTATGGACCATAAAATCCTAAAAGGTCCTCTAGGTTATCACCTAATTAACCTCAAAGCAAGATGAAATGGAATCTATCCCATCCAAATCATCCTAGAGAAATTGTCAACTTTCAGCATGGGTCGATCGATCGACCCATGGCCGTCGATCGATCGATGGCTTCGATCGATCGATCCCCTATGATCGATCTATCGATCAAGTCGGGCAGCTTCTTCTCCAAGAAGCTGTTTTGGCCATGGAAGCTTCCCCCAAGCTTTCATTTCTTCACCCAACAGCCTACAACTTCTACCAACAACAAATACACCTATAATACGGGTTCTAAACATCCTAGAAGCCGGAATCACCAATTAATTTCAACTAAAACCTAAGTTTCTCCAATTTACCATTTTTAGGGGTTTATTCGTTTTAACTCCCAAAAACCCGTTTTATCCACGAATACCCAACCCAAAATCATTAGGGTTTGTTATACCAACAATGATATGAGATATTTATGCTTAAAAACAAATAAAGCAAGTAAACACTTGCCTCGTGGATAAAATCCGACGTCCTCGAGCCGAGTCCCGCGGAGGCTGGCCGGAATCACCACCTTTTTCCTCTTTTCTTCCTCCTCTCTCTCTTCCCTCTCTTCTTTCTCTTTTCTCTTCTCTTTTCTCCCTCTCTCCCTCTTTATAAAGAAAGAAAAAGGGTTTAAACCCTTAAAACCCAAACACGACTCGTTTACCCAATTACGAGCCTATTTAACTCCAAAATTACCCGGAACTCAATTTCGACAATTGGATACTATTTTCCGACTATCTCGGACATTCCGAGACTCATGGCGCAGTCAAAATATCCATCCGAGGTACTTGACCGCAAATCACTATTCTAACCCAAAATAATTAAATGCGGTATTCTACTCAAAATCTTACATCTTTTGTCGCTATACTCCACGGCGACATATAATTAAATTACTTCGACCTATATAGTCCCAAAATAATTTATAACACCCTTCGAAAATATTTAAATCCTCGAAAATCCCAAAAATCACTATTTCAAGAAATTCTCCAAATTCCAAATTATACTTAATTATGGAATTTAATCCTCTCCAAAAGGGCGGGTTATTACATACTCCCCCCCCCCCCTTACAATGGAATTTCGTCCTCGAAATTCAAATATATCTAGGATCACTACAAATCCTAAACCTCAAGGGGAACGACACTAACCCAACGGTTCCCAACCAAGTACTACGCGACTACCGCGATCATAAAGTGACTCTAATACGTCACTTAATACCCATCCTCTATAATGCCTATCGGCATGAATTTCAACCTTGTATACTACGCCCATTCTATTCTAGGCGATGTATAAACTTTTTCACCAAGGTGACCATACACCTTTTTAACTTGTGCACATCTGCACATCCGTAGCGAACGTTCGACACGTAACACTCACTCCCAATAAGGATCTCCTTTCCTCGGTGTAATACTCACCTATGGGTTCTTCCAACCCGCGAAATTCAATTCCTCCTAACCTCGGCGCCACTAACTCTACTAAACTTACATCCTAATAATACTAAAGTCTATGCGATATCCTAACTACACGGAACGAATATAATCCTAAGTATGTCCCTAGTGCCCAAGGCCTCTCTTAACTCCCGACAATTGCTTGGTTTCATGCGTGGGACGTCTCGCCAAGGCGAAATCCAAATAAGGAACGCTCCCGTTACACTACTCCCTCGCGTAGTCGGTCATCGAGATATAGCGACCTAAGGCACACCAGCGGGACGTCCTAAATCCTACTAGGCTAGCCTATGAACGCATTCCTACTATCTTATCCTTCCGCCCATACAGAAGGAAACCTAATCAATCGAAGTGCCCACTTTCTGTAAAAGTGTCACAAACATAATACCCAAAATGTATCTCCTCAAAATTTGCCTTTTCATAAAGGCCTGACTATTGTCCTCAAATCAATTTCTCTAAGTCCAACCTCACCCACCCACTAGTGGCGAGGGGACCACTTTAGTGATTTTCCATAGCACAATATTTCCATATGTATATCAACATCATGTGGCTCATAGTCTATAGTGGTTCATCCACACTATAAGACCTTTCCACAAAATCAACATCCTTGCATCCCATAACAGTTCCCCACTCCCGATGCCGTTAAAAGTCATGTGTGGAGTGTCTCGCAAAGCGAAATCCAAACAAGGAACCCCTCCACACATTAACCCTTGAATTCGTTGGTTATGGAGTTCCGTCATTTCAGCATGCAATCGGGATATCCCTATCCCCTAATCCAACAAAAAAGTGGTCTGAACTCCTATCTCTAACTAAGAGTCATACCACCCTGCGCTCGCACTTATTTTTAAGTCCTTGCGCAAATAGTAAGGAGCTTTATCTTCAGCTCAACACTAATCCTGCGGCCTTAAATCATATACATCAGGTCGCCAGAAACCCAAATCACGATAAGAAAACTTCTTCTCATTGAAGTTCCATTAACCCATAACAAATAAGGTGAACTCAACCTATATCTAGGTGAGACACCGCAACTACAACCCGTTCCCTCCAGGAACCATGGACACGATAGACTTGTCATTTTTAGCCTGCTATCGCTCCGAAAATACACCATAATGTATTATACTCATCATAATACCATACTCGTATAAACATATAGAACGAGTATCCCAAACCAGATATATATATATATATATATCAACATTAACACCCGCCTTTATGGCGAATGAAGGAAAATAAAATTCCACTATCGCGGAAAACACATAGACATACATTATATAATGTTATCGAGACCGCCACAAAACTCAAAATACACACACGAGTCTAGGGCTAACTAATACCAGGACTTTATCTAGCCACGCCAAATATACCTCCTCGATTGAGGTAAAACTCATAACAACAACTTCATTTTAACAAATTTTCTCGGGTGGATTTCCACTAATGGGGTCCACGAATACACGCATTCTCTAGTGAGCCTATCCTTCCTGGAGAGGACTCATCATTCATTGCACCTAACTCACTGAGGTACAAGGTTCACTTCTCCATAATGTTCTTTATTCACTGTCGGTCTTTGGCCGACCCTTATGTGAATAATTACGAAACGGAATTCTTCTCCTTCCTGCAGAATCATGGGGACTCACGGTTAAAACTATCCGTAAGATCCCTTTGGAACCCTTATCTCCACGGGGTAATTCAATCTTGAGTACCACTTTCTACCACAGTAGTACTTGGTTGCTCATAACTACTATACTTTAGTAGTCGTTGCAACAATCCTTAATAGTTGCCATAAGGAGAGTGACCTCTACGGCGGTCCTCGTCCCCAACTTCTACCAGCCTCCCCAGCTAAGCTCCAACTCCTGCTGCCCTCCGAGCTCCGCACACGATTCTCAATGAGTGCGTAAAAGATTTCTATAATCTTGTAACATGGCAGGAGAACGAAATCTCACAAGAGAAATCAACAATCCTAATCCTGGGGCTCTATAACAAATCGAGAGCAACGCTGAAAGCGTAGTACGTCCGCACAGATTTCTAAGGATACTAGAACCTGATACTCTGATACCATCTGTGACACCCCGCCTAATAAGATACCGGGCGATCACTCCAATATTGAATTAAAACAAGAGTCTCATATGGATCATTCTTAGCATCACTGTCGAAAATCCATTTAATTACTAATAACCTATTAGGCCGGTGTCAAAATTTTAACTTTACTACTCTTTTTAACAACAATAAATAAAACATCCACACAGTTTTGTGGAAATGAAACTGAAATGAAATCAAATAACCGAACACTCGGTCAAAATATACAACCATATCAAATGTTGTACTGAAAGAATAACTAAATGCAATTGGACCATTGGCCCGAATGTTTATACAATACCTCCTATCTAGATTACAAGAATGGAAGCGTCTACTGAAAATCCTGCACGCATCCACAGCTGCTGCAGCTGACGTCTGACTCGAAAGAAGTGCCATCCAGGCGTCCCTGTGTCTGGACACCTATGTATATATATAATATAGAAAGAAAGGAAAAGTAGATAAACGGGTCAGAGCCCGAGTTTTGAAAATATTTAGCAAGTGCATAAATGCCTTATTATTTTGAAAAAGGTTTTATCTCATATTTAAATTGGTATCGCACTCCCATGAGATACCCCTCACCTCTCCTCTAACAGTGCACTCCTAGCGCATCCCTCTAAACATCCTAGTCAAGCTACCCTGCTAAACTAGTCTATCACCCAACCACTATCTACCCTAGATAGTCCAACAGATGTACTAAGGGCTAAACTTCACTCTAATCTCGACGTTATGCCATGTTCGTGCGTGGGGTGTCTCGCGAAGCGAAATCCAAACAAGGAACCCCCCCGATACACTACTATGTGGCAAGGTCGATCGTCGAGATCCGCCAGTCCCTCAGTACAGAAAGATATATAGATTAAGGGTTATATACTAAAAACCCTTACTTTGCCCTCCTAAATTGCCTTAATTTATGGACCATAAAATCCTAAAAGGTCCTCTAGGTTATCACCTAATTAACCTCAAAGCAAGATGAAATGGAATCTATCCCATCCAAATCATCCTAGAGAAATTGTCAACTTTTAGCAGGGGTCGATCGATCGACCCATGGCCGTCGATCGATCAAGTCGGGTAGCTTCTTCTCCAAGAAGCTGTTTTGGCCATGGAAGCTTCCCCCAAGCTTCCATTTCTTCACCCAACGGCCTACAACTTCTACCAACAACAAATACACCTATAATACGGGTTCTAAACATCCTAGAACCCGGAATCACCAATTAATTTCAACTAAAACCTAAGTTTCTCCAATTTACCATTTTTAGGGGTTTATTCGTTTTAACTCCCAAAAACCCGTTTTATCCACGAATTCCCAACCCAAAATCATTAGGGTTTGTTATACCAACAATGATATGAGATATTTATGCTTAAAAACAAATAAAGCAAGTAAACACTTGCCTCGTGGATAAAATCCGACGTCCTCGAGCCGAGTCCCGCGGAGGCTGGCCGGAATCTCCCCCTTTTTCCTCTTTTCTTCCTCCTCTATCTCTTCCCTCTCTTCTTTCTCTTTTATCTTCTATTTTCTCCCTCTCTCCCTCTTTATAAATAAAGAAAAAGGGTTTAAACCCTTAAAACCCAAAAACGACTCGTTTACCCAATTACGAGCAAACTTACCCGGAACTCAATTTTGACAATCGGACACTCTTTTCCGACTATCTCGGACATTCCGAGACTCATGGAGCAGTCGAAATTTCCATCTGAGGTACTTGACCACAAATCACTATTCTAACCAAAAATAATTAAATGCGGTATTCTACTCAAAATCTTACCACTTTTGTTGCTATATAATTAAATTACTTCGACCTATATAGTCCCAAATAATTTATAACACCCTTCGAAAATATTTAAATCCTCGAAAATCCCAAAAATCACTATTTCAAGAAATTCTCCAAATTTCAAATTATACTTAATTATGGAATTTAATCCTCTCCAAAAGGGAGGGTTATTACAGACCTCTTCCTGTCATGACCAACATCACGTGGAAACAATTAGTTGGCCAAGTAGTTAGAGGAGCTCAGTTTTAATGAGTTAATTATACTGATCGAGGCAAAGAAGTAGGCAAAAGGAGGGAAAAGATGAATAATAAAAGTAAATTTTATCGCTAGGATCCACCTCCATTGCCTTGTAGTGTTGAAGAGGCAATAAGTTGCTAATAGTCCATGTTGGGTAATAAGTTAGTTTTTCCTCCTAAAAACTCCCAACCTTATGCTCCCGGGGTAGACGTTTAAGCTAACCCAAATTACTTACAGATCCATTGGCACATTGGTCATCCCACGGTTTCATGCTTTACCTTGAGGAAGATTATTAATAAGTGTATGTCAATAAGGACTTTTCAAATTCCTTAACGCAATGTTAATAAAAATCCACTGTTAGCCCATGGGGCACACATAGTTGTTACTTTTGATGAAGAAGAAGATTTTTAAGATATATACGATAATTGTTTGTAAGGAATGACTAATGTAGTTCTTGTCTACGATGAACCAAGTGGCAGAGAGAACGAACAAGATTATCAGGCAGAATAATATGAGGTCGATTTAAGCTTGGAGTACCAAGCTGTATCGAAGTCACCAAAGTTTTTGTGGCTCTTTGATCGGGTTGGGATACCACTGCAAAGCAGGCTGAAAATTACTCGGGCTATTTGATAGCCGACGTAAACTGTTTGTGCATGTAAAATATGTCGTTGGTTGTTTACACCCTATACAAATAAATACCAAGACTTAACGCACTAACTATGGAGTGTAGCGGCAAGTAGGGATTCAATCCACAAGGAATAGTTGTTAGAATTCTATTAATTTAATACTTCACGAAGAAAAGTGTCAAAGATAATTTTTTTAACAAAAGATTAATCTAGGCATGCATTTAAATTAATATTAAGAAAATGAGTAAAAACTATAGATTGAGAATAATATCCCTCAACTCGGGTTAATTAGAATAAATGGTTACATAGGAAGACAAGTTTAGCAAGATTAAATCTCTTTTCATCAATTAATTAAACTTAGAGTTGTCACCCCCTAAATTCTCATAAAATCCTACTATGATTTTGGCATGAACAAATATTCTAGAATTTACGCATGCAAGGTCGTAAGTACAGTGCATACATGATATACATCGTTAAATCTCCTAGGTGTAAAATGATGAACAACCTAAACCATTTAAAATCAACCCATTAATTCGAGGTGAGTTCAATCATCTCATCCTAAAGTCAGCTACAAAGCATCGAAAATGACATGAATTAAAGGAAAGCAGGTAAATAAGGCAAGTAAGAGAGCAATAATCTTGGTTAGCACAACAAGAAATAAAAGCTTAAATAGATGAGGAAGAAGATGAATAGTGTAACTTACATACAAAAAGGAAGAAACCCGATGAGAGAGGGAGAGAAGGAAATCTCCCCAAAACAACCTAATCTAACCTAAAAATGATATATATTTAATAAAAACCAACTTACATATATATAGTAAGTTGGAATAAATAAAAGGAAAAAGAAAAGAAAATTAATAAAATCGCCCAATATTTGATAGACACGGTCAACCGCGACCCTTTGCCCGTTCGATCGGGGATCTTGAATGAAGCCCACTACCCTCCATTGTAGGTATAAATTAAAAGATCGTTCGACCGAGGTCCTTTGACCAATCGAACGGGGCCCTATTTTCTGGGACAATTTGGTTCTTCAAAAGGGAAAAAAATTGCATTACAGAAATGGCTCTAACTCATTTAGACTCGAAACGATGCGACGTTTGTAGCCTCACAAAGCTAACTGAACGCACTAAGTTTCAATGGAGATCCGTTGGTCGAACTATGAAGTATGAAATTACTAAAATGGCCTTAAAGTTATGTCAAATGATGAAACTTCCTCGAGATGTAACCAATCATCACGCTTAGCACTTTAATACTTACAAAAGCTCAATTATACTTCGCAAAGAAGATAAACATACATAAAAGAGGTTCTATGGTTAACGAGATTAAAATAGAAATTAAGGAACATAAAAGTGATAGAATTCATAAGAATAACGGGCACAAATATATAATATTCGGAATGTATCACACCCTGATTAGGCATAAATTCTTCACATTTATCCCCTTAATTTCGGTATTTTTACGATCCCGTGCGGTGTAAATAGCTTGGATTTATCTCATATCTATGCTACTAACCCTTTTTGGTAAGCATTTCGTATTTTTGTATCTCTTATGTATTTTACAGGTATTTCATGCAAGAAAGATGGAAAAGAGAACTCAAAATAGTGAAAGAAACCAAGAACCGGGGAGTTGAAGGGCATTTTCGTAATTTTGTAGCCTTAGTCCGGAAGTGGGGCCAACTGGAAAGTTGAAGATCTTTCAATTACAAGAACACTGGAAAAAACGGCACCTCAATCCGAGCTAGGGTGAAAGAGTTATGATCCCTTGAAGTTGCGGAAAAATCATAGAAGAAAGGCTAGGAAGGCAAGTTCAAGGGCATTTTCGTAATTCTTCTGCCCGATTCCGGAGGTGGGGCCTTCTGGAAAGTTGACGATCTTGTAACAATGAGAATACTGGAAAAAACGGCACCCAAATCCGAGCTACGGTGAAGGAGTTATGATCATTTGAAGTTGAGAAAAAATCCAAGGAAGAAAAGAAGAAAGTTGGAAAATATTCTAAGTGTTGAAAGAGGCCCAGAAACCAGCCAATTCACCCGAACCGGCTCGCCCATTTGTCACGCTCCAGAACCCGTTACAAAATTATTCACGCTTGCTAAGTGTGACAAATTGGCGGATACGGGATTTTTATTTTGTGCTTATCTTTTAGCCAAAAGAGTTTTATGTTTTGGGGACTCTTCTAAACGACCTCTAGCCTATATATTTAGTCATTAGGACTCTTTTTATTAGGATTTCATTGATGTAAAAGCTCCATAACAAGTAGGAACATCTAGGAGAAAGATTCACATATTTTGCACCATTAATTCAAGGGTTTTTCCAGTTTTTCTTCAATCTTTGATTTCGTCTTGCATGTTTTTGTTCTTCAATCGTGGTAATTTTTAGTTCCAGCACTTTTATTATTATTTACCATGTTAGGCTAGGTTTTTAAAGGTTGGGATACATGAACCCAACCTGATGTGTTAATTGCATGTGTATAATATTAGTCCTCTGAATTTAATGATTGATTATGATCGTATTGCGTAGTTACACAACAATTGTAGATCTTTATATCTCGTTTGCCTCTGGGTACTCGTGATGATTTAGAATGCAATTCGAGTGCTACTATCGCGATACTGATTTACTCATCCTCATATTAAGTATGACGCGGGCTTGAACCTCGTATACGTACTGCTTGGGAGTACTAAATTTCGGGTCAAATTAATCAGTTAAATTTACGATTAGTTTTATACCATCAATACACTAGGGTTGGGGGATTGTGTCTCTACCTTAATTTTTCCAATTAGTTTTAGTTAACTTCTTTATTTTTCCCTTTTTCCTTTCTCACTCAGTCATCATCTTTTACACTTTATTTTTTGAAATAATAAATCAATTAAAATTCGATACCCAGACTCGCCACTATAATCCACAAGAGTGTAGTTAAAGTTTAGGTTTTTGTATTGTGGTTGGAAGCCGACAACAACGACTAGCGTATTTACACGGACGCTCGGTTTTCCACCACGATCAAAATGGCGCCGTTGCCGGGGAATGTTTTGTTATAGATTATAATTGATTTACTATTTCATAAGATATTTTTCTTTTTTCTTTTTTTGTTTTAACCTTTTTGCAGGGTTGGACAATTGAGCACCAAGAAACGTTGAATCCTCAACCGCACACCTCTTTATGTGAATTGTCCCTCTACAAACCATTCGGTAGTCATGTCTTTTTATAGTGAGTTCGGTAATTATATTGGTTCATATGGGAATCGTTTTCAAACTTTTTATTCTCAAGAATTCGAAGGGCCTCGACTTATTCCCATTGGTGAGGGTCTTCGAATTATTCAGAAGGAAATGCTTGAAAACTTACGTTTGTATGGGAGTAGTTCTCTAGCTTTTTGTGTGCCAGAACCCGCGCCTCGACCTACTACCGTTGGTGAGGCTATTCGAAATCTTGAGAATGAAAAGCTTGAAAATAAATATCGAGAAGAAAATCGTTTTTGGGAGCACGAATTGAATGCACTATTTGAATCCAATGATGATTTTTCTTCCGATATTTTTTAAGACAAGGAATGTTTTCAACCAAATGAGGAATCCGAGGTGCTAGAGACAAGGAAGCCTACTTTGGAAGAAACCTTCCAGCTTTACATGCAAACGGTAAAGAGGATCCTTGATGATGATTGGGAAATTGAAACACTTTGCAAGGAGACTAGTTCTTCTTTGGAAAACAAAGAGGAGGTTGAGACTTATGTGTCACCTCAAAATTTTGAAGAACATCTCATTGAAAGTGAGTCTTGCTCTCTTGAAATTCAATCTCCAAGTGATGATGAATCACTTGAGATTGAGTTTATTTCATCACCATTTTCGTTCACCGTTATTGAACCATTAGAAGTACCGCTAGATTCCTATCAGTCGGTTGAAAATTCTGAAACGTTTACACCTTTTACCGACAAAGACACTTTGCTAGAATTGTTTTCTAATATGGACTCTTCCTTTTTGTGTGCCCCTCTCCCCATACTACTTGAAAAAGATTTGGGAGGTGATTATATTTTTCTTGGATCTCAATTGTACTTGTCCCACATAGCACCCACACCCCCCATCATCCCGTTAAATTTTTTAATTGGTGATGGTTCATTTTTTCCATCTCACACATGCCTTCCGTTGTTCAAACGGAATCCTTATTTTTTGGGAGGCATGCATCCTAGTGAGGGTACACTATTAATCTCTCAAAGCCATATTGTATTTTGGGTGGACCCTCAAATTTTTCGACTTCTAGTGTATAACGTATTAGAATTTAAAAATCGTAGGTTGTACAATAGTTAACTTTTTTTTTTAGTTTAGAATTCTTGTTATTCTTTTTGCTTTGCTTGATTCTAACATGTTTTGTAGATTCAATGGACTCACATTCATCGGGAATCGCTCCATTTTGGGTAATATCTTTCTTTTCCTCTCTTTATGTTGTGTTCTTGATTCGCATTGAGGACAATGCAACATTTAAGTTAGGGGGTGTGAGATATTCTTCCCGTTTATTGTTTAGATTCATTGATTCGATCACATGTTCTTTCCAAGAGTGTTTTTTTTAGAAAAAAAAATTGAAAAATTTTGAAAAAAGCCAAAAATATTTTTCTTCAAAATAAATAAAGATTGAAATTTAAAAGCTTCAAAAATATCACAAATATTTTGTCTCAAATTGTAAAAATCAAATGCACAAAGTCGAAATTGACCAAAGATGGAAATTGTGCGAAAATTGACGACTTTACAAATAAGTGTGGAGATTAACAAAACCCGGTGAGATTTCGAGCCTATCGATCTTTTTGAGTTTTTTAATCAATCCGAGTTAATGGTTAACTCATAGTTATAATTCAGCGTTTTACAAAAGTCGTTGATGATCTCTATTTTATTGTTTTGATCGGTTATGGAAAATGGAATGTTGTCTCGAAACGTGCGCTATAAATCTCTAAATTAAATTAATCTCGAGACGCATATGGTAAATTAATAAGTAATTCGAACAATGAAGTAGGCCATCGTTTGTCACCCAAAAATATTAGCCTTAAAAAGATGTGAAAAATTATCCCTTTGATAACCCAATTGAGCCGAATAAAATTTATCATTTTCGTTTGGTAACCCGAAAAACCCAAATAACCCGGAATTGTGAAAAATGAAAAAAAGTCATAATTTAAGTCCGAAAAGTGCGACAAAAAGGGGCAAGAAAAAAATAGAAGAATGCTCAACAAAAGTTAGCAAGAAAAGAAAAGGGTGAAAAAAATAGAAAAAGAAGAGAAAATGAGCAATAGCTAAAAAAAAAAAAAAAAAAGAAGAAAAAAAGCACTAACGGACATCATAAGAAAAATTTCCAATTCTGAATTTTCCAACCATTTCATGTTACCCAATTACACCTTAAACCCAAAAAAAGTCCTAACCGAGTCCGAATTGCGAAATTGGTTACCGCGTGGAGAGTTAAAACACAAAAAGATAATAAAAGAGATTGCATGGCGTGAAAAAGAGATGATGGTTCCCGTTTCCCTATGACCGTATTCCGATGAAGAGATCTTCCCACCCAAAAATTTCCGTCTTTCTAATTGTATGCGTGAATTTGCTTCCATTACATGTACTCTTTAAATCACGCATACCGAGAGAATAGCCACATTCCGAGAGATTCGTTTGAGAGAGCATCCCGTGAGCATTTGAATCAAAACCAATTTTTGAAAAGTAACGTAATGATCAATCGGTGGAAGTTAGCGGTTCAATTTTTGGCTTCGCACACACACACTCTGACTTGAGATTCCTAAATAAGATTTTAAGGTGACCATTTTGGGGGAGTTTAAATTGTACAATTTTTAAGTATTTTGATATTTCTTTGAGTCAATAATGAATTTTGTGGGTATATTCACTGCAAACCCTCACGAGACACCACTCGTCCTACTAGGGTAACCTAGGGGTTTAAAGGCTTGTTGCATACGCTAAATGCAATCGCTTGCCCGCGACAAAGGCATTCTATCCCAATAAATTTTTTGAAGGGTCCTTAACTCATACTCTCGTTCTTTTACATTGCTCGGGACGCGCAAAGTTCTAAGTTAGGGGGGTTTGATTAGGCATAAATTCTTCACATTTATCCCCTTAATTTCGGTATTTTTACGATCCCGTGCGGTGTAAATAGCTTGGATTTATCTCATATCTATGCTACTAACCCTTTTTGGTAAGCATTTCGTATTTTTGTATCTCTTATGTGTTTTACAGGTATTTCATGCAAGAAAGATGGAAAAGAGAACTCAAAATAGTGAAAGAAACCAAGAATCGGGGAGTTGAAGGGCATTTTCGTAATTTTGTAGCCTTAGTCCGGAAGTGGGGCCAACTGGAAAGTTGAAGATCTTTCAATTACAAGAACACTGGAAAAAACGGCACCTCAATCCGAGCTAGGGTGAAAGAGTTATGATCCCTTGAAGTTGCGGAAAAATCATAGAAGAAAGGCTAGGAAGGCAAGTTCAAGGGCATTTTCGTAATTCTTCAGCCCGATTCCGGAGGTGGGGCCTTCTGGAAAGTTGACGATCTTGTAACAATGAGAATACTGGAAAAAACGGCACCCAAATCCGAGCTACGGTGAAGGAGTTATGATCATTTGAAGTTGAGAAAAAATCCAAGGAAGAAAAGAAGAAAGTTGGAAAATATTCTAAGTGTTGAAAGAGGCCCAGAAACCAGCCAATTCACCCGAACCGGCTCGCCCATTTGTCACGCTCCAGAACCCGTTACAAAATTATTCACGCTTGCTAAGTGTGACAAATTGGCGGATACGGGATTTTTATTTTGTGCTTATCTTTTAGCCAAAAGAGTTTTATGTTTTGGGGACTCTTCTAAACGACCTCTAGCCTATATATTTAGTCATTAGGACTCTTTTTATTAGGATTTCATTGATGTAAAAGCTCCATAACAAGTAGGAACATCTAGGAGAAAGATTCACATATTTTGCACCATTAATTCAAGGGTTTTTCCAGTTTTTCTTCAATCTTTGATTTCGTCTTGCATGTTTTTGTTCTTCAATCGTGGTAATTTTTAGTTCCAGCACTTTTATTATTATTTACCATGTTAGGCTAGGTTTTTAAAGGTTGGGATACATGAACCCAACCTGATGTGTTAATTGCATGTGTATAATATTAGTCCTCTGAATTTAATGATTGATTATGATCGTATTGCGTAGTTACACAACAATTGTAGATCTTTATATCTTGTTTGCCTCTGGGTACTCGTGATGATTTAGAATGCAATTCGAGTGCTACTATCGCGATACTGATTTACTCATCCTCAGATTAAGTATGATGCGGGCTTGAACCTCGTATACGTACTGCTTGGGAGTACTGAATTCCGGGTCAAATTAATCAGTTAAATTTATGATTAGTTTTATACCATCAATACACTAGGGTTGGGGGATTGTGTCTCTACCTTAATTTTTCCAATTAGTTTTAGTTAACTTCTTTATTTTTCCCTTTTTCCTTTCTCACTCAGTCATCATCTTTTACACTTTATTTTTTGAAATAATAAATCAATTAAAATTCGATACCCAGACTCGCCACTATAATCCACAAGAGTGTAGTTAAAGTTTAGGTTTTTGTATTGTGGTTGGAAGCCGACAACAACGACTAGCGTATTTACACGGACGCTCGGTTTTCCACCACGATCACACCCCTTAATTTAGAAAAAGCCCCTAGTGATGAAGCAAAAAAAATCAGGCCAACAAAAAACAAAAACAGAAAGTATAAAATCATAAGAGGTAAAAATGCCACTTTTGCAGGCAAACGATTGCATTTAGCATATGAAATAAGTCGTTAAACCCCTAGGTTATCCTAGTGGATGAGTGTTGTCTTGTGAGGATTTTCAGGAATGAAACCCACAACATCAAAGCTACCTTAAAAAGAATGCCCAAACAATAATGCGATAAACCCAACGATAATGAAAAAGATTTAAACATGTTATTAGAATGGTGAATGAAATCACCTAAAAGTCCATAATCATTAACATTAGAATAACTTCATTACAATTGAAAACTTAAAAGCGGGAGGAAAAGAGAGCACATGAAAAGTAAGATTTGGCAAAATATTTATAAACCGGATAATTGTTAAAGTGTGCATAGATATCAATCCTCAACGGGTGTATACACTCAACAAATGAAATCACTATGAAATGGGGTGCAACTCACATGGTACATGTAGGTATACAGAGTAATTGTAAATGAAAACTAGGACACATACATGTCATCAATGAAGAGGGCTATATATAAAATGAAAAATATTATAATCTTAATGAAAGGGTAATTATTTAAACTTTTCAATTACATTCACCTTAGGATCACATAGGACTTTTATAGGGTTGAAATGTAGGTTTGGGGTTAAGGCTATGAAATAAAGGGAATATGTATGCATTCGAAGGTGTTTGCGGATGAAACACTTAGAATAATGGAAAGTTTTGGGCAATTTCAAAATTGGAATATGATTTTCATAACAAGCATTGATCAAACATTAAAAATCGATAAAGATTTTTTAACACTATATACAAAATGAAAATAGTTTCTCTTTATTTTGTTTTCTTATTTTTCTTTCCTTTTTCTTTTCTTTTTCACTTTTTCTTTTCTTTCACGCTCTCACTTGCTTAATTGCAACCAAGTAACAATAACATTATTCAATCCCAAGTATCATTCGAAACAAAGGTATGGAATGTGTATATATGGTTTAAAAACTCCAATTTGGAGTTGGTTATGGGACTTTGGGTTATGAAACGAAAGCCTATATTTTGGCTCAAAGGGGTTAATGAGGCAAAAATTATATAACATGAGGTCAAGGACAATATGGGTGATATAACAAAGAGAGCCTATGATCCTTTCCTAAAGTTTACGCAATTTTCGAGTCAAAACAACTTTGAAAATCATGCTCAAGTAACACATTTAAAAAAAAACTCAATTAATGAACGATCAGTGAAAGAAGAGTGAGATTACTAACGACTTTAATTTTTTCAAGGAGTAAAGAATAATGCATAAACACGCGCAAATGAAGAAAATCATAAAGATCACTATATGTAAGTATATACAATGAAATAAAAGATTACCAAGTTATAAAAATCTGAAACCAAATCAATTAAACAATAAAAGCGCATGTACTCATGGATTTAATGTTTAATTCATGAAGTGTTTCATTATATCAATGATTCTAGGACTAAAGTCTAATAACTTCTAAAATCCAGAACATGCATCTTTGAATTACCTATTGGATTAGGCTTTTATTTAAAATTTATCATCGGAAACAAAGGCCAAATGCCTAATAAAGGAGGGAAAAGAAAGAAATATTTTTGAATTTGTTCAATTTTATAGCGAAAGCATGCTTAGGAAGGACATAAAATCAAATTATGGACTCAAAAAGCACTGGGAAGAATATCCCGCACCCCCAACTTAAACTTTGCATTTTCCTCAATGTGAACCAAGAATCTAGTTAAAGAGAGGAAAATAGTGATATTACCCAAAATAGAGCGATCTTCGAAAAGTACAAGTCCAAAGATTCTACAAAACATGTTATCAATAACAAAAAAAGAACAAAAACTTTAACTAATTATACTAGACAATAAGTGAAAATAAAACACAACCTAATATATACAACCTACAATTTTAACTTATAACTAACTATACAGTAGAAGTTGAAACTTTTGATGGTCCACCCAAAATACAATTTGACTTTGAGGGATAATCGGTGTACCCTTGTTTAAGTGGATACCTTCCAAAAAATAAGAATTCCATTTGAATAATGGAATGTAAGTGTAAGGCGAAAGAAAGGAACTATCACCATTTACAAGTTTTTGGGGGACGATGAGGTGTTTGGATAAAACGGGTGACGATTACGCATGGGTTCCAAAAAAACAGAATTTCCTTCCAAAGATTTTACAATCGGAATGGGAGGTGGCTCACATAGAGGCAAGATTTCCTTCATGGAAAATGACTCAAGTGAGTAATCCTCATCGGTGAAAGGCTTAAAGTTTTAAAGTTTTGAACCGATTCATGGGATACTTGTAACGGTTTGATAATGTAGAATAAAGATGGGGAGGAAATAAATTTAATCTCAAGAGATCTACACCTAAATTAAATTTTTAGAACTCTATACCCAGCCAGTATTGTCACAGTAAAAATCGTGACAATAAAATACACGTTTGTTGTCACGCTCATTGACCATGACACGACCGTGACAAGCTGTTGTCACGATCGTCTCACAGTCAATAACCGTGACAACAAACTTGTCACGGTCATATCACAAACTTTGACTGTAATAACGTTATAAATGTCATGGTTAAAGTTTGTGACACGACAATGACAAGTTTTTAATTACAACAGTTCTAAGTCCCTCATTTTCGGTTTACCCCTAACACATCTCTCTCTCTACTTTGGTAGCAGCAGCGGCGACCTCTCCCTCTCTTCATTTCGACGATGTTTCCTTCTCTTCATTTCATTTCTTCTCTTTCTCTTTCACACACCACACACACACACCCCATAAAAACACACACACACCACACACACCCCGGAAACACACACCACACACCCTAGAAATAAAACCCTAAAATGATTTCAAATGAAAACCCCTAAAAAAACTAAGAAAGATTTCTTCAAATAAAATTATTTTGAAACCTTAAAAATGATTTCAAACGCACGCATTTATTAAATTTTTGTAATTTGTTGTCCTAATTTATTATTCATTTATTATTCTAATTTATTATTTATTGTGCTAATTTATAAATGATGTCACCTTATTATTTATTGTTCTAATTTAAAAATGATGTCAACTTATTGTGCTACGATGTTTCTCATTTATTATTCCCACATCAGGGGACTATTAATGCCGCTGAAGTAGCTAATGTTGTTGCCCAGGCGGTTAATGCGGCGATGACTGTCGTAGTTCAACAAATTCCCCAAGCCCAACAGCCAAGGGCTCGGGAGGTACAAGTCCATGCGGGACCTTCTCTATGGGAAAGAGTCAGGGAATCCTTTTTAAAGGGTCATCCCCCAGAATTTCAGGGTGGCTCCGACGTGACAGTAGCTAACCAATGGAAAAAGGATATGCAGCGCCATCTTCGTGTGGTAGACTATAGTGAGGAACGGAATAAAATCCTTGCTACTTTTAAATTAGTTGGAGCAACATCACACTGGTGGGAGTCGATGACCACGCCAGAGCAAAGAGATACCATGACTATAACTGACTTTTGGGTTTTGTTTGATCGAAAATATTTTCCTCCCGCAGTCTAAAGGGAGATAAGGAGAAAACTTCAAGATGTAGTTCAAGGTGAACGTTCGGTGGCAGAGTATGAGGATGAATTCACTCACTTGGCCAGTTTTGTGCCGGATGAGGTAACTCTGGAGGAAATTATAGTATCAAAGTTCATTGGAGGCTTACATTGGAGGATATGGCAACACTTGCTGGGTAATCCAGCTTTACAAACTTTCAGGGATGTGATGAATGTCGCGTTACTTCATTGTCAAGATCATCGGTTGCATGTTCAAGGTAGTAAGAAAGTTTTAATTGTGGGGAAAGCGAGTAAGCCAGGAGGCAATGGTGCAGGAGGAGGAGCCCTACCCTCATCCCAATCATCGAGAAGTAAGCAAAAAGAAAGGGACACCCAACAAGGGGATTTATCTAAAAGGTAGCGTTTCGGGGGATTTAATTTCGATGGTAGTCACTTTAGGCACGGTCAAGGTGCCCAGTAACAGCAGTAGGTAGGTCAGGCAGGTCAGGGTAACAATGGGGGTCGAGGCCATCTGGGCCAAGGTTTTGGGCAGTTCAGAAATAGCAGGGGCCATAATCAGGAAAATATGGTGGGTCATTACTTTCAATGTGGGGAACCGGGTCATTATAGGAAGTCGTGTCCGCAGTTGATTGAGGGACAGTTTCCTAGAATTCCACAGCATCAGCAGGCACAACTACCACCACAAGGGCCCAATCCAGTCATCCCTCCATAACAGGAACAACTATAGTATGGGCGTGTTTACCACATACAGGATGCTATGCTTTATCCAGCCCCGCCCGCGCCGCCAGCTATTGAGGGTAAGTTTCCTATCCAAGGGCATATGGGTCGTGTATTATTTGATACGGGTCCGACACACTCGTTTATTTCTCAGAGTTTTGCTCAATCGACGGAGCTAATTAAATCAGCAGAGAGTACTTTCACTAGTGTCGAATCTTCCATGGGTGATGGTTCGCTCATTTTCTTTGTTTGTAAACGAGTAGAAATAAATCTTGGTAACTTGTGTTTTGAGGTCGATTTGCTCGTCTTTATGGTCGGGTATGTGTAATCCTGGGTATGGATTGGTTAGTAAAGTATCGCGCGTTAGTAAATTGCTATGGGAAAAGTATAGTCTTTGCCATTCTGGGGCAAGAGATGTTTTTAGTTGCTATGCCTCGTTCAGAGGGAGGTTCTAGCACTTATTTATATTGTATTGCAGAGGAGACTTCTCGTGATGTAGTCATTTCCTTAGATTCGATTTCCGTTGTTAGAGAGTTTGCAGATGTTTATGATTGCGGAGATACCGGGTTTACCTCCAAGTAGGGAGATTGAATTTGTGATTGATTTAGCATCGGGAACGCGACCGATTGCTACAGCTCCGTACCGTATGGCTCTTATTGAGATGAGGGAGTTAAGAGATCATATTCAAACATTGTTAGAGCAGGGGTTTATTAGGTGTAGTACGTCGTCGTGGGGAGCTCCTGTATTGCTTGTGAAGAAAATAGATGGTTCTCTACGGTTGTGCATACATTACAGGGAGTTGAATAAAGTTACCATTAGGAACAAATACCCACTACCTCGGATTGATGATTTATTCGATCAACTTAGGGGAGCGTCATACTTCTCTAAAATAGACTTGAGGACTGGGTATCACCAGCTACGGATACGAGAACTAGACGTGTCCAAAACTGCGTTCCTGACTAGATATGGGTCCTATGAATTTCTGGTTATGCCTTTCGGGCTAACCAATGCTCCTACTGTGTTTATGGACCTTATGAATAGAGTTTTTCAAGACATCCTGGACCAGTTTGTTATCGTGTTTATTGATGACATCCTAGTGTATTCTCAAACAAAATCCGAGCATGCTACGCATTTACGGTTGATCTTGTAGACGTTGAGGGATCATCAATTGTATGCCAAGTTTTAGAATTGTGGTTTTTGGTTGCAGGAAATACAGTTTCTGGGCCACATTGTTACCGTTGAGGGTATTTCGGTAGACCCAAGTAAAGTTATTACGGTGAGGGAATGGGGTCAGCCTACGACACCTATTGAAATTTGCAGTTTTCTGGTTAGGCTGGATATTACCATAGATTTATTAAGGGTTTTTCTAAGATTTCTAGCCCTTTAATAAATTTGACTCGGAAGGGGGTGAAGTTTGTTTGGGATGATTCTTCTCAGCAAGCTTTTGATGAGCTGAAAGATAAGTTGACTTTCGCTCCAGTACTTGCGTTACCAAGGCCGGAGTTGGAATATTTAGTCTTTACTGACGCATCTCTGCAAGGGTTGGGAGGTGTGTTACAATAAGAGCATCGAGCTATTTCTTATGCTTCTCACAAACTAAAGCCCCATGAGAAGAATTACCCGGTTCATGATTTGGAACTTGCTGCAGTGGTTTTTGCCTTGAAGATTTGGAGACATTACCTCCTGGGGAAGAAATTTAGTCTTTTCACGGACCACAAATCATTGTAATATTTATTTTCCCATAAGGATTTAAATATGCGACAACGTAGGTGGTTAGAGTTTATGAAGGACTACCAATTTGATATTCATTATCACCCGGGTAAGGCTAATGTAGTGGCGGATGCGTTGAGTCGGAAACCCGAGGGGGAGTTAGCCATAGTGTGGAATGCTAAATGGAAGGAACTTAGCTAAGAGGACGTTGTTTCTAGGGCATTTATGTCGATGTTGATTGTTACGTCTACTATAGTAGCAAGGGTTGTGGAAGCTCAAGGAAGGGACAAAAGTTGTCAGGACCGTATACACCAATTATTAACAGAGGGAGAAGAATCCTAGTCTATAACTTCTGAGGGTGGGTTACGTTTCCACAGGAGACTTGTTGTCTCGGACGAAGGGGATTTGAGACGAGCCGTAATGACAGAATCTCATGGGTCTAAATTTGCGGTACATCCTAGTGGGGACAAAATGTACCAAGACATGCGCCGTCAATATTGGTGGGCGGGTATGAAGAGGGACATTTCTGAATTTGTTTCCCAATGTACTACTTGTCAACTGGTGAAAGTAGATCATCAGCGACCGATAGGATTGTTAAAACCCTTGGAAATACCAGTATGGAAATGGGAAAGCATCTCAATGGATTTCATTATGGGATTACCAACGTCACAAAGCGGTCATGATTCCATTTGGGTTATCGTTTATCGCTTAAATAAATCAGTACATTTCTTATCGGTACGTACAGACTACAATACTGCTCGTTATGCCCGGCTATTTATTACGGAGATTGTCAGACTCCACGGGGTGCCCATTAATATAGTCTCCGATCGAGACAAAATTTTTGTTTTCCATTTTTGGCAAAGTTTCCAAGAAGCTATGGGAACCGAGTTGAAGTTGAGTACCTCCTATCACCCTCAAACAGATGGGCAGACGGAAAGAGTCAACCAAATGTTAGAGGATATGCTCAGAATGTGTGTGCTTGATTTCAAAGGAGGATGGGAACAATACCTTCCCTTGGTCGAATTTGCTTATAATAATTCATACCAATTCACTATCGGGATGGCACCCTATGAAGCATTATATGGACGACCGTGTAGATCGCCTACTTGTTGGTTGGAAGTAGGGGATAATAAATTTCTTGGACCTGAAATGATCCAAGATACTTCTTCAAAGATTGAACTTATTAGTAATCACATCCATATAGCTCAGGATCATTAAAAGAGTTATGCTGATGCGAATAGCAGGCATGTTGAATTGAAGGTTGGAGATCAAGTTTTGGTGTGAGTATCGCCAATGAAAGGTATAAAGTGATTTGGGAAGAAAGGAAAGCTTGCGCCACGTTACGTAGGCCCTTTTCTCATTATTGCTAAAGTAGGCCCAGTAGCGTATCAACTTGCCTTTCCATAACACTTACAACAGATTCATGATGTGTTTCATGTCTCATCCTTGAAAAAGTACAAGAGGTGTGAAGGAGCTCACTGGCACATTCCTTTGGATGATATCTAATTGCAGCCAATTTCTTACGAGGAACAACCAATTATAATCTTAGATCACGGGGAGCGTAGGCTAAGATATAGAGTGGTGCCCTTAGTTCGGGTTCAATGGGGTCATCACAATATTGAGGAATCAACGTGGGAGCGTGAGGACGATATGCGAGAAAAGTATCCACATCTCTTTTTGCAAGGTACGCCTAATTTTGAGGGCAAAATTCCCTTATAAGGGGGGGAGTATGTAATAACCCTTACTTTTGAGTAATTGATTTTATGTTAAATTTGCCATGAGAGGTAATTATATAAAATATTGGATAATGGGGTAAATATTGTTTTAAGTGAATTAAAAGATAATATTTACTAAATTTTTGCATATTTACTGTTATGTGAATGTAAATAGCATTATGTTATGATTCATGGTGTCGTTGTGCTTTAAACGGCATTTATGGTTTAAATGAAGTTGGAACTTGAAATGATTTATATTATTCCGGATGCCAATTTAGAGGGCGCGGTTAGTCCCAAAATAGTCGAGATAGTCAAAATAAGTGTCATATTGTATTTTCGGGTTTCGAGCACTTTTAACAGGTTATGACTTAATTATGTAGTTATGAGTCATTTTAATGGTGTATTAACATTTAAAGATGGGAATTAATGCTAAAGGCACGATCAAGTCTTGCACCCCTTATTTCTCAAGTGTATGCTTCCTAAACCTAGAAAGACAGAGAGAGAGAGAGAAATTTGGGGAAAAGAAGAGAAAGAAGAAGAAAAGAAGAAATTGGGTTTGATCTTGCTTCTACCGGAAAGGAATTCGAGATTTCAGCTTAAGGCAAGTTTCTTACTTGCTAGTATATGATTTAATGTGAATAATTTGTTTTGATAGTTGTGTAGTTGGAAAATTAGAACAAATAGTAGGTTTTTGATAAATTTTGGATGTTTAACCCTTGAATCTTGGAGTTGTATGGATTAAGTTAGTTATATGGACTTATTGGGGTGTATAATTTTTATGGTTATGTGGTTGGGTGATGAGAATGAAGGAATTTTAAGAATAAAGGGTTTAGGTTTCGGATCTAGCATTGGAGAAGAAGAGATAATCATGGGTCTGATAGGCGTCGTCGCTCGACCGGGCCTTAAGGGGGAGGCATAATGCTTTCTTCGATAAGTATAAATTCAGAGCGCGGTCGATCGTGGTCCTAGGACCAGTCGATCGGGCCTTCCAAAATGAACTTGCTGCTTTCCTTTCTAGGCAAAATCCAAGAGGCGCGATCGACCGCAGTCCCATGACCGATCGACCGGTCCCCTGTTTTTCACCCTTAAATGCTTAGTTTCTTCTAGCTTCCTTCTTTTAAGATAGGGACTTAGGAACCTTCTTGAATGAATTAAAACTAGAGTATTAGAGTCTAGTAGAAAGGTATCTAAGAACCTAAGTTAGAAATGAGGGTTGGGACTTAGATTGGGAATTAATTTAGTTAATTAAATTAGAAGTAGATAAATGATTCTTTTATAAAATGAGTTAGTTTAGGTCTAAAGGGAAATAAAATGATTTAATGTGGACTTCAAGAATTGGGTTGAAGTAATATCATACATTATAGTTTGAGGAATGAATGTTAATTCATGGAGATTTGTATTGGAGATAATTAAACATTGAGATTTATAATGATGGCAGTAAACGCTTATGGCTCTAGATAAAACGTAATGTATATTTTAAAATGAGATCATATTATGAATGACAAATTGTATATACACACCTCTCTAAATGCTATCATAGGGGAAGTTATGCATATGAGGTGAAGTCCCCTGGCTAGTGAATGCAGGGCGAATATAGTCCTCGGCCATAGAAACGGTTATTATATATTGTGTGATTATTGTTCGAAGTGAGGTAATTCGAGTGTGGTTATGACTCACTATCGAAGGTATATGGCCGCTTCCCGACGTCACGCGATGTAGGATTCCCAGGTTGTCTTGGTGATAGGCCCTGGAAGATGATAGCTATTTAGGGGCGCGTCCAGTGGGGAAACTCGGAATGACGGTCTTAGAATCGTTATATGTTGTGAAATATAACTATTCATATTAAAGTGGGATATTATTGATCGCAAAGCACTCTATGAATTAAACTGTTTCGAATACGTTTCCTAATGAGTAAAGGAACGGTGAAATGAAATTGTGTAAAATGAAATCTCTTTAAGTAGTATATTATCAACATTCTCCGGCATATTTGAATTGTGATCATTGTTATTGATATTGCGTTAGGTTATGCTTTTAGATTGAGAAATTAGATTCCTTATCATTACTTATGGTGAACGAAACAAGCTTATTCTTGATGATTTAACTGTTCATAACTGTCATGCATGTTATTCACATGGTGATCATATCAAATCGAACCCTGACCCGTTTATATCTCTTTATTTTGCATGAATCTTATATTCGACCAGGTGTTCCATCGCAAGGACGCACGTATTGACTTTTCCATTCCAGTGTCCTGGAGCTGTAACACCTTGCGGATGTTATGGGATATTTTGATATAGACTCTTCCATCTTTTTTATTCTAGTTATGATCGGTTAAACTTTCGGGCGTGTTGCCCAAGTTTGTACTTGTATGATATTATGAAATGTTATACTTTAATACTCAGTGTAACCTTGTTGTAAGTGTCTGTTAACCTACAGCTTATTCTATAAATGCTTTTCTATGATATTGATAGATTATCTGTCTTTATTTATATCCACCATCTTTTCAATTGAATTGTATAAATCCTTTTCTTTAACTTACAAATAAAAATTTTGACAATCCTTTTTCTAAAATAATTGGTGGTTATCTCGTATACTTATTGTATTACTGTGATGCTAAGAATGGACCATCTATGATTCTTGTAATTATTAGAGTATCAGGCTGGCCACCTCTTATTTTAATAAGCGAGGTGTCACATTTATTTGGACTGACAGTGATCTAAAACATATTGGGGCTAAGGTAGCTTGGGATGACATGTGCTGCAACAAGGATGAGGGGGACCTTAACATCAAAAGCCTTGAGGCTTGGAACAAAGCTTCAATGATGGAACAACTGTGGAACTTGTGCAGTAAAAAGACAGCCTTTGGATAAAGTGGTGCAGTGTACATGTTAAAAGGTAGAAGCATGTGGGCAGTTAACATTCCAACTGATTATTCTTGGAGCTGGAGGAAAATCCTAAAGCTAAGACTCCTTGTTAGGAACTTCATTAAGACTAAGATTGGGAATGGATCTGATACCTTCTTATGGTACGATAATTGGCATCCTAGAGGTCCTATTCAACCTTTGTATGGAGAAAAGGTCATTTATGATGCATCTAGTAATCACAAAGCTAAGGTGTATAATGTTATCCATGGAGTTCAATGGCGATGGCCTACTTCTGTTACGTGGGAGTTACTTGAAATTAGGAATGACCTATTTCCAACCATCTACCCTGATGACAGTGTTGTTTGGGCTGCTGATAATTCTAAGAGTTTTACTACTAGTTCTACTTATAGGCTTCTCATTCCCTCTATACCCCATGTAAGATGGAGTAAGTTGGTATGGAGCAAATGTTGCATTCCTAAGTGTTCTTTCATCTTATGGTTGGTCTGAAGAGAGGCCTTGTATACTAGGGATAAGTTGTTCACTTGGGGAATTGCTGAGAGTAAAACTTGAGGGATGTGTAACTCACATGATGAGACCATTAGCCACCTTTTCTCTGAGTGCATATGGGCTAAACAAATTTGGAATGAAGTTCTTTTTAGGAACCTGCAATATAGGGATGTTCTTAATTGGGAGAATGAGCTCGAGCATGCTACTCATAACTACAGTGGTCAGTCTTTCATTAAAAAATTATATGCCTTTCCTTTTCGGTTACCACCTATTGCATTTGGATGGAGAGGAATGGGAGGACCATGAGAAGAATGAATAGAGATTTCGCTTCTATTTTGAAGGATATTGAGGAGATGATCAAAGCCAAGGTTGGTCAATAGGGGAGAGATAAGAGAAGCTACACTAATTCGATGATATGTATAAATTGGGGCCTGCCTGATTGCTACATTGAGGATAATTAGATCCTAAGTTGTATTGAGTACATGATGCTCCACCTTCTCTCTAAAAACTCACTAGCCAAACACAACCCTAATTTAAAATTTCCCTCCAGCAAGACGCCCGCTTACCTAACCAACCCCACCGTCGGCTACCCAACCGCTAGCTTCCTCCATGTCTACTCTACCTCCAGCCATACGTGGTGGTATGACTCTAACCCACTCCCCTCCCCTAGCGTCCACCTATTTGGGTGGGAATTCCCCATTGCGTTCCACCCCTGTGGGTGTGGAGAAGGTTGTCCCCTATGACTCAGTGGGTATCCCAAACACATTAATCCCTTGTGAAAGTCAGGGTTTGGAAGTGGGAATGGAGCCTGGTCCAGTAGGTGTCCTAGATTCTAAAGCTAAAGAAATTGATGAGATTGAAGGGGGTAATTCTTTGAATCGAACGTAAGCATTGCCAAAGATACTATACACGTTTCTAGAATTGAAGAACTAAATGAAGAGAAGGAGGTATACAAGGAATTTCTGAAACATAAGGGGTTCTCTTATGAGGACATTTTGCAATTCAGATGAAATATGTGCAAAATTAAAGGCTCCACCTCGGTTGGGGATGGATGCAAGGCTGTGGAAGTGGAAAATTTGAAAACGGTTGTGGAATGTGATGGTAATGGACCTTTACCCTGTTCCTCCCCGAGCAAGGTTGTGGATAAGTCATGGAAGGAGGTTGTTGTTGATAAGAGATACCCCAAAGTTAGACTCACATACCATGTTTCCTCTATTGATGATAAGAGGATAATATCCCCCCCCCCCCCCTCCATTGGAGGTGGCAACTAGTGGATATGCTAAATGGGAAAACAGTATGGTTGGGTGTTTTCTGGGTAGGAGCTTACCTTACACTTTGGTATGTAATATAGCCCATAGGCTATGGGATAAATTTGGCCTCAAACAAATTATGGGACACAACAATGGCTTCTATTTCTTTATGTTTGATAATGCAACCATGAGGAATGAGGTCATTGACAATGGGCCTTGGCACTTTGTGAGGAACCCAATAATCATTCAAAAATGGACACCAAACTTCTCTTTCTGCAAAGACTCATCCTCAAATATCCCTGTATGGGTTAAATTCCATAATATTCATGTCCCGTATTGGACAAAGGAGGGACTTACCTATGTGGCTAGTTCGGTGGGAATACCTATGTATGTTGATACTGTTACTGAAGGAATGTAGAGGATTAGCTATGCAAGGATATGTGCGGAGCTAAAAGTTATGGAATAATACCCAACGACCATTGATGTTAGAATGGAGGATGGTTCCATTGCTGTGGTTGGAGTGGAGTACCAAGAAAAACCTCCTTCTTGTGTCCATTGTGGCATTTTTGGTCATGCCTTTGTCAATTGTCCTGAAGTTAAAAAGGCTTGGGTGGCAAAAAATAACAAAGAAGAGGTGTTTCCAATCAAAAGTCATATGGAGATTCAGAAGGCCTTAGAAAAGGGGTGGACCCAAGTGCAGCATAAAGCCTCTAAGACCCCTACAGTTGTTAACTCAGACATAAGTGGGGTGGAAACAAAAGGAATGCCAAGTGGGGTGGGTAGTCCTATAGAGAATAAAGCAGGAGAAAATAGCCCTATCAAAGTTACTACCTCTAATCCTTTCGATATCCTAGAGAATGATAATGAGGATTCTCCTTTAGTTACTACCCCTGACCCATCTAGTATGCCCCTTAAGATAAAGGCAGTGGATGAATTTGATAAGGGAAAGATAGTGGAAGGCAATAAAGGTGATGGAAATGTTATGTTCAGCAGCAACAAGAAAGAGAAGAAGAGATCAGGCAACAAATCCAAAAAGTCTAGATGACCAAGATGGGAACATGGAATATTAGGGGGCTTAATTCTCCCCATAAACAAATTGAGGTGGGGAAGATTATTAAGGAGAATAATTTAGACCTTATTAATCTTGTGGAGACTAAGATCAGAAGGAATAACTTGGATAATGTTAAAATCATGTGTTTTTACCATTGGGAGTATGTCCATAACAGCCCTGTTGATGGAGGTGTGGCTAGAGTGATTGTGGGGTGGAACCACAACATTTTGAAGCTTGAAGTGATTGATACCCATAGACAAGATTTGTTTTGCCTTGTAAATATCATAGGTACCAGTTATTCCTTTCATGCTACTTTCATTTATGGGGATAACCTGCCTGAGCAAAGGATGAGCTTATGGGCTTTCCTTAATGAAAACAAATTGGTGGTTAATGATAGGCCTTAGGTTCTCATGGGTGATTTTAATGTGGTCAGATTCCAAGAGGAGAAAAGAGGTCTTATTGACATTGATAGTGATGCTACTGAAGAGTTTAATAGGTGTTTACTTGAGATGAATGCAGATGATATGGTTAACAGTGGCCTTTGGTTCACTTGGAACAAGAACCAGCTTGGTTTTAATAATGTCCAATCGAGGATTGATAGGGTGATTCACAATGATACCTGGATAGTTTTTTACCCTAGCTCTCAGGCTATCACCCTGCCTTGTGGCATTTCTGACCACAGGCCCATTATTACCCTATTGGATAACACCATCAATAGGAGTCCTAAGCCCTTCAAATTTTTCAACTTCTGGATGAATCATGATAAATTCTTACCTACCCTTATTGAAGCATGGGATGTGGAGGTGGATGGGAATCCGATGCTTAGGCTGTTTAGGAAGCTTAATCGTGTTAAAGTCTCTTTGAAGCACTTTAATAGGAAGTTCTTTAATAAAATTTTTACTCAGGTAATTGATATCAAGGTTAAATTGGACACCATTCAGAGTGCTTTAGACAGTGATGAGACCAATGTGGAGCAGCAAGTTGCAGCTAAAGACATGAGAATCAAGTACACTAATCTAAGGAATGATGAGGAGTCTTTCCTAAGGCAGAAGGCTAAGACAAAATGGCTCCAGCTAGAAGATCAGAACAATGCTTTCTTTCATGAGAAAGTTAATCAAAACTTGGCTAGAAGGATAATTGTGAGCATTGAGAATGAGATGGGAGTGAGAGTTGAAGGCTGTGACCAGGTGGCTAGTGAAGCTGTGGGGTTTTTTCAGAACCTCTTAGGGAATAGGGTGCAATGTAAGGATATTACTGCTGCTCTTGGGGATGCTATAAAGAAAAAACTCACCTCTACCCAAGCTGAATTATTAGAGAGAGATGTCACCCACGAAGAGATCAAAGTGGCTATGTTTGCTATGGGGTCTGATAAGGCTCCTGGCCCTGATGGTTTAAACAGCTTTTTTTTAAAAAAAAAATTAGCAGCTGGTTGGGGAAGAAGTGTGTGAAGCCATTAAATTTTTCTTTGACACTGGTATTTTCTATAATCAGTGGAACTGTACAGCTCTTTCTTTGATCCCCAAGGTTTCTACCCCTATTTGTATGAGGGAATTCAGGCCCATCTCCTGCTGCAACACCATTTACAAATGTATTTCTAAAGTAATCACTCTTAGACTCAAGAAGATGATGCCTAGCCTCATTAGCAACAACCAGGCTACATTTGTAGAAGGTAGGTCTATAGCTGACAACATTTTATTATTACAAGAGTTAATGAGGAATAGGGACTCATACCCTCCCAGATGTGCAATCAAGATTGATATCCTCAAAGCCTATGATACTGGTTGCTGGGACTTCTTAATTAACCTTTTGGCCCATGTTGATTTTCCCACTAAAGTCATTGGTTGGATTACTAAGTGTGTGACCACTACTAGGTTCTCTATTAATCTGAATGGGGAGTTAAATGGTTTCTTTCATGGGAGAAAAGGGCTAAGGCAGGGATATCCTCTCTCTCCCTACCTTTTCCTGCTTGCGATGGAAGTGTTCACTGGGATTATCACTAAGGCAGCTAAATCAACCCTATTCAAATACCATCCTAGATGCAAGGAGATGTCTCTTACCCATCTCAGTTTTGCTGATGACTTGATTATTTTTATTGGTGGCGATAAGGAGTCTTGCACCATCATTAAGGAAGCCATATCTGAGTTTAGCTCTTACTGTGGGCTAATGATTAATCTGGAAAAGATCAGCCTTTTCACTGCTGGGATTAATATGGAATGGATTCATGAGATTTCCACCATTCTTGGCATACAACATGGGACCCCCCCTTTTAAATATCTGGGGGTTCCTCTCATAACAACAAGGTTGAAGATGGAGGACTGTCATTACTTGGTGGAGAGGATTACCAAGAGAATCAAATGCTGGACTAATAAGTTCTTGAGTTTTGCAGGTAGGCTTCTCCATGTGAAGACTATCATTTTTAGTATTCGAGTTTATTGGGCCTGCATTTTTATGCTGCCTAAAGGCATCATAAAGAAGATTGAGCAAATTATAAAGAATTACTTGTGGATAGGGGATGAGGCTAACAGTAAAGGTGCTATAGTAGAGAGTTTAGAGACATGGAACATTGCAATAATTGTTAAGCATTTGTGGAACTTGTGCAGCAAGAAGGATGGCTTATGGATTAAGTGGTGTAATACATACAAGATCAAAGGAAGAAGCATTTGGGATTTGAGTCTCCCAAATGATGCTTCATGGAGCGGGAGGAAAATACTCAAGATTAGAGAGAAGTTTAGAAGACAAATCAAGACCAACATTGGGAATAGAGCTCAAGCATTTATGTGGTTTGATTTTTGGCATCCTAATGGCCCTTTGCATCCCCTATATGGTGATAACATTGTGTATGATTCAGTTAGTAGCCTTAAAGTTAAATTTTCTGATTTTATCCACCATATGGAGTGGAAATGTCCCTCAACTGTGACCTGGGAGTTAAATGAAGTTAAGAATGCTACTTTGCCTAAAATTCTTGAGGAAAATGACACTGTTGTTTGGCTTCCTTCCAAAAACGGGAAGTTCCCCATTACCTCATCTTGGGAGCTTTTGAGTACCCACAAGCCTCCTGTCACTTGGAGAAAGTTTGTCTGGAGTAAAGTTCGCATTCCTAAATGTTCTTTCATTGCTTTATTAGTATTTAGGAAGTCCATCAACAGTAAGGTTAAATTACTAGCTTGGGGAATTTCTGAGGATGACCTTTGTGGGATGTGTGGATCTCAGAGGGAGTGTTATAACCATATGTTCTCTCAATGCTGCCTTAGTAAAAGTATCTGGGAGGAGGTGATGCTCAGAAACCAGTGTTACAGGGATGTTCAAAGTTTGAATAGAGATATGACTATGGCCACTGTTAACCACTCAACCAAGACCTTATGTGACAAGATAAGATCCCTTTCTTTTACTACTACTATCTACTGCATTTGGATGGAGAGAAATGCTAGGTGCTTTAAGCATGTCTTCAATTCTCTAGACACCATTGTGAAGGGTATTGAAAACAGGTTAGAGCCAAAGCTCTCACATGAAAGAAGGATAGAAGGAACTATGCTAATTGGATGGCTTGTATGTATTGGAATATTCCTGAAGATAGGCTCCTACGTTAGTAACTGTTAGTCTTTTAGCCTTGGTGTTTTGTTTGAGTTTGGGGTATGCCCCAGGGTTTGTGGTCTAATGAGGTTTTTCCTATGTTGTATTCTTTTTTCTTCTTTTATATAATTAATTTTCACCCAAAAAAAAAAGTGTTGGTTTGTAATGCCTTTGGGGTATGCCCCTAGGCATTTTTCTTAATTTCTATGTAATTAATTTTGTTCTATATACACACATTCCCCCCCCCCCCCCCCCCCCCCCAAAAAAAAAAAAAAAAACTCTCCAAAGCTTATGATAACCTAGTGAGATCAAGAAAGTTTATGTAAGGTAATTTAGTCTTGAAAGCTTTTGTTAATCATATTAGAGGACTCCCTTTGCTAAAGTTTTTAGAAAATAGATAGTACCATATGTTGTTAAGGAAGTACGTGACTCAGGTTATTGTTTGATCTTAAAAATTGAAGATGATAGGCCTTTCAAATTTAACAACAAGTGGTCGAAAATTTATCATGTTTGAGAAAGACACTTGTAATTTTCATTTGCTATTTAGTACTTGAACAAACATGAAGAAGCAAATCACTTTGTAATATGTGTGAATTAAACGTTGAAGTAAAGAATGAAGTGTACAAATACTTTCTTTGTATTTCAATTTGGTAATAATTTACAATTCAAAAGCGGACTACTACTCAGAGATACAAAATAATGAGTTTATTGTAACAAAAATCCTAAGATGGAGGCAGTGAATTAGCTCTCTCCAACTGAGATCTTTCGTTGATGCTTAGACACAGTATAAATGTTTACTTTAACCTCTACCTTTCATTTAAGCACAACTTCATTATCTATTTTGTCATCAGTCTAAGCTCTCTCTGTTACAGGCTATCGTTTAATCACACTTCTCAAGATGAGGGATGAGCTCTCCTAATTTTCCTTCTTTAGTCTTCAGATCCTTTATAACTTTGAGATAGCTAGAACGGTAGGCTACTAGATGAGGATCCTTTAGATTCCTCAACTTATAGCTAGAACGCTAGGCTACTAGATGAGGATCCTTTAGATTCCTCAACTTGTTTATTAGCAAAGTAAAATCAAATCAATTTTTTCTCAAAGCTTTGAGATTACCCATGTAGCGATTCGATAAAGATCTCCAGGGGAAGATGGTGAAATATTCTCAATCTCAGCTACAATGGCATCAGCACCTTGTAAAAGATAATCCACCACCGGGTTATGATAGAACGCATTCAAGGGGTAAAAATTTCGGGGGTGAGAAATCAGAATCCGATCCAGCACATAATAAAGTGAACTTTGAATTATAGTGATATTCTTAATCACCTGTCGACAATACTTAACTAGAGCTATGTTTGACAAAAGAGATTCAAATCCTCTGTTTGCATGTTGGATCTAGAACCTTGATCATCATAAGAGGATGAGTGAGAATGAGCTGAATTAGCTAGGTCCACCTAAAATTAAGGCACAACTAGTTGAGGTGCCTCGCGAGGGATACTTCCTATGATAAGGTGCAATGATAAATGACACATAGAAGTAGCCAAAACCTTAGTAATATTTGTGATAAGTCACCAAGAAGGTGTATTTATTGACAACCTTTAATAGTAAGCTATTTTTTTAATATAAGTTGTCGCGCTTTCCTTTCCTTCAAAACTTCTGAGAAAGTGAAAGAAACCGTGCAATATAAAATGTAAAAGTTAACATGTTTCGAAATCCAAAGCCCTAATTCATCTAGCACTAGCACTGATAATAAAAACACACCGGAGTAAGGGGGAGTATAGAGGTTGTTCTATACACAAATGAGGGTGTAGTAACATATGTGCCTCCTCCAATCTATGTAAACAACTGGAAGATGAGAAGACTTTCAATCTCTGGGAAGAAGGCTATCATTGTTAGTTGAAGGTTCCCTCTTTCTGTCGTAGCATTGTTTCCCAAAGGAGAATGGGACATATTTATATTTGATCATGTGTAGTAGCTGCTTCCTCATCAAATGAGTGAAAATTAGAATCCAATAGAAAAAAAGTATTGGCCAAAACATAGGCACGTCAAATATGTTGAAGAATGTCATCACAAAACAAATGCAAAAAGCTTTTGTGATTGAATACCATAATTTGAACTCGGGAAGGACATGAAGAAAAGGGCGGAACTCATCATTGGCTCGAACGGGAAGAGTAGGAGGGTTTTCCCACTGAGGGTCCACCTGAGGAGACATAAACTCGATGACGAGGTAGGGGAGGTCGATAGCGCGTGAGATAACATAGAAGCCTTGGAGTAAGTACACGCAGATGGTGAAGATGGCGATGATGGCTAGACAGAGGAGCAAGCGACTCATGAAGTAGGTGGTGGACTTGTCCAGGACCTGTTTGTATTTTTTGGATTTGGCTAACTTTCGTTTCAATGGTGTGCTTGAGGAGACACCATCGTCCACCGCTCCGGTTTCCATTGAGGGCCTACCAATTGAAACTTGAAATCAAACCCTCAGTGCAAGTTTAACTTACAAAGTGTAATTTGAAGAAAAAAGAAAACCTTAATCGTAATCGAAAGTTGATTTACAAAGAGTAATTTTTTAGAAAAACTTAGTAGTAAGCTACTAAGTTGACTTACAAAGTGTAAACATGAGGAAAAAAAACCTTAGTATCAAGCTACTAAGTTGACTTAGAAAGTCTAAATTTTGAGGGAACCATAATAGTAAGCTACTAAGTTGACTTACAAAATGTAATGAGAGAAACTTAACGGTGTGCTAATAAGTTGACTTAAAGAGTGTAAATTTTGAGAAACCCTTGACTTTGAGGGAACTTTGTTAACAAGCTACTAAGTTAAATTACAAAGTGTGAATTTTGAGAAAACCTTAGTAAGTAAGTTACTAAGTTGACTTATAAAATGTATATTTGAGAAAACCCTTAGAAAAGTTTTATGCTAAGTGATACAGAGAATCATACCGTGTTGTAAAAACTACCTCCTTAACAGTTGAATCGAAAGTAGAGCGGAAGGACCATAAGATGAAGAAGCTCACTGGTAAAGTCTTTGACCAAGAAAATACAAAGATTAACATTTTGTTTGAAAAAAAGCAAATTACCTTTACAATGGTTTCACGAGCAAAAGGAAGATGCTCTACAGGAAGCACATCAGTAGCCATTATGTTCACCTACAGTTATAACATTACTCTCAGTCTTTGATAATGCACACATAATGATATGAGGTAATAGCAGCCAAAATAAAACTGCCATTCATCGTACCTCAATATAACTGATTGGAGGGACCATGACTTATGTTAACTCCATTGAAGCTAATGGATTTGATGGAATTGAAGATTCAATAGGTCCACTTAAAACTCTCACAATTTCTCCAGCTACATCTAGTTTTTATGCTACAGCAACAGCGTGCTCATAGGGGGACCTCTGAGAATAGGTAAGCCTAGTCATTGAAGAACGGGGCAATAAAGTTGCTACATCGTAGGTGTCTTCAATAACTGGACTTAATTGTTCCTTTAAGGGAGCGTTATCATCAATATTTACAATACACGCTATAGAAAAGTGAATACCCTGTAATTGGTAAACAAAGAAAGACTTTAAAGAACATTCCTTTCTTAAAGATATAACTCCGCACTCGAAGAAAATAATTACCAGTTGAGCTTGATGAGGTTACTCAGACTGAGCATCATTCGTGGAAACATCCTCCACAACACCACTTAGTTTATCGGTTAAGGTTTGCATAGAAGAATCTAGTAGAGAAGGAGTTGGAGTTGTTCCCAGTGCTTGACTTAGCTCAAATGTTTTTTTCGAGAATGGGCCACATCAGTGAAAGACCCTTTCTCCGATGGAATTTTTGGAGTAAGCTATTTGCGATGAACTTGAGAAATAATAAAATCATCAGTTGTGTGATATCTATCTAAACCATCTAAAGCATCATTAGCACTAATAGGAATATGATTCATTCTAGATAGACCATTAGCTACCATTAAATCCACCTTTTTGATGAGATCTGGTCTAATGGAGTCAACAAACTTTGAGGATGCTAGCAGCCTGAGAGGAACCTTGAGTCACTTTGGACTTATTGGGAGCTTTGAATTTTACGGGGTCTGCATTCGATGGAGATTTTATTTTTTCACCAATAACTTCTTTCTTAGATTTCTTGCATTTCTTTCCACTTGGACAACCTCACTGATATGGGGCAAATGAGGGAACTCATTAGAAAGTTCTAGGTTGGTGGTTCTTATTTCAAACTCCAAATCAACAATAAAATTATTTTTAAGACCAAGTTCATTGGGCTCAAAACATTCCACACTGGAATAAATTGACTTAGTTCCCATGAAGGCCCTAAATTGCCTGAGTTGGGTTGGCCAATAGTGACGGATCCAGCTCATTGAAACATCACCATGCCTTCTCTTATCAGGAATAGCCATTTTGTTATTAAACTTTTCACAAAGATAAAATATACTAGGACGAGTGAAATTAAGGCATGCAACATAGAAAGAATCATAGATTTTGCTATTTAGGAAAACTGGCAAGAGGACACTTGGATCCAAACCAAATGCCTAGCACAATGATGAAGGTTGTAAGATTCACTCTCTCCCTATCACTTAGTTAATGAAGGAAGATGTATGGGTACAAGAAGAAGTACTACAACCAAGGAAGGATCTCTAAGCACAAATGCTTCAAAGTTGATTAAAGGAACATGTAACAATCTGGATTTTTTAAATGGGAATTTTTAAATTAATTTTGGAACATGGAGAAAAATGAAATTTTGGATTTTATAATTTAAAATGACAGTTGTTATATTTGGAAAATAAATTTAACGAAATTGGAATCGGAATTAAAATGGAGTTTTAATTGAATATTCATTATATAGAAGAGTCTTCAAAATAAAAAAAAAACTCTCTAAGAGTCCTCAAAACATAAAACTCTCTACAAAAAAATATATTTAAAAATATTAGACCGTCCGATCGAGCTGAAATTTTTTTTGCAGCTTCCTCTCATCCTTAGCTGATTCTTTCCAAATTTCATCCAATTCTAACGTCCGATCGTCCGAAATGAATTTTTTAGTGTTTGTATCTGATTAAAACTCTTTTCTTAATCCATTATATATCAATAAATTCGTGGCTTGGCATTTCAAATTACTTTTTCATCAACTTTTCAACCATAAGATCTCTCCAAAATTACTCCCTTACATCTACAAAACATAGCCCCAAACTTATTCAAGATTTCAACCTTAGATTAAAAGGCTTAATTGGTGTTTTCTCACGAGGAGTTCAACCTTCTACTCAGATTTTGGTCCAACTAATCACAGACATGTTTACCCTATTATTTTTCCTTAGTGTTATGTGTCTTGATTGTAGCCTCCATTAAACTCATGTCTTCTAAAATAAGTTATGAATATAATTATAAAAGAGATAAATTTCGGGATTGTTTTGCATGAAATATTAATGTTACCTAATACTTATAACTTTGTTGTTCTTTGGGTTGTATTGGCATAGTCGGTTGTATTATGGGCATGTGCGTGTAAAGGACCCCTTAGAAAGTAAATTTTGATATTTCACGTGAGAACCCTATATTAAATTAATTACTTGTGTTGGAAAATAATAACTATGATAGGACTTGCATGTAGCTATTATTCTGAAAATCACAACATTTATATGTCCTTGATTTCCACTGTGTAGATTAAAATTATTTAATTAGGAATTTTGTGTTATTATGAATGTTGGTATATATTTTTAATGGTGCCACTTTATGGAAGTATTATAATTTTTTATATCTCGAGGACGTTGGGTATGGTAGGTAATTAGTTTTCACCCCTTGTTATAGTACACTTGTTAGGTATGGGACTAGTACGTGGGCCTTAGTTTCGATTTATGCTAATTAGGTATGGGACTACTTAGTGTAAGTCTATGCGGGTTATATAATTTGGGGTGGGGGCTGATTTTCTATATTATAGCATTGTTACGATAGCCTAGGATTGATATCTAGGTGGAGTGAAATTTTTATATACATCCATTACTTAGGATAGGACGAATTTGTGTTTTGGGAATCCTTAGTTAGGACTAAGGCGTATTTTGAGGATTTTTACATCGCTGTTAAGGGTGGGGGGAAATATATATTTTATTAATGAATATAAGAAATTTTAAAAATTAATATCGCAGGACTAAAATGGATATTAAAATTTATTGGCGCCATAATGTGTCTAGGGCCGGTAGTTTAAACGGGTCAGAGGACGATTTATGTCGTGTCGTGTGTGGAACCTTGTCATATCACGGGAATCGCAAGATAAAAATGGATCAGACGGCGGACTTGACTAGGGGATGTGTGTGTGTGCGTGTGTGTGTGTGGAACCTTGTCATATCGCGAGGATCGCAGGATAAAAACGAATCAGACGGCGGACTTGACAAGGGGACGTGTATCTTGATAAATTTATAATAGTGGTTCTTTTAATGAAATTTAATATTATTGGGAGGGTTAATTAAAATAATATTGGTGTGACATTTTAAAAAGACCTTGCATATAGTTAGAAATTTACTTTTGGTGATTAATAACCTTCGTAATTACAATATTTTATTGTTATGGTCGATAAATATAGCACTATTGTCTGGGTTCATGGACCCTAATTGAAAAGAGTAGCCAGTTTTCATGCTCGGGGATTTGGCTCTGACACATGCGTTGACTAATCTTTTTCAGAATTTATTTGGGAGTTGCTGCATAGGATTCATTAGAGATCTTTTGGAGGTGCAGCTGGATTAATTTTATTGCTTTAGTAGTTAGATTTCTCTTTCCATTCCTTCGTATTATTTATGAGGCTATTTTTGAGTTTATTGGGCCTTTCGATTCCAAAGTCGTTTTAAAATTTCAGTTAGATTTATTTATTTAATTATTGAGATATTCGGAGATCACATGTGATGGATTTTGATCGCACTTTGGTGTTTTATCAGTTGGATGTTAATTATATTTGGGTTTTATTAAAATAATTTATCTTGTGCATTAAAATTTTTATGTCTCGTATCTGTCACATGATAAGGATGATATTTAATTTACTCGCACCCAGCTTAGTTTTGGTGGCGGCCGACGCCAGAATTTAGTGGGGTGTGACAGATGGTATCAGATCATTGTCTTAGGTCTCGTAGGTTATGAGTCCGTTTAGCTTCCGCATCGCCGATATTTGATTCCATTTGTTGTTTCGTACTCCTTAAGGTAGAGGGTCTAGCATACGTGTTAGATGTGTTTCTTGGAGATGTGAAGCTTTGTGCTAAGGACGTCGTGGGCATTGAGTTTCAAATTAGTAAGCTTAATCTGGAGATCCTTAAAATGGATATTGGAGATGATAATTATTTTAGAGATTTTTGTGCAGATGTTAGGTATCGTATGTATCGATTTTTGATGTTGAGATTTGATTTGAGGATGTTAGCATTTTGATGACTTTCGGATATAGGATCGAGTGGGGATTTGTGAGAGCGTGTGGTAAGCCATTATTTTCATAGTTATGCGTATGTATATAGGATATGTATATTATTTTGTTGTTCGTGGGGTAGGTGCGCGTAGGATTGGGTGTATGGGTGCCCAATTATCGCATTCTACGGGTAGGCATATATGAGCCTTATTTTCTTTTGTGAGATTTATGCGTTGATGTGTATGCTTCGTCTAATTTCGAGGACGAAATTGCTAGTGGGGAAGTGTGTAACAACCTGGATTTTTTTAATGGGAATTTTTAAATTAATTTTGGAAATCGAAGAAAAATAAAATTTTGGATTTTATAAATTTTATAATTTAAAATGTTGGTTTTTATATTTGAAAAATAAATTTAACGAAACTGGAATTGGAATAAAAATGGAGTTTTAATTGAATTCTTATTATATAGAAGAGTCCTCAAAATAAATAAAAAACTCTCTAAGAGTCCTCAAAACATAAAACTCTCTACAAAAAAATATATTTAAAAATATTGGACTGTCTAATCGAGCTGAAATATTTTGTACAGCTTCCTCTCATCCTCAGCTAATTCTCCCCAAAATTTCATCTAATTCCAACGGTTCGATCGTTCGGAATAATTTTTTTAGTGTTTGTATATGATTAGAACTATTTTCTTAATCCTTTATATATCAAAAAATTTGTGGCTTGGCTTTTCAAATCGCTTTTTCATCAACCTTTCAACCATAAGACCTCTCCAAAACTTATTCAAGATTTCAACCTGAGATTAAAAGGCTTAATTGGTGTTTTTTCAAGAGGAGTTCAACCTTCTACTCAGATTTTGTCCAACTAATCACAGGCATGTTTACCCTATTATTTTCCCTTAATGTTATGTGTCTTGATTGTAGCCTCCATTAAACTCATGTCTTCTAAAATAAGTTATGAATATAATTATTAAAGAGATAAATTTCGGGACTATTTTGCATGAAATATTAATGTTGCCTAATACTTATAACTTTGTTGTTCTCTGGGTTGTATTGGCATAGTCGGTTGTATTATGGGCATGTGCATGTAAAGGAGCCCTAAGAAAGCAAATTTTGATATTTCATGTGAGAACCCTAGATTAAATTAATTACTTGTGTTGGAAAATAATAACTATGATAGGACTTGCATGTAGCTATTATTTTGAAAATCACAACATTTATGTGTTCTTGATTTCCACTATCTAGATTAAAATTATTTAATTGGGAATTTAGTGTCGTTATGAATGTTGGTATAAGTTTTTAATGGTGCCACTTTATGGAAGTATTATCATTTTTTATATCTCGGGGACGTTGGGTGTGGTAGGTAATTGGTTTTCACCCCTTGTTATAGTACACTTGTTAGGTATGGGACTAGTAAGTGCGCCTTAGTTGCGATTTATGCTAATTAGGTATGGGACTAGTTAGTGTGAGTCTATGCGGGTTATATAATTTGGGGTGGGGGCTGATTTTCTATATTATACCATTGTTACAATTGCCTAGGATTGATATCTAGGTGGAGTGAAATTTTTATAATCATTCATTACTTAGGATAGGACGAATTTATGTTTTGGGAATCCTTAGTTGGGACTAAGGGGTATTTTAAGGATTTTACATCGTTGTTAAGGGTGGGGGGGAATATATATTTGATTAATGAGTATAAGAAATTTTGGAAATTAATATCGCAGGACTAAAATGGATATTAAAATTTATTGGCGACATAATGTGTCTAAGGCCGATAGTTTAAATGGGTAAGAGAACGATTTATGTCGTGTCGTGTGTGGAACCTTGTCATATCGCGAGGATTGCAGGATAAAAACGGATAGGACGGAGGACTTGTGTGTGTGTATGTGGAACCTTGTCATATCGCAAGGATCGCATGATAAAAATGGATCAGGCGACGGACTTGACAAGGGGACATGTATCTTGGTAAATTTATAATGGTGGTTCTTTTAATGAAATTTAATATTATTGGGAAGGTGGGTTAATTAAAATAATATTGGTGTGACTTTTTAAAGAAACCTTACGGGTAGTTAGAAATTTACTTTTGGTGATTAATAAGCTTCGTAATTAAAATATTTTATTGTTATGGTCGATATATTTAGCACTATAGTTTAGGTTCATAGACCCTAATTGAAAAGAGTAGCCGGTTTTCATGCTCGGGGATTTGGCTCTGACACATGCGTTGACTAATATTTTTCAGGATTTATTTGGGAGTTGCTGCATAGGATTCATTAGAGATCTTTTGGAGGTGCAACTGGATTAATTTTATGGCTTTAGTAGTTAGATTTCTCTTTCCATTCCGTCGTGTTATTTATGAGGTTATTTTTGAGTTTATTGGGCCTTTCGGTTCCAAAGTTGTTTTAAGATTTCAGTTGGATTTATTTATTTAATTCTTGAGATATTCGGAGATTACATGTGATGGATTTTGATTGCACTTTGGTGTTTTTATCAATTGAATGTCATTCATATTTGGGTTTGATTAAAATAATTTATCATGTGGATTAAAAATTTTATGTCTCATATCTGTCACATGCTAAGGATGATATTTAATTTACTCACACCCAGCTTAGTTTTGGTGGCGGCCGACGCCAGAATTTAGCGGGGTGTGACAGAACAGTGTAAGCTTCATCCTTGAAGAATGACTACATTTTGGCATGAGTTTTATCATAATAAGTCTTGTCAATAAAAGCATTGTGGACTTTAATCAAACGAATAAAATCCTTCTTACTCTGTTTATGGTTCCAATGCAATAGTATCGGGGGCCTGATTGGAAACTTTATAATTAGGAGCTCTAGTGGAGCAATCTTGGGGAACCTATTATAGAGGAACCCTGTCAAAAGGACAGTGTTGCCAAAGTTGGATAAATTATATCTACCAACTGAATGATCCCTATTAGAAAGAACTCTATCTAACCAGGTGTACAAAAAGCCCAATGTTATAGCAACTAAAGGAATGCTGACACCACGAGCCAACCTAACTAAGAAATTTATCAAGTCTCTACTTGGCTAATCATTGGGCTTGCCAGGCAGGAAGAAGTGAAAAATCGGGCATAAAAGATAAGCAGCTAGCTCTGAAGGCTGATCTTTACTGGACCAAATGCTACATAAGATATTATACCCTTTTCCTTTTGTTTCGTGGTCAGCTTCAAAAGAACCTTGTAAAAATATTTGATCAATTGACGAAAACTGGTCTTAAAAGAACCATCAATGCACTCACGGTAAAGTCTTTCAAGCTCCGTTCAAGATTTAGCTTCCTCGTTATCCAGTTATTCATCGACATAAAGGATAACACTATAGGTATTCCCATCAGTTCACACGCATCCTCCAATGTGGTTGTGAACTCACCCCAATATGCCATGAAAGTATGGGACAAATAATTCCACCTAGAAACTAACAAGTGGAGTGCAGAGTTATTTTTAGAGAGGGTAAAATCCCTAAACCAATAAGCAGGATTAAAAAGGCCAACTTGGAGAAGAGTTTTATCGTATTTCTTATAAATGTAGGTGGTCCAAGTAGAAAAACCCTTAGGCGAACCACTTGGTGCCTTGAAGTCGATGTTGGAGTAAGGGAAGTCTCAAAATACCATAAGGGGAAGGTTACCTCCCTCGAACTGATTCTCAGGTTTGTCGTCTATCAGTAAAGGATCTTCTAATCCTTTTTAATTTACATAAAATCCCTACCCTCTTCCCAAAACTTGTCTCCATCTCCAAAGAATGGGGCACGACGATAACGATTGAATAGAGCTTATCTTTCTGCTAACTCTGACGATGGAGCTCCGCCTGAGCTCTTATCGAAAATCCAAACAACTTCACTTGAAGATGCCATTGATACACAACGAAGAATATTATGAGAAGAAAAATGGATCAAATGTTGAAAAAGTGACTATAAACAGAATATGATTGTCAAAGAATGAAGTGTTGGAAAAGAAGAACACGATTTCTCTCTATGCAAACGTTTGGGAGCTTAAGTTTTAATGGAGGTAAAAAAGAGTTATAATATTTTTAAGAAATGAAAGAGAAGAGATTTTGCAGGGCTTCTTTTTATAAAAATATCCATTTAAAAACACTTTTAACAGTTCACTAAACCACGTGGTCGTTTGAAATTGGGGCAAAATGATAATTGTATAACACCCAATATCTCAGAAATAATCTCGCTAAGGTTCTTCAGCTTGAGATTCATCCAATAAAGGTTCCTCGGTTCTAGATCAATCAGCTCAAAATATTCCCAAATAGAATTCACTAGCGCAAGTTACTTTATATATGATTTAAAATCAAGAGGTTTCGAAAAGAGATTTGCTAGGGTCAAATTGACACGTGTATAATGAGCTACTGCAATTTGATTTACTTCGAACGATTTACCTAACCAAAACATTTGAATTTACAAATTATTTGAACAAGGGGGAAGATGTAGAAGGGAGTTGTTTTTAAAACTCCCTATACAAAAATAAGTTACCTCACCAAGGCAATTAGGAGTTCATTTGATGTTATATGTAAGAGGTTAATCAAAACACTCGAAAGACTAAGTTTTGCCCACCCGAGGAAGCTCAATGAACTATCGATCAACCTGACTGGGAAGGTTCCTGAGGAAACTACTGTCTAGAATACAGAGACCGAAACACTCTACACAATCAAGCATGTTGTGAAACAGCTCACCCGATTGAACATGTTATGAGCAACCATCAGCTTGCTCGACCAAAGTATTAATGAGCTGTAAAAATGTGTTTACGTAGAGGGCACTATCTGACATAAAGGAATATTCTTTTTTCACATGATCCCATGCGTGTGGACTTTAAATTATGTATTAGGCAACCAACACTTTTATTAAAAGCAATAATTTTGCCCATATTTTAAGGCAACTCTAAACCACACTTATTTGTCCCCCATTGAATGACTGATGGTGGTTTACCAGCAGAAGATTCCAAAAGAATAAAAGGCACTCAATGTCCCGCGAGATTAAAGTTGATATTATATATGTTGTATTATTCCATTAAAGAACGATAACATAACACAACGCAAGAGAAGAGAGACTTCAACCGACTAAAAGAGATTCTGAGAGAGTTTAAACAATGTACACACTTGAGAGGAGAAGTTTTATTGCTGAGATTGAGTGTTTGTAAACATTGATTTTTACTATTTAAGTGAAATAAAACTTGAGCTCATGTGGACGTAAACTAAGTTGGGTGAACCACGTTACTTGTTGTGCTCTTACAACTGATTTCCTCTTTTGATCACTATCCTAGTACCCTCTAAATACCTCCTTAGGCCCATAACACTTCACCTCCCACTATAAGACCTTAGTTCCTACTCTAAACCATGATCTAGAGGCCACCGGGTACTCCTGAGCCCCAATCGACTTTTGTCAAATCTCCAACCTAAGTGAAGCTCATTGCACTCTCACAGGGCTATGAATACCCTTTTACAATGGTCCATACCGTGCGTGAATCGTCGATACGGTTCGCATGTATTCACTTTTAAAATCTTGAGACCATTGCGCGCTCCCAAGCCCCATTTGACTTTGGTCAACTCTCCAATCCGAGCGAAGCTCATTACATTCTCATAAGTCTCTGAATACCCTTTCCAACGGTCCATACCATGCACGAATTGGCCTTATGGTTCACGCATACCTTCCTTTTTACTTCGAGAACCCCTATCTAGAGGCCATCGGGCATTTTCAAGCCCCGTTTGACTTTAGTAACCTCTCGAACCCAAGAAGGGCATAATAGATTTTCATAGGGGTCTAAATAACCTTTCCAAGAGTCCCTACCGACATGATTTAGACTTACTGTTTTCATTTTATGCCCATTTTTCTAAAAAGGTCCTTTTCGGACTGCCTATATGCACCCTTAATCGCCTGCTTATAGGCAAGGGTGTACTTTACTTGGCCTCCAGGCTAGGGGTATGCCGATAGGTAGGCTAGGGCCTATGCTCATCGCACCACCCTGAAACCTTAATTTTTACTATTTTAATGATATCATGACCTATTCCCTTGGACGACCCCCTTTTTCAGCAATCAGAACATCCCTTCCTTGAAATCAGTCCACCGTCACTCCAAAAAATCCAAATTTCAACCATTCCTTTCACATTTCTTACCTCACTTTCATACCACCTTTTTCCACTTACCTCATCCCTATTTCACCATCATTCCACCACCATAAAATCAGCCTACTCTCCTTCAAAAATCAAAGGAAAAATCTTCTAGAATGTCTACTCTCACTCTTTTATATTTCATTCAATTAGTGTTGTTTATTTACTTGTTTTCCACTTTTGATATTTTCTAGTCTTACTCCATTATAACACATCAACTAATATCCTTGTTCATTACTAATATTCATATAATATATTTTCATAAAACAAAAAAAGATAAAACAAGGCTCACCAATAAACCTCTAAGTAGGATTAACTTACTTTTTCTACACTTTTATACTTGAGCACCTCTTTCCAAAACAACTGAAAATGAGTCTTAAATTTGGGTTTATGGGTTAAAATACACCCTTGTGATATGTCGAACTACGTGGACTTTGACGCCTATTATGGCTATGCAGTCATCCCGAGTCATTATCGGGATCTGAGCCCTAATTTACTCATTATGCTATCTTCGTTCAAATCTCACATTTAGTAGTATTGAGCATATGTACACGCCTACATACTAGTGTTTCCATCCGACATGTACATTCACTTTCTCATACTGAATCGTGATTCGATGGTCACAGATATCATATTTTCCTATTATTCTTTTTCCCCAAACTCCTTAGAATGATTCATTTCCGTCCTTCCTATGACATGAGTAGGATAATTTCTCTTTCTCACCTATTTTTCACATCACACAAATAGTACATATGAGTCACATCTTTAAGAAAAAAAAGAACATTATTATAGCCCATGAGAGACTGAAAGGGCGTAATGGGTACCTAACATCTTCCCATTTCGTAACTTAGTTCTCGAACCCTCGATTCATTTGATTTCATATGCATCAGTTTGTCTTTTGATGCCATTCTTTCGAGATCGACTACATTATTTTGCTTGTTTTGAGCACTCCATTTTCAACATTTTCCTCCCCTTTGAAGACGACCGATTTATATATGTGGCAGCCTGCAAAGATCGCGTGAGTGGCGAAAAGAGGATTCCTATCCTCGAATCTCCACACATATCGAGAGAGATTTCCCCATTTTCTCCCTCCTTTCGGGGCCAACCCGTGCCGGAGGAATCCCTGGATGGCCACAAGTTTATATTCCTTCACTATTTCTTATCATCATTCTTGCAAAGGATACTTCCCCATCACCATTACAGTTATGCCTCAGTTTTACTATAAACACCCAGGCGACAAGAGAAATCACCACTTCTTCTTTCGACCCAAAGAAAAGTGCTCTCTTACACTATGTATATCTATTTTGGCACAACGATTTCGGTTTATGGATTTCAAAATTAGTTTTATAAGAGCAAATACAAAGCCTCGAAATCCTAGTTTACATCCATTGTTTGAGATCCAAGTATAAACATAACATGTGCATTTGAGATCTCGTGTGTCTTTCATCAATACTCTTTACTCTTCACTGGGTAGAGTGTTTCGAGTGGTGGACCCCATGTTTGCCCATTTACGATGATGGATGGAACTAGTTATTGTAATGGTAAGATCGGTGTGATACCAGACGTGGGAAACGCCTGCATTGTGCTACCGTTAGAAGGCGTCCAACGGTGACTGTGAAGAAGTTCAATCAGCAAAGAGATCATCAAGGCTTAAAGGCGTCGAGTCGGTTGAGTAACTCTAATTTGTCCTTATATGATACATATATTATAGTGTATTTCCGTGGCTGCATCGTTCGAGGTTTTTCCCATTGTGGTTTTTCCTCTTACAACGTTGTGTTGTGGTTTGCTTTACTTTATTCTTGCTATATCACCTAAATGCATCCTTATGTCAATATAAAAATGGTAAACTTTTTACACAATACTGTCGTTTAATTGGTGAAAGGATTAAAATTGGTTTAATTAATGTGGAAAATTAAAACTTAATGTATTTGGTATACCATACTAGCGCTTGGGCACTTTGAGCTTCAAGACCTAACAACAGTAGTTGCAACCATACTGACCTCTGTATCTTCTAGCGTCGAGGCCATAATCTATCGCAGCACTACCTACACTCCCTATTGTGCACCAGCAACCCAGTTCCAGTATGGTAGAGTTTATCAGATAGCATAACCCTAGCAGGAGGGCTAGGGGTAGGTCTAGGTGGTGGACAGTGAGTTTTACGTTTTTGGCACCTTAGCCAGAGTATTTTGACACCGACGCCACACACTCATTCATATCACGTAATTTTATGGATATTTCTGGTTTACTTAAAGCCTTATCAATAGTTACTCCGTTAGGAATGTTTACGCGTATTTTGTAGAGTTGTGATGATGTGAAGATTTACATCGGTCGATTATGTTTTAAGATAATTTTTTTGAGATACCTACTTTTATGTCGTGATCTTGGGTATGGATTTTTTTGGTTAGATCTGAGGCTCGTATAGATTGTTATCGGGTCAGGAGATGTATATTGTGGCTATGCCTAGGTCAGAGGGTGGTGCCATAAGACATTTTATACTTTATTGATGAGGAGACACAGGAGGGGACTACCATTAGATTTAATTTCAATTATTAGGGATTTTGTCACCGTGTTTGAGAAGGTGTAAGAGCTACTGCCATCCCGACAGATTAATTTTGTGATGGATCTTTTTCCTAACACGATGATGATTACTAAAGCACCGTATTGGATGGCTCATGTGGAAATGAGGGAGTTGAGAGAAAAAATCGAGCAGTTGTTACAACAAAGTCTCATTAGGCATAACACATCGCCATGAGGAGCTCCACTTTTTTTTATGAATAAGAAAGATGATTCACAATGGTTGTGCATTAACTATCCTGTCGAGCATGTTGTTGCTGAGGGAATTTGTCTTTCTCAGGACAATCTTGACGTTTATGGCCATACTTGCCACACACGAAACATTTTCCCACAAACTTTCCACCATCTTGCCCCTGTTGACCCCGAACCTGCTGGCCATTACCTCCCTTCCCTTGGCCCTGATGAGCCTGTCTCTGGCCCTGGTGGCCCTGTTGTCCTTACCCAATACCTTTATCCTCAAATCGAGAATCTCCAGATCGCAAACGCTTAGCATAGTCCCCTGTCTGGGAACCCTGCTCACTCTGACGCTGATGACTCTGCCCTGACTGAGTCCCACTAGAACTGCCCCCAATAGTCTTGCCTTGCAGGCCTGACCCAAACCCCCTCTTGACACCTTGATTATGGAAGCGGTTATCTTGACAGTGGAGCATTGCAGCATTAAGAACATTTGCATACGTACGTAGTGAAAGATTCCCCAATAAATGCTGGCGAATTTTATAGTTCAACCCATCAGTGAACATTAGGACTCTCCTCTCCTCAGTAGGTACTTCAGCTGGTACCAAATTAGTTAATCTCATAAACTCTTCCTCATATTCCGCCACAGTTTTCTCTCCCTGTTTCAAATCAAGTAGCTTCCGCCTCATCTCTGTCTGGATGGCAGAAGGAAAATACTTCCCATCAAACCGTATCCAAAATTCTTGGATAGTCATTGTGTCCCTCTCCTCCATAGTGGTCGTAGTTTCCCACCATTGTAAAGCTGCCCCTACTAGCTTGAATGTGGCTAGTATCTGACGTTGAACCTCAGTGCATTCAATCATTCTCAAGTGTCGTTGGATATCTTTCTTCCAATGGCTAGCTGTCACAACATCTGATCCTCCCTGAAACTCAGGTGGGTGCGCTTTCTGAAAGGCATCCCTCGCTAGTTTCCATGCAGTAGGAAACACTTGCCCTTGCGCGGGTGGCACAACCGGTGCCGGTGCGGGAGCCTGCTGAATAGCAGCTACAGCAGCATTGACTGCCTGAGCAACAATTGCAGCAACTTCGGCTGCAGTCATTGTACCCTGAGCTGGGGCGGGCTGAGGTGCACGTCGAGGAGGCATCTGAAACGAGAGAACACTATCAGTATTTGATATCTCAAAATAGCTGAAGATCGTAAGCGTAAATAGAAAAGCAATAATCCTACTCATAAGGCTCTACATCAAAGAACGCTAAGCTGAAGACACAATAAGCCGTACAGATCCTAAAGGACACTAGAACCTGATGCTCTGATACCACCTGTAACACCCCGCCTAATTAAATACCGGGTGGCCAGTCCCATACCAAATTAAAACAGAATATACAGTTGGCTCATTCTTAGCATCACTGTCGAAAACATTTACAACTCACCCAATACCCAATTAAGCTGGTGTTATTAAACTGGAAATGGATTTTGTTAAAAACTTTCCAATTTTAAATTTAACAAAATCCATTTCCAGTTTAAGAATAACACAACACATTTTATTCTACAACACAGATAACACACTAAATAACTCAAAAGAATTTAAATGCAACTGGAATAGACATTCCCAAATAATATAAATCCTTTACAATAATCCCAACAATGTCAACTGTATTAAAAAGACACGAATACAATAGTATTTAACTCCGACAGAAAATGATAACTGAAATCCTTTGGGCGACATGCCCTACGTAAGAATACTGTGAATCAAAAAGATGACAAGCGTCTAAGCAAAACCTCCATAGCTCCATAGCTCGTCAAAGTCAACTATGGTTGGCGTCCCTGTTGCTGGACACCTGATATAGAGATACAATAGAAGAGAAAATATGCAAGGAAACGGGTCAGAGCCCGAATGTGTAGATTATTTTAAAAACAGCAAGTATTTAACAAGTGCAATAAAGCATTTATTATGTACATGTTAGATCCAACTCTCACTTGCAATTCTCACCTCTCAACTAGAGTGCACACTTAACGTTTCCTATTAACCTCCTAGTTAATGGTTCCTCTTTTCTCCATATTATAATTCCATTCCCATATCATAATCCCCGTATGTCCCATACCATACGTCACCTTATTATGCATTTACATTTCTTCTTTATATGATTAGTTTCTCATTAACATGAATCATTACTCATTAATATGAACCGTTTCTCATTAACATGAGTTAAGCTTTTCAATTTATATAAGCATCAACATTTATTAACTTAATTCCATTATCTTGTTCTATTCACAGTTATCTACAATTATCACCGTAGATAGATTTAACCACAATATATTCATGTAACCATTTAATCCATTATATATATATTTATATATAATACGGCACCCCGAGTCACAGCTGTGGTGCAATGCATTACTCTGCTATCATGTCCCATCATCGCAGGTCGCCGAATAGGGGACTACAGGTTCGGTAAGATTCCACGAACCACAAACAACAACAAACAAATTGGAGGCGAACATAGTTCTAGTATCCATGGGTCACGCACATACCTACGTACCCACAGTCAGCGGGCTTATCAACTCCCCGATAAGTCTTTCATAGACCTATGTTCTCGAGCGACAAATCAAAGATCCCATGGATTCATCAGGATATGACTGCCCTCACGCGTAAACCTCCCACCGATAGCAAGTAAGCTAGGTATGTCGTACACATAATCATCAATCAATCAAATAGGTATTATCATACCTATAATATAATATCAATAAGGTAATTATCACTACCCTAAGATATTTCCATACATAGCATTATATCTCTTTTAAAATATCATATCTTTACTTCATAATTTAATTATCCTCGCATCCTATAACATCTCTCCACTACCGACGTCGTTAAGGTTCATGCGCGGAGCGTCTCGCAAAGCGAAATCCAAATAAGGAACCCCTCCAATACACTACTACTTAACTTTGTCGATCGAGGAGGTCCGAAAACTTTAACTATGCAAACGGGATAACCTCGTACCCTCTTTCAATCAAATGTGTTCTAAGCTCCCATCTCACAAGATTCAAATAGGATTTTCCTCATCTTATATTCAGTAAGAAGTCACTAATATCCTACTGGTCCATAACATTATTTCTCCCGAACTACTACGAGTTTAGTTCTCCTTTTAATTAAGGTTAAAACCGATAGTTTCAAATCTCTTATAAACACATATTCTTTTACTTAGGATTAAACCCTCTTGTAAACTTAAGGATACCCAGGTGTTATATTCAATCACCCCTATTGGTCCTATCTTAAATCATCATACATACCCATTTGGAATTTAACAAATGAATCTAGCAACCGAAATTCCATTCAATACAATTTTCATCATTTAAATCACTCGAATCCAAATCAAATTAATTCAAATCTTATCAAGGGTTTACTGATATTTTCTAGGTCCCATAATCTCCAAATAATAATCACCAAAGATCCACAAAAGGTTTGGGATAAGAATCAACATTTAAAAAGAAACAACTTTACATAATCTGGGGAGGTCGATCGATCGAAGGTAGGGGTCGATCGATCGATCACTCAGGTCCAAGCCTGGTTTTTCTGCATTTCAGCAACTACGGGTTTCACCATTTTTACTCATTCAAACCTTCATAATAACCTCCAAAATGAGTTATAATTATTACTACATTATATGCCAACATATATGAACGATTTCCAGTACACTAAACATCCTAGAATCATCAAGGGATTGGATTAAAAAGCATGTTTATCTCCTTATTTCCAGAAATTATCAATATATCATCTTCAAGAACACATCAATGGTTTTCATAATTTCTTCAACAGATTCATGACTATTTCGTGGATTAATATCATCCTAAAACATGAGTTAGATTTCTATATCATTTCAGTTTTCCAGAAATCCATTTAATACTCCATTATTTCTTCCAAACAATAATAATCTTCTCTTTTCATATTATTCTAACATGGACAATATACAAACTTAAATTGCCATTATCAAACACTTGCCTTTCTTGTAGGTCTGATCCTTTGGTGTAGTATATTTCAGTTGGTTGTCTCTTCTCCGGTCAAACTCCGGTGGTGGTTGGTGGTGGTGAACCTTGGTTCTTGTTCTTCTCCTTCCCAAGTGGCTTTTCCCTTCCCAAGCACTCTTACACTCTCTCTAGGAAGATGGCTGCTCTTATTTGTGAAGAGGAGATGAATAACCCCCATACACTGAATATACCAATACTTATAATAGTTCCAAATCCGAAATCACTATTCATCCCCCTAGAAAAATGACCAAAATGCCCTTTCGGGTTGTCTATTCATTCCCAAATGACCCGAGACTCAAAATTAACATCCAAATAGACTTTTCTGACTATTTCGAACCTTCCGGACGCAACGACGCAGTCGAAATGACTATTAGATCGATAGAAAATAAATTTCCTTTTTAATTTAATAAACTAGTCCCGACACGTCGCATACCGCGTCTGACTAAAAATATAAATTACCGAATTTGTATCATACAGTCATATCAATGACATCACATTCATATATTACCTAAATATCTTTAAGTAATATTCAGAATCTTCCATTTTAATATCCACCTTCTGGATAAAACCCGAATGAATTAATTAATAATAAAATCTAATTAATCCATTAAATTAAAATATAACCCATTTTAAAAGTCATTTAAAATTACGGGGTATTACATACTTCCCCCTTATAACAGAATTTCGTCCCGAAATTCAGGAATATAGGTCATACCGGTAAGATCAACTCCGAGTATAAATCTCACATCGCAAGAAATCCAAGATGTACCGCCCATACAGTACATTAACAAAGTCCCTATCGATGTTATACGCCAAGCCTCACCATATAATTTTAACTGAATCAAATTTAGACTTCACCTAATCTTTCCTATACCGTCCTCGTGACAAACTTTAGGAAAAATGATCCTCTCGTATTGAACAAATAAATCCTGAAGTCTCAATTACTTACCTTTTTTCATAATTATGGAAAATACTACAATCCAATCATCCAGGGCGCCCATACACCCTCTCGTACCGCTTTCAATATTTAAAAGTTTTCGCAAAGGTTATAAACTCGTTTCCCAAAGACCTAACTTATTTCGACTCCCAACGGTTATTAGTTTCATGCGTGGGGTGTCTCCCAAGCGAAATCCAAACAAGGAACCACCCCGATACACTACTCCCTAAAGTAGTCGGTCATCGAAACTCCTAAGGTCCTTAGTCAATAATATATAAACAGTTGGTTTAAAAAAAAATATCAGGTTTATCGATTTTAAAACAAAAAATTTGGTTTTATCGATTTCAAATAGGGTCTACGCATCTACTCTTTTATAGAAGACAAGATGCAGACATATGCTCTCATATACCAAAAATCAATGCACGCCGAAAGTCAAATCACACTCGGACATGTTCTAGGTAAGTAATCCCATGATACAAATCAAACCCACGTGATAACATGTAATAGAAAGGTGTCCCACACCCCTCAATGAGTCTACATAATTAACAGTGCTATAGGCTAAGTTTAGCAACCCTTTTGCCCACACAACATTAATCGTAACAAAATCAATATATTCTTCATAATTCCTTAGATAGAAAACATACCCTCATTCGCGGGTGGTGGTTGTTGATTCACTGCCTTATGGACGTTATATACACGCCCGTACTGACCCTGCTGCGCGGGTGCTGCTGGAATGGGAGGTAGTGCTATCACCGGAGCTGGAGCCTGGAAGAGCAGCTGGTGGAAACACTGGCACCTGTGGCTCCTGTCGAGCATGTTGTTACTGAGGGAATTTGTCTTTCTCAGGACAATCTTGACGTTTATGGTCATACTTGCCACACACGAAACATTTTCCCGCAAACTTTCCACCACCTTGCCCCTGTTGACCCCGAACCTGCTGGCCATTACCTCCCTTCCCTTGGCCCTGATGAGCCTGTCTCTGGCCCTGGTGGCCCTGTTGTCCTTGCCCAATACCTTTATCCTCAAATCGAGAATCTCCAGATCGCAAACGCTTAGCATAGTCCCCTGTCTGGGAACCCTGCTCACTCTGACGCTGATGACTCTGCCCTGACTGAGTCCCACTAGAACTGCCCCCAATAGTCTTGCCTTGCAGGCCTGACCCAAACCCCCGCTTGACACCTTGATTATGGAAGCGATTATCTTGACAGTGGAGCATTGCAGCATTAAGAACATCTGCATACGTACGTAGTGAAAGATTCCCCAATAAATGCTGGCGAATTTTATAGTTCAACCCATCAGTGAACATTAGGACTCTCCTCTCCTCAGTAGGTACTTCAGCTGGTACCAAATTAGTTAATCTCGTAAACTCTTCCTCATATTCCGCCACAGTTTTCTCTCCCTATTTCAAATCAAGTAGCTTCCGCCTCATCTCTGTCTGGATGGCAGAAGGAAAATACTTCCCATCAAACCGTATCCAAAAGTCTTGAATAGTCATTGTGTCCCTCTCCTCCATAGTGGTCGTAGCTTCCCACCATTGTAAAGCTGCCCCTACTAGCTTGAATGTGGCTAGTATCTGACGTTGAACCTCAGTGCATTCGATCATTCTCAAGTGCCGTTGGATATCTTTCTTCCATTGGCTAACTGTCACAACATCTGATCCTCCCTGAAACTCAGGTGGGTGCGCTTTCTGAAAGGCATCCCTCGCTCGTTCCCATGCAGTAGGAAACACTTGCCCTTGCGCAGGTGGCACAACCGGTGCAGGTGCGGGAGCCTACTGAATAGCAGCTACAGCAGCATTGACTGCCTGAGCGATAATTGCAGCAACTTCGGATGCAGTCATTGTACCCTGAGCTGGGGCGGGCTGAGGTGCACGTCGAGGAGGCATCTGAAATGAGAGAACACTATCAGTATTTGATATCTCAAAATAGCTAAAGATCGTAAGCGTAAATAGAAAAGCAATAATCCTACTCATAGGGCTCTACATCAAAGAACGCTAAGCTGAAGACACAATAAGCCGTACAGATCCTAAAGGACACTAGAACCTGATGCTCTGATACCACCTGTAACACCCCGCCTAATTAAATACCGGGTGGCCAGTCCCATACCAAATTAAAACAGAATATACAGTTGGCTCATTCTTAGCATCACTGTCGAAAACATTTACAACTCACCCAATACCCAATTAAGCTGGTGTTAAAAACTTTCCAATTTTAAATTTAACAAAATCCATTTCCAGTTTAAGAATAACACAACACATTTTATTCTACAACACAGATAACACACTAAATAACTCAAAAGAATTTAAATGCAACTGGAATAAACATTCCCAAATAATATAAATCCTTTACAATAATCCCAACAATGTCAACTGTATTAAAAAGACACGAATACAATAGTATTTAACTCCGACAGAAAATGATAACTGAAATCCTTTGGGCGACATGCCCTACGTAAGAATACTGTGAATCAAAAAGATGACAAGCGTCTAAGCAAAACCTCCATAGCTCCATAGCTCGTCAAAGTCAACTATGGTTGGCGTCCCTGTTGCTGGACACCTGATATAGAGATACAATAGAAGAGAAAATATGCAAGGAAACGGGTCAGAGCCCGAATGTGTAGATTATTTTAAAAACAGCAAGTATTTAACAAGTGCAATAAAGCATTTATTATGTACATGTTAGATCCAACTCTCACTTGCAATTCTCACCTCTCAACTAGAGTGCACACTTAACGTTTCCTATTAACCTCCTAGTTAATGGTTCCTCTTTTCTCCATATTATAATTCCATTCCCATATCATAATCCCCGTATGTCCCATACCATACGCCACCTTATTATGCATTTACATTTCTTCTTTATATGATTAGTTTCTCATTAACATGAATCATTACTCATTAATATGAACCGTTTCTCATTAACATGAGTTAAGCTTTTCAATTTATATAAGCATCAACATTTATTAACTTAATTCCATTATCTTGTTCTATTCACAGTTATCTACAATTATCACCGTAGATAGATTTAACCACAATATATTCATGTAACCATTTAATCCATTATATATATATATTTATATATAATACGGCACCCCGAGTCACAGCTGTGGTGCAATGCATTACTCTGCTATCATGTCCCATCATCGCAGGTCGCCGAATAGGGGACTACAGGTTCGGTAAGATTCCACGAACCACAAACAACAACAAACAAATTGGAGGCGAACATAGTTCTAGTATCCATGGGTCACGCACATACCTACGTACCCACAGTCAGCGGGCTTATCAACTCCCCGATAAGTCTTTCATAGACCTATGTTCTCGAGCGACAAATCAAAGATCCCATGGATTCATCAGGATATGACTGCCCTCACGCGTAAACCTCCCACCGATAGCAAGTAAGCTAGGTATGTCGTACACATAATCATCAATCAATCAAATAGGTATTATCATACCTATAATATAATATCAATAAGGTAATTATCACTACCCCAAGATATTTCCATACATAGCATTATATCTCTTTTAAAATATCATATCTTTACTTCATAATTTAATTATCCTCGCATCCTATAACATTTCTCCACTACCGACGTCGTTAAGGTTCATGCGCGGAGCGTCTCGCAAAGCGAAATCCAAACAAGGAACCCCTCCAATACACTACTACTTAACTTTGTCGATCGAGGAGGTCCGAAAACTTTAACTATGCAATCGGGATAACCTCATACCCTCTTTCAATCAAATGTGTTCTAAGCTCCCATCTCACAAGATTCAAATAGGATTTTCCTCATCTTATATTCAGTAAGAAGTCACTAATATCCTACTGGTCCATAACATTATTTCTCCCGAACTACTACGAGTTTAGTTCTCCTTTTAATTAAGGTTAAAACCGATAGTTTCAAATCTCTTATAAACACATATTCTTTTACTTAGGAATAAATCCTCTTGTAAACTTAAGGATACCCAGGTGTTATATTCAATCACCCCTACTGGTCCTATCTTAAATCATCATACATCCCCATTTGGAATTTAACAAATGAATCTAGCAACCGAAATTCCATTCATTATAATTTTCATCATTTAAATCACTCGAATCCAAATCAAATTAATTCAAATCTTATCAAGGGTTTACTGATATTTTATAGGTCCCATAATCTCCAAATAATAATCACCAAAGATCCACAAAAGGTTTGGGATAAGAATCAACATTTAAAAAGAAACAACTTTACATAATCTGGGGAGGTCGATCGATCGAAGGTAGGGGTCGATCGATCGATCACTCAGGTCCAAGCCTGATTTTTCTGCATTTTAGCAACTACGGGTTTCACCATTTTTACTCATTCAAACCTTCATAATAACCTCCAAAATGAGTTATAATTATTACTACATGATATGCCAACATATATGAACGATTTCCAATACACTAAACATCCTAGAGTCATCAAGGGATTGGATTAAAAAGCATGTTTATCTCCTTATTTCCAGAAATTATCAATATATCATCTTCAAGAACACATCGATGGTTTTCATAATTTCTTCAACAGATTCATTGCTATTTCGTGGATTAATATCATCCTAAAACATGAGTTAGATTTCTATATCATTTTAGTTTTCCAGAAATTCATTTAATACTCCATTATTTCTTCCAAACAATAATAATCTTCTCTTTTTATATTATTCTAACATGGACAATATACAAACTTAAATTGCCATTATCAAACACTTGCCTTTCTTGTAGGTCTGATCCTTTGGTGTAGTATATTTCAGTTGGTTGTCCCTTCTCCGGTCAAACTCCGGTGGTGGTTGGTGGTGGTGAACCTTGGTTCTTATTCTTCTCCTTCCCAAGTGACTTTTCCCTTCCCAAGCACTCTTACACTCTCTCTAGGTAGATGGCTGCTCTTATTTGTGAAGAGGAGATGAATAACCCCCATACACTTAATATATCAATACTTATAATAGTTCCAAATCCGAAATCACTATTCATCCCCCCTAGAAAAATGACCAAAATGCCCTTTCGGGTTGTATATTCATTCCCAAATGACCCGAGACTCAAAATTAACATCCAAATAGACTTTTCTGACTATTTCGAACCTTCCGGACGCAACGACGCAGTCGAAATGACTATTAGATCGATAGAAAATAAATTTCCTTTTTAATTTAATAAACTAGTCCCGATACGTCCCATACCGCGTCTGACTAAAAATATAAATTACCGAATTTGTATCATACAGTCATATCAATGACATCACATTCATATATTACCTAAATATCTTTAAGTAATATTCAGAATCTTCCATTTTAATATCCACCGTCTGGATAAAACCCGAATGAATTAATTAATAATAAAATCTAATTAATCCATTAAATTAAAATATAAGCCATTTTAAAAGTAATTTAAAATTACGGGGTATTACAGGTTATAAAATTCTTGTCCATTCACATGGATTTTATGATGGAGCAATATGCACGTTTGTATGTGACTGAGATCGTTCATTTGCACATGGTACCTTTATCAATGGTCTCAAACAAAGATCTGACTTTCATATCCCGATTTTATGGCCATTTCTAAGAGGTTATGGGGACTAGCCTTCATTTAAGTACGTGCTACCATCCTTAGACAAATTGACATATGGACTGTGTGAACCATATTTTAGAGGATATGCTTCGGGCATGCGCCTTGGACTTCAAGGGTAGTTGGGAGATGCATTTATCTTTAGTTGAGTTCGCTTATAACATCTATTAGAAATTGATCAGTATGTCACCTCCTGAGGCGTTGTATGGGCGATTGTGTAAGTCACCAATGTGTTGGTTGGATCTGGGGGGAAGTAGTTTGTTGGAACCGAGTTTGTTCAGGAGACAATGGAGAAGATTAAGATGATTCGTGGGAGAATAAATATAGCACAGAGTAAGCAAAAGAGTTATACGAATTTGGACATGAATGACGTTGAGTTCCAAGTGGGGGATCAAGTCCTTATCAATGTATCACCCATGAAATGGGTGATTCATTTTGGGAAGAAGGGCAAGTTGGCCCCGGGGTATGTTTAATTATTCATTATCACGGATAGGGTAGGATCACTCGCTTATTGTTTAGCGCTTCTCGACCATCTAGATTGTGTACATAACATGTTCCATGTATTGATGCTTCGTAGATTCTTGCGGGACAAGGCCACATATCAGCATATTGAATTAGAGGATATCCAATTAGATGTTGATATTTCATACACTAAGGATCCAACCCGTATCTTAAATCGTAGGGTCTAGATTTTGAGGACTAATGAGATTTCATTAGTTTTTATTCAGTGGGGTCACCATAATGATGATGATTCCACTTAGGAGCGAGAGGATACGATGAGACTACAATATCCGTATTTGTTCTGAGGCATGTATGCATTATTTTTTATGAATTCCGTGGATGAAATTATTTTTGTTACAGGGGAAGAATTTAATACCTCGTTATGTTTTAGAATCTAATTAATTAATGATGATTTAATTAATTAAGAAGACATACGAATTTAATTTTAAGGAATTCAAGTTAATTATGTGGTAGTATGTTTAAATAAATGGTGAATTTATAAAGTTAAAAGAAGTCAAATTGGAATTTTAATGCAACTTGGACTAATTGTTAAAGTTTTGGGATTAAAGATTTAATTATGTAATTGTGGTAAATATTATTAAGTTCTAAGTGAGTGGACTTGTTTGGGATTTTCGGTCAAGTATAGGGATACTTTAGTCTTTTGGCTTTCTCTTGGGTGACACGCTTAGAATACTAGGGTTTAATTATTTGGGGTTTTGTCTTTGGTTCTTTGTAACGCTAGAGAATAAGAAAAAGGAGAAAATGAATTTTCTTTTGGATTTTGACCGGCATTGAAAATTTGGAAGGGATTTGGTTGTTTGGAAATCAGCGCTTAATATATATATAAATTGGCGGCTGGGAAATTTTGATTACGTTTAAAAAGGGAAAAAAGGCGGCGTTGGTGGGTCTGTTGATTTGGGGCGCTGTGGGTTTTAATTAAGGGGGTGAAAACTTTTAATTGCCAATTATTGGCAGAAAAGCAAAGGACATTTTCCCTCTCTCTTTCCTCATTATTATCTCCAAAATCACCCATTGTTCCCAAATCATTTCACCCTTTATTTTCAGACTCACTCATATAGCTTTTATTCTTCAATCCAAAAGAGGATATCAAAGCTTTTACAACAAAGGGATTCAAGAGGCTTTTCAAGACTTTTTCAAATGGGGCTTCTCAAGGGTTTAGTTTACCAACGAGAAATTAAATTTTGGAACACACTTTGAGGCAACTCCTATCCATATATATGTTTATATACTTAAATTCACCTAAATCTAATTATAATGTTAATATCAATTAGGAACCCTTAGGAAATTGTGTATTCCTAACTCGGTGGTAATTTTATGAATTCTAACATCCTCATATGTTGAATTTAAATGGTGCGTCCTACTAAATTATGAAAATTGAATATTGCCTGAATGTATGAAAATGGTATTTTAGGGTTTGGACCCCCTTTATAAAAGATTATTATTTGGCATTTTAGAATGGACATTATGGACTTAATTTAGAATTTATAAATTATGAATTTTACTCATGGTTACTAGGGTGGTTCCTTAGGGTTTAAAGGTAGTACTCTTGTAGTCATGTCCCAAATCAATGGAATTTAATATGAGGACCTTATTCGTGATATAATAACTTATGTGAAATTTTTTATGACTCATAACATTTGATATATAAATGATACCCTTATCATGAAATGCATCCCTGTAAGTTTAATTAAATGTTCTCTTTATGCACGAATATATTACGAGCCTTTACTTAAGATATTATTATTGTTAGTATCAAATTTGTTATGTAGACAATATAAGGAGTACGAGATTAATTTGTGTTGGTTGTTTATTGGTGGTGTTGGACTATTTGGGTTGATTACGTATTTTGTACACGTAGACATTTAATTACTCATCTTACTCTCTCATAATAATTGTAATACCCCGTATTTTTATACTATATTAATTTGGGGATTTATTAAATTTAATGTGAGTTAATTATTTAATAAAAATCCGGAAATTAATTATGTTATAATTATTAACGTGACGAGAGTTAGTAATTATGGAAAATTTGTTGAATATTACTATTGAGCCAAGTAATATATAATATTGATTATGTTGAATGTCACGAGTGAATAAAATGACAATTTTGGAAATTTGAGTCGGGGCGCGCCCGTGTCGCGTCGGGACTAATTATTGATAAATAAAAAGGGAATATTTTATAAGTTGTTCGTATGGTCATTTTGAGTGCGCCAACGCGTTCGAAAGGGTCGAGATAGTCAGAAAAGTGTACCCGGGGGTTTAGTTTGGGTCTCGGGGCGTTTTTAGGCCTAATTGGTACCCCGGGAGGGCGTTTTGAACATTTTACATTTTTGGGTAATTAAACCCACGAAAATTAGAGGAGTTATATCAGATACCTAGGTTACCTTCTAGGGTTAGAAACTCTAAACACAAGTGACGGCCATAGGAGAGGAAGGAGAGAACTCTCAAGGCTAATTCAAGGCCCGAAACTCAACCGTTTGCACCGCCACCACCGCCAACGCGTAGATCGCGAGACGGGGAACGCAACCATACCGAATTCGACACCAAATCAGAACGTCGAAAATCCCAGGCAAGTGTTTATCTTGCTTATTTCGTTGGTGCATCTTTCATATTAGTTTAGGAGTAATTAAGATGAGTTTTAATGGAGGAAAACACAATTTATGATAGGAAAATCCATGTAGTATTGGTCTAATTGATAATTCTGGAAACCCTTGCCATGTAGAGGAATTTAAACCATGAAATTATGATGTGTATAAGAAGAGAATTCTAGAAATAATTGTTAGAACCATGTTTAAGAGAATTTTAGGGTTCTTGGGATTTTGTATGAAATTTGGGGCTGTTAATTCATGATTTAATCACAGAAATTCACATGCTTTACGTTGAAAATACCTAATATGATGATATAAGGTTAGTAGCATCAATTTTGGGACGATTGGGATTAGATAATATGGAAATTATTGGTGTTTGGAGATGAAACCCGTAACTGCAGAATTTCAGTTTTCGCAGACCTGCTTGATCGATCGATCGAGCCCCAAACCTCGATCGATCGACCCCTCCTGGCAGACTCCTATTTTCCCTTTTCAAATGAGTTAAATTCAATTTATCGTGAGATAATTCTTGAGCATCCTTAATAAAATGTTTTGGGAGATAGGGAAGACCAGTAGGACATGTGAATAGATTTTGGGACCCTTGATGTCGGGAAAAGATTGTATTTTGGGATAATTACATAAGGGTCGGTAAATTTATGATTTAAAGAGAGAGAGACACGTAAGAGAGTTAATTTGGGATAAATGTGTATACCTACTGAATTTTATACTTGGGAGGATAGAATCCACGAGCGTTATGTAGTAAGTGGAAAAGTTCCTCATATTAAAGTAAGATGTGAATGGTTATACGTGATAACTATATAATGAGAAATAAATGCGAATGACGTAATTATGGGAATTGAGAATTTACCCATTATTGATATGGTAATATGAGTATAGTTATATGATTGTGTATGCATATACTATCTATGTGTGAAAATCATGCCCACGCTACTTGCTATCCCTGAGGTTTCCGCGCTGGGACAGTCTTATCTCGATGGGACCTTTATGGGGGATATTGACTTGTACCCTCGAAGATAGATATCCTTGGTACAGGCTATCGGAATGATAGTTCAGACGGTCCTAAGAGATGCGGGTATGTGCTTTCCTCTTAGAGACTTGGAATCTATGCTTCGCCTCATTTTGTTTGTGTATAGGTATCCTTGGTACAGGCTATCGCGGTGATAGTTCAGACGGTCCTAAGGGACTTGGAACCTAGAGTTTGTATATGTGTTAATACAATTCGAGAGTGATTCCGAATTTGTATTCCCCTTAATGTGAGTGATATGGGGTTTGGATAGTAGAGTATGCCCGCACCATAGTTTTATTTGGGGTGCTGTTATGGTTTATATATATATTTTACAAGTGGTTAATATATATATGAAATTCTGAAATCTGGAACTGTCTACTGGGATGTGATATGTAGGACGTGGTTGATAACTCAAATTATAAATACTTGTGTTGAGAAAGTATAATATGACACTAGAGAACTTTATTGAATTATAAGGTTAAAATGAGAACTTTGGTTACCAATTGAATAGTATCTTCAAACAATTAAATCGTTAATTTTGAATCTTACGAGTAATATAAGATAAATTAATCCATTGGGAAAGGATAGCATGTTATATGATGAGATAGACCATTGGGAAGGTTAGTGCGATAGGTGTGCACATTAGAAGAGAGGTGAGAATTTCTCAAGAGAGTGTCGCACTAATATGTTGTTGCATTGGCATGTATCAATTTAAATACTTGCTAAACGTATTTTAAATCAAACACACTATCGGGCTCTGACCCGTTTCTTTTTCCTCTTTCTCTCTCTTGTATATATATGTATGTATTACAGGTGCCCAGCCACAGGGGCGTCTTGCTTAGGATCTTTTGGAAGGAACGCGCTGCAGCTTAGGTGGGAGTTGCAGGTCTCTTGATTAGACGACTTCGTTCATTCGGATCCACTCTTAGTATTTTCATCTAGTTGAGCATGTGTAGCTCTTTCCATTATTCCGTTGTTATTGGACATTTGTATTTCAGTTATTTCCAGTATTGTTACTATGGGATTTATTCAGTTTGGATGTGTGACTTTAGATTTCGTATGTTGACATTCGATTGACGAATGTATTAAATTAATTGGATTATGTTGTAGAATTTAATGTGGTGTGATTCTTACTTATTGAATATTGTTATTAAAAGAAATGATTTTTCTTTAAATAAATTTTGGAAAGTATGTATAAAAAAAATGGTTTTGACACTTAGCTTAATTATTTTAGGGTGTTAAATTGGAAAAATTTATTTTTCGACAGTGATGCTAAGAATGAACCAACTGTTCACCTTGATTTAATTTAATAAAGGAGTGATCGCCCGGTATTAAATTAGGCGGGGTGTCACAATAATCCCCAATTAAATTTGTCTTAACAACTACCTTATCTAAATGGAAGTGTATTGGGGGGGAGTTCCTTGTTTGGATTTCACTTCGGTGAGACGGCTGCCCACGTACGAAATTTAGAGACGAGTAGGAGTGATGAATCAAACCTTTAATGAAATTAATATACCTTTACTTTAATGATTTACTTTTCGAGAAATCACTTGTAGGATGATTATTCCTTTAGTTCCTTATGAAGTGATTAAAAAGTATTAATGACTCTATATGGTAACAACCCGATGGTGGGGTAATTGGGTATTGAGGTTATAGCACGAGGTGATAAAAGGTGTGTTAAATTGTGAATGTCATTGATAAATGATCATGTGAAACGTGAATGACTACCGTGCCAAGGAGGAACAACCCTATATTGAGATAATTTGATGAGTATGGTTTATTACAATATGTTATTGCATCACATGGCATGTGGATTTTCGGCGCTGTCTAGTAGGATGGATACGGGTTTACCGGCACTACAAAACAGGCGACCGAGGTTTATGTGACCATTTAATTTGACGTACTACTTGTTCTTGTGATTGCTGAGAGGAAGGGGCATATTTCGGTTACGTGTTGATTACTTAATGAGAATAATTAATTAATGAAATGAATTGAAATAATTCGAATACATTATGAGGTTATGTTGTATGTGATGAATCGTTCATATGAAATATATAAAATGTGATTTTATAATCTACTCATATAACTGATTTGAGTGGCGTGGGTAAGCGACTTGCTAGGGTTTTGACCCATCGCTGAGTTGGGCCTCCGCTTTAGACTTCCCCACTCCATCTAGCAAATCTAATTCATCTCTCACTCTACGAGTGCCCAGCTTCAGAGACATTGTGGGTCTCTGTCTCTTTTAACTTATCATTTACTTTTCAGTTAGTACTTTGATATATTATAGTTAACATGTATTATGAGACTTAGTTGTTGGCTTGTATTATTTTTGGGATTTTCACTTGAGATTATGTTTGGACATTGTTTTTATCTCCTTTAAGAATATGGATTTATTATGTATTTATTTGAGGATCCTCATATCGCTTCCATTTATTTTGTTAAGTGTATTGTTTAATCTCTCTATGCTGAGAATGACATTATGTTGTTTTTTATCATGTATGATTTTATATTTAGATTTGATCAACCCAAGTGTTTAATTTCATGGGGTATCATATTAGTGTTATTATATCCCAATGCAGTTATATGAGATTATACCACATTCTGATCATGATAGGTGTCACTCTCTTATGGAGTCATTTGCTTAGTCTGGCTTATTTGTATTTTGTATTTCCCTACTTTAATACTCGATTCGCACTTTCACACGCCGATGCCTCGTTAACTGAAAATTATAAGGTGCAAAAAAAAGGCATTTATTATGTTTCGATTGTTAGGAGGTTTATATATGTAGTTTTTTTTATTAGTCCCAATATCTACTTTACGATAGGCATGTTCGACATTGAAGTCTAATCCAACAGAAAAACATTAGACAATGGTCAAATATATTCTTAAGTACTTGAAAAGAATCGAGAGTATGTGCTGCTAGTTTACCGGGTTAAGTGACTCATACCCACTAGTTATACTGGCTCAGATTTCTATTTAGATATGGAGTCCAAAAATTCTACCTCAAAATATATGTTTAATCGAGGAGGTGGAGCGGTTAGTCGGAGGAGCGTAGAGCAATCATGCATTGCTGACTCTACCGTGGAGGCCGAATATGTTACAAATTTAAAGGAAGCTAAAGAGGTCGTATGACTTATAAACTTTTTAAGTGATCTAATAGTGGTTCCTTAGATGCAATCGACTGTTACGTTGTGTTATGATAATAGCATGGCGGTTTCCAAGTTTAAAGACCCTAGGACCCAGGCTAAAGCCATTGGGCATCCGTATAACCACATTCAATAGATTATGTAGAGAGATGATGTATGATATTAACTAAGATTGCATCATAGAACAACCTAACATATCATTTTACAAAGAACTTACCAACAGGGAATTTTGATAGTCACGTAAACATAATGGGAGTTAAATGCGTGATCACATGTCTTTAAGCATACGTGGGGTATTATTATTCTTACAACCATTTGATTGTCAAAATATTTATTGATTTCAATAATACTTATGATAATATGAATCTGAATGTGAGAACACTTTATATATATCATTAAATATATTTTTATGTCAGTCAATTATACTTCCTATGCCATATGGTGAGTAAAATTCGATTTAGTGACAAAAGATCATAATTTCAATTCTATTATAATCGAGTTCACAACCTAGATAAGAATTGACATCCAATTAAATACATGGCGAAATATTTTTAATTATGCATTTTTTACTTAAGTACGTTCATAATTATCTCATTTTGAGTTCGGTATCTTTTTACTAATTGACTTTGAGTTTGGTACCATTTTCGTTAGAAATGTGTTAAACTTAATGGTTACGTGCCTCGCACATGACCCGTGAGAAAAATAAAAAACAAACTAAACTAATAAAAATCAGAAAAACCAAAAAAGAAAATAATAAATATTAAAAAAAGTAAAAGCCAAAAAAGGAAAAAAAACACATCAACCCCTCCCTGACCCCCTTAACACCTCTTCGGCAGCCCCTCGCCTACCCCCCTCTCCGACAGTCTCCTTTCCCCACCCACCTCCACTTTCTTTCACCCCCACGTTCCTCAACTTGCTTCCATTCATCCCCACCCACCTCCACTCTCTTTCACCCCATCCCGTCTTCTTCAACAACCCCAACCCACCCTCTGACACCCTCCACCACCACCAAAACCTCCGACACTCCACAAGCATCGCCTTCCACAACTCCCCAACCTCTGGCACCCCCTAAACTCACTGCCCTTGCCTTCATCCCACCCCAACAACCCACATCCTCACCCGAAAACAACACCCTTAACCCAAATCAATCCATCCACCACCATGGAAACCATTAAAATTGTTAAACGCATCTCTCTCTCTCACACACACACTCAAACTCACACACACACACACACGTGTATATATATATATATATATATATAAGTGGTGAACCGTGCAATGCACGACGGGTGTAACGCGTTTTGAATCATTTTATTTAAATATGTAAATTAATATATAATTATTAATATATAATGATTTTCAGCAAAAAAATAAATTTCAGCAGTAATAAAGTTATTTCCAGCAAATAAAAAATACTTATAGTAATAAAAATATATGAATGATTTTCAGCTATATAAAATTATTTCTAGCATAAAAAAATGACTTACAACAAATAAAATATAATTTTTAGCAAAAACAAATGAATTTAATAAAAAACATTCCCAAAGAAATATGTAAATATGATTTACAAAAACAAATAATTTTCGGAGTAATAAACTATTTCCATAAATTAAAAATTATTTCTAGGATTTAAAAAAATGATTTTAAGCAATATATAATTATTTTCAGCATATAAAAATAATTTTCACCAAAAGATGATATCAAGTAGTTAAGAAATGTAGATATATAAATAAGATATACCTGTTATAAAAAGTTTTAATCCTAGTGTGATCGCTTCGTTATATCTGTTATAAAAAGTTTCAATCGTAGTGTTGATCCGTGCGATGCACGTTTGGTCTAATGCGTTTTGAAATATTGTATTCTAAGATATAACCTAATATGTAATGTTTATTAGTATTTACAAAATGAGCGTATCCATAATCATGAACATGTAAATTTAAGTAATATACGATGGAAAGCACATATGAATTGAAATGAATATGAGAAAATGAATGTCAAGAATGATATTATCGTAGAAAATAGCATAATATGAAAATCAAAATTAGTTAAAAAAAAATTGTATTTCTTTAAAAGAAAAAAATTGTTTTTCATATATAAAACGTTTTTTGAGAATAATTATGTTTTTAAAATACTTTTTTGACAAAATAGATTTAAGGGTTTTATTTATAAAAAAAAACTTTATATATAATTTGTTTTCCAAAACAAATTGTAATTTAAAAATGTTTAATATATAAAAATATTGTTTTTAAAAAAAGTTTAGTAATAATAAAAAAACATTTTTATCAATTTTTTTGTTAAAAGAAAAAAAGGAGAGTTGTTTAAAAAACTGTTTTTTAAAATAATAATAAAGAACTTTTTTACTATTTCTTTATAAAGTGAAAAATATGTACATTTATTTTATATAAAACAGTTTATATATATATATAATATTTAAAACATTCTTTAAAAACTTTTATATATAGAAACTGTTTATACATATAAAAAATGTTCATTAAAAATTGTTTATATATAAAAACTATTTTAACAGTTTTTTCATATATGAACAGTATATATATATATACGTTAAAGAATATTTTAAATGTATTGTTTTTTTTATATATAACTGTTTTATATAAAAAAATCTGCATTTTTTCGTTTTATATAAAACGGGATTTAAAAATAAAAAATTTAAATTAGTTGATTATATTTTTAATAAGTGTTATTAAAAAAATAATTGTTTTAAAAATAAAGTTTTTTAAGTACTTTAAAAATAACATTTTACCACAGTTGATTATATTTAAAACCTGCTTTATATACACATTAATACAGTTTAAAAAATATATGTGTTATAACGTATATACTTTTTTTGTAAGCCAATACCATAAATAGCCACAGAAGCTCACCAGCTACCTGTACAAAAATCAAATGCCAACAAATAAATGTTCAACCCAGGGGTTCCCATTAATAACACTTGAACAACTTTTTACTTTGTACCAATGTGAGATACAAACTTAAGGCTAGATTCAAAACCATCCTTTTTCAGGTGGGATGACTTAGATACACATTCAGAACATAATTTGTAAGTTGATCAGCCTTACTTGTTGCTCCACCACTCCCCACTAGTACATTAATATTATGTATCAAATTATAGAGGAATTATACTTGTACGTAGTAGTACTTCCACAATTCATATATTTAATATCAAACATAATCAATATAGAATTTTCAAAAAAATCATATCCAAACTAGTTGTATAACCGCACGATGCGCCAGCGTGACAACTGAATAACCCACTGTTGCAAGGCCGTAACTTCAAACCAAAAGGCATAAATTGGCCCAAAGGAAAATGCCCAGAAATACAATAGTTAATTAACACCAAAGGCAAACACCCAGAAATACATCACTTACAACCCAAATAAAAAAACAACACATGCCTACATACAGGCCCAAACAAAACTTAAAGTGGCACGGGGACCACAAACCCAAATTGGCATGCAGGCCATAAACCCAAAACAAAATCCAACCACTTACCCACTAACCCAACAAAATAAAATAAAAACAAACTAACAAATCCCAACCTTACTAACAAAACTCAATCAACTACCCAGCCCAACAATTAACCCAAGTCCAGACCATTACCAAACCAACCCCTAGATTCAGCAATACCATCAAACTAAAACCAGTTGCCTCAACCCCACACGTGTAGTCTTGCTAGACATATCTCTTTTTTTGGGGGGAAAATTATGTAAATTAGAACCAAGAAAAACTACTTACCACCAATCACCAAAGAAGAACCACAATCCTAGGGGCATACCCCAAAGGACACAAACAACCAATCACAAAACAAAACCAACTAAGATAATACCGATTCTGGGATGTCCCAGTTCATGCATGCCATCCAGTTGGTATAGCTCCTCCTAATGTTTGTCCACTTCAAAACCCTGGCACAACCATAATAACAATATCTCTAACAATCATATCAATACTCTTGGCCCTGCCTTTGAAAAATCTCGCATTCCTTTCATTCCATAGACAATAGATAGTGGTGGAAAAGGATAGACACATAAGTCTATTATAGAAGTTCTTTCCCATATATTCAGAATTAGCAAAATCCAATTCTCCCTCCCATTTAAGAGCCTCTCTGTCCTCCTGGTTCTTGAATTTAACCTCGTGCCAAACCTCTTTAGCAATATTACATTCAATAAACAAGTGCTCCCTGTTCTCCACCTCCTCACCACAAGTGCAACACAAGTTTTTGTTGGAAATACCCCAGCTAAACAGTTTATCCCTCGTATGAAGAGCATCCCTACATATGATCCATAAACTAAAAGCACATTTCGGTATATTATTGACGTTCCAAATAAACTTGTGCCAATTGAAAAAAGGACAAGCGGTAGTAAGAGCCGCAAAGGGAAACCCAATGGATAAGCCACCCCGATTGTAATTCCATACCACCTCATCACTAACCTCATGACGAATAACAGGCAACTCAGCATTCCTAATCTCCAACAGCTCCCAAGTAACAGAAGAAGGTCAGCTCCACCTCTCCCCATCGATAAAGTCGGCCACTCTAGCTTTATGATTACTATCCGCATCATAAATAAGTCTTCCCCCATAGCAATCAATCAGAGGACCTAACGGATGCCAATTGTCATACCACACAAAGGTATCTTCCCCATTGCCAATGCTGGACTTGATTAGAGGCTTGGCCACATCCCTCAACTGCAACAGCTTTCTCCAACTCCAAGAAGAATCATTTGGAATATTAATGGCCCAAATACTTATATTCTTGATCTTGTACACATTGCACCATTTGACCCATATGCAATCCTTCTTACTACAGAGGTTATAAAGGAGCTTGAAAATATCAGCTTTGTTCTATAATTCCACATTCTTAATGCCTAACCCCCCCTCCTCATGCTTGCAAGTCAGATCTTTCTAAGCTACCTTCGCCTCAGTATGTTTGGAATCAGTACCCATCCACAAGAAGTTCTTCATAAGTTGGTTAATTCTTCTAATAACCCCTTTAGGCAGAATGAACAGCCAAGACCAGTACATCTGAATACCAAACAAGACCGAGTTGATGAGATGAAGTCTCCGAGTAACACTAAGGAATCTGTTAGTCTAACACTTAATCCTCCCCGTAATCTTGTCAATCAACCTCTCAGAATCCTCAGACTTAAGCCTAGTATTTATAAGAGACACCCCAAGATACAAGAAGGGGGAACTGTGGGGGAAACCAATAACCTCCCATAACCTGCTCACCCCATCAACATCAACACTAGAGCAGTAGAAACTACTCTTGTTAGTATTGGGGTAAAGACCAGAGATCAAAGAGAAAACCTTAATAGCTCTCTTCGCAATGCTACACGAAGAAGGGTCGCCACCACACAGAATGATCAAATTGTCCGCAAAGCAAAGATGATTAAGGCCCACTTCCTTGCACTTAGGATGAAAACTGAACTCCGGATTGAGGCTATCCTTATCCATAATACAAGAGAAAATATCCATAACTAGCAGGAATAAGAAAGGAGAGATAGGGTTACCTTGTCTCAACCCCCTCTTCCCCTCAAAGAAGCCATGTAAGCGCCTATCCAAGCTGATAGAGAATCTAGTCGTGGTGATACACTCCTCCACCCACCCAACAAACATAGATGGGAAGCTAATATGCACAAGAAGGTTGAGTAAAGACTCCCAACTAACAGTATCATAGGCCTTAAGAAGATCAATCTTAAGAGTACACCTAGGGGGAGTAAGCTTGCGATGACAATTCCTCATAAGCTCCTGAAGCAGTAAGATATTATTAGAGATTGACCAGCCTTTCACAAACGCAGCCTGTCTCTGGTTGATGAAGGAAGGGAGAATGGGTTTCATCCTATCAGTAATAATTTTAGAGATACACTTGTAGATGGTAATATAGCAAGAGATGGGTCGGAAGTCCTGCATACCAGAGGGAGTAGTAACCTTCGGAATAAGCGCCAAAGCAGTGCAGTTCCATTGCCTAGGCAAGTAGCTACAATGGAAGAAGAGTAATGGCATCAATCACATCTCTCCCCACCACATCCGAGTTCTTTTTGAAGAAAAAAGCATTAAATTCATCCGGACCAGGAGCTTTATCGGACCCAATGAAGAACATGGCATTCTTCATCTCCTCGTCAGTAATGGGAGCCTCCAATGCAACAGCCTGATCAATCGTGATTCTCTTGCACACAACATCGTTAAGAATAAGAAATGGGTCCCCACAAGAACTGGTAGTGCTAAGGAGGTTACTGAAATAATCAACAGCCTCCTTACCCACATTCTGACTCCCCTCAATTCTCACGCCATGGTCATCTAAGATACTAAGGACTTTCCTTCCGGTCGTAGCCTGGTTAGCCTTCTTGAAAAAAGAATTATTGCCATCCCCCAGCTGGAGCCACTTAACTCGGAACTTCTGCTTGAAAGTCTCCTCTGCATTCCTTAGTTCAAAATACGTGCGAATCTTGACCCTTTCTTTAAGAAGCACCTCAATGTTGCACCCATCTTTATCCACCCTAGTCTGAACCTCATCAAGTAAAGTCTTAGCCTCCTCCACCCTCGCAAAGATGTTGCTATAGAACTTCTTATTGAAATATTTTAGCCTAGTTTTAACTCTACTCAATTTCCTGCTCAATCTAACCACGGAATTCCCCCTCCATCATCCAACCAGGACTCGCTAATAATATGATTAAAGTCGCTATGATCCATCCAAAAATTATAAAATTTGAACAGTTTAGGTCTACTTCGCTCTAAGGGGGACAGTAAGATGATGATAGGGCAATGGTATGAAACCCCATGACGAAGGACAGAAGCTTGATTCTCGGGGAACCTAGAGGCCCACGCATCATTTTACAAAACTCTATCCAACCTAGATTGAACATTATTAGCGCCCAACTCCCTCTTATTCCACGTAAACCACAATTCGTTACCATATCATCAGCCTGCAAGTCATAAAGGCATTGGTTGAACTCGTCCATGGCAGCCCTATCAATGCCCCAGATGCCTTTCTTCTCTTCATGAGATCTGAGCACATTAAAGTCAAGCATCAATATCCACGAGGACTCACCCACACTCCCATAAATCATCCTCAAAAAATCCCAAAGGTGCCTTCTATCTGGTAGGTTTTCCCTATAGATGAAAGAAGCAAAAAAACTCAATCCAGACCCACAGATATCCACCTTGCAGAGCATGGCCTGGGGGTGGGTCTGAACCAAACTCACAGCAACACAATTGGGGTTCCAAGCCACAATAATTCTGGCAAACCACCCTCGAAGTGGACAGTTCTCCAAAAAATCCCATTGAAAACAACAATTATTCAAAACACAACCTAAGTTATTTTTCCTAACTTTAGTTTCAAGGATGCACATCAAATCAAGGTGGTTATCCCTAATCAACTTACTGACTTCCCGTTGTTTATGAGGGGAATTAATGCCCCTAATGTTCAAAAGAGCTAACTTGATCATCTAGTCTTCTTCCCTTTCCCCTTCCTCATGTTCTTCCCACTAGTATTGCCCACGTCTCTATCTTCCCCCACCCTTTTCTATGTCAGTTCGTCCACTTTAGTAACCCGCTTCACAAGAGCTGTAGGGGCAGGCATCATATTCGCATTAATATCCATACAGACTACACTAAAAGAATTCGACGGTGGAACAGGTGGTGGGAGATTAGGTTTTCGTTATTCTGTATAGATCTTTCAACTTCATAATCCTTATCTGCAATAGAACTACACGACACATTGGCAGTGCTTGGGTTCTTCTCAGCATGGGCAGTGCACGTTATCTCGCCCACTTCATTCTCAAAACTGATGCCAACTCTCGTCTTCTCGACGACCTGAGTCCAGCCACCAACATTAGCGGGGGGAGATTTTCTAGCATGTGGGATTGTGACCTTATTAACACCATCACCTTTATCTTTTGGGCATCCACTAAGACTGTGACCAAACATGAGGCAGTGTGGGCAAGAGGGTGGTTTCGCTTAGAATTCCACCTTAACCACAATAGCAGTGACATCTTCCATCACCACATTAACACTTGAAGCGTAAGTCTCCTTAACCTCCACATCAATAAATATACTGGCAAAGGTAATCTTGTTCATATCTGCCGTCGTCGCATCATAATACAATGGAAGACCCACGGAGCTGTAACGTACCTGAGTCCCTCCTCAGTCCAAAGTTGCACTGGGATATCATAAAATTTAACCCACATAGCTATCTTCTTCAACGTGTCTTTATCAAAGTTAAAGTTTGGTTGCCATTTTTAGAGAATGATGGTAATTCCCACAAAATGCCATGGCCCATTATCAATCACCTCATCTCTTTGTGTAGAAGTAGAAGCCCTTATCATGTGCAATGACCTTGGTTAGGACATACTTCCCCCATAATTTAAACGCCACTGCGTTCACAAGGGAATATGGAAGTTTAGTCCCCAAAAATTAACCCACCATACTGTTCACCCACCGTTCATGACCTCAGGATGCCACCTCGACAGGTGGTTTAACTTTGATAATGGAGTCTATCACCGCAGGTTTGTGGTATGAAAGTCGGAGTTGCTTCCTGGTAGCAGTAATGGAGCTCCATGTTTTACCCACTTCGATCGTGCTTGCCAAGCTAGGGGTAGACTTCCCATCAACCTTTCTATTTACTGTACTCAACCCAACAGTTGCACTATAGACATCAGACTTGTCATGGGACGTTTTGAGGTTAGTAACACCAACTTCCTTACCACTGTCAAAATTTTTTATCCCCATGCCTCTATCAGGTACACCGTCACATTGTTCTCCATCAACCCAACCCACATCCTCAGGCGAGTTGGTTCTATTACCTCTCCGGTCATCAGGAAACCTAAAGTTCTTGACATCTTCATGGGTAAAACCCTTGCTTCTGAGAAACTCCCAATAAGCATTTTTTCATTAGATAATTCTTTCAATATACTCATGTTTTTGTTCGCCCTGGAATGTTATCCCACGAGGCCACCACCTGTCCTTCTTCGAGCTCCAAATCGCTTGAAGAGAGGTCCAACACAGAATCGGAAGGGATTCCAATAGCATCGTAAGGGATTAGATCCATTGCTTAACCTCCGAGAAGGGTGGGAACAACGTCCATAGCAGCACCTACAAGCTTGCCATGAATAACAAGACGAGCCACAGTCAGGGATGGCTGGCACACGTTCTCCTTCTTTGCGGCACCCAATCAGGGCTCATATACAGCGAAAATAACATCAGGCAACGAAGTTATAGGGTTTGGCAGAAGCCTTAAAGAGGCAGGTGGGGTTTGCGAACAGGCCTTAGAAGCCACGAATGATCAGCGGGTGAAACAAAGTTTGGACAGGGTGTATAGTTGGGGGTAGATGACGGTTTTAAAGAGGGGGAATCTAGAGAGAAGGAGGAGCATATTTTTTTTCGGATTCAATTTAATCTACATAGAAAATTTATGTCACCATGGTTAGCCTTAGAATTACACCAGACATATCTCAACCACGCTTAAACCACCATCTGAATCAACCAATCAAAGAAAAGTAGATTGAGCCATTGTCTGCCACCCAATAGCTAAAACGTATTAAAACTTAACTTTTAAACTAAGCACCCAAGCTAACATATTAGAAAAACCTGTTGGATTAATTCCAATATTTATTGATTTTATTTTTTAGTTGTTAATATTTTATTATATTATTTGTGTTTTATTTTAAATATAGTTTGGGTTTTAATTTAGAAAGTAGAAACATGAGCAAATGGGTGTGAAAGATATGGGGAGTGCTCAAAATCCCATATTGTCCCACATTGGAAGAATACTACAAAAGGTAGTGGTATATCAACTAAAGGACAACTAAGATTCTTAGTTGACAAGTCAAATAAGAGGCTATGATCCTACGCATCGCGGTGGTGCTTAAGCACCACCAATCACGACACGCGTAAGCGCGTAAGCGCGACACGCGGCGCGCGAAAGGGCGATTGGGCGACTTAGGGCGCATTGCGCGCTTTGACGCGCACTTGGCACGTGCGCATCGTCGCTTGGAGCGTGGGAGCCTAAAGTTTTGACGAGGTAAAACAGATCAACGGTTGTGATTAAACGATCCGATCAAAGGGTTTAACATCCGAAACGGCTTGATCTAAACCGTTAGATGAACTCGTAGCGTTTCGTGTAGGGGATGTCCATTCGCTTACGATGGGACGCCTAATCTGAACCGTTAGATCGTAGCTGTTCCAAACAGGCACGATCCAACGGTTGCTGAGTCACCCCATGAAGAGCTGTGACTGTTGAAGAACAGTCACAGAAATGGCTATAAAAAGAGTTCCAGACCTCTGTTTTGGACACCGAAAATTGCTAGTTTCTCCTCTCTCCGTCCTCTATACTTTGGCATTATCAAGTTACAAATTCAGAGTGTTCTCGGGTTTGATCAAACAGTACATAGTTTGAATCAAGCAACTGTTCATACACTGCATTGTATCCTGAAGGCAGGTTCTACAAAACCCATTGTGTACTCGCGGTTCTGGTTCTGTCTCAACCGGATTGGGAGAAATTTTGCCTAAAAGAAAGCGTTCCAAGAACGTGCCTTGCAGAAATTAATTATTATATTTCGTTCTTTCCATAATAAAACTCCAACAGTTTTAGGCAAAAATATTATATTCTTATTACTCCACTCAAATGGAAGGAACTGTGGCACAATCTATCCAAGTCATGACTCAAGACTTAATCCGACTCGACCGTTTTGATGGCGGAAATTTCACCCGTTGGCAAGAGAAAGTTATGTTCTTCCTCACATCACTAAAACTTGCATACATTCTAGATGATAACCTTTAACAAATTCCCGAGCCCACACCCGAAGACACCGAAGCAATAAAACAAAAACGTGTGAAGAGGAAAGAAGACGAATTTATGTGTCGAGGACACATCCTCAATGCTTTGTCTCAAACTGTTTATAGCGCTCATAGAATGATTCCTACGGCAAAGGAATTATGGAAGGCTTTGGAGATAAAGTATCAAAACGAGGAAGCGAGCAATCGTAAGTTTCTAATTTCAAACTATATGAATTTTAGAATGAATAATGATAAATCTGTCGTTGCACAAGCCCATGAACTCCAACAAATTGTTGGTGACCTTAAAGCCGCTGGTATTAATCTTCAAGATGAATTTCAAGTAGGGGTGATTGTTTCGAAACTTCCATCCTCTTGGAATGGCTTTAAGAAGAAAATTAATCATGATGAAAAGACTTATACTGTGGAATCCCTTCTTCGTCACCTTCGTATTGAAGATGATACTCGTATTCGAGAAAAGAAGGATGAACAAAGTGAGGGTCATTCAAAAGCTAATATGGTTGAGGATCAAAAATCCAAGATTACCAAAGACTCAAAATTTAAAGCAAAGAATGATTCCAAATTCAAGAACCAAGGTGCAAATAAGAAAAAGAAGGGAAAATGTTTCTTCTGTGACAAACCGGGCCATTATTCTCGAGAATGTCGTCTTAAAAAGAAGGCATTTAAGGAAAAACAAGGGTCGAAGGAAACCAACAATGTTGAAGATCTTATTGCTACTGTTTGCGAAGCAAATTCAATTGATAATGAAAGTGGATGGTGGCTGGATACCGGCGCAACGGTCCACATATGCAAAGACCGCTCTTCATTCAAAACATATCAAGAAATTGATGGAAAAGAAGTGAAGATGGCAAATAATCTTCGCGCCAATGTAGTTGGAAAAGGCACAGTGGAATTGAAGCTAACTTCTGGAAAGACACTTACTCTAATTGATGTACTTCATGTACCTGATATGTGTAAAAATCTTGTGTCTGGGGACCTTCTCAATAAGAGAGGTTTCAAACTAGTGTATGAGTCTGATAAGTTTGTATTGTCTAAGAATGGCCAATTTATTGGCAAAGGGTACTCTTGTAACGGCATGATTAAAATTAATGTAATCAATGATATTAGTTCTGCTTATATGGTTGAGTCTATTTCTTTATGGCATAGTAGATTAGGTCATGTGAATTATAGAAGTATAAAAAATATGACTAATCTCGGCTTAATCTCGGATTGTAAATTTGATAATCTTTCTAAATGTGAAATTTGTGCTCAATCGAAGATAACTAGAAAGTCGTTCAAATCTGTTGAGAGGAAATCCGAAATACTTGATCTTATTCATAGTGATGTATGTGATATGAAGAGTAATATGACTCGTGGTGGAAATAAATATTTCTTAACTTTCATTGATGATTACTCTAAGTATGCATATACATATTTACTTAAAAGTAAAGATGAAGTTTTCGAGAAATTCCTAATTTTTAAAGCAGAAGTTGAAACTCAACAAAATCGAAAAATTAAAGTCCTACGATCCGATAGGGGTGGTGAATATTACCCGAGTGAGTTTATACAATTTTGTAATACTCATGGGATAATCCATCAAGTTACGGCGCCATATACGCCACAACAAAATGGAACGGCGGAAAGGAAAAATAGGACTTTAGTTGAAATGATAAATTCAATGTTAATCAGTTCTGGTTTACCTTTGTCGATGTGGGGAGAAGCGGTTTTATCCGCATGTTATATTTTAAATAGAGTTCCATTGAAAAACAAGGATATTACACCATATGAATTATGGTTTAATCGTAAGCCTAATCTTAGACGTCTTAAAGTTTGGGGATGTCTTGCTTATGTAAGAAAACCCGAACCTAAAAGACCTAAACTAGGAAATAGGACTTACAAATGTGTTTTTATTGGATACTCTAGTAACAGTACGACTTATAGATTTTTAAACCTTGAAACTCAAGAAATCATTGAGTCGGTAGATGTGCAATTTTTTGAACATCTAACAAAGTTTAGTACTTTGAATCAAGGTTTAGAAAATAATAATTCGACTGTTGACTCCTCAAATTTAGAAGAAAATTCACAACCTATATCTTCTTCAGAAACAACGAATGACGTTGAACCACGAAGGAGTAAAAGACAAAGAACTGAAAAAACATTTGGGCCTGACTTTGTTATTTATTTAGTTGAAGGGGATTTAAATGAGACTAAGAACAAAACTAAATTTGTTCTTAATGTAGAAGATGAACCGACCACATTTCATGAAGCGGTAACATCTAGGGATGCTGTCTTTTGGAAAGAAGCAATAAATGATGAAATGAACTCAATTTTGTCAAATCAAACTTGGGTTATTTCCGATCTTCCCCCCGGGTCTAAACCTATTGGGTGCAAATGGATATTTAAAAGAAAATTAAATCCGGATGGTTCTATAAATAAATTTAAGGCAAGACTAGTTGCTAAAGGCTATAAGCAAAAATATGGAATTGATTACTTTGATACATATGCTCCTGTTGCTCGAATCACTTCCATTAGGATATTAATATCTCTTGCTTCTATTCACAATTTAGTTATTCATCAAATGGATGTTAAAACTGCTTTTTTAAATGGTGATTTAGAAGAAGAGATTTATATGGAACAACCCGAAGGGTTTGTATTGCCTGGCCAAGAAAAGAAAGTGTGTAAATTGGTTAAATCTCTTTATGGCCTTAAACAAGCTCCTATGCAATGGCATGAGAAGTTTAATAATATTGTTATATCCCATGGATATAAAGTTAATGACGCCGACAAATGTATATATAGTAAATTTGAAAATGGTGTTGGTGTTATTATATGCTTATATGTGGATGACATGTTAATATTTGGGTCTAATCTCAAATATGTTGAAGAAACAAAAAGGTTTCTTTCATCAAAATTTGATATGAAAGATCTTGGAGAAGCTGATGTGATTTTAGGAATCAAAATTGTGAGAAAGGATAATTCTTTAGCGTTATCTCAATCTCATTATATAGAAAAAGTTCTTAAAAGATATAATCATTTTGAACTTAAGCCAGCTACTACACCAGTGGATCCTAGCATCAAATTAATGAAAAATACTGGGCGTGCTATGGACCAACTTAAATATGCTAGTATTATTGGGAGTCTAATGTATGCCATGCATTGCACTAGACCAGACATTGCTTATGCAGTGAGTGTATTGTGTAGATTTACAAGTAATCCAGGACAAGAGCACTGGAATGCAATTTCTAGGGTGCTTAGATACCTGAAGAGGACTTTGGATTATGGCTTACATTATGTAGGATATCCATCTGTTTTAGAAGGATATAGTGATTCAAGTTGGAATAATCTTGAATCAAAATCCAAGTCAACTACTGGTTGGATTTTTACGCTAGGAGGAGCAGCTATCTCTTGGGGATCCAAGAAACAAACATGTGTATCAGATTCAACAATGCAATCTGAATTTATAGCCCTAGCAGATGCATGTAAAGAAGCAGAATGGCTTAAAAATGTGTTGTATGATATTCCTTTATGGAAAAAGCCATCACCTTCTATTATGATAAGTTGTGATAACCAAGCCACAATTTATAAAGTTTCGAACAAAACTTACAACGGAAAATCTAGACACATTAGTCTAAGACATCAAATTATAAGAAAATTACTCAAGGAAGGAGTAATTACAGTCGACTATATTAAAACGAACAAGAATTTAGCAGATCCTCTGACTAAAGGTCTTGTAAGAGAGATGATATATATCACCTCAAAAGGAATGGGACTAAGGTCTATTAAATAACACAACTATATTTAATGGGAACCCAACTCATATCTTGAAAATATAGATAGAGTTCAATGTGGTACAAACAAGTTAAATTATAGTTATGGAACACTAGGAATTTATACAAAAAGTTCCATTCCTATACGCCTAGTGTTGGTTTTCTGCATGTTAGAGGATGAAGGTTACTTCTTAATAAATCATATAAGTGTGACTCGCAGAATCACTAAAGTTGATTTACCTATTCGAGTGTCGAAAGTGTGGCCGCTTTCTATGAAATCAAGACCGATCCTAAAGCGCTCGTGAAATCAGGATTAGCACAAGGCCATAAAAGTGCATGCTAGAAGAACACTTATAAACTCAGAAATCGGTATGTGTGATAGTTCCGGCTAGTCTCAAAAGGTCCTTGGTTCAAGATACGTTCACCACAGCACCTTGATGAAGCTTTGAATTATTTTCACTATATGGAAGTTCAAGTCCGAAAGACACTTCTCATTTATGTACTAGATTTTAGCGATAATGCCAAAAGTTATTTATTGTCTTTTTGCTTTGCTCTCTTGTGTATATTGAAATTGGTGGGAGAATGTTGGATTAATTCCAATATTTATTGATTTTATTTTTTAGTTGTTAATATTTTATTATATTATTTGTGTTTTATTTTAAACATAGTTTGGGTTTTAATTTAGAAAGTAGAAACATGAGCAAATGGGTGTGAAAGATATGGGGAGTGCTCAAAATCCCATATTGTCCCACATTGGAAGAATACTACAAAAGGTAGTGGTATATCAACTAAAGGACAACTAAGATTCTTAGTTGACAAGTCAAATAAGAGGCTATGATCCTACGCATCGCGGTGGTGCTTAAGCACCACCAATCACGACACGCGTAAGCGCGTAAGCGCGACACGCGGCGCGCGAAAGGGCGATTGGGCGACTTAGGGCGCATTGCGCGCTTTGACGCGCACTTGGCACTTCGCACGTGCGCATCGTCGCTTGGAGCGTGGGAGCCTAAAGTTTTGACGAGGTAAAACAGATCAACGGTTGTGATTAAACGATCCGATCAAAGGGTTTAACATCCGAAACGGCTTGATCTAAACCGTTAGATGAACTCGTAGCGTTTCGTGTAGGGGATGTCCATTCGCTTACGATGGGACGCCTAATCTGAACCGTTAGATCGTAGCTGTTCCAAACAGGCACGATCCAACGGTTGCTGAGTCACCCCATGAAGAGCTGTGACTGTTGAAGAACAGTCACAGAAATGGCTATAAAAAGAGTTCCAGACCTCTGTTTTGGACACCGAAAATTGCTAGTTTCTCCTCTCTCCGTCCTCTATACTTTGGCATTATCAAGTTACAAATTCAGAGTGTTCTCGGGTTTGATCAAACAGTACATAGTTTGAATCAAGCAACTGTTCATACACTGCATTGTATCCTGAAGGCAGGTTCTACAAAACCCATTGTGTACTCGCGGTTCTGGTTCTGTCTCAACCGGATTGGGAGAAATTTTGCCTAAAAGAAAGCGTTCCAAGAACGTGCCTTGCAGAAATTAATTATTATATTTCGTTCTTTCCATAATAAAACTCCAACAGTTTTAGGCAAAAATATTATATTCTTATTACTCCACTCAAATGGAAGGAACTGTGGCACAATCTATCCAAGTCATGACTCAAGACTTAATCCGACTCGACCGTTTTGATGGCGGAAATTTCACCCGTTGGCAAGAGAAAGTTATGTTCTTCCTCACATCACTAAAACTTGCATACATTCTAGATGATAACCTTGAACAAATTCCCGAGCCCACACCCGAAGACACCGAAGCAATAAAACAAAAACGTGTGAAGAGGAAAGAAGACGAATTTATGTGTCGAGGACACATCCTCAATGCTTTGTCTCAAACTGTTTATAGCGCTCATAGAATGATTCCTACGGCAAAGGAATTATGGAAGGCTTTGGAGATAAAGTATCAAAACGAGGAAGCGAGCAATCGTAAGTTTCTAATTTCAAACTATATGAATTTTAGAATGAATAATGATAAATCTGTCGTTGCACAAGCCCATGAACTCCAACAAATTGTTGGTGACCTTAAAGCCGCTGGTATTAATCTTCAAGATGAATTTCAAGTAGGGGTGATTGTTTCGAAACTTCCATCCTCTTGGAATGGCTTTAAGAAGAAAATTAATCATGATGAAAAGACTTATACTGTGGAATCCCTTCTTCGTCACCTTCGTATTGAAGATGATACTCGTATTCGAGAAAAGAAGGATGAACAAAGTGAGGGTCATTCAAAAGCTAATATGGTTGAGGATCAAAAATCCAAGATTACCAAAGACTCAAAATTTAAAGCAAAGAATGATTCCAAATTCAAGAACCAAGGTGCAAATAAGAAAAAGAAGGGAAAATGTTTCTTCTGTGACAAACCGGGCCATTATTCTCGAGAATGTCGTCTTAAAAAGAAGGCATTTAAGGAAAAACAAGGGTCGAAGGAAACCAACAATGTTGAAGATCTTATTGCTACTGTTTGCGAAGCAAATTCAATTGATAATGAAAGTGGATGGTGGCTGGATACCGGCGCAACGGTCCACATATGCAAAGACCGCTCTTCATTCAAAACATATCAAGAAATTGATGGAAAAGAAGTGAAGATGGCAAATAATCTTCGCGCCAATGTAGTTGGAAAAGGCACAGTGGAATTGAAGCTAACTTCTGGAAAGACACTTACTCTAATTGATGTACTTCATGTACCTGATATGTGTAAAAATCTTGTGTCTGGGGACCTTCTCAATAAGAGAGGTTTCAAACTAGTGTATGAGTCTGATAAGTTTGTATTGTCTAAGAATGGCCAATTTATTGGCAAAGGGTACTCTTGTAACGGCATGATTAAAATTAATGTAATCAATGATATTAGTTCTGCTTATATGGTTGAGTCTATTTCTTTATGGCATAGTAGATTAGGTCATGTGAATTATAGAAGTATAAAAAATATGACTAATCTCGGCTTAATCTCGGATTGTAAATTTGATAATCTTTCTAAATGTGAAATTTGTGCTCAATCGAAGATAACTAGAAAGTCGTTCAAATCTGTTGAGAGGAAATCCGAAATACTTGATCTTATTCATAGTGATGTATGTGATATGAAGAGTAATATGACTCGTGGTGGAAATAAATATTTCTTAACTTTCATTGATGATTACTCTAAGTATGCATATACATATTTACTTAAAAGTAAAGATGAAGTTTTCGAGAAATTCCTAATTTTTAAAGCAGAAGTTGAAACTCAACAAAATCGAAAAATTAAAGTCCTACGATCCGATAGGGGTGGTGAATATTACCCGAGTGAGTTTATACAATTTTGTAATACTCATGGGATAATCCATCAAGTTACGGCGCCATATACGCCACAACAAAATGGAACGGCGGAAAGGAAAAATAGGACTTTAGTTGAAATGATAAATTCAATGTTAATCAGTTCTGGTTTACCTTTGTCGATGTGGGGAGAAGCGGTTTTATCCGCATGTTATATTTTAAATAGAGTTCCATTGAAAAACAAGGATATTACACCATATGAATTATGGTTTAATCGTAAGCCTAATCTTAGACGTCTTAAAGTTTGGGGATGTCTTGCTTATGTAAGAAAACCCGAACCTAAAAGACCTAAACTAGGAAATAGGACTTACAAATGTGTTTTTATTGGATACTCTAGTAACAGTACGACTTATAGATTTTTAAACCTTGAAACTCAAGAAATCATTGAGTCGGTAGATGTGCAATTTTTTGAACATCTAACAAAGTTTAGTACTTTGAATCAAGGTTTAGAAAATAATAATTCGACTGTTGACTCCTCAAATTTAGAAGAAAATTCACAACCTATATCTTCTTCAGAAACAACGAATGACGTTGAACCACGAAGGAGTAAAAGACAAAGAACTGAAAAAACATTTGGGCCTGACTTTGTTATTTATTTAGTTGAAGGGGATTTAAATGAGACTAAGAACAAAACTAAATTTGTTCTTAATGTAGAAGATGAACCGACCACATTTCATGAAGCGGTAACATCTAGGGATGCTGTCTTTTGGAAAGAAGCAATAAATGATGAAATGAACTCAATTTTGTCAAATCAAACTTGGGTTATTTCCGATCTTCCCCCCGGGTCTAAACCTATTGGGTGCAAATGGATATTTAAAAGAAAATTAAATCCGGATGGTTCTATAAATAAATTTAAGGCAAGACTAGTTGCTAAAGGCTATAAGCAAAAATATGGAATTGATTACTTTGATACATATGCTCCTGTTGCTCGAATCACTTCCATTAGGATATTAATATCTCTTGCTTCTATTCACAATTTAGTTATTCATCAAATGGATGTTAAAACTGCTTTTTTAAATGGTGATTTAGAAGAAGAGATTTATATGGAACAACCCGAAGGGTTTGTATTGCCTGGCCAAGAAAAGAAAGTGTGTAAATTGGTTAAATCTTTTTATGGCCTTAAACAAGCTCCTATGCAATGGCATGAGAAGTTTAATAATATTGTTATATCCCATGGATATAAAGTTAATGACGCCGACAAATGTATATATAGTAAATTTGAAAATGGTGTTGGTGTTATTATATGCTTATATGTGGATGACATGTTAATATTTGGGTCTAATCTCAAATATGTTGAAGAAACAAAAAGGTTTCTTTCATCAAAATTTGATATGAAAGATCTTGGAGAAGCTGATGTGATTTTAGGAATCAAAATTGTGAGAAAGGATAATTCTTTAGCGTTATCTCAATCTCATTATATAGAAAAAGTTCTTAAAAGATATAATCATTTTGAACTTAAGCCAGCTACTACACCAGTGGATCCTAGCATCAAATTAATGAAAAATACTGGGCGTGCTATGGACCAACTTAAATATGCTAGTATTATTGGGAGTCTAATGTATGCCATGCATTGCACTAGACCAGACATTGCTTATGCAGTGAGTGTATTGTGTAGATTTACAAGTAATCCAGGACAAGAGCACTGGAATGCAATTTCTAGGGTGCTTAGATACCTGAAGAGGACTTTGGATTATGGCTTACATTATGTAGGATATCCATCTGTTTTAGAAGGATATAGTGATTCAAGTTGGAATAATCTTGAATCAAAATCCAAGTCAACTACTGGTTGGATTTTTACGCTAGGAGGAGCAGCTATCTCTTGGGGATCCAAGAAACAAACATGTGTATCAGATTCAACAATGCAATCTGAATTTATAGCCCTAGCAGATGCATGTAAAGAAGCAGAATGGCTTAAAAATGTGTTGTATGATATTCCTTTATGGAAAAAGCCATCACCTTCTATTATGATAAGTTGTGATAACCAAGCCACAATTTATAAAGTTTCGAACAAAACTTACAACGGAAAATCTAGACACATTAGTCTAAGACATCAAATTATAAGAAAATTACTCAAGGAAGGAGTAATTACAGTCGACTATATTAAAACGAACAAGAATTTAGCAGATCCTCTGACTAAAGGTCTTGTAAGAGAGATGATATATATCACCTCAAAAGGAATGGGACTAAGGTCTATTAAATAACACAACTATATTTAATGGGAACCCAACTCATATCTTGAAAATATAGATAGAGTTCAATGTGGTACAAACAAGTTAAATTATAGTTATGGAACACTAGGAATTTATACAAAAAGTTCCATTCCTATACGCCTAGTGTTGGTTTTCTGCATGTTAGAGGATGAAGGTTACTTCTTAATAAATCATATAAGTGTGACTCGCAGAATCACTAAAGTTGATTTACCTATTCGAGTGTCGAAAGTGTGGCCGCTTTCTATGAAATTAAGACCGATCCTAAAGCGCTCGTGAAATCAGGATTAGCACAAGGCCATAAAAGTGCATGCTAGAAGAACACTTATAAACTCAGAAATCGGTATGTGTGATAGTTCCGGCTAGTCTCAAAAGGTCCTTGGTTCAAGATACGTTCACCACAGCACCTTGATGAAGCTTTGAATTATTTTCACTATATGGAAGTTCAAGTCCGAAAGACACTTCTCATTTATGTACTAGATTTTAGCGATAATGCCAAAAGTTATTTATTGTCTTTTTGCTTTGCTCTCTTGTGTATATTGAAATTGGTGGGAGAATGTTGGATTAATTCCAATATTTATTGATTTTATTTTTTAGTTGTTAATATTTTATTATATTATTTGTGTTTTATTTTAAACATAGTTTGGGTTTTAATTTAGAAAGTAGAAACATGAGCAAATGGGTGTGAAAGATATGGGGAGTGCTCAAAATCCCATATTGTCCCACATTGGAAGAATACTACAAAAGGTAGTGGTATATCAACTAAAGGACAACTAAGATTCTTAGTTGACAAGTCAAATAAGAGGCTATGATCCTACGCATCGCGGTGGTGCTTAAGCACCACCAATCACGACACGCGTAAGCGCGTAAGCGCGACACGCGGCGCGCGAAAGGGCGATTGGGCGACTTAGGGCGCATTGCGCGCTTTGACGCGCACTTGGCACTTCGCACGTGCGCATCGTCGCTTGGAGCGTGGGAGCCTAAAGTTTTGACGAGGTAAAACAGATCAACGGTTGTGATTAAACGATCCGATCAAAGGGTTTAACATCCGAAACGGCTTGATCTAAACCGTTAGATGAACTCGTAGCGTTTCGTGTAGGGGATGTCCATTCGCTTACGATGGGACGCCTAATCTGAACCGTTAGATCGTAGCTGTTCCAAACAGGCACGATCCAACGGTTGCTGAGTCACCCCATGAAGAGCTGTGACTGTTGAAGAACAGTCACAGAAATGGCTATAAAAAGAGTTCCAGACCTCTGTTTTGGACACCGAAAATTGCTAGTTTCTCCTCTCTCCGTCCTCTATACTTTGGCATTATCAAGTTACAAATTCAGAGTGTTCTCGGGTTTGATCAAACAGTACATAGTTTGAATCAAGCAACTGTTCATACACTGCATTGTATCCTGAAGGCAGGTTCTACAAAACCCATTGTGTACTCGCGGTTCTGGTTCTGTCTCAACCGGATTGGGAGAAATTTTGCCTAAAAGAAAGCGTTCCAAGAACGTGCCTTGCAGAAATTAATTATTATATTTCGTTCTTTCCATAATAAAACTCCAACAGTTTTAGGCAAAAATATTATATTCTTATTACTCCACTCAAATGGAAGGAACTGTGGCACAATCTATCCAAGTCATGACTCAAGACTTAATCCGACTCGACCGTTTTGATGGCGGAAATTTCACCCGTTGGCAAGAGAAAGTTATGTTCTTCCTCACATCACTAAAACTTGCATACATTCTAGATGATAACCTTTAACAAATTCCCGAGCCCACACCCGAAGACACCGAAGCAATAAAACAAAAACGTGTGAAGAGGAAAGAAGACGAATTTATGTGTCGAGGACACATCCTCAATGCTTTGTCTCAAACTGTTTATAGCGCTCATAGAATGATTCCTACGGCAAAGGAATTATGGAAGGCTTTGGAGATAAAGTATCAAAACGAGGAAGCGAGCAATCGTAAGTTTCTAATTTCAAACTATATGAATTTTAGAATGAATAATGATAAATCTGTCGTTGCACAAGCCCATGAACTCCAACAAATTGTTGGTGACCTTAAAGCCGCTGGTATTAATCTTCAAGATGAATTTCAAGTAGGGGTGATTGTTTCGAAACTTCCATCCTCTTGGAATGGCTTTAAGAAGAAAATTAATCATGATGAAAAGACTTATACTGTGGAATCCCTTCTTCGTCACCTTCGTATTGAAGATGATACTCGTATTCGAGAAAAGAAGGATGAACAAAGTGAGGGTCATTCAAAAGCTAATATGGTTGAGGATCAAAAATCCAAGATTACCAAAGACTCAAAATTTAAAGCAAAGAATGATTCCAAATTCAAGAACCAAGGTGCAAATAAGAAAAAGAAGGGAAAATGTTTCTTCTGTGACAAACCGGGCCATTATTCTCGAGAATGTCGTCTTAAAAAGAAGGCATTTAAGGAAAAACAAGGGTCGAAGGAAACCAACAATGTTGAAGATCTTATTGCTACTGTTTGCGAAGCAAATTCAATTGATAATGAAAGTGGATGGTGGCTGGATACCGGCGCAACGGTCCACATATGCAAAGACCGCTCTTCATTCAAAACATATCAAGAAATTGATGGAAAAGAAGTGAAGATGGCAAATAATCTTCGCGCCAATGTAGTTGGAAAAGGCACAGTGGAATTGAAGCTAACTTCTGGAAAGACACTTACTCTAATTGATGTACTTCATGTACCTGATATGTGTAAAAATCTTGTGTCTGGGGACCTTCTCAATAAGAGAGGTTTCAAACTAGTGTATGAGTCTGATAAGTTTGTATTGTCTAAGAATGGCCAATTTATTGGCAAAGGGTACTCTTGTAACGGCATGATTAAAATTAATGTAATCAATGATATTAGTTCTGCTTATATGGTTGAGTCTATTTCTTTATGGCATAGTAGATTAGGTCATGTGAATTATAGAAGTATAAAAAATATGACTAATCTCGGCTTAATCTCGGATTGTAAATTTGATAATCTTTCTAAATGTGAAATTTGTGCTCAATCGAAGATAACTAGAAAGTCGTTCAAATCTGTTGAGAGGAAATCCGAAATACTTGATCTTATTCATAGTGATGTATGTGATATGAAGAGTAATATGACTCGTGGTGGAAATAAATATTTCTTAACTTTCATTGATGATTACTCTAAGTATGCATATACATATTTACTTAAAAGTAAAGATGAAGTTTTCGAGAAATTCCTAATTTTTAAAGCAGAAGTTGAAACTCAACAAAATCGAAAAATTAAAGTCCTACGATCCGATAGGGGTGGTGAATATTACCCGAGTGAGTTTATACAATTTTGTAATACTCATGGGATAATCCATCAAGTTACGGCGCCATATACGCCACAACAAAATGGAACGGCGGAAAGGAAAAATAGGACTTTAGTTGAAATGATAAATTCAATGTTAATCAGTTCTGGTTTACCTTTGTCGATGTGGGGAGAAGCGGTTTTATCCGCATGTTATATTTTAAATAGAGTTCCATTGAAAAACAAGGATATTACACCATATGAATTATGGTTTAATCGTAAGCCTAATCTTAGACGTCTTAAAGTTTGGGGATGTCTTGCTTATGTAAGAAAACCCGAACCTAAAAGACCTAAACTAGGAAATAGGACTTACAAATGTGTTTTTATTGGATACTCTAGTAACAGTACGACTTATAGATTTTTAAACCTTGAAACTCAAGAAATCATTGAGTCGGTAGATGTGCAATTTTTTGAACATCTAACAAAGTTTAGTACTTTGAATCAAGGTTTAGAAAATAATAATTCGACTGTTGACTCCTCAAATTTAGAAGAAAATTCACAACCTATATCTTCTTCAGAAACAACGAATGACGTTGAACCACGAAGGAGTAAAAGACAAAGAACTGAAAAAACATTTGGGCCTGACTTTGTTATTTATTTAGTTGAAGGGGATTTAAATGAGACTAAGAACAAAACTAAATTTGTTCTTAATGTAGAAGATGAACCGACCACATTTCATGAAGCGGTAACATCTAGGGATGCTGTCTTTTGGAAAGAAGCAATAAATGATGAAATGAACTCAATTTTGTCAAATCAAACTTGGGTTATTTCCGATCTTCCCCCCGGGTCTAAACCTATTGGGTGCAAATGGATATTTAAAAGAAAATTAAATCCGGATGGTTCTATAAATAAATTTAAGGCAAGACTAGTTGCTAAAGGCTATAAGCAAAAATATGGAATTGATTACTTTGATACATATGCTCCTGTTGCTCGAATCACTTCCATTAGGATATTAATATCTCTTGCTTCTATTCACAATTTAGTTATTCATCAAATGGATGTTAAAACTGCTTTTTTAAATGGTGATTTAGAAGAAGAGATTTATATGGAACAACCCGAAGGGTTTGTATTGCCTGGCCAAGAAAAGAAAGTGTGTAAATTGGTTAAATCTCTTTATGGCCTTAAACAAGCTCCTATGCAATGGCATGAGAAGTTTAATAATATTGTTATATCCCATGGATATAAAGTTAATGACGCCGACAAATGTATATATAGTAAATTTGAAAATGGTGTTGGTGTTATTATATGCTTATATGTGGATGACATGTTAATATTTGGGTCTAATCTCAAATATGTTGAAGAAACAAAAAGGTTTCTTTCATCAAAATTTGATATGAAAGATCTTGGAGAAGCTGATGTGATTTTAGGAATCAAAATTGTGAGAAAGGATAATTCTTTAGCGTTATCTCAATCTCATTATATAGAAAAAGTTCTTAAAAGATATAATCATTTTGAACTTAAGCCAGCTACTACACCAGTGGATCCTAGCATCAAATTAATGAAAAATACTGGGCGTGCTATGGACCAACTTAAATATGCTAGTATTATTGGGAGTCTAATGTATGCCATGCATTGCACTAGACCAGACATTGCTTATGCAGTGAGTGTATTGTGTAGATTTACAAGTAATCCAGGACAAGAGCACTGGAATGCAATTTCTAGGGTGCTTAGATACCTGAAGAGGACTTTGGATTATGGCTTACATTATGTAGGATATCCATCTGTTTTAGAAGGATATAGTGATTCAAGTTGGAATAATCTTGAATCAAAATCCAAGTCAACTACTGGTTGGATTTTTACGCTAGGAGGAGCAGCTATCTCTTGGGGATCCAAGAAACAAACATGTGTATCAGATTCAACAATGCAATCTGAATTTATAGCCCTAGCAGATGCATGTAAAGAAGCAGAATGGCTTAAAAATGTGTTGTATGATATTCCTTTATGGAAAAAGCCATCACCTTCTATTATGATAAGTTGTGATAACCAAGCCACAATTTATAAAGTTTCGAACAAAACTTACAACGGAAAATCTAGACACATTAGTCTAAGACATCAAATTATAAGAAAATTACTCAAGGAAGGAGTAATTACAGTCGACTATATTAAAACGAACAAGAATTTAGCAGATCCTCTGACTAAAGGTCTTGTAAGAGAGATGATATATATCACCTCAAAAGGAATGGGACTAAGGTCTATTAAATAACACAACTATATTTAATGGGAACCCAACTCATATCTTGAAAATATAGATAGAGTTCAATGTGGTACAAACAAGTTAAATTATAGTTATGGAACACTAGGAATTTATACAAAAAGTTCCATTCCTATACGCCTAGTGTTGGTTTTCTGCATGTTAGAGGATGAAGGTTACTTCTTAATAAATCATATAAGTGTGACTCGCAGAATCACTAAAGTTGATTTACCTATTCGAGTGTCGAAAGTGTGGCCGCTTTCTATGAAATCAAGACCGATCCTAAAGCGCTCGTGAAATCAGGATTAGCACAAGGCCATAAAAGTGCATGCTAGAAGAACACTTATAAACTCAGAAATCGGTATGTGTGATAGTTCCGGCTAGTCTCAAAAGGTCCTTGGTTCAAGATACGTTCACCACAGCACCTTGATGAAGCTTTGAATTATTTTCACTATATGGAAGTTCAAGTCCGAAAGACACTTCTCATTTATGTACTAGATTTTAGCGATAATGCCAAAAGTTATTTATTGTCTTTTTGCTTTGCTCTCTTGTGTATATTGAAATTGGTGGGAGAATGTTGGATTAATTCCAATATTTATTGATTTTATTTTTTAGTTGTTAATATTTTATTATATTATTTGTGTTTTATTTTAAACATAGTTTGGGTTTTAATTTAGAAAGTAGAAACATGAGCAAATGGGTGTGAAAGATATGGGGAGTGCTCAAAATCCCATATTGTCCCACATTGGAAGAATACTACAAAAGGTAGTGGTATATCAACTAAAGGACAACTAAGATTCTTAGTTGACAAGTCAAATAAGAGGCTATGATCCTACGCATCGCGGTGGTGCTTAAGCACCACCAATCACGACACGCGTAAGCGCGTAAGCGCGACACGCGGCGCGCGAAAGGGCGATTGGGCGACTTAGGGCGCATTGCGCGCTTTGACGCGCACTTGGCACTTCGCACGTGCGCATCGTCGCTTGGAGCGTGGGAGCCTAAAGTTTTGACGAGGTAAAACAGATCAACGGTTGTGATTAAACGATCCGATCAAAGGGTTTAACATCCGAAACGGCTTGATCTAAACCGTTAGATGAACTCGTAGCGTTTCGTGTAGGGGATGTCCATTCGCTTACGATGGGACGCCTAATCTGAACCGTTAGATCGTAGCTGTTCCAAACAGGCACGATCCAACGGTTGCTGAGTCACCCCATGAAGAGCTGTGACTGTTGAAGAACAGTCACAGAAATGGCTATAAAAAGAGTTCCAGACCTCTGTTTTGGACACCGAAAATTGCTAGTTTCTCCTCTCTCCGTCCTCTATACTTTGGCATTATCAAGTTACAAATTCAGAGTGTTCTCGGGTTTGATCAAACAGTACATAGTTTGAATCAAGCAACTGTTCATACACTGCATTGTATCCTGAAGGCAGGTTCTACAAAACCCATTGTGTACTCGCGGTTCTGGTTCTGTCTCAACCGGATTGGGAGAAATTTTGCCTAAAAGAAAGCGTTCCAAGAACGTGCCTTGCAGAAATTAATTATTATATTTCGTTCTTTCCATAATAAAACTCCAACAAAACCTCCAAACTTCATCTTAATTCATGGAACCTTCAAACCAAAAATAATTCAAAATACCACTCCCAAAAAAATATCAACCACCTCTACCTCTGAATCAAATATTTATAGAAAATGAACCCAACAAAAAGCTTGAAACAAATCAAAGAGAACTAAAAACCAAAAATTGCTAACCCCTACGTAAGTCGTGCAGCTTTGGCGGTGGTGGCCCAACCGCCGGGGGCTTTGAAGGATTCACATCCGGTCCATGCGGTGGTTGTGGAATATCAGGACCCCGGTGGTGAAGGCATTTATGGGCTTGGAAAATTTGGGTTTTGAAAACTCCCATATATTGCTTGAAAGAGAGAAAGGGATTGGGTTTTGAAATTAGTGGAAATCCAACTTTGGCTCAGAGGATGCAAATTTTTTTATATTGGTTTAGCCTCAACGATCTTTTCATAAGGTCATTTGGAAAGAGAGGCAAACCTGACTTGGAATTGGAATTATAAGGGTCATGACTTTTTGGTATTTAGATATTTTGTCCAGTCCAAGAGATATGTGAAAAGTCAAATACTATTAATCATTAAGAAAAAGATACTAAAAAGAAGAGGAAGGGACCTGACTTATCAGTTGCTTAAAGAGTGAGATAAAATCATATGTTCATATGGACACCTTTAAATGAAGTAGAATTAATTATTGGGGCTTTGATCCAATGTGTATGTGGATAATCTAGAGTTTGAGGCTCTTAAATGCTTGTATAGCATTTTAGAGTATTATAGAGATGGGTATAATGTCCACGTGCAAACTCCTACATGAGAGCAGTATTAAAAGTCTCTAATATGCTATAGAGCAAAATGCTATAGAGCATTTTAGAATAAATAAAATATTGATAAATCTCATAAGTACAGTTACGACCATAGCTTGTTCATGAAATTCGCATAAAACTCCAAGTCGTGACAATTTTAGAATGTCGGGACTGTAGACTGCAAATATTTTTTTAAAATTGTTATCTCTTCTTCTCTTTTGGGTTTCTTTACATAAAGCAAAAAAATGAGAGGAAGAGAGAACCTAACAACTATGCACGAGAAGAGCAGTGCAACTGTGCATAAATGGTGTTTGTTGTCAGAGGGAATGTTGGGAAGATACATTTACCTATATTGGATTTCTTACGGTAATGATGAAATGGAGGAAATGAACAATGAGTTGAGGCTGGATTAAAGTATGAAGAGGAAGGCTATTTTGTAAAGGGGGAGAATGAAAGATGAATGGGTAAGTAAAGAAGGAGATGTAGCAGGAGAAAAGGCGTGAAATGTAGAAACTATTTTGCTCAAGAAAGAGACGTGCGGGCATGATATATGTGAGGGTGTGGGAGACGTGGGGGCGTGATATGTAGTAACTGTAGTTGGTGATAATTAAAAGCAACATGTGTATTTTTTGTTTAAAAATAAAATAAAAACTCTAAAAAATTAGGAATTAAAGTTTGCTCACTTTTTGAAAAATGTACTACATACGTATATATCTATATAATGTGATAGGAAAGTTTTTGAAAATGTACACATTTTAACTGTGCGGATTGATGCCACCTGATCAAGTGCGAAAAGTAGCGCGTGTAAAGACGCTAGTTGTTGTTTTCGTTTCGCCAACTTAATACAAAAACCTAAATTACTACTACACTTGTGAGGCAAGCACAGCGGTAAATCGGGTATCAAAAATCCACGGAGACGAGTTGTTAGAATTTATAAGGTTTAATACTCCGAAATAAAAGTGTAAAAGATGATTACAGACTAAAAGAAAAGATGCATAAAGGGAAAGATTAATCTAGGCAAGGGTAATGAAACTAGATTATAAAAGCGAGTAAAACTATAGGTTGCGTCGAATATCCCTCACCCGAGTTAATTAGTATAAAATGGTTGATGATACGAGAAATCGTCCATTTGTCGTTCTCGCATCAGCAGGTAATGTGTGAAGTGTGCAATAATCAACTAAAGCAAGTAAATAGAGAGAAGACAAGATATAGAGTGGTTCAGCCTTTAAAATAGGCCTACATCCACTGTGTTGCTCCGTTCTCATTATATGCGTTGCATGGTACAGTATAATCGTGCCTAAAGTGGCATACAAATATGAGAATAATGGAGAGTACATGGCAGTACTGAGGATTCCGGGGTGCTGGATAGGTGGCTGCGATGTGGATGCGTGACCTCCAAGTTGTGTGTTGAGGTTGTGTAGTGAGGATCTGTATTGTAGAGCCTACCTTGGGCGTATGTGGAATCGATCCCCCCTTTTCCGGGTATGGTCCTCTATTTATAAGGAAGTGAGTTGAGTCACGTGCCCACAGCACGTGACATGTACCAAGTCTGCAGTCACTTGTGGATAAGGGTGCGCAGCCCGTAGAGTAAGCAACGCTTAGTAGTGAAGCGCCCTAAGGTGGGGTGCCCCGGCCTCTTATGAACAGGGCCGCACCCTACGAGAGATCTGGCCGCGCCCCGACTGTGGTAACTGCCGCGGTCCTGTGTGGTCTGAACATCCGCGGCTTCGGAATAGTACTATCGCGGCAGGGTGCTATATATTGCATTATCAATAAGCCCCCAAGTCGTTGTGCCAAGGGAAGTATATTGGGACTGCGGCTTATAAGCCTAGTAACCGCGGTGCTTCCAAAGCGACGATTCGTCTTCCGCGCTCCCTTATATAAATTATTTCTGGCCGTGGACTTCATTACGTTTCCAAAACTTGTGAGAGCAAATCGAGAGCGAAATTCTGCACAATCCTTCTTGCATTTTCCGACAGCCTTCCGAGGTGGTTTGAAGCTGCGTGTGGTGTTTCCAAGGTGGTGTGAGGCTGTTCTTCGCGGTTTTCTTCATTTCCAGGTGACTTTTCAACCACTACTCTCACTTTTCTTCGTTGTTTACGCCTTTCTTCGTCCGTTTGCCTGAAATCTAGGGTTTTACATGTTTGTTTTGCTTTTTTCCCACATATGCTGCATATGACATTCATACCACTGTCCTTGACATTCATAGCTGAAAACTCCACCTTTTGTGAATTTGATCTTAGGATATGTAAAATTTTGTTAATCAACTGTTTAGGATAAATGCCGCGGCACAATATGATTAGCAATTTTGCGCTAATGTGCCAAATGGCCGCGGTCCCTTAAGTCCACATCCGCGGCATCTACATACTCATTCCCCTTGGGACCAAGACATCCATGTAGAATAACTGTAGTTGCTACTAGAGCATTTAGGACTGTCTGAAAAATTAGGAATAGCCGCGGTCGGTGATGCCTTAAGGCAATTCTAATGCATTTCCGCGGCGGCTCAGGTTCCATAAAATGGAACTGTCCACGGACAGTTGGGGCCGTTTGGTCCCATAAGCAATAAAGTTCGCTTATTAATAACTGTATTAGGGACGTAATTCCAGCCTTCAAGACTTAAAACAAACAACCTTCTGCGGCTTCTTGAAGTCTTACAAGTTATACTGGCTGCGGCGCCTAACTGCGAATTCTGCTTTTCAGGTACTGCTGCAGCCATATGAGCTTTGACCCGGACGAGTTCCTTAGAGGCTTTTGGGCAAAGCATTTTGGGACCTCTCCCCCAGAACTTACTTGCGCGCCGCCTCTAAGGTCAGTTGGGCCCTGCAAACTGAAAGATTGCCCGAACTGCGTGGTAATTGACTCAACCTCCGCGGATTCTGCATCTGGGAAGGGTTCCCCATCTCGTTCGATGGAGGAGGAAGCCAATTCAAGCACTCATCCCATGGGAGAAGGAGAGATTGCCGCGGCTTCTAGAAATAAGCCTGGAAGTACATCAGGGAGGGCTGCAAAACCATTGGCCGCTCTCGACATCCGCGGCTCGATGACCCAAGAATGGGTTGAGCAGGTTGCTGAGGCTTTCGAGTTTCCAGAAAACTTGACATGTTCAGCCCCTGCCGCGAACCAGAGACCGTGCACGGCACTTTCTGACGATGGAATTTTCTTCCCTTTGCACGCGTTCATCTATGGGCTGCGGTTGCCTGTTCCCGTTCCCATCCGTCGCATTTTCCAGACGATGAAACTGGCTCCAGCTCAGTTAGACCCCAATGGTTGGAGAGCTGTTCTTGCTGCAGTTGTCCTTTGGCAGAAGTTGTTCAAAAAGGACATTACTCCCGCGGAGTTCTTCCACTTCTACCGCCCAAAGGAGAACTCAGTAAAGTTCGCGGGCTACTATTACTTTTCTAGCCGCGGCAGGGACGAGACCCTATACACTGGGAGACCGACCAACGTAAAAAACTGGAAGGGGAAATATTTTTATATCTCCGGTGAAGGCTGGGAGATGCACCCAGAGGAGAACGAGAGAGAGAGATCATACAAAATGCCGCGGCAATGGGGTTCACCCTCCAAACTAGGTATAAGATTCTAGGCGTCTTTTATTTTCTCTTGGCCACTACTAACTTGGAACTGTATCTTCTTTCTGCAGCTCTTGACAATCTACACTTGAACTCGCGGCAGGAAAAAAGAGTTGCCGAGGCCGCGAAATTTCCTGCTGAACACAAGAAGTTCAGCATACTTGTAACATCGGCCACTATATTTGGGGCGGGATTCTTCCCCAACAAATCAATTCCTCAACAGATGGGCGCAGAAGGTAATTAACTGTACCATTTCTCTCATTTCGCGGTCGTTTTATTCTCTTGGAATTTGTTGAACTCATGCCATTATTTTCCAGGTGAAGAGATTGATAGGGAACTGCTGGCCGCGCAGTTGGCAGAGATGGATGAGGACGCGGTCGTCCTAAATAACACCGCGAGAAGCAGGAAAAGGAAGCGGTCTAGGGCCAAGGTACAGGCCGCGACTTCTTTTGTTGATAAACCCACAGATCCTGCCGCGGATCAAGTGGTTCACGATGAAGCCCCTGTGCATCATGAACACTTTGATGATGACATAGGGGAAAATCTGGCCGCGGCAGGACTGCTGCCAGCGGAAGTTCCCCGGCAACCATCGTCTTCTCCACCCCCACCAAATGTTGTGGCCGTCAACGCAAATTTGTCGCCTCCCCAATTCCGCGGAGAGTCTGGGCCAGACGGTAGGCCAAGGCCTCAACTAAGGCAGCCTGACCCAAATTCCTCCTGGGACACTACTGCCAAGGCTGCCCGGAGAAAGAAGCGTGCATTGGATGCCGCGGACCTCGACAGACTTGTTGGGGAGGATCACGAAGACCTAGAGGATTGTGGCCTCCACAGCCTTCTCAGGGTACGTGCCAATCATCATAATCTTTGTATCTCGTATTTTTTGCTTTTGCTAACGTCTCTTATTCCATATACAGGCCGCGGACGTGATTGTAGTCCAAAAAAGAAAGTACGAGGCTTTATACCGGCTGAAAGAGGCCGAGAAGAGTGCTTATGCTGCGGACCTGCAGTCGGCTCGGACATCTTCTTTTGAGGCCGGGAAAGCATCATCTGCCGCGGCCCTCCAGGCAGCCCACATGGACCTGGAGAAGGCCAATAAAGCCAGAGAGGAAGCGGAAGAGAATTTCAATCAGGCCGCGGAATCTCTGAAGTCGTCGCAAGCTCAAACAGCTGAAGCCGCCCGTGTTGCGGAGATTGCAACTTCCAAGCTTGCCCTCCTCCAGCAAAAATACCAAGAGCTTGAAGCCAAGTCTGCTCAGAAGGACGAAGCCCATGCCGCGGCTATTAAAAAGATGGAAGTTGATCATGGCGACGCCCTCCAGCTGGCTATAGATCATGCCGTGGAGTCCTTCAAAGGCTCCAAGGATTTCTTCCTTACAAATAACAGGGCCTACCTCCGCGGCTATCAGGAGCTGCGGCAGAGAATCATTAGAAATTTCCCTGATGCCAAGGATACGGTCCTCGCTTGGAAATTAAGTGATGCAGAACATCAGGAGTGCATTGCTGAGCTGAGGGCCGCGGCTGATGAGAGGGCAAGGCTGATAGCCCAAGCAGAGGCAGAGGCCGAGGAGACAGAGACCGCCGCGGGCGGTGATGAAGCTGATGACGATGACGACGCGGCTTCTTGAATTTTAAGTTGCACTTTGTAATTTCGAACTTTGCTGTGGCTGCGGCCCCTATTTTTGTAATCCAAATTTATTAATACAAAGGCTGCGGCCATATTCTTATCTCTGCTTAATGTTTTCTTCTTTTTTACATTGCGTGTTATACTCTGCCATCTATAATGAATGGTTGTATGTTACTGCCTCTCATATTTGTAACCAGCTTTTTGTATTGAAAGAACTTGTAGAACTTGTAACCAAGTCCGCGGCAGCATAGCATAATTCCATGCACTTTCTTGTATATCATCCGCGGTTCCTTTGTCAACTTGGCCCTTTATTGCCTTACACTACCTTAGGCTGTCACCCCAGGCCGCGGGAGTAATCCAACCTTAGTAATGTCCTTTTTCTGTACATGCCGCGGCGATTTGAACGAGCAACGGCCGTTTTTTCCATTTAAATGGCAGGTTACCATCCATCACTAAGGTTGTGGTGGATGAAGATGCCGCGGCATCTATTTGACCGTTGACAAGATAATGGGGCTGTAGAACCTTGCCCCTGGGAAACTAAGGTCATCCTCCTGCGGGTTTGACACGCCTCATGATCATGATGACCGAGCTTCCAATAGTTGATTCGATTGTCCTCCGTGGCTTACCTTTAGTCGATCTTGGGACACTATGAAGCCTCTTCAGGCTGGGTTACGTTGTTAAGCCACCCACAGCTAATATGTGAGACACTATCAAGCCTCTCCAGGCTGGGTTACGTTGTTAAGCCACCCATAGCTAATATGTGAGATACTATCAAGCCTCTCCAGGCTGGGTTACGTTGTTAAGCCACCCATAGCTAATATGTGAGATACTATCAAGCCTCTCCAGGCTGGGTTACGTTGTTAAGCCACCCACAGCTAATATGTGAGACACTATCAAGCCTCTCCAGGCTGGGTTACGTTGTTAAGCCACCCACAGCTAATATGTGAGATACTATCAAGCCTCTTCAGGCTGGGTTACGTTGTTAAGCCACCCACAGCTAATATGTGAGATACTATCAAGCCTCTCCAGGCTGGGTTACGTTGTTAAGCCACCCACAGCTAATATGTGAGATACTATCAAGCCTCTCCAGGCTGGGTTACGTTGTTAAGCCACCCACAGCTAATATGTGAGACACTATCAAGCCTCTCCAGGCTGGGTTATGTTATGAAGCCACCCACAGCTACTGATATACATAAAGCCCTCCACGGCCAGAGATTATAAGCCTCCCGGCTTGATGACGCGTCCCGAGAGCTGAGAACGGGCATTGTAAGCCCCCGTGGCTGATAAAAGCTCCCTGAATCCTCGGGTGCTTTCCTGATTATAATCATCATATGATAAGATACAGTCGCACGTCGTGAGGGGAACTTTTGAGCTAATTAAGACCGCAATCCCTCCATAGGTGCATCCCAAAATAATAATAATCTTCCAAGATAATGTTTTATTCTTCCCTTGGATTCTGTTTAAGACAAAAGGTCTTTTTGTGAGATGACAAATTATGAAAACAAGAGAGGAATAAGATATGGCAAAATTTGCTAATTCATTATATTTATATATGTATGTTTCAGCTAATGGCTTTGCTAATAAAACATAAAATCTCGAGTATTCGGGCTCTAATGAGCTACATAAAGCATAGACAGAAATAGCGGAATTGAAAAAGGCTAAGGATGAGGTGTGGCATGCAACCTCTGTCAGGTCCGGCTGAGCCCTTTATGCATTCTTCAGGAATCGCTGCAGCATCCCCTGGCCAATTAGCCTTTCGACTTCATCTTTCAGAGCATAGCATTGCTCTGTCTCATGGCCATGGTCCTGATGGAATTTGCACCAGGCGGATTTGTTCCTCTTGTGGGGTGGAGCTCTCAGCTTTTCTGGCCACCTCAAAAGCTTGTCCTCTTTGATACACTCAAAGATCTCTTCAATTGGGAAAATCAACGGCGTATAGACTCCCAACTTTTTCTCTGATTTCTCTGCTTCCCTTTTCTGCCTTTTGCCAGTTGGTCCTGCGGCTTCTTTGACTGCCGCGGCAGGTAAAGCTCTTCTAGGACCTGCGTTTGTATTTTGATTGGCTGCGGCCTCTAGCATCAGCACCCTCTGAGTGAGGTAATTGACCTATGTCTGAAGTGAAGCATGGCTGTCATAGAGGTGATTAAGGTGATTGTACAGTTGCAAAATCTCATCCTTGACTTCCATGCTCTGGCTGGATTCCCCCTCCATTTCTGCTTTTGTTAGTCTTTATAGAGTATATAGAATCTGAGACAAAACTAACAGAAGTGAGTAATAACAGGAGTATTGGGGGGGGGGGGGGGGGGGGAAGGGAATGAACTGCCCCATGATATGTTGAGGAGGCCGCGGCAAGTATGGCACACAAGTGCACTGCCGCAGCCTTTGAATGATATCACCAAGGTTGAGCTGAAGGCCACTCGAATGTTCCTTGATGTTTTGAAGCTTCTGCAACATACCTACCCCAGTAGAGGCCGCGACATGTTAGGTAGTTGAACTACCGCGCCGCATCCCTACCTAGACAACCCAAAAACTGAGTTTTTCTCTCGAAACCCGTGGATAGCATACCTACTAGGGTCTATCCATGAGAGAATAACCTCTCATACACACAATGGCACAATTTTAATGATAAACCATAGATCATAGGACAAGAACAAGAAGGGAGTAAATATAACTCTTCCCTAATCACCCACATTTATGGGGCTGAAGCCCATCAAGCCTTCCAGCTTTATCTAGGTGGGGTGATGTCACAGGGGTATGTAAAATAGATCTAAGGTCATAAAATGGAGTCCCGAGAACAGATCTGAAGGTATGAAATACCCATTTAAGGGTGTAAGTATCAAATAGAGCTCAGTAACCAAAATTTACTCATGGGATGATGATCCAGAGGATCCCCGTGAATAGAATAAGGTGTTCAAGAACTCGAAACATAGAGAAACAAGATTGAGGTATCTCGGTTCCCACAGACGGTGCCAAACTGATGATACGAGAAATCGTCCATTTGTCGTTCTCGCATCAGCAGGTAATGTGTGAAGTGTGCAATAATCAACTAAAGCAAGTAAATAGAGAGAAGACAAGATATAGAGTGGTTCAGCCTTTAAAATAGGCCTACATCCACTGTGTTGCTCCGTTCTCATTATATGCGTTGCATGGTACAGTATAATCGTGCCTAAAGTGGCATACAAATATGAGAATAATGGAGAGTACATGGCAGTACTGAGGATTCCGGGGTGCTGGATAGGTGGCTGCGATGTGGATGCGTGACCTCCAAGTTGTGTGTTGAGGTTGTGTAGTGAGGATCTGTATTGTAGAGCCTACCTTGGGCGTATGTGGAATCGATCCCCCCTTTTCCGGGTATGGTCCTCTATTTATAAGGAAGTGAGTTGAGTCACGTGCCCACAGCACGTGACATGTACCAAGTCTGCAGTCACTTGTGGATAAGGGTGCGCAGCCCGTAGAGTAAGCAACGCTTAGTAGTGAAGCGCCCTAAGGTGGGGTGCCGCGGCCTCTTATGAACAGGGCCGCACCCTACGAGAGATCTGGCCGCGCCCCGACTGTGGTAACTGCCGCGGCCCTGTGTGGTCTGAACATCCGCGGCTTCGGAAGAGTACTATCGCGGCAGGGTGCTATATATTGCATTATCAATGGTTACATGGGTCGACGAGTTATTTCAAATGCGTCTCGTTTCGATAGTTAATTAAATCAAGGGTTGTTACTCCTTAAATCATCATAAAAGCCTAATAAGATTTTGGCGTCAACAAATATCCCGGAAATTACGCGCGAAAGGTCGTAAGCACGAGACATACATGATATGCCCCGTCAAATCTCCTAGGTGTAATAACTAGGACAACACACCCGAAATAGACCCGTAAACACCATCACCAAAGCAAAGCAACGCGTCAACTCGAGTGAGTTCAATTCAAACACAACCTAATTTAAGTTACCTAGAAAGCATGTTAAAAACGCGATAAATGGAAAGCGGTAAATAAACGCGATAAAATTACACTACAAAGCAAGTAAATCAAATCATGTAAACTAACTAGGAAAGCATGGAAATTACACTAGAAATCAAGAAATGAAGAAATACAAACTTATATTAAATGGTAGGGACGATGAATAGTGTAACTTACAACCCAATCGGGTGTCAAACCGAGAAGAATCAAAGCCAAACTCTTCAAAACCCCCAAACCCTAACTACCACTCTCTACAATCTCTTCTAACTAAGTATATCTGAATTAAAACCAAAAATGGGTTTTTATAGTAAGTGGGAAAAAGCAAGGGAAAATGGAAAGAAAGAGGAAAGAGCCCAAAATATCTGGCACTACCGGTCGACCGATCGACCGGGGCGCAGGGGCGCGGTCGATCGGCCCCTTAGGCAAAAGCATACTGTCTCCTTCCCACGGCAAAAGTTGAAACCGCGGTCGACCGGTCCCATGGACGCGGTCGACCGGTACTCTGTTTTCTGGCTGCATTTGGTCCATGATGAGGGGAAAAGGTCCATTACGAAAACGAGCCTAGCTTCTTCGTCCGAACTCCAAACGACGCACCGTTTGCGGCCACGCGATGCTAACTCAATAAAATACGCATCCGTGGAATTTCCATGAACCGGATAAGAAATGTGAATTGACTAAAATGCCCTTGAAGTAGCGTCCAGCGATGGAACTTCTTCGAAATGCAACCGAACCTCACTTTTAGCGTTCCAATACCTACAAAAGCACAAATAACCCCTACAAAGCATGTATATATCCAAATCCAAGGTTGTCTGGTTAATGAGCATAATTATAGGCATTTAGGACCGTAAGAGTGCTAGAATGCAAAAAGATAACGGGTGAAAATATGCAATATTCAATACGAATCACACCCCCTAACTTAAACATTGCTAGTCCCTAGTAATGAAACAAAGAAAACCAGACCACATAGGGCGGTACAAGACGTATATATGCATCAAAATATAAATGCCACTTTCGTAGGGAGCACGATTGCATTTAGCATATGCAATAAGCCGTTAAACCCCTAGGTTACCCTAGTGGACGAGTGTCGTCTCGTGAGGGTTTTTAGGGATGATACCCACAAACATCACATGGTTTTCTCAAAATATGCCCAACCCAACATGCGACAAGCCCAACAATGGCGAAAAGGATTTCATACGCATTATTAGCAAAGTGAATGAATTTAAATAAAAGTCCAAAACATTAACATTATAGAATGCACCTCATCGAATTGAAACCTTAAAATGTGGGAGGGGAGCGAGCACATGCAAAGTATGATTTGGCAAAAAACTTAAATAAACCGGATAAACATTAAAGCAAGCATATATTCAATCCTCACGGGCATTATGCTCATCAAGCGAATTCATTCGAAACAGGGAGGTAACACACGGGACATGCGGGCTAAAGAGTACATGTAAATGGACACTAGACCGCACACATGTCACGAAAGAAGAACGCTATGTATAAACTGAAAAACTGTAATCTCAATGAAAGGATACCACTCACTAAAAGAGGCGAAATGCATTTTGACAGATTATCACAACTATTATGTCTTTTAAATTACATTAACCTAAGATCACATAGGACTTTAATAGGGTTATAATGTAGGTATGGCTAAGGTACGAAACGAAGGAATATATGTACGGATTCAAAGTGTTCGGAATGAAAACTCGGGATAATGGGATAATGCGGGCAATATCAAAATCGGAAAACAAGTTCCAAAAAGGCATTAGATATATCATCGGGGAGAGTAATCAAAGCTTATTGAACACTATACACAACATTTACAACTTTCTCTTTCTTTTTCTTTTCTTCTTTTTCTCATTTTCTCTTTTGTTTTCTTTTGCTTTTTGCTTTCTCTTTTTCTTCACTTTTTTTCACTATTTTCTTTTCTTTACTTATCAAACTCTCATATGCCTAAATTGCAACCGACATCATAACAACAACATTCAATCCCAAGTAACATTCCAAACAAAGGTATGGAAAGTGTATGTATGGTATATAACCCCAATTTAGAGTTGGTTATGGGAAGGTGGTTATGAAACGAAAGGCTATATTTAGGCTCAACGGGGTTAACGAGGGTAAACATATAAGGGTGAGGTCAAGGCTAATATGGGTGATATAACAAAGAATGCCTATGATCATTTCACAAAGTTTACGCAATTCTCGAGTCAAAACAATATATGAAAATCATGATCAAGTAACACAATTCAAGTATGAACTCAATTAATGAACGATCAAATGAAAGAATAGAGAGATTACCAACGAATTCAACGTTTTCAATGAGAAAAGAATAGTGTATACACTCACAAACGATGAAAGGTACAAAGCTTACTCGGTGTAAGTATATACAATGCAACAAAAGATTATCGAGTTATAAAAATCTTAAACCAAATCAATATAACCATAAAAGTGCATGTGCTCATGGGATTAAAGTTTAATTCATGAAGTTATTCATGATATCAATAATCGAGACTAAAGTCTAATAAGTTCTAAAATCGAGAACATGCATCATTGGGTTGTCTATTGGATCGGACAATTATTGAAATTTTTCATCGGAAACAAAGGCAAAATGCCCAAAAAGGAGAAAAAAGAAAGAAAATCTTTTTGAAATTTTTGAATTTTTCTAAGAAAAGCATACTAAGTAACTAACATGTGAGCAAAAACATGGACTAAATAAAGAAATGGATAGAATATCCCACACCCCCTAACTTAAAACTTGACATTGTCCTCAATGTTAATTAAGAACCAAGTCAAAGAGAGGAAAATAACGATATTACCCAAACGTGGAGCGATCCCCATAAGAACAAGTCCAAAGAATCTACAAAACAAGTTAGTACCGAGCATAGCAAAAACAAATAACAAAAAGTTAACTAATTACACTAGACTAAATTAAAAAGGAAAGAAAAAAAAAGCTAACTATATACAACCTACTATTTAGACTTCACACTAACTGTACACTAGAAGTCTAAATAGCTGAGGGTCCACCACAAGAACGATTTGACTTTGGAGGATAACCGGTGTAACCTCATATACAAGCATGCCTTCCGAAAAATATGAATTCCGTTTTAACAACGGAAGGCATGTGTAAGGCGAAAGAAATGAACCATCGCCAATTAAAAGTTTTGGTGGGACGATGGGGGGTTTGGATTGCACGGGTGACAAAAACAAGTGGGGACCGAGAAAAGCCGAATATCCTCCCAAGGATTTTGAAGTTGCACACAAAGGCAAAGATGCGATCGTGGAGGGCGACTCGAGCAAGTACTCCTCATCGGCGATAGGGTTTAAAGCATTAAAGTTCGAAACCGAATCATCAGGTACTTGTAACGGTGTGGTAATAAAGAATGAAAATGGGGATGAAAGAAATTCAAACTCATGAGATGAATCATCATCGCATGAAGTTGGAATTTCAAAGGAAATAATATCATTTTCAATGAAATGTTCTTCTTTGGGGGCCAAAGAAGAAATCATTTCATTGCAAATAGATATTACGTCATTTTCATCCTCACTTTCAATATCTATTAATCAATGGGCAAAGTCTATAATGGCTTGTTCTAAAGTAGGCACAAGTACCTCATTTGGTTAAAAACATTCCTCGACCTCGAAAGTCTCGGAAGCAAAATCGTCGTCAGACTCAAAATATAAATCCAACTCATGTTCCCACAAACTATTTTCTTCCCGATAACGATTTTCAAGTTTCTCGTTCTCATACATACGCAAACCCTCACCGAATGTCATAGGTCGAGGTGCGGATGCATGAAAATGGGAACTTTGAAAATTACCATCGAACTTAAACAAAAACTCATTATTATAGGAATTTTGAAAATTATTCGAATTCGTTTCAAAATTCCTATTATGAGGAGGTAAAGGCCCAAAATCATTGTCATCATCATCAAAATTCCAATAACCTAGATTTTGACTTTCGTTATACTCGCCCAAAGTCATATTTGATTTTGTAAATTTTTGGGATTCTAAGTATTCACCGAAAGTCATAGGCTTGCGAGAATTTTGAGAATTATAACAAGGATTACCGAAAGAATTGGAATAAGACGTGCTTACCCCAAAAATGGCTCGAAGTGGCGGATTCCACAAAGTAAATGCGCGCGGTAAGTCGGGTATCGAAAATCCACAGAGACGAGTTGTTAGAATTTATAAGGTTTAATACTCCAAAATAAAAGTGTAAAAGATGATTACAAACTAAAAGAAAAGATGCATAAAGGGAAAGATTAATCTAGGCAAGGGTAATGAAACTAGATTATAAAAGCGAGTAAAACTATAGGTTGCGTCGAATATCCCTCACTCGAGTTAATTAGTATAAAATGGTTACATGGGTCGACGAGTTATTTCAAATGCGTCTCGTTTTGACAGTTAATTAAATCAAGGGTTGTTACGCCCTAAATCATCATAAAAGCCTAATAAGATTTTGGCGTCAATAAATATCCCGAAAATTACGCGCGAAAGGTCGTAAGCACGGGACATACATGATATACCCCGTCAAATCTCCTAGGCGTAATAACTAGGACAACGCACCCGAAATAGACCCGTAAACACCATCACCAAAGCAAAGCAACGCGTCAACTCGAGTGAGTTCAATTCAAACACAACCTAATTTAAGTTACCTAGAAAGCATGTTAAAAACGCGGTAAATGGAAAGCGGTAAATAAACGCGATAAAATTACACTACAAAGCAAGTAAATCAAAGCATGTAAACTAACTATGAAAGCATGGAAATTACACTAGAAATCAAGAAATGAAGAAATACAAACTTATATTAAATGGTAGGGACGATGAATAGTGTAACTTACAACCCAATCGGGTGTCAAACCGAGAAGAATCAAAGCCAAACTCTTCAAAACCCCCAAACCCTAACTACCACTCTCTACAATCTCTTCTAACTAAGTATATCTGAATTAAAACCAAAAATGGGTTTTTATAGTAAGTGGGAAAAGGCAAGGGAAAAAGGAAAGAAAGAGGAAAGGGCCCAAAATATCTGGCACTACCGGTCGACCGGTCGCAGGGGCGCGGTCGAACGGCCCCTTAGGCAAAAGCATATTATCTCCTTCCCATGGCAAAAGTTGAAACTGCGGTCGACCGGTCCCATGGACGCGGTCGACCGGTACTCTGTTTTCTGGCTGCATTTGGTCCATGATGAGGGGGAAAAGGTCCATTACGGAAACGAGCCTAACTTCTTCGTCCGAAATCCAAACGACGCACCGTTTACGGACACGCGATGCTAACTCAATGAAATACGCATCCGTGGAATTTCCATGAACCGGATAAGAAATGTGAATTGACTAAAATGCCCTTGAAGTAGCGTCCAGCGATGGAACTTCTCCGAAATGCAACCGAACCTCACTTTTAGCGTTCCAATACCTACAAAAGCACAAATAACCCCTACAAAGCATGTATATATCCAAATCCAAGGTTGTCTGGTTAATGAGCATAATTATAGGCATTTAGGACCGTAAGAGTGCTAGAATGCAAAAAGATAACGGGTGAAAATATGCAATATTCAATACGAATCACCACCTCTTTACATATTTTAATGGTTGAGATCATATTTATTTCTTTTTTATAAATCTACCCCTCCAATATTTGGTTTCTCCCTCCTTTTTACTTATCAAACTTCCACTTTAATTCAAATATTTGGGTCTTTTTGTAACAATCCACCTTTCTTCCGATTAGAACTTTTTAACAGACCCTATCTCTTCCATCTTTCCACAAACCAGTTTGCACACTCTCTTTATCTCTCTTCTAACATCAAACCATGACCTCTAGCGCTCTCTCTCTTTGAATTATGAAACCACGATCTCTCCCTATCTTTGCATTACGAATGTCGACACCCTCTTCAAATATGCAGATTAGGTATACTCTATTTGGGATTTATTTAGGGTTTGATTTCCTAATTTTGGTTTCTCTAATGGTTCAAATCATGCGCTTTTTATGTTATTTGCAGACATCTCACACTTGATTCATCATATTAGGGTTCAAATTAGGTATGCCATTCTTTTCTTTTAAAATCTATGGGTCTATTTGGGGTTTATTTAGGGTTCTATTTTCCTAATAAATTTTTTAATGGCTCAAATCGTGTGTTTTTATTGTTGTTTGTAGATATATCACACATGATTCATCACATTATTGTTGTTTTTAATGGTCTAATTTTTATTTTTTTATGGTTCATGTCATGCCCATGTCTATATGGAAGAAATTCATGAGTTGGATTCTTCATTCTTTAAATCAGACCAGGTGAAGTATTATAGTAATGACTATTTTTTGTTTTAAAATAGTACAAAACGACCCAATGGTAAATTGGTCCCTCACACTCACCTTTCAAAACGGCCACCATTTATTTATGAATTTTGATTTTATATGTTTATTGTAAAATTCCTTACAGGTCAGATAGTTTTGATTTTATATGTCTAAGTCTATATTCAAAATACCTTATGTATTTGCTATTTGCGAAGTTTCTATGACTGCTGATAAAATTATTTGTTTGGGTTTTGTTCCTCTCTTTGTTTTGATTTTGTTCCACTCTTTTCTTGGTGAGATGATTATTAAAAATGAATTATTAACTTAATTTGCTTGCTTAAATTTGATTGTAGAAAAATTCTTATGTCTCATATTAAAAAAGTATTTGTTGATAAAGTTACTGAGCATTTCTAGGATTTTTCTTTTGTATTGGTTTAGATAATCATGATTAACTCTCATGATTAATTTTTTGTTTGATAACTCTCATGATTAATTCTTGGTCTAGATAACCCTCATGATTAATTTTTGGTTTAGGAAAGTTTCTTAACATTTTTGTTTAGTGATAAGTTAATGGCAAGTATTAAAATTTTCTTACGTAGAGTTGTATAGGTCTACAACATCTCTGCAAAGCAGAGATTTTTGTTTCTTGGCCTTTTCCACATAAGTTTTAGCATGGGATTAAATTCTGATGTGTACTAAATGTTAATGAATAATTGCAGGTGATTATCTTTTGGTGGTTGCGAACAAATATTTATTATCACATTTTATTTGTATATCTTATCTAGTCTGCTGAATTGAATTAAATTATGATATTACCATTTTTAGGTTTTCACACTTTGTTCTTGGATTAACTATTATTTTGTCATGGATTTCCTTAGTTAAATTTTTTTATAGATACGTTTACTTCTATTTAAATGGTCGAAATACAAAATAATGGTTCATTTTTCATGAAAATTTGTTGTAGGAACGATAATATAACAAGTTATGATGATACACTTACTCACGCAATATTATGTTTTAGGTACAAGCAGAGACAATGTACATCAAAATTATCAATAATGGATACAAAGATAAATGAATAAGCAGAGGCAGCAATGCAAAAAGGGGGTCTGATATAAGTAGGTGAAAAAACATCCAATACGTGCAAACTTTAAGTAAGATGATAGAGGCAATCTTCAAACTGAATAGGAAAATGACTTCGATTTTTTTTAGAGGTAAATTCCATTCACTCATACGATCAACACTATGGTTCATGTTAGTTCGGATTATTACCAAGTTTGGTCACATCACCTGTTCACGAGTGGACTTGATGGAGTATCAACAAATCATCAATACGGTAGTTTAATATGACCAAACTTACTATTATATTTTTAAGCAAAAGAATGGTATGCTCTGTTTGCATTTAATGAAATACATGCTCTATTTGCATTCAAGAAGTATAGTTAAAACTTGAATATAGTAGTTTGCTTGGTTCTGAATAATATTTATTTATTACCAATCTTTTTTTCATTGGATGCAAATGAGACTAGGACTAAGATTTTGTTTTCAGATTTGAATGTTGGGTTCTGATCAATGTCTTTACACACCACGTGTGTATTTAAATTTGATATTTTCGGATTTGAAAAAAAACTCATGTATGTTGGTTAGTTGCTCTAAAATATGCATTTTGATATTTTTTGTCAATTTTCTTTTCGTTCGATGCAAATAAGATTAGGACCAAGATTTTTATCGAGAATGTTAGAGATTGTATGGTTGTTGAGTTTACGGAATGTTAGTACACCATACTGTAGTCTCAAATCTTTCTCAAGACAGATAACGTCTAGGTTAATATTACTTATCGAGAAATGATACTGAACTGATACTGAAATGTTAAAATATGATGCAGGAACTAATACTGAATCGAGCCACACATCAGCAACGCAACCACAACCACCGTGTTGTGGTGTTTTGATCAAGCACCTCCCTCCCTGTGTGTGTGTGTGTGTGTGCGCATTGAAGCATAATGACCAAGTTGAGGAAGCTGAATCGTCCCTCAGGTCATCACCTCCCTCCCTGTTGTTCAGTCGTTTATTTGAATCTTTATTACGGTTTAAATCATGTTTTATGTGGTTTGAATATCTATCTTTTTCATAGTTGGAAGTCCATAGATGTTTTTAGGCCTCACTCTATAAACGGTAACTCTGTCTCTCTTTATCTAGGTAAATTAGTGTACAAAGTCATTTTCAAGTTAGTTTTTATAAAAAAATTATGTCTCTCGCTGGCAACATTGCCGGTACATCTCTTTTTGTCTACACTCTTCTTTTCAAACTCTTTTTTATGCGATCTAGGTTTTTTTTTGTTCAATTATCTCATCTACCTCCACATTATAAACGCAACACTGTTTGTTCGACTGGGTTTGAATTTAGTAAAATCTTACCAAGTGTTTGATTGAACGTCTAGGAGAAATAATGGTTATTTGGTGTTTAATTCATTGTTTGAAAGTAATTGTACATGAAGAAACTCATATATCTGTTCACTGAAATATTTGTTGGCATTAATAATTGTAACATTTTTATTGAGAAATTTGATGAAATTTGTTGGGTGTTTGCTATAATTTGTTTTAATCATTCTATAAACCATGTGTGTTTTGGGTTGAATAGTTTCAGCTTGAGGTTCTAAAATTATCACACTTAGATTGACCATAATACATGCCAAATCAGGTATACCCTTTGTTTATTTAATTTATGATCTGGAAAAAAACTACTTACCAAGTATCAAACAACCGGTGGTATTCGTTTGTTTCAATCACTTTTTAGTAATTGTAGAACTCATATTTTAATGTTTCCACTCATCTTGTTTCAGGTTGACTTTAGCCATAGTTCTGGGTTTTATGCCTCTGTGTTTGTATGGAGGGGGAGGGATTTTTAATCAAGAAGAAATGAGTTGGGTATCGGTATGAAATAAGAAAGGGGTGAAAAAGAGCAGAAGAATACAAATAATTCGGTTTACTCTTTCATAACTCGATTTACTCTTTCACTTTTACTTCATCTGCTCTGTTTTGAGGTTATAAGTTTGTGTTCATTTATGCTTTGTTTCTAACTGTTATCTATATCATCTGCTCATTTATTTTTTAATGTATAATAACAGATGTATGCTCATAACTATCCGGCATTAACAGTTAATAACTCATAACTGTTATCCGGTAATAACTGTTGTATGCTCATAAAATATTAATAACAATTGTATGCTCTTAACATACGAATAACATGTAGCTTATGTGTATGCTCATCACATATTAATCTGGAATAGCAAAGCTAGCAACCCATTTGTGAACCTGAAAAAAGAGTGCAAAGGCATTTTTTGGCAAGAAGAGATAATTCCCTTCTTCCAAAACTCTACTATCCCAAGGATTGCACTATTGTTCAAGCCTGCCATATTTAATTGTCCAAACAGGTTAAATAAAATCTTGAAAAAGTGGACCCATACTTTGTAGTTTATTATTTGCCTTTATAAACAACTAATAAATCTATTAGGATTGTTATAGGCTTACAGTTGTGACAGTCCGTTTCTTCACCAAGGAAGCTGCTCCACAAGTGCTAAAGGAAGATGAAATGTTGAAGAGCATTTTTATGGAGGTGAAGAAGAAATTTGAGACAGGTACCATTAACAGTATTCCCAAAATCGAAGGTTAGATGAAGTTTAATGTTTTTTTTTTAAATTTCTTGTAGATTATTCCCCAAAACCTCTTTTTATTTATTTATTTTGGAACTACTACGCGTAGGAGAAAAGCCAAGTTCAACTTTGTGATATGATATTAAGCGCAAGAATTTCTTCGAGATATGGCAAAAAATACCATTTGTTTGTTTGATTTGGTATTTATGTTCAATATTAACACCTAGGTACTGCTAACAGTATTCCCAAAATGGAAGGTTAGATGATGCTTAATGTTTTTTGTAATTGCTTGTAGTTTTTTCCCCCAAACTTTTTTTTAAAATTTTTGAAGGTTCAGAGTGACGCATCTGTATCTGGGGGTTGAATATTTGGACTTGGATTTGATGAAATATATGGATTCGTGCCCAGATTTGACGAAATATGTGCTGACTTTGGATTGTCCAGAGCATTTGGTATTTATGTCAGTATGTTAACACATGGGGTGGTGACATAGTGGTACAGAGAACCCAAAATACTCCTTGAGCCCCGCCTTTATTTTAAACAAGGTACGTGATGTAATAGGAATGATGGTATGAAGACTATTATATGTTGGTTTCCAAAATCATATGCAATTATTTTTGTATTATTTTTTTAGTTTAATTTGGGGCTATTGAGTTTGTTTAATATTAGGTAGGCCTTGAAATTTAATAAAAACATCTTCTTATATTTGATGTTTGTAGGTTCAATTAGGTTAGTTTGCTAAATATGTTAGTCCGTTCAATAGGTATTAAGTTAGTCTGCTAAATATGTTTAGGTATCAACAACTACAACGCTACTCTTTGTCTATTGATTACTTGATCATGAATTCAAGTTGTTCACGTATGTTGGGTTATTTATTCTTAATTAGGTGTGTTGATGCTATGACTGTGGAACTGAAAGGCGTTGAACAATGGATGCGTGGAAATGGATATTGAGACACCAAAATTTGTATACATATAATTAATTTCTTTATAGGACTATTAGTATTGTTTTTTTTTCGTTTTTTTATTTCTTAAACATGGTGGATATTCTTATAAACAAAAGAAATTTATCGATGTACCGCGGTATTTATTGACAATTTTATAGTCCTAATGTCAAATATTATTTTATTTACATACAATTTCTATCTTCTTGCCGAATATTTATTGGTCGTGCGACGATTGAAGAAGTGTTGTAGGCAATGTGAGTTAGAGTCATGACACTCGTGGATTTGGAATTTATGACTAATATTTTAAAAATTATACTTTGTTTTGTTGGGGGATGAATTTTTTTTCGTATTGCAATTACGCACTTTGAAAATTTTCGTCGTTTTGTGATTACGCACTTTGAAAATTTTCGTCGTGCCTGAAAATTTTCATCGTGCCTTCAGGCACGGGCATATACTAGTAATAAGATATGATAGGAAAGTTTTTAAAATATGTACACATTTTAGTGATGAAGTTTAATGCCACATCCTTACACATTTTAAAATAAAATGGAGGGTTGGGATCCTTCATATTTCAAAATTTGATATTTTAATCTCCTTTTTCATTTCCCGCTGGCAAAAGACTACGAACTTCGTCTCTTTTATTGTGCCAAGGTTTGCATTAATAAAAATGACACTCCAGAACTGCTGATAACAAGGCTTAATAAAAAAAATTCCCATCTTATCACCCGCCTCTTTCCTGAATCCACATCCACTCTCCTACAGGTAATCTCGCTCTCCTCTTTCAACTCTATTTATCTATCATTTCCATTTAGTTTTGATTTTATTATCTGATTAGATAAAACAATATCTAGCAAGAAGCTCCGCCGTCAACACCCATGATTTGTAGTGAAAGCTAGCAACAAGGCATTATTTTTTTTTTATTTGGTAGATCTCAATAGGGTTTCTATGCTTGCTCTTTATCAAAGTATTTTTGTGGTTTTTGATTGTTTCCCCTCAATATTTCATTTTGATTTTTTTACCAAAAAAGAGCTGAATATATTTGGTTCTCTCTATCTCTTGGTTCCAAAACAGGGTAATGATGTTCCCGTACGTAAAGATGAAGAAGAAGCTCACTGTCTCCTTCTATTGCGCGGGTTCTTTGTTCTTTTTAAATGTTCAATTCAGTGAGAATTTGTATTTGTCAATGTTGTCTATACAAGTGTAAGACTCATATTTTTATGCTTTGTGTTCGTTTTACTTTGCAGGGTAGGTGTTTGAGTAAATCTGTGCCAGTTATTTAAGTTTGTATATATAGATAGAAAGATGTTACTAATATTTTTTTCCTGGTGGCTCAAGTGTTTGGTTTGGTGTCTCTACTGTTGTTTCTTGCGGTGGAGGGGGCATTCATAGCAAATGAATACTTGGTAAATGAAAATATGAGAACTGTACCTGATGTTTTCTAAACAAAAATTTTAGGAGGTCGTCAGTTTACTTTAAAAAACTCGCCTCAAAACAAAACCATCTCCTTTCGTTTTGTTGCTCTTCCCTTTTATTTATTTTAATTTTTTTATATCTTGATGTATCTTTTGTAAGTTATAATGTCGCAAAAACTCTCTTTCATTGGTTGTGCCGAATATAGAGCCACAGATATTGCCGTAAAAAATTCATTTATACTAACAAGTGATATAGCTTTATCTTTAATCTTTAGCTATATATAGAGCAAGCCGTAAAAAATCCATTTATAACGATGCTAATAAAAAAGGGGATTAAATATTGTTTCTTTTCAAGTGATCAGGTGATTGATAATCTGAAAGTCTTCGCAGTTATCTCCAATAATACACTTTACCAGTTTCATAGTTATAATGTCGTGTGTTTGAACAAAAAGGCTCTTTGAAATTTCATAGTTGGGGCCTGTTTGGGTGTAAGAGATAGGGGGGGGGGGGGGGGGGGAGTGTTTGGGGCGCATATAGATTTGGTGCTACCTGCTACAGTAGGTAGCTTGGTAAAACATGCTACGGACAGGACAGTGGGTTCAGGTGGTAGGTGAGGGTGGCCGGGTTCTTGCTAGGCCCAGAGTCAGTGTGTAACTCCAGAATTATAACAAATGTAGTAATTTAAACATCATCTACTCATTTCATGTCTTTCATTTTAACTAGAATTTATCTGGAATAGTATCAACTTTTAAGTGCATAAAAACCCGTGGGTTCTTTTGAATGATTCATTCTCACTTTATATGGTAGGCACTTGCAATCTATATTGTTTTTTTGGAATATTTATTTTGGTTCCACTAATAATTTCATCCTTTCAATTTTGGTAGGTTGAGTTTTAAAACAAGTAGTTTTATCAATTGGGTTTTAAGGAATTTTTATAATGGGTTTGACAATAGACCATAATTAGAGTTTTAGTGGTGGCACTTTAGTCTAGGTACATATTGGCGATTTTTTCTTAAAGATTATATTTAACATAAGTTTTTTTCTTTAGCAAATGTAGTTAAATTTAATTTATTGTGTCATAAATATACAAAGTAATATTTTTCCATATTTAATATTTTAAGTGTATAATTCCGAAGGAAATATTTTTGTGTTATAAATTTATGATATATCAAATTTTCACGTCATTTTTTGTATTAAATTTGATAAGTTAATATTTTTTATTAAATAATTTGACTAGTTAAGAAACTAATTATGCAAACTATGTAGTATAACCAAAAGCAAAAGCCCACAAAGATATACAAATTCAGACTAAACAAGCAACAAACAACAACCAAAAACACAAGCCCAAGCCCAGACTAAAAAACAACAAGCAAAGACACAAGCCCAAACCAACTGGGTTGACCACAACATATCACAACCCCTTAAACACAAAATGATAGAGTCCAAAACAAATTGGACTGACCACGACATTATACAACTGCATAGTTGTTATTTTTTACAATTACTAGTTTTTAGCCCCGCGCGATGCGCGGGCGAATTATAGTTGTTGTTTAAAAAGGCATCATAGGCAATATTAAAAATTTAAGGGGTCTTTATAAGTTGTTATAAACTAAAATTAAGATGACAACAAAACATTTGAAAGCAGAAACAAAGATTGATAGAATGTAAGTGTGGTGTTCACTTTGGGTAACTATTCGCAGATTAACACAAATCTAACGGTTTCTACTACACAGTAGTTGATATAATCCAACATATTTCCAATCCAATTATTACGAAAAACAAATTCATAATGATATAAACAAAATCATACTAATTTAATCAATTTCTTATAACAAATTAAGCAGTGAGAGAGAGAGAGAACATATATGGTAACTTTTTTTTTTCTCATTCAAAGAGTACGGACAGACTGGGATTAAAGTAAACATTTGCACTCATTTAATATTTAAATAAAATTATTATGTCAAACAATTTTAACTATGATTTATGGGTGGGTAATCATCTCATACTTATTATAATTTTAATACCATAAATTGTTTCAGCAAAGTTTTTGAAAATGATGTGACCGTAAATTTTATGTTTTTATGTGAAGGAAAAATCTTGAGCTCAATATATTTTGCACTCAGATTTCTCCTCTTCATATTTTATTCTCATGAAAAAAGTTGGGTGAAAGCTAAAACGAAAATAACAGAGCATAAAGCTAATGTCGGTGGGCTACTTTGCGGAGGTGGAGGAGCAGAGATCGAGTATGGCTATGAACGTAGATGACGTTTAATCCCTCGAGATTTTTGGAGAGGGACCTTTAGTTGCCAACAACCCAACCACAGGTTTCCCGACGCTGACTTATTCAACTCATTCCAAGACTATTTCGACGATCAAGATATCAACTGATCATCCCTTTTTCCTATTCCTCTCTTGGATTTTTATTTTCTTAAACAGTCTCTACTCATCTTTCCTCATTCATAACTGTAAATTAGAGCTTGCTTTGTGCTTTTCTCATTAAGAAAAAGCACAAAGCATCAGAAGAGAAAAAAATCATATCTTGAAATGGGTCTTGCAATTAGTTTAACGGGTATCAATTTTTATCCACATAAGTCATAGAAAAATTCAGTAATGAACAGAAGGCATAAATAAATTGCTTCTATCTATGGACACAATTAAAATAATGAACAAAATCTTCAATCAACACATGTGTGTGTGTGTGTATATATATATATAATCAGTGACATATACACACAACATCTGGGGGATTCAAATATCTGGGAGGAAGAGAAGGATACCGTATTGCTGCATAAACTGGAGAGGGTAAAGAGATACCGGTGCAGAATGAAAAAAAAGAAGACAAATGATTATATATTTTATCAATACGGTGGAAGGCAAAGAGATCGTTTAAAGTGGTAGAGACTGATGGAGGGCAAGATGCCTGTTCACTACCCTTATGCCTCGTTAAAATAGTTGAAATGAAGTTGAGTTCGAGATCAACATTCCGATTTCGAGCTCTCCTTTTGTTATGTGGATCCGATCAATATGCTCGATATCTGCATTGAACCCAGATGGCTAGGCTTTTGACCTCTTGAATGCACGTAAATGGGCAAGACTTCAGACCTTTTAAAGTGAAATGGAAGAAGAAGCGTTGAAGTTTTTTTTTCTTTCATTCAGTCTCTTTCGCTCCCTTTTCATACATTAAAGAAGGTGAGACTCCTTGTGATTTGTAATGTGGGAAGGCGCGTCAGAAAACTTGAGATGATAATTTAGAAGCTTGAATAATGGCACTTGCCAGGTTTCACTCCACGGATTCAGACTTCTATTTTACATAGATACATAGATATTAGATAGGTGTAATCAATGATGTTGCATAAAAATAGGTGTAATTAATGGTGTTGCCATGTGTCAATTCTCTGTGAAGAGACACCAAAATTATATTATGTTATTAGATTATGTCATATAGTAGTTTCCACTTTTTCATTTATTTTCTCACTAGTCAGTAGTTTATTTATTACAGATAGAAAAATTAAGCTGGAAAATACATTCCAGAAAATTGACATTCGATACAAGTATTTTCATGAATATTGAACTCAATACTAAAACTATTATATACGTAAAAATATTGAGTAATATTAGAGATACTATTTTCCTTGATTTTTTTTTGTGACCCTGATGATGTATCAAACACATATTGGGCGGTGTTTCAAATGAATTCATGCGAATTACAAACATTGCTCATTAACAAGGTCACATAAAAGAATATTACTCAAAAATATTTTTTACGGTCATAAAAAGTTAGTACACTTAAATTAAAGGTAGTGTTGTATGGGAATTTTGTTAATGTTGCGTGACAATACAAGTGCTTTAGATTTGTAGGCTCAATGTGGCAATGTATTGTAAGTCCAATGCACATGCTTTTCGAGGACAAATTAAAATCATGACAAGATTGTGATAGATAGCTTGAAAACTTTATAATGCTAAATGCATTGGTGTGAAAAATATATTGAATTTGTATTTAAGACATTCAATTAGTATTTCATACACAAAGTATTCACGGGTGTGTCATGATTGTTTCAAAATGTAATTCAATATTTATTGAATATTTTAAATACAATTCAACATTTATTGTCTAAAGAGGGTGGATAATCATATAAATAAAAGAAATCTGCACAATTCTTATAAAATATTAGTATTATGAATGGAACTTGATCAAAGTTATATTATACACTATGCGACACTTTAGAACATTATGCTTGCCTTCGAAAAAGTTGACCACGATTAATACTATATTACAAAGCATTTATGATTTGACCACATGTAATACCCCGTGTTTTTATGGCTTTTAATTATGAGATCTATTAAAAGTAATTTGGGATAAATAATTGGAAAATAAGCCGGATTTAAATGCTAGCGAGACGAGAGTTAGTATTTGATTATTATAATGTTGTTGAATATTACTGAGTGATTATGGTAATATGTGATTATTGAATTTATTAAAAATTATCGTGAGTTGAAAAATACGGCAGCTTCGGTAATTAAGATGAGACGCGCGTGTCAGGACCCAATTTAATGGATTTAAAAGTATTCTATTTTTATGTCATCCGTATGAGCATTTTGAGTGCACCAATGTGTCCGGAAGGTTCGAAATAGTCAGAAAATACTAGCCGGAGGTTTAGTTTGGGTCCCGAGGCATTTTTAGGCATAACGACAACTCGGGAGGGTATTTTAGTCATTCCTATTTTAGGTGAATAGTGACCCATGAATTTTAGACAGTTAATATCAACCAACACTTGAATCCCTTAGGCTTTCTCAACCAAAAATCATGAACGACCATTAGAGTGGAAGAAAATGGAGTTTCCAAAGGAGAACCACCAATTAGAGGCTTTTGCACCACCGTCACCATCACCGGATAGATCGAAAAGCAAGGATCATCCGCATATCGTCTACTTCATCGGATCAGAATCGTCATTACCAGACAAGTGATTTAACTTGCAATAATTTAGCGCATATATCATTCATGTTAGGTTAGAATTGAAGAATAACCTTAAATAATAAAAATTGAATGGATTTGAAGAATTTAAATCATAATCTCGGTAGGTCTTGCATGTAGTTTAATGTTGGAGATAATAGCAGCCACGAAATTATGATTTATGAATAGATAATGTATTGAATTATACAGTGTTCTTGAAGAAATAGGAAAACTATGATTTTTATATGAAAAATTAGGTAAATTGACCCAAGAATTTGATGTTCTACTTTGATTTGATGATTCTAAAACGTGGGAAATGATGCAAACATATTGGTATGATAATTAGTATACTTGGTTGGGAGTTTAAGACATTGTAATGAAGAATTAGAGGTGTAAAAAGAGGAAAACTCGTAACTGTTTAAGAAAATCTGGGTTGATACCTGCTTGATCGATCGATCGACTGAAGAATGTCGATCGATCGATCGACCCCTTTTATTCGATCGATCAACCTCTTCTGATTTTTGGAAATTATTTTCCCTTAAGGCTTAATAAAAATCTCAAGGGCGATGATGCTTTTTAGGATGTTTAAATTGATATTTTGGAACTTAGTTAAGGTCAGTAGGGTCTTAGTTGAAGCCCGAAAAAAATGGATTACCTTAGGGATTTGAATACTATTGCTTACGAGGGACTACCGAGTGAGTTACGATTAGAAGTCGTTCAAATTGAAACTATAATGGGAATAAACGCTGAGGTAAGGATAAGAACAGTAATTGAGGGGCTTTAAATTACTGAGATAACATTAGAAACTAATAGGAGGCCTAGTAACCTTTTGGGGTAGGTTTAGGTACTCAAATTGACACGACGAGAGAAAGTTATCAAGTTAAATAAATAATTACGTATGATGTTCGGGATAATCTTACTACGTACGAGACTTACTAGATAGAATGTGAATATCTATACTTAAATATGATTACTAGGGTTGTGTGAATGCCTAGTGAATGGATTTCTTATGTGTATGACATACCTATCATACTTGCTATCATGGGAGGTTAGTTTTTTTTTTTATAAAGGACCCTCTTATCCTTGTGTGCCTTCGGGGGGATGTAGACTGGTACCTTAAGGACATAGGACTGTGAATGACTTATTTGTGAGTTGATAAGTCAGTTGACCATGGGAGCGTAGGTATGTGCGTGACCCATGGGTATGTGAACTATGTTCGCCTCTAATATGTGCGATTTTGCTTATTGAAACTGTTCTTGAGAGATTCAGAACTCGTAGTCCCTATGTACGTGATGTACCGGGATTTGATAGCAGAGTATGCGTGCACCGCAGCTTAGCCTAGGGGTGACATATATGTATTTATGTACTGAGAGTGATATACTTATGTACTTGTGACAGGTTCATTGTTGCTTAGTAGATGTAAATAACTAAGATATTTGAATGGACTAAGAATGATAATTTAATTAACACTTGAGATAAGTAATTTTAATGAATGCGAATATGAGATATGAATATAACTGTTTTGGGGACTAAGAGTAGACATCATATGGTAGAATGCGAAAGCGGAAGAGGTACAGACTAGTTAATTAGTGATATAACTAGGATGGGTTAAGGTCATACGTTAGGTGTGCACATTAGTTCAGAGGTGAGAAACTCATGTGAGAGTACGCAACTAACATGTTTATAATATGTGTTGTTTAATTGTACTTTAAACACTTGCTAAAGTTTTAAACTGTTTTCACCTCGGGCTCTGACCCGTTTTCCTCCAAATCTATTTTGTTTTGTAAAAACATTTTTAGGTGCCAAGCCACAGGGACGCCAAGCATAGGAGTTCCGTTCTGATGAAGTGTTGTAGCTGCTGTGGAAGCTACATGATCTTGGTATTAGACGCCTTCATATTTATCTTTGGTTCCTTCAGAGTCATTTGTATCAGTTAGGGCACGTCGCCCATTCTTATTTAGAGGTTATAGTTACAGTCTATCATTATTTCGGTTATGGGTTTATTTATTCAAACTCTTGTGTTGGGACTTTATTTTACTCTGGCATTATTATTATTGGAGTATTTACTCCAGACTCAGTTGATTTCATTTCGTTATTTATTCAGATGAGATTGTTTATGCGATTGATGGTTAATGATTTAATTCTTGGTTATTTGATAACTTAATTAATAAAATTTGACATCTCAATTTTTAAATATTAGGTGACTAGTAATTAATTAAATATTTTTCGACAGTGATGCTAAGACTGAACCAACTTGATATTCTGTTTTAATTTAATAAAGGAGTAGCTACCCGGTATTTAATTAGACGGGGTGTCACACCACAATCTTGGTCACCACCACCAACAACTTGGCCAATGACACTGTACATATGCATTAGTGTGTTTAGAAGTTTGTACATATGCAACAACTTGGTACTTTTTTTCAATACAAAATTTTCTTTATTAACATCTCTTTGAGTGTTGGGAAGTGTTTACATATGCATTAGTTTCTCAAACTTGACACCTCCACATGTTCCGAACTTTATTTTATCATTGTAGTTGGAATGGATCGTATTATGTTTGGTGCTCATTAATGTTGGACTATTTATTATTTGTTAAATATGCTTGATAGTCCTATAAATAAAGGATATTATGGCCAATATTTTTTAAATTACACTTTGTTTTGTCTGGGAATTTTTTTTTGCTGGTTTGCAGTTACAAACTTTGAATTTTTTTGTCATTTTGTGATTACATACGTTGGAAAATTTTCTCCTTGCCTTCGGGTACGGGCAATATGCTAGTATATATATAGGACACTTATCACCTACATCATGCTCTATATATCATTCAAACATCACACTTAGTTGTAGGTCGTAATTTTTTTTTCAATTTTTTTATTTGTCTCTCGAAATTTGCCTTCAAATAAACCCATGTTCAAAAACTTAAGTCAAAATACATTTTGTAGCTATTTTTAAAAAATTCACAAAAAACTGCTCAAAATACTTTATTTGTAAGGGTCTGCCCCAACAATTTTTTGTGAATTTTTTAAAAATAACTACAAAATGTATTTTGACTTAATTTTTTGAATATGGGTTGATTGGAAGGTTAATTTCAAGAAAAAAATAAAAATTTTGAAAAAAAAAGTTTTTTAATGCCTAGAACTAGCTGTGATGTATGGTGTGATGTATACATCATGATGTAGGTGAGCCTTCCCCTCTCTCTCTCTCTCTATCTATCTATCTATATATATATGTGTGTGTGTGTGTGTGTAAATCGAATCACACATATAAAATTGATTAGGGTTCAATTGATTTTGGGTTTTATTTGGAGGGTTTCAGGTGTGGTTTGGGTGATTTTTGATGTGGGGGATAAAAGTGTGTGTATGTTTTTAAGAGATAAAAAGTTTTTCCTTTTCTGACGAGGGCAGGTCACGGGTAGACTTAACAAGCACAACTCGCTAAAAGAAATCCACTCATGTTCACCCATTGCGGGTCATATTCGGGCTGAACAATTTTATAAGGTAGCTGAAAATGGGCTGAGCAATAATTGATAGGCGGTTGAAGGCAAATCGTTACTCACCCATTCATGATTTTTTGTAGTCCCTGTAAACTCGTGAAAAATTTAAATCCCTTTTCTAATTTGTTTTCTCTCTCTTTCATCTTCGAGGTTAGCCAATATGTAAGTGGATCTTATATATATGTGTGTGTGTGTGTGTGTGTGTGTGAGGAGATTATCTTCAATTTTTTTCATCAAAAAATTCAATCAAAAAGTTAGCGAGATGAGGTGATATACAAAAATGGAGTAAATATGCATTTTCGGCCATTGAAACTTTTGATGATCCTTTCACCAACCTTTTAATTGAATTTTTTGATGAAAAAATTTAGAGATGATCTCCTCACTATGGAGAACATATTCAAGAAGTTTCATAAAAAAAAATCAATTTTTTACTATTTTTAAAAAGTTATATGTACCAAAGCATGTAGATAAAAAATCCAGACATTGTATATATATATATATATATATATATATATATATATTGTGACACCCCGCCTAATTAATCCCGGGTGATCAGTCCTAAATCAAGTTAGAACAGGTTTCTCATTTGGTCCATTCTTAGCATCACTGTCGTCTTATTTAATTTCTAACCACCTAAGTGAGAAAAGTAGACTGGTGCCAATTTTTATCTTTCATTATTTAACAAACACCCACGCGGAAAATAAAACTATATAACAATCACAGATAACTGAATTAATCATTCACAAGTAAAAATGTAATTGACCGAATAAAACAACGGTCCAAATAATAAATCCCATAAAGATAAGAATAAACTCTCAACAAGTCTAATACAAATAAATGGAAAGTGAGCAACAAGCTCGAATACTAATCATGAACTTCTACATTTAAGAATGAAGAATGAGGCGTCTATCAAAACCCCGCAACATTCACACATGCTGCAGCAACGGATCCCTGGAATATAGTAAAGGCTGGCGTCCCTGTGGTTGGACACCTAAAAGGTTTTTAAAAGTTTTTATAGCAAGGGTTAGTACCCAAAACATTTGAAAAACATTTAACAAATGATTAACTTGCAGTAATAAATAAATATGCATGCTCTTAATATTTTTAATTAATAACACACTCTCTTGAGGACTTCCTTACCCTTCCTCTATTATACCCTACGAATGCTTTAATTAAATTACCTAGTTACTCATCTCATTCCTAGATAATTAACAAAGTTCCTTTATACCCACCCTACTCTAACTGAGTATGTAGTGATTTTGATATATAAGTTATTGGTAACATCAACTTAACTAAATCACTTCCCTTTTTATATTCATATAACTTCTACACTTGTTATACCTGTGAAATAATTCACTTTTCATTAATATTCCGTATATAATTAATTATAAAATTATATACTTATAATCATATTCCAGCATTCACAATCATACTGTAATATATATAATAACTTGCAACCTCCCGAGTAAAATACTCCCGGAATGTAAATTCTATAAAGTGCTATCCCACTAGGTATAATCACATAGCCTAGTTATCCCAAGTCAGAATTTTCACACCAACTTGATAAAAATAAATAATTGGAGGCGGTCATATTCCTTCTCTGAAAGTGAGTTGTCCCTCACCCATATAACGGACGCTATGACCTCGGGAATACACTCACCCTACTCCTCAAGCTAGGGGATTCATCCACTACGCGCAACCCCCCCCTATAGCACTATAGTAACAAATATCTAATCACTGATATTAATTGAGCACACCATATATATATACTAACGCCTCCGTATATATAAATATAAAAGTCCCGGCTATACCGTTCACTAAAATCCGTAACATAAGCCTATTAAAATTATTAAGAGTTTATGGTCCAACTCTAAGTATTAATTAAATTGCACTTTAATTAATTTAGTTATTTTTGGTGTCACCCCCACCATAAATTTGGACTTACTCCCGTAGCCCAAAATAAATTTACCCGAGTCACAATTCCCGACTCTAATTTATTTGCCTCAAACCCTAATTAATCTATCTACAATTAATTAGATTCAAACTCATGTATTTAATTTCTCAATAACTAATTACATAAGATTTTTATATAAATATTCCCTCTTATATAACCAACTGGCGGAACTGCCAGATTCTGGCGACCGTCGATCGATCGACCCAGACCGTCGATCGATCGATCGAACAGGTCTTCGTCTTCTTCGCGAAGACAGGGCCGCCATGGACGGATTTTCTTAAACCCTAATCTCTTCTAACGTGAGTTTTAAGCCTTCTTAACCCCAGAGTATACTAGAAACCTTATTAGGATAACCCAGAAAGACTACAACAACCATCAATTCGTCCATAAACAACTGATTCATAAATTTTTGGGGAAAATTCATCTTTTTCCTTAAACACATTTTTAATCCAAATTTCTTCATCAAATTCGTTCTAATTTATCTGGATATCATTCTAACAGATACACATCAATATTCCAATATCAGATTTTACATAACTCCTCATAATTTCGGCCAAAACAGATTCATGTTTTCTTTAGAATTATCAAACCCCCATGTTTATACCATGAACCCCAAAACGAATTTTAAATTCATAACAGCACACAAATATGAATTGAAAGACAGTTTTCATGCTATTGCAAGTTATTCACTTGCCTTAGGTTTCGTAGTGTCTGAATTTGTGATGGATTCCAAGATTGAAGATGACCTTGTTGGTTCTTTGAGATCCCCAAAATGGCTTTGGCTGCTGCTAGGGTTTCCTAACCCTTTAGTTCTTTTTTTCTAATTAAGCTCAGCCATGCCCTAATTTCTTTTTATTAGGTTAATTTTTCAATTCCCGTTTTTTGACTAATGGGCCAAGCCCAAGTGACCAAAATGTCCCCGAGTGGGCGCGGCTATGTCTAAAAACGTCCCGTGACCCGTTTACTACCCCCGGGTACACTTTTCCGACTATCTCGGCCCATCCGGACTCAACTGTGCACTCAGAATTTGCATGTGAATTAATTTATAAAAATACTTATCCCCCACCCAATATAGTCTATACCGACTTCCGGATGTGATAAGTACATACCTCGTCATTAATACTCGAAACGACGAAATTTCATTATTACTATTCACTTAGTAAATAATTTTTTCCTAAATATTAACCATTCAATCCCAGATTAATATTTATATAATATTCTATCATAATTAATTCATTAAATTACAACACACTAGTAATTTAGAATTTCTAAATTAATTCAATTTTAAATGTACCAAAAATACGGGGTGTTACATATATGTAGTGCCTCGAATTTTTTTTTATTACACGTTTAGTTCAACCCTTTTTATTTTGCACCAAAAAGTCCCTCACCATGCCAAAAAGGCTTTACCATGTCGCTGGCGCAGACCTTTAAAGATAAGAGAATAAGGGACTTTTTGGTACAAAATAAAAGGCTTGGACTAAGTGTGTATTAAAAGACTTTTTGGTATTTGATCCTATATATATATATTATATATATTCAACACAAAAGAAGAAGATTACATCAAATATGTATTTTGAGGAGTCATAGGGGAGCGGGTTCGTGGGTTAACCCAGCCCAACTCGGACAAAATATTGCTCTATCCCAAAATCAACCCGCGCATTTTTGATTCAACTAGCAACTGGCCCGTGCCGGATCCACCCATAACTACCCGTTTACCGACTCTAGTCGCGAGGCAACGACGGTAGGGTTAGGTGGGTGGACCGCAACGGATCGGGGTTGGGAGGAGATGATATGTTTTGTTCATTCTTTTTGCTTATTTTTATTTTGTTTAGATTCTTTTTCATATTTTTTGATTATTTTTTTTTTCAATTTTTGTAATTATTTTCTTTCTTCACATGCATGACAGTTAAATGGTGACTCTTAATAAAAAAAATTCTAAATTCAAAGTCCATTAGTAAAAGGTACCAAAGTGAAAACAAAATAATTAAGAAGGTATTTAAGGGATTGTTTATTTTTACTTCTCAAGTCTGAATCCGAACCATTCAGATTTAAGAGGTACGAAATAGTATTTATGTTTTAAATGATTAAGACACTAATGACTATTTTTGTCTCTGAATGATTAAGAGGTAAATGAACCTTTGAAGTCTGAATTTGAAGTCTGAATTAATTTAAATATATTCATTTCGAAGTCCGTTCAGACATAAAAATAAATATATTTTTCAGATTCAAATTTTAAATTTGAGATTTAGAAGTTTAAAAAACAAAACAACCTAAGTAAAAAAATGTTATTTTAATTAATAAGAAAGGGGTGATGGATGTTCGTAAAGTAAGTGTAATTTGGCGTGATGTGAGTGGGACAAATATGGGTATGATTGGCGAGCCGACTTGGAAATGTTGAAAGAAAATGGTGATGATCAACAAGTTGCAATCACAAATGCCTACCCCCCCATGTGCAATGCTTCATCATCTTCCGCTGGCTGGACCAGTCCTACACATGAAGTTGGTGCCAAATAGGATTATTAGCTAACTTCATCAAACCCTCTCTCTGTCTCTCTTGAGTTACGTATGGATCCTGAAATCCTCCTGGACTATGCCCTGTTTCAACTGACCCCAACCAGAACAAGGTACATATGCCCTGTGCCTGTTTTTATATATATGACTGGATGATATGATATGCTATGTCTGTGTTATTATTAGTAACTGTGTGTGTGGTTGCCTGAAGATGTGATCTTGTGGTCTTCTCGGGGGGCATTAGCGAGAAGTTAGCGTCTGGTCTGGTGGAACCCTTTACTTGTCACCTCAAATTCGCCAAAGATGAGATTCCTAAAGGCGGCTACTCCATCACTCTCTCTCCACCACCTTCCACTCATTCCTCCTGCTTCACCAAAGCCACATTTCAACGGTATTTATTTCCCTATTATTCTTCATTCTTGCAATTCTCAAACCAATCAATTGTTCGTTCTTCTACCTAATGTTTCTATATCCCAACCAATGAACTCTCATTATCACAACTAACCTATCCTATTTATCTTCAACCACTTTTTTTCTTATCTCATTGTCATTGCCTCATTTATCTCCTTATTATACCTAATCATTTCACACTCATTCCCAAATTATTGATTATTAATATTATTTACCCAATCCAATCTTCTATCCGTGTCCATGAACATTGTGCAATTATTTCATAAAATATTCCCTCCTTGTCCACTGTAGATAACTTGGGTGGTTAAAGCATTTTGTTCACTCGTAAAGTTTTTTGGTGTTTAATTCTTTATGTTTGAGTTTAGATCTATAAATATACTGATTTGCTTAGTTGAATTTCTCAAGAATTTGTAGCTGAATATGTACTTGAGCTGGAGAACCATCATGCTCATAGTATACTCAAATTTATTTCTTTGATTATATATTTTGAAATTTTCCCATTCTCTTTTTTGACAGACTTGTGCGCTTCATAAACACACCTGAAATTCTTGAGAGGTTTGTACGAATAGAACAAGAGATTTCACAGATTGAGGACTCTGTTCAGTCCGATGAATTGTCAACAACCAATATAGCAGCTGAAGGTGTATCAATGCTAAAGTTTTATTTACAATTTTTGGGTCGCTTATACCTTGGTCGCCGTTGTGGATATATTTATTTGAAGGGACTTTGTAAATTTAGGACCTATTGTAATATGTATTTTGGAAATAGGACAACAAACATTTTATTTATAGTTTTAGTCCCTATTTTTGAATAAAGCCGCTGGCGCGGACTCATATTCATAAAACGTCAACCAATCACAGCATACCACGTGTCCCTTTAATTTGAAAATAGGGAGTAAAAATGGAAACGAAATGTTTGTTGTCCTATATCCATAATCAATATTATTTTATGTCCTAAAAATACATAATCTATTATTTGAAAAACCCACGATTTTCACTTTCGCGTTTCATCCCCAAACTAATATGTTGTAGACCACAAAAATATTTTAAAAATTGGTCCGGGAAGATATATTACAGACTCCCAAAGATATTGTAACAAACCAACACAAGGGCAAATATATAAGTTTAAAAAATACAGGGGGCACTGATGCTTGAAAAAGCAGATTTTTTTCTTCTTCCAAGTTTATTATATTAATGCACCTTTAACTAATTGTCTATAAATTTCACTCCAAATGTTGGGGATTATTTACTTCTAATTTTACCTGAAAGTTAATATTTTTATCATTCAACTTGAATTTTCACTTACGAGTTTTGTCAGGAAGTTTGCAAGCTGCTGGTGGGATTACAAACAAGTCAACTGATTCCTCCAAGGTACATTGTGGACAAATCTTGAGAACAAGTATTTAGTATGTTTTCTCTGA